>OX456985.1:213643964-215057747 GCA_949752695.1 Melanostoma scalare | reverse complement strand
CTTGAAGCAGTAGATGAGATCTGCAGCAGCCTGTGGCGTTACAACTCAAAAGAATATTCTCTCAACCCCCGGGTTGTTGTGTGGGTGGAGGGCAGACTCGTTATACTGTTCGTAAGGGAAACACATTGAAACACGCTTGATAAACGGAGTAAGAGGTCAAAGCTTTTTGAAAGTAAAAAGTGTGTACGAATGATGTACTCTTCATTAATACCCCAGTGGCCAAAAAAAAACTAAAACCAAAATCAATCGTAACAAGTATTGGTAGGAATTTTTACAAATTTTCGCAAACGATCATGTGACAATTGTTGGTGAAAGTTCCACCTACAGAAGATGGGTAGCTAATTATGTTAAAGCCGCCACAACACATCCGAGATATGGACAGAATGAATAGCAAAATGCAATGCAAGATTCCGAATTCGACCATCCATATTTGAATACGGCGAGTAAAAACGGATGAAACCCTTTAACTTCTCTTAGGGGCAACCTATTAACATGATCATTGTTTTGACGGAAAGGTTTTGCTGAAGAGAAGTGCACAAGATAAAATTTAAATGCATATTTTGAAACAGGTCTCAATAGCAGCCACTATAGATTTCATGTTTCGTCTATCGAAGGTTAATGTTCTACGAATGTAACCGATGTCATTTTCCTTACAAGGTTTTCTTTTTAGTTCCGAACGAAGCACTAAAAGAAGACTGAACGAAAAGAGCGCGCTTTGAATCGAACTTTGTAATTTGACTTTGTTCAGTCTCCTAATCATTGCTCCTGTAATATTGCGCTTGGAAAAAGTTTCGAAAGCAAAAGAAATTCGAGTTTTCAGAAGTCTCTGAAATGAAAAAGCAACACTCTTACGATATTGGAGACTCAGTTCAGTCCTCGGAAACTAAAAAAGAAAACCAAAAAAAGGAAAAAATCAGATTCACAGAAGAAGTAACCACACATTGCACAACGCTGGTGGGGATAACTGATATCTTTCTTCCGGTGTTATTATTATTATGAAATGCGCTTTTATTTGGATTGTAAATCCCTCATTCAGGGTAGAAAGGTATACCGGGCACTTTAAAACGCTCAGCATATTACTTATTTTATTTTTAATATCATATGAGGTAGCAAGGATGGAGGAGAAGTTTCTTCCCTTTTTTTCTAAACGAGACCATTCCAGGCCAAAGCTAGCCATCCTAAAAGTGGGAATGGGTTAACTCAACACCATCGAATGCGTTGGTTAAGAAGAAGGGTGTCGCGACTTCGTTGTAGGTCGGTGTCACATGGATTTGCAGTTTTTATGCTTGTGGGCTTCGTCGCTCAGACGAATACCACCTTTTTACTTGTCTTCACACGCCGGTGGTTAAATGCCACTGAACCAATCAATAATATGAACGCGAATTTACTTTTCTTTATTTCTATATTTTGATTTATTTTCTTTAAAATACAAGTTCTTATTTTCTCAATAGTTATTCTACTTTAATGTACTTTTGCAATTTTAGTTTAAGTTGGAGTGAAAAAACGAGATGCTAAATTAGTGGCGTCAGTAATTGTTCTGGAATAAAATGACGTTTTTATTTATACTCCGTGGGTGACAACTGACAAATCAAAAATTCTAAACATTCGGAACTGCGTTCCTGGTTGATACGAATTGTTCTCTTTCAGTGTTTGGGCAATAGGTGGCGTTTCTTTGAGTGATTGTTATTTTGAGTGTTAATTATTTTGTTGACCACTACAGCACTCCCCTCCCAGTGAAACGATAATATTTGCTGAATTAATGAATGAAAAATGTTTTATTCCCTGAAATATGGTTTGATTCTATCGATCGCAATTGAATGATTTTTACCGAACTTGTCAACTATGAATTGCTTGCGAAGTCTTCTCACAACTTTGAAAGGACCTTCGTAAGGAGATTCAAGACTTCTTTTTACTTTGTCGCATCTGATCAAGACCTGGTCGCAAGTGTTTAAATCTTTCGGAAAGAATACTGACTTTGTCGCTTTTCTCGTTTCGAGGTTTGACGCTGGTATGTTTTTGAAAAAATTTTTGAGTTGCTCAATGAAAGTATGTTCGCTAGTGCCTTCAGAAGAGCTGAGTGATAAATCGAGAGGTAGCTTGATGTTTTCTCCGTAAAGGAGTTGAGAGGGTGTAAAGTTAAGATCATCTTTAAGCGATGTGCGGATTCCTAGTAATATTAATGGAAGTTGGTGTGTCCAATGAACTTTGTCACCTGAAGCGCGAATTGAAGTTTTTAATTGACGATGAAATCTTTCCACCATTCCGTTTGCCTGTGGATGGTATGCCGATGTTCGGATCCGATTGGTTCCTAAGAACTTTGTGAGTTCGTTGAACAATTTGGATTGAAATTGTGAACCTTGGTCCGTCGTGATGATGTTAGGTACTCCGAATCTTGATACGTGTTCGCGGACATAAGTTGCGGCGATTGTTTCCGCGTTTATGTCACGTATGGGGTAGGCCTCTGGCCACCTGGAGAATCGGTCTACTATCGTTAGTATGTACCTGAAATCATCTGACGGAGGAAGTGGTCCAACTATATCCATGTGGATATGTTGAAATCGACCAGGCGGAATGGGGATTTGTTCGCATTGAGATTTCGTATGTCGTTGCACTTTTTCTTTTTGGCATGATGAGCATGCCTTTGTCCACGAGTTTATTTGGTGGTTCATGTTCGGCCAAAAATACATTTTTGTAATTTTCTTTCGAGTTCCACGAACTCCTGGATGGGATAACGAGTGAATTTTTTCGAAAATTGTTTTCCTGAAAGCTTCGGGAACGAATGGACGACTGTGCTTTAATGATGTTTCACACCAAAGCGAAAAGTTTAAAAACGGTATTTTGACAAACTCCAATTTTACTTTTGAGTTTGGAGTTGGATTTTTCCGTAGTGAGTCTAACTCTTCATCGTTGAGTTGTGATTCAGCCAGCTCTTTTATGTTCACCGTGCTTGTGCGTTCGATTTCATCTGCATTTGGGCGAGACAACGTGTCTGCGACCACATTTAACGCACCTTTGACGTATCGAATGTCGTGAGTGAACTGGGATATTAGATCCAAATGTCGTTCTTGCCTCGGACTTCGTTTTGCCTTTGTGAAAAGCGCTGTCGTAAGGGGTTTATGGTCCGTAATGACACAGAAATCTTGCCCTTCGACGAAGTTTTGAAAGTGCAGTATGGACAAGTATATCGCGAGCAGTTCCCTGTCGAATGCAGAGTACCTCGTCTGTGGAGGTGATAGTTTTTTGCTGAAAAATGCTATTGGTTCCCAGTTCTGACCGTCCTGCTGTTGTAGGACTGCGCCGACATCCGAGCTGGATGCATCCGTGGTGATGCTTAGTTTTGCGCCTTCGCGAGGATGACAAAGTAATGTGACCTTTGCTAGCTCTGACTTAGCTTTGGAAAAAGCTTCTTGGCATTTTTCAGTCCAAGTGAACTCTTTCTTTTTGCTTTTGTCAGAACTCGAAATGTGGTCGTATATAGGCGCTAGTATTCTGGCCAGATGTGGTATGAACCGATGGTAGTAATTTACCATGCCTACGAAACGTTGTGCACTGCGGATTGAACTTGGTTGTGGAAAGTTTTCAATAGCTTCGACTCTGGTTTTTGAGGGTTGAATACCCGACTTGGAAATATCGAATCCTAGAAACTGGAGTTCTGGGACACCAAAAATACATTTTGAGGCTTTGATCCTCAGACCATATTCTTCCAATCGTTGGAAAAGAATTCTCAGATGTTTTTCATGCTCCTCCGCGGATTTGCTTGAAACTAGGATATCGTCGACGAACACCCATACGAAATCGAGATTTTTTGTTACTTGCGACATGAATCGCTGGAACGTTTGGGCCGCATTTCTTAGGCCGAAAGGCATTCGCACAAATTCGAAAAGTCCGAAAGGTGTTGTGATTGCCGTCTTATGAATGTCGTCTTCTGCCACAGGAATGTTGTGGTAGGCGCGAATGAGATCGACCTTCGAAAAAATCGTACATCCCTGTAAGTTTGCGTTGCAATCATGAATGTGCGGAAGGGGATTTCGATCAGGAGTCGTTATGGCGTTAAGCCGACGATAATCACCGCAAGGTCTCCAGTCGTTTGCTTCATGTTTGGCAGCCATATGTAGAGGTGAAGCGCAAGGAGAGGACGATGGTCTGCAAATGCCGATTTGCACCATGTATTCAAATTCCTCTTTGGCTATTTTGAACTTTACATTGTTCAAACGTCTAGGCTGTGAGTTTGGAAGCGGACCTTTGGTGAGAATGTGGTGTACCGTTGCATGTTTGACCGGGAGCGTGAAATCTGGCGGCTGTACTAGCGTAGGAAAATCTTGTAAAAGAGAGTTGTATTGCTTTTCGACAGCAAAGAACCTAGTGCTAGAGAAATCTTGTCTGCACGGTGTGCCTTTTACACTTGAATTGGTCTGAGGATCGATAAGTCTGGAATTTTTGATGTCTATTATAAGACCTGAGTTTTTAAGGAAATCTGCCCCTATAATGGGTTTAGTGACAGAAGCGATAATAAAAGTGTGGTTGAAAACTTTCCGAAAACCTAGCGTGGTCTTGAGGTATTTTGTACCATAAACATCGATTTTTGAACCGTTTGCTGCTGAAATTGTTTGTTCGGGTTTGGACTTGTTTAAGTTTTGAATCTTGTTTGGAGGTATAGCTGAAACGTCTGAACCCGAGTCGATTAAAAATGTAAGGTTCGAACTAGGATCTTTGATGAATATACGGCTTTGATTGCTTGGTTTATGACTGTCATTCGCCGTGGCAACGACAGTGGAAACTAGTTTGGGGAATTGCCTTTTTTGAAATTGCAAGGGCTAGTGCACTTTAATGCTCTGTCCCCGTATTTGTTGTGAAACCAGCAAAAATGTTTGTTTTTCCTCGAGTTCGACCTATCTCTTTGATTACCTTGCGAAAAATTGTTCCTATTGCTAGTTCGTGAAGAACGCTGGTTGAAATTTAAATTTGAAAGCATCGACTTAATTTCACTGATTTCCTTCTGAAGGTGATTGTTAATACTTGTTAATTCACTTATTGTGCTACTTGTTTGCGACGAAAAATTTAAGCTACTCTGTTGTTGTTGGTATACCTCATAAATCTCATCAGCCATGTTGAGTAAAATTTCAATTTTTGTTTCTGAAGTCGTTTTTATAGAAGCTTGGACGAGGGTGGGTAGACGTCGTCTCCAAAGTTCTAAAATGAGACTATCTGTGACAATCATTGATTGTCCCGCTAAAGTTTGGAGCCTTCTATAGAACTCAGAAGGTTTACTGTCCCCCATCTCCTCGCCTGACAACAGCGCTTCTAGGCGTTTGCCCTCACTCATAGAGTGTCGGTCAATCAAGGCTTTTTTGAGATTGGTGTATGGCGTTACTGATTCTTGTACCAAAATGTCATAAACACTTGCGGCCACGTCTTGTGGAAGCGCTTGAACAACGTAATGAAACTTTGTTTGTTCCGTGAGAATATTTCGGGTTAAAAATTGCGACTCAATTTGAATGAACCATATTGCAGGCATTTTTTTCCAGAATTCTGGTAATTTTACCGCGACGGCGTTAATAATTCTGGGAGAGGAGGCTGGTGGTGGTGGAATTCCACCAGCTGCGCCCTGTTCATCAACCATTTTGAGAAAAAAAACTTTTGAACTTTAACGAAAATCACGCGTTGTCGACTTGTGGTCGATTTCCTACCCCAATACTAAAAGAGAACCTCGTTTACAAAAATTCACCAGTGGCAAGAAAAAATTTACGAGAACTTGAAAATTTTACGTTAAATGCACCCGCGGTTGACTGACTTTAAAATCTTATTAACTTAAGTAAGAAGATGAGTAGATAATTTTGAATTAATGTATATAATTATATATATGTATGATATAAGATACAAAGGATTTTAACAAGATATAAGTAGCATGAGAAAAAAATTTTTATGTGAAAAAAAATGTGATATGGGAAATAAGAAATTTTTTTTTTTTTTTTTTTTTTTATACATATGAAATTTTTGAAAAAAAACTTGTTACCAGCTCCAAATTGTGTTTTTCGTCACGGCTTGGTGGTGGCTTCTTGATGGCTTGGGTGTGGCTTCGGTGTTGTGTGTGTGGATGTGGTGGAGCGTGTTGCTGTGGTGTAGTGTGCTGTTGTTGCATCAGATGTGATGTTGGTTGTAGGGGATGTAGTTTTATTTCCAAACGTGGATTTTTCCCAAGGAAAATTTTTCTTTCTTCCAAAAACTGTACCTGGCTAGCGGTGATTGGATGGCGTGCCCTAGTCGGCGTCGCTTGGGTTGCGGTACTTGGCTAGCGGTACTCCGTTGGCGTCGCTTAGCTAGCGGTACTTGATTGGGCGTGTTGGGATTATTTTGTGTTCGATCGAATTTGGTCGAGCGAACTTTGTTGAACTTGAACTTTGTTTTTTGAAATTGTTGCAAAATTTCCTTTGATTGCAAGAGTACCAGTGCTCTGCTTGTGGCGTCGTTGATTTCGACGGCTTCGTCGGGGTCACCAATGTGGGCTTCGTCGCTCAGACGAATACCACCTTTTTACTTGTCTTCACACGCCGGTGGTTAAATGCCACTGAACCAATCAATAATATGAACGCGAATTTACTTTTCTTTATTTCTATATTTTGATTTATTTTCTTTAAAATACAAGTTCTTATTTTCTCAATAGTTATTCTACTTTAATGTACTTTTGCAATTTTAGTTTAAGTTGGAGTGAAAAAACGAGATGCTAAATTAGTGGCGTCAGTAATTGTTCTGGAATAAAATGACGTTTTTATTTATACTCCGTGGGTGACAACTGACAAATCAAAAATTCTAAACATTCGGAACTGCGTTCCTGGTTGATACGAATTGTTCTCTTTCAGTGTTTGGGCAATAGGTGGCGTTTCTTTGAGTGATTGTTATTTTGAGTGTTAATTATTTTGTTGACCACTACATGCTACAAGGACGGTCGCATTATAAGCAATGTGTGCTTATACTTTGGTAGATGTCCCGGATGTAGCGTGCTGACAGCAGATTTTTCTTGAAAGGTCTTTTCTGCTGCTCACCTTTGTTCATTTCCTGCTGAGTGTGATGTATTAGTGTTTGCATTTTTCTGCACATTATTCGCGCCCTAGTCAGCATTGTTCTAAGACAAAAAAGGGGGTAAAGAGGTAGGTAGTAAGGCAGATGTCGGGTCAGGTTAGATAGTTAAAAGTTTCTGGAAAGTTAAATGTGTGTGCAGTCAGTGGAAGAGATTATTTTCCTTCTTCACTTTTTTTTTTATCGGTGAACCTTCCTCAAACATGACACGCAGAGGGCAGGCAATATGAGAATAAAAAGAAGAGTAAAAAAAAAAACATAGGTGTAGTCGTATGGGACTTGCATTTTTCATATGGCACTTATTACTGTAATTGTATAAATTACTTTCGCTTGGCCAGCTATCTACACCATGCATCACACAATGGCTGATAGTGGTGAGCATGTTCTAGCGATGAAAGCTCATATAGTGTTGCTGATTGTGGATTTTTTAGCATATGGTTGTATGAATGCATTGTAATTTATTTATGTATATATTTTGTGCAACTCAAAACTTTGCTAAAGTGTTTCATTTCTTTAGTGAATTAAAGCCATGTGGTGTTAGATTCGATAAACACTAGTTCCTACTAAATGCACTTAGGTGCATTTGGAGCCCTTTTAAAAATTTCATCTGTGGGAAAAAAACGTTTGGACAATTTCAACGCACACAAAGGGCTAATAACTAATTTAAGACTTTAATAGCATGGAAAGCTTTGGGGCGTAACCTATTTGACCTGTTAACAGCAAAAACTGCTTTTAATTTAAACGTTGGCTTAATGAATCGAACACAGGTATGTCCTTTCGCTTTTTAAATAAAAAGCAAAAAATGTATTTGATACAGCCTTAGTTGAGGAAGATGTATAAAGAGACTTTTTGGGTATAAATTTAAACATTTCACGCTTTTATAATGAAAGTTCTTAAATTGAAATACGCTCACTCAGTACTTTTAGTTTTAATTGAATTTCCAGTTAAACTTACCTGCAAAGAAAAAAAAAGGATAAATTATAGTTAGTAAAATTGTTATTAATTCATTTAATGTTCAGGCTTAAATTTAAAAAGTTTGACACATAAACAGTAACAAACCTCTAACAACAAGATCACAAGCTTCAGGCAGACGCATATAAAACCTACGACTGAAGAAAGCACAAGGGTTTCTTCATCTATAAATGTCGCACAAATTGCAGGTGGACGTTTCACAAGTCGTCCAAAAAAGCCTAACAACAAACAAAACTTTAAAACCTAGAAGAGATTTAAAACCTACTTGTGGCAAAAAATATCCTCTAGGGGTTTCTCCCAGTTAAGCCAGGATGAAATTAAAGAATAAATGGGGTGGTGCAAAAAGGCTATAGGAACTTCGGGCCTAACGCATATTCCAAGATTTACAATTTTATGCCGATAGTAATTACTCTCGGAGGAAAACATTTTTACTCGTTTGTGTTTCTAGGATTCGAGCCTCGGAATACCCAAATTACTTAAACATTGCACCAGAAGCACCAGAAGCACCACAAGCCAAATGAGAGGCGGTGAATATTTTCAAACTTCACTATTAGTGTTTAGGGAATGTAGTAGAGGTGTGTCCAGAAAATAAAAGGGAATTTTAAAACCTCAATCAGCAATTTCCGTTTGTTTTGTGTTTTTTTTTCGAGTGTCGAGAGCCGGGATGCCTCTACTGAGACGATTGAGCCTCAGTTTAAGCCCAACACGGAACACGTTTCAGTAACTCCTGCCTGGGCAACTTTGATTCACCGCTGTTTTGGTTGAAAATCGCCGAGCTCATAAAAAAAATTCTACAGCTGTAAATTCTATCATACTTCAAAGGCATGTATACCAACATAATAAAGAGAAAATCCTAACAAATTATCTTCATTCTAATTACCTTTATTTTTTGACCACATCTCGTATATACAAAGACTAACACAATTAAAAAAGAAAATTGTTTGTTCAAAGATGCAGATAATCTTGAGAAAGTTGAACATAGCAGGATCTCTTAAGTCAAAAAATTCAACTAAAATAGTATATGTATTAAAAAAAATAACGAAAGTCAGGGCCACATTTTGGCATTTTTAGTGTAGGTATGCCAAAATCGAAATCATTTACATACATCATTACATACATAGGGTAGCGCAACAAAGCAGAAACCCCTAGGCCTAGCGCATTTCTCACAAGCATGACCTGTGAGGAATGAAACAGACCCACATTTTTTTGCTGATTCTGAACAGCTAACCGAGAAAGAGCTTTTCATGTCAATGAAATTACAATCGGAGGATTTGCCAATTCTAATACCCGGGGAAAAACATTTTTTTTTCCCCTTTAAGATTAGAACCTCGAATCTACTATCTCCCAGGCGACAAGCTATCTATTGCGACATGCTATCTATTACAGCACGGGCACCACGTGGAAATTCACCTATGTGAGTCGTTAATTTACTTTAGTGCGAGGTCAGCAGTTGCTAAAAAAACGGAAAAGGTTTTATTAGTCCTTAGAAATAAAATTCGATTCCAATTATTATTAGTCTTCATTTATAGCGCTTAGCGCCACGAGCATTTCGATCTCCAAGACATCACAGCTCTCCTTTTATCTGCTTCACACTAGTGATCTGCTTTTAGAGCACGCCACAGAGAGAACCGTTTAGACTTTAGAGCATCAGCAAGCCTTCCGGCTTTGAATTGTTCCTTGCCTGAGGCCAACAAAACGCTGACGGCTTTGCATTTTTCTGCTCCAATGTTCGCTATTGTGTCGAATTATTGTGTCATATTCCCAAACCTCTCTTTTGAACATGACAATACCAACTTAGCCGGTCGTGCTCCATTTCTTCCAAGATGGTGTTTTTGAAGTGAAAGTTTCCACGGCAAAGCAATTTGTTTTTGGCTATTACAGTAGCAACCATATGCTTTTTAGAACGATGATGTCAGCAGCCCAATTCCCGCTCAGCATCTTCAAAGTGTGGGAAACCATTTTGTACGGCAACTATGGCAACTTCTTGTACCTCCACTTCCTTCTCTACCTTTCTGCATTGGTAGATGACAGTTTAACCCTCTATTACCTGGAATATCTAAATCCAATTACCTCCATTTTTTCATAAATATAAATGGGATTTGTACCCCTGTATTGAAACTACTTTATCACTAACTTTCTATCGCCGGACTTCATTGAGGGGATTATAACAGAAAATGGGTACTGGCTTGGCCAAGTATTTTTCAATTTTTTTTTTTTAGATTCTTAACTGCCTCACTAGCTACTTCGACTTCGATGTCGGTTATTTCTATTGAATTAGGTAAGACTCCAATAAAATGTATACAAGGAAAATGTTTGTTCAATAGGCCATCAGAGTACTGTCTCCACTTTGAGCATATGTATTGAACTTTGGTAAACGAATTTTTCGAGCATTCTTCTTCTTTGAGCGGCTATTTTGAAAATGAAATTCTTGAATAGCTTAGTTTGCTTCAGCAGCCAGGCAGAAATTTCTTCCAACTCCAATAAAAACAAATAAATAGGGTGGCGCAACAGAGCAGCGAGCTCCAAGAACTAGAACATTTTTTACAACCAAATCATGTGAGGAAATGGAAGGCACCTCCAAATGTTTGCCGATTCTGAACGACTAATCGAGAAAGGACTTTTCATTGCATGAAATAACTACATTGTTAATTCCTCGTAAAAGGCGATACCCGTAGAAAAACTTTTTTTACTTGATGCTTCTGGGCTGCGAACCTCAAAACAAAAAACCCACGCAACAAGCAGACACGCTAACCATAACGCCACAGATAACACTCCCAACACCGTTCATCTATCTCATCCTTAAAAGTTTTTCCAATAAAAAAAAACATAATTGATGAAAATTCTAATTGAAAAACGTTAAATTTCGTTTCCTGAGAACATATGGTGTTTGAGTTATGACATTGTACTTTGTAATAAGAGATAATATATCCAATTTAAAAATATCTTCCTAAATTAAAAGCTTTCTGTGACGATAAAACTAAAACAAAAAGTATAAACGGAAACTGAAATAAGCCCTGAGTAACTATAAATTTAAAAATCCCAATTAAATCAAAACTGCACAACAAAACAGAGTTGCTTAGTTTAATTTCTGAGTTTTTTAATTAATTTTCTGTTCAAGATTTTGCAAAGCAGGCTAACTTTATTTTCGCAAGACAGACCTTATTTTATCGAAATAGAATTTCAACACAACACCAACCCAAACACTTTTGTAATTATAGTCGAAAATGCTATTTCATGACGACTTAGCCCACATTTTTAAGTTGTAAACCCTCTTTAATGTCTCCCACATTGATTCAGGTCAAGTGAGTTTTATAATTAGACCTACATTGTGACAAATTTTCGGTGCAGATTGCAGACATTCCAACTGGAATGCTCAGCACACAGCCGACCGAGGTAGATATGCAGATAGTCTACCTTTTTGTACTGTAATCAAATTCAATGGCGCGAGACCAAAATTTGAGCACCTTTACATTAATTAGACTTGAAACGAAGTGCACTTGCGTTCTGGGGTTCCGTTTTCCCGCATCTGCTTTATTTAAATTCAAATTCCATCCATTATGTAGCTATACGTACTTGGCATGCCTACACACATTTCAATTGAAAATAAAATATAACAACACACGCGAGCATAATCATAGAACTCGCACAAAAGTTAAATAGACATCCTAGCGAAAATCTAAGAATGGTCATCATAAATTATCGCTCCCCATTCCAATGCGAGAGAGAGGTGAACGAAGGATCGGCCGGCACTAGGTTGGTTCTATTTGCGTTCATCGAAAAATTGATTTATCGTCTATGCTGTGCACCCGTCTAAGCTCTTACTTTCATAATAATTAATGAGCAATCTAACACGACACAAATCATACACGAAGCGTACAATTGCATAGACTGTGTTGTCTTAGTGATGAAAAAAGAAACCATAAATTGGGATCAAGAGTCGTTCGTTGCTGCTTCGTTCGTTCGGTAGCAGCAAAAAAAAAAAACTGTCAACTCCGTTGGACTCTTTCCCTTTTATTGATAGACAGTCATCTCTCAAAAATGCATTTATCACTCGCGGAATTAAATGCAAATGTTGCATGCCTTTCACGGTTCTGCGGAAAATGCTCCGTTGAAATCATCATCATCATCATCATCAGCTAGTTGATAGCGGCGGATTGAAGATGGTGGCTATTTATTTTGTGTAAGACAGCTTGATGAGCAGAACGAAAGAAGTGCAACGATGCCATCATGAATTCTCACCTTAAATGCAACGCTAGCTAAAAAAATTAATACCCTTCTTTGCTTCAACCGGCAACATTGCCAAAAAAAGAACTACAGAGTGTTCCAACAAAAGAGGGATAGATTTTCGATAAGTCGAATCACAAGGAATTTTTCTTTAATAATCTCTTCCGCAAAAAGATGTTGAGTATGGACAAACACCCTTTGGTTGAGATGATTTTGTATCACATACTGTTCTGCTTACCTGAGGGCTGCCACCACCGCCACCACTTACAACGCCTATCCTTCAACCCTCTCCCGATGGTTTATTTAAGCATTTTCAGCAAACAAATTACAGCGTAAATACATGCAATTGGAAGTGGTCCAACATTGTTACCTGTTGTGTCTTGTGTTCCACATCGCGAAGCTGCAAATTTATATTTATTTCCATCCTCTTGTTCATATTCAGCGGCGGTGGCGGTAATTACATGCACCTCTCCTTGATAGATGATGGCTATAAGAATCACAGCGCCGCCAGCGAGCGGCTGACGCGGTAGCACCTTAACACCAAAAACTATTACCTTCCCCACACCAGACCAAGCATATTCGCAAAAAAGAATGATTTATATCCCGCAATGTCTTGAGGTGCCAGCTAGAAGATGAAGCAGGAACCTAGTCGAGTTGCAATGCCATGAGATGAGATGCGAGATGAGATGAAATGATTCCGATTATACACTGCGACGGGATTAATGGGTGTATGATTTAAGTGAGATGTCTAAAGTGGACCACAACAGTCTGCCATCAGGGTGGATGTTGTTATGAAGAAGAAAGGTGATCCCCGTTCAGACACATTGGAAATAAAAATATAATTAGCCGCAATTAATATTTGGATGATGAATTGGGCAGTTTATGGCTGCGTAATCATTTATATTGTCTGATAGAGCTCGTCGGCTAGACTAAAGGAAAAAGCAACGAGATACAATTGCGTGTCATTCAACAAAGAAAAGAAAAACATGTTTTTCCATTCTGATGATTTTGCGTGAGAGGAGGGGTCCTTAATTTAAACGAACACTCACACACAGGCACAATCCTTCACAGCTGATGTCACTGTATGTGGTTTCTGGTTTTGGGTACAACAGCTCCTTTTTTTGGGTAATTTTTGTCTATTCCTTGGCAAACTCAAGGGTGGCTGAATGATAAATTTGATCCAACACAATAGACACGCAGAAATAGGTGTCGTGTCATGTCATGACTATGTAAATTTACATTGTAAATATTCGATTGCAGAGGCAGACGCATGCCGTTCATTTAGGAGGGTACCTATACCTACACCGTACCCAAAACCAGATACGGATACATTGAATTTTAAGAATAGAATATTTTTACATCGTAGAAGATTCCATTGCCTTGCGTCTTGCCGTACGCAAATATTATGAGAAAAGAAAACATCATGTTCTTTTTTTTCTTTCTTTTTATTTGCGCCTGTTTGAGCAGTGGCATAGGTTTAGGTTGTCGCGTCGCATTGTTTTCTCGTATATCTTAAGCGGGAAAATAGGGGAAATTAATTCTTGGCAAAGGCATATTGTTGGTGGCAAAGAAGTATGTCATTTTCGGTTGAATTCCGGCTACAAGATTTTTTTATTAGATTGTTGTCATTTGAAAGTCATGAAATGGGAATTTCGTTTTGGAAAAGTTTGTGGTTCTGAGGTTTCATTATGCGTTTGAATCGGTGGCGCGAGAAATGAGAAGGAAAAGTTGATTGGGGAGAAAATAAAAATAAAAATTAGGGGAGGCTGTTTAAGTACCCGTAAGTAACAAGAGTTGACAATAGCAAAACAACTAGACCGATTTTGATGAAAGACTTTCATCATTTCGATAGCTGCTACGTAATAACAAATAGATGTTGATGCGAAAAAAATTATGATTTCTTTTTGGATACAGAATATTGCATATGTTTCAGTAACTTTACGTTACACTTCATTTTTGATTATATGTTTTCAAGTGTACATACATATTGAATAATTGTAAAACTGACCATCTTATAAAATACTATAAAAGACAAATGTCTTACTGTATTGTTCCTAATAAAGAATTAAATTGAATTGAATTAAAGTGCTTCATGGTTGTGGCCTTTTGATTTAAGGCCATGAAAAGTTTAGCTAATCGAATCAAGAGTGTCGTGGCCAGTGACTTGCAGTACTAATGTATCAATGGGGTATTGGCAGACTTGTCAACACTTGGCGAAGCAGAGACTTAAGCTTTTCTGTCCTCAAACGTTGCTCTTGAGTCTTTAAATTAATTCGCGGTGAAATATCTTTGTTTGAAGCACCGATTCAAGAAACAATACCCATGGAAAAAGTATTGTTCATGTTGCACTGGCTCGAGGCCTCCTGGATCATACTTTGATGTTCTACCACTTCCACCACGAATACCAGTGGTTCTACTTTAATTGAGCAGTGCAAAAAAAGAATGATGAGAAATAGAGGGGAAATGATGGCTTTGTGAAACTCTCCATTAGCGTTTATTCTCAACCTTAGAGTTCACATTTTGTTCTTCCTAAAAAGGTAGACAACATGTAAAATAGAATAAAGTCACGTCACTAAGACACTGTATTTTGCTTTCTCGACAACGAGGAGAAAAGATTTGACAGTATTGACTTCTCGAATTGTAAATTCAACTCCTTTAAACTAACGATAGTAACGTAATTTTAACTTTCCTCAGTCTACGTTTGTAGGTGATTTTCGAACATCTAGAAAGCTGCCAACTGTTCTTGAGAGCAATCAAGTAAAATCATGCTCGTCAGCACTGGAGCTTCAAAATGAAACCCGTAAATTTAGAGCTAATTTATCTAAGAAGAACACTATACAAATCAGGGGAAACAAGAAAACACTCCGTCAATAAACGAAGTTACTAAAACTACCCTACACGATGAAGTGCGACTTAATGTCAAAAACAGTCTGGATTTTAATCCAGTTTAATGAGGTACGGCGTAAGACTTTTAAACAAAGATTTTGTGCCACATAAAAAACATTTCGAGGAACTGTTCTAAAAAAGAATCCTGGATTCAAGCGCCTTTTCTATTTGAAGAAAACTCTGAGTTACCGTTTAGAAGCGGACCATCGAAATTTGGAACCATTGCTTGAATTGTTACCTCAAAATAACATCGTGAGGAAAGGACCGTTAGAAGCAATGTTTGAAAAAACAAATGAATTATATCAAACAACTTTGAATAGTTGCAGTAAGACATTGAATTTAGAACATTAAATAAATAGGGTGGTGCATTGAGATATGACCCTAAGTTTTAAGATTAATCTCTGCACTTGTGACCGTTACTTTTTGCGATAATATCGATTAGTGAAAGATTAAGTGAGTAGACACCTCAAATGACTTCAGCATAGATGAAGGGGAAAATGAGATAATCCAACATCTCCTTTGTTCATGCCCCGCGCTTGCTAACGAAAAACTCACCAAGGTTAATACTTTTTCGACGACACCAGCGATTTACCTAACAAAGACCCCAAAAGTCTCTCCATTTTCGTACGAAGTTCTGAAAGGTTTGACTAACTGGAGATCAACTCGTTAGTCCAGCTTCGATTAGAGGGTGTTTCAACTATCTGATCCAGATAGTTGTCATAGGGTGATCAACCTTCTGGTTTCAGTGGTATCACAATGGATCTTCTGTGGCCTAAGTGTGTCGGTCTCTGTTACTGACAACCACATCTAACCTAACTTAACCTATGATTAAGGCGTCTGAAGGTGTCGAACGGAAAGCTTCATAGACACACATACAGAACAGAATGATCGCTGGATTTTGCTTAAATTGTCACGGCATGTGATTTGATCTAAGATAGTCCATCATACCACCATTGCGGATCCGATAAGGAAGTATCGGTTTGATAAACACTGTGACTGTAGGTATTGCAAGAGCAGCGAGCCGTTGTGGTTTTTCTGGCTCTTCTTCTAAACAAGAATTCCATCAGTTTAGCTCTCATCTTACATGTGTCCCAGATATTTAGATTCATTATTTGACAGAGCTTTTACGGTACTATATTTCCTTCTGAAAAGGCCGAGTTAAGCTTCGTCAGGAGGCATTTTTTCTTCATTTAGATAGTTTGTTAAGGTCAATTTGACTTACATAGTTCTGCAAGAATTTAAACACGTTCTTCGAATACCACAGTCGCTACCTCAACAGCGAATACTTTCCTTTCGAACTCCCCAGTTCCAACTAAACGTTAAAAAAATTGTCAAGGGTTAAGTGTTCTTGTGCAGTCCTGAGAAAAAATAGGCCTCTAACTCACAACATATTTAATTTTTGTTTAATATGTAAAAGAATACGGGAGTCTGCCCTTCAAGGACACCTCACACACGGGCTATTACTTTTTTTGTAATGTGGACAGTGTTTTACCAATTTAAAAAATGAGCCCCATTTTTTATTGCAAAACAACTTAATTAAAATTTCCATTCATTATTTATCTTAAAGCACCCTTTAAACTTAAATGCATCATTAATATAAGACTTTATGTCTTCCCAAGTGTCACCTTTGATCAGAATCAAAAGTTATAAACTGATAAAGTCTTGTCAATGTCAAGTGACACTATAACCAAAGCACTTACGGTTTTGAAACTCAAATATTACTTTATTCTAAAATTATATATGTATTGTATATGATATTAAACAAAAAAATATTATTTTTTTCCTGAGTGGTCACAGAAAAATGCCACCCCATTAAACGAAATCACCTTCAATCACCTTACTCGACGCATTAAAAGAGATGAATGTGTGTGCCGTCGAAAAATAAGTGTGCACACAAATCAAAGTGAAAAATACGTATTTCAGTTTCAGTTCTCGGTGTTCATTCATTAAAGAAAAAGAAAAGAAAAGTCTACGCAAAAAAAAAAACTTCCACTGACAATATCCAAACATCCTGCTCTTTCCTGAATGAAACTTTTACTATAAAAACAGGCGTGAACAGCCTTTAGGTTCAAATGATTTATTACTGTATTTGCTTCCTTAAAATACACATGTGCTATAAGGCTGAGTATGACGCCGGTATATAAACACTTCTTGAAAAGCATTTCAAAAATAAGAAAATAATAAAACGAATTGACTGATAGTTTTCCAATGGCGTTTGCAGTTCTGCCGTAATGGGCTTGCCAATCCCAAAGACACATGTCGGCTTTAATTTGATGATTTTTTGGCATCATTAATTTCAAATTAATAGAACGTATAATTCAATTACTTTAATAATTTTCTTCTTTCTCAATGTGTGTGTATCTTAGTATCGCGTCATGAGGAAATCTATTGGTTATGTCATGCTTCGCACCACATGTATCTGGATCAAGATTTTAATATGAACTTTCAAAACATGCAGCAGCTTTAGAGTGAAGTAAACAAAAAAAAAAAAAAAAAAAAAGGAGAAAAAAAAACTAATTTACCGCGAAACAAATTTTTCAGACCAATTTGGAAACGATTCACCTCCTCATGTGCAGTTGGTGGATCATTGTAAACAAAAAAAGAAGTCAAGACGAAGAAAATAAGACTTGTGTGTTTGTGTGTCTGGTAACTAGGTAATTTTTTAATCGAAGAAACTATTAACACGAATCTTCGTGTGCTTTTGTAATGCTCTCATAAAATCTCTAACCTGGTACAAATAATCAATGGAAGTGTCTGCTTGAACTTAATTTAAAATGGTACTTTTCGTTTGAAGTTGGGTTGGATGATTTTTTGTGCTCGCTGCTCTGAATCTTGCCTTGAAAATTTTCCGTTTATTTTATGGACTGTTGTTTTATGATAAACATAATTGGAGTTTAAATATTTTTATTTCGGTAAACTGCGTCGAAATGAAAAAAAAAAAATATTGCCAGGTTTTTATTTTTAAAGGAGCTTGTTTCAGACAAAGGCTTTTTGAATTTACTATGGAATGGTAGCGTGGGTATTTGGGTATGTTTAAATGATAGCAAGCTGCTAAACATTAAGTTTCTTGGTTACTAATGTGGGCATTATAGCTCGGGGCGAAACTGGGACCCAAGCAACATCTTCTTCTTTTCATTTCCGGCGTTACGAGTAGTGATCTTGAAGCGATCACAACTCTCCCACTTTCCTGCTTCACACTAGTGATCCGCCTGTGGGGTACGCCGCGTTGACCTCAGAAAGCGTCGGCAAGCCTCCCGGTTTTGGATTGTTCCATGTCTGAGGCCAACCAAATGCTGCTGTTTTTGCATTTGCTTGTACCAGGAGTGTTTTGGCCTGCCTTTTCTTTTTCGTCGCGAATTTGTTGAAACGTTGTACGATATTGCCTTTTGGACGGGCTTCTGCGGATCTCTCCTTTGAACATGACAATACCAACTGAGCCGGTCGTGCTGAATTTTGTCCAAGATGGGACTTTTGACATGAAGGCTTCCACGGATCTTAGTACTTCTAATTCGAACAAGCTTTGTTACTCCTGCTGTCATCCGAAGCATCTTCATTTCGGCTGCCGTCAATTTGCTCTCATACTTTTTGTACATTGTCCAACATTGTGAACCGTATGTCAGAGCTGGACGGACAACTGCTGTGAATAGAGTCTTCCCTTCAGCTTAGGGGGCATTTTTCGATCACAGAAGATAGCGGAGTTTTCTCGCCACTTCATCCACCCTACGCTTACTCGATGATTGATGTCGTCATCACAAGTTGCTTCACTATTGATCATAGATCCCAGATATTTAAACTTTTCACACTTGGGAAGCACATTTCCATTCAAATAAATGTCTGGAATAGGCTTGTCTGGATCAGAAAAAGGGCAGCACAGGTATTCTGTCTTTTTAGCGCTAATACGGTACCCATTTCCTTCCAGAACATCAATCCAAACGGCAAGTGCTCGTTGCAGGGATGTAGGATCCTCGCTTATGATGGCTCCATCGTCAGCAAAGAATAATTGTTGTACTTTATTGTCCGTTACTTTTCCTTCGAGCAATTTATCCAGAACAGCAATAAAGAGCAGTGGAGCCAAGACACTTCCCTGATGTACACCTACTGTTATTTGGAATTCTTCGGTGACTCCAGCTGGGCATCTCACTTTTGTAACTGCTCCCTCGTACATGTCCATAAATATTCGCACATAGGCTTCAGGAACTCCTCGGTGTCTGAGGGCCACCCATATCAGATCTCGTGGTTGTCGATCGAATGCTTTTTCGAAGTCAACCAACACAATATGCAAATCCTCTAAGGCATCTCGGTGTTTTTCCATAATGATCCTTATACTTTGGATAAACATCAATCAATAATAATTTCAATCTCAGTCGAGCTCTCTCCAGTTTTGCACTCTAAGTCGGTTGAGGTCTTTTTCCATTTGATTGCGCCACCTAAGATGAAATCTTCCCCTTCCACGATTTCCCTGCAATATGTTTTCAAAAACTCGTCGAGTTGGAGCGTTACATCCGTCCATCCGCTCTACACGGCCCATATCACGGTACAGCTCATACAGCTCGTTGTTGTATCTTCTTCTCCACACATTTTCTTTGCATACGGGACCAAAGATTATTCGGAGTGTTTTTCTTTCCCAAGTTTTTCTTTTTTCGCTTTCGATAAGGTTCATGCTTCCGCGCCGTACAGCAGGACTGGGATGATCAAAATCTTATACAGGGTTTCCTCGGTTTTTCTAGATAGAGTTTTGTTTTCCAATTGCCTTCTTAACCCAAAGAAGCAACGGTTGGCAAGAGTTATTCTCCGTTTGATCTCCGCACTGATGTTGTTGTCCGTGTCTATAGCGGATGCTAGGTAGACGAAGTCCTGTACTAATTCGAAGTTATGTCTGTCTATTTTGAGATTTTGTCCAATTCGTCGATATTCTGCGTCGTTGTTTGATGACAACATATATGTACTTCGTTTTGTCCTCATTAACCATAAAACCCATTTTTGCCGCTTCTGTTTCAACACTCGCAAAAGCACCTTTGACATCACGCTTTTTTCTTCCGATTCCGTCAATATCGTCAATTGACGCAACTGTGACGGTCTCTTCCTTTTAGGATCGGGCATACGAAACTGAGGTTTTAATCATCGGCCATGCTATTTTCGGCCATTTCTCTAGCTGCCTTAAAAAAAATTCGGCATCAAGGCTATCTGCATCTATAGTCTTATTTGATTTAAGATCGCATATAGCAAGCTCAACTTTTCTAGATCGGGACATTCTTAATCATCGTCCAAGCAGAACGTTCTCAAGGACAGCGGAATTCATTCTTTTTTCTTTTTCGGTGTTTTCACTTCTTTACTCGTTGAAAATCTCGTCGTACTGATGAAAGGAAATCCTTGTTTTCTTTTACATCAATATATTTGTCGAGCTTCGTGCTTTGTAAGCTACATTTGCCTGACTGCAAAATCGAACCATGGGTTTCGTTTTGGAGGCCGAAGGAAACTCAGAACATCAGAGTCTGCGGTTCCGATGGCTTGCTGGCATACCTGCCACTAATCTTGGAGGAACACTTGATTGGAAAGGGCACCGGTTGCGGGGAGCACAGGGGCCTAGCGTATTTCTCACAACCATTCTTGTGCGAGAATGGAGAGGACCTACAAAGGCTCTGCCGATTCAAAACGGGTAATCGAGGAAACACCTTTCGCAAGAAACTGGCCATTTCTCTGATAGTATTTTCATTGCCATGAAAAGCGATAAGTCTTTCCGAATCGGCAAATTGTAGATCCATTCAAATCCTCACAAGGTATGGTGTGAAGAGGCTTCCATGTTTGTTGCGTTACCAATTTTATTTTTATTATTAGTTCAACAACATTACTTTTGCTTAATGCTTTCTTCTTTTATTTTTATTAAGTGAGCTCCACAGAAACTAGAAAGATTTTGGATAAATATTTTGAACCTTTGCATTTGAAATACATTGTCCTCTTGCCACCACAAATTTTTAAGAAATTCTATTATTCAAATCAACTATCTGGAGCTAAAGCTGCAAATAGGGCAACTAAACCTTAAACTTTCAATAACTTGGATTGATCAAAAAAATAAAAGACCAGTGCTATACTAAGCGGGAACCAATAAAACTTACATTTGAATAATAAACAAACAAAAAATAAATACAAAATGAAAAATTTATCTGACAGCGGCATTTCAAACAACACATCCATTTCAGTTGTAGTGATACAATCGTGATTCCTCTATTTTGACACATTCTGTCAAAAACTAAATTAAAAACAAAATCCACGAATTAAACAAAACTGTCCGTCTCTTTACCTTAAATGCATATCATTCAACACTCTGCTGTCAATTCTATGGAACAAGTCTACCTCCGCTTCGAATCATTCAACACATCCATAAGCAACTCCCGGTGCTTCCAATGAAATACATAAATTAATCAAAATATCTTTTAATTTGCACCACCATCACAAGCTCTTCAACCTGTTCACATAAATAGTATTTGAGATTCAAAAATAGACCCTCCTAAACACAAACCAGATGTGCCCTCAGTTTATCTGAACAAAAAGAACCATAATTTTTCAGAGGAATCAGGCATTTGAAAAAAAAAAAAAAAAACTAAAACAAAAACCGATGAAGGTACCAAAAATAAAGTGTTTCCTCTACGCGATGTAGCATCAACCAAAACGAGAACACTTCATTACTATTTAACAATTTCTAAGAATTGAGAACAATTTTGCCATAAACAATGCAGACTATGCTGAATTCCATTGAACACTTTATATCAAACAGCATCACAATATGCATTCGATCGGGAGAGGAGTGAAAACTAAAGTGTACAATGGAGCTCTCTCTCTCTCTCCCTCTAAGTCCTGTCCAATTGAACCGAGTCTCTATGCAGCAATTCAAAATTCCGCAATTTATTAATAGCAATCTGCATCATTAAAATGAAAAATTTGAATTGAATGCGAGCATCAACAAGTGAAGAAAAGACCTGACTTATGCCGCCTGCTCTTGTTGCTTTCGTGCCTTCGAGCATTACGGCTGAGTTGGCAGTAATTGAGTGTTGATCTTCAAGCCGGAGGTGGGAGAGAGGATGCTTCTATTTGCAATCCAGCGACTCGTGATTGCAGTTCTACACAAAGTACACAGATTTTTGTTCATACTTTGTGTGTGTGTGTGTGTGTTTCAAATCAAATTCTATTCAATCTGCAAGGGTGAAAAGATACACTAATGCAAGCTTACAAGGTTTTCATTGTATGCGGCGCGTATTCAAATAGAAATGATATCGCAGATGCATTCAGTTTAATTAATTGGTGTAAATCGACTAGAAGGTGAAGCTGTATGTGCAAATATGTGTCAAGTTGACGATTTGGTTGATTTGTTTACTTAAGACCATTTATTTACATTCGATTTGAGGAATATTTTGAGATGTTTGCATAAAAACAATAGACATGTCATGGGACTTTAGAGACCTGATTATGCTCCAGTCGCAATTTTGCTTTTTTCGACAGGAAGAAACATTTCTCATGTAAATTAGTACCTACAGGTTTAGAAACTAAATATTTGGAAAAAAAATTGTTCGAAGTAGATTATTAAATAAATAGAGTGTTGATAGTGTTGTACAGTATTGCGTTTTTCACAAAAATATCTTGTTAGGAATGGAGAGGGCCTACACATTTTTACCGAAACCGAATGGTCAAATGAGAAAGCGTTATTATTGGCGATAACCGAAGAAAAACAAATTTAGGGACGTTTTTTTGAAACTCAAAGTCCCACGCAACAAGCACACATCCTAACCATTGCGTCATGGGGACCCAGAATCATTGAATAAGTTTCCCTAACACAAAGTAGAAGGACACGGGTTTATAATGTCCGTCGACCTAGCATCACCATTTCGAAACTTCCAAGGTTTATTGATTGGATTGATTGGTGATTTGTCGTAAATTTGTCGCGACAGCAAGCAATCTATCGCTCTTCGTTTCCTTTTGATAAGCTGTCTGTAGGGGTAGCACTACGCTTGTTATTAAATTGAAACTACATGCTTCCACTTTTAAAAAGCTTTAAAAAATTGGAGCGCAGCTAAATATCTTTGTTCTCAGCTTATAAGAATTTAAAAAACGACAGTTGTTCGCAAACTCAGTTACTGATTTCGAAACGATTTTACAATATTTTTTAAATTTGAAAAAACGAATTCGGGTGTTTTTGTTTATGCATTGAAAACATCTTTGAGAGGCGCTTTCTGAGGCACAAAATACCTTTCTTGGTGATAGACGACAGGCGACCACAGGACACATGACAAATCACAAATGACAAATGACACATGAAACATGACACATGATACACAACACATTAAACATGACATACGACATATGACATACGACATATGACATACGACATATGACATACGACATATGACATACGACATATGACATACGACATATGACATACGACATATGACATATGACATATAAAACATGACAAATGACACATGACACATGAACCATGACAAATGACACATGAAACATGACACATGAAACATGACACATGAAACATGACACATGAAACATGACACATGAAACATGACACATGAAACATGACACATGAAACATGACACATGAAACATGACACAGGACACATGAAACATGACACAGGACACAACACAAATGACACGGGAGAAGTTCCTAACAAATAAAATCAAGATTTTGATTTCGATTCATGTGGAAAAGGTAATTGAAAAATCAGGTTCTTAGATTTCGGCACAATTATGTACAAGGACTTTGATGTACATATTCCTTAAAACTGAGGGACAATGAATTAAATTAGAAAACTCAAGCATAATGGAAGAATAAATGAAGGAATAAAAAGAAAGGCAGATCAAAACACTCTTGGTACAGACAAATGGGACAAATGGAATAATTATGCTTTTGGTTGACCTCAGACACAAAACAATGCAAAACCGGGAGATTAGGTGACACATTCTGAGGTCAACGCGGCGTACCTACTCCTCAAGCGGATCGCTACTGTGAAAGAGTTGAATGGAAGAGCTGCGATCGCCTCGAGATTATGAAAATTCTATTCTTTCTGGACAGAAAAGGGAAATATGTAATCAAGAACGGATTTCGACCAGAACAGACCTTAGCCATGATTCATTGAAACTTCAACGTAACAAATTTGCAAACTACCCTTAAGGGGGTTTCATAAGGACTAAGTGTCAATGCTGGTAGTCCAGCTATGAGAACCAAAATACGAAAAGCGGTTGTGGAAAAAGGTTATGGTTAAGTATGGTATAAGTATCCGGTAATCAAGTATGGTATAAGTATCAGGTAATCAACAGCACAAGTAAGGACAACATGAAATTAATTAGAGCAACGCTTTCCGTTCTCTACCCGGTCAGACGAAGCGTATTATGAATGCGGATGTGATAGTTTAATTCCCAAAAGTCTATTTTCATGTGATGCTTGCTACAAAAAAAAAAAAACTTAAAAATAATGCAAAGCTCCTGAAATATAAACAGCAGCTCATTACGCATACTCTATCGAGCAGGATGTTCGGGAACTTAAAAAAAAAACTGCGAATTAAGTTCTTTATAAAATACTTTCGATGACGCATCCGTTTATACACAGCAATTGAATACTGTTTTACAAACAAACCGTCAGACGACGTGATGCAAATATTGTCCTGAAACAAGGATAGAAGTTGATGAAAATGAGACAAACTCTCGGAAGCTCCAAATCTGTTTACGACCAAATAACTATCTAGAAAAACTTCTTGCACTTGATCTTCTTTCTTTTTACTTTGCTTCACGATTCTCTTAACGCCGCGCCGGAAAAACGGAAAAGAAAATGTCCTTCTTTAGGTCTTAAAGACAAATTCGATAAATAAATGAATAAATAAGGTGGTACAACAGAGCGAGGAGCCCCAAAGAAAGGCGATATCCGTGGAAAAACATTTTTGCCTTTGTTGGGATTCGAACCACGAACCTCTGGGTTAACAGGCGGCCATGCAAACCATCACGTCACGGGTACCACCATTGGATAAATAGTCAATGGGAAATAATAAGGTTGCAATCAAAAAAATACAATTAAAGTAACATGGTGCTGGTTCAGTCTTAGCGTGTGTAGTGTCGATAAGTTAGACGAATGGGACCGAGTCTAATTTCGGCTATCAACTTTTATTTCAGTTAACCAGTTTCATGTGGGCACCTATCGCCACTTCAGAGGTTTTAAGTGAAATTACAACCAAAATATGTTCATTCACAGCCAAAAAAAAGGAAAAGTTGATAGCCTAGTTCGTGATCTGAGTTGTCCAGCTTAGTTTTTTTCTAAAAAAAAAAAAAAACTCCTTTGAAAGTCTGCTTTCTTAGAAACACTGTGTTTGTCGAATCACAAATAAGGATATTTTGACTGCATTGAAACAGCTTCAATCTTTATCATTATTCTTAAGAAATTCTTTTGAAGACCCAAAGGGCCTTGGGTTTGGAAAAGAACACTGAGTCGTTATTCATCCATCACCGCCGCCAAATTATGTCCTGAAAATTTTAAATGAAAAAGAAAGATTGGGCGATAGATAAAAAAAAATGTCGCGATCATTGCAACAGCAAAAGGATAAAAAAAAATAGTTTGGAATAATTCAGCCAAAATCATAAGGTTTAAAGGCATATGAGTCGACAGGCACTATATAAGGCTCTCCAACAAAAGCTTACCAAAGCTTCTATTCAAAAAACTAAACCTTAAAATGTTGCAATAGCCTTAGTGGTCTCAAAGACTTTCCAAATTTAACATTGTGGCTTGACCAATGCATAGGTAGAAGGCCTCAACTGAAGCTTTCAACTTTCGTAAGTTTTTTATTACTTCGAAACGATAAAAAAAGACACAAATACTCTAAGCTGAACATCAAAGATCGAGACACAACTATTCCGACTTCAGAACTCAGAGGAACATTCGCTCGTACTCTTTGATCGTAGACTGTCACCATCCGTCTCCATCATCACCTTAATAAATTTCTTGTTATTTTCATTTTATTACGAGACAATTAATCATTTTTGTGTTTAGCTGGATTTTCAGTTGCACTCAAATAAAAAAAAACAACAAAACAGATGATGAGTTGTTAAAAGTTATGAAATATATAAACTTAAATGCGCTCTTCAGCCAAACATAAAACAGAAAGCTAAAAGCTTCTTTTTTTTCATCCTCCATAATCCAATCATACAATAATATCATTGGCATTGGAAAACAATGAAACAACCTCCCAGAGGTGATTTTTCACTCCTCAAATCGATTTTTTGTCGATTGATGCATCCTTTCTCTCAGGGAATTCTCCCAACAGAAAGAAAAAGCTGTTACATACTCATCCGTTTACGTTGGTAGGTAGAGGTACTCTATGTCTTTGTATGAGTTTAAGTATAGTTAAAACAAAAACACATTTATCTACCAACGAACTCCTTCCTTGGAAAACTTTTACCTTATGCATTTTTAAATAAAGAGGAACCAGCTTACTCTAGAGACGACTATCGTCGAGTAAGCCAGATAAGCCGGAGAACAAAAGTAAACCTCAAGCTCATCGGGATTATCATCATTTGTGGTTGGCGGACCGAGTTGATGGCGGAGTGCGGGCGCGGTTATTATGGCCCTGCCTGGCTGCGGCTAAGAATAACATGAAAAGGTAGGAAAAACGGAAGGAGAGATTCTATGGTCAATATTTACTTAATGGAAAACTTAAATAAATAATTACTAAAAAATTGGGATTTTCATTCAGCATCGTTGCCACCGACAACGACGACGCCGACGACGCCGACCGACACGCCACCACCCTACCCTGCCTTACCCTTTCCATTGGTTGGTTTGGAATTGTAATTGTAATGGCAGTCGGTTTCAGCTTTGGATAGTGAAACATGGTACACCATCATTATAAATAATTAATTCTTATTCGTTTTTCACGCTCACATTTTCTATATACTACACAGTGAATTGAAATGACCTCTGTGTTGAAGATGGAAAGAGTAAAGAACGAATCGTTCTTGTACCTATCGCCGGCGCTGCCGTGCTTTTCTCTGCTGCCGTCACTAATAGTGTACTGCGAAACAAATGCAATTCAACGTAAAACCACTTAAAACACCTCAATGAGTACAAATGGTTCTCTTTCCAATTCACTCATTGGCGTTAGAGTGCTGCTGCTGATGTGCTCTGTGCATGCGGTGGCCATTTTATTCCGGCTCAACTACAGTGTTACTAACAGGAAACGTAATTATGTATTAGGATCTCCTGAAGCATGAATTTTTGAAATTATATGTTTAATGCTCAACTGACAAAAAAAGAAAATTGCTCAATAATAGAGAAGCGGAAGTGCGAGAGGACTCTAACGGATATCTCGATAACTATGGATCGCAGGGAAAAACGTGTAAGATACTTTTTTGAAACCAACATTTTGAATGCCCTCAACTGATGTCGTACAACTGATAGTTAACGAGATAATTGCATAAAACGAACTATAACTACTATGCTTGTCAAGCTTAAAGTCCACTGCACAACAGATCTACAAGGTCGTCAGCACACTATAGAAACCCCCAAACTAACCATTCATGAGTCTCCTCACCTGCAAAGCAGACTGTCCTCACAGTGACTAACCGTTGAAACTCGCCATATATACGAATTCTCTATTCGAGAATAAAGTCATTTGCAGAAACACCACCATTAAAGCATTATGAGCGGGTAAAGTATGTGCACATGCATGTGGCACGTCATTTAATTTTTATTCCATTGGCGTACCTTCTAGTGGTATTGGCCTAACCTATCATTCCAACAGATAGCTGCTCCTTCCTTCCGGACGACGACATCGGATGATAGCGTTACTAAAAGACCTTTTCAACTTCAACAATACGTGTGCTTGCAATTAAATTACGTTCACGTCACTAGAGGTGAAAAGCCATTGATAATTTTTTTTTTACTTTTTACTTTTATTTTACTCTATGGGTGTGCTCGCTACTCTGCTACTGCTGCTGCGTTGGCCTTGGCTATTTTTAAATAAAGAAACAGCAACAATCTATTCTTGACCCTCTCTAGTTCGGCGTTATTCAACTCTCAACAGAAACAAGAACAACGAACAAAGTCACTGTCAGCTAGCGCCCTCAATTTAAACAGAGACTAAAGCACTACCCCTATGCCTTAGACCAATCTTCACATCAATGTGAAGAATTGGATCAAGTCGAAGCCGTTCCAAATGACGCATGATAACATTGAAAGGCCTCGTCGATAACACAAAAAAAAAAGAAGAAGACAAACAAAACAAGCACTAGTGAGGTAACGAACAATTCATCAATTGATCGAAGTGTCGATGCCCAAGGTCAAAATGGTACATACAATTACATCGCATAGTTCACAAAAGCAAAGGCATTTCAGCTTCTGGCATTGGCACTCTTGGTACGCGCCGACCAGCAGAGCAAATTCTTCGGCTGCTCGAAAGACAGCCAATGACTTTTTGATTTATATTCGTTTAAACAGTGATGTTGGTATTTTATTTATTTTTTCTGTTTTTTTTTTTTTTTTTTTGAAGGGCAAAGAGAAGAAAAACCAAAGAGGCAATAGAAGGCATGAGCTTTTCAGTCGTCGTCGTCGTCGTCGAATTGAGGACGCAGTCTTTTAGTCGAAGATTGGGTGCAGCGTTTATACAGCCACCACCTGCTGATCGAAAAACAAGTGTTAATTTCTTTATGAAACAAGCGATCTGACATTGGCACTGATTTGCTTCAGCTACTCAAACGTAATTATAGCTTCACAGTGTTTGGAAAACAACTGCCGTTTATGGATTCATTTGCGCTTAAGCGTCACTACGAAACAGTGGCGTAGAAAGGTTAGCAATTTAGCTTAAAAACGGTGGAATTAATATACATTAAATTTTCCCCATGAATTATGTCGAACAAGTTTACTAGCTATGTGATTTCGACATAAGTTGTGGTAAAATTTAAACTTTCATAGAAGAAAATGGTGGGCTTTGAAAAGCAAGCGTTTAAGCTTCACTACGAAACAATGGCGTAGTCTTAGCAGTTTAGCTCAAAACTCTGAAAAATCGATGGAATTGGTACACATTCACTTTCTCCAAGGGATTCTGGGGTGGCTAATAGTCGTACCTCGTTTTTTATATGCAAATAGAAAACAAAGGTCAAACCATTGATAAATAAATAGGGTGGCATGGCGTAACAAAGCTATGGGAACCTTGAAGACTAACGATCTTCCAGGGCCTACAATTTTGTGCCGATTCGGAACGGCTAAGTTAGAAGGAGCTTTTCATGGAAGTGTGTAATTCCATTCGGAGGACTTGTCAGTTATAGGAAAGGTAATCAATACCCGTGATTTCTGGGAATTCAGCCTTGAACCTCTGACAGGCAGACATGGCAACCATTACACCACAGGAAACCATACAAAAGATGCACCATAGAGAATTTTTCTTCAAGATCGCGGAGGAGTATCCCCGAATTCATTCTTATGTTGCGTGGCCGTGAAATCAAGTTATAACGAGCGCGAACTAAAGATCATTTGAACTGAGCCCTGCTAACTGACACATTAAGCCTGAAAAACAGTAAACTCGAAGCAAAGACAAACCAAACAATTTTATATGCTGTGACAATTGCAACAAAAAATGGGCTTGCGAACACTTTTCGAAAATCTCGACGTTTGCATTTTCTACGGATTTTTCGGGTTTTCTACTTTGAAAAAAAGAAAGCGTTAGTTTGGTTTAAAGACGCACAAGTAGGTTCATGACTCACTAAGTGTTTTGTTCGAACCCAGAAATTCTGTCATGTGCCTTTGTGAAAGGTCGATAAATAACTTTGACTGGCGGATACTAGAAGTTCCAGATGGGGATCATGTTTTGTCATTCACATATTAGCAACTCATGCTCATGCTCAATGCAACTAGAAATTAGATCAGGATCGATAGATTTAGATTGAAAGCGTAGTCCAGATGGCTCACTTCCCCTGAATACCTTCTTGTTCAAAAACACTGAAGTGGCTAGATGTGTCAGAGACGTAACGAGACTAGAAAGCTAATTTTGTCTATGTATCTATTTGAACTCAATTCAAAGATTGCAAAGCCACTTGACTGATCATAGGTTTGATGCATGGAGGTGTCTTCTCGCAAGACTTTGTTTGAAAAAAACAGTTGTAGCTTGTATTTTCAAAGGAAATAGATGTTCCAAAATTGAGTAAAAAGACCAAGCAGCACTTTATACGATAAACCACTTGTCTATTCCATGATAGGCAGTTTAAAAACAAATCATAAAGCTATGAATTAACATAACGCGTCCAATAGACACGCAGTATAACAGATTCTGTTCGGGTTTTCGATGCAAAACGTTGCTCTGAACATTATAAGTTGTAGTCTCAAAAGGATCATAGTCCTCCTATAGTTTGCTTTACGCTGCTAACCTTTCATACAAAGCAGCAGATTTTTTCCCGCCTGCATGAAAAGTTCTGTCAACAAAAACAACCTGATATCTTTCTTTCATTTAACTATTTTGTTGCTTTAACACAAAATATGTCGCCTCCTTCTCTTCATCTCTTGAGTTCGAAGCTTTCACCAGTAAAACTTCTAAAGTTTCAAATCACGTTTCCGAATTTGACGTACTAGCCCCGAAAATCAGGGGCGTAATACGTGATTAAATTATATGTTTTTGGCATTACTTCTCGATTTTTCGCGCACATTCTTTTACCTGAATTTGAAGGAATTGAAGTCGATAAATAAACAGCAGGCTGACGTTGTGCAATATAGAGCGAATTTCGAAATTACGCTGGTAGTGTCTTGACAACGCATATATTTTGTCAATCAGCTCCTTTTAGTCTAAACTATGCTACTTGATTCTTAAAGTAGACTTTGTTTGTTAATTTTCCTTTGCCTCTTAAAAAAGATTCTGTCAGCAAAAGACGGCGTTGCAGCTTGCCTAGTATTACTTTACTGTCTTTCATCCGAGACATTATAAATTCTGTTACAATTATGATTCCCTTTATAATATTTTTTTGATCAGCAAAATCATGTGAAACCCTTTAATTCACTAAAAACATAATGTATTTTCCTTAATGTTTCACTGTTGGAAAGGCATTGCAGTGCTGAAGTGCACAGTACAAATTTCATGTCTGTATTCACTTTGGGTAAAGTAATGGATGGGGAGCGCACCCGCAAAACACAACACCTCATTCCGATCTTGGATTTAATGTGTTCCCCGTGAAAACGGATGATAAGAAGGCATGGAAGTGAGGAGCGGGAATGAGGTGCGTTGACTGGATAATAAGAATTGGACAACCATCACTAAAACATCGGAAACCTGCATAAACTTTATGATGTTGTTCGGTGGAAGATTTAGCATATCATTCAGTTCGTCGAAAAGGTTGTTTTGGGCTTTATTCTAGTGTACACCAATCTTAGGTGCGTCAGGCATAGGAAGTGAAATGAGTCTTCCTTTACTTTCTCGTTTTGAATAAATCAGGGGTTCTAATGCCCATTCTCATCAAGCGGGTACATCATGAGTACTAACAGGTGTGAATGTCGATCAACTGAAAAAACCAATGCCTACTAAACTTGAGTAAAGATTCGTTTTTTCTTTGAAATGTCCAGTCATATGTTCCTAAAAACCCAGCAAGTTTACAAAGACAACCATCTGTCATTGGGAGCTTTTTTTTTTAAGTTATGGTGAATCATGCAAATTACTAGTTCATAAAATAAGTTGGTGTGCTGTGCTGTGCTGTGCTTGTATCTCTTTTTTTCTTTATCGATCCCAGCTAATGTGTTAGAACTTATAAAGCACTTGAATTGTTGTTGCAGAAAGTGTCTACGAGGTCCAGCATAAAGGATGGTCGACTAAAAAAGATAAATGCGATTGTAGGTGTAACACCGCAGAGTAACTCACTAAGATGTTTTGCGCAACAAAAGGGCGAGATATGTTGTTGGTCTTGAGAGAAGGATAACTAATCTAAATAATATCCTAACCCCTTCCAATACGATACAATTTATTTAAAAAATATTTTTGGCCGATCGCTTTGTTGCACAGGAATCATGTGTCTGTCTTCAAAGGCATTGAAGCGAAACGCTTGGTTCCACCATGCTGTGTCTGTTTGTGTCGAGAGTAGAAGAGAGTTGCTTCAAAATAAGAACGATTGACGTATTTTCGAGCGTGGTAGCCGTTTGAGGTAGGCAAAACGATAGCTTGAGCTAGAATCACGTAATTTTTGAGCGATTATCGCCTATCGGGAAAGATACCCATATCAAAAAACTGTTCCGTGTAACTTCACATTCTACCGCTGTTTTGGCTTTGATAAGGGCCTTTAAACGCCCTTTCTAAGTACAAACATATTGATCGATAGTCGTTCAAAAAACTTTCCTGTAGACCCTGTATACTTCATCGATGAATGAAACAGTCTTGTGGGTATTGTTCAGCTTCTTGTCGAATCCCAAACATGATTGTGGCCGTCTCAATCATTCAACTTAAAAATGTGCCACATAAGCCACTGGGATGTATGCATTCTTCGACAAAAATAAAGTATAGCGATTTGCCTTGAGTGCCGGGCAAAAACCTTACCCCGAAAATCTACGACAAAGAACAGAGCATTCCATGAAGCATGTTGTAAAAACAACTCAGCAATGGAATACGAATTGTAAACATTTCTCTTAATTTCCACTAGAAAAACTTACACAAAACGATCATAAACTATATTTTTACACAATCCGAAGGACTGAATCCAAACATTTGCGTATGCGAATCTTCGTCAGTTTTAAATCTGTCTGCTAATATCCGCCCAAACGATCATGTATATTCTTTTGCACTTCACCTCGCGAAAATGCCTGCCAACAAGTGTATCGCATTTTAGATTAAACAACCACTCATGCCGACCGACGTGATGTGGCTATGAAAACGGTCATTTGAGAAATCCAACTCTGAGCCTAAAATATTTACACTTCGTGTTGATATTTACATCTAATGCTTGCTCTTGTCTCATTCTCCGTCTCTTGTGTTTTTGCTGTCAGGCATCAACATCAACGAGTAAATAGATTTCGTAGGCATTGCGCCTAGTCGTCCTCCTTCACTTCAGAGCAAGATCTTTGGGTAGGCTTCAGCTCCTAAAAACGATATCATCACTCAAGTGAAATATTATTTACATTACATTTCTTCGCGCCCGCCGCGCCGCGTGTCCGAATTTTTTATTTGTAAATTTCAGAATTAGATCAGTTTTGACTTTCCAATTGATCTCCCTTTTTGAACAGGTGCCCCAGATAAAGGGCTTGGATTTCTAACACCTTTTATCTAAGCCACTTAAGGCCCATTCAAAAACACTAGAAAATTTTCATTTGACATTGCTAATCGACATCTCATTCCAGACACTCTCACTGCACCTGCAGTCGGGGGAGAACGATTTGCCAAAATTCTTTCATGCAGTTCTAGTTCGAATAATAAAACATGTGTAGCCGATCCATATACGAGTATGTGCCATGTACATTGTACATACCCAAACAATTGATAAAAAAAAATAATAATCTCAAAAAGATTTCGTATTCATCGCGCAAAATGTAATTCGATTTGGCGCGTCGTCGCCGTCCGTCCGTCGTCGTTCTCGAAATGATATCAGTCGAGGGTCCTCTCTATTCTTCTTTTTTCACCTGGTAATAGAATGAACATCACCCTATTGTCGTCGGTGACCACAGAGTTGAGTCATTCTATTGCAACACACTACTCCAACATCGTGTCCGGATGACAAATTGGTAAAAAATAGAAGAAAAGAAAGGAATGTCAAACGACGACGACGACGACAACGACGACAACAATAAATTGGTATGAGCCCATGGAATAAAGGTATGGCGTAATATACATGGACACATGTGGTAAATGTGTGCTTTGTCCTGTTTGAGGATCATGTCACGTACTTGTCGGTGTCGTCGTTATCATTGGCAGCCAGGTAACACCTTCGTTTTTCAATTTTCCTATGATTCTCTTTGGTCACTGACATGGCCACTACACTGGCGAAGGTAGCTCTATCTAGCATTTGAAGTTTGTTGGCTTTAAAGTAGCACAACTTGACAAAAAGGGGGGGGAAGAAATTGCTATCAAGATATGTTTGAAGAATAAAAGATGTTCAAAGTTGATCAGGAAATCGTGACCGGATAGTTTAACAATTTTGACAATCCATAGAAGATTTTTTGGCTTAAATTATTTAAAAAAAGGGTGAAATATAACAACTTGGTTATAAAGTTTATATAAAACAAATACATTAATAGAGTGATGCAACAAAGATATGGAAATCTTGGAGTCTAACGCATGTCAAGGGCTTTCAATGACTTAGTTAGAAAGCGCTTTTCATGACAGTGTGTCATTACTTTCGGAGGACTTGGCAATTCCACTCGAAAGGCCATGCCTACGAAAAATATTTGCTTTTCTTTGATGATGCTGGGATTCGAACCACGAACCTCCCGAACCATTTCACGCTTGGCACTATATTACTCTGTCTTCTCGGAATTGATTGTAAAGAAATAAGGCTTTGCAAGTCCATCTTAACAACAACGGAGTAGCATTGCCATAGACGGTACATTTTTCGACATATAAACTCAATCTTACTCTTCATAGTTCTTCCATTCCTATACAGAAAAAAGAGAAACGAAAGAAAAAATTTAAATATGAGGCTGCAACATACTTCATTTCCAAATTGAGTGAATTCTTCGGCCATAGACTTGAACATATTTCAGTGTTTGGTATTGTAACAAAGAATAGAGTATCATGTCTCCAAATTCTACACGCTGAGTAGGAAACGAGATTAAACTTCAAAAATTAAGGCGAAGGCGAATTATTTTTGTGTCCAAATTTTAGGGCAGTAGTCCCAAATGAAGATACAACAACGAGCTGTATGAGCTGTACCGCGACATGGACATAGCCAGAAGAGTACGCATCGCGAGGCTACGATGGTTGGGCCATGTAGAGCGGATGGACCCAAACGCTCCGGCTCGTCGGGTGTTCGAAAGCACATTGCAGGAAAATCGCGGAAGACCTCGTCTTAGGTGGCGCAATCAAGTGGATGAAAACCTCAACCGACTTGAAGTGCGAAACTGGAGAGAGCTCGTCCGAAATCGAAATCGTTATAGAAGGATGTTGGTTGAGGCCCAGGATCACCCCGAACTGTAATGCCCACCTAAGTAAGTAAGTAAGTCCCAAATGAAAATAGAAATCAGTATGTTCTTTTTGATCAAATAAGTAAATAAATAGTGTAGCGCAATAAAGCGGGAAACCCCGTGGCCTAGCGCATTTCTCTCATACCATACCTTGTGAGGGAATGGAATTGGCCTACAGTTTTTTGCCGAATCCGAACGTCTAATCGAGAAAGCGCTTTGAATGACATGATTTTACACTATTGGATAAATTACCGATTCTTCGCATTTTTTTTAATTCCTTGATGTATCTGGGAGTCAAACTTCGAACCTCGAACCTCCTACGGAACAGGCAGATACAAAAATCATACCATATGATAAATTTTGAAGTCAACTTGTAAAAAAAAAAAAAAAACAAAATTTCACACTAGACTACATTCGGAAACCAAATATTTTAGGTAAGCATATAAAAGAGGAGTCTGGAGAACTCAGACCCAATTTACGGTCCATTGTACTACCAGGGTAGCAGCCTTCCCTTTTTTTTTGTGTTGCAGTAGTTGGAAATAAGGTGTTAGTTATTTCACATATAGCCTCAAGGGCGGCGTCCATATGAAACTGGGAGGCTGTAAGAAAAGCAGATGCCCAGAGCGGGATTCGAACCCACGCGTCCGGAATATCTACTGAACACTCTACCACTGCACCACGTCCGCCCGCATCGAGGTACTTCAGAGACTTTTCCATTTAAGTTTTGAACAGAAAATTTAGCCATCAAAAACGCAAGAATATTCATTTTAATAATCAGCAATACATGAGCTTTGAAATGTCCTTTTTTGGGACTTTCCACACGCACTAGCTAAATGCAACCGAAATACAAAGTTTGTTACGGTAAACTTTATCACAGCACTTTAGACCTTTGTACTTCTTCTTTTTTCCTCACTTTGCCTCTCCTTTCTGTTGTTGCTTCAAAGCTCTGGCAGAGCACAAAGCAACCCTAGTCCATCTGCTGGTGATGTACTCCATGGCATATTGGAAAAGCAACCCAAATAGGTACCAGATCATTGACGGTGGACGGCTGGACTCTGGTATGACCCAGAAAGGTTCTGAAGACTCTTCCACAGCAGCAAATTAAAATAAATAAATAAATAGGGTGGTGCAACAGAGCGTATTTCTTACAACCATGCCTTGTGAGGGAATGGCTGGGAATGGAGGGGACCTGCAGTTTTATGCCGGTTCCGAACGGCTAATCGAGATAGCACTTTTCGTGGCAATGAAAGGCGATACTCTTGGAAAAACATTTTTGCCTCTATTGGGATTCGAACCTCTGGGTTAACAGGCAGACACGCTAACCATCGCTAGACGGTACCACCACAGCAGCAGGTTGCTGATACGATATCACATAATTTATGAGGCAGAGATATACGGCTACCCATCTGAAATTGAATGGACATACATGAGACAACGTTTACTACCAGAACTTGACTTTCGATGCTTTTCTATATAAACGGTCACGAGCCCGCCGTAACGGCTGAGTGACCACCCAAAATGCCGAGTGCCCAACTTAAAGACCCTTGCCTTAGCAAGGGTATGACACACAGAAAATGTTGTTTGGCAGAAATAACACAAACCAAAAAGAAGTGGCCCAACTACCGACTCCTATGGAACATCACTGGAAAATTAATGGCTCCTATCACAAGGTGCGTCGTAACGATTTCGGAGTACCAACGCGAAAAAGGAAGCACCATAGGTGCCATTTTAGTGAATGTATTGCCACGAAATTGAATACCTTTGATAAAACAAGTTTGAAGTATCCCTTGTAATAAAAATGGATGAGTCAATATAGGACCAAGGAAAAATGCCAAGAGTTCTAGAATGTTATATATTGCGAATGTTCTTCGAGAAAATTTATTACAACCAACACTAGAACTGCTTTTATGCAAAAGCGTAGATATCAGGGGAATTAAAGATTTTTACAATGAACTTATCGAAGTTAGTCATATTGTCACATACTGTCTTTCGTAGGTGAAAATTTATCGAGAGCTCGTCTATACCTACCTATCAGTTTTCTGTATAAATTCTATGTTCGGTCAAGGAAGCTGACTAAAGCTAAAAAGGACATATAAGTAGGTAGAAGCTTCAACACAACTCATCCTAAAACTAAAAAAAAACAAAACTATGAAGGAAAATTTGAAACAAGAAAACGCATTCTTCTGTTTATACAAAATTCTGTCCACCGATTCAATATTTTTCCAAAACCCATTCATATTTTGTACGACTTCAGGAAACAATCAAGTCCTCGAAACAAATGGTAGCCGTTAAATAATCCCTAGTTACTGTTATTTACTTTTATCCTGATGAAATCAGTCCCAAGTCAGTTTAATCATATACCTAGCGCTTACGTTTTGTCCTTTCTATTAACATGCCCAAGAACAAATCTCCTAAGCACAGTATACAGGTAAGTCTACTACTACTACATCGCTAAAATGCTAGTCATTAGTTTCAGAAAAATCGATTGCCCAAAAAACATAAAAACAACTCAAAGCCAAACAAACAATTAGCGATAAGCTTAACCTTTCCACACCATCACATTAGCTATAGGCAGCAAGTGTGATAAGAAGCAATCTAAACAGTTTCTTTTTTTTTCTTCTTTTTTGTTCTTCCCTCCTGCGCAGCTGTGCGTACGATAGTATGAAGTAATTGTGTGTATAGATAGATACGTAGATATATTCATATTGCCGCTCTAATCGCCAGACAACTGTGCTAATACATGAGAACAAAAAGGCACACGCACCAGCTGCTGAACAAAAATCAATACAAATCGCACCTAACGTAACACAACCCTCGCCCCAACCAAACAAAACACACAAACGATTATCGCTACAAAGTTCGCGATTGTGATTTAATTGTGTGTCTCACAAGCTCTCGCTCCCCTTTCTCATACTATGCCACAGTGTCAACAAGTGGAGGTTCCACACCACCATGAACCAGCTGTAAGTTGTTTCATCGTTGGCTACTCGAACAAGTTGGGGTGTTTCGGTAGGGGGTGGTTGTCGTTGTCAACTAAAATCGTTGAGAATCTATGCGCTTTCAACAAGTAGTGACAGTTGTGTTACGACTGCATGTGGGTGGCATATTATCTCCATAGGGAGAGAGACACACAATGAATTTAGGTGTGGGAACAAAAAAAAATGACTAACAGTAAAACATCATAAAACAATCTACGCTACACTGAGCACCAGCAACTACGGCAGGGGGTTGAAATTCAAAAGGATGAAAAAAAGAGAGAAAATAAATAAATAAATAGGAGAATATTTTAAATATTTACCATTTGACACTTCTTTGTGCTTTTATTAAAATCGAACGATCTGTGCTTCTTCTTCTCTCTTTTTTTTAATTGGGAATAATTCCGAAAAGAATTTATGTGTCAAGAAATTAAATTGAGTGGGCGTTGTGCGGTTGTCTCTATCATGACAAACATTTATACTGGCAAGAAAATAATTTTATATGTATCTCAGCGCCAGGGTAGATAATTGTATCCGACAGTATTTTTCGGTAGCCCCAGAAGAGGTTAAAAAAAGAGTCTAAGCCATTAAAGTTGTCTTGAACAGTACTTTTCACCGACAGACAGTATGTCTAGAAGGAATTGATGTCATTGCGTCTGATGAGTTTATGCCTGGTCGTTGGTAAAATATTAAAAATCCTCTTTTTGAGAAAAAATTTTTCGTTATGCCATTCGGGATGAAAACACGGAAACTGTACGAAAGTACAATGTTCTTTTAACTTAAATTAAAGAATATGAATTTGAATTGAATTAGTAAATACTAAATTAATTAATCGAACAATACTTAAATTTCAAATACAATCCAAACAATTAGTGTCAAACAAAATGTAAATAAAAACATAGGATTTGTTCTTTTTGACCTCTGGTTTATATACAAGATAAATACAACCGATTTATAACGATACCAAAGTGGACGTGTTTTAATTCTTTTTTTTGGAAAAGTTTATAAGTCTTTTTTTCCCTAGTTTTTTTACATAAACAAAACCTAGTCAGAAACATTTGGTCCTTCGAGCCGGATCACAGTACACATGACAAAATGAGAGGCTTTAACAGGTAGGGGCGCTGGTTCCTCATACACACAGGGTGTTATCTGAAATCATTCAAATTCACTGCCATTTTTATTTGAATATGACATCTGGTATATGGTCGACGCTGGCGCGGGGAGCTCGGATGAAGTCCAACCTTGAGAAGCAATTTTAGGCCACTTTTTGCAGCAATCGGGGGTACCTATATCGGCAATAGCGTGGAGTATGTTGCTTTAAAAGTCGGCAATCGTCTCTGACTTGACTGTGGAGACTAACGACTTCATTAATATCAGCAAAGAAAGTAGCCCAGGTGTGTTAAATTATACGACCCTGGAACTCAACTGACTGGCCAAAAACGTTTGCCCTCAACCAACGATTTCTTCAACAAATCGATTTAGGCACAAGATGTGAGACATGTTGAACTCTCTGCTTAAAAATCGGGAGCATCAGCAATCTCGTTTCTAGTCAATTCACCGAAGGTACCCGGTGTGGCTTTAACTTCTATAAGAGTTGAATTTTAAAGGGCCAGTGAATCAAGATCTTTCTTCAAAATTTACCATAAAGTTGATGGACACAGATCCAACTGCTGTGCACGGCTGATAGACTGATTTTGAGTCTTGCTGGATCCTATCCTCTACAGCAGAAATAACTTTTTCTGTGCGAACTGTACGACAGATGTCTCAGATGATTAATATTACTGTTTAGAGTAAGCGTGGTGCGGAACAGTTGTTCCGACCATAAAATGGACGTAGTACGCGATGCGTTTTAGAAATAGAACCAAGAAGGTTCGAAATAAATCTCGACAATTCGAAAGGGATGTTGAGGCATCAGACGATTCAGTATGAAATAGCAAAACTAACTAAAGATAAATACCTGCCATATACGACAAAATATAAGCTGTGCTGCCAATCTAAGACTTATAGCCCGGTTCTGCACAAAAGTCACAAGTCACAATGTTGTGACCAGTTGAGAAATACATCACTATTTGAGAGTTGAGTGAAAAGTTCTGATCATACTGGACAGTTGTGACTTTGTGAGGTATCAGTGACTTTGGACAGAATTGGACCTCTTAAAAAAGCACCCTTCATAACAACTCGAATCTTGATGTGTTCTTTTTATGTAGGTTTTCAATTCTTGCCAAATTTTCATATTTAGATTCAAACCACACATCAAAAGCTACGAGTATTTTCTATGATTCACAAAGAAACATTTGCTAAGCTGGTTTCAGTTTGGAAGAAAGTGAAGAATGTTTGGCAGTGCCATGAGCCATTATCCAATGAGGCAGGGTTCACATTTAGTAAGAATTTGCAAAAAAAGACCCATTTGTAGTAATGCATCAACAAAAGGATTCATGCCTCCTAATTTCTGAACGAAGAAACTTTACTTGATAAAAGTTTCAAAAAATGGCGATAGATGGCAGTAGTTTCTTTGTCAATGTTGTAGATTCATGCCTCCCAGTTTCTGTACGAAGAAGCTTTACTTGATAACAGTTTCAAAAAATACTGCGATAGAAGGCAGTAGTTTCTTTGATAACAGTTTGAAAAAATGGCGATAGGTGGCAGTAGTTTCTTTGCCATTGCTGTAAACTCCATTTTCGAGGCATGAGGTATATGAGGTATATGAGGCATATGTAAAACGAATTACGGGACACCCTGTATATATAAATATAGCGTTTTGTGTAATAATATGAATGAATAAGTTGGCGCACTGTCGGCAAAAAGCTATGGACACCTCAGAGCCTAAATTCATTTTAAGGGCCTTTCTTTTTACCCCGATTCCGAACGGCTTAAGATGGAAAGCGTTCTTCGCGACTGTGTGTAAATACTCTCAGACGACTTGAAAATCTCTAGCGAAAGGCGATTGAAAAGTATTTTTGTTTGTCTAATTTTTCTGAGATTCGACCTTCGAACTCCCACGTAACAGGCAGTCACTGCTAATCTAGCGCTACATCATGTGATAAGTGTCAACTATAAATAATGATTTCCTGAGACTTGCCATAGCCCATACCAGATTTTCAAATGCAAAAAACTCAAAATATGTCTTCACTAAAAACGCCTAACTTGAAATATTATCAAAGGCTGAATGAAATGACATAGAAATGAGCCCGAAAACTAAAAAACAAAACAAATTCTCTTCCATTCGGTGAATTTTCTCCATAGTCCTTTTCTTGCTCCACAGAGTATATTAGTTGACAGTCAGCGGGCAATGATTTTGCTAAGTGTGCCACTTAAACTATTTCCGCAGTTCATTTCTCTGAACCAAATTAAATAGAAAATATCATTCCAAGAGTAACTTTGTTTGTTCAAATGTACAGCCTCACTTTCTGTGTCGTAAAAAAAAAGATGAATAAATTCAAAACTATATGAGATTATTTCATTTTGGTTTATTCTGAACACTTGCAATCGGAATGACGATGCATTTTGTTTTAAATGGATCGCGTTTCAATTTAGACTGTTTGTGTTCAGACACACACACACACAAGAATACATGAAAAATACTGCACTTTCCAACATCAAATTTCAACTATACGACTGGTGGTTTCCTGTTTAAAATTTGATGGCTACTAAAATTAAATTATTTGATTAATTTTTAAGTGACGAGGACAATGAAATTATTTGAAATAGAAACGAAGAAAAAAATTAATGCTCGTGGTTAGAAATAAACATTTTTCAAGTTTAACCGCACATCAAACGAACTAAATTAATTAAGACAAATTCCTGATTTAATTTATTTATTGACACAGAAAAGATTTACTATAAAGGAAGCGATGAAGCGAAGTTTTGAAAAATCAATTCATTAGTTGTAGTAAAATTCAGACTGACAACATAAGTATGGAGGTAGGTAGATGGTCAAAAGTATGTTCAAAACAGAAGAACCACTTTCGAAGCATTTCAAGAACATTCAAAAAGTATTTCAAAAAGACACATCTTAAAATGTTTCACTAGTAGTTTCGATTGGTGTTGACGGTAAAAATAAAAATGTTTCAAAATTTTCCCTTTCAAAGAGAATGGAATGGCATAAACTTTAAAAAAGAAATTTGAAACGATGAAAAAAAGAACAGAAACCCCCTGAGCACTGAGATAAAACGTAAAGTTTATAGCTTTTTCTTGGTCTCCAATTTGTAAAACATAAATATCTCTGAAATGGTTCTATTGATCTTGACCCACATCAGAAAATGCATGGTAAGCCAATAGCGTCTAGTAAATATGACTATAAGCATTTACAGTTTTGGGGGTTAAAATCTTCTTGTTCTTCCTATTCGGCGTTACGAGTATCATGATCTGGAAGGGATCATAGCTCTTCCTTTTAATTGCTGTGCACTAGTGATCCACTCGTGGGGTACGTGTTGACCACAGAATACGTTGGTTTTGGATTCTGATTCGCTTGTGGGATGTTAAATGTCAGGAAAATGCAGATGTCATTCCATTTGTCTGTATACCATGAATCTTTTGGTCTACTTTTATATTTTCGAGGTTTAAGTCAAAAACATAAAACTCATTTTCACTATGCAAATAGTTTACCATTTTTGAAGTCAAAATCTAAGGACAGATGCAATCAATGCATCAAGACCCAAAAATAGGATTGCATTGCTTTAAGAATGCCTATGTCGGTTATATTTCAAAAACACTAAGCGCGATATTGATGTTAGAAAGCGTTTATGTCACTTTTGTTATATTTTTGGTAGTAAGGTTAGATGCGTGGTTGTCGATTTTTGCCACAAGAACTAAATTAGCTCTGGATTGTGCTGTTTTAGTACCCAAAACTCGTCTAGCCTATAAAAGCGATAGTTGTGATTTCCAAGCAAGCTAAAGATGGGCAAAAAGTCTATAAATGTTGAAACTTTCAAGGAATTTTTAGACCCTCAGTTCTATGAAAACTTATCGACAAATCCAATTATCCTGAATGATGATCTGGACTGCAATGCAATGTATGATTCTTTTATTACACAATTTAAAAATAGAATAGAAAATTTCACGAGTAAAATACAAAAATAGTAAAAAATAATAAGAAAGAAATCTTAAAACCTTGGTCTGATAGTGAACTGAATTGTATCAAAACACTCAAAGGCTTTGGTATAACAAACTAAAACGGGCTAAGAAAAAAAACCAATCCAATGCATATGAAATTGAAATCTTAAAGAGGGAATGTCGTTTCTGGAGTATTCAAGTTAATACCTTACGGAAAAAGAAAAAATCTGATCTCATTTGCCAACAAATAACAAAAGATCCAAACAATACAAACACAGTATGGAAAGGAATTAAATTTGCCTTAAATGATGGAGTTATAAAACCACCCCCGAAAATTACTTTGAACATAAATAACGACTTTGTGAATGATGAAAATGCTATTGCTAATGAATTCAATAGATATTTTGTAGATGTGGGAGAAAAGTTATCTGATCTTTTTAAAAATACCGTTTCACATCATTTCAACGTTAAATACAAGATAATAAGTGAGCTAGTGATTTGATACATACAACAACAACAGAAGTTATGACAACTATAAAAGATCTAAAAAATACACAGTCAAAAGGATGTGATGACATCGCAACTGCAATGGTTAAAAGAAGTTCTGCTTGTATATCGCCACTACTTACAACATTGATAAATAAATCATTTTATGAAGGAATATTTCCTGATAATCTTAAAATAGCCAAGGTCATACCGATTCATAAAAAAGGATTGAAATCGGATAAATCCAACTATCGACCTATAGCGATTACATCCGTTTTTTCAAAAATTTTCGAAAAAATATTTAAAAATCGACTTCAAATGCACCTACTTATGTACAAACAAAATACTCTGCGATGAACAATATGGCTTCCGTCATCAATCAAATACATCCATCGCTCTTTATGACCTCTGTATTTGTGTCATTCAAAAATACATGTCAAAAAAGAAAAAAGTGTCAGCCATATTTATTGACCTTGAAAAAGCCTTTGACTCAGTCAACACACAAATATTGTTAACTAAACTTAGACTGATTGGACTTGGTAGCAGGGCAATACAATGGAGCAAATCCTTCTTAGAAAACCGCAAACAATATGTAAGCATTAATACCAAGAATTCCGATGTCCAAGAACTCATATGCGGGGTACCACAAGGAAGTATTTTAGGACCATTATTTTTCCTTATCTACATAAATGATCTCATACGAATATCATTACATGGACGATTTTTCCTTTTCGCGGATGACATTAGCTTAGTTTTTGAATCATCAACTGAAAAAGATCTTGAAGAGAAAATGCAGCAAGACTTAATTCAAATAAGTAATTGGCTAAACCAAAACAAGATATGTCTCAATGTCAATAAAACAAAATATTTAACCTTCTACTCAAATCCAAACTTAAATTTATATTACAATTCTAATCTTATTGAAAGAGTAACAGAATTCGTTTATCTTGGAATTCATATTGACCAAAGTCTCAAGTTTAAAACTCATGCTGACTTTATAGAACAGAGACTATCGATGATTGCCGGAGTTTTCAGAAGAATTTCTAGTTACTTAGATGATATCTCTAAACGAACAATATTTTATTCGTTATTTCAGAGTGTTCTCACTTATGGAATCCAAGTTTGGGGCACAGTTAATAAAACTAAAATGATGGAGCTACAAGTTGTTCAAAACAAAGCTATAAAAAATCTTTTTCGACATACAACAAGGGAGAGAACAAAATACATTCATGAGGCCCACGATATATTACCAATATCCTTTGGCTATGAGCATAAGCTACTTAACCTCACGCATAACATTATTATGAACCAGATACATACTACAACTGATCTTTTGCTAAACAGAAATATACATGAATACAATACTAGAGGTGCAAATCTTATCCACATTTCATCAAATAATGTCACGTCAATTCAACATCAGTCCATCATAAATTATAATAACTTACCTTCTTCTTTCAAAACATTAAATAAAAAACATTTCTGTAAGAATACCAAAGTTTTCATTAAAAATAAATTCATAAATTCTTAATTTTAAATATTATAAGCAAACCGATTTGTGAGAGCGTTTTGTTCCTCTTTTAGACTTTCACTTGATTTATGTTTATGTTTTTCTTTTTACTTTTTCTTGAAATCAATTTGAAGTTTTAGTTTTTTTTTTATTATTTTGTTGTTTTATTTGAAAAAATTAATTTTTTTCCCGCTCCGCAGAATCTTTTTAATTTGATCGCTGTTTTAATATGTATGTATATTTTCTCCTTCTTCTTTCATTATTGTTATTACTACTATTTCAAATTGTTATTATTGTATACTGCCCTTCAAAGAGATCTATCTCCTTGGGCTATTAATTCGAAATAAATAAATAAATAAATAAATAAATAAAATATCATGATGAAAAGCCTGCTCTAGCTATTTCCTATTTTAGGCTAATGTAAATAGAGACAGGGTAAGGGAAAAAGAGTCAAATGCAACTTTACTACCTAGAGAGAATTACAATGTTCTACAATTTATCAAAAACCAAAAAAACTTACACTTTGTGCCATATTTGTAAGGTAACTTACCTGAAAATAAATTAAAAAAAAAAAACAAATTATCGTTATTACATGTACAAACAACAAAGAACTTAAGTTTTGCATAATTAAGAATTCAAAACCAAAAAGAAAATAGAAAATTCCTTAGCACAAAACGAAGCAGGTCTAACATCCCCACTCAAAACCCATTTCTTTTACCTTTCTGGGAACAAACTCTTTTATTTTTGTGGCCAAATCTTACATCACTTTCAATGACAAAACTTCATTCAACAAGTGCACACACAAAAGGAAAATAGAAAAAAAAATGCTTAATGTCACTTAAATAAAGTAAAATAAACATAAAGGTTAACACAGACCAAATGAAAGAAGAAACTGCAGTAACACCAAATAAAAAAGGGAAAGCATTAAAGCGCAAAAGAAACTAAAACAAAATATAAAGAGGAATGCACGACTTTTGCCATCTTCCCAATGTTAGGTCCTTTTATTCATTGCAGAGAACAACCACCATTTGGTATTGTATTTGGTTGGTACCAACCTTCCATTCTCTCGAAAAAAATGTATAAAAACAAATCTCTGAATAGCCTTACGAACCGAAAAATGAATGCTATTCTCTCCACTTGCCTGATTTTAGTTTTTAAATAAAAATATAGGTAGATAGAACGTCAGGCATTGTACTAAGTCAGCAACAATGTGATACATCGGCTATGAAAAGAATTTCGCCAGAAGAACATGCAGTACATTTTGGAACGTTAGTTTCTGCAAATTTGTCTTCTTTTAAGGCAATATATATATGTGAATACGTTCGTAATTTATTTTTTATTTATGAGGTGAACGCTAAAAAAGGATGTGGTCTATTGATTGAATTTTTCACATTCTAGCTGAACCAAATATACACTGATTAGTCAATCAATTCGTTCATTCACTCATTCAGTCATTCACTCCCTCCCTAACTCATTTTTTCAATCGATCACACTCACTTATTCATTCATTCTCTCAATTATTCATTTATTCATTTTTTCTTTCATTCTATTATCATTTATTCATTCTTCAATCATTCATCATTCATTTTACAATCATTCATTCATCATTCATTCAATGAATGATGAATGAATTGAATTGAAAAGAATGAATGAGTGAATTCATTCATCATTCATACATCATTCATACATCATTCATTCATCATTCATTCATCATTCATTCATCATTGATTCATCATTCATTCATCATTCATTCATCATTCATTCATCATTTATTCATCATTCATTCATCATTCATTCATCATTCATTCATCATTCATTCATCATTCATTATTCATTCATCATTCATTCATCATTCATTATTCATTCATCATTCATTATTCATTCATCATTCATTCATCATTCATTATTCATTCATCATTCATTCATCATTCATTCATCATTCATTCATCATTCATTCATCATTCATTCATCATTCATTCATCATTCATTCATCATTCATTCATCATTCATTCATCATTCATCATTCATTCATTCACTCAATCACAAAGTCATTCATTCACTCAATCACAAAGTCATTCATTCACTCAATCACAAAGTCATTCATTCACTCAATCACAAAGTCATTTATTCACTCAATCACAAAGTCATTCATTCACTCAATCGCAAAGTCATTCATTCACTCAATCACAAAGTCATTCATTCACTCAATCGCAAAGTCATTCATTCACTCAATCACAAAGTCATTAGTTCGTTTGATTTATCATTCTATCACTAGTTCCTTCAATCATAAGTTCACTCGCTCATTAATTCATCCGTTTAATCATTCATTCATTCATTCAACTATCACGCATTCTTCTGTTTATCTGTTCATTCATTCATTCATTCATCTGCTCATCTTCGTATTCAAATGCTCATCAGTTCATCTATGCATGTTCATCTGTGTACTCATTTATTCACTTATGTATCCGTTTATCTATTCATATGTTTGTCTATGCATTGACTTTCTCATTCATTAACCAAATTTCATTTCATTCTAATTCTCAAAACACCAAAATGACAAATGACTCGTTCTAAGTTGAAGTTTAGATCCTTAATCCATTTAACCTTGGCCGGACTGCAATTTGCAACACAAATCTTCTGTTGAAATTCCCCCAACCCAACACACAAGGATGCAGCTTGAACTCAATAACCTGGAATTTGTAAAATAAAATCCCCTCCGTAGCTTTTCTTAAAACGCAGACACACCGCGACAATACAAAAAAACACACACACAGAGTTAAAAAAACCTACAATAGATATTAAAATGGGGAGAAAAGTGGGGTTATTATTATATTTTTTTACACCCTTGCTATGCGAGACAATGTTTTCATTTGTAATAATGACTCTCGAATGGTTCTGCAACAGGTCTTCAAAAAATAGAAACAATAGTCCACAGCAATTACACGTCTCATACAAATTGATTTAATGAAGAAGATACGTAAAAGACTCTGGGCATTTATATACACCACTCCTCACCGCCTCTGCCTTTGTAAAACCTAGGGATAAGGATCTTAGCATTGTTAATATAATAGGAGCCCCACTTATGTACGGTTCACTTATGGCATCGCTTTTATATATGAAATATCCTCTCGAAAGAATGAAAAAGTTTTTGTCATCTCCTGGTGGTGCTCTCGGGTATAGAATAGACATATACAACATTACATACATGTGTACCTTGTACCTTTCCTCTATACCTGGTAGGTAATTTTCTTTTGTGAAAACTTGAAAGGATTTTCATTTGATGTGCGTGCATGGTCTTTGTGAAAAGAACTTGTCTACATTTTAATAGCAAATTAAAAGTTTTACGATTATGAACTGCTAAAGTTAGTGGAGGGGGGTTGGCGAACGTTCATTTATGTGTGCGATGATAAAATGCGTGCTGCTTCGCAAATTATTATCTTCATTTTGGACATGCCCTCATGATTTGTGTTTCAGTTACACAGGATTTCATTAGCAGAAGTATGCTGTAATTATGAAAAAAAAAGTCTTTAAATGTTGAGCTGGATGTATTAAGGATGCTTTTAAGATTGTCCTCGAACTGTGGTAGCCTAGGTAGGTACCCATTTGTTGAAGGGCATTTACAAAACTTTAGGAGTAAAAACTTTCAGTGGTGGGCGTATATAAAACATAAGGGCTGAACGCTCTGTTTTAGCATCATAGTAATGAGGTTTTCGTTCCTGGAAAAAACTGAGCATTTCACATGTATTAGACATTCTGCTTGAAAACATATACCTACGTATGAAGTACGAACTTATTCTCCGATTCAGAATACAGAGACTAAACAGAGCTAAACTGAACTCCGGAATTAAAAATAATTAAATGTTCTCTTGCCAAAGTTGGCCATCATTAGGAATGAAAAACTTTTACTTATTATTCTCTTGTAGATGATACCCAATGACATTTGTGATTTACCTTAAAAATCCAAATTACCTTAAGGACTTAACTATGAACGTACATACCTTCATATTTTGAGTTTAATGAAAAATTTTTGTACAAAGGATGCCGTGGCTAATCACAAGAAGTGACTTTGTTTCCACATTCAAAGTCGATTTTGAATGAAAGAACTCCACTTTTAAGTCCTTTCTTTCTTTTCCCAAACCTCCCATAGTACCTACACTAATGAGGTCAGAAACAGCAGATTACACTCATTTTCTTTCCCTTTTTTTGTGTGTTTACTACTATAGTACGGTTTAGGCACAAGACAGCTAACATCTAACAATACTGGGAAAATCGACCAAGAACTTTTTTCAATGATAAGAAGTCTTTAAGTACTTAAAATGTTCTATCTTGTGTCGAATCGAACGTAAAGTAATCACTCCTTGTTTATCTATGAGATCTTTGGGTCTTGTTATCGATTTGAAATGAAGCGCCATTTGTGTTTGTCTTATAGTCAGACAAAGTGTTACTACTGGTTTTTTTAATCTGAAATATTTGAAGTTGAATTGAGTTATAATTTATTTGATTTCAATGATAACTTGTTACAAGCACTTGATATTCTTGAGTGGCCATTGAGGTTTCAATTGATTTCGTTACTTTAAGTTTTAATTTGACTTTTGTCATAAATAAATTGATAAATTTGTTCCGTCAACAGAAATCAGAAAACCAACAATAACTGCCTAGTATGAAAAAAAAAAAAAAACAGTTGACGATTGGTACCCGTGGTGTTTGTCTTATTACGTGAGAGGATTTTACACTTATGGTGTAAGGATGCCCACAAATCCTCCACGATCATTTACAATGAAAAGGAACTTTTTGCTCAGCAGTTTGAAATCGGCAAAACGACAATTAGGGCTCTGAAGCTCCCCAAGCTTTAGGTTCTACTTTACTACTTTATTTGTATACTTTAGAGACAAAGCAATTTCTTAAAAGAAATTCGAACTAAACCCAAAATTGTTCCCTATATTTACTTTAAAAAAATTCGGTACCCATACCATCCTAACCAACTAAGACTCATTGCAAGTTGCAATGCTTTGCAGATAACTTAGCAATTTTCATACAAGGTCCATAAGAAAGATTAATATCAAAAAGGCTTCAGTCAGTTTTGAACACAATACAAAACTGGTGCTCAAACAAAGGCCTCTGTTTAAACCCTCATAAGACATTCATTGTCCTATCGACATAAAGGTGAAAACTAGGTTTTCTAATATTCCCTCTCTCTCTCTCTCTATGGAGGAATAATTCTCCAAAAAGTCGAAACACCTTAGGATCATTCTAAACCAAAAAATTCATGGAGTCAACTACCAGAACGTATCTCCTACAGAGTCCCTATGGACTTTCCGCAGCATATGAGGGAAAAACTGGGATCTGAAACCTTAATTGATCTACCACGGTGGTAGTTAGACCAACAATAACGTATGAGGCTGTAGTATGGTGTCCAAAAACAAGAGAAATAACAGCAATCCAAAAACTGGAAAAGCTACAAAGATTAGCAACAACGTGCAGCACAGGTTGCATGCGAACAACTCCTACATTTGTTCTAATCGTCATTTGAGGACTACCACCTACAAAAAATAATTAAATAAATAAAGTGGCGCAACAGAGCGAGGAGCTCTAGGGCCTATCGCATTTCTCACAACAATGCCTTGTGAGGGAATGGAGGGGACCTTCAATTTTCTGCCTGGCCCAAACGACTAATCGAGAAAGAGAAAGTAAAGCAATGACTTTACTAACAAAGGACCTGCCAATTCCTCGCGAAAGGCGATACCTACCCGTGGAAAAACATTTTTGCCTCTGTTGGGATTCAAACCTCTGGGTTAACAGGCTGACTTCCTAACCATCATGCCACGGCTACCACCCACCAACTTTTTATAAAAATGGAAGCAAGACTAGCAAGCAACCGTCTCCTTCATCAAGAACACCGATTGGACACCTTTCGAAAGTGGACAGTCAAGAAAAACTCAATAACTTAAGTATGAACCTTTAATCTTCTATTTCCGTGTACAACTTCAAACTCAACTCATTTATAGTCTTCCCTCTAAGGAATAGGGAGAACACAAAGCCATCCATCATCCATCAAGGCAAGATATGGTTTGGTCCTAGAACGAACTTTGCAGTAAATCTTGGTAGTCATTCGTCCATTTTTCAAGCTGAAGTTTTTGCAATTAATCAATGTTCAAGAGCAAGAACTTCATCAAATACAAAAAACAATTTTCATTTTCTCAGACAGCCAAGTTGCCAAAGCACCGAGTTCATTTCTCAGAAGATCCAAATAAAGTCCAGGGGAGAGTTACGTCACTCTCCGAACTAGAAAGGAAAAACTCATTCACACTCCACTGGATTCTAGCACACAAAGGCTTGGATGGCAACAAGAAGGCAGGTATCCTTTAGTTAGAAAGACGCACATCTGAAACATTTGTTAGTCTAGATCTCTTTTGCGGTGTAAATAAAAGCACCTTCTAAAAAACTGCCAAATCCTAAGATGGTAAATTCACTGCCATTGAAAGAGCTTTCTCAATTAGCCGTTCGGAATCGTAGGTCCACTCTATTCCTTCACTAGGCAAGGTTTTGAGAAATGCGCTTGGCTTCAGGGCAACTCGCTCTGTTGCACCATTCTGTTTAATTTTTAGACACACCCAAGAATATCCTTCTGGAAAAATCCAACAAAGCTTGGCGTTACACATCTGGTCAAACCTATTCAAAACTTTTTATGTCAAAATACACTAGAAAAACATTAAAATTTTTACTGAACCTCAAAGGGAAAACTCTCAAAACCTGTAACGAAATATTAACCGGCCACTTCTCTCTTACAAAACATGTTCCCCAAATGAGGTTGGTAACAGACCCCATCTGCAGACTTTGCCTCGAAAGTGAAGAAACATCTCTGCCCATTACTACAGAATGTCCACCGCTTTGCCACCTCAAAGAGCAAACACTTCACTATGAGATCATCCCCCTAGATAAACTCAAACTAATCCACTCCCAGAACATAATTTACTTCTGGTTCAACTCAGAAGCAAAAGAACTGCTCTGAAACTTCCCATAGGTTTCATCTATACTCGGTAGTGCCCAGAACTGCACAAGCTTAACCCAACATTTAATCTAATCTAGGATATTGCCAACGATTAAAAAACAGTATTTGGGAACAACGAGCTTATATTTACCAACCTTTCTTGTACAAATTTGTGCCGCTTTCCATCGTGTAGCCAGTGGGGTAAGGGCTAGCATGTCTGTCTGTTACGTGAGGTTTGAGTCTCGAATTCTAAGAACATAAAATTGTTTTTCCATGGGTATCGCCTTTCCTCTTAGAGCTTTAATCACTGTCATGAAAAGCGCGCCCTCTCACAGGTTCGGAGTTCGCAAGGAATTTTCGGTCGCTGAAAAGGACTAGGCCCGAGGATCAACAAGCTCGGGTGCGCCTGCCTCATTATTTAAGATTTCCCTTCAGAAAAAAGAAAAAAAGAATTTCTCAGGTAAGTTTTATTTTCCGGAGACTTGCCAATTACTCGTGGGAGCCAATCGTCGCGAAAGTCCATTATGGGGTTATGGTGGTCACTGATCTCCCATACCCATGGGAATTTTACTGTCTTATCCCAAAAAGTGTATCAGAACCCAAATTTGTCGTACCTCGCATACAAATTATTGAGGGCTCTGATACAAAAAGTACAGGAATGGTTTACCAGAAACGACCGCATTAGGAACTAAGCTTCAGTATAAGAGAAACTAAGCTTTTTATTTTCTGAGAGTTAAATAAGCTCGTAAGGTACAAATTTTCAGCAACGGCAGTACCTAGCTCCCAACACCCAACAAAAACGAAGCACGCACAGGAAAATGCTGCAAAAATTCATTTTCCCTGCGTTTGATTACTTTGACATGACAAAATAGAGAGACTTTGGAAACAAAAAACTTTATTAAGGCCACTCGATTAGCTTTTCATGCAAACTACGTGTACGTACGGTGATATTAAACTCAGCGAATTAAATTTGGTACCTCATGATATTTGGTATCTCCTGATTGAAGTCAAATTTGTTCTTAACAAAAAACATAAAAAATGCATCGCATAAAATATTACAACACGTCGGTAATTGCAGAAAATGTTGAAGTACGTTATCTCTTGGGAGCACCCACTCCGATCTCAACCGATTTATCTCATGACTGGACTCACTTTACATTAGTAATGCAAATAGAAAAAAATAATAACCACAAAACTATACAACTGCAATGAAAATAAACTATGACAGCCTCATTTATTTTATTGAACTTTTTAATGGACATCCAGCCAGATAGACAAAAGTCATAAACAATGTTGGTCGATCTAATAAAGCTTATCGCTTCTTCAAATCCCTTATAAGCTGAAATGGGCTTAGGCAATCACCATTGTGCATTCAACACAAAAGTTTATCCTTTGGAAACTATGGCTGCGGGACTTGTGCATATTGCACGCAGCGGTCAAACAATCGATCCGTTTTCTGCAACCACTCAGCATATTCATGACGGACATTCGTAAATTGGCTAAGTATTTATGTCACATGCAAACTGATTGACTTTGATGTAACAGTGAAGCTGCTGCTGCTGTAACTGCTAACTGCTGTGCTACTATTTTGGTTGATGGCATGAAGTGCAGAGTATGGGGATAATGTTTCACTTGTTGACCACACGGTGACACATTGATTCGTCGTACTCCCCTTGTCCCCTTGGACTGTTTCATCACCATCTCTCTCTCTCGCTCTTTGTTATTCTTTTCAAAACAGAACAGCCGACAAAATCTATTTATGCGTTCGGTTTTTTTCTTCCTTTATTTTGGACCAGCGTCAGCTCAGCTGTGTGACAATTATTACAAATTGTCGGCAGTTTATTTCCATTAAAGTCAATTGGTATAAATTCACTCATCTGGCTGGCGACGTCGAATTCACTTTGGACCAATGGCAGAGGAGATAAGCAGATTGCTCGACAGCAACATGGCAAATGAATGAGGGAATGAGAGACGAGAATACGACCCAACTTATGTAGGCAGCTGAAGAGGGTTCATTTTTATTTTTTTATACAGTCGAGTAGGGGTGGCTGAGGTGGCGGTTAAGGAATGATACTTCTGACAAAAATATCCAATGTCACAGTACAGAAGCGTTGAATCCACAACAAACGCCACACATATGATACGAATATCAAAACCCCCAACGCTAATGACACTGCTCGCAATAAGACGGCGGGGCAGCAGGGACGCAGCACAGCGGTACAGCGGCAGCCCCAATCCAAATGGTAAATTTATATGACCAGTTGTTGATGTATTTTTTGTTTGCTTTCTTTTTTTTTTAACTTTTTAACTTGGAGAAGCATATTTAGTGCTTAGTTGACACACAAATACAAACTGGAATTTCAGAGGTATTCGACAACTGAAATACAGGGACATTCTTGGTATCAGTTAAGGAATTAATTAAAAGAGCAAGAGTGTGGAGGAAAATTGATAGGACCTACCACTTGTGAGATAATTTTTTAGAATTCACTCTACTGGCATGCGACTCGAGTTGAGTTTTAATGGACTACACTAATACATTAGGCGGAAAATGACACTGCAATGATTCTATAGAAAAGGAAGGTTGAAAAACAAAACAAAACAAACTGGTGGAAGTGTGCACGAGGGGTGGTGAAATATTTCGAGGTTGATGAGATAATTTGTTGCTGAGTTGAAATGGAATACAATCATTTTCAATGTCCAAGCTAGTGGACGTAAAGTAAACTGATCACAGAAGGATACTGTCAATGATTGAGTAATCTGCTGCTGGCCCACATCCTGAAAAAGTCTTACCTCGTCTCTGAGATGGACAGTGAAACGATTCACTATTTAAAAAAAAAACATATGGCGAGCCCAACCTACTGATCAGTGGTGTGAGTAAAAAAAACTAGCGGGAGAGTTGTAATCTCATCGAAATCATAGTAACGAGGATAAAGAAAAAGGAGGCAGACAAAAAGACTCCCAAGACTCTCAGTCGATCTGTGTAAAGATTCATAGAAGAATAAATAGAAGAACACGGAGCAGAAAAACTCATTGAAGGGTTTTCAAATAGAAACTACTTGTAAGGAAATCAACAAATAAAAATGAAGGTTTTCAGCGAATAGGCTTAAGACTCTATCAGCGCTACTTGGCTGGATTAAGAAGTTGGCATATCATAGCAGACTTTATGTCTAGAGCCGTCAAACCAGGTGGAATTCGGTCGGAGATGACACCAACTCAACTATCGGGGGTTTCTCTTAGAGGTTGGTTTTTCGAATAGTTTATCCCTATGACATCTGACATCTTGAAGTCAAATCGGCTAACTCTAATGACATTTATGCTCAGTTTAATTTGCCATTTCATCATGAACAGGTTGACAGAAGAATAACGCTTGCAAATGATGCAAATCTATTTCGAAATAAATGGTTCACTTCGGGTAGTTTACCGCAAGCTCCGTCCATTTTATCGTTGACATAATCGTCCATCAGAGCAATTAATTCGGTTAACCATGGATCGTTTTCGCACTACGTCTACTTAATGTGATAATATGCATCCGTAGAGACGTCGAATAGTGCGCACCGAAGAAACAATTGCCGCTGCAGAGCAAAGTGTTGAAGAGGACCCGAATGAATCGATTCGCCACCGTGCACAGCAATTGGAGCTTTGTCCGTCAGCTTTATGGAAGATTTTGCACAAAGATTTTGGCTTACGGCCTTACAACATCCAGCCTGTGCAAGAATTAAAGCCGCGAGGCCATGCGATGCGTCGAGATTTTGGTGTATGGGCCGAAAATGAGATTGATCTCGATGCTGATTTTCATCGCAAAATTTTTTTCAGTGATGAGGCTCATTATTGTGAAATGGTTACTTCAACAAGCAAAGTTACCGCATATGGAGTGAAGAGAATCCACATGAGTACCTTGAGACGCCACTACATCCACAGAAACTGACTGTTTGGTGTGCTCTATGGGCTGGTGGAGTCATTGGGCCATACTTCTTCCGAAATGATGCTGGCGAGCCAGTTACCATCAATGAAGACCGGCATAGAGTCACAACTATCGACTATTTTGTTCCGGAATTCGATGGCATGAATGTGGATGAGATGTGGTTTCAACAAGACGGCGCTACATGCCACACAGCGAACGTAACAATCGATTTATTGAAGGAAACATTCGATGAGCGCATTATTTCGCGGAATGGACCTGTCAATTGGCCGCGAAGATCGTGTGATTTGGCACCATTGGATTATTTTCTTTTGGGGATATGTGAAGTCACTTGTCTACGTCAACGAACCAGAAACGTTAGGAGGCTTGGAAGGCAACATTCGTGGCGTTATTGCCGACATACTGCCTCAAATGCTCGAAAAAGTGGTTGAAAATTTAACCTCTAGACTTGCCTCTATTCGAGCCAGCCGCGGCAGCGACATCCCCGAAATTATATTTAAAGATTAATGGCATAAAATTATCCTTCTAATAAAGCCAAATTGATGGACATTAATACGATTTTCTTGTGTTTTATTTGAATTCGAAGTTCTATACCTCCCTGTAGCTTTATTATAGAGATAAGGGTTTGCAATTCAGTTTTCACAATGATTTCGGGCAAATGGCCTTCGCGGCTATTTAAATAAATAGGGTGGCGCAACAGAGCGAGGAGCCTCAGGGCCTAACAACCATGCCTTGTGAGGGAATGGAGGGTACCTGCAATTTTTCTGCCGGTTCCGAACGGCTAATCGAGGAAGAGCTTTTCATGGCAATGAATACTAACCGAGGACTTGCCAATTCCTCGAGAAAGACGATAAATGTGGAAAAACATTGGCTTCCGTTGGGATTGGACTCACGAACCTCTGAGTTAACAGGCAGACATGCCTTCGCGGCTGGCTCGAATAAATTTCAGCCAAGAGGCCCGCCACTTTTCGCATCATTTGGGGCCAAATGTCAGTAATATGGCACAGAACATTCTCTTTCAAGCCGTCAATGGCTTTGGAATTATCTGCGTTGACACACATAACCCCACAAAAAATAGTCCAGTGGTGGTAAATCGACCAATTATAAAGGTCATAGGTTAATAACTCGATATAACGTAAGAATCGACGTCAACACCGAATTTGCTTGGAGACAATTTACCGAACTTACGCAGTGCTCAGTAATCGAGCTTTTTCAATTCTTCCACGATGAAATGGCAAACCAAACTGACCATAGATCAAGTGACAACTGTCAAAAAGAACAACTCCGAAAAAAGCATTGTCAGATTGAAAACCACGCATCAAAAAAAAAACGCTTAACAATATGAGGACTTTACGTAGTTAGGTCCTCGTGTGTTTAAAGCCGGTTTCTGTAAAAAAAGCCTCATTTATTGGTACCACCAAGGAGACTTATTTGTTTATGATCAGTATGTTAAGAACTTAGGCAATCCTTAGCGAACAAAATGTTGATAATATTACGTCAAATTTGTTAGATTGCATTGGCCCAAATCAACCCCTTCCATAAGAGGGTGTCTTTAGTTTCCAAAAAAGTGGAACACATCTATCATTTTCAACTTTGTGCCTACAATCGTTTTCTTAATTCACCTTCGCTCCCACAACAACCGCCAGCAAGTACCGGAAACATCAAGTTCCAAAAAAAAATCACAGGACCAAAATATTCTAATATCCGTGTCAGTTGGTTTCTGACATCTCAGTAAGCAACCATCGCATCGGTACCGAAAGTCTATACCTACCTATTCCTACATGTTCATGATAAAGGAATTGGTATGCTCAATAACCATGCCCCAAAGTAGAAACAAGAGGCTCATGAGATGACTATGCCTACATAAACTTTTCGATTAAAAAATTATTTCAATTCTTGCGGAGCATTCCTTGGGTTAACTTCCTTTCATTGCCCTACAATTTAGTCGGTTGGCTGCTCACTAAGTTTCGTTGTCCTTAATCTTTACTTTTTAATAATTGAACCCTACTTTGCCTTGCCGTTCATGAAATTTCACAACTTTCACCCCCATCTAGGGAAAACAAACAATAACAACCACTACCATCGCCGCCACCACCACCACCACCACCAGCACAACCACACGGCTTGGAAAATTTAGTAATAAATAATAAGGAACGTATTCATGCGTAACAAGTGAATTCTTTTTGCTTATTTCTTTTTTTTTTTTTTCTACTGTGTGTCCTGTCTGCTGTTGCTGTCACATAAAACGGCATTGTATCCTTTTGTGCGAAGCGCGTCGCGCCAATACAATTCTTTCTTCTTAGGCGTACTCAACTGTTATTAAAAAAAAGCAAAATAAAAAAAAACCGTTCAAAACGACGAGGAGAAAAGTAGGTTTTTCAGAAAAGAGTGGAGATACAAAAAAAAAAAAAGATACAGCATCTGCTACTTCTACTTTCATCCTGCAAAATGCTGATTAAAGTGTAACAGTGAACACAAAAACAGGATACCACCCGGTGATGGCGAAATAGCTACACAATCTCAAGACAGCAACATTGAACGGCAACAACAAAAAATCCCCCAAAACAACGACAGGTGACTCTGTGTCCGTTCTGGGTTTCTTTTCTTGCTTATCAAATTGAAGTTATCTTCGTTGCTTTAGGAGAGCTAAAACAATTGAACAGGTAAGACTAAGAAATTCATGCTCCTTATGTTCACACGGGTTGGATAAGATAACGACTCTGGTCTTCCCACCAAATGACCGTCCACTGATGCATAAATAACGAAGACTTAGCTTTCCAACGCAACCGCTGCGCTGCTGGGAATTTTATCAATTCTTTTTTTTTCCTTTTTTTTTTTCTTCCTTCTTGCGCCATCATCATTGAGTTGGACTTTCTTTTCCGTTTTCCAAAATGAATGGACATATTCGCGCAAGAGTTTAGTAAGTGAGCAGATGCAAAAACGGAAGCGCACGTGCCATTGATTAAAAGGGTTTTCTTTATGACACAAGTCTTTTAATTATATTTTTATATCTTTATGTGGACTGGTGATTATGGGCTTTAATGTCAGAATGGGTTATTAAAATACAATTTTCGATACGATTATTATTAACAGCTTTTTCAGCTGCAAGGTGGCTACGGTGACGACGGTAAGACGTCACTGGTGTGTTCATACGACTGGTTAGTTATGTAGGTAGGATTTACGCCTTGAAATTGTGAAATTGTGAAATTGTTTATGTTTAATTTTAACTCGAGGCGACGCGACGTTAAGTTTGTTTGCGCGCTTAATTTGCTTGGGTTGTATATCTTCGTACATAAAATTAAGATTTTATGTTTTTATTTTAACATTTTCAAAGTTATTTTTCAGTCGCAATATGAAGGAAGTCTTCTAATAAAAGAGGTTTCAGCTTATGTTTTGAAAGTTGCCACAACTTTAGCTGTCGCTGTTTGGCAGTTGATAAGTAAAAACTGCGAAATCAATAAACTTGCTAAAATTCTTTTAGAAAATGGTGAAAATTTCGCTGTCACAGTTCGCAAAAATATGTACATAATTTTATAATCGTCCGTGAAACATCTTCTCGGGAAGCAATCGTAAGACTGATCGAAAAATTTGAGCAGCTGTGACAAGTTAGCGATGTGAAGAACCGATTTCGTGAACGGAATAAAGAGCGCGGCCAAACGATCGATAAATGACAGATTTAAGAGCTCGATTCTGGCAAAAAGTCACAACGTTTTGACCTGCTGAGAACCACATCACAACTTGAGTGTTGAGTGGGAAATTGGACTCTTCTGGAAAGTTGTGATTTTTGAGTCATCAGTGACTTTGGATAGAATCAGGCTGTAAATTCTTTGCGTTGGTCTTTCATTGGTTGTACTGAGGACAATAATTGTCAACAGCGAATATTGCTGTTGTAGCCCATTGTTTGGAGGAAATGTCATGTCTGTCCATTTCTTATCAAAATTTGCAATTGGACTATCCACAAACGGAGAAGTTTTACATAAAGACTTTGGTCTTGAGGATTCTAGATCAAGTTAAAAGAAAAATTCAACACAACCGGCTTTTTGGTTCCTTGAAATCCACAAAACTATCAGGAACTTCAACTCGAATGCTGAAGGCCAATTTCATTCATATCGAAGGAAAAATTGTTGCATTAGGCGCTCGGAAAATCCATGAAAGAATCTTCAACCCAAGAAGATGACTGTTAACAATGTGCTTATTGGTCTGGCGGTTCACTGGACCTTAGGTTGTCGGAAATGAGGATTGAGCAACTCTTACGCTGGAATGGATTGCCGCTAGCGAATTGTTATTTACAAAGAAATGAACACCCAATGAATTCCGTAAAAAAACAAAGATGGTGGTCAAATACAGGAACTTGCTATGGCGAAGTCGGCAAAAATACCATCGAGTTTTTTGATACGGAAAAAGCCTGAGAAAGGCAATGGAACAATCGTCTAATCTCTCGTCGAAAATCTGTCTGGCCTGGGTTTGAAAATGAACAACGAAATATAGGCTGTCATCAAACAATGAAGCTGGGTTTTTTTTTCTTTCTTGAAGGAGGTTTAATATTTATATACTCAAGCCAATTAACGATCCATTGTACTGTCAACGTTACAACCCTCTTTTTTTGTTTTGGTTCAGTGAATAAAAATGTAGTAGACGATTGAGTCCGAACATCACAAGATGGAAAGATAAATGACTTCAAAGTTTTCAAAAACTATTCTTACCTAGGCTTCACTTCTCAAAACCACATTGACAATTTTCACTTAAGTTCAATGCAGAGCAAGTAAAAAATTCATAAAAGAATTGCTACTTCAGCCGAAGCTTTTACCTTAAAAAGGCGCAGAGGTCTGGAGCATGCTTTTAGGCTGGTGTATATTCCTAGCCAGTAAAGTTATAATCGTTCTGAAACTTAGCTATCACTGAAAAAACTTCGAATTCGGTTTCGCATCTTTCTGTTGAAATTGTTGAAGGAACATTCCTTCAGAAAATTGTAGGTCCCTTCCATTGCGTTTACAAGGCATGCTTCGGAGTGTATGATCTCTAGCTGATCCTTTGCATTGTCTTACGATCACAAATTTTCTGTGTCCTTAGCAGATCCAAGGTAGGCGAGGTCCTGTATAAACTCAAGGTTGTGTCTGCCTATTGCTGCATATTGATGCATGTTCGTCGTAGTTCTCTGTCTTTGTTTGAAGTCAACATATATACATATATTAGGGTGTTCAAAATTTTTTTATGTTTTCTCAACTGAGGATTTGACTCTATTACTGAGCTTGAGGTTAAAAGAAAACCTCAAACGGCCAAAATATCGTACTGATTTTCGTTCAAAACGTGCTGACAAATGCACAAAAATATTTTTCGGAACGAAGGGTGTCGTCATCGTAGCAAAGTGAAATTTCTTATACAAGAAGGGATGGGAGTTTTTTATATGAAATGAGAGGGTATGCGTTTCAATATCTAAGTTCGTATGGTTCAGTGTCATCAGACTCGAAACGTTCAAATATAATGGAGCATATAAGCTCCATTATAGGTGTCCTAACAGGACACTGCCTAATATTTAGGTAGACACGCCAAAAGACTTGGTGTCTACTCCAATGACTTCTATAGACGAGGAGGAGGAGAAGGAGTTTTGTTTCCAGATGTTCGTAGAAAAGCCAAAAGACGTTGCCATGATATGGAGAGTTAGACTTACTCGCTTCAGTGTTTCTCGAAACTATGTTTTTAAATCAGTTGTCGAGATTTTTCTAGAACAGATTTGTTTAACACAGGTTTTCCAAATACAATTCACAAGGACTTCAACGAAGGATTTCGTTTGCGGTTGCAACTATTTTTTTACAGAAAAAATTTAAGTAATTTGCCAGAAAGTTTCATTTTATTGCTCACGACCATGCCTTTCAAGGAAATGAAGGAGACCTTCGATTTTCTGTCGATTCTGAACGGCTTATCGAGAAAGTGCTTTTCATGGCAATAAATTTACAATCGGAAGACTTGCCAGTTTCTCGCGAATTCATTAAAGTTCTGCTGTCGAATCGGATACACCTTTTTTCGAGGAATCGCCGGAAATGACGTCACAATGACAGTTTTGAAATTTTTTTTTAGAAAATTTCAGAAGCTGTTAATTAATTACTTGTCTTTAATAATGAATAAAGTTCGGATAAAAACTTCATTTGTTAAATAAAATTTTTTTATGGATATAGACCTTCTCAACCCATGAACCCCTTGAAGAAATGCTGTACACCTTACAAAATTTAATAAAAAGAAGGTTTCGTCTCAAAATTCATAAAAATAACAAAATTGCATGCTTAGTCTTACAGCATAATCTTTAGCGTTAAATTACGTTTCATTATTTAATTATAATTTTTCATTAGCAGGTTTTTATCTACTCACCCCAGTTTTAACAAGAACCGCACATTGGCGTTCAGTTGAAAAAGTTGTTATTATTATTTCAGCAGCCAACAACAACAAACAATTATTTTTATAGTTAAATTATTCTTTTTAAATATTAATATTGCTTTTTGTGATTAAATTCACTAAATAAACTTGACAAAAAAAAATAAAACTAACATTAAAAAATAATATACACAACTCTGATCATCACTTTCACTTTCGTCGTATTAATTTTTCTCTCTTGTTGCTTATTTTTAGAAAAAATAATTAGTAAAATTGCAACGGGAACACAATTTTATATATTAAATTTTTCTTCTTTTAAATTTTTCTTTTTTTTAAATAAGGAGTTTTGCACTATTTTCTTGTCGATACATTTACATATCTCAAAATGAGTAAGAGACTTTTTTTAAAGTTCTTTCAACAGGACGAAAACTAGCTATGCTCTTGTCAACAGTTCACCATTAATCCAGACCGCAAAAGTGAAAATAGTGCGGGCGGTGCGGCGCAACCTGAAAATCGAATATTTCGATGAAGTGAGTGAGTTTGATTTGGTTTAACTTTATCAAAAAGATTTTTATTGTGAAGTGTGTTTGTGATTTAAAGGAAAATTATTCGTAGCAACATCGAAACAGAGAATGAGAAGAGAGCATTCTGCAAAGATGCAATTCAATTTGCGGTTTTTGTTTTTTACAGAAGAAACATTTATAAATACAAAAATGGAATTTTGCGAATCGTCAAGAAATATATAAAAGAAAATTAGTCTAAGAAGAAAATGACTGATAGAAGTTTAGAAAAAAAAGTAACACGCAGAGCAGTAAACAAAATTACAAAAGAATGAAATGATAAATTTTTTTTTTTTTTACTTTTCTCAGATCTCTTCACTCTTGTTAAGGAGCATACAAAAGATAGGAAGGTACAAAAAACAAAGAAGAATATACAAATATAAAACAAACTCACACAGGGAAAAGCGCATAAAAAGTGTTAAAATACTTTGTGGTGATCATGTTGCAGATTTTCAATGTTTTATAGTATTTTTGTTTTTGCGGTTAGCTCTCAAAACAATGAGGAACCACATTTTTTGAATTTAAAAATGAATTAAGAAAAAATATTTGAGATAGTGTAGTGTATACAAAGGAATAGGCAAGAAACATAAATAATTGCATTCAACATTTTCTCATCTACAAATTTTATTTGGGGTTTTTTTTTAGAAAATTGAATTAAATTGTTTAAAATGACACTTGCCTTTTTTTTTGTCAAATGTGATGAAACGACAAGAAAACAGAACAGACAAACAATGCAAATTTCGATTTAAAATAGTTACAGATAATTTCACAAATATATAAAACTTTATTTCACTTGCAGTTTTTAAGATCAAAAAAGAGGGCAAGAGAGCGAAAAACAGGCGAAAGTGTGATTGAAAAGATAATTGAAAGAATTTTTAAAGCAATGAAATATTTTTGAAACAATTTGTTGTGTATAAAGATGTCAAGTCTTTTATTGTTGTTGCATATTATGCATTTTTAGTTTTCTATTTTTTCTTTTTTTTTGTATTGTTGATGTAAATTTATAATTAAAATATATTAACAGTAAGAGAAAGCTTAGATGAATGAGGATAACTAGGTGCTAGAGTTTTTTGTTTTGCAAAAACAAAACAGCAACTTGATTGATGGCGTTTGGTTAGGCGTTGAAAACAGTGCATGCGATAAATTAAATATAATTAATTATTTTTTTACTCAGGTATTTAGTTGGCTTCGAAATTTCATTTTGTAGAATTTTCAAAAGATATTTAATCTACTGGTATAGTAAAAATTACAATCAAGGATCTGGTGAAGAAATGTTATTGGAAAATTGTCAATCAGCCGTGCACTAACTACAATATACGGTTCATCACAAACGTTCAAGAAAATGCCTTAAGAAAATAATAGGTTGGTGTAACAGAGTCTCGGGTCTATCGCATTTCTCACAAGCATACCTTGTGAGGATTTGTAATGGGTGGTTTGGTTAGGTTAGGTAAGGGATGGGATGTGGTATAGGTAGCGGGAAAATTAGAGATAAAGGGAAAAAGGTAAGGTAGGAATAGGGAAAGAGGGAAGGGAAAAGGAACCAAGCAGTGGTAGGAAATTTGACAGAAGGAAAAGGAATTAGGATTGGAGAGGTAAAAACAACTGAAAGTAGGAAAACTGGAAAAGAATGCAAGACCACTGGAAAAAGAAAGGAGAAAAGAAAAGAGGAAACGGAATTAGGAAATGGAAAGGAGATGTCATGACGAAGGGACCTGGCCCGCTTGCGATGCACGGCTCAGCTCGCCGGATTAGAGGGTATCTTGCCCCTTCGTCAGACGGGTACCACATAATAAAAAAAAAAAGAGGGAACCAATAATTGTTTGCGGATTCCGAACGGTTAAACGAGGAAATACATTTCATTGTAATGAAATTACAATCGGAGGGTTTGCCAACTCGTCGCGACAGGCGGTGTCAGCGGAAAATCATTTCTTCTTTTCTAATTCGAACCTCCGACGTAATAGGCAGACATGCAAACCATTACCACCGCCACGGGCACCACAGAAAAAGAGAAAAAACCACGAGACTTTAAAAAAATCTTGTTTTTGGGTTGTTTTAATAATTGAGTGACGTCTGCTGTGATATTGCACCTTCAAAAAAATTTAAGAATGAATGTACGTGAATAAAATATTGTTTCGTGTTAACAGCGCTGTCGCATGATTTTATATCTTCTGGTGGCTACTACTTTTAAAGTCATTATCAGCCCGAAACTGGAGTATAATTCTCATATTTCGTTCAGTGCCCCCCAAACATCTTTGCCTACTTGATAAGGTAAAAAACAAAGAGTTGAGATTGATAGGTGATAGTTCAATCGCAGAAGCGACTGATTCTTTTGAACATCGTCGAAACCTTAACTGTCTCTCTTTCTTTTATCGCTTATTTCACAAACAGTGCTCTAGTGAAAAAGCCAGCTGCACTTCTTCCCTGAACCAAATTTAGCCGCAACACCGCCTCACTAAGAATGCTCATCAGTTTTACCTTGAGCCCAACTTCGGGAGTAAAGTCAAGTACAGAGATTTATATTTTAGTCGCACCACCCGAATGTGGAATGCTTTGCCAGACTCTATTTTTCCTTTGCATTTCGATTCACAAAAATTCAAAAGCAATCAGTGTCTTCTATCAAATCCTCTCCTATTTCCCTGAATGCTCACACAGTATTTTAAATGTAATCATACATAACCACTTGATGTTTGCGCTTGTTTAATCCAGAGACATCACTGGCCTAGTGGTTTCTTTTTACATCATAATTTAGTTTGGCACTGACTGTTGTTTCCCGCTCGAAAGCTTGCCAGAAAGTCAATGTCATATTTCCGCATAACGAAATGAGTCACTTTACGCTTGACCAAAAACGTCCAGAAAGTAGGAAACCGTAATTTTTGAAGGACCGATGTTATGCAAACAATCCGCAAACGATTCAAGCACTTAAGGCCAATGTCATCCAAACAGTCCGTGAGCTACAGCCCAAAAACATTAACAAGGTCCTTAAAAAATCCGAGTAACAAAATGCGGTCCTGCTAGCAACTTACACGATATTGTGTTCCGTAAATTAATGGGAAGGTGTGCTCTTACTAATAAGGCCATAATACGTAGGAAAAATTTATTCTGTTCATTTTATTGCGTTTTAAAAAAAAAACCTGAATTTGGGGCACCCTTTACTTTTAGATTGACTTAAAATAATTTAATCAGGAGTATGTAGAGACTGCAAATTGTAGTGTGGCTTTATCGATGATTATTTGCGGTGTAGGCTCACGAAACCGAAGTTGCCAACAAAATTTTCACACGGTAAACTTGAAAAATCATGACACCCTGTAGCAACGTGCTCGAATATCAAAGCAGAAAAGTAATGCGACTCAAATCAAAGAAATGAAATCCTATATTCAAATCGAAATATAAAAGCTGCAAGAAAGAGACGAAGAAGTAGTGAGTCCAACTTCAAAAACTATCGAGCTCAAGTATCGGAAGCCGGAAAAAGTTTCTGCACGCCTGCAGAAATGTGTCGGATTTTTTAATAATAAGGAACTTGTTTTTAAAACGCAAATCATTTAAGATACATATTTCAAAAACTTTCATATCAGCCTGAAGTACTATTGTGTCGTTGGACCCAATTGGACGCCGCGCCGTAGAAGTGACTTATTTGGATCAATTGCTCCGTTGCTCGTTTGTGTACTTTACCATGATAAAAATATTGAGTTTACTAAATAGATTTACAATGACACTTCAAATGATTAGTGAAAGAATGCGAGTTGATGAAAATCCTTTATTTAAAAAATATTAGCTGAGCCGCCCGACTTTGCTCGGGTCCGCAGTTAAGGTTCCCGTTACCGTTGGAATATGGGGATGAGATATGCAGCCTTATTATGAGTTTCACGTGAACAGCTTTTCGCCCGGAACATTTTTGTTCGCCCGGAACTTGAAAAGTTATTATGAGTTTCACCTGAACAAAATTTCAGACTTACAATTTTTCCGCTTTTGTTGTTTACTTGTTCACCTCACAAAAATAAGTGAAATAAATTGCTCTGAACGTTTTCACATTTCACGGTGAAAAATAGTTCATAATGAGGGAAATTTTCCGAACATGTAAAATTTTTCCCCCGAAACTCATAATAAGGGAAAAGCGAAATGGGATCTTTTTCGAGGGGAATGATTTCACGTGAAACTCATAATAAGGCTGATGGTCTTAGTTACTATAGTATAATGTAGCATCCTAATGCTGGAAGAATTTTTGAAATCTGTCCAGTAATTTCAAAATTTTCGTTCTCAATCCCGTTCCCATGGGAGTATGGGAATCAAACCTTGATATCAGGAACCATCCCTGGACTAAACCATATTTACCCTAAAAATCCGTCGGGCGATTTAGGAGTGTATACCCGACAAACAAACAAACATACATCCACCTTAGTATATATAAATGACAAAATAACTTCAATATGACGGTAACGAGGCCCGTAACAGCAACTCATAGAAGGAGAAATGCTCAGGAGATTCGTCCGCCGAGTTTCTATTGAGATGATGATAAAATTCTGCAGAGGTAGCAATAGAATTACTCGTATGTTGGCCTATCGAACGAATGCTCCCCCCGAAAAAAAATCTTTTCGGAAGCCGAACCTAACTTAATAGAAATACTCGAGATCAAAGTCGCAGAAATTAGAGAAGCAGTAAGGAACTTAAAAAAAAAGGCAATTCTGTTGAGATTTGGAAAAAAATGGGAGACTTCAAGGCGTTGATTGCTAACAATTCTAAACTCTGAGGTTATAGAAGCTAATACTCTGCCTAGGCAACGGAGGACATTTTAGAAAGGGAAACATCCAAAAATTGCGATAGCCACCGTTCGGTCAATTAGATATTCCACACTTTGAAGATCATTGAGCGGGTATAAAATAACTGACTGTGAAAAATAATAAAGCTATTTGATAACCTTTATGGTTTGTCTAAACCAAATCAACAACAGCTGCCATCTAAGGAATCCGAATGGAAAAACATTGGGATTTCTTAGACCTTAGAGGATGTGCATGAATTTAGCGAATGCGAATGGCTTCGAAAGAGCATTTGATCGTCAACCACTAGACCTGACGTCAATGGCGTTTAAATAAAGATGAGTTCCGAAGGTCTATAAGTGGATAGTTAAGGAAATGGACAAAAGAGCAGTGACAAAAGTAAGATTTCTAGCAAGAGCCACCGACGCACCACGATAGGTGTACACCAAGGAAACGTCTAGAGTCCCTGCCTTTTATCATAGTCCTTGACTACCTGGTGGGAGAAAATGTTCATCAAGGGAACTTTACATTTTTTATATATTCACATTTGATAAGGGTATGTGTGCCGTATTAGTTCAGAAAATACTAAGAGCTAGCTGCACAAGTTGTGATACCATTAATCATCGAATAAGCTTAGTGTGTATGAAGTGGTAATGGTAATACTGAAGGTTTTATTAATGAAATATCCAGGACACAATCCAACCGTAGAAGTATTTCTTTAAGCAAATTTATTTATAAAGATGAATACTAAAGATCGTAAGTATTGGACGTATTCACCAAAATTAAATTTTTTCAGATAATTCTAACTTTTTCGGCCTCCGATTTTCTCTCATAAAACGCAAAGCTAAACTTTTGACCAATCACAGGACGAAAAAAGCAAGGTAATCTGAAAAACTTTACGCGATGAATGAATGACCTCATTGTTTTGTTTCCCCCAGGTAAAGTTTTTCATTGCGCAATAAGGTCCTACATATTTAACACTGAATATACAGGATTTAGACTTCCAGTAACGGCGAGTTAAATAATAACGTAGGTACCTATTTTTTTGAGGCTGGAATTATTTATACATCGCCATCAATGCCAAAATAAATTTATGGTTAACTTTTAAAGCAACTCTTTGTGACTTTTTTCAGTTTTAAAATAAAACTACGTAGGCATTTAATAATTTTGTGGAGATGGTAAATAGGAACGTACCTACGTGGAGTAAAATATGCAAATAGTTAAGTAGGTAACTACCTACCTAATGTTCCCGTTCCCGGGATATCTCGAAACAGGATAAGCAGTTTCTTTTCAAATTCAAATTTCGGCTGCCCCTTTGTCATGAATTCCAAGTGGTTTTGGTTTTGAGAACCCTTTGGCCAAGGTTATCATTTTTCAATAATTAACGTGACTTTTGTTGTTGTTGGCCTTCTGATCCGTAGAAAACTAGTATTTAAGTAACCTACCTAAAGCGAAATATATTCTCCTGGGATACCAACCATTTAAGAAGTAGGGTAAGCACCTTCTTCCTACCTGAGTGTGTCGATACCTATCCCAAAACTTAATTGTATCTATTGTTCGTTCACAGACTGATATCACGTTTTTAAAAATCGGTTACTTTCCTAGCATGCGGTATAACAATGAACGAAAAAAAAAACAGAACTGAACACCACGCTCTCACATTCACGAGCTCATTCGGATTCTTTTATTAATTTTAATCAGATCGCAAATATGGTTTCTTTAATACCACCATGCATGTGCTCTCGTTATCCTTTCAATAAGAAAAAAGTACCTATCTTTATCCTTTCTCAAAATAAACCAGGAGTTACTACAAAAATACAAAGAAGAAAAAAAAGTAAAAGCAAAATCAATTGAATTGCGGTGGCTATACGTTGAGGCAGATAGACGTACACGGTACGGTTTGTATACGTTAGTGGGATGGTTTTGCTGTGCTGTAAAAGTATGTAAAGAGACTATACCGTTCGGAAAAGATGTCTTAGTGTGGTTAACGCAACTCTTCGATTCGTGTTCCTCTATATTTGTGCTGTTAGTGGTTCTATTCATATCGGGAATATAACATCCTTCCTTGGTGTTTTCTTTTCATATCCTTTCATTTTCCTTACTTCTTTCTTTCTTTTTTTTTTTTTTTTCTTTCTTTTGCTATAGTAAAAGGTTGTCAACTGTTCAATTCAGTTTAGATGAATGTGCGCGCGGTCTCATTTTTCATTCAATGTCATATCCTTTTTGGCATATTTCTACGTCATACCATTTTTTTTTTTTTGTCTTGCACCCCTCGAGGCTGACTAAACAGTGCTCTTCATAAAATATATTTTTGCTATGAATCATTGAACGCAACGATTTTTCTATAGAGAAACATCCTTTTAACAGCCGGGTCCTGTTTAAGATGAATAGATGGAAGGAAACGTTTTGGCATAAAGTCCTTAAAAGTGGTAATAACAAAAAAAAAAAAGAAGAAGAAGAAGAAAGAAAGAGATGTGCATGAAAAAGTTCTATGGATTTTTGTAGTTTAGTTGAATGATGGACAGGTTTTCCTCTCTTCTTTTTTTCATGAATGGCCCCAAAGTTAATGTTCTCTATTGAAGCATCAGTTAGATGCTCGCTGAAAAATCGGTGTTTTTTCCAGCTATGGAAAATTTTCTATAGTGCGATTGAGATGTTGTTAAGATAAGAAATACGAACACAAACTGATTAAGTTCGTGTTTGTAAAGGTTTCATGGCAAGAAAAAGCTTTTCACGGCATTTGTTGTGTAGTTTTTTTGCACACTTTGAAAAAAAACTCTTCAACTATTGCAACTGCCACCTACTTGAAAATAAATGCTCCAAAAGGTAGAAACTGTGTTCCTTTTGCGAACAAGAAAATAACAGGAGCAAACAATTCATAAAAACTATCTCGAAGTTTTGCTTCAAAGTGAGACTGTCTAAGCTTTAGGTTATTCAGAACGAAGAACAAAAACCCTCTTCCACTCCTCAGACTTGATTTCTCGTTTACCGAAACTATTGAAGGTATATGTACTAAACATGTGGTACCCGTAGCGTGATGATTAGCTTGTCTGACTGTTATCTCAGAGGTTCGTGGTTCGAATCCCAACAGAGGCCCCGATTGCGGTTGTCGATTGACTAATCGATACTCGACTTTTTTCGAGCAACGATTGTCGATTGCATTTTTTCGTATTGTGAATGTCGATTTCGATCGACATTCTTCGATTTGACGGTCGACAGCTTTCGTTTTAACAACTTTAATTGAAAGAAACACATCCAAAAAAATATTTTTCATTTGTTAGTAAACATCAAAGAACTGTCAAAATCTTAAAATTCACAATCTAGTTTCTGATTATTCACAATAACATGTGCTTCTGTCGATTGCTTTCCACAATACCAAACATACGACTTGATCGATGCAATCGACAAATTACGAGTCGATTGGTCGTCGACGACCGCAATCGGGACCAGAGGCAAAAATGTTTTTGCACGGGTATCACCTTTCACGAGGAATTGGCAAGTTATCCGTTAGAAAATTCATTACCATGAAAAGCGCTTTCTCGATTGGCCGTACTATTTTCCTCAAACCTTTCCAAAATTTATCCAGTTCTTGAATCGAGATCGGACACCTCCTACTAATGATTCGAGGAAAATGAAAGTTTCTGAAAGCTGAAAATAATTCTTCAGGGCATTTTACCAGTTACTCTGCTACATATTATACTAAATCAAGGGAAGGACAAAATTTACTATTTTACAACTTTTTAGAAAACTGAAGAAGGGAGGAAAAGTTAACCAAAACCAGCATGAACTACTTTACCGTATTCGGTGGATATTTGCGCAGATTTGGGGAATAAGGGAAAACTATTAAAGACTCATTCTTATGGTACGGCTTAGCAAAAATGAAAGATAGATTTAGGTCGTTTACACTTGCAGCACTACGCTGCACATTTTTTTAAAAAGTACCGTGCACTACCACCCCCTTACAATGGTCAAATTAACTCAAAACCGCAAAGTGAGTGCGCCATTAAATGTCAGAGATGCTCCCCATATAAATGATTTTCAAGTTATGAACGAAATACACCTACATTCAATACTTCAAAAAAAGGTTCAAATCAATTTGAAATCAAGAACTGAGCACGCAAATGTCGCTTTTAAATATGCAAAATTGCCGACTTATGAGATATGAAAATAGATACTTTGCCGCGCGCCCCTTTCAGAAAGTTTTTTAAAAAGAGTAATGTGTAGTGCTAACTTGACACAAAGTTCGCTGGTGAACTACTATTTTTTAAAAATGAAAAGCTAATTTTTTTTTGTTTTTACGATTAATCTACAACAAAATAGCGACAATTAACTGCATACATATTTTTCGTTTTAGATCGATTTGATGGATTTGGGGGGTGGTAGTGTTAACTAGAACGTTAAGTTAGCACTACACACGGTGTTTTTCAAACAAAAATTATAATTTTTTGTTACCACGACAAATATACGTCAATTAATCCAATTAACAAACTTGTAAACACTTTGAAGTGGTGGTCCTAACTTTGCGGACATAAACAACTAATGTAGTTCGTCCTCAACTCTCTTCTACTTCTGAAATATCGTAAACTCTCTTTTACAAATTCATATGAACGTTATGCTGGATTTTCAAATGCCATTGAAATTACATGCTCTGACTTTTTTCAATTGTTGTCATTAATTGATACAATTATCAGTTCGTTTTCACTTAGGTCATTAAATGTTTACAATTTGCTTTGACGTTTTTCTGACTGGAACTGTTAATTCAAATTCTGATTATTCATATTCATACATAAATGCGTTTTCATATAATTTTAGTTCTGTTTTCTTTTTTTTCTTCTTTTTGTTATTTTAAAGCCACGATAATAAAAGCACAAAAGATAAAGCAGATGTAATGGGTTGTTATTTTACTGACAAAACACTTAACATGATCAAAAAAAAAAAAACGTTGAATACCAGTGAATGGTTAAGCGACATTTCGATTGTCATTTCATTTCTTTTCACTTGTCAACCATATTTGCTGTCATTCGACGATCAGTGCTGACAGTCAGTACAATGGCCGTAAATTTTGGTGTATTTCATTTGTCCGTTTTCCCAATGTCATGGAAACAGGTCATTCGTACACAATTTGGAAAACAGCTAGAGAAAAAATTTGGCATTTTATGTAAATATGGTGGACCACCTAGGGACCTGTAAAACAAACATACAAGTACTTGTAATACAAGTGAATTATGACAGATGTAAGATTATTCTGTTACATAAAGCTGCAAGTTTGCTTGCTCTTCTACTATTGTAATGGCCACAATCTTACGAGTGATTGACTTGTAAGCTTACAACTTTGCGTTACAGGTCCCTGGTGGTTTATTTTTGAATCATAGGTTATTTTGACACTAACAACTATTTCCCACTTGAAATGATCACAGAAAGTCAGTATATGTTATCGCCGCGAAATCACAAGCAGTGCGTTGAAATGAAGCTTTGGGTAAAATGAAGCAACCACCTCGCCTGCTGTTCGCAAGTTTTTTCAAACAGTTCATGAGACTAGGATGCTAGTGGACAGCATCTATGGTACCCGTCTTCGCATGGACGAGAATGTGTCGTCATCATCAGTAGCCGAGTGTGTGACCCTCAACCCACGAGCATAAACTCACCAATGATCTCAACAGCTCAAAATTTCACGCACTAGCCTGAGAAGAAGAATTCTGTAAATTGACCTCGAATTATTGGACGAAGGACCTCGACCCTCTGCTTCGTTATTGCCTCAGAGTTTGAGCATTAGAGGTAGAGCCATTTGAATTGGACAACGATTCGGTGCGAAAAATCATCCTCTCTGAAAGTTTGAAGGGGCGCATTTTCATCTAAGCGGCTACCTTAACAAACAAAGACATGTTTAGTTTTTCTGTGCGGTCTTTTCTGACATCAAAGTGCTTAACCTGACAGGTTTTTAACTCACATGTTTTTTTGACTTCATACTCGCTTCATTCGTTGGGCATATCTCGAATGATCACATTCGAATTAAAAAATCACTCGATTACTAATCGATTTATCAAAAACATTCGAGTACTAAAAGTTAGAATACATTAAATAGATTTTTATGCTAAATTAGAGATTTACAGGCGAATTGACAAGCCCTCCGATGATAAATTCATTACCATGAAAAGCTATTTCCCGATTCACCATTCAGAATCGATAGAAAATTGTAGGGCCCCTCCATTCTCTCACGAGGCATGGTTGTGAGAAATGCAATAGGTCCCGGGGCTCGCCGCTCTGTTATGCCACCCTATTTATTTTGATTTTGAAGAATTTACATAATCAAACACAAATTAACTTCGACTTCATTTAAAATTACCAAAAGTCTGTTTAAAACTTCTATTGGATTTCGCCAGAATTTCCTTAAAATGTTTTTTCGGCCAGAGTCGTACGAAGAAATTCGGACATATCTTTGGCAGTGATGTACGATCAACTTAAGATGAACACTCCCAAGTGAATAAACAGAACTGCTTGAAGCCCTCAAATGATTTGAACTCTTAAGAACCTCACGCAATGTTAGAAAAACTATACAAACATACTGATGACCTTTAGACGATGGTAAGGTATTCAGGTAAGAGAGTCAGATCACCATCCAATTACTTATAATTCTTCCGTTCTATGATTCCTACCCCTCAAGTCATAAGTTAAGATTCCAAAGCCCGTCTACAATTGAATTCCTATTAACCTGTTCGTATTATGTACTTTATGTTCAACAACGCCTCCAATCCCAACTCATCAGTAAATAAATTTTTTAAATTTCAATCACGTTTTCACTCGCTTAAGACACAATTTTGCTATTAACTCAAATCTCTCGACGTATTCCCCATTATCATAGATAGATACATGTACATATTCTTCTCACACGACACCTTTATTCAGCGTCGTCGTTATGTTTAAGACTCTAAAAGCTCTTGACATCAAGTTGACTTATAACCACTTTTTGTTTGTGTAAAAAATAATAAACATATCGCTCGGAGCAGTAAATTTAAATTCGCATGTCTTTTTTTGTATTGTTTTCGTACCTGTTATGAATTAGGAGTGTCATCTTCACAAAACATTCACATAGGTTGGTTCTCTAAACTGGTATCCATTGAAGTTGCTTTTGGCATTGTCTTACAATAAGTCGGTTGGATTGAATTGTTCGGAAATTATTAAGACAGCAAATGCAAAAACAAAAAAAAAACAACATTTAATTGTTTTTTGCTGGAAATTGCCTGGCTATTCAGAATTCCAGTATGTGGCTAAGCAGTTTATGGAGTTATTGACATCGATTGTTCTCGGTTTTTGTTGAACATATACGAACTAGGTAGGTAAGTACATACAAAAAAATTGATGACATTAGTCTTTTTCGACAGGTAGCCTTGATTTTCGTTCAGGGTTTGAAGTCCGATTAAAGACGATAAAATAATTTAGAGTTTCATCACAAACAAGTGTTTGGTATGCTGAAAATGAAGTCTAAGAAGATCTACTTTCAAATTCAAACAAACAAAATAACAAATAGTTCAACAACAGTTTCGTTTTGATACGGTTCTGGATGTATTCTACTTTCATATCGTTGAAATTGCTTCAACTTTAAAGGAACGCACTTGTAGAGGTGTCCCAACCCGTTATTATTCCAAAATTTATATCGTTCCTGTGGAACTCGATTTGGTAGAGGTAGGTACAAAACAATGTAGGAGTTATAGGCACAATCACCGCAATTACTTTAGTCGTAAAGTCTTAAACAGGTTGTATGGATTCATTGTGAAAGTAATGATTCAAAATAATTTGCCTGACAATTCACAGAAACAACCTTAAGGCCCCAACTAAAGAATTGCCAGTTGCTCGGGTCATTCACTAACACCGCAGCCGGTTTCCCATTCACAGAGTCACAATTGATGATTCAAATGGATAAGCTAATGACAAACCGCTTCAGCTATAGTCTACCAGCTGGCTGAAATTTCGAATGGCTTTGAACAAATGTGAGGGTTAATGGCCTCAAGCTCTGTCCGAACTCCCGATTTCAAAACTTGAATCGTTCTTAAATTTTATATTTTCTTTTATATTTCAAATTAACCAATAGAAACAAGTCTCAGCAAGTTAAGTGGCATAAATCGATAGCTAATGAACTCCTCTTCTCAAGGCCATTTCTATCGGGAGAGTCCTTGGAGTTAAGTGGCATTAAGACAATTGCTATCCATAAGCAGATTGCACCGTAATCGGTGTTATTACCTGACATTGCCTCAAAAGTGGCAATAGGTAGACACGCCAGAAGACACGGCGCGGCGTTCCATCAAATGACTTCTGCAAAAGCTGTAAAAATGAACAGGAGAAGAAACAATCCTACACCTCCTCTGCTCATGTCCTGCACTCTCCCTCAAAAGAAAACTGCATCTAGGAGAATACTTCCTTGATAATCCAAACGATCTTGTGAACACAGAAACCCTTCACCTATATCGCTTTGTCAAAAGCTCTTAATGGTTTAGTGTAGTTGAGGTAATCTCTCACACACTTTTGATGATATGAGGGTGGGTCAATAAGTCCGTGACTTTTTGAATGTATAAAAAGTTATTTTATTTTTCAGCGTATTCTCAAAAGTCAATAAGTCACGAACTTAATGACCCACCCTCGTATCACAATGGATCTAATGTTGGTCTAAGTGTGACAGTTATTTTCCTGGCAGCCATTTAAACTTAACCTAACCTAAATGGCATAATTCGTGCGCCAAAAAACTTTACCTTTGGAGATCAGTGTTTCAGTTCTAAAGTCCTTAGAGTTAAGTGACATAACTCGATAGCCAATAATTTCCTCTTCTCAAGATTATTTTCTTAGTTCGAGATAATTCTTAAGATTCCTGGGAGTCAAATTGCGCTTTTGTTTCTCTTGGAGGTTTCTTAAATACCCGCTGGAGCACTCAGACCTACATACCGGTCCATTGTACTACCTGATAGCAACCTTCTATTTGTTATAGCTTTCCAGATGTTCGGAGAAAAACCAAAAGACGCTGCCATGATATAGAGCCTAAGTTACCAGCTCTCACCATGTCTGCGCCGAGTATCTGTAACCTCATGCGAGAAAAAGCAGGACATTCACAGAGGAAGTGCTCCGCGGTGCTTGGCAAAAGAGAAGTGCCCGCTGGCAACGCCAATAAGCTTTCTACAGTCTTTTGTGCTAAGAGATAGTAAAAATGTTACAGTCTTCTTATTTACGTTGGGAAGCATACGTTTGGTCTCTTCACAGATCCAATCGTTGATTGAAGCCCTCACTGAGGACGCTGGCAGGCCTAGCGTCGGTTCAGGTTCATTTCCAGTTATGCTGTGATGGCCTGGAACCCAAATGGGACTTAAGAAATGTAGTATTCCGACCGCATTCGGAGAGCTCTTGCATTCCTGTATCACTTTCAAAGTAGTTGGAGGGTTGGAAAGGGCCTTATGCACAGTGTTTCACAGTTATGCCGTGATGGCCTGGAACCCAAATGAGACTAAAGGAATTTAGTCTTCCGACCGCTAACAGTGATTGCATTCCTGGATCACTTTGGAAGTAGTTTGAGGGTTGAAGCTTCCCTGTCGCTGCAAACACAATAACTTTTTTATCCACCCATTGTTTGTAAAGTGGCTTAAAGCCATTTGAATAGCATACGCCTCCGCCTCCGTCAAATGGCATAGTGCAGAAACTAATACAGATTTTCCTCTCAAGGTCAGTGTTTCGGTGCGAGGTCATCCTTATGATTTGTTGGAGTAGATGAGCCTAGTTTAATTTTTAATAAACACCTCTTCTCTGTCAAGGTCAGTGTTAGATCATCCTGAAGAGCCCTTGGAGTTCAGCTCAGTGTTTCAACGCAAGAGAAAACAAAAACTTGTTTTTGGATGAAGCACGAGTAGAAGAATATTGAGGCTTGATGACGAAAAAGCTAACAACTTTTTCTTCTAAGAGACAAAATTGGCAGACTTCTCTACTTTCTTTAACACTTTATTTGTACTTCGAGAAATGTTTATAAGGAAAGTCATCGCATCCCAAGAAAAGAAAACGTATCGAATACGAAGAACAGCGCCTGGGGGTTCACTAGAGCTTACAACACTTGCTTTCAAAACTCCTTCTCGAGTCTTAAAACAAAGGCGATTGAAATTTGGTTCCAGTGTTTACCGTGTCTCTGTTTAGTGATAAAACTTAGTATACTCTGTCAATTTGAGGCAATACCTTTTTACTTTCTAGCTATGATCATTGTGATGTCATCTAAGGGGTCACAGCCATCGGCCTGCACACTGGGTTTATCTCAGAACGCGTCGACAAACCTTATGATTTAAGGTTATTTGATGTATGAGGCCATTTTTTGGCTGGTGTAATAGCACTTTAGTGTGGCCGAAGCTTTTGGGCCATGTCTCTCTTCTTTGTTGGTCGGATTGCCTACTCACGAAATCATTATTTTCGGTCTAACCTCGAACTCCGCAAGAATAGTTCGTAGCTCTCAGCACCTTGCCGCGACTATACCTACATTTTGATAAACTAACAACTTCTCAGGGTCTCATTAAAAAACATTTATGAAACTAAAACAAGTTCGCTAAAAAAAGAATTGTTCAGAATTATTGCTAATGGAGGCAATAAAATTATCTTCTCACAACCAAACATCACTGAAACATTATTATATCCATGCCAACTACCTACTACTGTACATATCAGCCTTCATACGTTACCCCATACCTCCATACCTTGGGAATATCTCAAATGCCTCTAATTATTTCTCATCACAAAAATTAACTACTTACTTTACTCCGCGCATTTCTATCTAACCCTTGAACTTTCTTGAAAGCAATTAAACTTTAATTTGTGTGTGCTAAGTGCCTACCTACGTATTACTTCAAATTGAAGTTACGCATAACGCACATGCTTACTCGCTTGCTAACCCGCATGTGTAACAATAAAAATGTTTTCATTATTTGAAGGAATTTTTTATGAACGACGACGCACTGACTACGTATACAAATCGTACTCTTGTTTGTTGTAGGCCTTTTTTTGTTTTATTTGAAATTTTCGAGGGTATTTGTGTTAATTAACTGCCCCTGACAACTATTCTCTCTTGACCATCAATCATATGTCGTTGTTAAAGTACAGCCACCACCAAAAAAAAAACCTCCTCCCTCCAGACCATGTGTTTAAATCAATCTTCTAGTCTTTTTTTTCTTTTCTTTGTCTTGCCAAACATTAGGGAACGAAAAAAAAGGATAACTTCTGTAGAAATGGCACACGAGACCAAACCAAGCTCATTTCCGTCGAAGAGTGAAGAGCTCTGAGTCTTAGTTTGGTTTTTTTACGTCTACCCCTGTATTTCAAAAAAGATAACTATCAATTTGCTACGCAACACAACAAGACAAAGCCCCAAAAGATGGGCCGATGAAGTCAGCGCTCAGAACTCGAACAAAAAATAAAAGCGAAAAGACAGACTCACGAATAGAAATTTAAAAGGGAAAACGGGCAGAGAAAAAAAAAGACACAAATCAAAAGAGCTTGAGATTTCGCCTTCGAAATATTTCAAATTCAAGGTCAGCAGTGTTAAGTTTAAAAAGACGGCCATTCAACTTGATAATTTAATAACCACGACTCAATTCGTGTTCTCTTATTAGCAGTTTACACATTAAAATAAACAAAAAGTAAAGTTTAAAAAAAAAAAAACATCAGACAAGCGGATGGACGGTCACAGTCAGATAGATGGATACATATACTCTCGTATGTCTGGGGTTTTATTTGCCAACTTTAAATATATACAAATATGTATATACGTTGTGGTGAATGTAGGTATAGCTGAGCAGATGAAAAATTGTCTCCTATATTCATAGCCGGCCAGATAAGCAGTTTTGAGACTCAACCATGCACAACTCGGACTTCTGTTGGGGTTAGGAAGGAATATATTCTGTGACACATATGGTGCAAGGGGACTTGGGATGATTTAACGATTGCTTTTCTAAACGACCACAGTTAAAGTTGCGAATGTTTTTATTTATCTAATTTGTGCAGTCGTTCTTTGTTTTTATTTGCCTCTTGACTAATAAACGATGAGTAAATTTTACTCGGAAAGGAAGCGTGTTGGAATTATGAATTTTAGTTTTCATTTGACTAAAAAAAGCTGTCTAATTGAAACAGAGGCAGCCCTTTACTTTGATAAATTTGGCTCACATCTATGGATTAAGATCGTAACTGAGCAATTAAATGTATAAGGCTGTGATTGGCATAATCTTCTCACTTACCACTGGTGGGGGAAATCAGATATGTATGTGATGAGTTTAACGAAGCATCGTTCTCATTTAATCATTTAAGTAGGTCTTCATTGTGTTGATACTAGTAGTAATAGAAAAACTGACCTTGCCTCTATGACTGACTGTGGCAACTGAAGACGTTGAGCAAGTAGTTCTATAGATTTTGTGGTTTTATTAAAAGTGTGATGTATGTCGATGCCGAAACTATGCAAAACTTCAAGACCCTTTCTAAAAAAAAAAAGCATCGTAGAGGTAAGGTTTCAAAACTTACACAGAGTTTAGTAAGAAAACAAGGAGCCAGGTCCTATCAACATAAACTCTTCTATTATATTGTGGTCATACTCCCTGTCACAGCTCGGACTAAGACAAGGACAACATCTGCAGCTCAATAGGAGTACAAAATTCAATCTTAACCAATCTGGTCTGCCTAACCATCCTGTCTTCCAAGTCCTTGCAAATTAATACCGTCATGAAAAGTGCATTCTCACCTTGGTCGGTAGAAAATCGTAGGTTGCATCAAAGAAAATGAATGTAGTTTGATCTGGAAGGGATCACAACTATCAGACGTTCGCCCATATCCGCGAAGTACACACTTTCATGAGACAATTCACAAAGAGAAATTAATGCTAAAGGTGGAAAATCGCCTAGCTGAGCGCAAATTCAGAACAAATAAATGAAATAAATAGGGTGGCGCAACAGAGCGAGCGCATTTCTCACAACCGTACCTTGTGAGGGTATGGAAGGGACGACCATCAATTTTCTGCCGGTTTCGAGTGGCTAATCGAAAAATCGCTTTCATGGCAATGAATTTACAAACGGAGGACTTTCCAATTCCTCGAGAAAGGTGATACCCGTGGAAAAACCTTTTTTACCTCTGTTGGGATTCGAACCACAAACCTCTGGGTTAGTAGCAGACATGCTTACCATCACACCACGGGTACCACCGCTTATTCAGAATGGAAAGTTAATGCAACATCTTTCGCAAGTTGTGATGCCAAAATGTCCAGCCAATTGAACCTACGTCCTACATCCAACATTAAAAAATATTTGTAGATGATGCATGACGATATTCACTTTCCATTAGTTTGGTATCTACTTTGAGGTTATCTTCAGATTCCATGACAGACAATTCGGCGTTAAATTCGCAGGTGTTGTTGACTTTGGAAAACTAAGATGGGAATGACCTCGCCAATGGGCCAAGATGGCGAAGCAAAGGTTATCCCTACAGAAAAAAACAACGGCAAGGCTGATGTGCTAGTCAAGATTCCAGTAAGGAAAAAGTCTTTTACGTGACCGTTGACTATGTAGAAAACGATGATGTTATGATCACATTTCTCTACAGAACAGACGGTTAGAATAACTTGCCTTTATTTCACCAGCAGGAAGAAAATGTCGATTTCAGAATAAAAACAAAAAAAGGTGGTTGCAACAAGATTAGGGAGGACTGGGTCCTAACTCAGTTCTCTCAACCGTACCTTGTCATAAGGGAATGTAAGGGACTTACCATTTTTGGCGCATTCGAACGGCTAATTGAAAAAGTTTCATGGCATAAAATTACAATTGCTTCCTCCCAAAAGGTAAAACGGACAGACAAGAATTTGTTCATTTATGTTTCCAGGATTGGAACCACGAACTTCATACGCAACAGACAGATTTGCTCACTATTAAGCCACGGTCCTTACAACTTGACAGAGGTCATGTGTTTTAAATTGCCTTTTAAGCATTTTGTGTAAGTCGTGTCACGTCAATACTACGACACTTTTAAAACTTTATTGAAAGCTAATTTGAAAGTCATTTCATTGCTTATGATTGAGTTTCAATGTTCTTCATTTTGTTCAAAAACAACACCAAAAGCTCTTCAACAGTCGATAAAAGAACTTTTAACGACGGGGGTTTTTACAAACCAAAAGTTTTTCTTAAATACATACATATAAAACGGCATAGCATTCAAATGAGTCGCTCTTTCGAATTTATTGGGAAGTTTTACTCATTGCGTTCTAATACTCCCGACTATGAAGTCCTACTGAGTTTATTTGATAAACACATTTTTAATGTTTTACTAAGAATTTCGAAAAGAGGCCACTTCTTACTCACTCATTTCTGAGTCATTTAAACTAGGCAACATGTTTTCAAATTTTGATGTGATAAACAGCTACGCCTGCCTAATCAGTTAGAGTGACTTAATGCAAATATAAAGACAAACTTGACCCATTATTAATTTATATTGCTCATTTGATATTTAGTATTCGATGGATAAACGACTTTGCATACTTAGTGTGTTTTTAAGAGGTAAACAATTTCAAAATTAAATAAAATACACATAAAAGCATTTTTCAGTATCATGGTATGTATTGGTTGTTAATAAAAGGTGCTCTAATGCCATTAGTGCTTAAAAACGATTACGGTTATATGGCTCCAAATAAGCTAATTCGGGAAGTCCAATGTACGATCACTTTTCGAGCAACTGCGGCCGCATAATGTAGAATGTCTCTTCTTGGTGTAAACTATCCAACAATACACCGCCAACTGTCAAATTAGCAATCACTAGAAACAGTGTTGCCAATTCATAAATTAAACCTCTAAAAATATACCCTTTAGATCTATACAGTTTGTCAATATGATTTCATGGTTGCTGATCTCAAGCTCTCATGATATGGGCACAGAATAAATGTATAAGAATTCAGTAAACGAGTTATGAGAAATAAGAAGCGAAATTTTGAGATTACAGAATTCGACAAAGAAAAATCTGAAGATGAAAACATCGATATTAAGAGATTCGATGAAAGAAATTTTAGTCAATTGAAGTCCGGGCTGATTATTTTTGACAGTCTCGACATGATCGGCATTGTGGAGACTTTACTTGACAAAGAATTTGAAACAGTAGTATTTTAAAAGGTTGAATGGTTACTTAACCTTGAACATGATCAAGTTTAGGCTTCTTCTTCTTCTACTTTTTCGACGTTACAATAAAAGTGACCAGAAGTAGAAGTATTGGTATCAACGAATGTGAAGCAGCGTCAACACTAATTGGGAAGGGCTTACAGTTGGAAGCAGGTGATACAATCAATGATTCAAAGATGCCATAATGTGGACAAAGACAAAACTAACTTGGTTCAAGTTTACCAAAAAAAAAAGATAGAGCAGCTACTTCCATTTTGTTCTCACTAGAAAAACACCGTCTGTCTGCCAAGTAAAGAGAGGGCACGCAATGGCTAAGCCTTATTTACCTCGAAAACTTGTCTTTAAAGGTGCGTCTACACTAAGGATGGCATTTGAATCCATTTCATTCCGTTTGAATTCGAGTCTACTTTAGGTAAATAGGAAGGCCAATCGATCAGGTACTAGAAAGAAGTGGTAAGACACTTGGAAGAACTGAGGAAGAACAATCAAGTACTCGGAACAAATAGCAAATATTAAGAAGAAGTGACCAAGTACTAAGAGAAGTGATAATTACCTTGCCAGAAGCGATGAATAAATGATAAAGCACAAGACCTTGAAAAGTGTGTCAAGCATGCCAAGCAAAGAGAGGAAAAGCTATGGCTAGGCCTGACTGACTACGAAAACTAGTCTCTAAAGGCGCGTCTACACTACGCTTCATTCCTTTTGAATTCGTAAAACATCAACTTGTTTTAAATTTTTTAAGGGAAAAATTTAATTGAAGTTAAGCTACATCAAAACGCAACCTGTTCCAGTTGGATGAATGCAGGCTTTGAATAAAGCTTAGGTTTAAATTCCATGTGCGATTGTCACTATTGAATGCTTGGGTAAAACACTTAAATGTCTTCCAATGGTTGTCATTCACATGCATAGCCACCAAGCCTTAAATTGAAGTGTTAATTTTATGTTACAAGACTGGCTGTTGAAAAGATCATAAAATTTTATTGATTGTCGAACACTTAATTCAAAAAGAGAAACTGATATCATAATTTTGAGAAAACCGAACAATGAACTGACCTTGAAATCATAATGTCTTCCGCGAAACAATAAACAACAAACGTTTTCCTTTTCATTGAATATCAACATGCGCCTTCTTTTAAGTCGGCAAATGTTCAAATGTTTCACTGTGCATTATATTAACAAGATGACTTCATTTTGAAGACTCTGACTTATGAAGCTTCTTCCTCTCTTACATTTAACCTTGTTATAAGCTGTGACCTCTGGACTCATTAGGCAATAAAACATTTCACACGCTTCACAAAGAGAGATAGTATCTTGTATTCAATGATCTCGACACTAGAATTGTGTTTCACTTGCAGTAACGCACTACCCTCTTGACATACAAACTAGAATTGGTTTTTTCCGTCTTTTTCTTTGATGACATTGCAAAATTAAAGTTTGTTTATTCTTTTGATAAAAAACGGCATTTCTTTGCTAATAAAAAAACATACACTGTGTTCTTCTGTCATTTGTTTGTTGCACGGTGCGGCGGCTCGGCACATATCCCGAGCACATGTTCCCCATTAAATTTTATCACAATTTTCTTTAAATAGTTAGACTTTCTCATTAAAATTGCTTTTTCTCTATTTGCAAACAAAATGTAAATAATTCCCGTAGAAGCTCATTATTCAAACAAATACACAGAGCAAACCATGTAAGCTCGATTAAAAGTGTAAACACTAAATCTGGGGTCTTTCTGTGTTGATAACTAGAATGAGAGTCATTAACAAGCTACTGTAGGTATTGTAACTGTTAAGTAGATATTTCAAGGTTCAATAGTTGACTTGTGAAAAGTCTATTGGGTGTGTGTGTGTGCGTGTAAATAAATAAATGAATTCAATTGGATAACATTGGTGAGGGGAATATGAGTAAAAATAAGCAGAAGAAAAGTTTAACTACGTTTTAAAACAAACTACAAACATTAAGTTGGGGAAGTTTCCACATAACAGCAAAGGTGTTTACAAATCTATGTGCAATTACTTCGGAAGATCTAAAGGATATTGAAATACCGCGCCGCATCGAACGTCGATTGGTCCTGATTGCTTTTGCTACTGACAAAAGCAACTTTATGTGACAATATGGACGAGGTTTTTAGGGCCGTACTCAATGTTAATGTTTTTCAATGTTAAAACCAATGAAGAATTATTATTAAAGGATGTCTAACGGCACAACTGGTTTCTCGATAAGCCTTTCGGAACCCGCAAAAAACTTTAGGTTCCCTCCATGCTAGGTCCTTGGGTTCCCCGCTCCGTTGCGCCACCCTATTTATTTTATCTTCATAAAACTGATGATTGATGACACATAACAACACAAAACGATTTCAAAGGATGCTGGGCTTAGATTCCACAACTTTTTTTATGCTTTTATCATTCAACCGTCTATTGTCAATTGCATCGTCAAAAAATTATTTCAGCGATTGAAGAATAGCTAACATATTTTGGTTACTTTTTCAAGTTCTGGCACTTTAATGAAGCGATCAAATACATACTTGAAAGAAGTGATAATGCCCTTGGAAGAACAATCAAATAGGTACTCGGAATATATGACAAACATTTATAAGAAGTTATAAAGCACTTAAAAGGAGATAATTACCTTGACAGAAGTGGTTAATAAATGATAAAGTACAAAACCTCTAGAGGTGTGATGAAGAAATGTGTTCAAGAACTTGGAAAAAGTGAATAAGATTCAAGAAATTGGAATTGGTACTTGGAAGAAGTGATATAGCACTTGGAAGAAGTGATATAGCACTTGGAAGAAGTGATATAGCACTTGGAAGAAGTGATAAAGCACTTGGTAGAAGTCATCTTATACTTGCAAGATGTGTGATCTAATAGTTGGATGAGTGATTAAGGAAGAAAAGATGAAATACTTTTGATCAGTTGTCAGGTGTTTCGAAGAAGAAATCTAGTAGTTGGAAAAAGTGGTTGTATGTATTTGCAAGGAAAGATCAAGTACTTGGAAGCAGTAGTCAAGTACTTGAAGGATGTGGTCAAATACGTGAAAGAAGGGGTCAAGTACTAGGCAAAAGTTGTTATGTTGTTGAAAAAAAAGATAATGCACTTGGAAGAAAAGGTTAAGTATTTGAAAGAATTCAGAATTACCTTATGATGAACAAAATGAAAAGACCCTTTCAAGGTCTTTTGATAAAGAAGTTCAATCCTTCATTTTTAGAAAAAGGAATGAAGTTTTTTTAGTATTGGCAGTCGCAGTAACGTACGAAGTTTCGATACGATCATTCCCAGCAAAGAAGAAATCCAAACTAAAATTTTTTTTAAATACACAATTGTTCAAATATACCAACACAAAGATGGCCTCGGAGATTCAATAATCAAAATCTGGTAGGCTTACAAATATGATTTGGGGTCAATGAAGTGTATGCTACAGGGAAAAGAAGAAGAGAAGAAGGTCAAGAGATTGAGATAAGTCATAAAAAACTTGGAGGAAGTAATCTCAAAAGTTTGGAAGAAGTATTCAAGTACTTGGAAGAAGTGATAATGCTATTTGAAGACGCGACAAAAAAGTGATCAAGAATTCGGGAGAAGTGATCAAGAATTGGGAAAAAGTGATCGGGAGAAGTGATTAAGAATTAAGAAGAAGTGATCAATGTATTGGAATAAAGTGAGCAAAAGCTTGTAATAACTGGTTTAGTTTATGAGGGCTACTGATCACGTTCTTTGGAGTAGTGATCACCATCTTGCAAGTAGTAAACATGACCTTCTAAGTTAGTTCAAGTTACTTTGGGTGCCTACTGATCACACTTTTGGAAGTGATGATAACCGTCTCGGAAGGTCGGAAGTAGAGATCACTGCGATCTAAGTTAGTTCAAGTTATACACTTTGACAACATAGATTCAATTTGTGGACCCAAAGTCCATGTAAATGATAAACGAAACTTGATACTTGAAAAAACTCATCCAGCCCTACTATTGAATAAATGATGCCAAGATAAACGCATAATTACTCCATGTCTACCTTGTGGTATGGACTATTTGTCCCAAAAAAAAACACACAAAATGTGGTAACATTGACTAAAGTGCAGAGGTGCATGTCTATGATGAGAAAAAACAACTCACAAAACAACATTCAGCTACAGAAATCCTACTTTACATGGTAAGGAAGATGTCAGCTTCCTGAATGTACATAAGTGTTCGAGTAAATGAATTATTCTTACAAAATTCTAGCAATTAATGCAATTTCAATGTGCTGCCCATCAATCGAATCAAAACCAGTTAATGATCAGAGAATGTCACATTATGGTTGTACATTGCTCAATAACCTAAGTAGCAATGTCAAACTCACATAATTCAGTCACGTTTCACGTATTACTCGATAACGAGTGCGGTATCCCAGATTTTGCTAAAAATCGGCTCTTCTTCGTTGAAGTTTGTATCAAATAACTTAACGAATTCAACCCGCCACAAAACAACATGGAAACGTCTATCTAGGCGCTCCGTTTTAACTTCGTTTGTATGGGCAACACTACAAGAGCGCAACGCATTTTAAGTGCTATGAATACTGCGTGTTTTAAAAAACCACACGTTTATTGTATAATTATTACGATTGTCTCAAAAAACTACTGAGTCAGCTATATCCAGGTATGATCGTTGACACAGCAAGTCTAGGTACGTTCAACTCCCTTTCAGACTCACTGGGTGTTCCTCGATCAGTTTTACGAAACTTAATGAAGACCTACCTATGTAGAGTGTATTCCCATTTTGTTTTGATTATCTTCTGCTGGATTTGTCGAATATCATGCGTGGGACGTGAGTTGGTAGATAAACATAGGTTACAGGTGTATTTTCCTTCAAACACATCCGGAGGGGGATCAGAACTCAGAAGAACATGTTTCTTCTCTACAATGCACTAGTGTTGATTCTTTAATGATCATACCTGCCTCTTTCTTTTCATCCTTTATTTACTTCACCATAAATTCTATCCTGTTTTAACACCAGCCCCAGGTAGCTCCTATAAAGTGGAAACATACACACGCCTAGGTATATGAAGCACACCTCAGCTTATTTGATTGTGTATGTTTGATAATTGAAATGCGTATTTTTTTCTACCCCTGATGAGTATGAGGTACAGAAAAAAACCAGACAGGTAACAGGAAACAATGAATAAGGGATAGATTCGATCACACAACACACACACACCAACCAACCCTAGCTCCGACAAAAATGAAAATTTCAAATTTGATATCCAAAGCTACAGCCGAAAATATTTCAATTGTACCTATCTACCTACATTCGCATGAAATAAAAACCGATACGAAAAAAGAGAAGAATTTAATTATGCGATAGCAAAGCACAAGCACAAGCCAGCAACAAAAAAAAATTATATTACGTCATTCGCGTCCAGTGAGTAGAATAGTCAAAAATTCAAGAATTTCGTTTGTATCTATAGATAAAGAAAGGGAAACAAAATATTGCGGTAATACAAAACAAAAAAGAAATAAAACAAGCGAAACTGAGACTGAGATAAGAGTAGCTAGGTATGGCAATATGGATACAGAATGATGACATTTAGATTTGCATACACAAACGGTATTTAGGTGCAAGAGTATTGAAGATGTACAAACGATACTCTCTATTCGCAATGAATGATGAAAGAAATTCTATATTTTTAAGTAGGTATAGGTACTTACAGGAAACTAGTGTTACTATGTTGAAAGAAACGCGGTAATCCACAAAATGTTTACTGAGGTGGGAGAGTTTGTCCCACACAACAAGGCTTTCCAACTTTTGAAACAAAAACACACAAAAATTTATTCAAAAACTCCCAACGAAGAATTAATTTTCTCCGAAGAGTGCACTGATTTGAATTTTTCACACGACAGGGCAGGTAAATTCAAAACAAAATAAAAGAATTTGCGCGCTTTTTTCTATTCTTCTACTGTGCAAATTGCGCCACTTGAAACAATAAAAAAAAATTTTTTTAACTTCACGCAGCACTTTATTCTCTGATCTGAGAGAGATGTGATAAATTGAAACTAAGGGAAGTGTGTTGGGTTGGTGGTTTGGTTTTGGTTGGTTATTCAACAACTTTTTCTGGGAAATTGATTAACACTCACGTGGTTCAGATTTCTTAATCACTGTTATTTTTTTTTTGAATTACGTAGGTATTCCGGATGCTGGATAAATGCGTCGATCACTTTAGCCCCTTCATTAATCGAGCCCGTGTTAACCCCGCACAGAATAAATATCAGAAACAGAATCAAAAACAATCGTCAATTGGAATAGAAAAAAGAATTAACTCTCACTACTCTGACCGTAACTTTAAAGTTTCTCAATTGGTAGATGTTATAAAAAAAAACAAACGAAACACAAACTCGATTGGTTATTTTTGTTAAATTAAATAAAAGCAGAAGCGAATAAACTTCCAAAAATTAACGAAAATTTGTATTGAGTGACGAGAAAAACGTTTGTGACTTCGGTGCTGAGACTGAAAACTGAGAAACTGTAAAAAAGTGTTTTTGGATATCATCGGCAAGCCCGCTCCGTCGCCGCACACACATACCCGAATATACATACAAAATAACCAACAGAGAGACGCCTTTTGTTGTTGTTGGTGGTGTTTTGTTGATTTCTGTATTCTGTGTACCTTAAAATTTGATCGTAAATGATCGTTCGTCGGTCGGTCGGTCACAGTCAGAGAAGAAGCAACAAGCGCAATTTGAACAGCAAGAAAAAAAAGAATAAAACAAGAGAATGATTATATCGGATACCCGTTTTTGCTATTTGTGCTTATTTTCGGTGAGGGGATAGTGTCAGTTGCAGTCGCACGTTTTTTGTTTATACATTCGATTTAAGTTGCTGAAGAACTGTCAGACACAAACATAGCACGTAATGGTGTGTGTGAGTCTGATGATTTGATCATACACTTCAAGATCGTAGATACGATATTCAATTGGATAACAATAGTCATTCAATTTTTTTTCTTCTTTGCTTAGAGTTTCTTGTTTGCCCATGGTAGTGTGAGTTAAAATTATGGTGGCATGTGCACAAATTGTTTGGAATCGGAACGGTGTGCTACAAAATGTGAGTCTGAGTGGTTCTTTGGTTGAACTTGCGCGCAGGTATGAAAAAGGAACGATTAAAAATAATTGATTAAGGTAAAGAGAGGGTGTTCAAAGAAAAGAGTTGCGATTGGCTAGTGTTGCCGTTGGCGCAATACCTAATTTCAATATAATTTTTTTTGTTAAGGTCATTCAAAGTAAAAGTGGTGCCCTCGACCTAATGGTTAGCATGTCTGACTCACAAAGTATAATGTCTCTCAGAGTATAGCTATTTATTGTACAGGTTGCGGCAAAAGTATGGAAACCCCTGGAAATATGGCAGGGTCCAGGTCAAATTCAAGGTTACCATCGGATTCCTCGTCGAAAAATACGTCGGATATGGGGTCTATGATTTTTTTTTAACGCATATTCTGCCATATTTCCAGGGGTTTCCATACTTTTGCCGCACCGAGTATGCTCTGTGGTCTGCCTGTTAAGAGCGAGAGATTCAAGAATCAAGCTTAGCTATGAAAAGCAAGTCGTTTATTACATTCAAATAGCATTTACAAGTCTCATTCTTCTGTTAGCCGCTGGCAACAAAGACGAAAAAAATAACAGTTGGTGCTTGGTACAAAAACAATTTTGCAGAAAATTGAATGTTTTTAAGAATTTCTTTGAGCTTGGCCAAAAAATTTTCAAAATTCAAAGGAAAGTTAGCGAGTCTTTTTAAACCCTGGTCTAGTAGAAGAGATTCAGCGAAGCGGATAAAAGCTGTAAATTTAAATCGATCTGAGTCATATCGTTCTTTTTAATTAGAATACCTACGGCTTAACTAATCGAATAAGGAAAGGTGGCCACATTGAAGTTGTAGATTTGACAAAGAACGTTTTTGGTACAAAGAGAGTAAAAGAAAAAACGGACACATGATTGAAGAAATGAAGTTCTGGCAGAGCTTATACCAATACTACTTTCATCGAGTTCTTCATACTTTTCCATTACTTTTTAGTGGACCGCAACAAAAACGCTTCCTTTGGAACACATGTACACATGTCCTTTTTAACACATGTACTTAAATTGAACAATTTACTATCGCTTAGACAAAACACAGTGAACACACAATGAACACAGGGTTACTTATGCGCAATATGAGCACGGTTGCCACCTGCCGAAAAAATATGTGTCCAAAAATGAAAATAAAAATGACCAAACGTAGCTTGAAATGACCAAAACTATGATTGATTACGATGAAGAAAAAAGGGAAGCACACCAAGTTCTCAAACGAACAAAAAAGCAGCATGAGAAGCGCTTGTTTAAGGAAATATAGAAATTTTATGAAAGTATGAGCTTCAAAGTTTGCACCAAAAGTTAAAAAATCATGTCATGGTGGAAAACTAAGAACCAAGCCCGTAAAGACCACCAAGCAAACAGAGCTGTAGAACCGCATTCATCTCTAAGGATCTTGAAAAGTTATTTATGCAGACCCAACGATTATCACGAATGCCGTACTCCAGATCAGAAGAAGTTAGGGTTGCAAACTTAAATCAAATAAAACTGGATTTCCAGACGGTCTCGACGCCGAAATTTTCAAGGATGCTAGTGATTAGCTTGAAAGGAGAGTGCAGCAGCTGCATTATCTAGTCGGGAGAAAGCATTTTCAATGAATGGAAAATCTTACAATTACATCAATTATAGAGGAATACTCCTCCTTAACGTCAGATGCGATGTCTTGTCTTTGTGAAAGTCTGAAAACCCTCATGTCAACAAAATCGTACAGCACACGGGAGATCTTGGAAAAAACAGCAGCATCATGTCTAGCTGCCAAAAAACCTTGGTTTTCAGTTCGTAAGACAGATTTAATCACAAAGTCACCACACATGCAGTTCGTTTGAAGAAAAGCACGTGTCATTTGATATCAGTGTTTGCTACCTGAATTCTCCCCGGCAAAATCCTAGTTCTACTTCAGGGCGACCGCAGAACTCAAAAAACACCTACCTTGGTATTAAGGGTAAACTGAGGTTATACAAGAGAACTCATTGCGGCTACCTCAGAGCAATCGATGGGCTTGAACGAACGAACTTATTGATGCACTTTTTAGATAATTGGATAAGAAAACTGCCTTACGTATACATTTAAATTTTAAGGAACTATATTATTATTGAAAAGAAATACAATAACAAAGAATTTGTTATTGTCAAAAGTTTTTTGAGTTGAATTGGAAGTCAAAAGACATGGAAGGATCAAAGATCCAAGACCACAACTCTTAAAAATTGTTTGCGTTTCGCCCAGGTACGGCAGTGGGCTCATCAGTTAGATGCTGCCGTACCCTTCTAAGACGCGAATTCAATTGGTTTGGCTTACACCGAAACACTTATAAATTTCACAGCACTCACATGCTGTGAATTTTATTATTTCTAAGTGAATGTATATTATTATATATATTATTTATTGATCTATCACATAAATGTAACAAATTAATTTAAAAAAAAATCAGCACTAGCAGCGAGGCTTTCGGCTGGCTAAGGAACTATAAACTGAAGGGTTTCTCTTATTTTATTTCGTTGAAAAAATGACCAAATGGAATAAAAAGTGATTATGTGACCAAATGAAAGAATAATGACCAGATTTGGACATAAATGACCAAACTGGCAACCGTGAATATGAGGCGATATCTCGCTGTGTAAGAGAAACGAATAGCATTTCCCATGTTATTGAAATCAACTTTCATAACAGTAAAGTAAATCTTAAACACATGCTATTGCTGCATTTTTTAAGTTGATTATAGAATGTATATATACCTATAACACGTTGCTATATTTATATTGTTTTTTGCCTGTATGTAGGTATATTATTCTCTCGCATACTTAGTTCGTAAGTCTATAAGAAGATGTTTGTATCTCTGATTGATGTTAAATATACTAAACTAAACTAGAAAAAACCCGATGATAAAAGGTGGGAATTGGAACGAAATTCTACAAATTCAGCGGGATTTCATTCCGGTACCCACCAGTTCTCCATTGATGTTATCGATGCGATATTTGGAAAACAAGGGTTGTCGTGGCTCATTAGGGTGAAGCTATATGTATATGCTTCAACGCTGTGATACCTTCGAGATCACGATGCTCGTATCGCGGAAAAGGGGGAAAGAAAATCTATACAAAGTTCAGAAAACTTAGTTCTGCCAAAAGAAAAATAAACGCTGAATAACCACGTATCGAGTATTTCTAAAGAAAGTGAACTCCAGTTTTTATTATATTTTAGTCCCGTTCGGATCGAAAGGGTTAGGTAGCCGTTTTACTAATAATTCGCTATTGAAATCGACGATGTACAACTCAATTCAATTCCGCCCGTGAATTTTTCGTTTTCATGAAAGTTCTTTTACTGAGGGGCATTTGGTTCTCAAATCTGTAGATCTGGTATAGTTTAACATTTTTGTTGAACAAATACACAAAGAAGAAGGATATTAGTCAGTCTGATGGCCTGGTTAGGTTATTTATGTTTTGAGTTTCCTTTAGACTTCTGATGACAGGGTTTCTATATAATCAGCATTGTGTACGATGAGCGATGTGCACTTAGTATGTTTCTACACTAGGCTACTGCTATTTTGACCACTGAGAAGGAAATCAAATGGCAAAATCTTATATCTACAATTACCGACGATGTATCTGTAACAAGCATTACATCAAAAGAATGAAAGAAGAGTTCCTGTTAACAGTTGAGTAGATTGAACAAATTGAGGTTGTTATTCCAATCAAGTAATGTAAATAATGATTTTTATAAATCTCACTGACGATGGAAGCATTGCTTCTGAAATGTACATCTGAGGAAATAAAATAAGTGTTTTAACTGTTAAAAACTTTACTAATCTTTTCATTTATTAAATAATGAGCAGTAGCCAGTTCTAAGGATAACAGCACCATAGTAAATAGTGAATATCTATTTTCGATTCACGGAAGAAAGCAATCGAAAAATACTATTTGTTGATATTCGGGCGGTACCCATGGTGCGATGGTAAGCATATCTACCTGTTAACGCAGAGGTTCGTAGTTTGAATCCTAACAGAGGCAAATTGTTTTTCCACGGGTTTTGCCTTTCGCGAGGAATTAGCAAGCACTCCGCTACTAAATTCATTGCCATGAAAAGAGCTTTCTCGATTAGACGTTCGAAACCGGCAGAAAATTGTAGGTCCCTTCCATTACCACACAAGGCATGGTTGTGAGAAGTGCGCTAGGCCTTGGGGCTCCTTGCCCTGTTGCGCCACCTTATTTATTTAGTTATTTATTTATTTATTCGGGTAAGCACAATGAATTAGTTTCTTACCAATAAAGTTATGGTCAGAAACTAACAAAAGTCGATTTAACCATTACAAAACAAGAAAAAAAACCAACCAACTTTGGCGAAACAGAACAAACTCTTTTGAGTTGATTATTTTTGTTATTCAATCACGGCAACACTACTAATTATATACTCGCAACAAGCGATAGGACCGCCATACATACCTACTACCTACTTAAATATTACCTATGCGCTTTGTCTTCTTAAATTAAAACGATACATTTTCCCCTACCTAAACGAGTGAGTGCTTTCTGCTTTGTTTTGTGTTAGGGCTACTCTACGTTCACAGATCGTATACGAAACAATGGACATGGAACACGAAACCAGTTCTGCAATTTGCTTTTGATTTTTATTTTCTTTTTTTTTGGTTCGTTTTTTGTGGTTACTTTCTGGTTCCTACAGCCGGCAAGTTTTTTTTTTTTTTTTGAATTGTGATCAAAGCCTGGACATGTGTGGTTATACTTAAAAAGTTTTGTACTTCTTGTATTTTTTCTCATTGATGGAAGAATTGTAGGCAGAAGAGACGTGATTTTGTTGTTGATCCCACAACATATTGAAATGTGGTACAAGTATCGACATATTTTAGGGCTGCCAGGTAAGAGTTACGAGAAAAAAACGAAAACTTTTAACAATTGGGATTTAATTTATCAGTAGGTATTTGACTGGGACGTGTCTAAATGCACCCACGGTATAGTTGGTTTAGGTGGTGTTACACCGCATTTTTGAAAAACCACTACACCATTTGAGAGATTTCCAAAAAATGCGGTGTAACACCAACCTACCACATTTTTTTCCACTCATATTACTTAAAATACGGTGTAGTGGTTTTTCAAAAATGCGGTGTAACACCACCTAAATCAACTACACTGTGGGTGCATTTAGACACTTCCCTAATTATTTTATATCATTATAAAATAAATAAATAGGGTGGCGCAACAGAGCGAGGAGCCTCTGTACCTAGCGCATTTCTCACTACCATGCCTTGTGAGGGAATGGAGGGGACCTACAATTTTCTGCCAGTTCCGAACGGCGCTTTTCATGGCAATGAATTTACTAACGGGGGACTTGCCAATTCCTCGTGAAAGGCGATACCCGTGAAAAAAACATTTTTGCCTCTGCTAGGATTCGAACCTCTGATTTAGCCGGTGGACATGCTAACCATCACGCCACGGGTACCTGCTATTTTATATCATTAAATACTTTAAAACCAGGTGATTGAAGTGAAAGGAAAACATTTGTTGGGACAGCTGTAATGGGTAAACGAATTCAGAACACAAAACAGCTTCTATCCTATACAACGACCACTCATCGTTTTGCTATAGGTTTTACCATAAACGATTTGAAAACATTTAGTTTTTAAAAGCATGTGGTTTGTATGGGAAAACTTGAAATGTTTTAAGAATTTTTGCAAAAATGTTTTTTTGTCCCGGTGGGAATACCTAGGCAAGTGAGTTGTTCTTCTCATTTCAAAGGTATTAATCCAACTGAAAGCTTCAACTCTATTAAACTAAAAAAAAATAATCTGAATTGTTAAATACTTCCGCATTTATCAAACGCAGAAATCAGGACGGGACTTAAATCTTTTCTTGTGAAGAAAGCGCTCCACCTCTTGCTTCAGTTTGCATTGAACAGCTATAAATATTTGCTTAAGAATTAGAATATTTTCATTATTCAGCTTCAATTATGGAAGAAATTACTTTGAAACCAAAAAGTGTAAGCAAATCCATTCAAAGTACTTTCTGATAATGATTCAAGGCACAAGGATGAGACTGTTCGTATTCTGTTGTATTCGTTTAGATTAAAAAAAATTTAAAGGTCTTAAGATTAACATAAATATGAAATCCAAAGAAAAATGTAAAGTCCCAAGGCATCAAACTAAATAATGCATTGTAATGTACATCCAATTTCCAATGGAAAAAGTTGCACACAAAAATTTTATTGAGGAGTATAACCGATGGAGACAGTGTGTAGGCCAAAAGGTTCACACATTTATGATAATTGGGAGGAGCCTTCCTATAAACTGATCTAAACTGCTTGAAAATTCTCACGTGGTATGATTTCCCATAAACTGTTCTAAACTGCTAGAATGTTCTCCTGAAGATAACCGAAAGGATTTCACCTCTACCAGGTGGCATTCAAAGCGATATTTCAACCGTAATTTTCTCAACTGCAGAAGGTGCACGGATTCTGGAGGCTCCATCTAATATACTAGCTTCCGCCTTTTCAGGTGTGTACAACAGAGTCGAAGGTACCGTAACCGATGACTTCAGCAGCTCTCTCCATGAAGCACTTCGTGGTTTGAGCTGTAAATATGAAAAAGGCACCTCTGAGGCCTCACCTTCAAGGCTCAATTCTCATTCTGGTTCAGCTGTTGATCAGTGGTGTTACTAAAGAACTAAGTGAAACTGAAAAAGCCGATCCCATTCCAGTGGTGGTATCCTATGGAGAACCGCTCTCCAAGCGTCAGGCGAGCTGCAACGGCTCAGGGCAAAGAGGTCACCAGGGTGGTTGAAGGCACTGAATCCAGCTGCTAACCTTTGATGATGGCGGATAGAAGAGGTCTCACTCACTTCCGTTCACTTCACTTCACACTTCACTTGTCACTAAACCCCATCTTTCGTAAGCGCGATCAGAGTCAAAAGGAAGAAGGCTTCCGGGTCAAACTTCCTGTTGGTCTAACTGGAAAGCTGGTGAATGAAACTGTAGACACAAGTCGCAAGGCTTGCGAGTTTGGTCCACGGACACTAGCGGGAAAGGATCATCAAGGTTCATACTCCTGGAGTTCAACCTGAAACAACGGTGAATGAAACCAAGACTGCTTGTCACTCTGGTCCAAGGACACTGACCGGATGGCATAGTGTGGACGCACTTTTAGGCCCCGAGGTTCTATAACCTCATTGTATCACCTCCTCACTTATTTATAAATTTGAACAAAGTTTTCGGTACGCATTCTAAGCAGTGAACTTGGTTAGGTACAGGTGACCATCTTTGCTAATCCTTGTAGAAAATGTTACCGCCGTTCTGTATAAAACTGCTCGAATCAACATCAAATCTTCCAACCACTACCATAACTGTGGTGTATGTATTTGCTTAGCGAGAGCCTACTTTAGTCTGCAAGCTTTTAAGAAAACCAACTCATCTTTTTCAAATATCCTGCTAAAAATAACCATGTGATGCATAACCATCAGGGTCATCGATCTTTCTTTAGTGTGCAAGAAGTGATGTACTTATTCATTTATCGCTTAAAAATAACTGAAACGATTGAGTAACTGGTTTCTTTTTTATTACTTTCAGATAATTTTATAATCACAAGTTCTTACTCAAAACCGTAAGTGGCAATTTTTAAATCAAAATGCGGCTGTAGAAAAACCCGAAAGACGCAGTCATCAAGTGAACTAAATTTTCTACTCAGCAGGAAATTCAATATCCAGAATTTTGAATTTGCCTATTCAAGTCGAAGTTTTACATCCAAGTATCCATTTCATTGAGTGAGAAAGATGGAAGCTAAAAGAACTAATGAACTAAGGTATTCATTCATTAGTCACCAACATAACACTCCTTAGCTTTACCTGCCTAGGGAGAAATCAATTTTAAAATACAAAATAGTAATTTTATTATTGCTCACATTATACTGCACACATATAGTACAGTAAATTTCTCAACACTATAGCGTCGTTTTTCACTTTGCCACAAGCAAAATGAGATTTCAAACAAACAAATTTCAAAACAGTGGGTGTTTAAACAGGGGTAGTTGGGAAAGCAGGGGTTTTGTTGCCTCGGCAGAGAAGAAAGAGAAAGAGAAAGGTAGATAGAGGTATTAAAGTCTTACAAATATGTCACCCACACTCGGCATAGCCTGATGTAAGCTCTGAGATCGAAACTATTCGGTCACATCTGCTTGCAGTTATATTCAGTATTTTATTAATATATGCATTTTGTGCAAAACTTAGTATTTCTTCGAATCAATAAACAATCACAGATGTAAATATTTGCATTGCCATTGGGTGCTGTTTACAACATCATCTGACATTGCATTTTGCTTCGGATGATTGTTGTTTTTGTTTTTGTTTTTGCTAGATGGCAATGGTGTCTGGTGACTGGTGAGGAGTTGTGTAGTTGAATGCAAGAGTTTATGTAATTTATTTATAGATAGACCAACTGCTCGGTATAAACGTGATTGATAGAAATTATGTTCTTGTATAGGATTATCCTAAAACATTCTGGCATAAGGACTCATATGATTAGTATTAGAGAATGATGATGTTCCGGAGATTATGGGAAATGTACAATCGGTGAGAGGTTTACCTACATAATGCTGAAGTTCGGGGCATACCTATCATGTGGTTGTTGGTATTAATGCAACAGACATACTAAAAGGAAACTTTTTGCCTTATGGCTAAGTCTGACTTTGGTGGAGGGGTTCTATTTTGAATAAAGGTTGTGAATACTTCATGCCGTAAACATTCATTGTGTTGCAAAAGTTGAGGTAGGTATAGAGAGGAAAAGAAGGATAATCTCACAAAGAGTCCTTGTTGTGAGTAGCTACTGTAGGGGCTTGATTTTAAAGGGTGTTATTTTAAGAGGTTTGGTTTTTAATCTGGCAATACTCTTTTCGGTATCGGTCTTTTTGACAGCTGTCAACTGTTCTATGTTTTGTTTGGTTTGCCACTTCATCGTGGAAGAATTGAAGACGCACGACCACTGAGCACTGCGCACCTACATTCGGTAAATTCTCCCGAAATGAAATCGCTGTTTAAGTCAATTTTTACATAATTTCGAGTGAGTAATCCTCAAGATTTTGCAATGTAACACCGCAGGGCTATTTTTTGTTTGGTTATGTGAAGTCGCTTAACTTCGCAGATAATCCCGAGACGATTGACGCTTCGAACTGTTATTGCTGACATTTGGCCCCGAATATTCGACCTTTCGGCCTGAATATATTCGAAGCAGCAGTATCGGCTAAGTGCCGGAAATCATTTCTAAAGGCAAACCCTTATCTCCAGATTAAAGCTAAATCCTTGGCCATAAGATGAATTTATATGCGTTTTATTTCTTCTTGTAAACCGCACGTCTAAACAAAACACATTTTAGCCTTTCTCCACCTCTTGAAGATTGATGTTCTTAAAGTAAGAACTTCCTAGTGACAATTCCATCCAGAACAGATTTGGAGGATCAATCAGTCTTGGAAAACGAATACGTCCATTTTTATACGAAGGGACGTATATGTCTATTCAGACACCACCTCGCTTCGTCTTCCAGATCATTGTAGCGTGTTCCAAGTGGAGCCGATGGCAAATAGCGAAGCTCTGTCTTGACTTGCAGAAAATATGATATCCAAAAAGGATAAATGCATCTTCTCAGACAGTCAGGCGACCATCAAATCTCTGGCGTCGAATTCCTTCAGCTCTATTCTAGCCCCTAACTGCCGATCAACTCTTAGTTAGATGTCAGAGCAGTTTAAGATTATGCTGAGTGCTGCGGATTAGAGAGATTCCAGGAAACTGCAAAGATGTACTCTCCAGAAACGGAACACCTCTATCCTTCTCATCTATAACGGAGAGTATCGGCATACCAATCGCTACACACAAACTCTTGCTCAAGCAGCACGCATAGAAGAAAACTAATCTGAGATGGTCAAGCAGTTTAACGTGTAACGCAACGAAACAGATCTGGTCCAAGCTAGATCTTAAGCGGTCGTACAGCTTGATCTCTCTCAAAAGAAAACACGTAAGTGCGACGATAGGTGTCATCACAGGACACTGTCTTATTGGAAGACATGCCCCACGGCTAGGAGTAGTCTCAAACGATTTTTGCAGAAGCTATGAGGATGGGATGAAGAGGAAATTATTTCCAACCTTCTCTGTTCATGCCCCGCTCTAGCTCAAACACATAGGTTCGCGTCGCATCGACACCTTGCGTCTCTCCCTCTTCATTGTAAGCTCAATATGGTTCCATTAGGATGAAGATACATTAAATCCACCGTGATACCGCAACTGGCCCAACGGGCCTAAGCGTGTCAGCCGAGCTGACAGCCTCTTTAACCTAACCTAACCTAACTTTAAGAACTTTAAAAGCCCCTTTTTTTGGATGGTCTATTTGGTGAACTTTGACTTACGAGAGTTTGGCCATAACCTGAAATTTTGAGTGCGACAACACATTGAGAAAATTGAGATGAATCTTTGTAAAACTGCAAAGAATTTAACCGAATTCCAATCGTTTAACTTCTAAGAGCTTTCTGTGAAGGGACAGTACCGCACAGTGACATCTTCCGCATCCTCTCAACATCATCCTCCGTGGATGAACTAACCAAATTGCCAGCAGTTTGACGTCTTTCCCTTCCCTTCAAAACAAAAAGAAATAAAATCAATCACTCGGCAGTGCGTACATCTGCAAATCTTCTAACTTTGTTTATCTTTGCAGCAGCGCAATGGTTATGGTTACAACTGCATGTGCAACTATAAAAGCAAATTTTATTCTGACCCTCACAACTTAAGGCCCATGAGATGAAATATCTTTGTATTGATAGAATAAACCAATAGACTTTTAAAATACCATAAGCACACACACCAACACTCACCATCTATGGATATGGAAATGCTCTGACATCAACAGAAAAACTAATTGCATAAACAAATTCGAGTTAATCTGTCAAAATGCTCGCTGGATACATTTCCTCACTTCCACACATGATGGCGAACCGAATGTTTTATTCCCAATGATATACAGAACCTCCAACAACAAGAAGAAAAAGCCATTGGGTGGAGTACGTTTAACTAGCCAATATATACTAGACACAAATAGTTGCACATTGAAATATACAAACAGAGAGCAATGTGATAAATTGTTGTTCTGTGCACTTTGTTTAGAATTGGATTCTATCGGCCTGTAAATTGCCGACACACTGTGTGTCTATGTTGTCTAGTTAATAAATTCTTATGTTTAGTTTCAAGATTAAAGAAGCAATCAGAGGCTTAATCGATTGGAGAATTGTCTGTTTGGCGATGCATGGGTGATACTAGCTCATTGTACTGAAGAGATTGTGTTAAAAAAAAAAAACAAAAACAACGAAATAATGTTTTGGAATTTAATTCAAATAATTTTATGTGGCAGTGGAACAAGGTGAGCAAGCAAGCGTAAAGAGTATAAATGTTCTGGCTTTGAGAAAGCACAAATGCATTTTTAATTACCTACTCGATAAGTAGTCCATAACCATAAACATTAGCAATTGATGTAAGAAGCTTCGAGGAGTATTGAGTCGATAAGGAGTGAGAAAGAATGGGGGCGTGAGAAAATCATAATGCTTATCGGTTTTATAAAAAACTCTGCGTAGGTATGGAATACTCAATTATTGAGAGGCAAAATCTAATTTTTAACTTCTGTTACACGCCATTCGAATTCGATAGTTCTATGCCTGATTCACAGTGAAGCATAAACGCGTAGCCAAGGCAAACGTTGATGTGACGTTAGCTGTTTTCGAATTTATGACATTTATGCATGAAAAGTTCTATGTCAGATGCCTAAGATAACAAATTGAAAGAAATGCCAATGACAAAGAACACATCACCAAGGAAATTCACTTACCTTGAATACCTTAAAAAACAGCTCCAATAGACGGGTCAACAATGAAATGCAAAGATTAAGACAAGAATGCAGTTGCTTCGTCAAAGTCAAAAAGGAGGCATATACTGTGTGTCAAGAACTGCGAAAACGTAAAATTTTGATCTTTATGGAATTACCGATGAGATGGAACTACAGCGCTAGGCACTACCACTGACATATGTACATTTGTACATAGTACCGATCCTGGTCCGTGGTACCAGTTGCGTGATGGTTACCATGTCTGCCTGTTAACCCCGAGGTTCGTGGTTCGAATCACAACAGAGGCAAAAATGTTTTTCATGGCATGGTTGTGAGAAATGCGCTAGGCCCTGGGGCTCCTCGCTCTGTTGCGCCATCTTATTTTTTTATTTATTTGATCCTGATCCGAGCCGAAATTCTTAGATCAGATCAAAACCAACTGAGAGGGCTAGCAAAATAAAACAAGCGATTGGACCAAATTCATTCTATACGGTCGAAGTTAAGAAAACGAAGAGATGGTGAGGAGTTGACTGGCTGTCTTGCATGTCTAAGGAACGAATTGGCGGAATGCAGGAAACAGGGTTCGAAATAGAATGCAGGAGGCAGACGTCTATTAGAATAATTACTATGGAGCAGATCAGGGTAAAAACCTAGTGACTGTTTGGTGTCGTTGGTGAAGCAAAGAAATATGTGGAACAATGTAAGTCAGTACATTAATATGAATAAAAGCGGGTACAATAGAAGCATTGTGTCTTAATTTTCGGAACCTACTTAAGGATATCCCAAAAGAAGAGTTTCTGTTTGTTTGGCGGAGGTTTGAATGGACATGTCGCAAAAACAAACGAAGACAATGAAGATCGTCACGGTGATATGTAATACGGTACCAGCGATCCTTCTGTCCAAGATATCTTTACCTTTTTATCTTATCAAATACTAAACTCATCAATTAAGTCTGCGACCCTGCCAATTATAGCAGTGGCAGTAATGAAACCCAAATTGAATAATAGTTGGAAGCCGATTCTAAGAAGTGAAGAACTGCAAAGTAATTCTAGGTGAAGCTAAAGTGATTCTGGGTGAAGCTGTCGCTCAGAAGCGCTGTCTTCTTCTGACAGAATTTTTTATAGAGGAAGTAAACTGATGCTTTGCAACCTAAAGCAGTGGAGGTAATGAAACCCAAATGGAACACCATTTGGTATTCAAATTTAGAAAGTCATGTTTGAAGAACTGCAAAGTTATACTGGGTGAAGCTGTCGGTCAGCAACCCCGGTTTCTCCTGACTGGATTTTGTTATGAGTGAAGAACCTTGGTTGAGTGAAGAACCTTAAAGGTAAAGTAGCTTTCAAGTCTTCGTTACAGTGCATAAATGAATAAAATAAATGGGGTGGCGCAAACGAGCGAGGACTCCCGTGGCCTAGAGCATTTTTTACAACCAAGCCTTGTGAAGGAATGCAGGGGACCTACAATTTTCTGCCGATTCCGAACAGCTAATTGAGAAAGCACTTTTCAAGGCAATGAATTTTACTATCGGAGGACTTGCCAATTCTTCGCGTAAGGCGATACCCGTGAAAAACATTTTTGCTTAACAAGGGGACATGCTTAACATCACGCCACTGGTGCACGTTAAAGTGACTATAAAAGAAAAAATATGGAACGTTTTTTCTCGAAATGGAATACATCAGAAACTGTAAGAAAGGAGTGAAGATAAGATGCATACCACTCCAAGCCAAGAGCACTGAGGTAATACACCGGGAACTGGAGAATTGTCAACCTCGGCTGCTGATACAGACCAAGCTGTTAAAGAGATACGACAGAACAACAAAAACAAGAGGCATTTATCACCTATTCAAGAAATGTGACAGAACATCATAAATAAAAGGCATCCATCCTTAAAACAGCCGCTCATCCTCATGGAAAGAGAAATAATCAGAAAATTCAGTTTCGAAATTTAATATCGATGCTCAGGAAAGCTGATGGCGATAGTATTGTGATGGCCTTTTGAGCGAACAATTTTCTTGAAAGGACTTTTCAACAGCTGTGCCTTATTTCACTGAAATTCTCGTAATGCCAATCGAAAAAGTTACTGAGGCAGTTCAGAACTCCAAAAAAGGCGAATATGCTGCGCCATACAAGATACCCACCACATGATATTCGGAAAAAGATGAGAGATCGAAAACGATGGGATCCGATATACAGTACCTCACACTCAAAGTGGGACACCTAAGAAATAAAATATTCAATAAACTTCTTTACGAAAAAAAATGCAGAGTTGCTCACTTTTTTAAATAATTTTTATTTTTATTGCTTAATATTGACCTCAAATTATTATAAAATAAAAAAAATGTTTAAAAAAAAAGATGAAAATGATCTGTCTAGTATTTTTTTTTTAATGCAGGTCACACTCAAAGTGGGACACCTGCTGTTTTCTAAGAAAACTAACTGTAATTGCCACATTATCTATATTATTTAGTTGCAGTTTTTGTAGAGCTTTCATTGTGATAGCATTAAAAAAAAAAAATCGAAATGTCAAGGCAAACAACCTTTGAAGAAAGGCAAATTGTGATTTTCAATTACCAAAAAGGAAAATCCGTTCGCAAAATAAGTAAAGTTGTTAAAAAAGTAAATCTATGGTGTTTAGTGTAATAAAACGGTTTCGGGAAGGTCGAATAGAAAATAAACCAGAAAGTGTTGAAAGCAAAAAAAAAATTTGCGATAGAAATGTGCGGTTTCTTTTAAGAAAAATAAGAAGTTATTCTTTGCTGTCCGCAATTGGCCTTTAAAAAATGTTAAAGGACACTCCGCAATTGGCCTTTAAAAAATGTTAAAGGACACTTAAAATGTTGACTTAAGGGCAGAAAGAGTTCGGCGGTTTGTTAGGAGAAACGAATTGAGTGGCTGAGTTGCGCACAAAAAGCCGTTAATATCAGAAAAGAATAGTCGTTTAAGAATGCAATTCGCCAAAGAAAATGTGACAAAGGATATGAATTTCTGGTCAAAGGTAAGTCGCATTTTGTTCTCCAACTTCAATCATAATTCGGTCAATTCATTAAAAGTCCATTTTACGGACGAAACCAAAACTAATCTTTTTGATTCTGATGTCACATGCTCTTTGGCGAATTGCATTCTTAAACGACTATTCTTTTCTGATATTAACGGCTTTTTGTGCGCAACTCAGCCACTCAATTCGTTTCTCCTAACAAACTGCCGAACTCTTTCTGCCCTTAAGTCAACATTTTAAGTGTCCTTTAACATTTTTTAAAGGCCAATTGCGGACAGCAAAGAATAACTTCTTATTTTTCTTAAAAGAAACCGCACATTTCTATCGCAATTTTTTTTTTTGCTTTCAACACTTTCTGGTTTATTTTCTATTCGACCTTCCCGAAACCGTTTTATTACACTAAACACCATAGATTTACTTTTTTAACAACTTTACTTATTTTGCGAACGGATTTTCCTTTTTGGTAATTGAAAATCACAATTTGCCTTTCTTCAAAGGTTGTTTGCCTTGACATTTCGATTTTTTTTTTTTTAATGCTATCACAATGAAAGCTCTACAAAAACTGCAACTAAATAATATAGATAACGTGGCAATTACAGTTAGTTTTCTTAGAAAACAGCAGGTGTCCCACTTTGAGTGTGACCTGCATTAAAAAAAAAATACTAGACAGATCAATTTCATCTTTTTTTTTTAAACAAATCGGGGTTGTTTTTTGAAATTTTTTTTTTATTTTATAATAATTTGAGGTCAGTATTAAGCAATAAAAATAAAAATTATTTAAAAAAGTGAGCAACTCTGCATTTTTTTTCGTAAAGAAGTTTATTGAAGATTTTATTTCTTAGGTGTCCCACTTTGAGTGTGAGGTACTGTAAGTGGCCCTCAGACAGCGGGAAGTTTCAGACGTTTATGAGTGTATGAATAATGATATAAGTGAAGTAGTAGCGACGAAAGTAAGATGTCTGACTGGACTCACCGAGAGACATTCCAAGTAACAGTATGTGAACACCAAGGAAGGAGTCTAATGTTTGAAGTTTTTGACTATATATCTGCTTCAAGGTAAAGAACCAAACGCTCTTTTTTTGCTGACCATAAATCAATCATCAATTAGCAAGGATCGTTGCTTCATGCATTAGACGTATGGACAGGCTTTTTAGAAAATAATGGATTCCGTGTTCGCTCAAAATAGATTGAAATAGACAGAAATTTTTGCTCCTGACAAATGTTTGAGTAAAGATGAGTTTTCCAAAGGTAGAAACTTCTAATATTACGAATCTATGTTCAATGGTGAATAGTGGAGCCCGTTGCGTATTGGTAAGCGCGTCTGTGGGCTACGTGGCAGATTCGCGAGGAATTGGCTAGTCCTCCCTCCATTGCCATGAAAAGCGTTTTCTCGAATAGGTGTTCGGAATTGGCAGAAAAATCTAGGACCTATCCGTTTCCTCACAAAGGCAATGGTTGTGAGAAAAGCGCTAGGCCCGGAACTCCCAGTTCTATTGAAGCAACTCATGACATCAACATCAACCATCGAGTAAGTGTAGGGTGGAATAAGTGGCGTGAAAACTCCACTATCGTCTGGGAGAGAGCAATGCTCCCAAAGCTAAAAAAAATTCTACTCTGCGGTCTTATGCCCCTTGCAGGTTGCAGCACTCACATAGGTTCACTATGTTGACAAATGTAAAAAAAAGTATGAGAACGAGATGACAGCAGCTGATGTGAAGATGTAATCCGTTCGACAGCAGCAGTAGCAAATATTGATCGTATAAAAGTACCAAGATCTGATCTGATCAAAATAGATCACGATCGACTCAGTAGGTATGTCATGTTTACAAGAGTGATCCAGAGAACTCCGTCAAAAAAGGAATGTTATACAACGATCAGACACGATCGCGAAGGTAGAAAAAGGAAACACCCCTAGTACAGACAAATTTGCAATGAAAACTGCATTTGGTTGGCCCCACGAGCACGTCACCAGTGTATATCAGTTAAGCGGGAGAGAAGTGTTCGCTTCAAGCTCAAGAGGATTCCGTCAAAAAGGTAAAAAAGTTCCGCCATGATTACAACCAGGGAAGAAAAATAAAGACCATAACTCTTCTGGTACAAACAAATACAACGAAATCTGCATTTGGACTCAGACATAGAACAAAACCGAGAGACTTGTCGACGCTTTTTGAGGTCATCGTGGCGTACACCACGGGAAGATCACTAGAGTGAAGATGGGAAGCAGAAGAGTTGCGATTCTTTCGAGATCACGATACTAGTTGCGCGTAGTAAGAAAAAAGTACCAAGTGAAACAACAACTTTCCTTAAACAAAAATTAAGCCTTTCCATTATACCTGTTAAAAATCAAAATCACACATAACTTTGAACTACTCGAATTACGAATGATTAGATAGTTATCAATATTAAAAGCTAAGTTACCTCAAAGGGTATTGAGGCTATTGCGAGTAATCAATAGATGCATCATGCCATATAGGTGCATTACTTTTTGTTTCGAAATGCAATGAGCAGTTCAATCAGAGCATAAAGAAAAACATTTCCAACTCAAACACTTCAACTCTTAAAACTCACCTGTTTCTTCCACCAAATAACAAAAAAAATCTTTATCGTCTCAAGAGATTCAAGCTGTTTATCCTTTTAAATAAGCTGATTTCCTTTTTCTGGTTGACTTTTTACTGGCCCACCTTTAGTGGTTCAACATTCCTTTTTATTAAAAATATGAATCAATTGAATATCCCTTTTTGTCAAGCCTCGCCACTTAGGAGGTCGATTGTGTATCAAGCTGATTTCAGACGATAGGCAAAATGACGTAATGATGGTAAAGGCAATATGAAAACGATTTGACAATACGCACCGATAAAATTCAATCTCATTGCCGATAAATTGAATCAATTTAAAAAAAACAGAATCATTTATCTGTACTCTGCCATCGTGACTTTCGTCGTCATGTCGTCCTCCTTGTCATCTTCGTCAGTATTGATGTTGACTGAATCAAGATGAGACTTCGTCATCATCAGAATCAGCATCAGCATCGCCATCGTCATCTATGATAACATCATGTTGGGGCATAGGCAAAATTTGATTGCGACAATTGTTGATCCATCGAATGTAAATTCATTCAAATCAAAATAAATGAATTCAAATAATAAATAAATTTTATATTCAGTGGCAAAATTGGAAGTCTCTGTGTGTTATATCCTGGTATTTTTAGGGGCATAAAATCCAGCCCCTCAGCCAAGCGATACGCTCTCACAACCAACACTTCCACGGAATAATCGTTGGCCCCATTGCTATGGTGGATGTCTCTATTCGAATGGAATTATTTATACCGAAAAGAGCGGATGCATTGAGCTAGAATTAGCATTTAAACGCCTCTTGGCGTAATTGAGGACACGTGTTGGGTTCCCATCGATATGCAAATATGTACACAATAACATAAATGTGTATTTGTACAGACGGTGTATTGAAATACTTGAGCTTATGTTGTTGTACGCGCCTCTAAATTATACTAACTGCAGGTATTATCTATTTTATCAATAGTTTTTCCTCTTGAAAGTCACCTTTAAAACGACATGGCAAAGCACAAATCCTTAAGCCCCTTGGCTCTGATTACCATTTGGTGTTTTGTAAAATTTTCGAAACGCATCAGCACTTTAACAATTTTAAATAGAAAAACCCTTAAATTAAAGCAACTTTCAACCCCAACCAACCCCATACACAAGAAGACTGCGCTCTCATCAGGCTTAGAACTTAGAACAATTGAGTATGACAAGTTGAGTTTAAACAAAGTCACTGGCCTCTAATTAATTATGCAAACATCTTCCCTAAAGTTAAACTCTGCGTGTGTACAGACAATTACCCAAAGACAGTGCAGAAAACATATGAATTATCAGACTCCCTATCGCAAAGTTGTGGCAATAACGCATTATACTCGTACTACTTTTCGCATACCGTCTGCTCGTGCAGCTTAGGTTTTATGTAACAAAGTAGGTACGGGTGATGCGAAGAGTTTCAGAGAATTTAACATCCTTTCTCGAGAACGCAAACATACAGTGACTATCTCAATTCACACTGCCATATATGTTTTCGACATGTTGAAGGCTTAAATGAGCATGCATCAAGAACAAAGTAAGTATGCTTGTTGTGCACTGGATAAAGCATCTCCCATTCCGCAGTTAAGTGCGAATATTTACTTACTGCGGAGTTTTGTGTAAAACTCATTTTCATGCGTGTAATTTCGTGAAAACTTGATTGCAATAGTGTTTTTGGTAATTAATGTTGAGAGAATTTTGCATATCCCACAAATGAGTCGCGTGCGACTACATCGACTTTGAAAATGAATTGAGCATTTGAAATTCTCACCCCTCAAACGGAAAAGTAGTTGGAAAAGATAAATTGACAGAGTGCACGTCGAATTATAGCCATAAAAATTATGCCACATATGTAACTGAAGTAAGTGATGCGAAATGCGTCTTTGTGCATATCTATAAGTACAAATGTTTTTCTGTGTTATTTTTTTGGTGGCCTGTGTCTTTTTCACTCTCCAATGGAAACTGATGGTTTGATTGACGTTAATCTAGCGACGCGACGCCAAGTGCTGTAACAATTTCGGACATATCAAATATTTTTATCATAGGTGTATCCAAAAGGTAGCCAAGTAGATTCACCTTCACAAAATTCGTATTGAACTGAGCTGACGGCATTGGTATACAGTAAAGATCGCAGATTATTTTATTTTATTTTATTTTATTTTATTTTATTTCATTTATCTACAAGCAATTTTACAGCTAACAGATATAGCAATCCAAGAATAAATAATTAAAATATAAATAAGTACAATAAATCAGTCTTAAATTTACTTCGACTAAGGATTGAACAATCAATTTCTGAAGGCACTTCATTGAAATCAGTTATACATCTAGATAGCGTTTCATTACATCCATAAATTGTTCTATGCATTTTTTTAAATAGGAAAATTCTTGTTCTCGTGGACCTAGCAGGTACATGAATAGGTAATAGAGTAAGGAGTGTTGGACACTTTATGTGGTAGCATAGTAAGTCTCTTATGAGCTTTACACCATGCAATTTTCTTCTTGATTCTTATGGTTTAATTCCAAGCAATAAGCACCTAGCTTTGTAATTAGATCATCAGAATTAACTTTGAACGCGGAACTCCAGACTAACTAACTAACGAGTTAGCTTTTGGTACTAAGAAATTAATGTGGTTTTTAAATATTAGTGAGGAATCGAGAATTACACCTGAGTCCTTAATGTTTGAGACACGATCTAAGACATTAGATTCGATTGTGTAATTGAACCGAATACTGGTACATTTCCGAGTGAATGAAATAATGTTACACTTTTTTATATTAAGTTTTAAGCAAATTTCAATTTGTGACACCTTGTGAGAGAGAATCAAGGTCAGATTGAATCAATCACCTTAGCTGTTAATTGTCAAGAATAGCTTGAGATCGTCTGCATATAACAAACACCTACAATATTTGAATGCAGATATAATGTCATTGATAAAAATTATGAAGAACAATGGACCGAGGTGGCTACCTTGGGGTACACGCGATGTACACTGAATTTCCCTTGAAAAAGAATTTTCAATTTTAAACTGTTGTTTTCTACAAGAAAGGTACGAGGATATCCAACGAAGAAGTTGAGAATGAAATCCAAACATCTCCAGTTTAGCAAGGAGTATTTGGTGACTTACAGAATCGAACGCCTTACTATAGTCCGTGTATACCGTGTCGACTTGAAAACCACTTTCCATAGCATTAGTTACAAAAGAAGTAAAATATGCCAGATTTGTTATAGTAGATCTACCAGATACAAAACCATGCTGTACTTCCGATAAATATTCGCTTGTGAGGAAATCTAGTTTATTTTTCAGGATACTTTCAAACAATTTGGGAATCGCAGAGAGTTTACAAATACCTCTATAATTTTGAATATTACTTTTTGAGCCTGATTTATGGATTGGAACTAAATAAGAAAGTTTCCATTCTTCGATGAAGATTCCATCATGAAGAGACTTATTAAATATCAAAAGTAAGGGAGTGCAAATAGAGTTACAACATTCCTTAAGCACTGTGGCAGGAATACCGTTGGGGCCAGGGCTAGAATTAGATTTGAGATATAAAAGTGCGGTATTAACTTCTTCGAAACTGAACTGAATGGATACAATATTAATGCTACTGTTCAATTGTGTGAATGAACTATTATTAAATCTAGATACGGAATAAACCGATTCAAAGAAGTTAGCAAATAATTCGACTGTGGAATCTAAGTCCGAGGATTCGACGCCACTGTAATTCATAGTACTTGGAAACCCTACTGATTTTCTTTTGGAATTTATGAAAGACCAGAATGATTTCGAATTGTTTTTGATATTGTTTTCAATATTTAGAATATAAAATCTGTAGAGAAACTTGTTAAGAACCACAAAATCTTTGCGTAACTTACTAAAGTGTTCAGGTTGACTTTTAGTTTTACTATACATATTTTACGTATGCTATTCGTTTTTGGTTTTTTAAATCACGGAGTTGTTTATTAATCCAAGGTGAATTCAAGGACTTCTTTTTTGCAAAAACAGGTAGAGTCGTTCGGGGTAAGTGTGCGCAGCGGGGAAGTGTGCGCACTGTGGTTTTCTTGAAAATAGGGACGAAATTCGGGTTTCTGTTGATGCGCAATTCAGTAGGTATCTGAACTGAGCTCAAGTAAGTTGTGTTAGTGCTGCTGTCGTGTTAGGTGTTTCGACGAGAGACAAAAGGAAAAAAAGGTACGTTTCACTAAAATATTTCTTCATTTTCAAACTGTGTCAGTGACTTGAGTTTGTCTTACAGTGACTGCACTGGGATTTTTTTTTAATATACTTTATGGTCCTTACGTTTGGGTGAAGATTTTACAGTTTTTGGCAATTGATTGTTAAAATTTTTGTAAAAACAATAGAAAAGTGCATTTGGGGTAAGTGTGCGCAACAATTTGGGGGTAAGTGAACGCATGCGCACACTTACCCCAAACTAATTTTTCACAGTCATGTAAATCAAAACACACCATAAAATTCCTGAATAATCTTGTATTTGGTTGCAAATATGTGTACATGTTTATATATCTGTTTATTTTTATATTTTTTTTAAATGAAACAGGTATGCCTCGAACGTATGTTAGAAAAAATCCGAACAAAAAGCTAGTTTCACAAGCTCAATTTGATGAAGCTAAAAGGCTTATAAATCTTGGCTCAAGTAAACGTGGGGCTGCAGAGAAGGTGGGAATCAGCGAGTCTGCCTTGAGAAAGTGGCTAATCCTGAACACTGTGGCATTATAAAACAACTTTTACTTCAAGCCAGCAAAATTACGAATAAAATTACGGCCACACATTCTACTCCAACGAATCTAAACACACAAAAATCTATTCATGTTGCTCTCTTGTCCATAAGTCCTTTGCCAAAATCGGAGAAGACCACCAAAAGAAAAGGAAAAACCCTTAAGTCTGAAATTATAACATCAAGTCCATTTAAGCAAGATTTTTATGAAATTTTCAGGGTAGACATAGTTTAGTCCGGAGATGGTTCCTGTCAAGGTTTGAATCCCATATTCCCACAGGAACAGGGTTGGGAACGGAAAATTTGAAACTACTATACAGATTTCAAAAACTCTTTCTGCACTATGGGTGCTACATTATCTCCCTTCATCAGTAACTTAGACTATATTTCATTCCTATAATCCCACAGGAACAGAAACGGGAACGAAAACGGGAACCTAAAGTTACTTGACCGATTTCAAAAATTCTTTCAACTCTAGTATGTTATATTATCCCTCAGTGACATAGACTTACATTTCATTCACATATTTCTATGGGAACGGAAGATTCCCACAGGAACGGGGTTGGGAACGGAAACTTAGAAACTACTGGACAGATTTCAAAAATTCTTTCAGTACTGGGATGCCACATTATCCCTCAGTAACTCAGGAAAAGAAACGGGAATGAGAACGGGAACCTTAATGTTAATTGACCGATTCAAAAATTATTATTTTCCAATAGACTGGTGAAAATCTACATTTTATCATTAATACACTACTCCCAAAAATTAAGGGAATAAAACAAAAATGCAGATTTTTCTCGAATTTTTGACGGTCTGTATTTCAGCGAAAAATGATCGTATTACAAAAAAAAAAATAATTTTTCTAAAGCTCCAAGACTCTAGTTTTGAAATCTTTTAATCAAAATTTTTTAAGAACTACGGTTTCGACATGATCCGAATAAATAGAATGAAAAAAAAAATTGCCAAATTTTTGATTTTTTTGTTTTCGCTTACGGGCACGGAAAATATTTTTCGGTCAAAACAACCCTATGAAACAGATAGCCTGTTTATTAAGCTTCAATTTCGTTTCTTATTGAGCTCGATTCGACCATTTGTCGCGGCGATATCCGAAATCAAACAAAAAAGGACGTTTATTTTTTCAACCGCTATATCTCTGCAACCAATAATTGTACAGCAAAAAGAAGGCCAGTTTTAGAATTTGGAAAAAATTTCCTATAAAATTTTACAAAAAACTTCCAGATAAAAAATCTATTCGATGTACCATACCAGTTTGAAAAAAGTTGAAAAAAGTGACTTTTTGCCTTATTTTGGTTAGTTGACTGTATCTTAATAAATATCGACGGGAAAGCTTGACATTGTAGGAATTTTTTTACATCAATATACCCTTAAAAACCTTGTAAATTTTCAGATCGATCCATTGAGTAGATTTTCTGCCCCGAGCATCTAAAATTATGAACAAATCAAAGGAATAAGATTTTTATAATAATGAAAAAAATGTTTTTTTTCAATTCATCACTCATCACTAAATTTAAATAAAAAAAAAAAATCGAAAATAATAAAAAAATTTTTGTAAATTTTTTTTTTTTCTTAACTTGGTTGTAATTTTTATTCTGACTAGCGAAAAATATGGATTTTACTTTTAAACGGTTTAAAACATTTTCTTTAGGAGTATCAACATTTTTTTCATTATTATGAAGATAATAAATAAAAATCTTATTCCTTTAATTTTTTCAAAATTTTAGATGCTCGGGGCAGAAAATCTACTCTATGGATCGATCTGAAAATTTACAAGGTTTTTAAGGGTATATTGATGTAAAAAAATTCCTACAATGTCAAGCTTTCCCGTCGATATTTATTAAGATACAGTCAACTAACCAAAATAAGGCAAAAAGTCACTTTTTTCAACTTTTTTCAAACTGGTATGGTACATCGAATAGATTTTTTATCTGGAAGTTTTTTGTAAAATTTTATAGGAAATTTTTTCCAAATTCTAAAACTGGCCTTCTTTTTGCTGTACAATTATTGGTTGCAGAGATATAGCGGTTGAAAAAATAAACGTCCTTTTTTGTTTGATTTCGGATATCGCCGCGACAAATGGTCGAATCGAGCTCAATAAGAAACGGAATTGAAGCTTAATAAACAGGCTATCTGTTTCATGGGGTTGTTTTGACCGAAAAATATTTTCCGTGCCCGTAAGCGAAAACAAAAAAATCAAAAATTTGGCAATTTTTTTTTTCATTCTATTTATTCGGATCATGTCGAAACCGTAGTTCTTAAAAAATTTTGATTAAAAGATTTCAAAACTAGAGTCTTGGAGCTTTAAAAAAATTATTTTTTTTTTGTAATACGATCATTTTTCGCTGAAATACAGACCGTCAAAAATTCGAGAAAAATCTGCATTTTTGTTTTATTCCCTTAATTTTTGGGAGTAGTGTATATTAGTTTGTCGTTAGTGAAACTTAAAGTTCCTCTTATGTTAATTGTTATGTTTTTAAATTAATGTTTTAAGTTCTGTTAACTATTCTTTAATTTGTTATTATTTATTATTATGTTTATGTTTTTTTTATAAAAAAGAAGTTAACTAAAAAAAAACACAATAATCTTGATAAAAATGAAACTTGATTGAGAATTCGTAGTAAGTGAAAAAAAAAAAAAATTATGAGCGTCACAGCCTGCGCACACTTACCCTACACCCTGCGCACACTTGCCCCTTCATAGGGGCAAGTGTGCGCAATTCGACTTGCCTTAATTTTCTTATAAAAATACAGCTAAATTTATAAAAAATTGTAGTTTTATGGTTGAACGATAGTAGTAAAAATGTGTCCGTTCAATATTCAATCTACTGTTTTTGGGTATATCCTTTCTTTTGCATGAAATCCTTCTTCAAAGTCAAAAGTGCGCACACTTACCCCGAACGACTCTACATATGTATATAGTTATCAAAACCAAAAAAAAAAATGATTTCAATGAAGCGATGATACATATTTTGTAAATCTAGACTTACAAACTCAGTTCGCCAATCAATATTGAAGAAATAGTCATTTAGACCGGTAAAATTAGCTTTAGAGAAATTATACGATTTTAAATCCTGTTTTACATTTTTTGATACATATGTATAAAACTTTATTTCAAAGAACAATTCCGTGTGATGAATAGAATCATTCAGCAAGGAAAAAGGAACATATGAACACTAAATCCAATATCTTTCCTAAAGAATTGGGGATATGATTAAATTGCATCAAATTTAAAGAATACAGATAATCTATAAAAATAATTTCAAAATTTTGTTTCATGTTAAACGGCAGTAGCATTTTCTCAGATTCTGAATAGTTCCACTTTAATTCAGATAAGTTAAAGTCACCAAAGACACAAATATTGTCTGAATCAATGCAAATACGGTTGATAAAATCAATATTGGATATATGTTTTTCATACAATTCTATAGAGCTACTTGGAGGCACATAACTTACAATAAAGAATAGATTTGACTTATGTGGCATGTTTACTTTGAGATAGATGCAAACCTGTTCAATGTCTTCAGATGGCAAGGTTACTTCTGTACAGCACAGATGCAAGCGAACAGCAACAATTATCCCACCTCCTCTATCACAAGCTGATTGACAACGATCACGAAGATAAGTATTGTAAAGTCTACAATCAAAAAGTTCTGTGGAAGCGATTCCTTTGTACAGAATTTGAGTAGACGGTTTAAATAAATCCGCAAGTAGACCTCTTTGATGGCGCGGAAGCGTGGACTTTATCGAAAGCGGATGAGGAAACCTTTGGTCAATTCGAAAGAAAAATACTCCGAATGATCATTGGTCTTGTATGCGAAGAAAATGTGTGGAGAAGAAGATACAACATCGAGCTGTATAAGCTGTCCCGCGACATGGGTAAGGCCAGAAGAGTACGCATCGCGAGGCTATGATGGTTGGGCCATGTAGAGCGGATGGACCCAAACGCTCCGGCTCAACGGGTTTTCGAAAGCACATTGCAGGGAAATCGCGGAAGGGGACGGCCTCGTCTTAGGTAGCACAATCAAGTGGATGAAGACCTCAACCGACTTAGAGTGCAAAACTGGAGACAGTTCGCCTGAAATCGAAGTCGTTACAGAAGGATGTTGGTTAAGGTCCAGGTTCACCCAGAACTCTAATGCCCACCTAAGTAAGCAAGCAAGCTACCTCGTTGTGAATTTAGTGGCTCCTGCTACCTCAGAGCAACCATGACTCTCTGCCCTAGTATCATTTCAACAATCACCATACCAGGAGGTACAACCTAAACCCAGCATTATCACAAGTCCGAGTCCAAGAACCGAAGACACAGAACCAAGAAACATCCACACGATTTGACTCCGAAGACCATGACTGGTCATCATTCGAGAACCAAATCGTGGAACTCGGTCTCCCCAGCCTCAGAGTGAAACTTTCCTCATCAGAAGAAGTCTCACAATACCCCATCAAGCCCTACCTAGTACTTTGGAATCCAATGTAATTAAAAACCTGAATTATAATAGTGAAACCATTACATAAAATTATAAAACAACTTACTTTAAAACTCGGAAATAAAACTAGCCTAAAGTTTTAGCTGCTTCTTTAGAAGGCCCTGGATCCGCTGAACCTACCTCAGCCTTTGACAAAAAGCATTCTCACAAGCTAAGTAAAACCAGCCTTTGAAAAAGGACTCGAAAAAAGTAACTATGTCTTTTGAATCAAACTAAAATTATCGCCAGCAGAGGAACCCCACATTGCAAATTCCCCAAGCATAAAAAACCGCAGCTTTATTTTAAAACCTTATGATTCCACAAGTGTATCGATACCATAACTCTTGTGTTTATTGCCCAATACCAAAACGCTAGTCAATTATGTAAGCATTTTGGTGTTTTGCTTCTTCTATATTAATCCGAAACATTGACTGCCATTTTGCTTGATGAAAGAACACTTTACCCAGTGCCTATGCCTGTACTTGAAGCCAGCCTCAAAACGAATGCTGCTTTTTGTGTGATTTTCAATTGGCGCGGCACACGAATTGCTAATTAATTAGGTTGCACAACAAAGAACAATCCCTCTCTCTCTTGGGGCGCTGTGAGGTTTGAAATTCCAATTGAAATGAAATCCCATTTCAAATTTCTATAATGCCATTGGACAGCTTTCGGGTTTAAAGATCATTAAAATGTTCCATCTGCCATCCCTTAAAACCTTTTGGAGGAGAGTCCTTTCAATTTGTGTGCCCTGTTAATTTAGACTGCTTGATTAGAGTCACAGTGATGCTATGGTAGGTATGTAGGAAGGTACACAAGATGAGTAAAATCACAACAAAGACGACCATTGGGGATACCAATTTGGTAACGGTATGACTATGGAATTGTTGTCAAGGACGACAATATCGTCAAAAGTAAAATTGTTCCAAAACATTCAAAAACCTCCCATCGGCCGCCATGACAAGCACAAGGGGATATTTTCATGTTTTGAATGAATACTGCGTATAACTATCTACCAACACCCCTACACCCCCAAAACACAACCACTTTTGTCGTACATAGAATGAGAAAATAGGATTAAATGTTAAGCGGTTAGAAAATACCTATCATCTCGACTCTTCTGCTGGCCAACAAAATGGGATTTTAATCTGAGGACATTACTCGTTGTGCAGTTTCTTACATCGAAATTTGTTTGGCATTATATTGTGGAGGACAAACGTGTAGAATTTTGCCATCTGAGTGGTTGTAAATAAATCAGAAGCTGAAAAAGGGAACAAAAGCCGTACTCAAGACACCCCTTTTTATAGACTCAGGAAGAAATCTAAGCTTGAACCAAAAATCTTCAAAACTGTATGGAGCAATAGTGTAACAAAAACCGGATTAGAAGAATCGTCAGGACTCGAAGATGTCAACAAAGCCGGACGAGAGCCGCCAGCCATAGCTTCAAAAATGTTTATTGCCCGTACTGTAATCGTTATATTTGCGTAGGTGTTTGAAGTTCGACTCTCAGAAAAGACCAAATATTTTTCCTGGAGTCTCACCTTTCACGAGGAATTGGCAATTCCGCTCCTAATACTTACACTGCCATGAAAAACACTTTCTTATTACTCGGAACCGAAGCATGTAGGCCCCTTCGTTTTCCTCTCCAACGTGTGGTTGTGGGAGAAATGCGATAAAATATTTGGCTTCTTGGGCTCTGTTGGGTTACTCTAAAAATAAAGCTTCTATAACTATCAACATCTTGTCGCTCTGGCGAAATCCTTGTTCTGTTTTGTACGGAGGACATTAAGAGCAGCGAACTTCATTCTGAACGTGTCCATGACGAAGCACCACGACTTCGAGATCTTCTAATCGGATGACAGATGTAAATGATTGTCATTGATGTTGTATGATATAAGGAATTTACATTCGGTGTCTGCGTCTTGTCAGGTGGAAATGATTCCTCTGTCAAAATTTTGAGCGAAAGAATATGGTACGGAGCGGTGAGACGTTGAACGAATGCCGTCCTTTACTTTGAAAAATGTTTAAGAATAAAGTACAATAATTTTGCCATTATTCTTTGCCTAGAGTGTGGAGCACAACGAATTACACCACATCAGGGTTGGAATGAAATAATGTCCTTTTATTATCCTTAATAGCGCGCGTCCATTCGTTCTCAACTCTCATGACAGCAGAAGGATGATTACAAAAGTACTTAATAATATCGTTGTTCTGAGTAACGCAACAACGCGAAATGTATAGAGGCTGGAGGAAGCTATTAAAAATTATACCTAACCGCTTTTATTTTTATTTGCATCGATGATGCGCTCATTCTGTGTGAAGGGGTGTATATGGGAGGAAAGAGGTCGTTAGGATGGTGGTGAAAATTCAATTATCCTTAGCAGTAGAGATTAATTGAGCTCCGCGGTATGCGCGACGTTATGGATGGATTGGACTTGGACAACGCCAGAGGGTGCGTTGTGGTGTCCTTAATATTGAGTTCAGCTAGATTTTTTTTTGTGTTGTTGTTAGCGTACTTCCTTCCTGTGTGCAGTGAATTATGAGAGGATCGTTACCAAGGAACATAAACAATGACCCCATGCCATAGATGTTTGGCGATTCCAATGTTGGTTGGTGGTGTGTATCCTTTGGCATGGAATTAATGAATATATTTTATGTAAAATTGATTGGAACGTATTATTTTAAGTAAGTCCATCTTAATGGGATCAAAATGGTGATTTTAACTGTTGGAACTTTTTTTGTATTTGTTATCGTAGTACCCCGCGGTTCAGCTGAAAATTATTTATGGTGTGGTTTCGTTAATTCCTATTATTACCGTTGCAGCTTTTACGGCAGCAACAATCAATTTTGTGAGTTTCCACGACTGTGTAGGACATGGTTGTAAGACCGTAAGACCATGTGCTAAGGTGATTTAGGAATTATGTTCATTTTAATACAATTTTTGTTAAGCCTTCGATGTATTAATCAATTTTAGTGAGCATTATTCACTGGCAACAAGAAGGAGCTTTTTTTTAGCCTTTTAGAAGTGCCTTTTGTGAGTCCTTATCATTTTTATGCTACCGTTTTAGTGGATCAGTGGAAGAAGTTTCATTTTTACACCCCAATTGAGGTTAAAAGCCACTTCACCTACTGCACAACAACAAAAATGAGAATGTTGGTATAGACCGGTCTGATTATTATTGGTCCTTCAGCTTGGTAATGGTCTAACTTTTAAATGTTCCTACAAATGCTGGAACTAGAGTTGGTGTTGAATAAGACAATGGGTTACCAGATCATCCGTCATTGAGGAATGATCAAGGCATCAGGTCAGAGGACATCAAGAGGAACTTCAACTTCTCAACATAAGCAAAGAAACAAGGAAGCCTTTTCTTAAAATAAACAAAATAAATAGGGTGGCGCAACAGAGCGAGGAGCCCCTGGGCCTAGCGCATTTCTCACAACCATTCCTTGTGAGGGAATGGAAGGGACCTACAATTTTCTGCCGGTTCCGAACAGCTAATCGAGAAAGCGCTTTTCATGGCAATGAATACTAACGGAGGACTTGCCAATTCCTCGCGAAAGGCGATACCCGTGGAAAAAACATTTTTGCTTCTGTTGGGATTCGAACCACGAACCTCTGGATTAACAGGCGGACATGCTATCCATCACACCACGTGTACCACAAGCCTTTTCTTGTGATGTTCAAATTTCAACAAGAGCGCTGCTGATTCAAAAAGACAGAAAGAATTCAAAGATTCATACATTTTTTTCAAAAGCTATGTTTGCCTTTAAACAAACTTCTTTTTAAAGCTTGACTAACGAAAAAAATTAAAAATCGAAAAATGGCTTATTTTGAACAGGATTGGAAAAAAGAGTAGGTCTGGGGATTGTTATACTATCATACAAGTACTTGTAATACAAGTGAAGTGTGAGAAATTTCTGTAACACAAAGCTGTGGAAATAATCCTACAAGTGGCTCTTGGCCTGTACACGTGTAGCTTTGTGCTACAGGCCACTGGTCACAGAATCGAAAAAAGATATCGGACACAGAATTCTTTGACCAAAAAGATGACTTGCCTTCATTAAAAAGGACTTCTGGAGTCTGTAACAGTAAACTACAAGTACTTGTGGTACAAGTGAGTAATGCCAAGTGTAAAAAATTTATTTAACATATAAACACCAGCTTGCTTACTCTTCTGTAAGTACAAAGGACATAATTCGCCAAGTGGCTTTTGACTTGTAAACTTGTAGCTTTTTGTTACAGGCCTCTGGTCACTCTAATTAAGAGCAACATTGGAATTCCCTTAAGCTCGCTATTGAATTTTTAAATCAATGCAATCGTTTTTCTGTACCAAACTATTTGACCAAATTTTCACTGCAGGATAACTTGGGAGAACTCACATCAAAGCAGGTAAGGAACTCACCGAGACCTGTGATGTCAAAAAAGGCTTTCGATATGGTGAAAAACTGTCATGCAAATTTTTATCATTCTTGAAAAGATGTGCAAAAATCAAGCGTCAACACCAGAGTCAAAATTTCTCAGAACTTTGTATAATTACTCGCTTTCGAAGACGATATTGACGTAAAGAGAAGAGAGTGATGTCATAGGTGAGCTTGCGAGCATTGAAACAGAAACGGCAAAAAAATGGTTTAAGAGATACGGTGAAATGAAAAATTCAATCAAAAGGGTGGCACAACAGAGCGGAGAACAGCACATTTCTCATTCCATGCCTTGTGAGGAAATGGAAGGGTTCTACAATTTTCTGCCGATTCCAAACGGCTAATCGAGAAAGCACTTTTCATGGCAATGAATCTTACCATTGAAGGACTTACCAATGCCTTGCAAAAGGTGGTACCCGTGGAAAAACATTTTTGGTTTCTGTTGAGATTCGAACCACCGAGCTACCTCTGCTCCGCGTAATAGACGGACATGCTAACGCTAACCATTACGATTTAAGACATGGGCAACTGGGACCACAAATGTTACTGAGATCAAAAAAGAATTATTTGCTGTCATCAAAAACGGACAGAAAACATCGACGATTTGGACAAAATCTCACACATTAGACAGTCATAACTTCGAGATAGTACAGGACTTCACCTACCTAAGAATCGCTATAACTCAGAAAACAGCATCAGTGCGGAGGTCGAATGGATAATGAATTTTGCCAGTACTTTGGCTATTGAAGTTATTAACAAAATTAAACAATCTCTGAAAAAGCTTCCATTAGGGCGTGATCATCATTGTCCTGCTACACGACGCAGAAGTTAATAAGGAAGTCCCTCAGTCATTTCCATAGAAAACACTTCACAATCGTTGGTCGCATTCATGAAAAAGGAAAATCAACAACGAACTGTTTATTCTGAAAGGTGAAACGAGCATAGCTAGATGAGTACGCATTCCTACAATGTCTGGAGCTTGTAAAGCGGATGGACATCAACGCCCCAGTTTGTCGAGTTTTTGACAGCACATTGTAGGGAAATCGCGGAAGGGAAAGGCCTCTTCTTAGGTTGCACAATAAAGTGGAAAAAGACCTCGAGTGACTTGAATCGAAAACCTGCAGAGAGCTTGTAAGAAAATGAAATTTTCGGCGCTTGATGTTGGTTCATCCAGAACTGCAATTTTTACTTAAGTATGTAAGTGGTGCTCACGGTGTAATGGTTAGTATCTCTGCCTGTTTACGTGGGAGGTTTGAAGTTCGAATCAAAAAAACATCAAAGAAAAAAAGAAGATTTTTACGGGTGTCGTCTGTCGCAAGGAGTTGGTAGGTTTACCGAGTATAAGCACTGACTGCCATTTAAAACGTTTTTTAATTAGGCCACAGACAGGAAATTGTAGGACCTTGAAATATGTTTCGAACCGAGGTTTTGATAGCTTTGTTCTGCCATTCAAATTTATTTTATTTATTTTTTAATGTAGTTAAGGCGTTTGTAAGCTCAAAGTGGTTCCATTAGGATGAGGATACATTAGATCCATCGAGGTACGACTATGGGCCCAACGGGCCTAAGTCCTAAGTGTCTCAGTCGAGCTGACATCCACTTTAATCTAACCTCACCTAAGACTTTTGATCATTTCCGCTATACTTTGAATTTCTATATTTTAGAACTTATTTATCCAGAGACATTGCTTTATTGAGGACTTCTTTATAAGAAGTGAACGCAACGTTGAACCTTTTAAAAGTTTTTCTTTTTCAAAATTATCAGACCGAATTTTACCTCACACATCGAGAGTAGCTTGGGTTAGTGCGGCTCTACCTGAACGTTTCCCAAATTCCAAATTCTCCGACTGAGTTCAGCATGTAACTTTCACGGGATTGAAGATGTGAAAATTGCCGCCAAGGGACTACAATTAATGTTTACATTTCAAAATGCTTTCCCAGGCAACGTCAATGTTTTCAGTTATTGAAGTTATTAGTTGCACTTGCTGGTCCGGACCCGAAACCCCCCCCCCCCCCCCCCCCCGTGGATCCGCCTATGCCTTAGAGATAAGGTTGCTCGTAGAATCGAAAAGGAAAAAGGCAGAAGAAAAAGAAGGTCCGACCTTGTATAGTTACTTTTCTTCGAATTTTCCATTTCGTTGGCAACTCTTTATGTACTTGCCTGAGGATTAGTTTTAGTTTCATTTGTCTCGTTTGAAGGAATTACTACTTTTTAGTTTACCTGGTTTTGTAAAAAACGCTCCTTTTCTGGCAACATAAACTTTTTTTTAGTTACAACCGCACAACTGCTAAATCCTACCGATCCAAATCCTCAACCCAAAGATCCTTTTCTAAATCAGTGGCTTACCACAAAAAAAAAACAATAACTTCAACATCAAGGGACAATGGAAACTCTTTGCAAGCAACAAAACAAGCCCCGTCTAATCAGAATAAAGTTTGAAAGCAAAAACACTCATTAAAAGTTTTGGTGTTAAATAGAGATTTTTAAATAACAGCTTGTCTTAAGTATTCACTCATTTTCACTTAAAACTTATTTTCCAAAAATCTTTTTCTTTGATTCGATAAAGTTTAAACTTTCCCACACCAACCCCTAACACCTACCATTTAATGTTAAGCTATACGAGAAGGTATCCTGGTCAATCTTATGTCCTGCTGCTTTGCTTATCTACTTTGTTGTGGTAAATCTGTTAGTCCCAGACCCATTAGTCGAAAAACCCATCAAAAGTACTTTCATCTTTCTGATCAACACTATGTGCCAACTTGAGTTGGTCCGGTGTAATCCAAACTTGAACGATGGTGGCACACCCCAAATTCTATTTGCTCGCAACCGAGAATGGTCACCATTCTCTACCATTCATACTTAATACCCCAGAGCATCTTGAAAACACCAGAAGCAAAATTCTTCCTCTCATAACAAACCCTCTTAACCTTTTATTTGACATGGTGGGTGAATCACTAAAAAGCGTAAAGCAATTTTTAAGGCTTTTCTTCTTTTCAGTCAATACCTCAAACAATCTCTACAAACATTGGGTCCAGTATTATGGATGGTGATAATTTAAACACCTACTTCGTCCTGATTCCTAAAACACCCGTGGCCATTTTCAAATTTCCATTACAATTCTGTGCTGTTGTTTGCTTACCTCTGGTTTGAACTTTTAATCAGGAAACCTTCCCTGAAACTGTGTTTCCATTTAGTTTTCTGTGTTTTGCAATGGGGAATTCCATTTGTTGCATGCATAAGATATGAATCTGTCCTTCCAAAGAAAAAAACAAAAAAAAAAGCAAAACTGAAAATCGAAGAATGCCTACAGTCTTTGTCGTCAGAAAATTTAAGAAGTAGGTACACATCTGTAGAAATTCCTAAACATTCTTAATTTGCTAATGGAGTATGAGATCGGTAAGAAAAGATAGGAAGAAAGGATTTCATAAGCTGATGATGACAGCATGCAGTGCAGGAGATGTGGAAGTAGTAGAAGATTTTGTGCTGAAATTTGAATTGGAAAACTTTGCATTGAGTACTCACCTTGGACCGATAGATAGAAGTCAAGCTGAAAGATGAAAGAAGAAAAATTAAAAATTTAGTAATACGTTTTCTCAGGAACAGAACAAAAATTGAAATCATCAGCACAAAGTTCAATCCTCATTCTTCTATTTCATTCAATTTTAGGATAATTGGGAATTGGCGTGTCTTTCGTGTTCACTTTCAAACAAAACATCTCAGAAAAAACCTTTGCAAAAGCAACAGTTGGGGGCTCGTCGAAATGGGGACAGTCTTTATCTTTATCAAATGGCATGTGACAAATATGTACGATTTTCCATTTTTTCATTTTCACTTCCACTTGTTTCGTCTATCGTTTTGTCGTCAATTGAAATGTCCAACTAGAGGAAAAGAATTTCAGGCATTCAATTCAAATATTCAAATGAGAAGCAGAGGTATTTTGTGTTCATTACTGTTTCTTGTTTGTGGCCGATGTGTGTGGTGTATTAGTACCAACTATCTAACTTCCTATTCAACTCATTCTCGGTATTGGCAGCCTTTAGTTGGCGATTCGTAGTAGTTCCAGTTGCAGTTCACATTTTTTAGATAACATTCTTGCTTTGTGTGCGTGTCTTTTTGGCTGATGGAAGTTATGCGCACAAAAGGCGATGCAACATTTTTGAGGTGGATTTTGGGGGTAATGGTGTTAAAATATTTTCCTGCAGGTGGTTCTTGCAATTTAATGCTGATGATGGGAGATAAATTCCAGGGACAAAAATTCAAAGAATTCCTTTGAAAGGGACTCCGAGAGGTGAGAGAGTATAAGTGGTCTTAAAAGGGTTTAAGGAGATTTTAGTTTTGGTTCTTAAATGCGACACGTTGACAATTTTGATTTTTAGTTGTTCATCAAACTGAAATTCCTACTTGATTTTTGAACTTTGGTAATATAATTGGTGCGTTTTTCAGGTCAGGTTCCTTGTGCTAAAAGTGCTCAGAATTGATTTGGTTTTGTGTTCAGTGGCAAAATAAACGGATGACCTGACCTTAGGATAGTTGAGTTGCGACAAAAACGCACCTCCTCGAGATATTTTTCCCCAATTATCGCAACACTTTTAAAATGCAGGGGAAATAATTTTTTCTCAATTCTTTAAACATCACATGATTTATTTGATCGTTTTGGATTTGGATTTAAAACTTGCATTCAACTCACTCAATACCCACCGATAAACTGGGAAGGGGACCAGACTTGGCAGGCGTATTCAAGAAGTGGGCGAGCAAAAGTAGTGTGCTGAGATCGGGTTGAGTAAGGATCGGAGAATTCCTTTGAATTTGAATTCCTCCAAAGCCAAAGCCAAAGCCAAAGCCAAAGCCAAAGCCAAAGCCAAAGCCAAAGCCAAAGCCAAAGCCAAAGCCAAAGCCAAAGCCAAAGCCAGTACTACCGGTAGTTTTACTAGTAGTACTAAACTACCGGTACCGGTAGTACAGGTAGTACCGGTAGTACTGGTAGTACCAACTACCAACTACAACTACGGTACCGGTAGTACCGGTAGTACCGGTAGTATTACTAGTAGTACTAAACTACCGGTACCGGTAGTACCGGTACTACCGGTACTACTTGTACTACCGGTACCGGTACTACCGGTACTACCTGTACTACTGGTACCGTAGTTGTACCGTAGTACCGGTCCTCTTAGTAGTTGACCAACTACCGGTAGTACCAACCACGGTACCGGTATTACCGGTAGTACCGGTAGATAGAACCTTAGACTACCGGTAGTTCTTAGACTACCGGTAGTTGGTTTAGTTTAGTACTACTTTTGTACTTTTTGTTTTGGATTTGGATTTAAAATCCAAAACTACCGGTACTACCGGTAGTATTACTAGTAGTACTAAACTACCGGTACCGGTAGTACAGGTACTACCGGTACTATCGGTGGTCGACCAACTACCGGTAGTACCAACTACCAACTACTACCGGTAGTACCGGTAGTATTACTATTATTACTGTATAACCGGTACTACCGGTACTACCGGTACGGGTAGTTTAGTACTACTAGTAATACTACCGGTAGTACCGGCTTTGGCTTTGGCTTTGGTAGTACCGGTAGGACCAACTACCGGTAGTCTAAGAAACCGGTACTACCGGTAGTAGTTGGTAGTTGGCCGACTACCGGTAGTACCTGTAGTACCGGTCCTCTTAGTAGTCGACCAACTACGGGTAGTACCAACTACCAACTACTACCGGTAGTACCGGTAGTACCGGTAGTACCAACTACCGGTAGTCTAAGAACTACCGGTACTACCGTAGTTGGTACTACCGGTAGTTGGTGTAGTCAGTTATAGTTTCAAGCGCTTTCATCAACACAAAAAAAAGATAATGTTTCAAAAACGAAGAATCATTAAAAATGTAAAGAAAAATTCAACTTTGTTCCAATTTGGTTTGACATGTCAACAAGCACGAAACAACACACGTTTAAAGGCATAAAAGCTTTAACAACTTACATCTAAGCTCTTTCTCGTCCTAATGAGGGTAAGTTGACAACGTTTTTTTTTCCTCTTCTACTTTGTTTTTTTTTTTATATATTATGGATCATTCTCTTGGGTCGTTTTTATAACCAATCTCGTCAACAGCCATTTCTCAGTGGACTAAACTCCCAAGCCCTTTCTGATATGTAGGTACATGTGATTGCACAAAAACTGTATCACACAAAACGAAATAAAAAAGGTCCCCCTTCCAGACCCTAGTGCAAAGAAAGCGTAGAAAGGGATGATGAAAATAGACACAAGATGAATGTGAAATATAGAATCCCATTAGTATTATACGCCATGTTTGAATAGGATTAAGTACTTTCTGCGTACGTACGATTTTACCTTGAATTTTCAGAAAATGATAAACGACCCTTTCTGCTCTTTCCCGCTTCATACCTCGGCATCAAACTACAACACCACACTCCCCCCCAATACACGTACATATACACAAAGCTTATCCAAACGGATCTTTGCGTATATCCCCAAGGATCAAGAGAAGTAGCGCAGCGGCGGCAACAAAGATTTCATGTCAATTTACCACCTCCCGAGTGGATGCTGAAGGGATTTCCGTCGGCCATGAACGATTTCCTGCTCCTAAAAAAGAGTGATGTTCTCCATGTGCGGGCCGAGCCGGGACGGGAGGCGGCGCGGCGGCTGTGCGATTGGAACACTGTATAAACGTCTCTGTGTCTGTCTGGGGTTACTCGAGACTGCCTCATTACTATGGCTTCTGAGAACCCTTTGCGGAGATGATGGGCAAATATTTGAATTTCGCTTCGCATCGGGTGTTTGCATTACTCTTCTCCATAGATTCAATAACCAGAGCAATCTGAAGTCTTCCAACAGGCTATACAAATTTTAATGGAATGTGCCCGATTTTTGGCAGTAGGTAGTAGTAGCAGCTCCTATTGACCTTTGTCGACAAAAAATATACATTCAGCTTGCGATTATGGTAAATTAAATTGCAATTAAAAACCAAATGTGGATCTGGTGTGTTGGCTATGGTTATGGCTATGGCAATGTGCTCCTCCATTCAGAGCTCAAATTAAATTGGCATATATGCATGTTGATTCCTTGGGCATACACATTCACATAGAATACGAGACTATTTGTGAGATTACGGGCAACCCAAATTGGATGTGTGGCTCGTTTCGAGGGTTACAAATATGGGGCTCTTCGATTTGCTTTGTGTATTTGTGTGTCATGTCTTCTATATGTTCATTTATATTTGTTGCTTAAAGTGATTAAATTGGGTATCGGAGTGCGTCACCAGACCATCGTACGACTAGAGTTCAATAAAGTTTCACTAAAAATGAAATGATAGGAGAGCAGATGAAAAAAGGTCCTGGGAAGTGGAGGAAGAAGTGGATTTCTTATTATACTCGGTGCCAAATAAATCTGAGTCCCAAACGTGAGCTGGTTGGCTAAAGAGAACCATGAACAATTTGATGTTGAATATATCCAACAGAGTAGAGTAGTGCTTTGATTTAAGACATACATTCGAAGATACGGAGGTGGACAAAGCTCTTCTTATCAACGACAAAATCTTCGATATAATTTATTTTGATCCATTTCATTTTATTGTTTTGTTTTTCTATTTTGTATGGTGTACCTATGTGCTACCATTTTTTTTCTAGCTCAAGTGAAATTATAGGGGTGAGTATCTTTTAATTAGAGTTTTGAGTTGGCAGATGATAGGACATTCGCCTTTTTGTTTCAAAATCTAACAAATAAGTTGAACAATAGTCTGCCAAGGAATGTTTAAAGAAGGAATGTTCTCCTTTTCCCTACGCTTTTTGATAAGAATTAAGTCCAGAAATATTCCCTGAACATGAGAGTAGTATTAAGGCAATGTAGGCAACAGGCCAGAGGCAAGTATCCACCTCATTTTCCACCTACCAGAAACTGGAAGCTTAATTAATTTCTTAGGGGTATAGAAACAGATTGGTGGTGCCCGCGGCATAATGATAAGCATATCTGACTGTGACGCAGAAGGTTCGTGGTTCAAATACCAACAAAAACCAAAATATTGTGTTATAGTGAAATAGCCAGTTGCATTCCTTCCCTGAATCGGCGTGTGTTGCGGCTAAATTCCCAATTTCTCGCTAGGAATGCTCATCAGTTTTACCTTGAGCCCAACTTCGGACGTACAGTCAAGTATAGAGATTCTTATTTAAGTCGCACTACCCAAATGTTGAATGCTTTACCTGACCCTGTTTTTCCCCTGCATTGCGATTCACAAAAGTTCAAAAGCAACGTGCATCGATGTCTCCTTTCAAGTCCTCTCCTATTTTCCTAAATGCTCGCACTGTGTTCTATAACAGTATAAGGGTAGTCATAACCCCTTGATGTGCGCGTTAATTATAAAAAAAAATAGACAATTCCTGCGATGGTAAACTTATTAATACGAAAAGCGTTTTCTCGTTTGGTCGTTCGAAATCGGCAGAATTTTAGTAGTCCCCTTCTTTCCCACAAAATGCCTGGTTGTGAGAAATGTACCTGGATCTGGGGCTTCCTGCTGATAAGTCAACAGTCAGTGAAATACTGGCATCAACGGTTTCAAAGAGACTTGGCTCAAAACATGGGAATCTATGGGCGCACAACGTACCCTTGGTTTTCTTTTCGTGTGAGTAGCCTGTACGCTAAATTGGTACCTTTTTAACACTCCTGTTATCTCGGTTTTAAGGAATGAGGCAGCTAGCCACTATGGTCGGATGACACTGCCTCAGCGTAGATGGTCATTGCTTCATCGTTGTTGATTTTGCTGTTTTCCATCATCATCACAACGATTTGTGTTAGGTCCAGTGGTGTATCTTCTCCTGCCATCCTTCTTACTAAGGGTTTTGGATGGTTGGCCAGGTTTTTCAGTAAGCTTCTTCCAGACTGCACCACTTTATTCTCTATAGCGATGATCAAAGCTTCTTGATAGAGTTTTGCATTGCTGATGGTTATCCAGCGTATTGCATTGTAGCCAAGTTCTGTGCAGATGCGCAGAACCTTCCTCTCGAATACAGCCAGTTTTTGCATTCCTGTTTCGGATATTGGAATAGTGGAAAGTAGTACGTTATGGCAGGTCGTATTAGCTGCTTGTAGACCAGTAATTTTGTTTTTTTTGGCGAAGTTCACTTCTTTTGTGAATCAGCGGATGGACGCGATGGAAAGCGTAGTTAGATTTTCTAACAGCTGCTGTGGCCGAAGGGTTGAAACGCATCAGTTCGTTAAACTGGACTCCTTGATACTTCTTTGGCTTCTTCGGCCTTAGATGTTTTCCATCATGAATGTTGATGCAGATGTTGTTGCAGTTTTTGGCTGATCGCGAACGTCCTTGTGTGGGCCCTTGTATGCGAATTAGCTCAGACTTTGCTGAGTTAATTTTGAATTCCCAAAGATTTTAATACTCGAAGAACTTCTTTGTGTGGTCCTCAACTCTTAGGGCTGCGATAGTCTGTCTTCTATAGAACTTCCTACACCTTGTGCATGTGAGTTCCATGAATGAAAAATATTAGCATGCGTATTCGATGGTAGAATCGAACTGTTATTGATGGGCAGGATTGTTGCTTCACTGGTGCCTGGGATCGGGTAAGGATCTGTTACTTTGTTATAAGTCTTGTCCGATGATTGGTATCATCATTATAGATTTCAATATTGATCGTTTTTTTTCTGATTTTTGAACTATTCACATTTACGCTTGGAAATAAAATTTCCATTCAGATAAATCTCCGAAAATGCCGTGTCTGTATCAGAAAACGGGCAACATAAGTACCCTGTTCTTTTTTGGGCTAATACCGTTCTCATTTTCTTTTAACACGTCTATCCTTATGTCAAATGTTTGTTTCACAGATTCAGAATCCTCGTTAAAGATTACACTTCCAAAGTTCCATCTAGCGACTCTCAAACATCTGCCACATAACTTTGGGGGCTAAGTTCTGAACTACAGTTCAGACTCGAGCTTTTTTGCTAGATTAACAATCAGTACTTTGTGTCAATGGCAAAGCCAGTCGGGGTAGTGGTAATGGAATTTGTGTCATTAAATAGTAGAAAGAATAAGAAAACGAGTCCTCACCCATGTGTCTTCACGAAGAACTGTATTGAGGCCAATCTGAACACAATAAGCTAGAAATGTTGCTTCTACGATCTTCTCAAAGAAAAGTGTCTATATTCACTTTCAGTGTTTTATAAGAATTTATTAAACAAAAGTTATTTAAACCTTGCATTTGAATCACAAAACTAATAATATCTTAGAATTCACTCGAATTAATCTACTCAAACTCAAACTACAACAAAATTCATCAATAATCAAATTCAGGACTAACTTAAATTCAAAACTCAACCCAAATTGCTCTAATCCAATTCAAGAACTCTTAAGACAGTTTTTGCCTCCTTAAGAGAGAAATTCCAAAATATAATAATTAATTTAGACTCAACACCATATACCAAACAAACAGCAAAATATAACAAACAAAACTATTTGCAATTTATCAACTGACGTGTGCCATGTTGACGCACAGTATGGCAAATAACTTTCAAATGATTTATCGATTTCAAGAGGCGGATGACCATGGATGATCTACTTCCCATGAGTATATGAAAAGGAATTCAAAAGCGAAGCGCATTCTGAGAATTGTTATTGCTTTCGCTTATACAACTACTGACGATGGCATATCTAGCTATTTGGGAATTTGCTTCCAAACTCTTGGATAAACATGTATACGAGAAAAACACAATTCAGTTGAGTTTAAAAGCTTTCATCACGAACAAGAATATTTATTTTTAAGCTCCCATTGCTGCCCGATGCTCAGGTAGCATGCAACGGTACACACCCCATCTTTGCCTACTCGGACATCATTTCGTTGAAATTTCTGGGCAGGTTTCTCTATACAACAATTTCGTTGTTTTACGTTTTTAATTTTCATTTCGTTTTTTCTCTCTCTGGAGTAGGACTTCATCCTCTGTTGTGTTTTGGGCGTGTTTCAGCATTGAACGAATAAACCACCTGACATCTATCGGAGATATAAAATAGCAACAAACTGCACACAGTAAAATATTGGCGGTAAGGGTTATTCGATTTAGTTTTGTTTCAGAAAAAAGGAGTGTTCAAAACGAATCCAGTTAAAAGTCTCAAGGCGAGAGTTTAAAGTTTAAAATTAGATGAACGAAAACAGTTATTTTCCTTTTTTGCGAAAGGATTCCAATTTAATTTAAAGGAAAGACAAGTAAACTATGTGGTGGAGCTTAAAGCAGAGAACTTTACTGAGAACTTAAAGGATTAAGGACCACTTACTTATGACTAGAATAAGTGGTCGACCTTGTCGTAGCAGGAAAATTTTGTGGAGGAGTCCATCAACCTCTTCTTTTTCTTTAACAGTGCTATGAGCATTGTGCTCTTGAAAAGATCACAGCTCTACCATTTTCTTGCTTTCACCTGTGATCCGCCTACGAGAAAGGTCGGACACAGGAAGGAGTGATAAATACTGTTCATAATATAACCAATTTCACTGACACCCAGGGGCCTGTAACACAAAGCTAGAAGTCTACAACGCAAAAGCCACTTACAGGATTTTGCTCACTACGCTTTTAGAAGATCAAGCAAACTTGTTGCTTTGTGAAATTTCTCACACTTGTCATAATTCACTTGTACTACAAGTACATGTAGCTTTGTGTTACAGGCCCAAACTGACTCATTATCAGTAAAAGTGTAGTCATATTGTCGCCGCCTAAAAGTATGTTACAGAAAATGTTAACTCCGAATTTTAGAAACAGGTAACCTTGAATTTCGAAAAATACAAAGAAAAGGCTTGTATTTGGCTTATAGGTTACCAAAAAGCTAATATGCAACGTTACTTTTGCATGATGCAACGAGCACTTAATCTTTTTCATTTTCTTTGTATGTATTTCTCTGAGTGTATTATGAAAGGAGAAAGCTCATTGCAGGGAAATCGCAGAAGGGAAACACTTCGTCTAAGGTGGTTCGATCAAGTGGAGGGAGACCTCAACCAGCTTAGGCAGTAACCAACTTACAGAGGGCTTACCCGAAATCGAAATTGTTGGCAAAAGATGTCGGTTGACGCCGGGGTTCACTCCAAACTGTAATTACGCCTAAAGGTGCGTCCACACTATGCCGACTGGCAGTCGAATCCATTTCACTCGGTTTGAATTCGGGTCGGTCGATTGGGACGTCCACACTAGTTCTGTATAGCCTATTGGTACCATCCTGCATAATATGAATGTAGCTTAAGAAGGAAAAGTATTTTGACAAAATAACAATTGGAAGATTTAAGCTTTGTGTAGTATTCATCCGACGACACACATCAAAATCGACAAGAAGTATTCAATGCTTTAAGAGGAAATACTTAGCCCTTCCATGAGTAAGAGCATTATATGTACACATTTTTGAAAATACCTTTTCTAGCTTTTCAATTAAGGACGTCTGGAGAACCTATCAAGCCTGGCCGGAGTCTGTATAAAAGCAAACTCCATCTCGAATCATTTGTCCTAACGGAAGTCTATCAAGTTCAATGCACATTCACATCAGCAGTCCTCGTTTGTAGTTTTATTAGTCAGACTCTTTTTCTTTGCTCCTATTCACCAGAACGAGACTATTCCTTAAGCTCTCTTATTTTCTATAAATACTTTGAAACAATGTCTGTCTTCTACAAGAAGTCAAGGGGCCACAGATGACGATAGGAAAACTTCAACACAAATCTAAAAATCTTAAAAAGAGCAAAACAAAAGTGGAATTACTTGAAGTTTATGATCCTTGAATTGGATTTGCCTCTGTTTGGTGGGTTTCCTTTGGCTATTTTGTTTTGTTTTGTGTATTGTGTGAAAGTTAAAGCTAAATTTCTTAAACAGTGAACTAATTTGTATTACTTGAAATTGGAGGAATGTTCACAGGACTCTCTGTGTTCGCATGATTTGAATTAAGGTAGAGAATTTGAGTTAAACTTCACACCTTATGTTTGAAGATGGTGTTTGATTTTAAAAACTTACTTAAATTTAAACTATATTCAATTCTGAGCATTAAACGTTTGTGCTGCTAAAATTCGGCATAACATTGACAACTGAAAATAAATGTAATTGATGAAGACAGCACTTTGTCGGTGCCCCTTAGGCCATACAATACTCCTGTATCAAAACTCCCTAACGAAAATCTCTTATCCGCTTTATGTAGAGACAATTCTTCTGGACCGGGGTGATCAGGCACATATAAAAAAAATTCTCTGGTTTCCGAGAGAGATTCATTTTAAAATGTCTTCTTAGCCCGCTAAAACAGAGTTTGACAAGACTAATTCTCTGTTTGATCAACAATTATCATAACATAATTTTTTATGTTTAAAGTGAAGCCTTGGTAGACGTAGTCCTGGATAGTCTAACGAGAAGTTAAGACTGTGTGATGTTTTGACCTTCTTGAGCCACCTAATCCATTTCTGCCGCTTTCTTTTCAATGCTTACAAATGAAGCTATGACGTCAATCTTCTCATAACGCAGGCGAGTAATTGTATCTAAAAATGATGACTTTGGTGTTGACATTTTCTACAAGTTATTGAATTTAATATTTCAATAATCGCATGACAGTGTGTCGCTTTGTCTAAAGTCATTTTCGACAGCAAAGGTATCGATGAGTTCTTTACTGACCTCGATGGAGCAATGTGCACTTTTTTTCAAAAAAAAAAAAAAAATTGTAGAAAGATGGAGATTTGTTAAATCTTCGATATTCCTTGAAGCTACAGATTGCAGATATCTCTTTTGTAAAAATGAGAAACTCTAACAAACAATTTGCTCAAAAGGTCTGGGAATGCGCGTCTTCTCGCAGAAATGTTAGGTTTGGTTTAAATGGCTATCAGAAAAACAACTGACACACTAAGATCAATATCAGGTCCATTATGATACCATACTCGGAGTGTTTAAAAGCCACGAAGATGTATTTTAATTTTTTGGAACTCTATCGTTCACGAAACTTGCCCGTGTTCAGAAAACTTTACTCTGAGGCAAATAAAGATTACAAAAGGATTTGCTTTGCGAAAAATAAATTTTTTAGCAAAAAACTGTTTTTGTTATCAGCCACACACGCAGTTCCGCTGAATTTCGGAAGGCTGCTAAATTCCAAAATGCATTCACAAATATAATTGCTCTAGGAATACAAGCAACAAGCCTAAGTAACCACTTCGAAAGTCTCCTTAATATAGAGATTAACTCTCCACCAATGCATTACGCAGTCCCGTTAATCTTTGACGATTATTTAGATGCACCATTTTCAATTCATGAAGTCAAGGAGGTTATTGAAAAAACTAAGTTAAATAAAGCACCTGGAGATGACCGCATTCCTTTTGAACATTTTAAGCAAGCTACAGATAATTTTTTATCCCTGCTTACAGATGAATTCAACCGAATTTTCCAAAGTGCGATAATCCCCGAGAGTTTTAGGAAAGCAATAATTTTTCCACTTTTCAAAAAAGGTAACCACGATGAAGCCTCAAACTATAGAGGAATATCTTTCCTTAATACATGTGCTAAGTTGTTTGCAGGACTTATTGAGAACAGACTGTCCGAATGGGTAAGGGAAAAGGGCATACTAACAGAGTTTCAAGCCGGTTTTAAGAAAAATTATTCCACAACAGATCACATATTTTCGCTGTACAACATTGCTGATGCCTATATAATGAAAAAGAAGAAACTATATGTGTTTTTTGTTGACTTCCGTGCTGCTTTCGACTCTATTGTTTGTGAAGCGCTCTTCTATAAGTTACATACTATCGGTTTATCCAACAAAATGATAGAAGTCTTAAGATCTTTGTACGTAAATAACACAGTATACGTATGGGATGGAACGACAGTCTCAGAAGAATTTCACACTTAAATGGGTCTCAAGCAAGTGCATGTTGAGTGCGCTGCTATTTATATTATTTATTAACGATATAACAGATGTAGTCAAAGGAGGTATAAAGTTCGGCGGTGCAACGATACCAGCTCTCATGTACGCAGATGACATTGTTTTCTTTGCAGAGACGGTTGAAGGGTTGCAGCTCGCAATGAATAGGCTTAAGGAGTATTGTGAAAGCTGGAATCTCATCAGCGTCAACCTTTCAAAATCAAAGATAATGAATGGTGTTCAGAAGGGGAGGTGTCAAGCATGCGAATAACGAGTAATGGACCTTTAATGGCGAAACTGTTGAAATTGTTCGTGAATACAAATATCTTGGTGTTTTATTGACGTCAAACCTCTACATGAATAAACATTTTGAACAAATATTGGTAGAGTCAAAGAGAGCAATATCATCCGTTTGGGAACGTTGCTTCAAGAATGATGCCATAGAACTAAGTGCCAAACTAAAGCTTTTCCAATCTACGGCAGCCACAATTTTATTATATGGATCTCAGGTTTGGCGATCCTCCTTCGATATTTCATCAAGAGAATTTTTCATCTTCCACGAAACACTCCAAACTATATGTTGCATCTGGAAACAGGACTGCCACCAATGATATTGGAAACACTTCAAATTCACTTCAACTACATAATTAAGGTTTTTCAAATGAACAACGAAAGAATACCTAAAATTGTATTAAAAAGCGATTCAGGCAAAAGGACACATGGCAGCAGAATGGCAAAATCTGGTGAATACATGCAGTGAAGATTTTATGATCACAGTTAATGAGCAGCCTGCTATACTGAGAGAAAAATTTAATGTTCTTTTAAGGGAATTCGGACATTTCTTGTATGAAAAAAATGTAGCAGAAGTCCGTTCATCAATCTTTAGAAGTTACTGTAGTCGTCTAGTCTTCTACCTCGGTGACAATACTTACTTAAATAACTTCAATTCACTAAAGAAAATCAGCGTCATCTTTAGAACGAGAGGTGAATTACTAAACCTTAACTTTATTCCCCACCGTCCCGATTTACCACTGCTACTATGTAGCCTGTGCAATTTAAACGTCCGTGAAACGAACGAGTTCAGAGTGAGATATTTTGGAAAACAAAATCTTAATGAAGTCGAGATGTTTGTCATACTTAACGGAAATTTGGGTTGTACTGTTCTTTATAATTTTTTTTAACGCTGCTCTTAACTATAGAAACTGTATAAATAAATGAGAATTTTTAAATCGAATAATAAGTGATTAACTTTATTTTATTATGTTACAATTACTACTTTATGAAAAATGTACCTTAGTGTTTTTTTGAAAGTTAAAATTGTAAATACTGAAAAATGTTAGTCTGGTAGACGGCCATAGGCCAAACCAAAAAGACTTGAGTTGCATAGTATATGCTATTATGAAATAAATAAAAAGTCAACTAAAACTAAAAAACTACTTATGATACCATAAGAATTATGTGAGGGAGTACCTCACTTAACAAAACCATTTAGAGCTTTTGATAAAGCCATAGAGATGAAGGATATCTGTGTTCGCCAGGTCGCTAAGATCATCAAGAAAATATTTTCCTAAGTGCAGTTTTTTTGAAGGAGTGTACAGGACGTCAGCAGAGGAGGTGTGGAACTGTCTCTTTCTCCTCCTCATCTAAGCAGCTTCTGCAAAAGTCGTTAGAAAACTGGAAATAGCTCTCCGAAAGTACATGAACGTTCCTATTTATTTCTACGACCTCATAGCTTAGAGCTTGAATCGAGAGATATGACTAAAGATGGGAAGAAGTCATAAGGCCATATTAAGATCCAAAAAAAGCATTCTCAAAAGCATCAGACGAAAGGGCTAAGTTGCACATTCGCTTCTATAGTCCCCGATACAGAGTATTTGCTGTAAGTCTGAAGAAATGATATTTTCTAGCACACAAAGCTCTTGTTACGACGAAGTTGAAAAACTGAAAATCTGTCTCCTTCACAGAGGACACGATTCTTCAAAAGAAATTGATGGAAACAGCGCGTATTGTCGCCGGTGGCACAAAGCTTCGACAAAAGCCGTATCAACAACAAACTGCCAACTCAATGACATGCATATCCAGCCATTCCAACGGCAAAACGAATTAGATTTGCACCATCTACTTGCAATTTTTGTTCAATGCCAAACAAAGTCCTTCAAACAAAACCTATTTTTTGCATTACCTTGAATTTGAATGCTTTCAGCAACAGCTTCACTTAAAATTAATTGACCTTACAAAATTCCGGATGAAATATTTTCCATTTTTCTCCCAAAACTACTCCCACCTTGCAAACAAATCTTAAAATGATTCCATTTATTCTTGTGCGAGTAGTTTGTAGTTGAATAGATATGCTGTTACTGATACTACGTGTGCAGAGCTTCTTCTTTTTGGACGACTTAACTATACATAAATAGACAAGTTGGCAGTTTGCCTATTTTATGGCCCGTTCTAGTTCAGGCACTCATTCACTCGTTGAACGAAATGTTCATCCATTTTCATCCAGTTGAAGGCAACAGGTTTTATATATATACGAAAAAGAGGCTCCCGAATTGGCTGGCTGGAAATGCTTTGGCAAGAATTTTACAGCTTAACGCTGTTGCTTCTGTTGCACGTGTTGCTGATTCTATACTAAAACTGATGCCTGCTGCCTTGCCTATGCCGCCTTCATTTGTGTAAAGTGTGTGCACAGCTTTTTGGTGATAAATCTCTGAGCAAATCTTCTCATCCCTTACTCCAGGGTATCATCCCTCTCCATTGAGGGATGCTGTTGCTGTGTGTACTTCTAATGTTGCAATTTTTTGTACTTAACCACTTTAGTGCGCTCGTATATTTGACAGGACGTGCATGTATATGCGCGTCACTTGTTTCAACGTCTTGCTTTAATCCTCACTTGGGATGGGGAAGGTGGATGGTCTTTTTTTCACAACAGCTACTGAGTCAGAATATACAGAATGGAAAAGGGAGCTACGAAGAAACACAAATGAAAAAAAGTAAAAAAAGAAAAAGAAGAAAAATGCACTCGTAGCCGAGGGATCCGTTTTGTGAAAAGGGGATTTCAAAGCATTTAGCTAGGCATTTACCTGGGAACAGGATTTCTCTCTGAAGCCGATTTTATTGAAGCATCATAAATAAAGTATGTGCTTCAGTTTGAGTGAACGACTTAAGCGGCTGTAAAATTGGAAATTCAGTTGAGATGAATTGATGTTGATGTCGGTTCTTTTTTTTTTTTTTTGTTTATTTGAAGTATGGGAGGGGTTAAGGGTTGGTTGTTGGTTTAAGATAACCCAGATCCTCACTTACATCAATAAATGAGGATTTCGTGCGGCAAAGCATATTTTGTTGGAAATTACAATAAAGCTTTTCATCTTAAATAAATGTGGCAAGCTTTAACGGATGGGTCTGGTCCATGGTCCATAAGGGAGCAAAAAAAAAGCTAATGTACGGAGAAAAGTTCCACAAATCATCTCCCACAACTCTGGGACTCTTCAATGCAAAGAAGGGTTACGGTGTCCACTTAAGGATTTGATTTTTTGTTTTCAACTATTCAAGGACCGTGTCGCGTCGGTCGTTTGGAATTGATTATTGAACCAGGGCCATTGGCCACAATTTTAAATCAATCCAAGTGTGATACAATGGTTTGGTCGATGTGTCGAAAATATCACTGTCGTTTAAGTGTCCGTAGCAAACGATCCAAATCAGTCAATTCAGCGGAGTTTTCAGGAATTGGGCATCGTTCAGACTACTTTATGGCGAATTTTGCGTAAGGATCCATACAGAACCAAGCTGTCTCAAAAATTGAAGCCGATGGAAAATTTGAAGCGACGCGACGTTCGTTCTCCAACTGGGCGCCAATATATGAATTTCATCGGAAAATCATCTTCATTGACGAAGCTCATTTTTGGCCTAGTGAACTCGTCAATAAGCAAAATGCGCTTCAAAAATCACCACTTCATGCACAAAAAAAAACATTGTTTGGTGCGGTGTATGTCGGCAGCGTTATTTGACAATATTTTCTCATCGTCGATAACGACTATCACGTTTTTTTGAATCACTAGCGTCGTCACGCGGCGTCATGGTAACCGATTGTTTTTGCCTCGAGTTGGAAGATATAAATTTGAACGACATGTGGCTTCAACAAGACACGTTTCAATCGATTTGTTGAAGAGTAAATTTGATGAGCGTGTTATCTCAAAAAATGGGGGGGCAGTTGGCCTTCTCATTCGTGTGATTTAACGCTCCCGACTACTTTTTTTTGGAACTACGTCAGGTCATTGGCTTATGCCAACAAGCCGGCAACGTTGGAAGAGCTCAGAGCTCAGAGCCAGCATTGAACAAAATTGCGACCGAAATGTGTGGCCGAGGCATCGAGAATTTGGTTCAACGAATCGAGTCTGCGACGAAGCCGAGTTCCATTCATAAATATTTTGAATGTACTTCAAGTCGATAATAAAGTTTACGATGCGTTTATGCGTTTTATTAACACAAAAAGATGTCAAGTCCTTGTTGAAAAACAGGATACTGCCAAGATAAATAGATTGCTGTAATTATAAAGAAGAGTTTATTGTTTGAAGGTCATCACTCATTACATGCACATTGCGATGACACCAGAACGGGAAGGAACTATGAAACTATGGCGCAACAGAGCGGGAAGCCCCCGGAAGCTTGCGCATTTCTCACAACCTTACCTTAGTCTGGGAATGGAGAGGACCTACAATTTTCTGCCGATTTCGAACGGCTAATCGAGAAAGCACTTTTCATGGCGATGAATTTATTATTGGACGACTAGGCAACTAACTCATCGTACGAGGGCAGTCCGATAAGTACTTAGCCTCTCCGCCCAATAGCGCCACTATCGCAAGAGAAACTTACTATAGTGTAGTACATTTTTGTAGAAGTTTTGTTTTGACCGCGTGTGGAAGCAAACGTGTCAGCGGATTTTAGAAAAATGGAAAAAGAGTAATATCGGTCAGTGATTCGATTCTTATGTTTGGAATGGAAATCACGCAGCGAAATCAAAGAGCAGTTGGATGCTGTGTAAGGTGACTCTTCTCCTTCGATGGCAACCGTCAAAAATTGGTTCAACGAGTTTCAACGTGGTCGCACGTCGTTTTTTGATGAGCCACGCCCAGGTGCCCCGAAAACGGCTACCACGGAGGACAATGTGACAAAAATCCTCGATCTCGTATTGGCACACCGCCGATTGAAGATGTGCGAGATAGCTGAGATAGTAGGCATCTCGAAAGACCGCATGGGTCATATCCTGCATGAAATTTTGGGCATGAGAAAGCTGTGTCGGTGCGATGGATGCCGCGTTTGCTCACTCCAGACAACAAAAGCAACTGTGTGACCACTTCAGAGCCGCGGCTAAATTGGGGTAGTTGGGCTATGAACTATTGCCCCATCCACCGTATTCTCCAGATTTGGCTCCGTGCGACTTCTTTTTATTTCCAAACTTGAAAAAATCACTTGCCATGCAGAAATTTGTGTCGAAATTTGAGGTCATCTCCGCCACGGAGGCTTACTTTGCAGAACTCGAGAAATCGTATTTTTCAGATGGGTTAAGGAAGTTGGACCATCGCTGTTGATATATTGAAAAATAAATCAACACTTTTCCAAAATTTTGGTTTTTCTTTTGTCGGCTAAGTACTTATCGGACTGCCCTCGTACCTGCGGAAAAACATTTTTTGCTTTTAGTTGGGATTCGAACCATGAACCTTCCGCGTAGCAGGAAAGACATGTTAATTATTACTCCACAGGCACCACGGGGTTTAAGCTGCATGGTGTTTTTTATTTTCGTTTTCCTTGCAATACGGTATAAGTGTGGACAAATAGACCTTCCTACCTACCGAAGCCCGAGCAAGATTCAAACTGAGTTAAAAGGATTCCATTGCCGGGTGCCATAGTGTCAACGCAATTTTATAAACAGTTTCATGTAATGTTCGATTTTTCAAAACAAAGTTTTGCAAGATTTGAAGTGACCTCGATCTCGAAAGGTGTCATTATGGGACACCCACAATTGGAAACGAACAAATACCAAGCCAATCAAATAATGTCTGCTGATGCTATGTAGATAAATCAAGAAGAGGAGGACACTATACTTCATCCTCTCAATTAAAGCACAGCTTTAGTTTGTACACTTGGGGCTTGACTTTTTGAATGAATATTACTAACGACTTCGAGTCTTGAGTCTTTCCTGCTTCATTGGAAGCTATAAATAGTTCTATAAGTGGGAGAATAAATTTGATTGATGGAATCATTATCGATCCAATGGACCTAACAGCTGAGCTGACAACACCCCTAACCTAACCTTACTTAAGTGAACTCAATTGAGTCCTCAAAACTACATTCAATTGACGAATGTAGCCTGCTGATTAACTTTACTCAAAAATGGAAACTACCTTCATACTTACAGCTGAAGTCTTAAGGTTCGTCTACACTTTGCCAAACGGCACCGATTGGCAATACCGGATTACTGTAGACGTCTCGGCCGACCTTCCTATTTACCGAAAGCTGACTCGAATTCAAACCGAATTAAACGGACCCGTTTGCCACTCGGCATAGTGTGAACGCACCTTTAAACTGAATCCATTAATTGCAAATCATTCAGAAAATTGAAATCAGCTGAGCTCAATTCAACTCGACTCAACAACTTTACGTATCAGATACAACAACTAGCTATACTTCTACATTCTTACTAAGCCTCATATCTGTTTACTTAAATATCAAAGAAAAACAAACTTCCAATGTGTACAAAACAAACCAAAACCATACTTCCATCGCTGCTATCAAATTATTTGACTTTTCTTATAGATAGATTTACTTTTTTTTTTTCTGTGCTCATATCATCCACAATCACATCGGAGCTAGATCTCTAACTGTCATTCTGGCTTATAAGTAATGATATTTTTAATTTTGGTAATGTAGCCGTGTACTTACAGAGTTAGTCACACACACAAAATAAAAAAAAGAAGAAAAAAATTAAAAGGAAAAGATAAGATAATTATCCTGGGGGTGCTATGACACATTTCCTTTTAGTAATATTAGATTTTCGTTAAGATAGGTTTAAGGTGGTGTTAAATTAGTGGGGGTCTTGTTTATGGGGTTTTGCTTTGTATACATAAGTACACAAAACATAGGTATATTTAACGTAGCTTCATTGTATCCTGTTTACAATATGAAATCTGATCGGGGGAATCCTTTGATTTAGGCAAACTTTTCAAATTTTCCCCGAGGCTTGATTTATTGCATTTCTAATGATGCCGCTTAGAGGTGGATAATATACTTTTACTCTTACCAATCTCTAGGTGTTGGCTTACTCCAACAGATTTCCTTCGGATATTAAATGCGAAATCATTATTAAATTTTTGTGAGAGTAGTAGGTACGAGTAATTCATTCCTGCGGATGGGGATGATGGCAGAAAAGAATATTAAAAGAGAATGAAATGAGTTTAGAGTAAAAAAAAAGGTCGCATCATTATTGCAATCGACAGTTGGCTGGTATGCTGAGCTATGACACTGATAGTCGTAAAAAATAAGAAAACACACACACACACAAGGAATGTAGTGACAATGGCGATAAGAAAATAAATCAATATCCTGTTGATTGTGTTTGGTGTGTGATGCCGGTAATGAACTATCACAGCAGGTGAATATATTTTTGCTGGGTGTTTGTCCTCTCTCCAGGCGCCATCGCTAGCACCCGCACAACGTGTGGTCTTTTTATATTAAAAGTTTTACTTTTATGTGTTACCTTTATTAGCAGTTGAGACTGCATCTAACACTGCCATTAAAGAAAAGCTCTATTATGGGCATAGTTTAAATTTACTTAGGATAGTTCAAAATCAAGAAATTTTGCCAGACCGGTCATCTAAATTTCTTCACTCATTGTGTCCAATTTCCACTGAAATTATAATTTTTGGACTTCTGGATTAGCTAAGTTGTGTTGAGTTAAAGTGGAACCCGTGGGGTAATGGTTAGCATGTCTGCCTGTTACGCGGGAGATTAGTGGCTTAACAAAAAATTTTTTTCCAATGGTGTTCAGGGCAAGTCCTTCGATAGTAAATTTATTGCCATATAAGAAGCTTTTCCTTGATTAGCCGTTTGGAATCGGCAGATAACTTTAGGTCCTTCTTAATCCCGCCTCGTTATACCCTCAAAGCCCATGGTTGTGCGGAATGCGTTAGGCTCCGGGACTTCCCGTTCTGTTACGCCACCCTATTTATTTATTTATTTTAATTGAGTTACAGACGAATAGGCGCACATAAGTAATTATTGAGAACAGATACGTGATTCTAGATTACGGCAAACAGCTCTGAAGCATAAAAATTGAGCACATTAAAGCGGAAGAACATACAAATACCTGTGGCAGACAATGGGAATTAGTTCTTCTTTTGATTAGTCTAGCGCTATTGACGCGCCCAATGTGTTGTCATATTAATATGAATATTGAAAAAGAAGCATCAATTTTGACGAATTAAAAAAAAAAAAAAAACGTCAGAATCGGCACACATAACATTGAGGTAGTTCAAGTGGTCGTTCTCTAGCTAAGAACTGGTTACAATGAAAATTTTTAAAATGACAGGTGGTTATCTTTAGAAACTTGTCGGTTTTTCAGAAAGCCATGGCCAGATATTTCCAAGAAAATTTCCGCATTTTATATAGATTTTCAGGCCGTAGCCCTTTCCATTGATTGACATTCTTACAGGTAACAACTCATTGGGAAATGGATACGAACATGATAAAAATGAGCATAAGCAAGTCTGACTTATGTAGAGGACGCCAAGACGAAGAGGCAAAGGAAGGATCATTCCACTTAATCAGTGAGTGCCCAAGCTTGGCCCACTCTATAGGAAAAGCCCTTGAAGAATACTTCTTTGGACGAACTGGGCGACTTTTCTAACTTCCCATTAAACAATATCCCAAAAGTCATTCAGGGCTCAGATTCAGTCTTCGGTGCCGGTTCTCAACCGAAAAACCCAACCCAAGAACCCTCAATAGAGGGGGCGCCATCTCCTCATCCTCTCTGTTATCTCGTGAAGCGAAGTATAGATCCCCTTGAAATCCGGATGAGATGCTCCCGTTTGCCGATGCACCACTCATCCAACCTTTCCTCTGTAGCCCTGGAAACTTTCCTGTCGGTAGCTCTGACATATTTTTTTACTAGAGAGATTAATAATCCTTCTAAACACTGTACAGTGGCTTCCCAGCAAAAGTACTTGCAGTTTGTGAAGTCGCTTAACAGCTCGCTATGAAAAAGTTGATTCACAAAAATATTAACATTTTCATAGACAGTCTGGCGGACATAAAAGGTATCTCATACGTAGTCATAAAATCCAAGTTAGTAGAAAGTTATCACATTTCCTTCGTAAGTGCGCAAGCTTGGCCTACAGTGGGAAGAAAATGACTAGAAGAACACTTCTTCAAAGAACTAGGCGACATCTCAAAACATCCATTGAACAACGTTCTAAACTTCAGTGTATCTCTTGAACCCTAATAATCCAGTCAATATCCTCACCCCTCTGTTTTTGCTTCCCTCTGCCTCATCCTTTATAATACTGCGAAGCAAAATGGACTCTTAAGTTTGGGGCTAGGTGTTGCTGCTTGCGGTTGTACCCGCTATTCAACCTAAACAAGGATCTGCCATAGGTTTAAATGGAGAATGACTCCAGCCAATCGCTCTTACTTTGAGTTGAAGGTTAAGAAATGAAACCATCGATAGAAAAACTATGGTATTCCTTTAAAAGACTTTTTCACACCAGTTCTGCTTTGTGTCGCAGAAGCATGGTCGTTTCGATGGAACAGTACTTCGAGTGGTCTCTGGTTGATGGCGTATTAATCAGGAAAAATTTGACCAAGAACAAAGTTCGAACAGAACACCCTCTTCCATAAAACAATTCAATCATTTTCACATGTTGTTGAGCCTTACCTTATATGACTCTCCATGTTGAGTTGGCAAAGAAGACGAATCAAATGACAGCCTATTCGGCAGCTACAGAATCAACACTATGGCAGCCAACACGTTGGAAAGCTTATTAGTTAATAAAAGGCAGGATGACTTTGGAGAATTCACGCTGCTCCGTCAAGGTCGGTAAAGAACTCACCGAGACCTTTGATGTCGAAAAAGGTTTTAGGCACTGTCATGCGATTTTTTCAACATCATACTTGAAAAGATTGTAAGAAAACAACATCAACACCAGAGGAACAATCTTTCAAAAGTCTGTACAATTACTCGCTTACGCAGACGATATTGACGTAATGGGAAGAAAAAAGCGTGATGTCATTGGTGCTTTTGCGAGTATTGAAACAGAAGCGGCAAAATGGGTTTGATGGTTAATGAGGGCAAAACGAAATATATGCTGTCATCAAACAAGGAAACAGAACATCGACGAATTGGACAAAACGTCACAATAGACAGACATAACTTCGAGGAAGTACAGGACTTCGTCTACCTAGGATCCGCTGTAGACACGGACAACAACATCAGTGCGGAGATCAAACGGAGAATAACTCTTGCCAACCGTTGCTTCTTTGGGTTAAGAAGGCAAATGAAAAACAAAACCCTCTCCAGAAAAACCAAGGTAATCTTGTATAAGACCTTGATCATCCCAGTCCTGCTTTACGGCGCGGAAGCATGGACCTTATCGAAAGCGGATGAGGAAATCCTTGGTCGTTTCAAAAGAAAAATTCTCCGAATGATCTTTGGTCCCGTATGCGAAGACAATGTGTGGAGAAGAAGATACAACAACGAGCTGTATGAGCTGTACCGCGACATGGGCATAGCCAGAAGAGTACGCATCGCGAGGCTACGATGGTTGGGCCATGTAGAGCGGATGGACCCAAACGCTCCGGCTCGTCGGGTGTCCGAAAGCACATTGCAGGGAAATCGCGGAAGGGGTTGACCTCGTCTTAGGTGGCGCAATCAAGTGGATGAAGACCTCAACCGACTTGGAGTGCGAAGCTGGAGAGAGCTCGCCCGAAATCGAAATCGTTATAGAAAGATGTTGGTTGAGGCCCAGGTTCACCCAGAACTGTAATGCCCACCTAAGTAAGTAAGTAAGTAATAAAAGGCTAATACAAATTACTCCAGGGCATATGCAGCGCCTATATTTGTCTTGGCTCCATTAAGAATACGATAATATTTGAATACAAATATTACAAATATTACAAATGGTACCCTATTGTCCCTCTTTACCATTAGTCAGTAATTATAATATAAATAAATTCGAAGAAATAGCTTTTTCATGGATCCGAACTATTTTCGGTTGAGATTTTCGTAATGCTTAAAATACTGAAAACTATTCAGCAGAGCGCTGGTTCAAAGCACGATTGGTTACTAGCAGTCTATATCAAGCATGTCAATGACACAAGCTCCTCCTTTGATAGGCACAAGGATGCTGGAAGCAGCACATCGCATCGTTGCGCAATGTATCATTTTTCAAATCCAACTTTCTAGCATAACTGTCGGGCTTTAATAGACTTAAAATGAGCAATTGTAACATTAGACCTCATCTTCATTTTATGGCGTTACCAACATAGTGATATAGAAGACATCGCAACTTTCCCATTGAACACGAGTGGGGTGCGCCCAATTGTAACCTTAATGGCTCAAAAGGACTAAGGCTTATATGCCGCATTTATATATTGCCTTTATCCATAATTTCTATATCACAGTTCGTCATTCAGTGCAAATAAATATAACAAATAAAACCTATTTAAATCTAATAATTTTATCTATTCCTACTTCAACTTACTCAATTTCTGGGTCTTTAGTGCCTCTAAGTAGTTGACAATCACTATATCTATATCACTTAAACGATAGTACTGCTTCACGTAACACAAATAAGTGATGTCGTATCGGACTATAAACGATTGAACTTTGCTTTGTGCAATATTTTGAAAGAAAGAGAGAGAGAGAGAAAGTGTAATGAAACACCATTTTAACTATACCAACTACTATAGAGCTTTGATCGACTTGAAAGCATAGTGATAACTGTTTCTGCTCCGGACCTTCTTGCTTATATCTACATCCTCTGGAATTTTGAAATAAACAAACGAGTTTTCTGTATTATCTTAAAAAGCATGAACGGTAGTGGGAATGTGCTACTTTCTCACACCCTCCTTTCCGCTTTAATTCAAAAAGGAAAATACAATAACGTAAAAACAATAAATTCTTTCCTCTTTAACTCTTATAATTGAGATATCAGCGTTTGACTTTGATAATGACTGTCGCAATCAAAAACTGACTTAAGTACATAATTAGATGAGTTTGAAGAAATCTTTTTTATCTTTCTCATTTGAACGAATTTGTGCTTTCAACTTCGAAAATCCTTTACCCATCATCTACTTATTGTCACATCAAAGCGTTGCATAGGTGGATTGGCAAGAGTATGGGGTTGGGTATTGGGTGTTGGGTGGTTTTACGTATAGTAAATAGTAAATAGGGAAACTTGTTGTAGTTTGTGTAACAGAATGTGGTGTTTGTTTAAATCAGTTGAATTAATTATATTCAAATGATTTGACTTCCTTTTAAATTAATCATGGGATTAGTTTGTGAGTGGAGGAAACAAATACGACATTTACACCCGTTCTGCTTTTGACAAGTCTTTTGTTGATTGCCGTAAGTCGATGTTCAATGTAAAGGAAGGATATTCATTCAATTTTTAGCTAATGACTGCAAATAGGAATAGAAATCATGGAAGTGGGAGTAATGAGTGGAAACGTGATAGTTCCTTGATATCAGAATTATTCTTTGACGGTGCACGTAATTGAAACACAAAGTGACGTTTAAACACAACTCTTTCAAGACAAACAAGTTTTCGAAAGAAAAATGTCCGAAAATAGAACAGAAATTCACAGGAAGGATAGAGACACCATTTCTACCTTCGAATGATTGAGAAAGAGTTGAAAATTCGAACTTACTTTAAGGGCCACTTGATAGTGCACCTTATAAAGGACGAACAAACCTAGCAAAATCTCAGTAGTAAATTCAACCATTTTATAAACAGTCTTGAATTCAAAAGTTCAGAACCGGGGCTTCTTATGAAACCCTGCGCATTTGAACCAGAAAACCGTAAGCAGCTGAAGGGCTTTATACTTGGAGCCAAAGATTTTCACCCTCATATTTAAAATAGAAAAGAGAATAATTACAATACATATTAATTTTGATTGACTGCATGGATCACGCAGCTCTTCCAAAGCGAATCCTTAGCTCTTATAGAGAAAACCGGGTTGAACAGGAAAAGCTTCCAGGTCTTAGACTATACTTCACTAATACCAAAACGACTTTTTAGTAAATGAATAAATAAATAGGGTGGCGTATCAGAACGAGGAGCCTAGAGATCAGCGGATTTCTCTCAACAATTCTCTTTGAGGGAATGGAAGAGACCTACAGTTTTTGCTGATTCCGATCGGTTAACCGAGAAAGCGTTATCGGGGAGTATGCCAAGTCTTCGTAAAGGCGAGATCAACATTTGTTTTTCCTTGATGCTTCTACGATTAAAATTTCGAACATCCTACGCAACAGTCAGACAAGCTATCCACCGACACCACTTTTGCTTTGATAGCGGTAGCAACAGTGACGAATTCAAGTTATGTATATTAACGTTGCGGTACATGAGAGTGTCCATATTGACACGAAAAGAACGGCACCGTATTTGCAGATGCCACGAAGTCAGAAATATTGCCACAAGGCGTTTTTGTCGCTGTCACAACTGCAAAATTGCTTTGGTTTGAGAGAGCCTTTAATGCATGTCTATGGCAAGCTTTTAGCGGGTACGGTCAGGCTTATAAGTGCCAGTTTTTTTTAATTCCCTTCTTCTCTCGCGTTTGTATTGGAACTTTGATTTTTTTTTGACAAGATTCTGTGAATCTCTCCTTGGGATTTGACAGCACTAGCATAACCGATCAGGTCTATTCTCGGAAATATTTAAGTATTTCATGGTGTCTTTTTGTAATTAGTAAGCAGTAAAACACGACCCAGCAAGCAAACGCTGCTGGCTTGGAAATATTTTTGAAAAAATTTCGAACAGAGAATTATGATAACCATTTTGCAACCAAATCAGTAAACAAACACAAGGTAAACATTTCACAACCTCATCGTTATCCATTCCAAAGAACTACCTGAGTTGAAAACTGTACACAGCATTATGTGCTTCATCAAAAATGCCCCGACACAAAAATATGCTCCAACTTTTTGGAAAACATTTTCAACAAAAGGCCAACAACAAAGGAATGTAGCCCTTTCGTTGTTCATTAAAATCTATACTCTGTATATACAAACAAACACACCACACCATCACTCGCTTCTGTTATTCTCGCATACGAGTCGAATTCATTCCTGATGATGGCCAAAACAATAACAACAGCAACAAAATAAAATCTTTCAAATGTGAAAATCATGGATGGAACAAGCCGCAGCGAACAAGAAACTGCGTGGAAGGGCTGGGTGCCAGGGTTTAATTGTTCAAATTCCAACGACGAGACCAAATCATATGGATTACAACCAGAAGTGACCATTATCAAGCCAGCTAATGAGTTCATTATTTAAATACAATACTGCCACCACTTACTGACCCAAAATGGTCGACTGAAGGGTAGAGCAATACCCTTCAACCTCTGCAGAGCAACCTGTAATATTATACGCCCCCCGCATAGGAAAGCATTACCAACGCATATTAGGCAGAGTTACACCTTAACTAAATTGGAAATATTCTGAATAGAAACTAAAAGCTTTCCTAGTTTCCATTCTCGTTGAGGGGTTGATATTGTGGCAAGCGCTATTCCGATTATGCTTTCGTTGCTTCAAATATAGTTGCCATCCACCACCATTACCGCCCGCTGCCGCCGCGCCGCATCGGTTGGGCTACTGAATGGAATATATTTCGCTAGTCCCCCTCCCCGTTCTTCACAACCATCGACCAAATCGAATAAATCAATTTCGTTAATAAATTAACAGGCACATTGGCAGTAATTTCATAATTAATTATTTTCATCCCCATACTTCCTCAATGCCGGGGTTCTATCACCACCACCAATACGAAGGCATTTGTATGAACTGAAGTTGCGCAAGGATGGGCATGGCTATGGAAAGCTAACTCGAAGCCGCACATTAGTAAGCTGTTTTTTTTTTTTTTTGTTGGAATGAAGGTGATTATTCGGAGAGGAATATAATTTTGTTCATTGAAATCTGAAACAAAACTCAACCCCTCTAATGACAGGGCTTAAGAAGAAATGGTCAGAACTTTTATTTTTTTACTTTTGATTCCAGGGAGCTTATCGGTGTTTTTCATTTCAAAATGGTTTTTCAAGGGTATAATAATTGTGCGATGGGAATGATTGAAAATATATTTATACCAATTCGTGGAAAAAGGTTCTAAAAAGATGTCTACCCAAGTAGTACATGATGTGTTGAATTAATGTGACAATGGGCAATGCAGAGAGAGAGTAATCATGAAATATTCTTGAGAGTAATTATGAAATATTCTTGTGTAGTTGGTGAGTAGAGGCATATCTATTTAACCAAAATAGTGAAAAATTCAATTATATACGAATATGTAAAAATAAGTTCTTAAGCAGCAGGGTTTTGGTTTGATCAAGTTAATAATTCGTATATGTTTTATGATGAACATAAGCCTTTGCTTTCGTTGCACTGGAAGAGTGTTTGCAGATAATTTTAGTTCACAAGCCCCATCGCAAAGCTAAGCCAGGACCTAGTTCCTATCTGTCAACCATTCCACTGAAGAAAAGAGTGATCTACAATTTTCTTCAAGTTGCAAGAGTTAACCTAAAGTAACTTTTTGTGCAGTAGTTGGAGTTCTTGTCAATTCATAGTGAGAGGCAATTTTCACAAAAACGCACTTAGATCTTATGAAATACCGAGCCCAGACGTTTTACCAAATATACCGACACTCTAACTCTTACACGCCTGTCGCTCATGTTAGGAAGAAAGTGATGGAAAACCAAGTCTGCGAGGGAGATTTGGGAATGGACTTGCCAGTTCCTCGCGAAAGGCGATACTCCTGGAAAAAAATTTTGCCTCTGTTGGGATTCGAACCATGAACCTCTGGGTTAACAGGCGGACATGCTAACCTTCACACCACGGGTCTTACAATGTTATGCAAAAAAAAGTGGAAAACTTTTTTAAGTCACGAATTGGAACTTCGGAAGTATATACCCTGTCGAAGTTTCGAACTCGAAGAAATGATAAAGAACAGGCGAGTCAGGAAATAGAATAGAAAATGCAGGATACGGAATTTGTTTACTGGGCTTAAAGACAAAAGCTGACAAGAACTTATACAACGGAACAGAGAAGTGTACAGACGTAATTTGTTTCATCCTTGCGGAAAAGCAATTCGCGTGGCAGTGAATTGGCAATTCCGAAGTCTAGTGACCATTCGATGTTTCTTAAATTTGTGACGCAAGCGAGAGCGTGAAATATTTTCAGTGCATGTAATCTCCAAAATTGAGTGTAAACAGGTGGAAATAGATGAATTTCGATGATTTTGACCACCGTCTGAAGAATATCTCAGCAGAAGAGTTTTGTTTGCTGTTTGAAATGACATGATGTCAAGCAGACCGTCATGAAGTTTTGTGATACCAGAAACCAAGGTATCAATATGTCGGAGTCACCCGTTCTACTGTGTTAAAGGCCATGTTCAAGTTCATCAAACAAATCCGATACCATATGTCTAATACATCGGTGATGGAAACGAAGCACACACTGATTTATCATTCCGAAACTTTGTTTATATAGTATTGGATGAAAGACTGAAAATTAGGAAGGAGCTGTCGGTCTGCAACATCGCTTATTGCCGACGGATTTTTTAATAATGGCATGTGAAGAAGAAAAAAAACATTCATCTGCAAATGCAATGCAAATGAAAAGCTGCCGGTACAACGCATCACAAATTTAATGGAAAAAGCTCAATCTCAATTTTTTTGAAAGTGATACAACAAGAAAGTCAAAAAAGGTAATGAAATAGCAGTGCTATGAATAAGAGATGCGCGGCTTTTAAAACATGATCAAAGTTACCCTCAAATAAAAGAGTTTAAAAACTCATCTCAAAGTAGAGCACAAATACTACGAAGAAAAAGTCCTTCCAAATAAAATCGAGGAGTACGGAAGACATGCAAATAGACCTGGAATACATTTCTCCACATAGGACATTCGTTCACCAAAGCTTATTCCAACAGACCTTAAAGAACTACGACTGAAAAAGCTTTTGGCAAATTTATGACTCTAAAAAATCTAACAAATCAATATAAAGAAATTCGAGTTGATTTGAAATTTTTACCAAAGTCTGATTTGGATGACCATGAAGAAGAAGCTCTGTTTGCTTAGACTCAGCTTTAATTGTGGCTTATTTACTTACTTAAATGGCATTTCAGTTCGGGTTGAACCTGATATTCAACCAACATCTTTCGAAAACGACTTCGATTTTTGTCGAGCTCTTTCTCGTTTTGCACTCTAAGTTTGTTGAGGTTTTCTTCCACTTGATTGAGCTACCTAAGACGATATCTTACCGTTAAGCGATTTCTGTGCTATGTGCTTTGCTTCCGGAAACCCCTCGAGCCGGAGCGTTTATGTCTATCCGCTCTAGATGGCCCAGCCATTGCGATCCTGCGATGCGTACTTTTCTACCTATGCACATGTCGCGGTACAGCTCATACAGCTCGTTGTTGTATCATCTTCTCCACACATTGACTTTGCATAAGGGAGCAAAAATCATTCGGGGTATTCTTCTTTCCTTATACGTTTTCGATAAGGTCCAAGGTCCATACTTCTGCGGTATAGCAAGACTACGGTGATCAATGTCTTATTTATTTATTTATTTATTTAATACTTCATCTACAAGCAATTTTACAGCTATCAGATAATTCATAATTGCACTCCAAGAAAAATAAATAATAGGTAATAATTAGAATGTAAATAAATATAAAACCTCTAGTTTAAATTTATCACGACTCAGACAGAAGATATCAATATTTACACAGGCTTCATTGAAATCCCTAATAGATCTAGATATGGTTTCATTACTTCCATATATCGTTCTATGCAATTTTTCTTTTAAAAACACTCTCGATCTTAAAGATCTTGATGGAACATTACAAGTAGCGTAGGAGCTTTACAGCACAAAAGATCTTTCAGGTCGACGTGCTTGTAAAGGTAATTTTCACCTTCACCCTATTTAATTAAAAAAAAAAAAAGTAGCGCAGGACATATTTATATGGTTACATAGTAAGTCTCTTATTAATGTTACACCATGAATAGTTCGCCTAGATTCTAATGATTTTAACCCTAGTAACTGACATCTAGCTCTATCAGGTTGCGGGTACCAACGCATTTGGAAAAATATAAATTTAGTGAATCGTCTTTGGATCTTTTCTAATCGATTAGAATGTGTAATGAAAGCAGGGCTCCAGATAACATCAGCATACTCCAAAATCGATCTCACAAGAGAATTATACAGAGTTAAAAGGACGAAAGGGTCCCTAAAATCTTTTGCATTTCGTTTGATGAATCCAACCATCACATTGGCTTTGGTAACCAAATAATCAAAATGGTTTTTGTAAGATAGACAGGGATCAAGTACAATGCCTAAGTCCTTAATATTAGTGACTCTACTAATTGATTTTGAATCAATGTGGTAATCAAACAAATGACAATTACTTTTCCTTAAAAAAGAAATTGAATTACACTTACTAATATTAAGATTAAGGCCATTGTTAGAGCACCACATTGACAAAGAATTGAGGTCTGACTGAACTAAAAGACAATCATTGAAGTTACCAATTTTTAAAAACAACTTCAGGTCATCAGCATATAGAAGACATTCACAATATTTTATGACAGAAGTAATATCATCAATAAATAATAAAAATAGAAGGGGACCTAAATGGCTACCTTGTGGAACACCCGAAGAGCACGTGAACTCGTTCGAAAAAGTGCTACCAACCTGAACCTTTTGTGATCTTCCAATTAGATACAATGATAACCAACTAAGCAGCTGAGAATGAAAACCTAAAACTTCAAGCTTCCTTATCAAAGTTTCATGATTAACTGAGTCAAAAGCCTTGCTGAAATCAGTATATACTGCGTCAACTTGGAACCTATCTTCAAAAGCACCAATAACATATGAAGTGAAACAAGCAAGATTACTAACAGTTGACTTTCCAGAGACAAAACCATGCTGAGCTTCTGATAGGCATTCCTTTGTAACGAAATCGAGTCTATTTTTTACTAGGCTCTCAAATAGTTTGGGGATTGCAGATAATTTAGTAATTCCTCTATAATTCTCGATATTACTTTTATTACCCGACTTATAAACTGGAAACACATAAGACTGTTTCCAGTTGTCTAGAAAGTTTCCTTCCAGAAGAGATTTATTAAATATGGAGAGGAGAGGGACACTTAAAGAATTGCAGCAATTTTTTAACACTATTGCAGGTATGCCATCTGGACCAGGACTAAAATTCGATTTTAGATTGACAAGAGCAGAATTTACTTTCGTGTAATTCAATTGGATTAATCCAAGATCAATCTTGTGGGCTACATTGTTTAACGAACAGCTATTAAAATTAGACTTATAATAAACTGACTCAAAAAATTGACCAAACAGCTCAACGGTAGAATCTATATCCGAAGAATTAACATTTTTGAGAAACATGTTGTTAGGAAAACCCATAGAATTTCTTTTTGAATTGACAAAAGACCAGAAAGTCTTACTATCACTCTTAATTTTAGTTTCTATATTCATGATATAAGCCTTATATAGAAACTTACCCAGAACCACAAAATCCTTACGAAGCTTACTAAACTTCAAATAATCAGATTGAAGCTTGGATCTACAGAATAACTTATGAGCTTTGCGCTTCTGCTTTTTTAAATCAAGGAGCTATTTGTTGCTCCAAGGAGAATTAGAATTTTTTTTTTTTTTTTTTTTATACAGGGTTACTCTGTTTTTTCCAGAGAGGGTTTTGTTTCTCAATTGTCTTCTTAACCCAAAGAAGCTACGGTTGGCAAGCGTTATTATCCATTTGATCTCCGCGCTGATGATATTTCTTTTGTTTCCAGCGGATCCTAGGTAGACGAAGTTTTGTTCTACCTCGAATTTATATATGCCTGTCTATTGCGGCGTTTTGTCCAATTCGTCGATATGCGTTGCGTTTTACCCTCACTAACCATCAAACCCATATTTGCCGCTTCTGTTTAAATATTCGCAAAGGCACCTTTGACATCACGCTTCCTTCTTCCGATTATGTTTATATCTTCTGCGTAAGCGAGTAATTGTACAGACTTTTGAAAGATTGTTCCTCCGGTGTTGACGTTTGAGTTTTGTACAATGTTTTAAAGTATGATGTTGAAGAAATCGCATGACAGCTTGTTGCGTTTTCGAAAACCTTTTTCGACATCAAAGGTCTCGGTGAGTTCTATACCAATCTTGACGGAACAGAGAAAGTTCTACAAAGTCTTCCTGTACGATCTTTTCAGGGATGTCAAAAATAGAACTGGCTCTGCCAAGTTCGTCTCTGGCCTTGAGATCGATAAAAAGATTGTGTTTATCGATAATTTATTCCGGAGTTTGTCCCAAGATCTGCCGCAATGTAAAAATTTGGTCTACCTTTGCCAAACTTTTACGGTCTAAAACCGCATTGATAAGGACCAATCAAATTGTTGGCGTGGGGTGTCAGACCTTCACATTTTATAACAGACAAGATTTCTCTTTAGCTGGCGCAAATGTGAGGGCCTTCCTTCTTTTGGATCAGGTATAAAATACTGAGGTTCTATTCTTTGGGCATGGCTTCTTCCGACTATACCATGCAATTGAGCTGGTGCATGCTCCTTTTCAATAGATCTCCAGCTGCCTTGAAAGAAAGTGTGTATATGAACCCTCGCTACTTGAACACCGTATTTGTATTTTATTATATGAGTAGTTTGAGAGGAAAAGAAAAAAGTAGGAGCGTGTTGGTTCGTTCAACACTGCATTTTCCCAGTCATGTCTGATAAGAAAAGGTTTCCTGGAGGCCAATCTAAAATAAGCTCATTGCAGTTTCATTTGAAAATCTCCTGGTGTTTCCAGAGTTCGCGTGGATTTAAAGATCTTATAAGTTTTGTTATTGAATTGAAATGCAAGGTTGAAACAATTTTTTGGAAGCATATAGACACTTCTGCCTTTGAAAGCTCGGCGTCCAGGCCTTTTGCACATGTCCTAGTTCTGATTGCCATGCGAAAACGAAGACTCATGGAAAAGGCGATATGATTAAAGGCCCTTCCTGGTCGTGACCAAAAAAGAAAAAACCTTAAAAGTCCTGTCACACCCAAATGCAACTTCTAAAGAAAAAATCGGTCTCAGAAAAAAAACAGGGAGACTTGATAAGTTGACTTCTATTGAACATAAATGAGGCATGTCGTTGAAAAAACTTTCATACGCAAAAACTCGTACTTAAATCGGTTCAAAGATTGTTTGCTCTTTTTTGAAAAAGTCGGCGAATAGTGTCAAATGAACGGTGTCAAAATTCGATCGGAAAATTCCACTGAAAATTTGAGTCTTAATAGTTTATGTGGTTATCTATTATCTAACACGAAATTAGGATTACCTTTCTTATGCATAAAGTTAGTTGGCCCTTTATATCCATAACACCGAACTTCCATAGTGAAAAGTAAAGCTTGTTCATAGATTCCATAATAGTAAAGTTTATTGCATATTTGCTGGCGCAATAAAATCCTTTCCTACCAAACATTTTGCAAGCCTAGTTGATGAATAAATAATTGTCTTTCCATATTAATAACAAGCAGATTGCTTAAAAAGACATAAAAATGAAATTGATCACCACACCCACATAGATGTAACCCAAACTAACCTAAGTTCAGTCAAATAGACCAATTGATGTAGCACCCAACTACTTTAACAAATGGCACTACCACAAATTATCTGCATATTTAATGCTCAAGCCACACATGTCTGGACTCGTAAAAGTTAACAATACTAATATAGTGCTAATAGTGACATTACCCAACGACAATCAACAACAATTTATGCGACTATTGAAGTGAAAAATTGCCCATGTTTTCTTACTACGATCTACGATTATCCTGGATTGGGACATATCATCGTTATTCGTTCGAAAACACGCAACATTTGTTTACACTGCCAATTTACCCACAAAAGCCCACACACAAAAACAAGAACAAAAAAAAAAAAAAAACAGAAAAGAAGAAGAACCACACGGCACTAAAATTTTTAGACAGAAAACTACAAGGATGGTGTTTGGGTAATTTAGTGACACAAGAAACTACCATGCCTCACGCGAAGTGGTGGATTGTTGCTCTCTTCCTTTAGTATTGGCACGTTGCCTATTCCTATTTCCGTTTTAAGAACGGCACTCTCTTACACCCGACCGACCGATGGAAAATTGTTCAAATACTGTCAATAAATATTAAATACAACAAATAAATATCAACATTATGTGGGGTATTAGGCAAATCAAATAAATGGGTCGATTTACCCCTACATATACACACTATACACGTAGATTGGTAGTTCGAAAAATGGCCAGTAAAAGTTTGTTTGAAAAATAAAGGTGAATGATTTAGTGCTTAGGTTCGTGTTGAAATAAATTATGGCAAGTCTTTAAGTGGAGATGTGTTCAGTGAGGTTTGGAATAGAATGTTCCTTGCTGTTTTGTTGTTGTGTCTTATAGAAAATAATGAAATTAGATATCAAATCCACAAACAGATGAATCAAATGGTTGAAGACCGAAGAGCTAGTTTCAAAAAGCAAGCGGTCTCCTTATTCAATAAAAATAAAAGGTTTCGATTGCTTAAATCCACCGCACTTGCCAGACGGTTAAATTAGATTCTATAAAGAGTTTACCAAAACCACCAACCGTTCACACCCAATAATTTGTTGTGGGCTCTAAGACTATATTGTTATCGTTTTATGGGATACGTTTACGTACGTGTTCATGTGAACGAAAATTTCCTGAACTCAACACTCACCTGATCAATTTTATTGAGCGGATGTTCAAGAAAAATTTCAAGCATCCTATTCACAAAACCCCTTGTTCCACGCGCTGCCCCATAGAAACTCACTGGCTCTATGTTCTTAAGTTCAGGGCCCCAACAAACTAATCACATCTTTGTTGCTTTTTGACGGGCAAGGCTACCTTTTTCCATATTCAGCACGTAATGTCTTCGATTTTATTGAACTGACACGTGTTACACTAGGTCTCCTTTTAAACCTTTTACTTCTCAATTTTCTTTTTGCATTTTTAAAGGTTTGTGTTTTTTTTTTTGTTCTCACCCTTCTGTAAGCCTAAACACTTCACTATCATGTAACTAAATGACCATCTCCTTTTTTTTGTAAATGGCTGAGACTATGGAACATCGATTTTTCCGCACCATGAAACGCGCATGGAATATCAAATTGCAATTAATTTTGAAAAGCTCTCACTCAAATGAACAAATGAAAAAGGAGCGATAGGTTTTGGCTATTGGAAGAAAAGAAATTGCGAAGTAGTTGTTTTTCAATTTGCTTTAATATATTTCGATAGTTTTAATGAATACTACAGCTTCAGGTTAACCATATGAAGTCCCACACACTCATAAGACAGATTTGCCTATTTTTCTCACTCCTCATCTATTAGAGATGAGTTTTTTTCCTCGAAATCGGCACTAATTGTACGCAACAATGCGAAATCTGAATTTAAATCAAATAATACGCCCACCTCGTCCTCCTCCTCTTCTCCATCTTAAGTCGACCCACCGTCTTTTTCTCAAGCCAAATTAATGAATGTTAATATTTGACTGATTCGCACTTTTACTCTTCCCAATCAACGCCAAACAATGGCAGGTTAATAAATCCTTTTCATGCTGAAAGAAAAGTGTTTTTGACACAAGGATTTACAAACAGAATCGAAAGCAAAGAAATGAAATGAATTCGAGGAAAAGGGTGGAAAAAGAAACAAACAAAACCCCACTTCAAAGTTCTCCTTAAACGGACGATCCTTTTCTAGAATAATTGAGACAGTGGGTACAGTAGTGTACCCCCGTTTCTAATTAAAAATTCGTATTCAATGCAAAAAAAAAGAGTAAGAAAACTGCTGTTGTAGCTTATTCGGGCAAATCAGTTTCCTGAACCAACAGCTACCCTCTTAATCAATCACAGGAAACGTGTTGTTTTAATTGAACTCACTTTTGTTTTGATTAGGTTTTTTTTTTACTTTTCGGTCAGGGGTGAACGGTGTGGAAAAAGAAGATGTTGTTATAGCAACCGACTAGAATTTGTGAGTTTTGTGTTACAAATATTTTTAGATTTAGAAGTAGAAGTGGAACATACCAACGAACAACAAGTTCATCAGAATCGACAGATATAACAATTTGCAAAGTGGTGTCGCTTAAGACGCTGCTTCATAAGTTATCATCAAATTATCAAATTTCTGAAAATAAAAGACTAACCCGAAGGACCTTCATTATGAATAGCGAATCGAATGGTACACTGAATAAAAAATTAAAACGAGCCTCGTTTATTTGGTATTGTAACACACTATAAATTGATGTTCACGTAAATGCGAGCAACTTCCAAAACTTCGATCACGACAACGAGACCGTTCTGGATGGCTTTATTCTGGAAAGTTCTCCTTGAAAAATCGGTGAAGCCACTCGCTCATTTTTCGATGCGGTATCTGTGGTCGGTGTTTTCCGACCTTAACGAATAAATACCGATCTCATGTTTATCTCATCATTCGAAGGTAGACTTTGGGTTTATATTCGAGCAAATATTGTTTTTTTGTGTACTTCTTGCTCAGTTTTTTTTTGACGATAAACGCAAACACTTGCGGTAAATACCGAAACACTGTTTTTTATTCCTTGTGCTGCAGCTCGGTATGCGGCTTTCTTATCGTACCGACTTCGATTTCGCGCATACTACAAAAACCAGTAGGAGTAGGTGTCCAATGGAATGTATTTTCATTAAGCTATCGGTACTGAAGGTTTGCTGAGTAAAGTGAGAGAAACAATACCGTACTAAAATTTGACTTAGTGGCCTAAGACTCTAAGAGCAAAATTAGAGAAAATTGAAAGCTGAGTGGCAGAGCGATGTCACTGATTTTAAATTTTGTTATAATTTTGCCGCTTTACCACTCTGCCACTTTGTTAGTCTTTTGTTTGTTGGCCAGTTTGTATTGTAACCTCACGAAGTAAAGGTTGGCTGAGTGACGTTGATATAAAAGTGAAAGTGGTGACACTATTGGTTATTATGGTACGATTCCATTAAGAAGTCCTAATGTCGAATAACAGCGGAAATAATTTACGTTGCATGACAAAATGTCTAACAAAACAAAAGATAAAACAAAAAACAATCAAAATGGCTATCAATAAAAACAGTGTGGCCAACGTAGAGTATTATAACTCTTAAGAACCACTTTGATAAAAACAAAAAAAAAATTCAACTTTTACTATGAAGATTGGGATTTGAGTCCCAGAAAAGTTCTCCAATAGCTAAACCTTTTCCGCATTTGTCAAAGGTTGAAAAAACTATGCTCCGGCCCATTCTAAACTTGTTGTGCCTCAATATTTGCTTTATTGTCTGTGGGAATATCTTCGCTATCCCCTTTTTTTTAAGTTCCAATCTTTTCTGCTGCCAAATATTCGCTTAGATATTACTGCTCTGTTTCGCTAGCAGATCTTTGAAATATAGAACCTTGAAGCGCAGAGCATTCTTGGTTGTGGTAGGTAAATAGTTATGATGAAAATTTATCATGAAGTTCAGAACAGATTACCAAAAAGTTGCGTTAAAGTCTTTTGGTGTTGACTATGGCCAAAAAACCAAAATAAAATGAAGTGTACCCAGACGATTTATGGTTATAGAACTACGCCACAGAGTGAAGGCCTCGATTGTCATACTGCGTAAGCGATTTGGGGCTAGGTTATCTCTCTGTTAATGCAATACGACCCTATGCCAGGTTTTTTTTTCTCAGGCATTCTGAAGTTGCAGCTCAATATGTATGAACCACAGTCGACCGATATGAGGTGAACACAACCCAGGTCATCACTTAAATTTCATCAGATCTATGCGGAAGAGTCTTGGAAATTGGACGAATCTGGCTCTATCGACAGATGCAGTTTAAAATTCTAGCTATTTTAGAAAAAACTGTGAGAGAACTAGAAACTCGATGATATGTTATTTAAACTGTATTTCAATTCGAGGAGTAGGTTCAAAGGCTCGGAGACAAGGAAATAGAGACAGCCTTGAAAAAGGCGACGCTGCAACAGTTGTGAAAGTACCCACTTGATGCTTGAAGTGGTATCCGTGGCGTCCTGTTAGCCTAGAGGTTCGTGGTTCGAATCCCAACACAGGCGAAAATGTTTTTTCATGGGTATCGCCTTTTGCGAAGAATTGGCAAGTCCTCCGTTAGTAAATTCATATTGCAGAAAATTAAAGATCCCTACCATTCCATTTTCCATTCCATTTGTAAGTTATGGTTGACTGATGGAAATACTAAAATACACTACATCAATATTATTCAATATCAATACTTTTCAAATATTCCAACTGATAGGAAAAAAAGCTTTCTAAAAATATTTTCTTGGTAATCTTTTGTATAGGGTGCTTTTTTTATTTGTGCACGAGTTAGCACGAGTCACACAAGGCTGTTTGCCGGCGTCGAGCCGAGTAGCCGCTACTGCCAGCCGCTGATAAGATTTGAGTAAACTGGAAATTCACCACACTCGCTGTTAGCAAGCGAATATATTTATTAGCGGCTGCTGAAACAAAATAATACTGCTTCACGTAGTATTCAGTAAATGTTTCTTTCAAAATTTTTTATACGTTTAAACACTAAGCTGAAACAAATTTGAAAAGCCAGTTTTTTTTGGTTTTTTGATGCTGTTTTGCTGATAGATGCTGTGACAAATAATAGCATTTTATAGTCTTACCGGGCTGCCAGTCTCTGCTTTCATCTGCAACAGCCAGCCGCTGGTAAGAAGTGGCTGCAAACCACTGCTCAAAGTTGGCAGCACTGTTTTCATTCTGATATATGCTTGTTATTTATCTTCAGTTTGTATTGCGATTTTAAATGGGCTCAAAAAGATTTTCACATCATTCAATAATTGAATTTACACCGGCAAACCCAAGATGATTGCCTATCTGAAAAAAAATCCACGTTTTGTTTGCCGATATAATAAAAAAATTAATCGGGAACCAGAACCGAGTATATTCTCGCATAACACTGGACTTATATTGATAGCAATATGCTTATAAGGTTCAGCAGTTTTATCAGTGGCTTAATATTGTTAAGAGCAAATTTTTTACATTGTTATAAACTATAACGGTATGACTAATACAACCAGAAATCTTCTTTCTCTTAATAATTTATTTAAATATCGTGTGTTTTTTAGAGTTTGGTTTTTCGAATAGGAAAAAAACTAACATCTCTAGTCAAATCGAGCAATTCTAATGTCATTAATGTTTAGTTTGGTTTGCCATTTTATTATGGATAGATTGACAAAAGAACAATGCTTGCAAATAGTGCAAATTTATTTCGAAAATAGTGGTTCACTTTGCGAAGTTTACCGCAAGCTCCGTCCATTTTATGGTCGACATAATCGTCTATCAGAGCAATCAATTCAGTTTACCATGGATCGTTTTAGCACTACGTTTACTTTATGTAATAATACGCATCCGCAGAGACGTCGAACAGTGCGCACCGAAGAAACAATTGCCGGTGTAGCAAAGTGTTGAAGAGGCCCCGAATGAATCGATTCGCCACCGTGCACAGTAATTGGAGCTTCATCCATCAACTTTATGAAATATTTTGCGCAAAGATCTTGGTTTACGACCTTACGCATTGCAAGATACAGCTTGCGCAAGAATTAAGGCCGAAAATGAGATTGATTTCGATGCTGATTTTCATCGCAAAATTTTGTTCAGTGATTAGGCTCATTTTTGGTTGAATGGTTAAGTCAACATTCAAAATTTGCAGCATTTGGAGTGAAGAGAATCCACATAAGTACCTTGAGACACCATTATACATGCACAAAAACTAACTGTTTAATGTGCTCCAACATTCGTGGCGTTATTGCCTCAAATGCTCGAAAAAGTAGTTGAAAATTGGCGGCGGCCACATACCCGAAATCATATTTAAGCATTAATGGCATAAAATTATCCTTCTAATAAAGCCTAATTGGTGGACATAAAATTTTCTTGTGCTATTTTTTTTTTCAATTTGAAAGTCTATACCTCTAAAAATAACACCCTATAGATGCCATTCATTCATTGCCACTCCGCTGCTGTGTAAACTTAAGATTAAGGTTCAGTGGGAAATGAAAGCCTTTTGAGGAATAACTTATATGAGGACTACGTGTGAACTATGAATACTCGATATAAGACCCATGGCACAAAATTTGACATATAGAGGAGAAAGGAAACATAATTTACGACTTGTAGTACTGAAGCGACATTAGACTCAGACTTTCGCATTGAGACTGATTTTCCTATCGAAAATATTTGAGTGCAAAAGAGGCGTACTTGCGTCGTCAGAACTAAATTTGGTGTTTCCAAGTCCAGTGATATTTAGCGTTGCAGTAAATACTTCTTGTTAACATCAACTCATTTCAGTAAGATTGGCAATTTCAATCAAGGAATACAGTCTGCAGACAGTGTTAGAAACTACTCGAAATACTAAGCTCCGACTTCTGATTCAAGAAGTCAAAATACCTCTCAAAGTCATCACACTTTCTTATTCAAAACTAATGTCTATTACCATTCTAAACTGCATCTCTTGGAAAAAACGTCACCTAACATTACTCCTTCTTTTCAGCCACTTCACTTTCCGATTGTCTAATCTCTAATGTACAAAGAGGTCTCAATTCCACATGCAGAGTGAGTCCATTGTAATTAACAGTGCGGACATGTTTTATGGAACGATAGCCATTCGGAGTCGGAATTTGCATTCTAAATCGTTTAATTGGTCACCGCACCGTCATTGTATTCACCTAACCATTTACGACTATACTCACTTCCTCGGCCGAAGAATGTTGTTAGCTCATCCCCGCAGTAAACTGCACATATACACTATTAGTCACCCCTGCCAATCAATGGAAAACTATAGGTTAATTAAGCGTTTAGTGCACTCCGTACTCCGCAACAATGGCAATTGTTGCAAAATTACTATTCACCAGTTACCACACCTCCGTTTACCAGCGCCATCGCCGGTCGAGAGTGATTCTCGCTAATTTGGACAAACCATGTGCCGTCAAACACACAAACATTTGTTCGTATACATACTTCGTTGGTCATCGTCATCGTCGTCGGCGTCCGTCGCCATCGTCGTTAGACCACACCAAACCAATAACACCAATAGGTTACGATCATATACGTCACTCTGCGCTACAACCCACTCTTACTCCACTGCAACAACAATGCGAACGCAGCAATTTTCAGTATTCATCCTGTGTCCATGTCCACACAAAAAGGGTGTTCAAAATCAGTGATCTGTAAAATTCATCGATTAACTCGATAACACCTCAAATCACACGGGAAATTATCGACTTTCGATTGTGTTTGTGATAAAACTAAAACTATAGTGCTGCTGTGCAGCCTCAGCCATTCTGGTCTGCCGCTGGGTGCCATTACTCTTTTTTGTTTTTTTTTTTGTTTTTTGTTGCTCAACTGATTTCTCATGAAGAAAACCCACTCAGGTTGGAAGCAATTTAATGAGCCGGATATAATTAAATTATAAAGTCTGCTTTTGACAGCTTCCATCGACTCTGTCAATGGATTTCAATCGTCATGTCACCCAGCCACGTTGTACTAGAACAAAAAAGAAAAAAAGAAAACTCCCTGATGGTGGCATATCTTCTCGAAACTAAATCCGAATCCGTTTCAAATCAATGCCGCACCAAAAAATGAAGGTTTTGCTTTGATTGTGAAGGAGCATCTTCTCATTGAAAAGGATATGGTGTTCGAGACGAGACGAGACGACAAGAAGATTGCCCCCGCCTAGATGAAGAGGCTGGTGGACTACGACTATAACTACGACAACGACGACGACGACGTCGCCTGATGTTGATGATGGTGCGATGGGATATCCGCTACAAGTGCGATTGATTTCCTATTTCCAGTTTCATGCTTCACTGATTGGTAGGTAGTAGCAGTAGGTGGACTGCAGGGATGGTATGGTATTAGGGTATAGCGAAGCATCAAGGACTCGGGGACAAAATCGAAGGATACTAACGAAATGGTTGGTTGATTTGTGATTTACGTTGCCCTGGGGAGTTGTTTGAATTATTTATCGAATAGATGCGGCCGGCAACATTAAGTGGGACAATGTGGTGTCGTTGTCTTGGTCAAGTCAGTCAATCAGCTATGGATGAATGATGTTTCCTAACTACTCTCTAAACGTGTGCTATTTCTGTGAATAGACATCTGTTCATCCATGCCAATGGTCATTAGAATTTCATGCAAAAAAGATTTCTTTCTTTTCATCAGTTAAGAAGGACCTAGAAACAAACTTTTCATTACCACTCATCAAAAAAGTGTTGACAAAGTCATTAAAAAAATCCCACCCTTTGGCATAAAATTAACTTTCTCATTTTGGAATTATATGAACTATGTGACGCACATGGAAAGAAACTCATGTACATAAGCAACACTACGGAGCTGTGAGAGTTCTAAATAAACTGTCCAGGGAGCTGGTTGAACATAACAACTCCTTTGACCTGTCAGTTACTACTTTTTCATGAATTTTGAATACCCTTCCAACTCTTGGCATCGTGTTACATTATACCCATTATCCAACCCCACTAGCAAGTGACATCTGCTCTGTCCAGAGTAAAAAGGAACTTGTTCCTTGGTGTTTTACATTAAAAAAAATTTATTTTTAGAAATTTATTTTGCTACACGTACAACGTACATACAAGTGTTGCCGAACGACCACTTCGACAATTGATTTAAGGACGAGCAACAAATTATTATTAGACTTTCTCTGTGTGTATTTTATTGGTAGAGTCGTCCTATCTCTGCAAACTTTGTGATTAAAAAGAAAAAGTATTGAAATACCAAATATTAAGTACTATACGTAAACACATCTTTCATGTTAAAAACGAATTTCTTGCCATTGAGAAATTTGAGCTGAAATAATCAAAATCGGAAAACACTACATCCCGCCCGACTCCTTCGACCACCATAGTTAATAAAAAACATACAACTTTACCATGTCTGAAAACCAAATCTTACCCAAACGCATACTCTGGCGGTCAATCTTAAGTGTTTTTCTCTTCACCTTTCTCTCAATATATTCTATTGTTTTGTAGACCCACTTAAGGGCCAAGAGAAAGGACAATCGAACATTTCTATTATTCATTCGATGGTAAATGGAAAGCCTATATTATGGATGTGCGTGTTTTTTTATTTCTCGTCCTATTGAGATGTGTTGCAAGGGGCTACAAACTACGACAACGACGGCAAGGCAGAGCTGTCTTTTTCATGCTGTATATACGAAGCACTTGGAACACTTGCTATGGAAAAAGCTTAACTTGGATCGGGGTAAGAGAAGAAGGAGAAAATACGAAAAAGTAACAAAGGTTGAAAAAAAAAAATGGTGCAAATCATGGGAAAGGCAAATGTCCTTGAAGCCAAGAATTTCTTTCTTTTCTTTATTTCTCATCATGCGTTTCCAATGGCCGAGTGAATTTCACATGGGAATTGCGAGAGTTGTTTGATAAACGCAAGATAAGTGATTTATGTTTTCATACCTGTGAAGGCTGTTTCTTATACATACTTAATTCAATGAAGTTGGATTCCTTGAGCTTCAAGATTATTTGCACCTACCATTGTGTGACTGATAGAGTTTATTTGTCAAAAAGCAGTTGAAACTGTCTCAATTGTTCAAATGGAAGTTGTTTCCTTTGTGATAAGCGCGATTAGAAATCTAGTGAGTAACGAATTGATGGAATGGTCAATAAACGGGGTTGGTTGAAGATATGCGACCGAGTGCCTAAGTAGATTTTACTGGTATTCAGTATGAAGACATATTTCAGAATAAAATTATCAGACGATCAACAACACATGAAAATAAATTGTATTTCAAGTCTGTGCCTCTTCTTGGTCGTAACTATATCTCTTAAGGTGCCTTTGAAGGAATAAGGAATTATAACTTTTGTAGAATTTGTACATTGTTAGCTCTGTATGCGTAGACTGTATGAAAAAACTTCCAATAAAGGACTCAGATCGATTGATTTTGCTGCTGCACTAAGTTCAGTTGTTCGTAGTACACTTATCTCTCATTTAGGATTTCATCGTGGTAATCACCAAATCTATCAACCATCAACCAAATTGATAATGCTCTCTTCTTCCCGGGTTTTATGGATGTCCGAACTTTAAGAGGGGCCAATTATAATTCGGACCACTACCTTAAGTTAAGTAATTAACGATTTTTTTTTCTGTTGGAGGTTTGTTAAAGTACCAGCTGGAGCACTCAGACCTAAGTACCGGTCCACTGTACAACCAGGTAGCAACACCGTCTTTTGTTATAGCCTTCCAGATGTTCGGAAAAAAGCCAAAAGACGTTGGCATGATATGGATTTTTCTACAGTCTTTTCTGCTACGAGGTAGTAAAAATGTTACATTAACGTTGGGGAGCATACGTTCGGTCTGTCTGCATCCAATGGAGGCATGCCATCTACAATTATGCTCTTGACAGATCCAATCGTTGATTGAAGCCCTCACTGAGGACGCTGGCACACCTATCGACGTCCTGAGAAAGATGTCTGAGATCCTTGCCTTGCAAGTTCATTCGGCGATCTCATTTCCAGTTATGCCGTGATGGCCTGGTACCTAAATGAGCCTCTAGGAATTTAAACTTCCGATCGCGGTCAGAGAGCTCTTGCACTTCTGGATCACTTTCGAAGTGGTTAGAGGGTTGAGAAGGGCCACCTTGGCTGTGCGAATGCCGTTTTGTGTCTTTCCAATCGAGTGGTGCTCCAACTGTCCTTAAAACCTATGCCATTAGAATTAAGCATAAAAGGCTTTTGACAGCAATGCCTACTTCATTCGACTATTTGATTCGACTGCCAAAACGAAACCCATGGTTAGATCAAGAATGCAGGCTGGCAAATGCCGCCGATCAAAAGCACCACAAATGTTGATTCAAATGAGAACATTCGTTGGCTGTGACTGTGGAAAACAAGGAAGGAACACCGAACTCTCAAAAAGAAAAGGAGATTTCTTTTCTCAGCAGCATGGGAAACGCTAATTTGAGGAAATTAAGAGATGCCATGATTAGAATGAGATTTGAAAGTTTTCCAAAAAGGTGAAACAATCATTCCAAACTGGCAAACCTCGAACTTAAGTCTGTGAAAACCAGCAAATATACACAATTGTAAAACCTCAGTCTTTATCGAGAATCTCGATCACCTCTGTAGACTGCTTAACGGCGGGCGTATCGGTGAGGATTTAAATCCCTAAATACTTTTCCCTTTTGAGAAATCATTAAACTTTATCCTTTCTTTCTATTACTAAGTTCCTCTTTGATATCATTGTAAGTGAATATTTAGTTTAAGGAAAATTTCTCTATTTTAAGTTGTTTTATGGATGTTTTTATCTCAAAATAAATCAAAAGGAGGTACTGTCGGTTTTCAATCTGGCAATACTTTTCTATGAGTTGGTCTTTTTGACAAAGTAAATCAATAAGTAGGGTGGCGCTACAGAGCAAGAATCCCCAGGGCCTAGCGCAATTCTCACAACTATGCCTTAAATGGGAATGGAGGGGACCTACAATTCTCGGGAGGTTCCGAACAGCTGATCGAGAAAGCGCTTTTCATGGCAACGAATTTACTAACGGAAGACTTGGCGATTCCTCACGAAAGGCGATACCCGTGGAAAACATTTTTGACTCTGTTGGGATTCGAACCACGAACCACCTCTGAGTTAACAGGTGAATATGCTAACCATCACGCCACGGGTACCACTTTTTGAAAGCTGTTATTTATTTATGCTCAACTTAGTTTGCCATTTTATGTCGGAAAAATTGTATCGAAGTCGGTTGTCTCCGTAGATAAGTTTTCGACACCATTGACGCCGAATTTTCGGCGCGCTGTTGCTAACAAACAAATTGGTAGAAAGTTAGGCCACTCGGCTGGAATTTATGAGCCAATAGTGGCAGCCACTTGCCCGAAATCATTTTTAAAACATAATGACTCTTATCTTTGTAGAAAAAATGACTCTTATCTTTGTAGAAAACTAGAACTATTGGCCATTAAATTACCTGGGTTTTATCCTTCTTTCTATTTCTTCTTGAATATATACTATACGTCTAAAAAACACACTTTATGTCAGATTCGTGAGCTTCAATAATATGGGGTGGAAAATAGAAGTTCCGAAAGATGAAACTTAAATCTGTAAAATTACCAGCTTCCAAGTTAATGGAATAGTTTTTGTTAAACTACCTACTGATTGTGGTATCAAAAAAATAAAAATAAAAATATCCGCACCTCTATTTTATTTCCAGACTGCACGCACTGCGAGGCGCAGTTTCTGTGGGAGAAAAGAGCCTAGTATTTGTGACGCTGAAATAATGGGAAATGAGGCACACTCAGAAATCCCAGGAACTAAAATAAAGTCTTAAAGAAAATTTGAAGAACTTTATAAGAAAATCAACTCTTTAAGTGTTCTTAAAGCAGACTTAAAGATTTTGCAGAAAATAGTCACTGTATAAAAGCTCTAAGTAGGACTTCATAAAGTGGAATAGTATTGGAAGAGTAAAACAGAAGCTTATTAAGAGCAGAATGTTTTTGTTGAAGAGTTCTTCAAATGCATTTGTGCTGCTTTGAGGGTATAGCAGGCTTGCGTTTGTTTCATTGAAATAGTCGGAAACAAAGCAAGCTCAGAGATCCCAGGAACGAAAATAAAGTCTTAAAGACGGATTGTACCCGTGGCGTGATGAAGTCGAGAAATCAAAAAGAAGATATTTGGCACTGCTTAGAGCGAGCGAAACAAAAATGCACATTTCCTGTTTAAGTCGAGAAATCAAAAAGAAGGGTTCACATTTAGTATAAGAACTTGCAAAACAGACCCATTTGTAGTCATGCATCAACAAAAGGATTCATGCCTCCCAGTTTTCATGAAGGAAAACTAGTTCCTCGCTAATTTCCGTAGGAAGAAACTTAACTTGATAACAGTTTGAAAAAAAGGCGATAGATGGCAGTAGTTTCTTTGCCATTGCTGTAAACTCCATTTTCGAGGCTTATGAGGTTTTATTGCAGTTTTTAAATATGCAAATATAGCGTTTTGTGTAATAATATGAATTAATAGGTTGGCGTACCTACTGCCGGCACAAAGCTATGGACACCTCAGAGCCTTAGTTCATTCCAAGGACCTAAACCTTTATGCCGATTTCGGCCGGCTTAAGTTAGAAAGCGCTCTTCGTGGCTGTGTGTAATTACATTTTCTTAGAGGACTTGAAAATTCCTCGCAAAAGCCGATTCTCGTGAAAAATATTTTTGTTTGGCTGATTTTTCTGTAGTTCGAACTTCTAACTCTCACGTAACAGGCAGACACTACTAATCTAGGGCTAGGACATATGATAAGTCTCAACTCTCAACTAAATAATGATTTCCTGAGACTTGCCATAGCCCATACAAGATTTTCAAACGCAAAAAACTCAAAATATGTCTTCACTAAAAACGCCTAACTTGAAATACCATCAAAGGCTGGACGAAATGAGATATGAGAAATGAGCCCGAAAGCTAAAAAACAAAACAAATTCTCTTCTATTAAGTTATATTTCCCCATTTTCCTTTTCTTGCTCCACAGAATGTATTAGTTGACAGTCAGCCGGCAATGATTTTGCTAAGTTAGCATGTCTGCCTGTAAACCCAGAGGTTCGTGGTTCGAATCCCAACTGAGTCAAAAATGTTTTCCACGGGCATCGCCTTTCGTGAAGAATTGGAAGGAATTGGAATTGGAGTCCTCCGTTGATAAATTCGTTGCCATGAAAAGCGCTTTCTCGTTTAGCCGTTTGGAACCGGCAGAAAGTGTAGGTCCCCTCCATTCCCTCACAAGGCATGGTTGTGAGAATTGCGCTAGGCCCTAGGGCTCCTCGCCCTTTTGCGCCACCCTATTTATTTATTTATTTATTTATTTAAGACGGATTGAAGAACTACATAAAAAACCTGCTCTTTAAGTGTTCTTAAAGTCGACTTAACATTTTTCAGAAAGAATCACTGTAAAAAAGAATAGTATGTATATGTAAAGAGAAGAGTGAAATAAGAGCTTTTAAAGAACAGAATGGTTTTGTTAAAGAGTTCTTCAAGAGCACCATGGGGCAAGTCATCATCATGCTCGCCAACGTTTGGCTAGAAAATGAATCTTGATGATGCTAACCTTCACATCGAACTGCTGCAAAATCATCGCCTTAGAGAAGCAATCATTGATATTCCTTCGAAGAATTTTCCCTTATATTAGTAAAGAAGTTGTAAGTGCTAGTATTTATTTGTTACTCAGCCCCCACCTAAGAATCACCTACATTCAACGAAAATAGTTCTTTCGAATAGCCAAGAGCATAGTCTGGTATTGGTAAAATGACCCTTTTGAAATACCAGCAAATCAATATTCAATAGCTTTTAGGCATTAGCAAGTTGAAGCATTGCATTTCTAGTTTTATATTTAATAAAACTTACTCAAGTAAACTTATGAAACTTACCTTATCATAACACAGTAACCTAAAAACTGCCCACTAAATGCTCAAACACCCAAAACTTTAAGCACGTTTCAAGGGTTAGGGTTTCACTTCTTTTTTCAAATTTATTATTTATTCGCGCTAAGCCACTCGTTATTGTGTACGCATACCACAACTCTTAAATAAGAGCTTCTTTCTAAGTTTTAATAACAGCACAACACGTTTTGACAATAGAAATTTTCCAAAACAAATAAAAAAGAAAAATATAAACACGACGACACAACGACAACGTGGAGACAGAGACACAAAACGCCAAAGTCAATTTTACTTGTTGTTGTTGCTATCAATGTGTATCCACTTTCAAAAGAGAGATACTTTTTTTCCCTATACTTCTTCACTCGATTACTCTGGTTTTTTTTTCGAAAACAAAAATGAGACTAAACACGCGAAACAAACCGTAAACTGGCCCACAGAATTGATCGAATCATAGCATCAACACAAAGCACCTCGATAGTTGTTTTAAAAAAGCATTTAGGTGAGCTATGTCACAGCGACAACATCTATTAGATAGAAAACTGATATGTGTGTTGTACGTTCTTTTTTTTTTTTTTATTATTATGTATTTTGAAACCGTTCCGTGCCGTAGATACTGATGCTAATGCACTCACTCTAGTTAACCGTGGCAATATAGTGGAGAATACTGAAATGAAATTCAAAAAGAATCATTATTTTTCATGAATCAAACGAAAACGACCTATAAAAAAGTAAACAGAATGCTTGAAAAGGACTCGGATAATCTATGGCATAGATAAGGTTTTGGCCAGTTGCCCATTTTCTAGTCTTTTTTTTCATACTCAGTTTTGTTGATGGAGACAACGACGAGATTGAAATGGAGGGACTTTTCATTGAGTCCAGCATAAGCCAGTAGGCTGTAGTTGCAGTAGCAACGGAAAGGAAAAAAAAACCAACAAAATAAAAATACGAAAGGACGAGGCAAGCAGCGGAAAATATGACCCAGAAACAAGAATCACATGCCTCTGACACACACATATCCACCCTAACACATACAAGTTACACAAAGAGAAGAGTTACTCGATGACGGATGCCTTACATGCGATTTATTTGAACTAGTTAAGGATTTTCATCACAAGAAGGATACATTTTAACGACAATCAAAGTGATCCTTATTTTATTTCATTAAATACAGCAATAAATAAGTTTTGGGGGCAAGGATGACAATATTGGAAATCATCTCCCGCTTGTTGCTTTTCTTTGGGAGGTAGTGGGAGGTTGATTTGGTGGAAGTTTCGAATGACATTCAACAGGACGACCGACGACGACGTGACATCTTAACTTTGTCTTCTCTGGATCTAGGACTCTGGAGATGAGTTTGATATTTGAGTTTTGTACCCCCCTCTTCGGTATTCCATGGAATTGTTATTCTCACATTATGGGGTGTGGGGGTGTGTATCCCCAATCTCGTGTCAAACATTTACAATAGCTATCATGCTGCACACACAATATGATGACATAGGCACACCGGAATCAAAATGCACGGTACACAAGGACACGAAGCAGGGTTTGCCAGGATATTGAAAGTGTCAATGCAATTGCAGATTTTAAAAATGAGCGGTGTAAAAGGAGGAAAAATCAGCCACCCTTAGCTGCCACCAAGCAGAAACCAGAAAGCAGCAAGCAACATCAACCTCCACACCTCATACACATCGGTGGAGCTATCAACGACCTAGCGCGCAATTACAGTGGAAAAGGAAAACCACGAGGATGGAAGTACACTCGTTAGCTGTTGTTCTACCGCTCGCTGCTGCGCATGTATTAGTTGTTTTTCTCTAACAAGTGGTCGTCTTTTTACACAAGTAAGTACTGCTGTTTGGAAGTGGAAATTAATACCAACACACCGAACTACATACGTTTTCACAGGATGAAGCAAGGACAGCCAGGAAATGATTTCGCAAAACTGATTAAATGGCAGGAGAAAAAAAAACAAAACTCATTACTGGACTGGATACTCAGACGATATTCGGTCGAAAAGAGAGGAAACTCACCAAAACAATATGTTACAGTTGCTGGATCCTTAAAACAATATGGCGCTTAGTGCGGTTCTTAGGAGCTGGTTGCTGCTATCATTTGATTCGATTCGGAGTTGGAGCCTTTAGTGTTCGCTTCGCAAACAAAAACCCTGGGCAGCCTTCATCAGAACAATATTGCCGACCAACACACACACCAACAATAACGACGACTGTGATTTTCTTTCTCTAGTTTCGAACGAAAAGGACGAACGAAATACTTCACAACACTCTGTTGAGGCGCAGCAACACGAAACAAAGGCAGGAATTTTTCAATTTCCTTTTCCACTTATCACATGCAAAGTTTGCATTTTTTTCAATAGCATTTACCTTGAGTGTCCTTGTTGGAAGAACTTTAAGGACTCTTACAAGCAATATCAAACGATTAACGATAAAAATTAACAAAAACTGACGCGCACGATGTTAACACGGTGTAGAGGAAAAACAAAGCCGAGAATTTTGACAGTCCTGAAGAAGAAGTTGAGAACAGAGCGAATAATGAAAAAAAAAAAAAACATACCAAGTCAGCAGCAGCAGTTTACACACATACAACGTAAAAAAGTCTATTCATGTACGAAGGAGTATGCAAGGGCTGTGATATGAATCCGCCGCAGTCATTACAAGTTCAAAGTAAAAGCTGTACACACTCTCTCAATCTCATGGATGAAAAGGGGTGGTGGTTGCGGTTCTCGTGAGCTCGCTCGGGAGTTCGCTCGTTTTTCCCGTGCGCAGAATCTGTCTTTTTTGACGTAAGCTGAAAATGGCTCACAACTAGAGAACAAAGAACGTGACAAGTCAAAAATCCCATGAACTTTAATTTATTCTCATAAAACTTTTTCACTTTTTCTTACTTAACAGTAGTTGAACGACTGTGGCGTATACGTAACTTTTTTTTCTCACCTCTTTGCTGTCATTATGGTGTGCGGGCGGAATATGAACTGTCATTCTCTCTTTACTGTAAACTTAATGTCAAAATGAAGCTCTCTTTTCGGTTGGACAGGAAATTTCTTTCCTTTTTTTTTTGTTTTTTGGTAGAAAAAAAATTGCAACTGCGGCCGATAGAATGTTTATTACTCAGAGTTTGAGTGTATGTGGTAATGACTCTGAGTCATGGAAGGAAACTGTTGCATTAATGAAATGACAGCCATTTGCGAGTGAGAGAGCACATTGAAGAAAAACTTTTTGGTTTTTCTAACAAAAGTGCCATCTGCTGGTCAGTAGAAGTATTGAAGCTTTGGTGTATTCTTGTAGTGCGTTTGAGAATTTGAAAACGTCTTTGCAAAATAAAGTTCAAATGACTTGCAACTGTTTTGTGAATAGAACAGCTTACCCGAGCTTATTAGGATAAAATAAGTGAAAAATGAAGGTACAAGACTCAAGCATTTCAATGGCGTGATGGCAAGAAACTTGCTTTAATGAAGCTGTCTATTTTTCTGAATAGGTACCATTTAAGTTAATTTTTTCATGGAACACCTTGTGATATTCGACACTTTTGTTTTGCTATCAGTCGGAAGAGCAAATAAAGCGGATGATGTGTGGTTTCTAAATCCAGACCATGAGAAAAAAAATGGAAGGGCATATCGGCTAGATGGAACCGTCGGAGATCTTGGAACGAGAACTTCCTCACATTTTCCTATTCTTTGAGTACCGTAGCAAGATAGAAGTGCCCTTGGCGTAGTGGTAAGCATTTCGCCCTGTTACGTGGTAGTTTCTTTGTTCGAAACCCAGAATCATAGAAAAAAATGTTTTTCACGGGTATCGCTTTTCGCATGAAGTTGGCAAGTCCACCGAGAGTAATGTACTCTGCCATGGAAAACGGTTTATCAATTATAGACGTTCGAAATCAGCATCAAATTGTAGACCCTTGAAATACTTTGACGCCGAAGTAGCTTTGCCTACCATGCCTATTTCAATTATTAGTCGTAGCATAACTTACACTCATCATCCTCGAACTCAAATCGAGGAAGTTAAATATTTAGTTGCTAAGCTCTGGTGGATTCTTCTTCTTTTGTTACACAGCCATTGGTTTTGAATGAGAGCAGCGCACCAACGAAGTAACTTTGAATTCTGATCTTAACTTTTGGTCATCCACATCTTTATTTTGGTGACTAATTGACGTCATCACCAAGACGGCTGATGAAATGGTTTGGGAATTGTTTTCGGAAATGATCGATTATAGTGTGTAACATCTAACCAGAATCCAAATTCATTCAATCGAACTCATTTAAGAAAATCGGGCCAGAAACGTTCATCGTGGATCGAAAAACTTATCCAAAATGTTTAACAATCAAAAAAATTCCGGTCCATAGCACTTCCAAATAGCAACGTTCTTCAGTTATAGCTTTCCGGGTGTTCGTAGAAAAGCCAAAGTAAGTTGGCATGATAAAGAGCCTTGGTTACCAGTTTTCGCCAATTCAGCTTTCAGCGCCGAGTATATGTATCCTGATTCCAGAAAGTGCAGGCTACAGAACATTCACACAGGAGGTGCTCCACCTTCTCGTAGCCCTATCTATAGGATACACAGAGTGTTGTACAACTTAAGCCTAAACATGGCCAAATTCTTGGCAAAAAAAAGGACGCCTTGCCACCTCCAATAAGCTTTCTACAGTTTTTTTAGTACGAGATGGCACTAATGTTTCAGTTTTCTTATTTAACGTTGGGATCACATTTTCGGTCTGCCTACATCCAGGAAGTTATATGGTTGTGCTCTTGGCAGATCACACCGTTGATTGAAGGACTCACTGAGAACAGCAGCAGGCCAAACACTGGTTCAGGTCTGGATAAAGCTGTCTGAGATCCGTGCCATGCAAAATCTCTGTTCCAGTTATGCCATGATGGGCAGCAACCCAAACGAGACTTAAAGAATCTATTCTTTCGAACGTACTTAGAGAAAGGTCTTAAGCACAGTTTGGGTGTCGATGCAAGTTACAAAAATACTTTTCCCCATCCAACTATTCTTTTGAAAGTGGCTGATATCCATTTGGGTAGCAAAGGCCCACTTTAGAAAGCGGATTTGTGTGTGCCTAATGAGGCATATTCTTTAGGTTAAGAAGGCAATTGAGAAACAAAACCCTCTCCTGAAAAGCCAAGGTAACCCTGTACAAGTCCTTGATCATTCCAGTCCTGCTTTACGGCGCGGAAGCATGGACATTATCGAAAGCGGATGAGAAAATTCTTGGTCGTTTTGAAAAAAAAATTCTCAGAATGATCTTTGGTCCCGTATGCGAAGACAATGTGTGGAGAAGAAGATACAACAACGAGCTGTATGAGCTTTACCGCGACATTGGCATAGCCAGAAGAGTACGGATCGCGAGGCTACGATGGTTGGGCCATGTAGAGCGGATGGACCCAAACGCTCTGGCTCGACGGGTTTTCGAAAGTTCATTGCAAAGAAATAGTGGAAGGGGAAGACCTCGTCTTAGGTGGCGCAATCAAGTGAAAGAAAACCTCAACAGACTTAGAGTTCAAAACAGGAGAGAGCTCGACCGAAATCGAAGTCGTTATAGAAGGATGTTGGTTGAGGCCTGAGTTCAACCCGAATTGTAATGCTCACCTAAGAAGATGAAGAATGAGGCGTCCAGCCGCATCGGTCTCCACAAAGCCACCAGCACTTAATACATCATCGGCTTTGAACCCATCCGTGAAGACCCGGTAACAATCCTTTCCTGTTTTATATTGTAAAGTGGACCAGTACTGAATCGATGGAAAGTTGACTTTGTGTTTTGCACGCAGCTTGATGGGAATTATTACCATCGTTTCGGACGTCATATCCTCCGTTAGACGAGAGTCAAGAGCTATGCTGCCAATGAGTTGCTCAAAACTTCAGTGCGAATTGTGCCAGAGACCTCTTCATGGAAAAGTTCTTGAGAACACAACACACGATGGAAGTATTAAGGGGAGCAAGATTCAACATTGCGTCGAAAAGCATCCCTTGGAGTGCTGAACAAGGCCATAGCACAGCCCAGAAATATTGTTTTTTGAATTTTGACGATTGAGGCAATATTTACGTGAGAGCTTGTTCCACCAAATAACTGACGCATAGGAGATGATTACTTTTAAAATAGCTGTTTTTATCTAAAATAATTTTTTTTAAAAGGCTCCCTTGTATTTCCTGAAGACTGACATTGCCTGACCAGTCCTTGACTTGACTTGTCCTCTTGCATGCTGCTCTCAAAAACGTTTTTCCCGAATTACGTACACCACGCGCGGTGAATGCTTTATTTTCACTAAAGCTTCAAAAAATGCGCTGTTTGGGACAGCTCTAACTTTGGAAAAATATGTTCAGTGTTTCCTAGAAAGATGTTCAAGTGACTAGTTTTGTTCCGAGGAGATCCTGTATGACACTGACTTTCCTGCATAGATCTCAAACACGAAACAGGTGTGAGTGATTTAAAAACAAAGAAACCACTAAATATGTCCCTATGCTCAATAAACTAAATATTGTCTGCTGTACTTTTTTCTGGCTAGCTGTTTTAAGACGTACTTCTCTCAGAAGTAGCTACCGGAAAAGCATTTCATGTATTACTTGGTTAGCGACCATAGTAATTTATTCATTCAGCTGACTACTTGGCCAACCCATCTGCTACGACTTCATAATGAAATATCAGGCTTTGTAAACGTCCAAACTTGTACCTTGGCACTTTTTAGAAAAGATGATAGGAAAGGTCAATCAAACACTTCTGCCACAATGAAAAAATCTACTCATGAACGAAAACCCGTTTGAAATACTTCATAGAAACAAAAACTTTCTATGTCCCATTGTCCTCTTTATTCACTAACTAACAGATTAGCTACCTGGAGTAAATGAATTGTTATTGTCCTCAAACTGTCCCAGAAAGTTAAAGAGGTCGCTCAACGTCTATTTGGTTGAAAAAACACATACGTTTTCTGTAAATTATCATCGAATTAAGTTAAATCCATTGAGCTATAAATTTTGAAAAGACCCTTTCCGTAACATAATGGACAAAGAGTTGGAAAATGTCCTGTTAACGAAGCAACAGCTTCCTTATAGACCTATGACGATGAATTGAATGACCACCCTTCTGAACCGCTCTTAGGGTCATGTGTTGTATTCGGGGAATCAAATAGCTCTTTTTCTAAATATTCTCCTCAAAATAAAGACCAATAGAGTAAAAATGGCTTTCCCGATGTTCCTTAAGCTTAACTCTTATGGAGAAAACCTAAATTTTCAAGACCTTACTCGTTTATTGAGAAGTCCTTTCAATTTCCTTATCGTCATCAAGTCTGTACGACTTGTGTTTGACTTATAATTTTTTTTTTGTTTTACATTGTCAAGCTTTTACTATGCAAATTATTATATCACCCAACTCACTTCCACTCTGATTGAATCGTATGTATACAAAGGCATGGATAATAAAGAAGGATTGCCCATTACATAAATTAAATTCATTGTCATTTTATTTGGATACCCTTTTTTTTATTCAAGGACGACGAAGACGATTATACGATAATGCTTTCCATTTGGCCTGTTGAATGTCGAATATATATACGAGTATAGAAATAGACTGTTGCAGTGCTTGAGTACATAATTGAATGGATTACGATTTTTCGATATCACACAGGAAGAATACGGAATATCTTTGTCCTTATGCGCAATGTTTACTTGAAACAAACAGATTGTGTGCTTTGGTATTTTGTCCTTCTGTAGGATATACTTTGCCTCAGTAGTAAAGTGCACTATAAGTCCTTGTGATGGAAAACAATTGATTTTGCTCCTTAGCCGTGTGCATTATTAACTTTACTTACCTCGAGAATCCGCGTCACTGAAAGGATCTGTCTTTGGAACACAGTAAATACATTTTCCCTCATAAATAAGCACACTTGATGAGAGCGCAATACCGGAAGGATTTACTGACAGATGTGCTTGACATGGTATAGTGGGGACTTCAAATCCGTGCTTCAATATTATGAGAGTGGCTAAATAATTTTTTTTCATCTGTTATTGGTTTCGACAGAAGAATTCATCGGCAGATTGCTTTGAATTAACATGCTCAAACATGATTTGTGGTATTCAATCACAGAATCTCCTTAAGGATGTAGAATTCCGAAAGACTATCATTCTTCATGCTGTAATGCACAGGTAGTTTACTTTCTATGAAAGTGCAATGAAGCAGCAGAGGGGAAAGGGCGAGGTATTTTGCAGGTTTGTCTGGATCACAATACTGATGCTTGTAAGTTGTGCCCAAAGGGCAAGTAACCAATATATGAAAACAAACACAATCATCTAGTGAGTGTGCAAGTTCATAACAGACTTGCCAGGAAAGTGAGGGGTAGGTAGTGTGGCCAACAACAAAGGAACACATTAACCAGATTTAACAACTTTTGTTGGTATACGAGTACACATATCAGGACGATTTTGGGAGTTGGTTTTGAAAGCAACTGGCCACATTCTAACCACACGGCATAGAAAATCAGATGCTTACTCTAGGCCCAGCCATGATTTCCTGGTCGTTTATTCGATGAATACTAAGTAAACCGAATGAATGATTAGACTCGACCAAGGGATTGATGAAAATCACAAATAGAGTCACTGCATGGGGGCACAATGCAATTGCTTGACTATTCATTTGCTTGTATGAAAAAAAATACACATATCCGATGTCGTAAACTGCCTCCAGGATGGATAAGATCATTTTTGTGGTCTAAAAGTTGCACAAATATCTGAATGAAGGTACTCCAAAAGAGTATGCACCAAGGGGTTCTTAAAATTCAATCTGACCAGAGAAATCAATTCTTGATGATGAAACGTTTGGGACTAGATTTTTGTGGCTAAACTACAACTCAATCTCGTTCTGTTTTTACTGTGAAGGAAAAATGTAGTGAATGGCGATAGTTCTCGAGAGATTTTATTACTGCATTTCGTTTCGTTTTCTATCTAATTACATTCTCTATCGATTGCATGGTAAAGAAATAACTGATTTATCTGGAAGTAATCCTTTGAGGTGGTACCCGATGGTATTATATGGTTAGCATGCCTGCCTGTTACGTAGGAGTTTGAGGTTCGGATACAAGAAACAGGTAAGCTACTGGCAATTCTCCGATAGGAATTTCATGCCATGGAAAAGCTTTCCTCGATTAGCCGTTCAGAATCGGCTAATACATTATAAGTTGTAGGTTCCTTACAGGTATGTGGTTGACAGAAAATTGCTGAGGCCCGGAACTACCCGCCTTTTTATACCTTTATTGTAACGTTAAAGGTTTGTATTGCGTTACAGTCGAATGAGCATTGTTGCCAGAAAATATTTTCCAGTTATCGGACGTGGTGTTCTCAGGGGCAATTCATGAGCTCATCTTAACTAATTTTAAAAGCCTTTTGGTTTGTTGGAAGATGTTAAGGAGAAAACCTCCTTTGCCTCAAAAAATCAAACTATCCAAGAATGTGTCCCTTAAATTTCAGAAGCAAATTCAAATTATTTTCGGAGTTACAGAAGAAATAGTGAGCAAGCGTCGAGCAGGTATACCAGTGGCCGGATCGCTCGGAGTTCTCGCGGCCACACTGAAAAAAATATTGGTTGTCATATTGACAATCGGTGGTTGTTAACTGAAAATTGTCATATTGATGAACAAAATAATCAATATGAAAACCAGTTTTTTGCATTTGATGATTGCAGTCATCAATTTCGGTTATCAATTTGCAATTGTCAATATGATGATCGTTATTTTCAATATGAAAACAAAGATTGTCAATATGATGATCGTTGATTTGCAATTGGCATATTGACAACAATTTATGATAATCGTCACTATGCGGTTGTGATATTGACAATCGTGGTTGTTAATATGATGATCACCTCCTTGCAGTTGTTGTTGCCAAAATAAAGCAAAAGACCGTTGTCATATTAACAACTTCGGTTGTTAATATGATGATCGTCGTTTTGCGGTTGTCATATTGACAATCGTGGTTGTTAATATGATAATAACCTCCATGTAGTTGTTGTTGCCAGAATAAAGAAAAAGACCGACACAAAACGGTAAATCTAAAGACAAAAACTGTCTGCTTAAAAATTGTCATATTAACAACTTCGGTTGTCAATATGATGATCGTCGCTTTGCAGTTGTTATATTGACAATCGCGGTTGTTAATATGATGATCTAATTTTAGCAGTTTTCGCATAGAAAATTGAAATCATCAATATGAAAACCCAGACAAAAATACAACGGCAAAAAATGTTGTTTTAATCTATATTTTGAGTAAAGCGCGTCATTCGATTCGTAAAAGTTGACGTAGTAGTGTCGCAATACCAATTTTGTGTGTACCGAATTAATTATTAACAACCACTATTGTGAAAAGTGGGTGAAGTGAAAAATTAGTATCAGCATCAACTATATAATCTCTAAAAAGCTTACGGAAGATAGATTTGTGTTTAATAATAAATATATAGTAATCAGGTGAGTAATTAGTAATTTCCTAATTCTTTTTCTTGAATGTGTAGTTAATTTAATATTATTTATCATATCAAGAATTTATTGTTCCTTGAAATGGAGTGCTTCATTTGTCGTCATAAATTCAATGCCTTAAGTGAACTCATTAAACATTTAAAAAAAACATGAATTATCCTCGAACAGCTCACTAAAGTGCTTTGAAAGATCGTGCGCCCAGTGTTTCGAAAGCATTGATAGCTATAATCGTCATGTCAAGCGTAAGCACCTAATTTCAATCGAAACATCGCATCGGAACAAGACAATAAGATGACATCGAATTGCGAAGCCTTTTGAAAAGTTGGAATCAAGAGCATTGTTATGATATTTTGAAAAGTAAGTGGACCATTTTATTATACATTTACATTATTTTATACATTCTTTGTGCTTTTTAATCGATTCAATTGATTTTAAGATAAAATAAGATTTCTTTAATAACTTTCATTTCAAACATGGATGCTTCTATTTCTGAAAATAGCATATTGTACAGACCGATGAAAAAAAAAAACAATTTTTTTCTGTCCACATAGGTTTTGTTGAATATTGAATTTTTATTTTATCTAATTTGATCTTTTTTGTTTTGCTTAGATCGATAAGGACTTTTCCATTCTGTTAACCGATCAATTCTCTCTCTTTGGGAAAATTTATATCAGAAACTAAAAGAACTTCTCATGCTTAATATAAAGGACAAGAGAACGGTTGATGCCCTCAAAAACATTAATGATGTTGATTTCGAGAAAGGTAAATGTCAAATTGATGCACACAATTTACGTTTATAATTTTTTTATATCTTTTCAAACTTTCAGATGACTTTGTATGCGGTGTCTTTAATAGTATGCATTACTATCTGGTGCCCTCCAAACACGTTCCAAAAACTAAAAAACCACGTTCCGACGACCAAAAGTATCACTTTTCGAGGCATACTATTAGGGATTCGCAAATCTCTTTTCTCTTCGAGGAAGAAAGTGTCCAACAATTGGAGGACCATATAAAGTTCTTGAAAGATCGTGGGGAAACCATTCAGCCTTTCGTCATGCATCTGCGTGGGTCAAATGAGTTTGTATTCTATTTATATGACTATAAATTTAAAATTAGTAATGCCTTACCTGCTGTAGACATTTGTTTTAAGTGTTTTTTAATTTTTAATATACATTACCCACCAGCTTGTGAGAACCTGTGGCAATTTATAAAAATTTTTTTTATATGAAAAAAGCCAAAAAAGCTTTACCACAAAAATTGTACCCACTGCTTGATGCGCTAAATAATAAATTTTTTTCTAAATAAATAGATATCTAAACACATATAATGTTTAATGTATTTTTATAGTTAAATTCGGTTGCATTTCAGGAGGGAAGTTCATTAAATGGTTCAATTAAAGTGCTGAATAGTAAGTATTTGTTTGCTAAAAAATGAGGAGTGGAAAGTTTAACAAATTTTTTAGAGAATATTGTGGTTGTGAATATGATTACTGTGGTTGTCAATAGGATGATCGCAGTTTTCAATACGATTATTCCGATCATCGATATGATGTTCGGAATAATCGTATTGAAAACTGCGATCATCCTTTTGACAACCACAATAATCATATTGACAACTCAATCATCCTATTAACAACCACAATATTCTCATTGACAACTGCGATCATCATATCGATGATCGGAATAATCGTATTGAACACTGCGATCATCCTATTGACAACCACAATAATCATATTGACAACTACAATTATCTTATTGACAACCATAATCATCAAATTGACAATCTCGGTAGTTTTTTAAGAGTTCGCTGGCAGCTGCAGAAAAAGGTTATTGGTCCGCAAATTTCGCAAAACAAAAATGCACAACAGTTAACTGCAGAAGTTAACATTATTTTGCAAAAGTTCGTAGAATTAAGTAAAGGCCAGCTTTAGTTTGCAAAGTTTGGCAAAAACCAGCAAAATAACTAACATCCCTACACGCTCTTATTTGTACAAAGTTTCAGAATTTTCACAAACCTGTGCAAAGTTGCGCAATAATGCGAAAAGTCACACGATGGAAGCATTGCTTCTGAAATGTACATCTGAGGAAATATAAAAGTGTTTTAATTGTTAAAAACTTTACTAATCTTTTCATTTACACGAAAATACTCAAAATTACGGAGAAGTAGCCAAAGTTAAAGAGAGCTACGATACCGAAAAGTTACGCTAACCTACGGAGAGTATTACATAGTTGTGCAAAGTTGAACAAAGCTATACAAAGTGACGCAAGGTAATGTTAAAAGCAAAATAACGTAAGCGAGTTACAAATCTACTTAGAGTTAGTGAGAATTACGTAATGGTATGCAAAGTAACGGAAGCTTTGCAGTTTATCGCAAAGTTAATCAAAGTTACCCGAAGTTATACAAAGTGGCGAAAGGTAGTGTTAAGTAACGCAAAGCAACGTAAAGTTTCAGAGAGGATCTTAGAGATAGCGAGAGTTCCGCAAAGTTAATCAAAGTTACATATACAAAGTTGCGAAAGGTAATGTTAAGTAACATAAAGTATCGTAAGGTTTCAGAGAGGTACTTAGAGTTAGGGAGAGTTACGCAAAAGGTGTGCAAGGTAACGCAAAGCAATGCAGAGTTCTGCAAAGTTAATCAAAGTTCCATAAAGTAATACAAAGTGACGGAGGGTAATGCAAAGTAACGCAAAGTTATACAGAGCTCTGCAAAGTTAATTAAAGTTACGCAAAATTACAGAGTTCTGATAAGCGGCAGGCAATGACCTGGTCAGGAGTATGCACCAGCTCATTTACAAAATATGGTCGGAAGAAAGCATGCCCGATGAATGGAACCTCAGCATTGTTTTTTCGGTCCTCAAGAAAGGAGACACTCTGAACTGCGCAACTACAGAGGTATCAGTATAGTATTCTTAATATCGCATACAAGATCCTCTCTGCCGTATTGTGTGAGCGTCTGAAGCCATTCGTCAACAACCTGATAGGTCCTTATCAGTGCGGCTTTAGACCAGGAAAGTCCACCATAGACCAAATCTTCACACTACGGCAGATCTTGGAAAAAACCCAGGAGCTTCAAATCGATACCTACCACCTTTTTATCGATTAAGATTAAGGCCGCGTATGACAGCATCTATAGAGAGGAGTTATATAGAGCCACGTCTAGTTTTGCCATCCCTACCAAAATTGTCCGATTGTGTAGGATGACGATGGAGAACGCACGGTGCTCCATCAGGGTCGGAAAAGATCTCACCGATACATTAGATGTCAAAAAAGGTTTTAGGCAAGGCGATGCACTGTCATGCGACTTTTTCAACATCGTTCTTGAAAGAATAGTGCAAAACTCCCACGTCAACACAAGAGGCACAATCTTTCAAAGATCCGTTCAACTGCTCGGATATGCCGACGATATTGACATAATTGGAAGAACGCAGCGTGATGTCAATGGCGCGTTTATGAGCATTGAGACGGAAGCGAAGAAGATGGGTTTAGTGGTAAATGAGGGCAAGACCAAGTATATGCTGTCATCAAGAAAGGACACCCAACACCGACGTCTTGGACAGAACGTCACGATAGACAGCTATAACTTTGAGGTAGTTAAGGACTTTGTCTACCTAGGCGCTGCTATTAATCCGAGGGGCGGCGCAGTAGAGGAAGACCGCGACTCAGGTGGCGCACGCAAGTAAGAGAGGACCTCGAACAACTTGGCGTGCAAAACTGAAGGCAGCTAGCTAGGGACCGAGCGGGCTGGAGAAGCATGTTGGTTGAGGCCCTGGTTCGACCCGGACTGTAGCGCCACTTTAAGTAAGTAAGCAAAATTACAGTTAGCTACCCAAAGTTACGTAGTTCATTAATTAAAAGAATAACCGATCAGCTTGAGTATTCAAAGTGAACTAACTCTTAGTTTATTATTCATGATAAACGAACGTACAATGATTGGATACATGGCTTGTGTGGATTTAAGAGCAAGAAGTGTAAGATAGGTTTTAGTATAAGAGAGTAAGAGAACACGTAGAGAAATAGATTGTTAAATATTCAACAGTAGTGTTGCGCAAATCAATGCAAAGATAGATCTGCGGAGAATACCTTCCAAAAGAATAACCTTGTTACGATACTGCAACACAAACTGAAAACCAATCTAACCTCAGTGTTGGCTTCCTGACCAGGTTCTAACCAAACCAAGTGGTATCCTTATTGTTTTTGGTGTGCTTGTGCTGCACATAGTTATTGAGATGACATATTGTATAGACACGCATATTTCAACTATTGTTATTTTTATTTGCTTACGCTTGTACACCTCCCCCCTCCGTCACCAGCCAAACTTTTATTAACTGGCTAAACAAATCAACCTAATTTGAAACAATTTCGCCTTTTATCAGATTAAAAACGTAACATAGTTCAAATGCTACGTAAGTAGGTATTGGATTTAAGTTGCAAACTACACTCTATTGTTTAGATTTTACCTGCTAACAATTAAAAGCCAACAATCCAATTATAAAAAGAAAATGGTTTTATTGTTACAATTCAACAACACATTGCTCTAATTGCCAAACTCACCCAGTCTCTAACATTTCGAATAATGAAGCTGCCCCAAGTAAAAATAGCAAAATCCACATTTGCGAAATTCAATATAATCCTCAATACTATTTAATTGAAAGCCCAACCCATGTAAGTATACATAGGTAGGTATTAGGTGCACACTCTCGCATAAACCAAATATTACTTTCGTATTAATTAAGGACCTGTATCACTTTTCCATTTCACGGAACATGGGGGAAGCATCAACGAAGCCAACATATCGGCAGCTTTTACTCAAAACCAAATCTAATTGTAAGATATTAATTTGCATTATCCTGTGCTTCGTTCGGTGTGTGGATGTGTGAGAGAGTTTGAAACTCCACAATCCAAGTAACGCATTATTGGCAAGAGTGTTGATTATTGACATCAATATGTATTTAGATTGAAGTAAGGCATCAGGATGTCTTCCTCTCTACTCAACGTCTTGAGCGTGCCTACCTACTTTTGAACGAATAATTCACTGAACTACACACACATCGCTCTCAATTACTTCGAACGGTAATTTAATCGGTTTCCGCTCGTTAAAACGCTAACAGGATTGATGGCCATTGCGTGTTGGGAATTTGACAATTAAATCCTCGCCATGAATCAATTCAACGTCAATTGTCACACAGCACACTGCGACTTAAGAGGACTTCCCTGCCACCACCGGAAAACGCGATAAAGTCAAATCAAAATATAAATTCCTTTGAATGAGGAGTCCTAAATGGTTATAGATGTGTTCGTGTCTATCTATTGTACGGAAGCTTCGGTATAAATAATATGCCAACGATAAGAATCAAACGATTTGCCGCGTGTGCTCTTGTCACACACACACAAAAAAAAAAATAAACGAATATGATTCCCTTTTTCCTTATTGGCGTAAAATATGATGACACTGCGGGAAATCCTAGGGGATATAAATTTTTTTTTTCAACTTTGAATTTTATGCTAGATTATTTGGATTATCAGTGTCAGATTTTCAATTCCCTTTGTGATCCTTATTTTGCTCAATGGAGGAAAGTAAATAAAAAATTCAGCATTAGGAGTGCCTAACTTTTACTTTTCATTTTTTTTTTTTTCTCAAAGAAAAATGACATTTTGATTGTCTCAGGGGAAGATGCAAAATGCAAACCTTGGATTTTGTTCTTCTTCTTTTACAATTTTCCAGTACATTATCAGGTACTACGTAGGGGAGCTTATGTGTTTACTCTTTATTGCTTTAACATCGACGCTAAGGACGTTTCTGTCAAAGTTATTCGAAGTAGCAGTTAAGGATTTCAAATTTAGTTCAAGTAAATTGCATATTTTGGGTATCTGTGTTTTAAGTTCAGAACCGTTTAGAGTTTTGCAAAGAAACCATAAACGTCTACTTTGAAAAAATGCGGCTAATGCCGCTGTGAATCGATCAATAAGTGGAAAAAACGCTAAGGATGAAGTTTCTTTACACGTTTTCGACTTGCATACTACTAATACGGTGGTGGTGGCGATGATTTTAAACTCAAAACCCTATGTTCTGAGATATTTAGGTGCTGAGTGGTGGATATTTAAGCTTCGCGGAGGAAAACACCTTGACAAGAGCTCCAGGTTGTTGCCGTGACGTGGCTAACCATTTGCATGTCTGCCTGTTACGCGGGAGATACGTGGTTTTAAGCCCAAGAGAAACCAAAAATTATTTTACACGGGTATTGCTTCACGCGAGGAATTGGGACGTCCTCCGATAGTAAATTCATTGCTGTGAGGAGCGTATTCTCGATTAGCCGTTCGAAACCGGCTGAAAAATTTACGTCCCCTCCACTCCCTCACAAGGCACGGTTGTAAGAAATGGACTAGGCCCAAGGTCTTCCCGCTCTGTTGCGCCACCCTATGCTCAAGAAACGAAGCGGTTTCCGAAAACGTGATCGGGTAACAGTGTTCACAGGTGGGACACTTGAACAGTGCTGTGGAGGCCATGAGGGGCAGAACATTAAAACGGCTGTAAGAACACCGAGTTCCGAGTTGAAGTGTTGCAACCAAATGCTTCTAGTACCACTGAGATATGTGCGTTCGGAGAGGAGGAGGACAGCCCAGTATTTCTTTAGAAAGAAGAAGGAGTTCAAATACGAAACTAGCCCTCCAAGAACTCCTATCTATGCAACGAGATTATGCAAAACAACCTGGTGCAGAAACTGTGAAGCCCATTTCATATCGAACTGGAGAAAATGAGGCGTAGAAGGAATGTCTTTTTTGAGGTAAACGAAATGGTAAGGCGGAGCTGTGAAAGTCTACATTGCATTATGAGTAGGTAACTGTGTTGAAAAGCGTGTAAAGCCATATTCAATCGGATTGACATCAATTGAATATCCCAAATTGTCTTCAATCTACATTTCTAAGTGATTAAACTTATTGCATAACAAGACCAAAGGATAATTGAGAAGGGCAAGAAGAAAACTCCTCCCATCACATTCATACAAAAACAAATCGAGATTATTATTTTATCATCATCTACAGGACCACTCTGGGTAAAGTTGGTGCAAACTCATCTTCCGTAGAGTAGATCTAGACACAAAGAAAGATGAGAAACCTGCAGGAAAACACAGAAGAAAGTTAATTACCTAACCAGTTTCGCTCACTTAAACAATGGATATTTATATTCCATGAGAGAAGGTCAGAAGGAAGACGACAACGACAAGGACGACGATGATACTGGGAACATCCAGTGCAACAGTCGTACGACAGCCAAACACCCTACTCTCAGCTATCCTTTTTTTTATACTCAGCTAAATTGTTTGTCTAAGACGAATATGAAAGATTCATCCAATGTCGAGCCTGGGATGATACGCTATTCAGATGGGCGAAGAGATGGTCCCGCCAACTTTGCTCTGGGCACTCCATATCATATATCCACCAACAAATGCGCGTCCTCATTCTCGCATTCACGTAAAGTGGTTAGCAAAATGTCCTTTTCTTATTATTTTATTATTAGTGTCGCTTCTTTTAAGTTTTCTCCTTCGTTTTCTATTCTGCAACTTGTTACTGCCATCGTTTGATAGGATACTGTACACCCAGCGATGATGATGATAGTCCTAGCTCCTGGCAGTGGTGGTGGTAGCAGTAGCAGCAGCAGCAGCGGCGGCATAGTGCACAGTGAGTTTTCCTTTTCATAGGGAAACCCATTCAATTTCTCACTCACTGTCTAGAATCTAGATGAACGGAGTTGGAATAGTATGTTGGATGAAAGATATTTAATTATTGCACCAGGACCTGCTGCAATCTGAAATAACTCTTGTTCCCCATTGAGGCCAGTAGCACTGCCGCACCAAGGCAGCATCAGACACGCATAGGTAAAAATGACTGGCGTGGGCTCTCGAGATGAAAAGTAAACCTCTAAACTGTTATGATAGTTGTGTGCTTTCTTTTTTTTTTTGTTCTATTTTGTGTTGCTGGTGGTGCTTCTTTCTTCGCCCTGACACAGCCAGCGAAACCGAATGAGTAGGTTAAACTTTTAATTAAAAGCGAATAACAAATCTTTGTTCAGAAAGACTTTTCTAAAGATGTACGGCGCGCGAGAAGAAAAATGACGAGCAACGGGTGGTTCCTGCGATGAGCAGATTCTTAGTTCTGCTGCTAAGGTGTATCCCACTACTAATTTATCATTTTGATGGCCTTTTTTGTGTCGGTTCATTAAGGGTTTCCTTTTTTACTTCCCTTCGGGGCTTCTGGGTGCGTCTTTTAATATATATTTTTTTAAGGAGTGTAAATTCAAGAGAGTGTAAAATTAACAGCACCAACATTGTGCTCTTTTAAGGTAGAAATGTTCCAAGTATAGTATTCCAAGCTTATGTTGGTTTGTTAAAATTCAGAAACTATAGACGTAATTAAGGAAGGAGTCTTGTTTGTTTTGAGAAATTATTTTCATATTTTTATGACATGAAAAAATCTTAAGTCGAGAGACCTGTCGATGACTCTTGCTGATATTTAATCCGGTAAGTGGGACAACTAAGACCCTTTCGAGTCGATAATGAACTAATCATCAATCGTACCAAATTTAATAATAAAAATAATGGATACGTAGTGGGCCGTCAGCTGGAAAAACAAACAGTCGCTACTGAGGATCTAGGATGACCACTTCTGCAGATTGCTCAGCGGAGATGAAGACACAAGTTCCGCTGTCAGGCATGCTCCATTCAACTTCAACGACTAACAGGAATGCCGCCCTCCCGACTTAGAAGAAGAAGTGGTTAAGAGGGTCTTACTATGTAATACCTCATTTCCGAGCGCTATATTCCAAAATTGATTACTAGAAAACTTCAAATGATTTCGGGAAATAGTTTTTTGTAATGTTACTCGTATCATTCATTATTAAACTTTACATAGTTTTGTTGTTTTTACATAAAAATTACGTATGTGACCGCTACACGTCCTTCACTGCGTCAAAAGTGTCCAGTGCGCACGGGGTGAACGATTTTGACTGATCAGATGATCTGAATACCAAAAACCCTTTAAAATTTATTTTTCTCATTCCCTTGACTATGGATAGACACGAACTTTTTCAAAAACTCAAAAAAAAATTTTTGGCACTTTTTTTCTGCTATTCAAGGCTGTTAAAATTTTTTGGAAAAGATTTCAAAAAAAGCTCATGTCCATCTGTTGCGACATGTTTTCTGATCATAAAAATGTTTCGTATGACAAGATCGGGCAGGTTAATTTTTCGAAAACGTTCACCCCACCTCAAAAAATACGACTTTCGAAAAAACACGTTTAAAGATTGACAACGTAATAAAATATTGTTCAAAATTCTTACGATCAATCTGCGATCCCAGGTCCGTAGAGTTCACCTTTTTGTTAGAGGAGGAATTCGCGTTGAGCCACTTGCTCTTCTCTTTGATCGATTACATAAGACCCCCTTAAATCGAAAAAGACTGCATTTGCAAATGGCCTTGATGACAAGCTTTTCAAGGCAGCTGAATATCAGTTGAAATGGATCTTGCACCAGCTGATCTGCATGATATTATCAAAGAAAGTACATAATATGCCTGATGAATGGAACGTCAGTATCGTATGTCCGCTCCCTAAGAAGGGAGACCCTCACAATTGCTCCTATTATTGAGAAATAAGTCTTCAAAAGCTCTCATCTGCTATAATATCTGAACGACTAAAATCAACCTTGATGATCCTTACCAATGTAGTTTCAGACCAGAAAAGTCCACCAAATTTTCACATTACGGCAGATCTTGGAAAAAAGTGAAATGGAAAAAGGAGAATTCACACTGCTCCATCAAGGTCGGTATAGAGAACTCACAGAGACCTTTGATGTCGAAAAAGGTTTTAGGCAAGGTGACAAATTGTCATGCAATTTCTTTAACATCATACTTGAAAAGATTGTACAAAACTCAAACGTCAACTCCAGAGGAACAATCTTTCAAAGGTCTATACAATTACTCGCCTACGCAGACGATATTGACACAATGGAAAGAAAAAGCGTTATGAAAAAGTAGTAGTAGTAGTAGTATTATTTTTATTATTTCTAGGTAACAGTTCAATTTTATAACATTTTTACAATAAGTATAATAACTCAGAAATAATAGTGACATAAGTATTTCTTTAAAAGAAATAGAAGTAATGCCACATCAAATTAAAAAAAAAATATTATATATGAATGTAAATAATATCAAATGGGTGGGGTGACCCTTAAATTTATACCATCAAAGTGAAAAACAGATACAATTTTTTAAACTTTTTTTTTTTTTTTATAACTTCATTCTTGTTAAATAATTAAAGAAAAAACATCAGTAAACTAAAACAAGTCAAATAAAACCAAAATATCAATGAAGGACATTGAGGAGCAATTCAATACTTTTTAAATCATGACTCAAAAGCCAACTTTTCACGGCTTTTACAAAAGAATTAATATTTGTAAGAACTCTTAAATTATATGGAAGCTTGTTGAACAAACGACACGACATGATATCATAGAAGTTTCGGAAAGCTGTTGTGCGAAACCTGGGTATAGATACTAAATGAAGAGAATTAGTCCGTAAACAATAATTATTGATGAGTCTGGAATTAAAATTCCCCGACCTTCTAAAGAAAATCTTGAGCACTTTAAAGCAATATAAGTGACGGACTGGAAGAAGTTTCAAATCTTGGAACAGTGGAAAACTAGGGAACAGACGATGCTTCCTACAAATCAATTTTAAAATACGCTTTTGAAATATCAATAAAGGCTGAATTCTATTCAAATATGCTCCTCCCCAACAAGTTATTCCGTATTGCAATTTTGAATGAAAAACACCATAATAGATTTTCATCAACAGCTTTCGAGAGCAAGTATTGCGCAAGAAATAGAAGCTTCGCAGTGTACTACGAAAATATTTTCTCAAATTTTCGGTATGATCTACAAAGCTCATTCTAGAGTCGATCGTGGGGCCCAAGTATTTAAATTCTTCAACTTTTTCAATTTCGAAACATTTTTCGGTGCAATTGAGACAGCTCCGAAAGGAACAATTGTACAAGCTGTTACTGCAGCTGCAGTGAAAAAGTCTGATGATTGGTGCTTTTTCGAGTATTGAAACAGAAGCGGCAAAAATTGGTTTAACGGTTAATGATGGGAAAACGCAGTATATGCTGTCATCAAACAAGAGCACCGAACATCGAAGAATTGGACAAAACTTTACAACAGACAGACATAACTTCGAGGTAGTACAGGACTTCGTCTACCAAGGATCACCAAAAACAACATCAGTGCGGAGATCAAACGGAGAATAACTCTTGCCAACCGTTGCTTCTTTGGGTTAAGAAGACAATTGAGAAAGAAAACCCTCTCCGGAAAAACCAAGGTAATCCTGTATAAGACCTTGATCATCCCAGTCCTGCTTTACGGCGCGAAAGCATGGACCTTGTCGAAAGCGAATGAGGAAACCCTTGATCGTCGCGTCGCTAGAAGATTACGAATTACGAGACTCCGATGGCTGGGACACGCAGAGCGAATGAACATCAACGTTCCGGCTTGTCGGTTCTCCGAAAACGCATTGCAGGAATAGGCGGGAAAAGAAGGCCTCTTAGGAAGAATCAAGTCGAAGAAGACCTCAATCGACTTAGCTTGCAAACCTGGAGAAAGCTCGTCCGAAATTGAAAGAAGTTGATTGAGTACTAAGTTGACCCTGAACTATGTTGCAAACCTTAGTAAGTTAGTAAATGAAGCCAACTCAAGTACAAAAGAACGTATACGAACAAGGACATTATATTTAAAGTCATATTTTCCCACGGGAACCTTAAAACTACGGACCCGAGCAATGCCGGGCGGCTCAGCTAGTGATTAAATAACAAAACACAAGCCATGCGTGTGCAGCGCTGGTTTTAATCTTAATTTAAACTACTTTTACTGATTGTTAAAGTTAAATAACCTTCTGATGCGAAGTAACGACTCATGCATGCCTAATTAGTTCTGTGGTGGGAGGCAATGCAAAAACTCCAAATTGAGTAGTTGGTGAAATCCTCCGCGATAGTTGAATCCTTTAAGTGAGTGCAAATCGGGAGAGCAAGTCAGGTGCATCAGTTGAATCTGTTGATATAAGTTGACGAAGAAAGCCTAAATCATTGCTGACCTGTCTTTGGGAAAGTGATTGAAGATTTAAAAGTTGAATACGATTTCAAAATGGCGAAGATAAAAGAGAACTTATGAATGTGTATAGCACTGTAGGTACTATCTAAATCAATACGAGACTTATGAACCCCATAAGGAGGTAATTTATTTATTTATTTATTTAATATCAATTAGAGTTAACAATCTCAGTTAGATAACGAAAACTAAAATAAGTGTTAAATCAAACCTAAAAGGATACTCAAAACTCGAGATGGGGACGAGCGTGACATAAAGAAGACTGTTGTATAAAGAAAGCGATATTTATAAACATTTTTTATGAATAAATGAAGATTTTTCCAATTCGGGCCATTAAGCAAATGTACTGCTTCCTGCACTGTTAAAGAACTTACTCCGAAATATAGTCGCCTTTGTGCTGCATAGATAGGCCACACTCCAATAAGGTGAAAGCAGTCTTCTTTTGAGTTAAGGTTACACAAAGTGCAGAACAGATTAAAGCTTCCATTATAAGGGTCTCCGTTTAACCCAAGGACCTCGCATCTGGTTTTGAATATTAGTGATATTTGTTTGTAACTATACAAGTCATTAAAATAGTTATCAGCTTCTAAATTAAAGTTGAGTTTTGAATACAAAAATCTGCTCTCCGACTGCTGGGCTTCCGCTACAAGCAACTCCCTCTGAGTGTCTTCATACTTTTGAATTATACGGTACAGCCGATCTTTTAAAGTACTCATATCAGCTGCGATTATGTTCGTATCTTCTCCATATATTTCGCCAAGATTTCGCCATTTCATCATCCACCAGTCATTATTTCTGATTTCATACTGGAGCATTTTGTTTACAAGTCTCGATGCGGGGAAATCAAGCACTTTTAGAATATAGTCGGCTTGTGTTTTTAGAGTAGTCGTAAATATTTTAGGTAAACCCGTTTCTAAATAAATAGCATAATTTGAAATGCTAGATATTACATAACTCCCTTGTGGAACACCAGACAAAATATTGAAAAGGTTAATTCCTTGCAAGAGATTCTAAAAAGTACAAAGTTGGAACGGAAACCAGCTTGAAACATAGTCTTCAACGGCTTGTTTCCTGCGTCCAACTCACCAGCATTTTGCAAAGTAAGCATTGCAAATTCAGTTCAAGATCGAAATGCCTAATATGGAGTTAATTTTTCATATTTTTCTTTTTTTATGGCTGGCGTCATCAACGTGAACTAGAAGGAAAAAAAGCTCTTCTGCTTATCTGCTCCACTTCAATGATCCATCTGGAGCCTACGCGATCATCTTAGAGATCTTCGTCTTCAAGCCTCCCGGTCTTGGATTGTTCCATGTCTGAAATCAACCAAATGTAAATGTTGTTGCATCTGATTTGTACCAATAGTGTGTTGGTCAGCCTGAATTTTCTCGTACTCTCAATGTAACAACAGCAATTGAGCTGGTCGTGCTGTATTTTTTCCAAGATGGTATTTTTACCATGAAGGCTTCCATGGACCTTGGAAACTTCAATACGATCAAGCTCTGTGTCATACACAGTGCATTTGCTGCCGTTATATTACTCTAATTCAGTTTGCGCAATGTGAACCATAATATGTGAGTTCTGTACGTACAACTGCGGTGTAGGGGGTTAAACTTTTTCGACACTTCATCCATCGTACGCCTGATAGATGATGGAAGTCATCACAATCCGCTTTACTATTTATTGATCATAGGTTACTCGTATTCAAACTTTTCACGCTTAAGGGAGCGGATTTCTGTTCAAATAAATGACTGGACCAGGCATTTTCAAGTAACAAGTCTTTTTGAAATAATACATTACTTACTCTCTTTCAAAGCGTCCATACGTGTCCATATGTCAAATGATCGTTGCATGAATGCAGGATCCTCACTTATGATGAAATTTTCGATGTGCCTTGGTGTTTTGTGCCTTTTTCTTCCGGCAGATAGTCAAGGACTTAAGGGATTCAAAAAGCCTTCTAGATGCACGTGAGCTTCATTAGTCAGGTTATAGAAATCGTTATCCATTGAAATACTATTGATACCTCGTGTCCATCTCAAGATCACTGATGTGTGGCGGGATTACTTACAATCTAGCAGCTAAGCATAAAAGCTATACCTAGTAGCCTTTTTTGATGACGAAATCAAAGGGACTGACTGATTCAACTACTTGAATTATACCTAATGAGATGTAGGTACTTTGCAAGAAATAATGAAAAGCCTTTTGTTAAACACAATCAACATTTTAAAAATAAGATTCAATATGAAAACTTCTTATCTTCCTTCTCATAAACTCCACACAATACAAAAATATTCGTCCTTAAATTCTGACAGGGCAAATTTATTTAAATAGCATGAGTAAAATTATGATTACCCTTCTTTCAATAGAACCACAAACCAAAACCCTATATACCATAGATACTACTACCCGCATTACTTCCCACACCGACTGAATTTCAAAAACATTAAACAAAATTTTGAACAATTGCCCCTCATTATTGTTGCTTTGTACTTCTTGAACTAAACTTCTCAAAAAGCCACAGAGTACATATATATTATATTCTTGCTGAAGTCGATACAGATAATTACCCAAACCACTTTGCCTGGGGTGTTATACGGAGCCACAGGTAGCACCAACCATCATCATCGTCAATGACTTCGTTAAGATTATCACCTTTATATAGAATTTATACGACGACAACGACCATCAGGAAACAACTCAAAAGGACGATTTAATTTAAATTGAAAACCAAAAATCTATCCAAGGCCACAAAAGCCGCACACCGTCTCTATCTCCCTTTCTCTCTCTCTCTTTGTGTGTCTTGCTTTTCGAAGAAACTAAATCGTACTTCTTGTCATGTTCTCAAGCGGTATTATATTCCAGCAAACTAAAAGACCTCCTTTGCTTCTCCGCACCATATACTTTTCATTTCAAAGAAAATTATTATAAATCGAAATGGCTGTTGCTCCTTTAGCCAAGAAAATAAACAAAGATAATGACGACGAAGATGCTAACGATGAAGACTATGAGGGGGACAATAGGGCTGCAATCATAGGAAACGTCCCATACTCAAGTAGACGGATAATCCCATCTCCATCCACTCGAAAAGACCAATTTTCCCTACTCGAAAACACAATGCACGAGCACGTCTCTGCCAAATACAATAGCTTTTCTATGCGACAACGACAACGACAACGACGGCGTCTATCACCAGCACCAGCACCAACATCATTCACTCCACCCACTCTACGTACCTTGCTATTCACATAATTAGATGATACTGCTGGAGCCTGGTAACAAAATTTTTGGTTGTATTAAAGACGGCCCTTTCAACAGGGTTTGAGAGACTGAGGCAGAGGCTCAAAGCACTTGTTGGATGAAAGTATGAAAGATCAGGAAGAGCCACTTGTTGGTAATTCTAGGTGCGGTATGCAGTTCTATTCATGAAATCTACAACATGCTATTCTATGCATGTGCACATGTCCTTGAGAGTTGTACACTGCCCGCCACCGAACGTTGTATAGATGTAACTGCTTTTCAAAGTGAAGGGTTGGATGCGTTTGCGTTTGAGCTGGTGATAGTTTTGATGAAAGTGGAAAAGGGATTACTAGTGTTTCGGTATCCTGCACAAAAAATTTGTACCTAGGCCTATACAAACAGCTTTCAAAATAAATTCACTTGTTACCCAGGAAAATTGTCAAAACTTCATAAAAAAATCCGACTTTGTAGAACGAGTATCATACACTGAGAAGGGTAATGGTAGACACATTACATTTCGAACCTATCATTTCACATTCCAAGTGCAATTGAGAGGTATGATATGTTTTGGCATTTCCAAATTCGTAGTTTATAAAATGGCTTTCGGCTTGGTTCATTGAAATTTGTATGATTGGTCAGTTATCACTTCGTTACTTTGTATTGATAGCTTGGGGATTGTTTGTTCTCTTATCTGTCAAAATTGGAAAATGGAGCAGGTGGAGTTATTTCGAAAGTTTCATTTCGAGACACATGAAGCAGGATGAGCCGATGAGGTATACTGCTCGATGAGGATGATGAAGAATGCATATCACTTTTGGTTTGTAGGTATGTACAGTACATGTATTTGAAGTTTTCAATTTGCAACATCTCCTTAGCCAACGTACTGTCAATTTCTGGATAATTCTTTGGCTATTAAGGCTAGGTGGACTTTTTTAGCGAACTCAGAACTCATGTAAAAGTGTTTGCTTGTATTAGTAAATCATTTTATTCTCTTAAAAGTGATCCCTCTTGCCATCGTCGCGTCTGATTTCAAATTCTCAATCTTTTCTCTCTCTTTTTGGTCTCGGCAACAGCCAGAATCCAGAAACTAGAAAAGAATTACGCACTTGCATAAGCAGAACAAAGGGGTGAGAATTATACGAGCATGCGCTGTGCAAGTAGGCATATAAAAAAAAAACAGATATCATTCATAAGGCACACTGACGAAGATATATGCATGTACACAATATGTCCGAATGAACATTTTTTACGATTTCTTGTTTTTGGATGGGTTGAGAATAGAAATATGTATCGTGTCAAGTCAGGAAACCGGTTCATTTTTTTTGTCAGTTTGCTTGCTGAGATAAATACAAATAATGAAGATGTTGTAGGGTCGATATTTCTTATCTTGTGTTTTTGCGGATGTGGAAAACATGATATTTGTGTGATTTAATTGTAGGTCAGTTTCTTGGCCTAGTTTGATCAGAAAAATTAATGAAAAAGGGGATAACTTGGGAACTTAGATAATACTCATTTTTTTTTTCATTTATTTATTTTATTTTTATTTATTTTTTTTATTTTTTTTACCAATAACTTGTATCCATTTTAATAATTTCATTTGCAAGAAGATATATTTTAAGAAAATAAAGGAATGGATGTTTTTTGAAAACTGCAATCGAAGGACAAAAAATTCCCTAAGAAAATTCAAAATTTTTCAAGTTAAATATGATTTAAAAATTTTCCGTTACAATTATTATTATTTTTTTTTTCACTTGAAATTTGAACAAAAACAGTAATCTTGTGGGCCATAACCAAGCAAATTGAGATTTAAAGAAGTCATCTTATCAAACGGCCTGTTTTTTGTGGGAGTTCTTAGGATTTTTTTTCAATGACCAGTAAATAGATAGAACTTTAAATTTACTATAATTTACTAACATATAATTATATCGACTGATAAATATAAGTTTTAAGCTAAAAATATAAGGTAGAATATGAGTTATAGTTCTCTGTATACCCCGCTTCAAAAAATGAACTCGCAATTCCTCCACGATTCCAACTGGCTTGTCGAAAACAAAAAAAAAAGTTATCGTCGTTTTCATCTGCAATCCTAAATGCATGGCATGAACTATTATGAAGTGAATATATACAAAATTGGACTTTTGGTAAATACATATTTGGAAAAAATAGTTACGAATTTCCGTTGGTTTTTTTGGTTTTTGCTAAAAAAAAAGTCGTACACTTGGGAATATTTGGTTGATAGCAGTGTGTAGTGTGTAGTATGATAGTATAGAGGAAAGTCTGAAAAGCACAGTTCTGAGAAGAAAAGTTTTAGGTCCGCTTATAACTGTGAAAGTATAAAACTTTTTTAACTGCTGTATTTTTAAAACGACTTCGAATTTTCAAAAATCACATTGCTATCGTATTCTAGACATTTTAAGAAAGCAATTTATGAAAAACCAAAACAGATCACGTGGGATGGTCCTATTAAAAAATATATATATGCATGGTTAATAATAAAAAAAAGTCTTTCTCATCACTACAGAATTTAAAACTTCATGTACTTGGCCGTATCAACACCACCTCCTTAGGTACCTACTTGTTTTTTTCAAAATAAAAAAAAGGAATTCCATCTCTCTAGCAATAATCTACCTTATGAATAATTACCTTCCATAATTTTTTCTTGTAAAACGATTTTTGAGACATTTTTACAAGTTTTGTTATGTTGAATGAATGGGCTGAAATTTTGTCAACAGCACGAATAAACAAAATTAGACACGAATACTTTATTATAATATACCAATTGAAATTCAACATGTATCTAGCAATCAGCACAACACAATTTACAGAAAATTACACTGTAACTCTCAATGTATAATTTATTTTAAATTCAATTGAAAGAATTCTCAAATACAAAAAAGTTCCTTCTTCAATCCTAAACTAGCTGACCCACCCGGCGTTGCTCGGGTCTAACTTATTTAAAGCGTTGTTAACACAAAACTGTCAAGAAACGAAAACTAAGAAGACTAAGTTTAAGAATGCCTGAAAATTTCTAGGTTTATACTAATTTATTTCCATCATTAGGTCTGTTCATTGAACTTTCCCCAGGGTTGGATAGTTGAGTAGCGACCCGCCCCGGCTTCGCACGGGTACAATGCTGATACTAAATACCCTACAGAAAAACTGTGAACGTTGTATATAAAAACACAGCGGACCGCACGAAGCCATACGGGTATAAAATTAAAAACATATTTTCTCTGGAAGTTACTTTTGAAAGAGCGACATACAGTTGGCCATGTGAAAAACAGTCAACACTCAAATCTAAGCCTGCAACATTAAAGGTTTGACCCTGCGATTTATTAATGGTCATTCCAAAAGATGTCTTCACCGGAAATTGCAAGCGTTTAAATTGGAAGGGTAAATCCGATATTATCAGAGGGATTCGGGGAATCAAAACATCTTCTCCGGTACCACATCCTGTGAGTATTGTGCACTGTATTATGAAAGTTTTCAGTGATTTTACCAGCAAACGCGTGCCATTGCAAAGTTTTGGTGAATTCAGGTTTCTTAATAAAATAACAGGTGGTACCCGTGGTGTGATGGATAGCATGTCCGCCTGTTAATCCAGAGGTTCGAGTTCGAATCCCAACAGAGGCAAAAATGTTTTTCCACGGGTATCGCATTTCGCGAGGAATTGGCAAGTCCTCCGTTAGTATTCATTGCCATGAAAAGCGCTTTCTCGATTAGCCGTTCGGAACCGGCAGAAAATTGTAGGTCCCCTCCATTTTCTCACAAGGCATGGTTGTGAGAAATGCGCTAGGCCCAAGGGCTCCTCGCTCTGTTGCGCCACCCTATTTATTTATTTATTTTAATAAAATAACTGGACAACCTACTTAACACCATTTTGTGTGGCGGGAGTCCTGATGGGTTCAAAGAGTTTAGAAATTCTGTAGGAAAATGAACAGCTTCTTCCAAATCGAGAACAGTATCGACCGAGTAGTATATTTTCGTTGGCGCATCAATCTTTGAAAGAATCAAGTTATTTACCTTATCTACTTGTTCGTTAGTTGGTGACAGAATCGCTCTTTCTTTAAACCAAGATATTGTCTTTGAACTTATGTTATCAATGTCAGGCAAGAGCCTGACTGAGGCGAGCCTCACGTTCCGTTGACGATTCTTCATCTCTTGCTGAACGTACTCTTTTGGCATTCACTATACTACGACCTATGTTCGAACGCCGACGTCTTCCAGACTTGAACAAAAATTTCTTAGTTCTATATAAATGATTACCTATGTACGAATTGCCATATTATTAGTATGTGCCGCAGTAAAAAATATCTGAATACTTACCATTCAGAAACAAAAACAAAAGATACCTATTCTTTTCAACATAAACTACGATGCTTTAAAAAATAGTTTGCTTTTCGTGCGAATTTCAAACCGATTTTGAAAATTATAAAATTGAAGTAAAAGTAAAAGTAAATATTTTTAATAAATATGTTTGTTATGACATCGCATTACAAAACTTTAAATTTCTTGGCTTTTCTCTGCTATAATATGCATGTATTATACATATAAACCTTCCTCTTGAATCACTCTATTCATTAAAAAAAACGGCATCAAAATCCGTTGCGTTGTTTTAAAAATCTAAGCATACATAGGGACATAGGGACAGAGAAAGCGACTTTATTTTATGCTATGTTAAGATGAAGATAAAGAAGACGCTGAATTGCAATTAAATGCCCATAAACATCCGGATATGTATTTTCATAGATATACATAAGTACTTACTTCCTACCCACACTTATCCACCCTCTGCTTGCCTTCCCACATGCACAATATGAAACAAAAATAAAATAAATAAAATATAGGTACAAATAGGTACAAACCAATAACGAAAGAATAGTACAACCAACAACTTTGAAACAAAGTTAAAAAAATTATTTCGCATAGGTACACCTTACCCAAACGCATATATCTTATTCCAAATAAGTTGAATCCTATATGCCTATGTAAGTTACTGACCTATACCTACACACATTTTCATGCCAATCGCGTAATGTCATCAACAAAACAATAGAAGTTCTCAAACACAAAATAACTACCTAGTCAAATACAAAATTTTAGCTGAAGAAAAAAAAGAAACACACTCTCATCAAGTTGTGTACACTTTGACCAAGGAATTCCATTCTATTAGTGCAGTGGTGCTATTTTCTCACCCCTTTCCCTTTGTGCGTTTGCCTATGTCCGTTTCTTTCAATCCTTCGTCATTTCAAACTTTTTTTTTACAAATGCAAACTACTGCTACCAGCAAAAAAAAAACAACAGGCACACAGTTTGTAATGAGAAATGAATAGCACAAAAGATCACAAAATAAGGTCATAGGTATAGAATATAGATGATATGTATGAGGGAATGCATAACGCATAAGATCATCTGAGCGATACTCCTTTTCCAAATCACAGAGAACAGACCAAAAAAAGAGAAAACGGCGCTAAAATTGGTGGCGGATTTGCTTCGAACTGAAATGCATATGTATATGTTTTTAAGCAAGTTTTTCTAGTAAAAAACCCAAAGTAGACAGTTTTTCTAGAATTTATATTCCAAATTCTGTGACCACAATAGTATATTTCTTTATTGAAACTAATTAAGATTATATCAAAGAAAAATACCAACAAAAAATTGAGGATCTTTTGGCTTCTCGTTTTTCAAAAATCGTTTGCAAATATGACTTTATTGAAGTTGAATTATAGCGGTGTGGAGAAAAAAATATTGATTTTGGGCTCAGAGGTTAGTTCAGGAGCTTTATTACCTTCAAAAAAATGTATATATATATGTACTTGAAAACACCCACGCCTTGCCCCATGCTTTATAAGCTAAAAATAGGCAGTTTCACCAACTTCTCATCATAACACCTGTTTCAAAACACTTAAAACTATTACCAATGATTTTATAAGATGCGCCTGATATTTATCTACTATTTCCTTTTTATTTCATGAAAAAATATTAATAAACGCCAAAGTTATTACCATAAGAGTATGCTGAAAACCGAAAAATTACAACAAATTGACGAAGGTTTTTTTCATACAAGGAGACAAAATTTGAAAAAAAACGCTCAGAGGTTAGTTGCATATATATTTTCTAGTTATAAAACGAAAAAGAAAAAAATAAAAAGTTCATAAATACGAGTGCCCCGACCAAAATAGTGAACAAATCGAAATTTTCAATAAAAAAAACGGCTTCCGGTCCCTATAAAAACCGTTAGGGAATAACTTTCAGCATTTGAATGATACAAAAATGTTTGTGTGTTTATCATCTTTACAATACATTTTGTTTCATCGAATTATCAAGAAAATTGCAAAAGTTATGAAGCAATAAGTCAACGCACTTTTCAAATTTTAACGAAAAATGCAAGGGACACCTAGCCTTAACATCTATGAGAGGAAACATTCTTTTAAGGAAACAGAGAAGAAGAAGAATTTATTTCAAAGACGTAGACGAGTTCACTCCTTCAACACTCTCCATTAGACCAGATAAATAATATTTCTTCAATTACGTGCCTTTCTTGTCTCCCAAAGTCACCAATGCGTTATTGATTTTGAATCAAATCGAGTGTTTAGTTTCAAAGTATTCCCATTGAGTATTCCAGTCCCACAACAGCCCAATGACTCTTGAACGGCCTAAATAAATTAACATCGTCCTTCATAATAATCTGAAAATCTAGTATTATCCTTATGATGTAATCAAATTATGGCACAAAACCGTCATCATCATCAGGAGATTCTCGCAGAGCTAATTGCTCTGAATAACCTCAATAGGGCGAATAGAATTTGCTAATTCGATTACTTTGATTAAATTATAAATTATGGTCTAGTCCTGAGTCTCCTCCCAATAAGACGAATACACGAGAATCAGTTTGCAGTAATCAATTTGTGTATGCGAACGAGCTATTAGCCATTATTGGAAGATTCATTAGCTGTTTGCATTGTGTAGGGAGAAAATGGTACGGACATACTACATGAAGTGGTGGAGCACAAAACATTCCATAACAATTATTGACACCAATTAGAAGCCTTACAATGAGTTAAATGTCTGAAATATTATTGCAACTCTGACTAGAACATGGACAAGCCATTAACTTGCAACAATAGAAAAGACACATTTTGAATGACTGCTCAGGTTATAGCCTAAAAGGATCTCGAAATTGTGTAAATACCGAAAGACTACTCTTAATGAATTGAACAACATGTCTTCAAGTTTTAATAGAAGTCTTAATAGAACTAAATTATGGAGAGGTACTACAGAAAAAGTTTTTGTTATATATTTTAAAAGTAAAAAAAACTGTAAAAAAAACTTTCTACAATTAAATCGGTACTAGAGCATCTTTGTGAAGCTTGGCTGTCCCTTTTTTGAGCACCTCAAAGCATCTTTCGAAACAGTCAAGATGTTTTATATCCTGTTAAGCTTTTTGTTGCTAGAATGATTTATTGCTAAATTTTAATTGATCATTGTGCTTTCTCGACCGAAACGTTGGCGTATCAGCTGATATGATGATATGATTTTCAAATTTTATTTTTATTTTTGGATATGTAATATTGGCAGATAATTATTTTGTATAGAGATGATGATATGATATCTATCGTAATTCTCAACGGGATGAGAAACTTTGTCCCTTACAGGACAAAAGCTAGTACATATCTAAAGAGAATTCGTGGTTCGATTAGAGCTCTAAAGAGGCGACTAGGTCAAAATCCGGAGTATATTTGGAACGAAAAGAAAATCTTTATATTTTCATTATACATATAATTCACTAGCGGCCCGTCCCGGCTTCGCACGGACACTAAACATGGCATTTACACACACATTCACAATTTTTAGAGTCGAATTAAAAAAAAATAGGAAATTTAATTCTTAGATATTATTTAAAAATTTTTTTGTACTTTTTCATTGTTTTGTATATATTTTTTTTTTATTAGTGTTTTCATATTTTTTTGCGTTTTAATGTTTTTGTTTATTACGTTTCTTTTGTTTGTTTTTTCTCGACATCGCAGGTTTTTTTGTTTACTGCAAAGAGGTCATAGCCTCAAAAGAAAAGGTTTTTATTGTTTTAGAGCTTCCCTGTAAACATTACTTGATGTTGCTTTTTTTGTGGCAATAAAATAAATTGATTTTCATGGGCTCCGACCCGCGATACTCCAACATACAGTTGACCATGAGTAAAACATTTCTTTTGCAGGTCGATCCCTACCAATTCGAAGGATTGGCCTTGGGACTTGCTAATTTTTAATGCGAAAGATGTTTTTACCGGAAACTGAAGCCGTTTAAATGGGATTGTCAGATCAGTCGGGATCATCGGTATCCTCGGTATATGAGCCAGTTGACCAGTTGCTGAGCCAGTGATAATAGTTGCTACAGTTAAACTGTCCTTTAAATCTTTAATAAGCAGCCTCGTTCCATTACACATGTTCGGAGGGCTTAAATTTCTTAAAAGCATTATTGAGAATCCGATTTTTAACGACATCTTATGTGGTGGCAGTCCAGAAGTGTTCAACGAATTTAAAAATTCCTGTGGATACTGCGTTTTCGATATTAATCACAGTGTCGATCGATTTGTATGTTTTTATTTGGCCGGGGGCTTTTTGGTATATGAGCCAGTTGACCAGTTGCTGAGCCAGTGATAATAGTTGCTACAGTTAAACTGTCCTTTAAATCTTTAATAAGCAGCCTCGTTCCATTACACATGTTCGGAGGGCTTAAATTTCTTAAAAGCATTATTGAGAATCCGATTTTTAACGACATCTCATGTGGTGGCAGTCCAGAAGTGTTCAACGAATTTAAAAATTCCTGTGGATACTGCGTTTTCGATATTAATCACAGTGTCGATCGATTTGTATGTTTTTATTTGGCCGGGGGCTTTTTGGTATATGAGCCAGTTGACCAGTTGCTGAGCCAGTGATAATAGTTGCTACAGTTAAACTGTCCTTTAAATCTTTAATAAGCAGCCTCGTTCCATTACACATGTTCGGAGGGCTTAAATTTCTTAAAAGCATTATTGAGAATCCGATTTTTAACGACATCTTATGTGGTGGCAGTCCAGAAGTGTTCAACGAATTTAAAAATTCCTGTGGATACTGCGTTTTCGATATTAATCACAGTGTCGATCGATTTGTATGTTTTTATTTGGCCGGGGGCTTTTTGGTATATGAGCCAGTTGACCAGTTGCTGAGCCAGTGATAATAGTTGCTACAGTTAAACTGTCCTTTAAATCTTTAATAAGCAGCCTCGTTCCATTACACATGTTCGGAGGGCTTAAATTTCTTAAAAGCATTATTGAGAATCCGATTTTTAACGACATCTCATGTGGTGGCAGTCCAGAAGTGTTCAACGAATTTAAAAATTCCTGTGGATACTGCGTTTTCGATATTAATCACAGTGTCGATCAATTTGTATGTTTTTATTTGGCCGGGGGCTTTTTGAACTATAAGATTGTTTATTTCATTAACAGTATCATTCTTAGTTTGCACTTTAGCCCTAGAACATAGCCAATGAAAGTCCTTTTCGTGAAAATTCTCGATATCAGGGCATATACTATATAGCATCTATTAAGTTTTCCAAAATATGGAGTGTTTGACCTAGAGACTCATCCAGAAGAGTGTCATATAATGACCGCTTAAATTTGGAGTTTGAAAAATTCCTTCTCCAAGTTTTAGCAGTTGTTGTGGGAAATCGCTATCAGTGATTCTATGAACATGAGCTCTCATATTCGTTCGTAATAACAAAGTTTCAATCGAAGCCCATAAGGGTGACGATTTCAAGCATGCCTTGATGATATCTGCTCGCGTACCTCGATTACTTTACTTAATAACGTGGAGAGTTTGTCGGAAAACTCCCGCAAAAACAAAAGTAATCCCGCCCATGGCTGCAGAGGAGTTCCTTAGATCCTGTAAAGATCTGTTCACGGCCTCAAAATGTGCTCTATGGCTCATCGTGCATTCGTCCCACATAATCAATGAGGCGTTTGCCGCTGCAGTTTCAGATGAAGATTATTTATTTCGACATATTATTTTGGCCCTGGCCTGGGAATTGTTTCTGATCTTTTGGGCATTTTAAAATGGTAAAAGAAAAAAACGCCTTTGAACTAAATAATTAACTGTCATATCTTTGAGCTACTTACAACTGCTTACTATATAACAACGTACACAACTAAGTAATATTATTAGTTATCGGAGCTTTGGTAAGGAATTCTATTTTTTTTTTTTTTTTTTGAAACCTAAATATAGCCTATGTCACTCAGGGATAGTGTAGGTTTCCAACGCAACGGTGAAAGAATTTTTCAAATCGGTGCAGTAGTTTCGGAGCCTATTCGAGACAAACAATCAAACAATCTGCGCTGGTTTACGCGCTATGCCCTATGCCGCGATCAATCTTCAAACCGCAATCACTCCAAATCCTGTTGTCAGTCATCTTGGTGGTGTCTATTGACTCCCCGGAGCTACCGTTTAACCTCTTTCTATAATTTTTTGTGGGGACTGTGAAAGAACGATGTTATGTCAAGAATTCAGAAACCATTCAAGTACGTATCAACTTTTGCGAGAAACGAGCAAGTCAAGAGACTTGAACTGCCATTAAAAGCACCATCCCACTTAAATCTTGTTAAATTGGGCATAAGATTGTAGATCCTTGGAATGTAGTAGGCTCCGAGACTCCCCCAGATTTGTGGCACCCCCTATTGCTTTTTTCATTTGCTTATATTAATAACACAAATTTCAAATCCATGGTTTGCTTTTGGTAAATTTGGAACAAATAGGAGCTTCGGAATAGATTTAGTTTTTTCTTCAAAAGTGGAGCAAATTTGCTCTGATCGGAGCAAGGTTCTAGTGCTGACTAAAACGTAAGACAGAAAATACTGTTGTGTTCGAAAGGATGCAAAACTTTTGGTCTTTTTCTAAGAGCTTCAACAATTTCAAAAAGTCATCGATTCCGAAGCGTGTCTTCAATGACTCGCCATATATGTAAACTCCATCGACAAAGCCAATGGGCTGTCAACTCAATTTGTTGACAACTCGACACTTCCTAACCAGCATATTGGCTCCGCTTTAGCTTTAGTCTGCAGACTTTGGAATGAAGCAGATATTTGTTTGTATTCGCTCGGTTGCAAGGAGCTCTCAAACATCTCAATATACTTAAATCCGCTGGTCAAGATGGTGTAACTGCCATTGTTCTGATGAGGTATTCTTCTTCGCTGGTATTCCCACCGTTATTACTGCGTAAGCTTTTCTATCGATCATATTGTTTGGGCTCTTCCCGAGCCGATAAACATTGATAAATTACTCACGATATATCTAGAAGGTCGAAAGCTTCTCAATGACCTTCAGTCCGGCTTTCGTACCAAAAAGGCCACTGGTGATTTGATGACATACCTCAACGAAAATTGGAATCAATCCTTACACTGTTTTGGAGAGAGTAAGACAATCGCGCTTGATATTCCTAAGGTACTTGATAGAGTTTGGCATGAAGCTATCTTATCGAAAATGCGTCCTTTTTGTATCTTCCTCGCTGTAATAGAAACTACTCTTCCGACCCTTCAATGAAAGTTGTACCAGTATGGTGGTGAGACCCAGGGCTCCGTTTTGTCTCCGACTCTATTCCTTATTTTCATAAACGATCTCCTCTCTGAAACCTTTACATCCACTTAACTATTTTGCAGACGACTTAATACTTAGCTTCTCATATTCGTTTGAAATTTGAGCACGTCCCTGCTCTTGTTTATTATGTTATGTATGTATAATATTGTATCTTACCCAAACTTCTGATAAATCTATTTTTTTAATTTAATCAGCAGATCTTGAAATCAATTGATGTATTTAATCAATAAATAATTAAATGAAAGAATTTCCAGCTACTCGAACTCATCCACCATTAGAGGATCACCAATTTTTCGTCCAAATCAGGAGCAAAAGAACTGCTCTGGAATTTTCCATGGGTAGTGAGTAGTGACAACAGACTTCAAGTAGACACAGCAGTGCAGCAAAGCCGCATAATTTCACGCTGGAAATAATAGCCGCTTTGAATCGCGGCTCATTTGCTATCTCACTCTTCAAATATTTCTCAAAAACATTTTGTAATTTTATTTTAAATATTTGAACAACCACCAGATCAAAGGATTTCGCTAATAGTTGACATGGTGTGCTCTGAAAACAGAACATAGATTTTAAGCAGCTGGTTACGATTAATTAATCTTTCTTCTGGTTCTTTCTACCTCTATCTATGTTCCTATCAACAAAGGCATTTGATTATCTCGAAACATAGATGGGACCCCTAAGGAGTGTTGTAGGTTGTATTCTATTCAATACGAAATATCCCGGGTGGGAACTCAACCATACTGATTAATTCAAGTAAACTTCAAAGTCCTTATCAAAAGGGCACTACTTCGACAATTGTTTATTCATTTCAGATTTCAAATATAGTAGTAGCGAAAAGCCATTGTTCGAAATTCAAATAATAAAATTCCAATTCCCATTCTTAATAAAGTATTGAATTTGATTTATCTCATATAGAACTCACTTTAGGATAAGGGAAGCCATCTCATTCTCTAAAAAGTGGAATATTTTTTCACAAAAGTTGTCTCTGTCTCCCTCTCTTTCTCTCTCCCACTGTCTGTCACTTTTGTGATGAAATTTTAGTAGAAAAAAAAAAGAAGACAAAAAGAAGTTGAAAGCCCTACCTGAGGTTGTTTATTTTGAAAAGAGCAAAGAAAATGGAACAATAATATGAGAGATGTCCTTGTTACCTGCAAATTTTAAGCAGGAACAAAATTCCCTCAAAAATCACAAATCTTACCAACATAATCCCTCAGGGACAAAAATAAAAGAAGGGTGGTGGGTGGAAAACACACAAAATAATATTAAAAAAAAAAAAAAAAAAACAAATCAGGCACGCACCCTTTAAAAAATATTGAAATTGAAATTCTTTCTCTGCTTATTATCTTTTTCTTAAAGTTTCATCCTGTCGTCGTGCGTCGCTGTGTGTACGGGAGTTTTTTTTTTCTTTAATGTCGGTAATACATCAACAACCATCCCCCCATTTGTACAACACATGAAGACAAGTTTTTATATATTCTCTGAAGTCTCTTGCCGATTATTGTATTCAAATTTGGAACTGTGCGCTGTTTATGTGATATAATTGAGTTTTATTTTTGAATTAGTATCTCATTTTTGAATATGAAAGGAGTTCCATTGTGGTGGCACTTGGAACTTTGTCGACTTTTCGAGAGTATACCTAAGTGACTAGGAAAAACAAAAATGAATACCTAAATTGAAAAATAAATTTTTTTTTGCAAATTGTGTTTCCCAATCACTTTTAATGGAAATGCATGCTCGAAGGCAGTTTAGCTCAAGCAACTTTGGTAATGGGTTTTGCTTTTTCCTGGAAATGTTTTAAAAATATTGTAAAGGGTGTCAGTTGCAGTAGTTCGAAATATTCTTTTCTAACATTCGAACTTTGGTCTGAATCTAACTACGGGATGCATAAGCCTAATTGTTCGTTGCCTGGACTCCACTTTAGTTTGAAAGTAAGGGACCAGTTTTCAGTGGTATTAAGGGAAACCAGTTTTAAACACGTTTATGTTAATGGTTTCTATTTAAATGTATCTGGCATTCGGGCTGAAGATGCTAAATGAATTTATTCCAGACGAAAGCTAATCAATTCATTTTATTTTTGGACCTTGCTCATTTCCCACAATTAGAACTTATAGGGGATAAAGGGGGCCTACAATTCATTGCCGATTCGGAACATTACAAACATTACTATCGGTGGACTTGCCAATTGCAATTACTCGCGAAAGGCGATACCCATAAAAGATTTTTTTTTGTTGTCTGTTGGATTTGAACCTCGAACATCTCACATAACATGCAAACATGCTAACCACTACGCCATGGGCACCACGCTGATTCAGTTCCACAACTAAAATGTGCATTGAATGAATATTGTTGGGAGAAACATTTTGAACAAAAAGAGTTTCTCTGGTTGATAGTACCGTCTTAAGTAAGTTAATAAGCAAGAAAAGTGTGTATTCTCCCCGTTTATTCCCCGTTAATGACAAAGAATTTCATTGAGTTTTAATTGCGGTATGGATGGGAAGATTTGAATTTAGATGAAAGCGGGATGAGTTGGTATAGTAGAAAAGATTCATGAGTATGAGTTGAGATAATGTTGAAATGTGTTGAGATAAGTAAGGACGGCTTGAGATAGATTGAGATTGATAAGGTTAATATAAGTGAATATAAAATTGTGATGAGAACTGAGACGAGAGTTGGCTTTTTTAGAAACTATGTGAAATAAATGTAGTAGGATGAATTGAAAGTGTTGAGATAAGTTAACATGAGTTAAGTTGATTTGTAATGAGCTGAGGTGAGCTGAGGTTAGATGGGAGCAGTTGAGATGAGTGAAAATGAGTTTAGAGGAGTTGAGATTACATGGGATGAGTTGAGATGAGTTGGAATTGGTTGAGATGAACTGAGATTATTTGCGATAAGTTGGGATGAATTGGGATAAGTTGAGAAGAGTTGAAATGAGTTGAGATGAATTTAGATAAGTTGAGATTGGCTCAAATTGGTTTAGATAAGTTGAGATTAGTTGAAATCAGTTGAGATGAGTTGGGATGAGTTGAATTCAGTTGAGATGAGTTGCGATGAATTGGAATGAGTTGCGATGAGTTGAAATGAATAGAGATAAGTGGCGATTACTTGAGGCTAGTTGAAATCATTTGAGATGAGTTGAATTGAGTTGAGATCAGCTGAAGTGAGTGGCGATTTAGTTGAGATCAGCTGAGACTAAAGGAAATCAGTTGAGACTAGTTGAGATATGTTGAGATAAGTTGAGATGAGTTGGTGTAAGATAAGTTGATTTGTGATCAGCTGAGATGAGTTGAAAATAGCTACGATGAGTTGGGATCAGTTGAGACTAGTTTATTTATTTATTTATTTATTCTATTTATTTCATCAATGGATTAAATCTGCTGACTTCTTTAATACATTTATATTATTAACAATACTCTAATAATATTTACATAAGTAATTAGATTTTTCTGGTATTTGCATACATACATTCAAGAGTTTACAAGTAAAGGCTTAGCAACTCTAAGACTTTTCGTTTAAATTGATCTCTATTCATTACGATGTCGACTTTATTGCATACGGAGTTGAACAATGCTAAAGACCGCTAGATGGGCTCATTTAAACCATAGTTAGTTCTATGACTAGGTATTTAATAAAGTACATTACTGTTTCGAAGTATTCTTTCCGCAACATAGAACAGAATTAAACTCAATAAATCGATGGAATCTATTTTATTGGAGAGAATATCTTTAATAGAAGTTATACATTGAGCATTTCTTCTAACTTCAAGCGTTTTTAAATCAATTAGTGCACATCTTGAAGAATAGTTCGGTAGTTCAAATCACCTATCCAATTCAAATTTCGAAGTGCAAATCTTGTAAATCTTTTCTGAATTCGTTCAATTCTTTGTATCGCATTAGCATAAAATGGGCACCAAACTATAGAGCAGTATTCAAGATGCGGAAGTACTAAGGAATTATATAAGGTTTTAAGAGTGTAAGCATCTTTAAAATCTTTTGAATTACGTCTTAAAAAACCAAGCATTGAGTTACCTTTAGAGATGATAAAATCGAAATGGTGCCGAAAATCAAACTTAGAATCTACGAGCACTTGATAGTGTTTAATGATTTAGTTGCACTAAAAATCTTACATTTGGAAAAATTCAATTCTAGGTGATGGTACATGCACCAGCCTAGAATAAGATCGATCTCCATTTGAAAAGTAGAACAATCATTTATCGATATTATAGAATAACAAATTTGAACATCGTCGGCATACATTAGACAAATGGACTTACAGAAGGTCAATGGTAAATCATTAATAAAAAGGAGGAAGAGCAATGGACCTAAATGGCTTCCCTGAGGAAGACCTGAGCCAACTTTAATTGGTTTGGAGTAAAGCCCATCAATATTGACAATTCAGATAGGTATGACTTTAGCCATATAATAAAACGATCATCACAACCCAACATTTTCAGCTTATGAAGAAGTAAATCGTGATGGACTCGGTCGAATGCTTTAATAAAATCTGTATAGAGTACATCGCCTTGGTATCCTTTTTCCATTTCATTTAAGCAAAAGTTAGTGAAAACACAAAGATTTGTAGCCGTGGAGCGTCCTTTTATGAAACCGTGCTGACCCGCTGAAAGGAGTTGTTTTACAGAGCAATAAAATTTATCGGTTATAATCTTTTCCAAAAGTTTTGGTATAGCTGAAATTTTCGAAATAGGCCCATAATTTTTAATTAACTGCTTGGAACCACTTTTAAAGACAGGATTAATATATGATACTTTCCATTCATCTACCAACTCTCCTGACGAAAGAGATTTATTGTAGAGGAGAGTGAGAGGAAAACAAATAGATGAGGAACATCTTGATAAGAGAAGGGGCGGAATTGAATCGTAGTCTGCTTTTTTAGTAACATCTATTTTACATAAGGCATCGAAAACTTCATCTTCAGATATCTGAGGAAGCATAAAATTAATACAGGGTTTAAAATTTGAATACATAGAACTTAGACCTTCGATTGAGTCTTTATTATATGATGATTCAAAAAAATCTAAAAAAAGATGACAAGAAGACTGTAAATCATTAGATTTTTCATTTTCATATTCCATTGACTGTGGAACTTAGATACATAGTTACGCTTTGAGTTTATAAAAATCCAGAATGATTTGCTACTTGCTTTTATTTTTGATTCAGTTGCACTTATATATTGCTTGTACAAAAAGCAATTAAGAAAATCAAATTCTTTTCTGAGTTGAAGAAACCGAGTTCTATCTCCAATCAGCCCCGTAAATTTAAAACGCTTGAAGGTTTTCTTTTTGGCATTTTATAAATTCTTTAATCTACTATTATGCCATGGTAGCTTAAATGTTTTCTTTTTTTTAGAAATTGGGACGAATAGTTCTATAGCTTCGAAAAGAATATTTTTAAACCTTGTGTACATGTCTGTAAGAGAACCATTTTGAAATATACTTTCCCAATCAAATGTATTATAAAAGTTATTTAATGCAATGAAGTCAGCCTTCATAAAATTAAATTTTTTTTCTTCGATAGGTGAAACATTTGCATACTCAAGATTTACCTCAAATGCAATATGGTGAATATGTAGAGTTATTTGTTAATGGGGATTGAACAGCTTCTATATGATATTTTAAATAATTATTGATAAGAACAAGATCAAGAATTCTACCCAGACAGTTGTTAATGTTGTCAATTTGCAAGAGATCAAGAGCAGTTAATGAATCGACAACTAAACTTTCAATTTCGCTATTTGCGTTAAATGGAAATAACTTTTGTTCGTGTTCTAAAAAACACAAATCGATCTCACCAAGATTGAAGTCGCCCAATATACATGGAAACTGTTCTGTTGTCAATTCATTATTTATGGAAATGATATTTGAAATGTGAATAGTATATAATTCTATTGGACTACGTGGTGTAATATAGCTAGCAATAAAATAAAAATCCTTAGAAGTTGAAATAAGTTGGGATGAGTTGAGACGAGATCGAGAGAGATCAGTTGAAATGAGCTCAGATTAGTTAATATCAGTTGAGATCAGTTGAGATGATTTGGGATGAGTACGAATCTGTTGTGATGAGTTGGAATGAGTTGCAATGAGTTCGGATTAGCTGAAAAGTGTTGCGACTAGTTGAAAAGAGTTAAAATAAGTGGCGACTATATAAAGCTAGTTGAGATCACTTGAGATGAGTTGAATTGAGTTCGGTTCAGCTGAAGTGAGGTGGGATTTAGTTGAGATTAGCTGAGAGTAATGGAAATCAATTGAAACTGGTTGAGATAAGTTGAGTTGATTTAGACTCAGCTGAGATGAGTTGCGAAAAGATGAGTAAAGATGAGTTGAGAAGAGCTGCGATTAGTTCAGATTAGTTGAGACAAGTTGGGATGAGTTGAGATGAGATGAATTGAGATAAGTTGAGATTAGCTCAGATTAGCTAAGATCAGTTGAGCTTAGTTGAGATCAGTTGAGATGAGTGGGAATCTGTTAAGATGAGTTGGGAAGAGTTGAGGTTAGCTGAGAAGTGTTGTGATTAGTTGAAATAAGTCAAGATAAATTGGAACTATTTGAAGCTGGTTGAGATCTACTGAGATGAGTTGAGTAGAGTTGGTATCATCTGAAGTGAGTTGCGATTTAGTTGAGATTAGCTGAGACTAATGGATATCAGTTGAGACCAATTGAAATAAGCTGAGTTAAGTTAAAATTAGTTGAGTTGATTAGGAGTCAGCTGAGATGAGCTCAGATGAGTTGCGATTCGCCGAGATAAGTTCAGATCAAGATTAGTTGAGATAAGCTGGCGTCAGTTGAGATGAGTTGGGATGAGCTCGAATGAGTTCACCTGAGCTGAGATTAGCTGGGATGAGTAAAAATGAATTGAGATGAGATAAGGTGGGCTGAACGACTTCATATAACATATTTTCATATATAAAAACATTTTTTCGACCTCTGTGCTATTTGCACAATTCAACTTTCAGGTTGTAGAAACATTGTACATACTCAAAAAAAAAAAAAAAAAAAACAACGGTCAACAGTGAAGCACATAAACCTCCTTCTTTTTCAAACACACCCACCAGTTGTGGCATCTCCCAAGTCCACAGCCCCTTCAAACTGGATAACAATTTAGTCTTAGTTCATACCCTTCATCGCTTCTTCCAAGTGGTTTCCCTTAAAGATTATTAAGAAATGCTTTCATAATTGGTTTTTTGATTACCAGCTTATGTACGATTATTACCCAAAAACAAAAACAAATTACTTATTTAGATCAGGAAGTCGAATTAAAAGGTTGCCAGTAATCTAAATCTCCTCTCTCTCGATTGTGTATAGCTCTCAAACAAATCATACGTCTTTTATATTCAACAAAACGAATCCTTCCGTCCATATACGGGCATGCTATTTGCTCCCTTCGTATTTAGTTAATTCAAACCCAAAATTGAAAAAGCAATCCTTTTTGGCTCAATGGGTTTCTTTTCATGTGTGATTCCCCTTCCATCGTCTCCGATCAAATGTTACATCTAGTAATCTTTAGATATTTGATATCGAGTGACGTACTGTTGTTCAACTTGAATGAGTATCTCATTTCCGTTTCCTGTTAATAAGAAAACACAACGGAAATAAGTGACTTCTTCACTTCGTTTTGTATTGACATTTATTCTTGTCTTGGAAATCCTAGAAATTTGTTTGATGTCAAGAGAAGTTAAGGACATCATTCCTCTGGTATGCTTTGCTCAAACTGATTGATTTACATTCAAGTAAAATTTCATATTTCCCTTAAGTAACTCAAAGTCTATCCAGGTAAAAAACCACTTCATATCATTGTCATTTATCCTTTCAATTCATATGTAGTTCTCTGTGTGGAACTCTGAAGGCTCACAATGGGTTATCGAGGATAATTTAAATGGGAAATGCCCTACTTAAAAATAAAGAAAACCAAATTGCATAATGACATTTCTCTACGTTTCGCTTTCGACAGGAACTTTTACCAAAAGCATCATTCGAATGATGCACACCCTTAAGCAGGCAAACACCTGAGCACTCAGCCATCGGCTTTCAGGTCGTGGTAAGCAATGCAAGCGAAATCGTAATGAAAAACTTTTCCACTAAATCAACCACAACTTTGTTTCATCAAAAAATTGAAAACGAAAAATAATTAACGTTTCCTTTTTACATCCGCTTGCTGAGCTCAATCGCAACCCTGAGACTACCCCAAAATCCACACATAAAAGTACACTGCGGCAATGGCAACACATTTACGAGAAACTAATTGAAAGTTTCCGGCCTAAGGCACCAACCTTCTGAGGTCCACACAAAGCAAAGATGACGTTGGCAGAGCAATAGCTGTCGTATATTTTGCTTTCCTGTTTTTCAGGTGGCTGGCGCCAAAGAGTTTTCATTTCAAAAAATCATTTATATTTTCTTCTGTCTGTCTGACGTGAATTACCTTAAGGACTGATGTTATCACTTAATTCATTTGCGTACATATAAAGGACTGCTGTCGCCTTACCCCTTCAATTCATCTCACCATGTGTCTTGCTAGTTCCCATTGCTGTGAACCTCATTTCATGTTCCACAATTAATAACCTGCCCCTTGGGTGTCGTAAGTCGAGTCTCGAGTTCCTTTACCAAATGAAAGCAAAAGAGAAGAGAGAGTGAGAAAAAAAATATACATCTATACACGTATATCCTTTGAGAGCTCACAGTTGAAATTCTGTGGGCAGAGTGGCCAAAGATTGCAAGAATGACTCATACCACTCACTTTACCAAATGAAAGAGGAGGGAGCCTGAGAATTGTGACCAGGAAAAGGGAAACAGCAAACGGTTGCTGTATAGTTTAGTTGGAAAATTTATTTAGGTGTGCAAATTAACTAAACGGCCTCAGGTGAACCAGTGAAACGTTTCTATATATTTGAAAAGTTTCTAATTGAAATTGAAGAGTTTTGTTGAAAGTTAATCAAAACATTTCGGATGATTGGTTGATGAAGAATGTATTTCATTTTCGTTTTGTTACCGTTTTTTTTTTTTTGTTATTCCTTTGTAAACGTTTTGATAGAAAGGAAGGTAATTCAGTTGGAAATAGATAAATGAGTGGCAATTTTAAAGGGACCTTGATACAAGGCTCTCTGCTTTAGTGAACCATCATTTGTATAGACATTTTCCAAAACTTTTTATCACAACTGAAAATTTGATTTAGGTTGAAAAAAATCATGGGACTGCGCTTGGAATATAGTATTGAGTCTTGACATACCAATTGGATATAAAGTTCCAATCACTATGAATTTTTCATCAGTAAATCATATTTCCTGTGATTACTGACTGCTTTTGTTGTTACGATGGCTTGCGTTCATATTAATTAGAAACATTTACTATGGTTCCGTTTTTGTATGCATTGTATTGCCGACGCCGAGCATACTTGCCTTTGTTGAACGTTTTGATGTTTTAGAAGTTTGTTATTTTTAACTAAGTAAAAGATTACAAACGAATGATTCACTGACTGACTTTGTAACGCTGCTATGCAATCTGGCATCGTTTTGACCAACTTGTACGTTATTTTATCCCATCATACTTCTTAGCTGAGTTCTTCAATCTACAGTCTTTGATAAATTGCAATTGAAAGACTTAAGATTAACAAAACATAAGTTTTATTGAACAACATTAAATACGAATAAAAAAAACGACTTCAATTGGTCCGAAATAACATTTTAATGTGATTGTTGAAAAGTACCCTGCGAAATGTTTAAGAACCACTATATCCTTATAGATTCCATTGTACATTGTTAATATGACTCTTTCAACACACTGGACTGCAGAGTTGTGTTGGCCAACCAAGGCAATAGCTCACAAAGAGAACCGTTGTAAATAGCATTGTGTTTTTCTCAAAAGTATGATCAGAAGAAGCGAGAAGTCCGCTGTGACAGAGAGAAAAGCATCGTTGATGAGCAACGATTTCAACATCTAACTCCAAACTTTTCCAGAAACACGTACACGAATTTAAAAATATTGCTATTTTCATGCTTTACTGCCACTCTTAGTTGGTGTATTTGGTTTGAATGACTGAAGCCAGTTACGTTCAAAGATTTCCTTTTGGATTATATCTTGTCCCTTAACAAGAGCCCATTTTGAGTAATTTGGGTCCCATTAAAATAAAAAGACGTCCTTTTGAAGTTGAACCCGTCTCGTAAGAAAAGTTTCTTATAGAAGCCTGTCCTGTTAAAAAATGCGTCCGAAGTGGAACCTGTCTCTTCAAAAGAGTCGAGTTATTCTTACTCTTAATTTTTTGCGTTCAGACATAATAGTTTCTTTAGTAAAATCATGGCAAAAATACTTGAAAACACATCGCTAAAATATTTATATGTTTGGAATAAGGAATAAATTGCTTGAAAGTATCAACTTGAACTAGACCTACCTCAAACCATAAAGACATTTCAAGGTTACTATTTGTATTAGAAATTAAGTTTGTCGTGGTGGCCATGAGTTTTTTGACCCAAGAGTTTTCCTTTGTCATCTAACAAGATATGTCAGGTGCGACGGTTTTGATTTGCATATCTAAAAAAAAATCATTTACTTGTTGACTTTACTGCGATAAACATTTCATAAGCGTAAAAAAAACAATCAGTAATGGAGTTGGAATTAATAATTTGTATTTTTTCAATAAAAATCACGCACAACAAAATCACCATCACTTGGCAAGTATAACTTTTTGAAGTCACTTATCGCATATGACAGCTGAATCTAGATTCTCAGTCTTCTTTTCCTGACTAAAAAACTGAATTTGAAAAAAAAAACTAACAGCTGATGAATTGTCAACTGAAAAACTTAGCGTCTTTCCAATCGGAGGCCGAGAAAAGTTAATCAATCTGAAAATTTAACTTTTGATGAACGCCCCCATTGTTGGTTCAAATAAGTGAACATCGCTGTCATGTGGATATAATTTTAATTAATTAATTTTAAGGTGATATATTTAATAATTTAAATCTATCACCTGCCATCTGACATCTGTCAAATGTAATCTGTCACCTGTAATCTATTTTCTGTCATCTGTCATCTATCATCTGTCATCTGTCATCTGTCATCTTTCATCTGTCATCTGTCATCTGTCATCTGTCATCTGTCATCTGTCATCTGTCATCTGTCATCTGTCATCTGTCATCTGTCATCTGTCATCTGTCATCTGTCATCTGTCATCTGTCATCTGTCATCTGTCATCTGTCATCTGTCATCTGTCATCTGTCATCTGTCATCTGTCATCTGTCATCTGTCATCTGTCCTCTGTCATCTGTCATCTGTCTTCTGTCATTTGCCATCTTTCATTTGTGATCTGTCATCTTTCATCTGTCAGCTGTGACCTTGTAACAATGGTGTTTTTGAGAATTCTTTTTTGGTATACTTTGACTTTTGTTGTTAAGAAGCACAAAACATCTACATCCGGAAATTTTAGGAATGAAGTATTTAATTTATTTTCCATATGCTTCTTTTGTGTAATGGCATGTGTTACGACTAGGATTAAGCTGAAGGTTGTCTGATAGTTTTAATTTAACCGTTCCTTTTGTCGCAAGAATATTGGGATGAAATGTGCCCATTAGATTCAAAGAAAACGTTGTTTTGAGATAATTTAATATTGTCTATGATACTTTTAAAAATGTGGAATTTTAATGGTGAAAGAATTTATGAGATCGGTTCAGTAGTTGTTCCCGTGTGCATTCAAGTTCCCATTTCCGTCGGAATATGGGAATGAATAGCTTTCTAGCGGTGGTAGAATTTTGAAATCGTTCAATTTCTAAGTTCCCGTGTATTCGGGGGAATAGAAGTGCCTGGATTTCGTGAGTTGCTTTTTCATTTTAAGATCGGAAATTCGCTTTAAAATAACAGTTCTTTCCTAACAATTTTAAGCAAGTATGTGAAGCCGCTGGCAATAAAACAATAAATTACCCGACATTTTGTTCGCGACAAAAACAAAGTTAAATCACCGCAATACATAAAACAATACAAATGTAAAAATTATTAAAAAGGGAGACAAAAACAAAAGCATAAGCGGATTACTTCTTTTTCCACTCTCCACAAACATTACACACTTCAACTTATAAGCCAAATACTCTTTTACAAGCAAGTACACTGTTTCTGAATAATTAACGAAATTAATACTGAAGTAGAGTTAGGCTGATGCTAATGTACGTAATCTCTCGTGGGGAAAAAGTAAAATTCAAATTATGAAGTGTATGCTACCTACATGACAAAAAAAAAAGCGATTGTGTTTAAAGCTTCGCCACAGTGCGCTTAAGCCTCTTAAAAATATGCTGATACTGAGTTATCATGGAACAATTATGACTTTTTTTTCCAACTCAGAGTCCATTCTGCATATGCTGAAGTTGGTGTTTACGCAGAACATTTTTAAATGAAATGCTTGATTTTTTTTAATTTTATTTTTGTGTTTTAATCAGCTTTAGATTTATTGTGTTAAATTATACAAAGTAATAATGGACGTTTCATTTTACCGACCGACAGAACAACATTACCAACATAAACATACCTACTACCCATTCAGTCGGGACGAATCAACAGAGAGTTGAAGTGAGAGTAGACGGGTGATATAAGTGGGCGGAAAGCCGATAACAAAGCAGGTTGGAACACTAATTTGCATTGATGTCATGGGCATAATTATTAAAACATTTTACAATATCCAGTGTGTGGCATACCTACTGCTGCACAGAATGCACAAGCACACACGGAAACAAGGAAAGCGACCACCAGCATTTCCAACCATCACTACATATACGTTCTGTTCTGTTGTTTTAACTGCTTTGTGGAACAACTGAATTTACCGATCAGAATGGCTAAATAAATTTGAATTGCGAAACGACAATGACAAAGCAAAAATACACAAAACAACAGTGGCCCATTGCCCATCCAAGGACGACAGAGGACAATGTAGAAAGCAGAAAAAAATATATATATGTGTAGATACGAACATATTAAAACCAATGGACATTTTTTGATGCTGTTGCACAAGGCAACAAAAGTCCTGTATATGAGCTCTGGGTATGACAACGAGGATGTCATGCATGCATACTCACGTAACAGGTGATCAATTGTAATAAAACTCCCATAGGATAGGCGGTACATTCGGATTGAACTATCCCGCTATGTGATGGTGATAGTTAATGTGAACACAAGTCTTCTTAATTCATTCCTGGCAGGAGACAGAAAAAATGGTGCAGCTTTCTTAGTGATGATGAGGAGCACAAGTTTCCTGTCTTCATTGAAATGAAGCCTGCCATTTACAGATTGGCTTGAACAGACCCAGTCAACATGCTGGTTACACTGCGATTTTCAATACTATCTTCGTAGATCAGCAGCCTTCGAAACAACATTAAAGAATCAATAAATGCTTGGACCGGTACAAGTTTCAGGCTCACTGAACACCAAAAAAACAGTTTAGTTGGTTTTGTTTGACTAATTGAGACAACTTTTGATTTTCCGCTAAGCTTCAGAGATGCTATGTGCCAGCACGGAAGTATAGATCTGCTTTTATCTAGCTGGACGGGCAGGAAACAACTAATTATTTAAACCACATCATCCATTGGCCTGTAATCTGTAACACTTGCTCACTGACTGGTGCTGTAACGCTTGTAAGACATCAGAACTGATTGCCCTTGCACTGATGCTATGCTTTGCTCTTTTCATGCGCATTGCACCTTGTTCGTTTTTTCAAATTGGAATAGCTTCCCTTAACCCAAAAATATAAAATACTTAGTTGAAGGTTCCTCATTGTATTTTCAATTTGCGATAAACAAAACGTAATCGACTTTTTTTGAGAACTTTGGAGCCCTTAAAGAAAAACTGTATCCAAATGTGTCAATGAATATGTCCTTGAGATCTAATTCACGTAACCAGAGGCGGCCGGCGTGGTGTTAGGCGTGGGCTACTTGAAGTGGTCCATCACCAACAGCCTAGCCCATAATCAAATTTTGATTCCATTTAGTTTAGCGTTAGCAGTCTTTACTGACAATGCGTAACTATCACGGTAAATCTCTTGTTTTCAGGCTTGCAGATCTCATTTTACTCTTTAACGTCTAAGGAACTTTTTAACTCCAGCGGCTGCTCATGAAGACTAAAGATCCAAACAATATAAAAATAAATAAAAAAAGTTTCGCAGCAGAGGGAGGGCCTAGCGCATTTCTCACAGCCATCGCCTTCGAGAAGGAATGGCGGAACCTACAATTTTCTGCCAATCCCGAATTTCCGATCGGCAAATCGAAAAAACTCTTTCGATAGCAGTGAATTTTACTATCGGAGGAATTGCAAATTACTCGCAAAAGGCGATACCCGTGAAAAACACTTTTGCTTTTGTTGGGATTTGAACCGCGAACCACCAGATTAAGAGGTAAACATGCTAACCATCACGCCACGGGTACCACACGTCATACTTTATACAGCATACAATATTGTTCAGTACCTATATTTACACTAAAGGAATAAGCCATGTAGTGTGGTGGGTGACGTACGTTTTCAGAAAATTTTGACCCTCAATTTAAGCTCAGAATATCGAAAATCTGCAAAGAATGTGTGTGTCTGATTGAAATTTCTTTTCGAGGCTCTGCGTAGGACTCAAAGTAGAGCATAAAAGTGCCATACAACTTTAGTTAAATATCCCAGTAAGTTGATGTGAGCCATTTTGAGACCAAATATGGCTTCAGAACAAAATATAACATCGAAAAAGCATCGAAGGATAACTCTGCGGTTCATATTTTTCTCAAGGAAGCAAAACTCGATTTTTTCATGCTTTTAAAAACTTAACATGTCGAAAGCGTGACTTGCAGAACAAGTCCAATGCAATGGGTCCGCAAAGCCTTGACGGAATTATCTTATCAGACATTGCATCTAAGCCTAAACAAGGTACAATCGCTGAGAGGCTTACTAAAGCTTAGCTTAAAGTAGGAAATTTCTGCCCTTTTAAGGTCAGTGTAAGAAACAAGTATGTATTCTTTTAATACTAATAAATACTCTAAGCTCATAGGTTTCCAGGACGTTACAATACTCCAGGGTATCGCAATGGATCTACATTGATCTAAGTGTGACGGAAATAAGATCAACCGTCAGGTGTATAGTGATTGGTTTCAACTGTCAAAAGCCGTGAAATTATGAAATTGAATGAATATAGTTGAATGAAAATGAACACTAATATTTTGTATAAGAGAGGAGTGAAAATCCTAAATTAAGGTCGTCTTTTCTCATCGACCAGTGTGTTCAATTTCTAAGAGCAACTTGCTCGATTTCAAGCATACTTTTCATCATCGCTTTCAAACCCGAGTTTGTTCCTTTTTAAAAAAGCTACCCGCTTAGACTGGAACCGTCTTTACATTCTCTGCTCGCTCTTTAATATAGCGTTCTCGTTTATAAAAGCAAACGACGGCATAAGAGCCGAAGTTTTGAGCACGGAACAAATCTAAACCGATCCAACAACAACATCTTTGCAGTACGAGACGATCCTTAACTGATCCATCAGAGGAGATCTTTGCCCACGAGCCGATACAAAATTATATCTGTAATAATAGTCAAAATAAATCTATCAACTATTACTTTATTTCAGATACGTTTAAGGGGGATAGCCACTGTGATAGGTCAAACAAATTTTTTTTTTTAACTCAAAGTTTATATGTTCAAAAATATGTGTACAGAATTGCAAGTCAAAATTCCAAAAATTGAACAAGTTACAATCATTTAAAGATACATGATTTCATTACGAGAGATAAGGACTAAAATTTTTGAACGCATTTTTCTCGTAACGACTCTTTTTGAACTGGTCGCATAAATAACTCGAACAATTATTAACCGATGCCTATTATTTTTTTTTTATTTTGTTCGTCTAAGTAGTGGTTAAGGTTAAGCGTAGCCGATTTAAAAAATTTTGTTTTTTTACTATTTTTTAAACTGTCTGAAAACCTAAAAAAAAGGTCGAAAAAAAAAATTATTTTCAAACCGTCGCTATTTTGTGAAAAATCAAAATAAAAAAAAAACCGCTACGTACAACGATAACTACATTCATACAGATTACAATAATTTTTATTTTCATTTTATCAGCGTACCGGTTTTTGAAAAATCGATGCGACCATGGAAGGGGAACTTTTTTTTAAGGCGTTACGGCATCGCTAATATTGTTAAAGCTATTTAATATTTTTTAATAAAAATTTGTGGAAAAATTATTCAATGTGTACTTAGTAAAATAAAAAAAAACTCGATCCAAAAATTCCTCTATTTACTCGGTCAAAAATTTTTTTTAAAAAGTCACTAATTTTTAAGCCGTCACAGTGGCTATCCCCCTTAACAGATATTCGTGTTGACCGGAATAAACGGTAAGTGGCTAGAGGAAGAGGAGCTACTTAAAAAATCACTGCGACCAGTCCTATTATTCAAAAGTGCTCTCCAAATTGACCCTAATCCGGGCTCATTGAAATCAATTGCAGTTTGTTTTACAGTATAACATTTACTTGTCAGTGTGTATAAGTAAAACACACACACTCAATCTGATTTCTATCGCCTCTGGGAAAATCTTTCTTTGTCACACTCCTGCTGCCAATATCAACTATGTTCGTGACAAGGAAAATGCCCATTGTTCGGTCTTACATTCCAGTCAGCCGTTTTTATTTCGCAAAAAAGCACTCTGGTGAATTTGGGCATCTCTTGCACAAATGCGAGATTTTTTTCTATTTTACGACGGCTCTGAAACACAATAAATGACCGTAAGCCGACTAAGAACTGTAGGTGTATAAAAAAAGTTGCATTGGACAGTTATTGTTTCTTGGCAATGTGTATCAGCTTCTGTGAGTATGTATATACATATGTGTGTTGAGCCTGTAAATGCAGAAAAAAGGATGTGTTTGGTCTTTGGCAACAGAAATTGAATTGCTGCAGTTTGTTATATTCGCAAATGTTCTTATAAAGGATTTATCCGATCAGATGTTAGATGCGTTGAAAAACTATTGATGGACACGTAAAAACAAAAAAAAAGTCAGAAGTGGCTTACTGCAAAAAAAAAAAAAAAAGGTGTCTTACTTACTTTTATAAGAAGGAAATATACCGATCAGGAAAACGAATCGGGAAAAATATTTCCTGATTCGTTTTTCTGAAAGGATGGCAAGGGCCTACAATGTTATTAGTTATTCCGAATTCAAACAATTAAGTTAAAAAGCTTTTTCCATTGCAGTTTAGGTATTTTGATGTCGGAGATCGTGTCAATTACTCGTGATAGGCAATACATGTGGAAAACATTTTTTCAGGGATTCGAACCACTTGCCTCACTCATAACCGTTTAAAATGCAAACCACAGCACGGGTACCACACCGGGGCCTGCGATGTCGAAAACGCTGTCGAAAAATCCAAAAAATATCATGAGATTGAAAAGACTCTACAAAAGTCCAACACCAGCACTAGAGGCGTCTTTAAATTAATCGTGGTGATTTGTGCGGTGAGAAAAAAGCTGAGCATTTCCTATGAGGTTTGATTGCTCTGAGTAACATTTCTTACAACCATGCCTTGCGAGAGAATGGAAGGGACCAATAGTTTCCAGCCGATTTTAAACGGGAATCGAGAAACCACTTTTCTTGGCAAAGAATTGTACTATAGGAAACCTTGCATATTCCTGGATATCATTTTTGTTTTCTGTTGGGATTCAAACCACCAACCTCCCGCGTAACATTTAGACATGTTAACCATTACGCAATGCGCATTAGGGCTTTGCGATGTTGATAGTTAATTTTGCAACTTTCTTTTCTTCGCTTATTTCGTTTTTTTTTCGCCGAGCCGCCATAACAACCAAGTTTACATCGGATACAATCAAAGAGAACCCTGAATCTCTCTCTTTTTTAAGTGGGATAAATTTGTCGCTTATCAACACTTTATGCACCGTCCGTAGTCCTCCCCTCACTTCTACTTCCTGCCAGCTGCGGCTGAGTTGAAAAGCTCTAGTAGAATTTTATTGTCCTTTTCTGTTATTCACTATTAAAATTATAGCGAAAAATAACACTCTTAAAACCGTGTGGCTTGGATTTATATATTTGCACTATTCAAAGTACAGACTGTTTTGACTCCGACAGTGATCCAATGAAAACACCCCTGAGAGGAGTGAAGCGAAGCAGGGAATGAATGATTTTGTGTGATTGTGTGAGATAAATAGTAGCATGCCTCAAATATGAGTCATCGTAATTCCAGAATTGATGCCCCGTCATAACCCACAAGCTAATGCCCTATTTTTCATTTCTTTCTTTCACACGACTATAGGGGGTCAAGTCCTTGAGCGATAATTCCAACATTTATCTCCTCACAGTTCTTAACTCTTAAGTGTATATCTCGTGTTCTATTTTCTACCGCAATACATCATTTTTGACCTCAGCCGTTTTGTTTGTTTTTTTTTTTCGCTGAGCAAATTGAAGTTGCGAACATGTCATCGCATTTAGTGTCGGACATTCCATACCACCTGTGGCTCATTTATGCGGACTATTATCAAAACCTCACTTTAGGTTTTTTTTTCTTACTTCCTTTCTAGTCCTCAATGAATGCAATGAATAATCACTAACACGTTCCACTTGAATTGCACAGCATAACGATGCTCACCTGACCACTGGCCAGTTCTCATTCATCCGGCTGCATGAACCATTTCCCATTCCCGATTCTAATTTAATATTCATCAGGCATTAATTCAGCAAAAAATTGAACCACGTGCTTCATGCATCGTGTGTGTGTGTGTGGGTGCGTCAGCGTGTGGACTTTTTACCTGGGAGCTGGGAGGTCATAAGCCAGCATAGCAAAAAACCATAAAATGAAATGAAATGCAATGAACCACAGACTTCGTCCATGAATGGCTAAAATGGCCATCAACTGACCACCCTCTTTCATCTTCTTTCTCTCATTTCTCTTTCTATTTTTTTGCTTTTTGATCAAGCGTTCTGTAGTCCTAATAATTGCAGCAATTATTTTTTACAGGCCATGCGCTGCCAACCCGACCACAGGACACAAAAATCTCGCTCGTGAAAGTTAAAAACCAAACCCCGGACTCATAGGTGTAGACACTAAAAAAAAGAAGAGGAAGATAGAGTAGACTGACGATTCAAGCGAAAAACGGATATCCCGGAAATCTGTAGCAGATTTTTCATTTCGCCAATCCTCGAGCAATATAGAATCAAGAGCAACGTCGTCATTGCCGTTTATTCGCGTAATTAACCCTTGAATGGTTTTTCTATATGAAACATAGCGGCGCAGCGTGGCGGACATGGGTACACGGTCGACGACGCGACGGGTGGCTTGATCCTAAATTATTCCAACAAATGGACACAAAGTCAGTTCATGGAGGGCGTTTTTTGTCTCCTCAGCCATACCAAGTTCTGCTATTTATTCATAACTGCCGTAATTGTAGCATACCAATGGCTGTAATCGTAGGTGAGCTTCCCTTTCGAACCCTCTCGTTTGGCAATTTAACAAAAGAGGAGGACTAAAACTTCCCATCCTTCCAATTAAATTTTATCACAAGTCGAGTGAAAAAAGATTGAAACCACATTTTTAACCATGTGACGTGTTAAGTGGATGGGCTAATTTTATTCGACTTTGCTTGGAATGCAGCCAAGCAAATTTTGTAATGCAGTGATGCTTAGAGAATTGAAAAAATTAAGGTTTTCAAAATGTTCGTTTTGAGAAGGAGGTGTGTATGGTGAAAAACTATCCGAAGCACTTCTTAAAACCGATAGGAAAAGCAAGCGTTGTTTATTATCGTTCGAAAATTTCAACACAAAACAAGAAAAAAATTTCCAAATGCTGACAAAGTGGTTGATTCACATAAAATTGGTGTTTTTGCTTAAATATAATTGTCGTCTTGAATCAAACTCTAGTCTTGAGAGCCACAAAGCTCACTGGCCAATTTCAGACCTTAAGTTGAAATTTCCATTCCCTCACAGGGCATGGCTCTGTTTCGCCACCCTATTTATTTTATTTTATTCATTTGTGTCGAAATGTCCTTGCCTGCTTTCAAATGAAAGGTCATTCCTTTCGTTATATTCGGTTTTGGTTTGGTATTTTTACCCAAACTAAGCTTTGTAAGAGCCATGACAAAAAAACTTAAGAAACTAGGCTCAAAGAAGGTGCAGACTGTAGAGATTCTCTTGACGTAGTATACTAAAAGCTTCTTGCGGATGAAGGTAAAGCTCTGCAAAGGTGATGACAGCTGGTTTGAAGGATTTGGTTTCTTTTTCAAAAAAAGGGATTTTCGGCAACACTTTTCAACAAACATACACTTTACTTTACGGAGCAGGAAGTTGCCTTCTGCCCATATAAAAATGAAACGAACATATCCGTGGCTCTAGAAATAGAGGCTTGATCAAGCAGAAGTCCCACAATTTGAAGACCGTTGCAAGCGTATTGGGTGACTGACTACTGGTCTGAAAATAACCAACAAAAGTTTATCACGAGCAAAGCAGTAGTGGACACTATCCTTAGCATAGGGATCCTAATGAATAAGCTGAGCGATTCCTTAACGGATCTTAGACACTCAGGCTTGGAGATGGAGGCCAAACGCGTCCTGAGGTGATAAAGGACCAGCGTGCACTACTGGGTCTATAACAAAAAGCTTGTAGCAAACTTGTAGCTGAGCAAGCAGGCTTTTTATTGCATCCCTGAGAGTAAGTCGTGCTGATCTTAGAGCAAGCCTTTTTTTAAGTATGTAAGACAAAGAAAAATTATAGCTACATAACATAAACAACTTAAGCAAAAGACTATACTAGAAAGTATTAAAAATTAATACAGACTTCAAATGAAATAAGTAATAAAAAAAAAATCATGTATGAGAAGCACTGATTTTAAGCTTTTGCTTCAAACAATTTTTACTCTAAAGCTGAATACGGTACTCGTACGGAAGCACATTAAGAGGGATCTTCCCGAGGTAGACCCTTCAGAGCAAAGCGTAGAAATTTGTGTTGAACTGCCTCAATACGAAACTTATGAGCTTCATACAGCGGAGACCAGACTTAAGATGCATACTCGAGATGAGGGCGAACATAACATTCAAAGAGAGTGTTACATAAGGATCATTAAATCCTTTCGCCTACCTTTTTATGAAACCTTGCACAGAGTTTGCTTTCCTCACAATTGAGTTTATGCTCATTGAATTCAAGGTTAACATTGAAGTATACAGACACCAAGGTCTCGAAAATTTGAAATATTGCATAAATGACTAGATATCGAATACACATCTTTACTAGGTTCCCTTTTTTTCGAGAGAGCCATAGTTTGGCATTTGGAGGGGTTGAGACTAAGGCCATTGTTAGTGCACCATATTACAAAGCTATCGATATCTTTTTGAAGAAGTACGCTATCAGTAGCATTCTCAATGGATCTTAAAATTTTCATATAGTCTGCGAAAATTTAATTTGCCTATAAGAAATGCAGGAGACGACATCATTGATTGCGACAGTTAAAAGCAAAGGTCCAAGGTGACTGCCCTGTGGTACACCCGAAGAAAAGCTGTTACGAAATTTAACTTGATAAGTTCTATTCTTCAGATTAGAACAAGTACATATAACGAATTCGATGGAAAACCAAATGCCATAACTTTATATTATGTAGTGATCGAATTTGATCGAATGTTTTGGAAAAATCAGTGTAAATACAATCGAGCTCATACCCATTTTCAAGAGAGTTGGAACATTTATGACAAAAAGATAGCTGGTAGGTTACGCTCGATCTTCTTTGGATAAAGCCATGCTGTTGATTGCAAATAATATTTTTTGTACAAAAAGAGAGGCAGTCACAAACAACTTGTTCAAAGAGTTTAGGAATGCATGAGGGTTTGCTTATGGGTCTATAATTTTTGATATGTTTTTTCAACCTTCTTAGTTACAGGTGTGATAAAGGACTTTTTCTAATGACTTGGAAATGCGCCTGATTTGAATGACAGCTGGAAGATAATGAAGTGGATACGCAATTAACAGAATCGGCGGAAGACATGATAATACTGTCAAATCTTGTCTGTGTTGACAGGCCGCCCTTTTAATAATGAGCTTGCTTTCGTAGCTCACATGCAGATCACTGTATTGCAGCAGATATGTGGGAGGAGAGCTGCGGTCCTTTCGTGATGCAAATGCTCATAAGACAGTTAAAGAAAAAGAACTTGTTTGAAACTTGTTTCGTCTCTTCGTATATCGATTCATCAGAGCTTTGTAGGTTATTCAGATATAGAAATCAAGCATTTTATGTTTACGAGGTGATATACATTTTGTAGGTAACGATTCATACCATGCCATACCCGTAAGTATTGTAAGTAACCCTTCCTGTCAATACCACCAGCTCTATTCATTGCACCCTATTATCAAGTTGATCAAGTAATCCCACAATAGACCCATTGTCGAATTCTCACCTAAGCCTTCCCATTTCAAAATTTCAATTTCCTCCCGCAATCGAACACCCACACCACTCATAAAAATATATCTTTAATGCCAATTTTTGAATCCCTCATTCTTTTGAATTATTTTCTCAACTGAAAATTGATAGGAAATAAAGTTTAATGTTATTACTGCGACACATTATAATAAGCATTACTTCCATGGCATTATGGCATGGAATTCAAATGAATTTTTATTTCGCTCCCCCAGGTAGCTATTCCACAACAAAAAAAAAGAAAAAGAAAAGAAAACACCGTACACTGTAAACGAACACACATCACTCAGAATCACTCAATCATACGGTGAAAGTGTTAAGGACGAATGGTGCAAAAGAAAAGGATGCTTCACATTGCTATTAACCTTAAGTGCTTAACTTCATCCCAAGTCTCTTACTACAAGCCAGTCGTGCACAAACTAGCACAACTTCACCACCAGTGCAGGGGCGGTGGCGTCGCGGCGTTCGTTACTATTGCCTCTGCCTCACCAAACTGCACCCATCATCATATCGCCAGGAGGACATTCCAAAATAAATTTAATCGAATTCCATACATGATGGTCCTTTTGTTAAACAGACTCATTCAAAGGAAAGAGAGAGGTTCAAAAAAAAAAAAAAAATTAAATAATAATATTAAAGGACCTCTTGCGGAAAATATTGAATTGACAACACACAACAAAAAAAATGAAATGAACCTTTAGAACACATACATGAAAGTTGCAGCTTTTACTGGTGAGGGGCAGAGATGAGGGTTAAGTACGCCAGGGGCAAAATTATTGTAAGTACTGTTATTATGGTGGCCGTGGCGGCATCACATGCGGTACTTTTATACCTTTGCGATGAAGCTAATTCGAATCGTGTACCATAATATACGGGTGATGGTGGGTATGTTGTTGATACGTCGAAAGGACAGCTCCAATTTAATTTTGAATCGTCCATGTGAAGCTCCAGGGCGAAGGTATGTCGGTGGGTTGGTATGTAGGTATACAAGGAGAAAAACATTTTTTATTTTCGGAAAATTGTAATTGTTTTCAATTGATTGTGTTATGAGCTATCATTGGCAAACGATTGAACAAACATATATTTCATTTAATTCCAATCAGTTGGTAACGACATCATTAATTTCATGGGTTGTGATGATAGACGAACATAATTTATGGCACCTGACTGTACTACGCCCTCTGAAACTGATCTGACTGCCTATTATTTTGTTTTATTTTTCGAGCGTTACGGAAACACAAGAGCGTGGAGTCTAAAAACTATGATAGGACTCAAAAACTTGTCCTTCATTTGATCACCATCCCAAGACAAAAGTCGAAGATTGGCGGAACACTAAACACCTGCCTCGCAAGGAATGCGCACCAGTTCATCATTCAGCACAATTTCGGCCGTACAGTTAAGTACAGAGATTCATATTTTAGTCGCTCTACCCGAATGTGGAATGCTTTACCCAACTCAATTTTCCCAGGCACTACAAAGTAGGTACAGAAATTAAAAAATTTCCTTATTTTTTATCACCCGCACTGTGTTCTAAACATTATAACTATGGAGTTCATACATTTATTAAAGATGGCTTTCATTCTTAGACGGTGCTATGTGCACATTCTCCATTTTGACCTTAAAATAATCTCAGCTTTCTCGCTTGACTGTGTTACACTAGTGATCTACCCAGGCCCTAGGGCCTGTAACACAAAACTACAAGGACTTGTAATGCAAGTGAATTGTGACAAAATTTCTGTAAAAACTCTTTACTTTAACTATCTTAGTCGTATGGGTCCTTATCTCAAAGATGCTCCAAAAAGTCTTTAGCGCATTGTCAATTCGAGAAAAAAATCGGATGGTTATCCAGCAAACTTTGTTCACGGTGATACTACTCTTAAGGATACTGCCGATATTTGCAATGCCATTGCGATTCATTTTCTAAGCTCTTTTAGTGATACCCGTGTTAATATCAAAGAAAATTACTTTTCGTATTTACGCAACTGCTCTCAAATCAAGTTTAATATTACACAAAAAAAAAATGCTTGATCTCTATATCTGAATAACCTACAAAGCTCTGATGAATCGATTCTCGAACCGAAGAAACCAAACAAATTCTTTTTCTCTTTAACTGTCTTATGAGCATTTGCATCACGAAAGGACCGCAGCTCTCCTCGAAATGCAAAAGAAAGCTGCTACTCCCTTCCACCCTCGAGAAGCTACCTTAATTGCAGCTTTTCAAAAAATTTCTCTTTTTAGTATGTTAAGAACTACCTTCCAATTCCAATGTCTATTAAATGAGAATGTTTCCTCGCGTTGTAAAAAAAGTAACAACTAGGAAACTTGAAATCTAGATTTATTTCAAATTCAAAAAGATTCTAACTCTTTAAAAACTCTTTGGGATCGTGTAACTAGAATTGAAAAACTCTAACGCCCGTTACACTTAAGGCAATTTCTTTTAAATTAAACTTTTCTTGTTGATTAATCAAGCAGTTAACAAAACATGACAGCCGGCAAAATTGAATTCGAAATCTTGAAGCTACCCATTTCCATTAAACTAAGAATTCACATAAATATTAAAGTAATTAATTACCAAGTCCCCACTCTAATCCCACCCGCATCAGTTGGGTTTTCATTCCCGAAACAAAGTAAGCCCAAGTCTCATTCTTCAAATAGATTACCAAATGAAATTTCCGTTTTCAGTGCACCTTAAACCCATCAGCAACAAGCCACAAAAAAAGAACAGAAAGAAGAAACACAATACAAAAAAAAAAAAAAAACGAAAATATAAATAAAAGGAAAAGAGAAACAGGATCAACTCAATTTCATTGTAATCACTCACCTGGATACCAGATGTTTTAATTTACAAAAGGATTCGTTTCTATGCACATGATTCTTGTCTGGCATATTTTTTACTTTACTTTATCCATCATTGGATCTGCTAACCTAACCCTTTTTTGTTTTGCCCGCTGCCAGAATAATAAAAGTGTATGAGGCCCACTCACTCGTCGAGGATGTTGTGCTTTCATCTGACAAAACCAAACCAAGGACAATACACAAACAAGGTTTCCAATAAAAAAAATGTAACAGAAAAAATTTGGTTTGAAAATTTCACACATGACAACCCTTGGGCTTATCAAGAACTTCTTGAATTTCGGATACACGAATTACTTTGAAAAGAATTTCCTCACTCCCAAGTCTTATGAGTAATTAAGTCATGTTTTTTTTTTTTTTGTTTTTCAAAACTAGCAGATTTCCACGAACAAATTTTTACACAGATGCTTAAAATTGCATGAGTCTTTTATTTGTCGAAACAGCAAATATACATACCAACGGTGTCTTTGGCGTGCTTGCATATTTAAAAGAGTGATTTAAGTATTCTGTTTGTGAATTCAAAAAGAGCAAAACTCACGGAGGGCTTAACACCTTCAGTAAGGGAACTTAATAGAAGCAATTACATGGAAGTGTTAAGTTTCGAGTCAAAGAAAGTGCTGTAATTTGTATTTGGCACACGCATCCTTTGAAGAAAGAGAATAGCGAATGAGTTAGTGTTTATCCCATCAGAGAGAGACACATTCATTTGAAGGGTGTTTGATTATTATTGAAGCGAAAGCATTTTAAAATAATGTTAAACACAGTTAATTTACCACAGCGGACTTTAAACTTTCACAGCAATAATTTCGCGAACATCTGGTGGGTGGGTTTTATACCTTTATTGATTTTGATATTCAAACAAAAATTATTTGAAAATAGATGAAAAATATTTCTATAGAATTGAAATGCTTATACAAAAAAATATATTTAGTATCGGATGACTTGCCAACTCCTCGCGAAGAGCGATTCCCATGGAAAATATTTTTTGGTTTCTGTTGGTATTTGAACCACGTACCCACCTCACGCGTAACAGGCACGCCACGGGCAGTCAATAAAACAGTAAATTTAAACAAAAAGATGACGTCACACCATGCGTTGAAAATGCTGGCTTCAAGCGATTTTGTAAATGTAGCAGGTTTGCTTAACAATTTGTCTTAGCAAGTTTCACCTCCCGAAAATGATTGCCGTAACCTGAAAATGATTTTTGCTGAAATAGAAAAACGCAAAATTATAGTTAAAAAGAATTCGGTGAGAAATTTGGTGGCGACCATATTTTATTTAGAACGAAGGCAACTGATGAGTGACCCAATAAAATTCGGCTAAGCAAAGTTGAATTTGGTTCTGGAAGTTTTGGGAATGTGATGGTGAAAATGCGTACTATAAAAAGCTGATTAAAGAATTTCTAACAAAGAGAGAGACGGATTTCTCCGTAATCTTACTCAACCTTTGCTTGAAGCAGTTCGGATTTCTGTAATATAAGGTGCGTCCGCTTATTGAAAAACAACTCACATGAGGGCGTGTGCCTATTAGTGAAGAGGGAAAAGCTAGCGATAACTCTGAAACACCTTATGCCTTGCGTTAGGTAATACACTATACACATGGTCCAAACTCTAAAGCGTTTCGCATTTCTTGACCAGCAATAAAAAAACGTTTTCGAAGAAGCTGGCTCTGTGCAAAACTTTTTCACCAGAACAGAATATCTGTGAATTACTTGAGATTATAAGTACTATAACCTGTAAGGCAAGTTTGCAGTCGTGCAGTCAAAAAAATTTGAGATAGCAAATGAAAATGGCATTACGATGATAGAGAATACGAAAAAAAGGAGCCTGTAATTCTGTCTGTTTGTATGGCTGAACAGCTTGACCGATTTTCTTCAAAAATTGCATATAGGCTCTGTGGAGCAGCCTAAACTAACAACCTCCCGTGGTACCGTTTCTTTTTTTTTTTTTTTCAAAACCAACTTTTTCGTTAATAGGTGACATGTTGTAGGCGAAATTTTGTATTTTTGAAGTTCTAAGTTGTTTAAGAAAGGTTGCATGTCAACATTTGAAACATGTAAATTTTTGAAATTTTTATAAATTTTGCAAAGAATTTTGATTTTTTGAAACAACATTTTTTTAAAGTTTTTTGTCAAAACAACTTCTAGCAAGATCTTATACTTTCAAAAAACTCGTTTTTCTAAAAAGTGCAAAATAAAAAACAGTTTTTTTTAAACTGGTCAAAAGATTTTAATTAAATTTACCGCGTTCATATGTAGCAACTGCAAATGAATGACGTTTTTTGATTTTCACTTAAGACCTTAAGTGAGTGATTTAAAAATTTTTTTTAAATAGTTAGTAATACATTTAATAAATACTCTTAATGGGAATTTCGATCTATTTTGTAGTTTTTGTAAAAAAAAATCCTGGGCCTCAAGGAAAGACGAATTTGCGGGGTTGTTAATACATAATCTTATGAGTTTACACCCAGAAAATCGTTAGTTTATATTTTCGGGTTAGTACGATATCCGTGGCGCCACAATCTGACATTGAATTTGGCTTAAATAGGCAAAAATAAAACGAAAATGTCAAATAAAATTTTTAAATTTTTCGACTTCAAGTATCGATATCTCAAAAACGAAGAGCGAAATCGAAAAATTTTACTCAATATTTATGTTTTATTTCGGCCTAAAGCTAAATTTATGCTCAGATTGCGGTGCTTATCTATAGCACATATAAAGAAAAAATTGTTTGGACTTCAAATATCAATATCTCGAAAACGAAGCGAGATGTCGAAAGATTTTATTTAACATTTTCAAACATTTTTTCAAGCCAAATTCATCATCAGATTGCAGAGACATGCATATCTTGTCATGGATATTCCTAAAAACGACAATTGGCTAACACTGCTTTTTGGATAAAACTGGTTAACACTTTTTTCAGTGCGAGCTATTTCTCACACATTTTTTAAATTGCAAATCTCACACTGGGCTAGTAAAATTCGATCGCCTGAATAAAATAGCGCCAAGCATAGAAACAAAATTACATTTTTCGTATCAGAAATAACGCACATCAAACTTTGACTGGAATCATCACAGTATTAAACTATATTCACCTTAAAAATTTCATGAAAATCTAAGACAGACAAACAAACAAACATACATCCACTTTTAAATGTATAGATTCTTCGCCTCTATTCAGCCGCCATACCCAGACACACCTCTCTTAGAATTCTCACTAGTTCCCTCGTTAGCTTAACTTCAGTCGTTTTGCTTAATATAGAAACTCACATTATTTTTGCTCAACTCGAATGTGAAATGCCTTACCACATCTCTTTTTCTTCCGGCATTTGTATTCGCAATGATTTAAAGCTCATATGGCACTGATAACCATTTGATGATAGACCATTAGATTGGTACACTGTTAATAGATTCATTGAAGAGAACAAAAATAAATTTTTAAGAATGACGAAATATCTGATTCCGAGTGACGACACGATGCGGTGCAACGTCAATGATCTGATTGGGTTTATTTATTTTGAGTTTAGTCAGTAGTATTTTCAAAGCCTCAAATTCGAATTTGTAAATCAACAAGCAAATATTTCTCAAGTTATAAAATAATCATTTACTGAGACTTTGTGGAGGGAGCAAACGACAAAACACGTTTTCACGTTTTTATAAAACAAAACAAAACAAAAAATTATTCATGGAAACATCTGTTGTGTGTCATTAAAGTTAATTACTCGTTTCAATTTTTTTTGTTTTTTTTTTTCAACTTCTGTTCAGCTTTGAGTGTTCATTCAAAAGCGAAAAAAGTGTTCTCATTATTACAGTCACGATAGTCTCTCAAAGACCTCCAGTCTTATCAGAACGTTTTTTTCACTTACCAAAAACTCTCGTAATGAAGAAGTTCTTGTGTCTTTTTACTGTAACCGTATTTCTGGTTTTAAATACATCTTCTGCTATCGACTGTGACGACGCAGATGACGAGCCAGTATGTGGAGCATTGACGTGTTCATCGGATATTATTGAAGAAGTTTGCGGAATGCTCAACGGAGAGATCAAAAAGTTTTCTAATGCTTGCATGATGATTGCTGAAAATGCTTGCCTGATGCCAGGACAAAGTGAGTTAAAATTTTATTCTGTTTTCGATTTGGCGATCAATTAATTAATTATTCTTTTCAGAATACGATCCAGTCGAATGTCCTTAATTTTTAAGAAGTTTCAGTCAAAATAAGTTCGTTGGCAAAATATCAAAGATTTTCATTTGATTTTCAGTTCTTAAATAAATTCGTTTGTTCAAAATAAAGCCCACTTTCTATATAACAATATATAACAAAAAAAAACTTCGGAAAAGTTTTGATAGTGAAATTCAATTAACTGTTTTCACCCAAATTGCTATGAAGTGCCTTGGAAAGCGAAGTTCTAGGAGAACCTCTAGCCAATAACAGGAAAATGAAGCTTAACAATAAACAATAAATTTGGCAAATTGAGAATAAATCAAATTTATAAGGTCACAGACTGCATTAGGGCCGTTCAGACTATACAATTAGTTGGCTTATACAGACTTTGGCTTAAATGACCAATGTTTGATAATCTGAGCCCTCAAACGACCTCTTGACCAACTTGTTGGATTTTTTTTTAAATATTTTTGAAAATTTAGAAGTTGGACGGAGTGGAGGAGTATATGGCATAAGGTTGGATGATAAGTTTGATAAGTCTGAACGCAAACTACATCCGACCATCCAACATCCGTCAAAGAAAGTTTGTCCGACTAATTGTATAGTATAGTCTAAACGGCCCAAATGCTAAAGCTCTCATAATGGAAAAAGTGGGAAAATCTTTTGATAACGTGTGACTCAACCACTTTTTTCTAGGTCAACCCCACCGCTGTAACTGTCGTCATAGGAACAAGGTATACACTGGGTGAGATTTTGTCGCAATTCAGCAATTATACAATCAGCACCTCCAAATAAATTTATATACTCATTTGATGTCTCGACAAACAATTGTGGCTACAGATTTACCTAAGTGTGGTTTGAGTTAACCTCGAATTTGTTTACATCTCTGAAAGGTGTTATATGGCTTTCGGATTTGTCTGCTGAAAGTCGGAGGAATTCTTTGGATGCGAATTCATCGTTAATCGCATCATCGATCATTGACCATTGGCTTGTGAAAGAGCGCTTATAAAATTAAACGACGCTCAAGTACCACAAGCCCCAATTGCTTACGAGGTTTCTTGATTCCTCAGTCCTCTACGCTCTTTTATTAAGGCAGGGAGCGGCGGATCGCTGCGACGATTGAGATCTTTGGATGTGAATTCGTTCGTTCGAGGCAGACTTGCAAAACAGATCATCGATCACTGGCTTGTGAAAGAGCGCTTATATTCGAGGCTCAAGCCCAACAAGCCCCCAATTGTTCACGAGGTTTCTTGATTTCTCAGTCCTCCACGGTCTCATATTAGGGCAAACAGCGGCGCGCGGCGATGAATGCTCTTACACTTACATACTCTCGTATGTATCCAAGAAAGTATTTAAAAATCAATTCTTCTGCAATACTACCACTACCAATGAAGACTTAAATTCAAACCACAATGGCAAACAAAAATATATTCCTATGGCAATACTCACAGAAGTTTATTGCCAAAAGCCCTGAACTTTAAAATTACAATCTGATTACAAAAATGGAACAAAAGGTCGCCCTTTGAGAATTTGAGGTATAAGTACACATTTATTACTGACAGGAGTTTGCTTTTATATACCAACGAATCCTGTCAAATACAGAAGCAATTCAAAGTTATAAAATAAATTATTTAATGACAGCTAATTCAACCGCAAGGCAATTGGTTAATTCAATTCACAATATTTGCATTTGAAGGGCCAAGGAGCGTCGTTCGTCGCGTCGTTTCAATGTTCATAGGAGGTACGTCGTAAAACAAAGCAAAATCTACCTCCTGCAGTAGATGATGATGACGATGACGGCCAAATGTAAAAAAAGAAAGAAAAAATTGCCTCCAGCGCAAGGCAAACTGTTTCCAATCAAAATAAAAAGACTTTCAGAGCTTCTCATTCATGCCTTCATTTCTAATTGAGTTTTGGTGAAAATACAGCTACCTGATGCCTGCCTAAACTAAGTGAAAAGCAACAAAGGCATCCAGCTCACCATCGACAATGTTTTCATTTAATTATTTTGCTTTTTCTTTATTTTTACCTTTTATTTGGCTCATTCTCAGTGGGAAGACTATATTGACGATACCACGACAACAATTGTCTTTATTATTAATCGAGCTTATGTAAGGTAATTTCCCCAAAGAATTTATTGGACACAATATTCCCTGATACCTACTTTTAAATTATTGCCACGTTGTTTGTATGTGTGATTTTACAACGTCATGGACAAATATAGATTTTTTTTTTCGAACGGAAAGGTAGGTCACCTGTTCACTGTTCTGGCCAGATAACCCCATCTGGGTCGTGCTGTGGTTGCAGTAGCCACTTAAAACTAAGCTAACCAAACATTAGCGCGTGACCACAATCCCAGTCTGAAGTGTTATTCGAAAATAGCTGGCAATTAGGGGAAGGTCGGGCAAATCCAGTTCAGCATTTATATACCTATGTGTGTGTGTAGGTATGTGTGTGTGGGATAAACGTAATGGGGGATATGAGAGAGGCCATTTGATTCTAGATCAAGCTTAAGCCTTAGCATTCTAAGCCCAACGTTATAGTTATGGTTATTGGATGAGAGAGGGTGGTATGCACTTTAGCTCCACTTGCAATTAACTGCTGCAATTAGGAGTGGTGAATGGCAATTCATTTTTTATGGTCCATAGTTTGGGTGTAATTTTTTCCTGGTTGTTGTTGTTGTGTTGTCATTTCTGCAATGACCATCAGGAGTGTAACATTTTTATGTTTTGTCTCATGAATATTTATATAATGGATGATGAAAATGTTGTACAGCATTTAATAGCAAAAGTAATTGGACATTAGTTCTAAATTATTGTGGTTTGTTACTTATGTATGTTGTGGTTCACGTCAGCCCCTGAAACAGATGTGCAGCCAAAGCGAATGGATACATACCAGAGTCAAAATATTGTTTCTGGATATAAAAAAACTAATTAGGGTAACACAACAAATCTCAGAGTGCCCCGGAGCAAAATTCATTTCTTGCAACCACAACTTGCGATTTGCAAGACTAAGTGGTAAAAATGACTTACATTGCAGTGTAATTACTATCGGAAGACTTGCTAGTTCCTCGCGAGAAATCGATGAATATTTTGGAAAAAAGACCTTCCAACTCCCAGGCAGACAAGCCATCCACTATACGCAGACGCACCATGTGCACCAATCAAGGCCGTCTTTACCCTTTTGGGGGCCCTGGGCACTTTTTGAAAATGGGGCCCTGTATTTATGATTCTATAAAAATGTTATGTTGTGCAATAAAGGTATACAGAAAAAATCACAGAACTTTGAATTGATATTTATTCTTTTATTTTTTTAAATAAATAATATTTTCTTCAATTCATTATAAAGGTAAATAATTATTGCAGCATGTTTATTTTTTAACATAAACATAAACAATGTAGAAATAAAAACAAAATAATACATATTATTTCATAAAAGAATTCAAAAATAAACAAAATTCAAATATCAAAAAATTTAATTCAGAATGTAGAAGGAACAAAATATTGATATGCAAAAAGATGGAAAGAGGAATGTTTTTTGAAGGAGTCTTTTTCTTGATTTAAGATTAGCAAAATGATTGATTATATCTACAAAATCGATACCTCTGAGGATGTCCCTTTTCAGCGATAATCTTGTCAATCTTTCTTGAACCATTTTAGTTCTAAGTTCGTTTTTTATTCTTTTTAACTTAAAAAAGGAATGTTAGCCACTGCAGTTGGTCACCATCATTCTTAAGAAAATTCTAAGTGCAGTTTAAACACTTGGAAATTCATCTTCTACTTTACTTGTTTTTTTTTTTTTTTAATATAAAGTTCTACAATATTGCCAGTTTTTTTCACTTTGGTGTCGAATAGCTTTCCAGTATTCTTTTATATTCAGTCATTCAGCGTGTAGTTCATCTCCGTTTACATCTTCAGTGTAAAAATTTAGCAAAAGATTTGCAGTTTTCTTTTAAGTCTTCTGAATTCAGGTTTTTTAATCGAAAAAAAGTCAAAACGTTGACCAATATTCGTATACGAGCCTAAACGCTGTTTCAAATGAACGCTTAGAGCGTCAGCAATGGGAAGAAGGGATTCAATTTCGAATCTTTCTTCCCCAGTCAAAATTAATGAGGATTCAAGGCCGTCAAAAAAAGTCTGTTCTACACCTAGTCCTTTCAGAAAGGTTCTTATATTCGGAATCGGTTTTTTTTTGTCCGGATGATGAATCAAAGTTATCAAAATTGTCCTTGAGCCCAATTATAAATTCATCGATTGCACTCAGCAAATTTAACATTGTTTTTGCAAAGACTAAGAGCTTCCTGTCTGGCCTTTCGTGGCTGTCCTAAATCGTTAGCGATAGGCATCAAAGCTTCTTAAATTTCTTGATGATTATTATACTCGTAATAAGGCGCTTAGTGCATCAGCTCGCGCTGATCATCTTGTTTGATAAAGACTTTTTGCAACTTTTTTGAACCTAAATGAGCACACACTCCATCTTTGAAATCTTAAGAAATTGAGTGCCGTTCATCCCTGAGTATATCTAACGCCTACATTAACAAGAGACAGCAAAAATAAAAAACACACAATTAGTGAAAACAGGCAAAAATTACTAATTGTAAAGCTACGTGTACACGATTGCCAGTTCTGCAAATATTGGCAGATCTGTCAGTGAAAAATTTGTCTCGAATGGCTGATAATCGTGTACACACTAAATTAATTTGCAGAAAAATTGTTTGTTCATCAATCATTATTAATACAAATTAATGTGCAGATGTGGCAATCATGTGTCAACAATTTTTTTTCATTTTCTGACGTTTCTGCAAATGTCTGGCAATAAATTAATTTACAGATCCAGTTTAAAAAACATTTGCAAATTTATTCATTGGCAGATAAGTTTGGCAAAGATAACAAGACAAATTTTTGACGGATGCAATGTGACAATGAGCTGAAAATGAATTTGCAGATCCAAAATTTGATTTGGTGTGTACACAGCTTGCAGAAATCTACAAATGTCCGCAAATCTATTGCCAGTCACTTGGCCAAACTATTTTGTCAATATTGTCAGCCAAATATTTGGCAATAGATTTGCGGACATTTGTAGATTTCTTCAAACCGTGTACACACAAATTCAATTTTCGCCTCATTGTCCAGCTCAATTTCATAAAGACGTTTGCAGATCTGACAATGATTGTCAGATTTACCAATCGTGTACACTTAGCTTAACCCTTTCGGACCATCGCATCGCAAATGTCAGAAGGATACACAAGAAGTTTTCCCATCTCAACACAATTTAACTTCGATCGTAAGATCACGTATGGATGCTTTTTCTGATTGGATTTTTAAAAGCGCCCTGAAACGAACACAAGGGAGTGTATGGTTTCGTTGTCCTGATCATAACTTGAGTGACCTCTTTTTTTTTGTTTCAATTTGAACATAATTTCGGGGGAATGTGATTCAAAATGTTCAACAAAAGTTTTTGTTCAAAAAGAAAAATTTATAGAAATTTTCTTCTTTTTTTTTGAAAATAGATCAATAGAGGTTGAGTTTTGTTTCAGCAATTTGGGGGCCCTGGGCCTGGGCCCAGTGGTAAAGAGGGGTCTGGCACCAATCACATAAAAACTTATAAATCCAAAGTTGGCAATGATGATCATGACTGCTTTTTCATTTAAAAAGCTAAAGCTTTACAAGACCACACATGTAAACACAAACAGCAGTTTCGGAACTTGTAAAGTAGCTAATAAACAGCTTGTATAGTAGCTAAGTTCAGTAAACTAAACAACGCACAGCCATTCAAGTTTGAACATAAAGAAATCCTCATCATTGAAGCCTTGTCTTAAAAATGACACTCGATTGGAATGGGACCTGGTTGTGATGCAAACTTCATCCATATAAGGTTAAAGGGATATTATTCAAGGAATGAGATACTTATAGAATTTTTCTCAAAAGCTATTCCATATTACTTACTTAGATGGACATTAAAGTTCGGGATGAAGCTGAGCCTCAACAAACATCTTTCGATAACGACTCTGATTTCGGGAGACCTCTCTCCAGTTTTACACTCTTAGTCTGTTGAGGACTTGTTCCACTTGATTACGCAACCTAAGAAGAGGTCTTCCCCTTCCGCGACTTCCTTACAATAAGTGCTTTTGAAAACCCGCCAAGCCAGGGACGTGTTTATATGCACCCACGGTGTAGTTGGTGTAGGTGGTGTTGCAACGCATTTTGCAAAAAATTTCTCGGAGAGAATCAAATAGTTTTTTGTAGCCCAATACCGCATTTTAAGTAATATGAGTGAAAAAAATGCGGTGTATTTGGTGAAGGTCGGTGTTACACCGAATGTTCAAGAAATCTCTCAAAGAGAACCAATTGCAGTCGTTTCAGTTGAAAATCTCCAGATCTCGTGCGAATTCGAATATGTTATTAGTTTTTTCGCTGAAATCCAAAGTTCAGATAATTTTATTTTATAAAAAATTGATTTGCTCGGACGAGAACTTCCAGTAATTATGTTTCTAAATGCAAGTTCTGCGATTTATGATTTCAATGACAAAACTAATAACATCTTCAAGTGGTTCCCGTGGAATGATGATGGGCATTCCACCTGCTAACCCAGAGGTTCGAGGCTCGAATCAGAGCAGAGGCAAAAATGTTTTTCCACGGGTATCGCTAGTATATTCTTTGCCATGAAAAGCGCTTTCTCAATTAGCTGTCGGAACCGGCAGAAAACTGTAGTTCTCCTCCATTCCCTCACAAGGCGTGGTTGTGAGAATTGCGCTAGGCCCAGGGGCCCCTCGCTCTGTTGTGCCCCCCTATTTTTTTTTATTGTTCCAAAGGTGCTAGTGTCTTACGTGTCATACGCGACCCTTTTTTCAAGCCTTTTTCAAGGACGTATGTCCAAAGGGCTATAAGCCACTTTACGAACAATGGCTGAATGGGGAAGCGTATTTGGATCTGCAGCGACAGTTAAGCTGTGCTCAAGGATGTACTCAACCCTCTTACTGTTTTTAAAGTGATTAAGGAAGATTAAGTTCTTTGAGTCTCGCTTCTGTTCGAGGTCATCACGGAAATAACTGGAAACGAGATCGCTGATGAAATTTTAAGGCATGGATCTCAGACAGCTTTCCCAGGACCTGAACCAGCGCTTGGTATGCCGGGGTCCTCATCGAGAGCTTCAAGTAACAATTGCTTCTTTACAACAACAACTTTAGATAATAATATACCTCCCTTGGATGCAGATAAGCCAAAAGCTTTTTTGGTATATTTTTAAGGTTTTGAATTAGTTTTAGTACTTAAATTTTGGACGATATTTGTCTAGAATCGATTTTTCATGAAGACTAAAAAATCAATGGCATTAATGTTCATGCTAAATAGTTGTTGAGCAAAGGAAGCAAATAAACGGACTAGAAAAATGCTGGAACTGCAACAAGACCGGGTGCTAACAGCGTGAATGGCGTTTACCAGCAAGCAGAGGTGCTGGTCGGCATTTTCTAAGCAAGGCATTTAATCCAGAACCAGGTAATAACACCCACGAGCAGGGAAAAGCTCATCCACACCTCACTATGCCGAAAGGCATCCACCATTCGGCGCCCGCCGATCGGCAATACTTAATTAGTGCGGATGTCCCTATCGTCCTTCCTCCTTACCGAAAGCAGACCCGAATTCAACCCGAATGAAATGGATCTTATTACCGGTCGAAATAGTAAGAACGCACCTTAAGAATCAATTTTAAAGCCCAGAAGCTGAACTCTGGTAAGAAACCCCATATACATAGGTCTATAAGAATAGATTGATCATCAAAAACCTGACTGCCAGCATTGAAACCATTGCCACAGCCTCAATTATTCAAATTCTGATGAGTTTTCTGAACAGAAGACGATGGCACTGAGAACCTTCATCATTTAAGACTTATACTTCATCCATCTTCTGAAGTATTTGTTTGGGAAAAAAATGGATGGTGAGTTGTGAAGCCTTCAACAGTTCATGAGGGAACCAGGCTATGAGTGTTCTTCCCAAAATATCATCATTGGGATGACGCTGCAACTCAGCACGAAAGTGATCAAGGGCCTAAGAGGAATCTTGATACCTTTCTTTTGAAGTCTTAGCCCTCATTCCAAAAATGGTTCCCATTCTACGAGTTTTTCTTCAAATTGTGTCAGTGTGTCTTGTAAGAACGAGTGTGTTTTTAATAAAATAACATCCCAGACTATCTCATTACTTTGTGCAGGAGTGTGCTGCATGTATGTTGTACCGACAACATACAAACTGACCAAATAAATATTTGAAAAGTATTAAAAGTAAATGTAAGGAATTATCAGAGACCAAATATTAAAGTTGATGGTAAGACCACTTTTATTACAGACAATATTATTGAATCCTTTGTTAATTTAAAATATCAGAAAATCCTTTTAAAAAATACAAAAAGACGAAACACAATCCTATTTGCACTCCGATTTATCAGTAATTCCGTTTTGTGGTGACGCATTTGGCCTCACACGAACAGAGAGTATAAAGAAAAAATTGTATATGTAAATAAAAGTGAGGAAAATTAAGTTAATTTCGCATATACGACTGGAAACCACAACAAAAAGCGATTCACCACTTTAGCTGTTTATTTGAGGTATGATAAGCTTGCGCCATAATTAATTAAATTAACCCATGAGTACACAGTACAAGCCATGCAGCATCACAGCACCAGGTCAGGTGCATTGCACAAAAAAGGCATATACATATACGCTGGCTACTCAAAAATATTATGACCCACGCACGAGGGTTATAACAAGCCTCGATTTCAGGTGGTATATCATCATGCATCGATACACTAAATTCCATGCAGCTATAGTAGGAAAGATGGCACCATATAAAGCAGACGTTAGTCGCACTGTGTTACTGAAGTTTGCTGTTTCTTTGAGAGGACCCCTAACTCAGCCGAAATTTATTTTACAGACAATTTAGGGATCTTTGAACATTTGAGCGACCGTTTAATCTTATTAAAGTTGTATTCAACTTGATCTTGAACCTGCTGAAACATAAGTTCAGCTAACTTTGCTTGAAAGCCAATTGCGGAATATTCAACATCAACAGCGGAGATGTTCTTCAAAGTATGTATTATGAATTTGATTGCCCGATTTGGTGCAAACATCACAAATTCAGTGTTTCTCTCTCTCAATAATCAAATTGTCATGCTTTTCCTTGTAGACCCAAGAGGGGCGCGTAATTTTTGGCTACAGCGGAGCTACAAAATCACTCAAATTATTTATTTAGGATGTTTCAGTTTATGGAATTTAAAACATATTCTTTTCGAGAACTTTGTTTCCTTTTCGATTTCAAATGCAATACATTGCCTTTGAAAGCAAATAAAAATCACTTCATAAAAGCAGCGCACTTGTGTAATTTTATAAAATATGAAAACGCGTCGTCGGCAGGTTGTATAGCTATGTATGCAACTAGCCAGCGCCCATAGCTGTCCCATTGCCATTACCGTCAAGGACTTGTTGAACAGCTCTTTTGAAAGTATAGTTTATTGTCCGTGAATATATGCGAGTTATAACAACTATAAATGTTTACTCGTTGGCCTCATCAGTGTATGGTAATTGGCCGAAATGTGCAATGTTTACATATTTGCATACCTTTGTATCGAACATGGTGCGTGTGGTGTACTTGCTGACGTGTTTCTATAAAATATTGCGGCTTGTTGGTTTGTATGACCAAAAAAAAAAAGCTTTCGGTTTGAAGTAGTTTTGAGTAGAACATATCAGCAAAAATACCACAAAGCATAGTTGGTCCTTGAAATGTGGGAGTTGATGCATTTGAATAGTACTTGTCTTAACAGGAAATGTGTTTCATGTGGTGCCGATAAGTGGATATTCAAAAAGAATCAAGTAAAATAGTGAAGATGAGTTAGGAATGAGCAGCCACACAATTCAATGAAGGATGAGGTGGTAAGAGAATATGAGCTGTTATTGGATTTTGAAAACCTGACAATGTTTCTCACTTTGGCCAAAACAATTTTCAGATCATACATTTTGAAAAGTAGGTTATATTCAACATTCAAAGCATTCAAACGAGTAGTCGTTGTCAAATATGGAAGTAGTAGAATGTAGATCGTGTAAGGTTGTGTAACACGACCGCAATGAAGTCATTTGAGAGGGAAAAAATTAATCAGGTGGTTCGTGTTGGTTCGTTTCAAACGAAATCAATAAGTATTTTCTGATGAAAAAAGTCTCCTTTTTGTCAGTCTAAATGGGACTCATTGAAGCCGTTTGAGTTGAAAATCTTTTTGTGTTTAAAAGAATCCACGCGAATCTTAAAAGCAAAGTTTGAATTACAAAGCTTAATCTAGAATATCTTCTAAATATATGTATGTATGCATACATGTACATTATTTCATTAATTATGTGAGTCACTTTTTAAAATAAGTGCGAAGATATTTCGACTTTTTACAATTCAGTGCAGTTGTTTTCGAATTTGCGATATCCGATAAGACAGAATGAACAAACTGAGTTACAGTTAATCGTTGATTAAGTGGAGCTAACCAAGCAAAATCGGCTGGTTAACAAAAACTCTGATTAAGTGGTTTAATCAGAGATGGAACAAACATTGATTTAAAATAATCAAGCCTGAACAAACCACCCCTAAAAGTAGATAATTTTCAAAATAGCTTAAAAAAGTACTATCGACATTTTTCCATCCCACTATTTGGTTTAACAAGATCCAACACGAGCAACACCGTGAGGCTTTCAATTCAAACAACTTTTATAAGCTGGTTTTAGGTTGAACAATAAGAAACTCTATTACCTTTTTTATAAGAAATTACTGAGTGGTTTCGGTTTGAACGAACCAACACGGGTCACACGATGTGTTTTTCAACTCAAAATAGCCAAAAGTCGTATTAAACGAACAAGCACGAGTGGTTACGTTCTAAATGAACCGGCACTAGTAACACGATGGGATGTTTTTCACCACAAATTACTCGAAATTGTCGTATTAAACGAACGAGCACGAACTACACAAACCTGTTTCAACCTTCAAATGACTCTATAACCTCGTGTTGGCTCCTCCGTCAAACATTGTCACCAACAGCCAACAATTTCGAAGCTATCTGATGACCAATGCGGTTTTTTGCAGGTAAGTCAAAAACAAATGCAATCCAAAGTTTGAGAATTCTAATCGATTATATCGTTATTCCTTGCAAAATTTGTGTGTTGTACGAATGAACTTTAAAACCATCCGCTCGATAACCAGTATTGCTGAACTGTTTAAACATTTCCATGAGGGATATTTGACAATTGAAGGCTGTTAATGAGTCGTGGAAGTAGCGCCGAGAGATTTAATTGGCTGTCTGAGAGGAGACGGATATCAGCTGAGGATATAACGCTTTCTTTTAGCATTGATTATGGCCCTCTTTGAACTCCTGCTTGGAAGATGTTATAGTGGCTTGATCGACGGAATGAGAGACTTACGTCTGAGCACACTCCGCAACGGTCTTTAAACCGTCTTTAGAGAAAATGACTTGAATCATCTCTCAGGAATTCTTCGTAATTCCAAAAGGATATTAATGGACGGTGCAGTCAGAGTGACTTTTAGGATTGATCAGAACAAGGTAAGGATGAGTGAATAGGTTCATTGTGAGATGACTTGCCGCCATCTGTTTGCTGAATAAGGATTATGGTATATGTTTAGGGTGGTTTAACGAGTAGTAGAATTGATAAAGCTTGACCAAGTCGGATTTTATGTGTGTTGTTGAAGAATCTGATTCCTCTTCGGCTTTTTTTGGTCACTGGTTCAGCAAAGAAAGTGTAAAATTTCTCCTTTCTTTTTTTCTTTTTATAATAACAAAGTATAAAGTTTTTTCTTTTATATTTGTGCTGTCTGTCATCTGTTAAAAAATTAAAAAGAAGACAGCAAATCCTGTGGAAAGGTCGGGAAAGTAAGTAAAATAAAGTTACATTTCATTGCGCTTACCAGTGACCAAAAAATGCCGAAGGGGAATCATATTCTTAAAGAACACACGGTAAAGTGTAAACCGGAGACTGTCGCAGTAAGTCACTTTGCTTAAAGTGGCCCACCACACTGCTACTCCGTTAACTATAGTATCAGTCTTATGGCCGCAGTGTATACAGACAGTGATTGATATGTGGAAATTAACCACATTGATCACAAAGACATTTTTGCAAGAAAAGAGAACCATGACACTTCCCTGTACGAGTGTATTTGACTTAAGGCTTAGCTTTTTGTCAAGGATGACACCTAGATATGTTACTTCGTCTAGTTTGGTGGGGTATCATCAATGATGGAGCTATTATAGTTATGTAATTTTTTATTTTCTACTGAAAAATATAGTTTTCTGGGAGATTAAGCTCAGATCTTACTTCCTACCCATTTTATTAATTTGTGGAGATTATTTTTTGTTAGCTCCGTAACGACATGAGTATGTTTTCCTGATACCGCGATAGTGAAAAGATGGCATACGCCGGTGAGTATCCAATCACTTTGTATCTTTCAACTTCAAAACAAACTTGAAGTTTGTTAAAAACTATGTTTCAAAGAAGTCCGATCTTTTTGCAGAAAGACTTCATTGGATAAATTTGATTTCCCTGCATTTCGACATAAGATTTACTATCTCCACTAGTGAGCTTCCACTACATGGTACATCAGTACCGCCGTTATAATTGCAAGGTTGCTGGTGTTATCCAAGGCGCCCTCTACCTTTGTGTGAAGGAGTACGTCCAGGTTGTATTCTTTGTGATGCAGGAAGAATTCCATAGTACCTACCAGGGTGTATACTGGTAGGTACTATGGAATAAAATAAGCCAGTTTCTACTGAGGTTTGCTTGCAAAAGGTTCGTTGTGCTGTGCAGATACATATGATTTTGATCTAAAGCATTGCCTAACCGGATATCAATCAATCGTTCTAGAGTCTTGAAAATGAATGATAACATTGACCGATCTTTTAGAGATCTTTTAAGTATACGTGAGAAGATTCACCGGCTTAAAGTAATAATACGACTCCTATCCACTGAAAGAGGATGTAGCTCAATGCTATCTAATTGTTTAAAATGACTTCAAAGAATGGGATACTGATATCAGCGGCCATCAGAACATAGGAAACCTCATTTAAAGCTGCCGTGACCCTTGACGCAGATTATTTGCTGTGTGAAACGCACACGAAGTGAAAAGTTAACTCAAATATAAACGTTAGTTTAAATAAGAATAGTGTCTTTGACTTCATCTGAAATAAATGGATGGTACTCGAGCGCTCGAGGGAAAGAGGGTACGAGTTGACTCGCTCTATTATCTATTCTGTATGTAGGTATAACGTAATACCTCTGTCGCAGTGGCGTAGCGTAGGGGGGGGGGATAAAACCTAAACCTAAATCGCAGCAGATGTCGTTAGTGTTTTAGTTAAGAGTAAGATATTGGCTAGTGTAACCAAAAATAAGTGCATTCATTATTATCCAACTTTTGTATAGAGAATTAATGCAACTAGCAGTCCATGTATCATAAGTCAATACAATGCTTAAATCACATTGATCTATTACGCCAGTTCCACAAAGAAAAATCTCACTGAGCGCTCAATGTCACTTTGACGGAGCGCAAACAGTTTTGTGGAACATAATTCTCAGCTCAACTGTGTCCTTGTTTTCAAATTTTTACTCATCATCATCAGAATGTAAAACGAAAATTCGCTGATGCTGAAAAAATAGCCGAGTCTATAGGATAAAAAATTGAAGTTTCCAGGATTGTGCATCGTCAAAAACACCGACGAAATTACCAAAGCAGCTCATCAGAAGATTATTACCGTATATCAATATTCATACTTTTCGTGGATCACTTCATATCATCCATATCTGACAGATTTGCGAAACACAAAAAAATTTTGTCAATAATCGGAAATACCATCCCTGAAAAATTGGTCAGGAAAGACGTTGAGAATATTGATGAAACCGTGGAAGTAATAATGAATCAATGGCCAACAGCGACTGATGCAGCTGCTTTAACCGTAATAAATGAAGTGTAACGTTGGGTTGGGCCAGAAACTCAACCAAAGACATTTATAGAATCATTAAATCTTTGTAACGATGTACTTTTTCCAAACATTTTCAAGTTTCTGAAAATAGGTGCAACATTGGCTGCGACCATTGCTAGCAGCGAGCGTAGTTTTTCCACGTTGAGGCGTCTAAAATATTGGATTAGGAATTCTACAGGCGAAGATAGGCTGAATGAGCTTGCTCTTATGAGCATTAACAGGCACATTGACATTAAGGTGAAAGAAGTTATCGAATAATTCGCGCAAAGCAGAGAAGAACTGATTTATAATTTCGTGTATTTTCATATCTTCTTATTTTCTGCACTTTATTATTGTATATCAATAAATTGGAAAAAAAAAACCCCCGAAAAATTTCCTAGCTACGCCACTGCTCTGTCGTCTTACAAAAAATCAATTTCTGGCTATCTATATTCATCAACACTCGTTCATACCGAAGCCTTTGACCTAATGGTGAACCTAAAAAGGCAAAAACCATTTTACGTTCGGTCACTCAACCACAATATGACTAACTAATCATCCACAAATTATGAAAGAAATCTTCGTCATCAATTTTTAAGATTTATAGAACAATTTAGATGTTGACACCGCTTAACTCTTTGGGGGAAAATAGAAGCAATTTTTTATGATTACTCTGAGTGGTGCAAAGATTTATGGTCCAAACGAAATCGGTTGTTTGGATAAGGCGATTGTAAAATTTTATTATTTATTGTTGTTTGCTACATTTTCTGTTTTTATTTAGGAATTGTGACAAGGTTCTTCACCTTTTTGTTCAAGCAAAAGATTTAATTCGGCTTACAGTGCAAAACTGAAAGTTGCGCATAAACTTTATGTGACGTAAATTTTGGAAATATGTACCTACTTGAAACCCCAATACGAATAAATTTTTTTTTATACTACCTTACTAAACAGTTTATATGAATACTAAAGTTTGCGCAACACGTAACATTAAATCCACAACCCTTAAAAAAAAACGTAAAACTACGTAGCAAAAAAAAATAAAAGTTGGGGCAAATCATTTCATTACGGAACAATACCTTTGGCGGCCAACCAGGCAAATAATTTGTGCATTTAATTAAAATTATAAACTACTGTTTAGCCTGATATTAAATTCCGTAAAAGGATTTGCAATGATCAGAATGCATTTGCTGCGGCAGCGGAAGCCATAAAAACAACACACAATGACTTCCGGTCTTCGTATATTCGTCAATCAAATGATTTCCATTGAGGTTCTATTCAATAGTTAAGCCCTTGCTCAACTTCCTACATCAAATCCGTCTACACATATAAATGCCAAACAAAAAAGGGCTGTCATTGCATTGTTGCACTTAGTCACCTTCACCTATGGTAGAATTTAGGGCCAGAGCCAGCCGCATGGTTTCCATTGCAGCCATCAAAGCGAAGTAAGCTTTAATTAATTATATCCCCAGCCCACTTTGCAAGCGTGAATAGAATGCAAGTGATAGTTGGGTGGCAGGACTCACTTTTGATATTTTCGCCTCCTAAAATCATCACCAATCGCCAACCGCCGCGCCGCACCGCACCGGCCGCCCATTGCCAAATCCTGAGCTGACACAGCACGAGAGGAATTTGCCACCAATGCATAACGCAGCACAATACGGCACAGCTGAAAGGATTCCCGGTTTATTGTACATTGCATAGACAAGGTATTTACTATTTTAATTAACCGTAACTAAATATTCACATAGAAAGGATTAGTTAAGCCATACTGGCCACAGTAATAATAATTGGTAAACTTTGTGCCGAATAATTTAATCTCATTAGAATGCAACAAAGCTGGATGCTATGGCACGCGTGGCAACGCGACAGTACATAGAGCTTCTGTGGTAGAGGAATCCTTTTTACAGAGGGGCCTTAGACATTAATACTTGTATGTTGTATGTGTGTCTCATGCCAAACCCCGTTAATTCTAGTGTGGGACTGAGTAAGTGCAGGATAATCAATAGCTAACGAATATATATTTGCACAAAACCAACACACAAAATAATTTATGACTTAATTGTTGACGTTACCAAGCAATCGGGTGTTTTGTAGATGAACTTCCGCTAATGCATATAGTCGCATGCAAATGAAAATGTAATTCACTGGAAATGGTTTCAAGTTTGTTTTAATGGTTTCATGTCAAATACCGCTTGAAGTAAGTTGAGCTTAGGTGCAATGTTTGGGCGGAGAGTTCGCATAAACTCAAATATCAATTTACCTTTGGGTGGTATGCCGATAAATAGCAGCATAATTAATTTGCAGTGCTGGCAATGGCGGTTGATTTATGTTTGCTGTTTGCCTAAGTCCATTGTCTCTTTAAATGATTGTTCGATTGTGAATGTGTTGGATGTGGTGAGGCAGGGATCAATCCCGATTGCTTTATATCAAAATCCGAAAGGGTTGGTTACTGATATAGGTTATCCTTTTCATTAACACAAGCTCATCAAATGGCTTACAGACTCATTGACTCTGTAACGCAGCAAGATTGTACGAACCTCTTTAAGGTCAGTAATGAATCGGTATCATGATTTTTGAAAGGAAGAAACCTGTCAATTCACTTGTCTTTCACTACGATAGTGCCCCAAGTCATAGATATTCTTACTTTCCCAACAAAAAAAATTTATAACAACACTTCCTTGCTGAAAAGTTATACTCATCAAAAGTTGTTCAAATGAGCAGTGAGCACCCTTCAAAGTGCAATCCAATTAAATTTTCGAAAAATGTTTAAATTCAAAAAAAAAAAAATTAAAAGAGAGAAAAAGAAAATAACAAAGACATCCTTTGTAGTTCCCTTGACAGAACTCATTCAAAACTAACAAACAGTCAACTATTTCCACAGCTCGTTTTAATTTAACGAATCAACACCTTGCGTTAGGGGCTTTCCGTTTTGCCATCAAGTGATGGTAATTTCCTGGAATTACGACAAGAAGTCATCGAAGGAACTTTTTCAATTCAATGCCACTGCCGACTCGAAAGCGAAATAATTGCTGCAGCTGAACCTGTTTAGCAATTTAGCTTTGGTTATTTTGTTAGCTTAGTGTTGACGGTTTTTTAATTTGCTGCGCTTGTAATGAGAAAACTCCATTTAATAGAATTGGTTCATTTAAGATGGAACCAAAGAGGAACTCTAGAGAAAGCAAGCGATTGACTTTCGGGGTTAAATATATTTGCATTTACGCTTTATCAAGGGATGGTAGTGGTTGTGGTTGTGGTGTTGGATTGAAGAAAAGAAGTCATTTCTTAATTGCTTTGATTTGGTTACTTGCTGCCTTTGCAATAGTTTAATTGTGGCTGATTAAGTTCATGTCAATGAGCCGCTAATTTCATCCTTAGACTGAGTTTTCGTGTGAACAACAGTGTGCCAGTGTTGTGACCTGAATTTCATCAAATCTTATCCAATAGTGTGCTTTAGACTGGCGATCCACATCTAGGGTACGTCACGAAGAAATCAGAAAAACCTTTCGCTTTTAGTTTGCTCAATGTCTGAGAACAACAGATTGCGGTGTCAGATGCAGCTTGCCTCTTAAAAGTTAGGTTTAGAGCACAGGCTTCCTTGAATATAACTGACAGCTGGTATGCTTGAAATGGATTCTCTGTCAACTCTCCTAAATTCGAAGATTTTTTACTGAAAACGAAGATTTTCTACTAAAATCGAAGATTTTTTTACTGAAATTGTCGACACCCCTTTTCTCAAATGAAGTTAAGATCAATTCGGAAATAGCCAAAGAGCTATCAGTCTTGCAATACAAGAGGTGTGTAAATATGTTATAGCTTCTTTGGCCAAAATCTAAAGAGCAGTGTGTTTTGGCTGTGGTGGAGTCTTTTGCAACTGCTGAAACATTCTATTCTTGATGCTTAAATAGAATACCCTACTCTCAAACTGATTTCTCGTTTAAAAACAAGCGGTTTCTGGCACAGTTCGCATTGGAGATTGGAGCTGGAGATAACCTCGCAAAGCAGCATATCCTTTGTTTCACGTTCAATTGATATGCCAACTGATACAATAACTCAAGCCTCAATTTGCAGCAAACAAACACTTCACTAAGTTTGAACTAATGTCAGAACAAGGAAAATATTTGTATCGAATCCTCAACGATGCGATCGTTCCAGAACCGATCATAGTGATTACATAGCAATCTTTAGGCACATGCGTGTTCGTCGTCTTCCAAGAGAAGACTTATGCTACATGATAAATAACATACCATGTGATAAATATGGGCGGCCGTGGTGCAGTGGTAGAGTGTTTGGTAGAGAGAGGCCGGATGCGTTGGTTCGAATCCCGCTCTGGGCATCTACTTTTCTTTCAGCCTCCCAGTTTCATATGGACGCCGCCTTTGAGGTTATATATGTGAAATGACTAACAACTTATTTCCAACTACTGCAACACAAAAAAAAGGGAAGGCTGCTAATCTGGTAGTACAATGGACTGGATATTAGGTCTGAGTTCTCCAGATTAGCATAAGGCTCCTCTTTTTTTTAAAAAAAAAAAAAAAAATTTTATAAATAACTGGATGAGTAGAAGTACGTAGTACGTACGCGTACATATTTATGTCTGTAGCGAAAGCTAAGATACTATCCGCTGAAAGATCTACTCAGCTCTCTCACTCCTTCGAAAGTGATCAAGTAATTCAAGACCGATGAATTTGGGTCTTGTTAAGTTCTAGGCCATCACGTTATCACTGCAAAACATTCCCGATAGACATGCCAGCAAAGAATCTCAAACAGTTTTTCTTCGACCGGAACTAGAACTTTGTCTTTCTGGATCCTTATGCTGGTTTCACACGATACAGACATTTGTACAGACTTTGAAGTCTGAGTAAAAAGCGTTAAGCCAACGAAAAGTCTGATTTTCATTTGCTCAGACTTCTCATCTTGGAATGTACAGGTCCTTCTACTTTTGTGCAGACTTCTCTGTACCGACTTTCATGTTGACTATGGACTTTTGGGTGCTCAGACCTAGCAAGTCTGCGTAAACTTATACTGTGCAAAGTCTGAAGTCTGCGCAAAAGTCTGTGTCATGTGAAAGCAGCATTAGTGAGGAGATTGGATATGGTCGAGAGCACAATCTTAGATGATATGAGTTCGTTGGACACAGGCTTTATCGTCTGTTTCCCCTAACGATTCAGGTTAGCTTTTACGAGTTTAACTTAGTCTATGTATGGGCCACAGGCGACAAAGCTTTCGTTTATATTTAAAAATTTCTTGATCCTTAACAAACTAAGAATCGAACTAATCTTTTGTACCTCCATTTGCTCATAAAATGAGTCATTAAAACTACCTCCATTTGCCCTTTAAGAAGCCCTAAAGAGGCAACCTTGTGTTTTGTTGAATGCGTTTCCGTGATTTTTCTTTAACGACTTGGGTTTGTTTCCCTAAAGACTTCATATCATAAGAAGTATTAGATCAAATTAATTGTATTGGCTCCCAAAAGCTGTATCATAGTTAAACCCATACGTCCTAAGGATACATATTCTTATATCGTTTTTCATTGACAAAAAGAGTTACTCCTTTTGTGAAAAGATCTACTCTTTTTCCATTTTTAATGTTTCATTGAAAAAAAGAGTAGTTCTGGAGTTACTCTAAACGCCAAAGATCTACTCCCAATCGGTTGGGAGATCTACTCTGAAAATGCAAAAACATATGTTTTATCAAACGTCAAATGGAAAAAAAAATGTTGTGAAATTTGTTTGGTGATTATTAAAATTGAAAAGGAAAACGAAAGTAATTGAATATGAGTGCAGAAATATGTAAATAATTTAGAATTTGTTAGTTCGCTGCATTATTTGTTGTCATCTACTTCGTCGTCATCCCTTTCCATCCATCACCTACATGGAGTTAAAAAAAAAAAGATTGAAAAGATGCAAGTGGGTGCATTCACTGCTTTAGTAGCTACGTAATCAAGTCATAAGAAACAACTGCGAAATGAGTTGAAAATTTTTCATTCCACGTAATGTAAATATTTCAGATATAAAGTTAATTTAAAATCATTACGACGCTTCACAATCGGCTGTTCGGAAAAAATACGAAAGATTACAAACAAAAAAGGATTTACTGTGTTTGTAGTTCAATTTTGCATTCACAAAACTAATTGAATTTTGACTCCATAGTGACTACATAAGTGAATGCACCCAAAGCTATTCCTGACAATTGTCATCAATACTACGACAAAACTGTTGAAAAATGTTTCATTGAAAAGAGTAGTTCTACATTTGAGAGTAGTTCTTTCGGATTTCAATGAAAAACGCTATTATTATTAGGTGTGTTTCTTTACTTTGTGTACAGAAATTCACAATCTGTCACATTTCAAGGAGTGGGGGTAAAACTCTCTCACAAACTCTCTGAAAGAGCGTAATTGTCTCAAAAGTAAAGAAACGGTGTTGAACAAACATTCGCAGCAACGCTTGGAAAAATGTCTGTTTGACAGTTGTTGTATTTGTTTTGGCTGTGCACGATTTCTGCCCACAGAAATTTAAGTGGCAGAAATTTGCAGGGTGGGGAAATATTTTGCTCTCTCGTGAGCACGCTCTTTTGTGCACTGCTACGAAAAATCGCTGTGCTGGAACGGCATTAGACTGACTTTCGCCGAATTTCGGTGCATTTCGTGCGAATTTTCAGTAAAGAAACACACCTATTATGTTTTGTACATTTTGCTGATTCCGAACGGTTAATCGAGGAGGTGTTTTTTGGCTCTCTGTAAATAGGAGGCTCTCTGTAAATAGAGTAACATGTGTACCACTGGAGCACTGGTAGCCACTCATTGTTCGCTTTCGCTGTTTCGGTTGCTCTAACATCATTTTACTCGTAAATAATTCTTATAAAACTATGATCTACGACAAAGAAATCAGTGGCCAACAACGGAGCAATGGCATTTGAATTATTTTATGGTGGTACTCGCGGCGACACAAGTGCTGACAGTATTGTGATTGCCTTTCCAACGAAAATTGCAGAAAAACTCGACATCACAGTCGAAGAAGATAGCAAAGACAGTAAGGTAAAAATTCTGGGTCAGACAAGATACCATATGAGTATTGGAAAAACGTTGGCGTTATCGGGCTTAGATAGCTCACGGTTCTCATCTCCAAGTTTTTAAAAAGAGATAGTTTGCCCAAAAGTGTGGGATATACCCGAAATTTCGATCATCAAGCTGATTTCTCACTCTTTGAAGATCTTTGCGCGGCTATTGGGTAGCCGACTGCGCAAAATAATGTAAAGCTATCTGATAACAAACACGGTTTGCCGCGGGTAAGTCAATAACAGATGCAATCCAAAGTGTAATGGTAATGATCCCAATGCAAAAACATAGCGATTCCGAACAAGATTTGCATGTTGTGTTGGTTTACTTCGAAAAAGCGCTTAATCGACAACCACAAGGCCTATCGCCTATGAGTGAATGATTGAGGATACCTATAAAGAAACGGTGACGAAAGTTAGCTGCCCAGCTGGAGTCACTGAAGGTTTCCTTCTCACATTGACCGTACACTAAAGAAGGTTTTGAATCATCTGCTCTTTATTACAGTGCTTGAATACTTGGTACCTGCTGGAAGATAAAGTAGGTACAGAACACCAAAGTACATCAACTATTCATTGCTAAGGATAAAGCCATCGTTAGCGAGAATGCTACATCCCTGCAAGAAACACTTAATGTATGGGTAGTAATTTTATAGAAGCCATTCTTTACCGTATTAGGACTGAGTACTTGTGTTGCCCACTGATCCGGACAAGCCTATTCCAGACAATTATTCAAATGGAAATGTGCTTCCCAAGAGCGAAAAGCTAAAGTATTTGGGATCGATGATCAATAGTGAAGCAACTCGTAGTGATGACATCAACCGTCGAGTAAACGAAGAGTGGATGAAGTAGCGAGAAAATCCCGCCATCTTCTGTGATAAAAAAAATGCCCCCTTAGCTGACGGGTATGAGAGTAAGTCGACGGCAACTGACATGGTGATGGTACGTTTAACAGTAAGAGTAACAAAGTTTGATCGTGGAAGCCACCATCACGTCAAAAGAACCATCTTAGTTAGTCGGTATTGTCATTTTCAAAGAAGAGATCCAGAGATACTCTTCAGCAAGGCAATATCATACACGATCGCGAAGAAAGAAAAAGAAGAATTCAAACCAAAACATTCTTGGTACAGACAAATCTACAACGAAATCAGACGCGGGGTTTGCCGACGCATTCAGAGTATAATGCAGCGTACCTCACGAGCGATCACTACAATAAAAGTTAAGTCAAAGAGCTTTGGTTGCGTCATCACGATGATCGTAACGTCGTTTTTTTTTTTTTTTTTTAATTAACGCGCACATCAAGGGGTTATTACTACCCTTATAATGTTATAATGCCATTAAACACAGTGCGAGTATTAAGGAAAATAGGAGAGGATTTGAAAGGAGACATCGATGCACGTTGCTTTTGAACTTTTGTGAATCGTAATGCAGGGGAAAAACTAAAAAAAAACTACGGTGCGACTAAAATATGAATCTCTATATGTACTTGACTGTACGCCCGAAGTTGGGCTCAAGGTAAAACTGATGAGCATTCCTAGCGAGGCGGGTGTTGCGGCTAAATTGTTTCAGGGGAGGAATGCAACTGGCTATTTCACTAGAGCACTGTTTATAGAAAAAGCGATAAAAGAGAGTGAGACAGGTAACGTTTCGTCGATATTCAAGAGAATCAATCGATTCTACGATTGAACTATCACCTATCAATTTTAACGCTCTATTTTGTACCCTATCAAGCAGATGCAAAGATGTTTGAGCGGCACCTGACCAGATATGGTATTTATACTCCAGTTTTGGGCGGATGAAGGCCTTATAAATTGTAGCCAGATCAGAAGGGGTGAAGAACTTCCTGCATCGTCTCAAGAAACCTAAGCATTTAGGAGCGTTTTTGGCGACTTCAAATATGTGGTCGTTCCAAAGAAGATCATCGTTTACACACATACCAAGTACAGACAGCTTTTCGGTTTCTTCGATGCAGGTACCATTCATGGATAATGGCAATGGGGGAATGTTAAGCTTCAACGACAAGAGACAGCATTGAGTTTTCGAAGCATTGAATTCTACTCGGTTCATAAGACCCCATGCAACAATGCTGTCAAGGTCAGAATTCAAAGAGCTTATCATACGCAACCGTTCCAGTTCCACATCCGAAGAGCAGGGACGTGAATTTGGAAACGAATATGAAAAGCTGAGGGTTGAGTCGTCAGCAAAACAGTTAAGCGGATTAGAAGTTTCAGAAAAGAGATCATCAATGAAAATGAGGAAGAGAGTCGGAGACAAAACGGAGCCCTGGGGCACACCAGCATTTATGAAGTGGGTATCAGACTTGAAGCCATCCAACACAACTTGTATTGAACGGTCGGAAAGGTAATTTCTAATCCAACGAAGAAGAGACTCTTCGATACCAAAAGCACGCATTTTCGATAAAAGAGCCTGATGCCAAACTCTATCAAATGCTTTAGAAATATCAAGCGCAATAATCTTACTTTATCCAAAACAATGCAAAGATTTGTTCCACTTTTCGGTGAGATAAGCCATCAAATCACCAGTGGACCGTTTGCTACGAAAGCCGTACTGACGGTCATTAAGAAGCTTTCGTTCTTCAAGATATTTCATAAGTTGACGGTTTATCAACGTTTCCATGACCTTGGAAAGAAGGGACGTAAGTGCAATTGGACGGTAATTGGAAGGGGAGGAAGATTCGCCTTTTTTAGGGATGGGCTGGACAAATGCAGTTTTCCATCTGCTCGGAAAAATCCCAGCAGAATAGGAAAGATGGAAAAGTTTACGCAGTGATTTAGCGGCGGATTTATGTATGTTGAGATCTTGAGATCTGAGTTTTGAGGACTCTCGCAACCGAGCGAGTTCGAAAAAATATCTGATTCATCAAAGAATTTGCAGACTCCAGCTCAGGTTGAGCCAATATGCTATGAGGAAGTGTCGAGTTGGCAGCAAATTGAGCTGCCAGCAAATTGGCTTTATCGATGGAGCTGACATACGGAGTCATTGAAGACGAGCGTTGGGACCGATGACGTGGTCGAGTTCTTAATGGTCTTGACAAAAGACCAAAAGTTTTTACTTCCTTCTGGACACAATAGTATTTTTTGCCTTACTTTTTGGTCATGTAAGAACTTAGCCCTTTGTATTTGAGCATTACAGATATTTCTGGCCCGTTTGAACAAATTTCGGTTTTCTGCAGTAGGGTTGTTTTTAAATTTTCGAAAACTACTTTCTCTATCCCTAATCGCCTCTTTACAGCTTAAATCGAACCACGAATTTTCTTTGGGGATGATACTTTTTGTTCTGTGAGGAACAAAATTTCTCATGCCGTTGAGAATTACGTTAGATATCATATCAGCTGATGCATCAACGTTTCCGTCGAGAAAGCACAATGACCAATTAAAATTTCGAAAGAAATTATTCAGCCCGTCCCAATTGGCTTTCTCGTATTGCCACACAGTTCTTTTAGGGACTTTATCTCTTTTTACTGTGACGGAAAACGAAAAATCTACCGATATGACACAATGGTCCAATTTGCCTCAAGGAGATGATACTACAACCCTGTATTTTTCGGGATGAGAAGTGAGAAATAGGTCAAATGTTATGGATATGTTAACAAAAATGTTGTATTTTTTGACGCAGCAGCAGCAATTTACAATCGAAGTCTGATCTATTTGAAGCTGTGTTCTGTTAAATTTCACTATGTGCAACTATCTAAAGAAATTTGTTTGTCATTCCTAAGCTTTCCAAAACCCTTTGCTATGGAAACATGTCTACCTTAGAAACGCAACTTTTCTGACAACTTAATTCCTTAACTATTATGAGTTATTGCTCTTCGAATTCAAGTTTACATTTATGTTAATAAGAAATACAAAAATAAATATCTTGAATTAATAAAGATTCAATAGTAATGAAATGAAAAACATCAAACCAACCCTCTTTGTTTCAGTAAATCTGTGAAGATCTGTATTTAGGTTATGTGTGGCATGTCAATACGTTTTCCCCGAAAGCACTTCAATTTGATATACGAAAGCCAGTAGCCACACAATTACAGAATCTTATCCTTTAACAATCATTAATTAATACCTAAACTGACTGAATGCGTGAGGCTATACTCCGATCCTTGTGTTTCGTTTACCAGAAACCACACACTCGCCATATATGATCCGACTTCCCCAGTAACTGTTAACTTTGGTATTCTGCGTTGACCTGGAAACTTCACATACAGCGCGCATCAGAGTAGGTATTCAGTTTCTATAACTTCCTTCTTTTAGCCCTTCTACCTCTTCTGCCGGCAGACTGTACATGAACCTTAGCAACTAAGGCATTAATTAGGGATAAAGGACCACATCCAGAACGGTTTGTTTCGAGCATTATGTCTGCTTAGGGAAAAAAATCAATTTAAAATTTTTAATTGCTTCCTCGTTTGATGCGCTAGGGTTGGCTCAGTTATAATAGACAATGTAAAAACTATCAAACCCTTTTGGCGATAGAATCAAAAAAATTTACAACTTAAATCTAACGTTGAACTTAAAAATAAAACAAAAAGATAAAAAATAAATAGAAGAAAAATATAGCCACGTTTATCCTTTCAAATGGTTTAGAAGATTCAATAAATGGAGTCTAAAGCCAGTATAGAATAAAATAACAAAAGGACGAACATGCGGCTCCCAAAACAAAAGACTTGAGGGGTGGTTGCACAAAAAAAGAGAAAAATGAAAAAAGAAAAAAACAAGTAGGGCTAACAAAACGAAACGAACAAAAAATCATGAGCATTTGTTTCGCGGAAAACTTTGTTTACGGAACAAATTATATAAACGCCTCTGGCAGTTTTCGGTTACTTTAATGGAATTTTGAGAAACGCATGTGAAGAGCTGAGGGAGACGATTGTGTGCAACTAAAGTTGGCTCCCTTTTATAATTTGATGCCTCCTAAGGCGCATATCGCTAGGTAGAAAAATATGTTCGAATACTATGCAGGCATTGTACGATGGAAATTAAATAAAGTACTCGCTGGGCTGGCCCAATATACCTGAAAGCCATATTCTTATTGTCTTGGGGACAATGGAGAGGCCACAAGTTTTGTATTTCACTATTGAAACTTTTTATTGTTTTCGTTAAGTAAAAAGTTTAGATTTTAAATTGAATTCAAGTGTAACCTAAGGCTCATTGTGCATTTACGGGCTAATGTGTTGTCGATTGTTCACTAATGTGAACAACGATGTGAACATTCGTATAATGTGATGCTAAAGGACACAACACTTGCAGACTTAATCTAAGAGCATTTCCAGCAGCAACTCCAGGATTGTTCATGAAGTAATGTCAGTGAGTTTTCAAGTGCGTATCAGTCCAGTTATTCACTCAACGGGTCAGACTTTAGCTGTAAAAGTTTAAAGTATGATTGACCAAAATGGTTCCCAAGGATCACAGACTACTACCTTTCCTTGCCGAATCAATCTGTGTTTTCAACATGTACATTGATGCGGACTTCCGCGCTTATAGCAAAAGCCTTCAAAGTGAGTCTATCGACACATCGAACACCTCAATACTTTGTCACAAGTGCGTTCGCCACTTAATAAGATCTCGCCCCAAAGACTACAAAGAGATGCTGGGCGAAGCTATGGTCCAGCAACACCATCTTCTGTCAACAGAATTTTTAATGGAGGTGAAGCAGGAAATCAATCGAACAGAGATTACTAAGGAAATAAAGTGTTATCATTTGAAAGAGACGAGCAATATGCAGAGACATCTGCCTAACATCACCAACCGAGACGAAAATGCAGGCAGCACAAGATATGTGCGATTGCCTGCAACAAACTTGCAGAAGGAGTGGTAAATCATCGTCAAGGGTTCAAAGCAAGGCAAATAAACATGGTGGTTGAATGACGAAGCTTAAGAAGTGTGAAGTGAGAAGAAGAAGCTACATTCAAAGCGTGATAAAAGCCGCCCTCAAATAATAGAACTGAAAAAATTTCCTCGATATTCCAAGTTTTCAAAGGGACGCAATTAACAAACCAAGGGAACAAAATCCAAACTTTTTGAAAGACGAAGCTAAAGTAGTGAGACTTGATAAGAAAAAGCTACCTTCAAAGTGTGATCAGAGCCGCCCTCAAATAACGGAGCTAAGAAGGTGGCTCTTGATGTATAATACAGAAGATCCAAGAATGAGGCGGAGAAAAAGTGCTTCCAAATAAAAGCAGTGAGTACGGACGACAGTTGTCAGAAACTGGACGAAATTTTTGCCCTGGCTGTTAATGAAAATAAAGCTTTTTAAGAAATACAACAAAACTGCTTGAAAAAATGCAACCCTCTGAAAAGTAGCTGCTAAAGAAGAAGAAATACTCAGTAGATTCGTTGGCCGAACCTCGGCGAAATTCTGCCCAGGTGGCGAAAGAATTGTATGGCACACTTAACGAAAAACTCACTCGAAAGCACTTACCAGAAGCTAAGACGTTACAGGCGAAGGAAGCAATGAGGCATATGAATAGTCCAAAAAGGCAACGGTTTCGGGTCAGGACGAGATAAGTTTTGAAAATCATGAGAAGCACCAGCTTAGACAGCTCATTGCTCTTATTTTAATAAATAAATAAATAAATAACGTAACGCAACAGAGCGAGGAGCCCCAGGGCCAAGGGCATTCCTCACAAAAAAGCCCACGATCAAACTGGTATCTCACACTTTGAAGACCATTGAGCAGGTATTTGTTCACTAAAAACAATGAGGCTATTTGAGTGAAATTGTCTCGGATAATCCAAAAACAGATGCAATGGAAAACTGAAATGATCCTAATGTGCCCTTTTCTGATGTAAGAAGGCAATTGGCGGCAAATGGGGCTTCTCCCCCAATATTTCTCGATGGCTATACATATCTGTCATAAGAATTGCACTAACCTATGGGTTAGTAATGTGGTGGATTGCACTGGACAAACAAGTAAACTATAACAAGCTTGTCAAAGTTCAGCGAACGGGATGACAGGACAACTCCGTCGGATGCTTTAGACATATTACTAAACCTTACACCCCAAGACATTTACGACAAACATTCAGCAGCGAACTCAAACTCATCATCTCGACTAAAAGCCAAATCTCAGTGGGCCAACAATCAAATTGGTCACACTAATATTTTAAACTATTTTAAACAGCTTAAGATTAATCCGGGATCGTTTAGATTACGTTTTCAAAAATGTTGATAAAAATTTCCAAATAACCATACCCTTAAGAGAAGCTGGGGAGAGTGGCACTTCCTTGGATAATGCAGCCTTACACTTCTACACTGACGAATCTTAGACCTGTAGTGGTATAGGAAGTGGAATTTTCTCGAAAGGGCTGAACATAAGCTTTTTCTTCAGCCTACCTGACTTCTGTAGTGTGTATAAGAAAACGCTGTAACGGATATTCGTATCTTCTCAGACAGTCAGGCTGCTCTCAAAGCTCTTGCCTCTGTCTCTACAAAATCTACTACGGTCCAAAATTGTTGCACATCTCTAAAGGAGATGTCAGAAGAATTCAACATTCACCTTTCATGGGCGCCGGCCGGGCCGGGTCACAGGGACGTACCAGGCAAAATGACTTTTGTAGAAGCTGCATGGACGAGGAGGAAGAGGAGACACCAGCTATTTAGCTATCAAAGATCTTGAGGGAATATCCTTTTTCGTACGATATTCTATATGTTTTGACTAACTGGTGATCAACTCGTTAGCCCAGGTTCGATTAGAGGGTGTTCAGCTCTCTGATCATAAACCTTCTGGTCTCAGTGATAACACAATGGACCCTCTGTGTTCTCAGTGTGTCAGTCTCCGTATACTGACAGCCACATCTTACCTAACCTAACCTAACCTAATGTGTGAAGTCGAAAACGAATGTGACGGACAACCGCGTGATCTAATAATGATCAGACAACGACGAGTCCCACAGACGATTAAATTATGAAGGAGCAGTAGCGAGCACCGTCGCGTCGCTTCGGAGCCATCTTGTGTGAAGATCCTTCATCCCTGCAGTAAGAACTTGATGTATGTTTTAGTGCCTACTGAGGCAATGTTATTGTTCGAAAAAGAAAAAGTACTTGTGTGGCCTGTTTTTTTTCCAAATGCAAACAATCCAAACTCAGAAATTTATTTGAATGGAAATATGAAATGTGCTTGATTAGAGTGAAAAGTTTTAGTATCTAATATCAATAATTGATAGTAAAACAGTTTGTGACGACATCAATCATCGGATAAGCTTAAGGTGAATGAAGTGGCTAAAAAACTCCGCCATCTTATCTTGGATAAAACAACGGCCCCTTAGTTGAACGGAAGACTTTACATGGCGCGGTGTTTGTGCGTGAGGCACTGGCACACGGTTTCTGCTCGGTATGACGGTAGAAGTAACGAACTTTGATCGTATCAGAAATTCCAAGATCCGTGAAAGGCTTCTCGTCAAAAATACCATCTTGGAAAAATTAGAACACGACCGACTCAATTGGTAGTGTCATGATCGAATGGGATTATCGGTGCATCGCGCCAAAGCAGCATACATATGTCATACGACACCGACGCCGACGAACGTTGCGACACCACCGCTGCAAGAAAAGAAGAATAATATGCCAAAAGACTAACAGCAAAAACTAGTACGAAAATAACAGCAAATTACACGATTCAAACTTTCAACTGAAAATTTGCTCAACAACTGTTTTAAAAACATTGGACATAATACATACTTCCCAATGCCCATAAACTATTGTGCCTTGATAAATTATTGAAAAAAAAAAAAATTAAACTAACCTCAACCACTCAACAGAAAAAAAGATTACTTTCCTGACCACCTGACTAAATGATGAGAACTGCTATCTATTTTAAGAGGCGTATAAAATATTCACAGAATACTTTTTATTTTTGCCGATGAACGAATGTAAACGCCAACACATGTTAACGTTTTTATGGTTTAATTCATGTGAAATAAATAATTCAGGACATAGAAAAAATTATTTTTATTATTTTTATGAATACGCTGCTGGATGTTTAACCACCGGACCGGACCACCACCGGATTTCATATGTATGTTGTTCTATGTTTGTTCTTTCAGTCTATTGCATCGCATATTAACCTCGTCTCGCCTCACCATCGCTTGGCCGAAGAGGGTTTGATTGAAATAGAAAATAAGTTCGTTTTTTCTAGCAAACCATGACACTGATGTGGAAAAAGATTTCTTCCAATTCGATTCGCTCCTGCCTGCCTGGGCAGGTTAATAAATCATGCGTAAAAATCAGAACAATTTTCGAAGAACGGCAAGGAAGAAAGTAATCGAAAAGGACGAAATGAAAGCATGATGTGGAATGGAGTGTGGAGTTGCAGGAAGGGTGGTGATTGGTGATTTTTGTGTCTTGAGTGTGTGTATACAAAGGTTGGGAGGACTACTGCGTGGCGGTGCCAATGAATAGATTTTAACGGCTTTGTTGGAGCTCTGAAGCTTAAAAATTAGTTTTCTTTTATGGTTCGAAAGGATGAAAAGGTGTTTTCGTGTCTTCGAGAGGGTGAAGCATTTTCAAAATAGAAATTACTCCTGAGCTCATGGAATAAGAAGTGTTCCAAATGAAGGAAGGAGTTGAGAAAGTTCATTGAGGATTGCACTATCACATAATATTTTTTTGAATGGTGTATTCGGTCTTTTGTATTCGTGTGTTCGATTGTTTGGCCTCTAAGCGGATGGAAAATTGTGTTGGCGAGTAATAAAAATTGTCTTTTCAATGGAAAGACGTAGAGATAGTTTTGTCTATCTTTTCTTTTCTTCTTCAAAAATACGGTTCTACTGATCAAATAAGTCCGACATTCTGACAAAGAAAATAATTGAATCTACAGAGTTTTTTGAACCAGCTGGGGAAAGACAAAGTCTGGCAAAGCATTCCACATTCGGGTGGGGTGACTTAAATATGAATCTCTATACTTGTCTCTTGTCTGTATGTCCGAAGTTGAGCTCAAAGTAAAACTGTAAAGCATTCCTAGCGAGGCGGGTGTTGCGGCTAAATTGTTTCAGGGGAGGGATGCAGCTGGTTACTTCGTTAGAACACTGCTTTTAAAAAAGCGATAAAAAAGAGAAAGGTAATGGTAATAAAACGAGGTAATAAAACGACGATGTTCAAGATAAAATGTTTGAGAAGCATCTGATTAAATATGAGAGTCTTACTCCAGCTTTAGGCCGATGTTAGCTTTATAAAGTAGCCCGATCAGAAGGGGTGAAGAATTTCCTGCATCGTCTTAAGAAACCTAAGCATTTATCAGCGTTTCTGGCAACTTCAAATATGTGGTCAATCCATCGTAGATCATCGTTTACACAAATACCAAGAATTGACAGCTTTTCAGTTTCTTGGATGCAGGAACCATTTATAGATGATGGCAATTAGGGAATGTTAAGCTTTAACGACAAATGACAGCATTGGATTTTTGAAGCATTGAATTCTACTCGGTTCTTATTACCCCATGTAGCAATGCTGTCAAAGTCAGAATTCAATGAGCTAATAATACGCAACCGTTCCAGTTCCAGATCAGAAGAGCAGGGACGTGAATTTAGAAACTAATTTGAAAAGCTGAAGGTAGAGTCGTCAGCAAAACATTTAAGAGGATTAGAAGTTTCAGACCTCCTGTCTTTATCATTAATAATGATAAGAAAGAGAGTCGGAGACAAAACAGAGCCCTGGGGCACACCAAGACTTATAAAATGAATATCAGACTTGAAACCATCCAGCACAACTTTTATTGAACGGTTCGAAAGGTAGTTTCTAATCTAACGCAGAAGAGACTCATCTCTTGTAACCTTACTTGCTTACAGATATCGTAAGATCTAGCAGGCCTCTACCAACATATCTCAACAGTAAATCCAATTCATGCACTGAGAAAAGTGAACTATGAATAAATTGAAAAGAAGCCTATTTGATTGTATGTTCAAAATGTTGAAATAGAATCTTATTGAATCTTAATTCAAATCAGTTTGAACACAAAAAAAACTTATTTTAAACTAAGTCCTGTTTAAATGAAAAACATTTATGTTTGACTTTTAGATCGGAAACACTATACATGTGCATAAAAATGAACGAGTTTGATTTTTTACCACTCTGTTTGATTGTCTGATTTACTAAACATGGTATGAACTTGTACGAGTTAGGTTCAAATATGACAGAGTTTGCATAATTAAGCTAACAATAAAAGTGAACTGAATATGTTACATTCAAACTTAAACCTTTTTAAAATAAACTCAAAAGAAGTACCTACTACGCACTGAATTGTATGCACCTAATAAACATCAGAGAAATCACAAACAAAAACAGCATCGGAAAAGTATTCCGATCCTTTTTCACCCCATGTTGGCAAAGTATACACATCGGTTCGCCACTATACTCGATGTATTGTGTGTGTGTGTGTGTGTGTGTGTGTAGGCACATACCATTTTCTATACAACCCTTCATATTTAACATGAAATGAACATGTAGTAGTTTACCTTAAATATGAAAACAGTTCAAGTGAACTGATCATGTTAGGTTCAAACTCGAGCATATGTGAAACAAACTCAAATGAAGTAAACTTAAGACTGCAGGCCTCTACCAACATATCTCAACAGTAAATCCAATTCATGTGGCGAACTGTTTCCAATTTTTCACTTAATGCTGGTTCACAGTTCACTTGAATGCAACGCCAACGACAAGTTCTCTCCTTTCACAAGTCTCTCTCTCTTGAGTATCTTAGAAGACTTGGCTAGACTAGACTAGAACCCAAAGGCCTGATACATAAGTTAGAGGTCGCAAAGCCCCAAAGGAACCTTTTGCAAGAGCGTTGTGGCGAGTCCTTGTCGAGGTCGTTTCGTCGGTAAAGAGCTCCGAGTTTGATATAGTACCTTGTGAAGCCAATTTCAAAGTGCATTTCCATAATTTCCCAACAATAGACTCAACCCTAAAAAACTTTAGTTTCATTTCACCTTTTTCGGGTACCAGGAAACACACTACGGATAACTGGAAGGTCAATGAACTTGCCAGGAAAAAAAACTTCCATGCCAATGTCATCCAACAGCATGAAAATTGGCATGCTTATTGCTAAAGCAGCATTCTATAAGTAAAACAAACACCACCACCTCTGTGGCTACCAAAAAGATCTGATGACCAAACCCAAAACGTATTACAGGTTTCTTATCCCTAAGCTGATTGTAACTTGGACACTGTCTTGTAGGTAGACAGCCCGCAAGGCTCAATGTCAAATTAAACGACTTCTCTGGAAGCTGCATGGGCGAGGAAGAAAATGAAACCATTCCACATCTTCTTTGCACATGCCCTGTCCTCTCTCAAAGACGTAAAACGCATTTGGGAGGACTCTTCTTCCTAGATTTAAGTGATCTTAGGAACAAAGACGCTCATAGCCTTGTAAGATCCAAAGAAAGTTGTTCACATTTGACAGACGAACATTAAAATTTTAACCAACAAAGAAAAGCGTACTTTGGTAAATCAACTCTTTCAATTGAAGGAAACAATTAAAATTTTAGCTGAATCAGATTGCGCGAAACTTGTCAATTTTGTCAGCACTAACTATTAAAATGCTTCTTATTATCGAAGTGCTCATTCGAAATTCCTCACGCTTACGTCGCGTCACCACGCTCCTGCACTATATTTGTTTTAACTTGAGTTAAGAGGCAGTTGTATCATCAAACAGATTAAAGTCTCTTTCTAGAAATCTAGCAGATTTGATAACAAATTGTGTCAAATGAAGATCCCATTAAGAACACCTTGCAATGGCTTTCCCATTAATTCTATCCAAAAGCAGGAAGAAGCTAAGAACTTAGACCCTTTTTAACCTTTGCCTTCACACAAACCCAACTTGTGTTTGTGATTAATTGAATTTGGAATAGCATTGATATATTTCCCGTATGTCTGTCTGTCCCCTCCATGATTCTCATTAAACTACCGAATTAAATTCATTTCAAAAATGATAGCCAACCCATCACTAGAAATGTTTTAAAATCGTTCGAAGGCATACAATTTAAAATAATGATTCTTCTTAAGTGTTGGAAAATAAGATGTCAAAATCGCGACCCATGTCAAATTTAAGGTAATCACCGGTTATACCCTGAAACTTTTACACGTCATTAATTCGGATTCTGAAGGGTTGTTTGGTTGGTATAGTCTTCGTTGCGATGACTCCGTACCCACATAACAAGTTGAAAAGTCTTCACCACAAAACTGTGTTCCATTCTGTGTGTTTTTTTTTTGTCTTAATATAAGGGCCTGTCCCGTCCCATCTTCCAGTAGCAGACGTTTGGTGCTTTCTACAGTTTCAAGGATACCCATACCACACAAGCATTGTATAGTCACATATGTACCATGAAAGTTAATGTATTATGTGGTGGTTAAATTATAATTACGCAGCTTTTTCCTTGAGGGTGGATTGTACTGTGTGTGCCCGCGTACTCTTGTCAACCTCAAGTTCACACGTTAAAGAACATGCTTTGGTTTAGTTTGATTTAATGCTTAATTATGCATTAATTTTATCAACCGTTAAATAATTCCATTCAATTTGCTTCAAACAATGTAACACGATGATTTGTGCCTTCACAGAAGTCCGATTCATTCCAGCATCTCACATGTCATTTTGAAAATTTCAATTCAAGGATGTCGTGTTCCAAACCTTACATATGAAAAACTCCCCAGGGCAATTCCATGTTTTGGAAATTCTAACAAAATAAATACAGGTATATACTGCAATTACGAATTCGACATCAGAATAATATTTCTTTTGTTAAAAATGTTTTTAAAAGGGATGGATTGGTATTGTTGCATATGAAACATTGCGAAGAGTCCTAATGTATGTGTAGTAGTTACAGGACAACCTCTCTGTAGTTTCCATGTCGTTGTAATTAGCCTTTTTCGATCGAATGAAAAGCTTTGCCGAAAAGTAGACCGTAGTAGGTAAGGATTGAAGTTGATGGTGAGTTAGGAAGGAATGCGATTATTTGGAAGTGGCTCAAGGCATTTTCAACGAACATGTTTCTTACTTTTGTGAAAAACATTCGTAACATGTAACAATTCTATTTTGATTGAAAATCAGAGGCAAAGTACGGTTTTTGGGGAGAGTTGGACATGAAGTGGAGATGTTTGCTCACATGAATTGAATTCAAAATAGGTAGTTGCTATTTTATTGAAATGAGTTTCCAATTTTATGTTTGTTTCATGTGTTGTTATTTAAATACAACAATTATTTCTTTATTTTTAGTACATTTTTTAGTATTTGTTTCAATAGAAAACGCTGTATAGTAAGAATAAATTCTTATAATAATACAGGTAGTGTTTTACAATAAGTTTTAAAAGTAATGTCTTTTTAAAAATTCTGATACAAAATTAAAAGGATGGGAAGAAAAGAGAGAACGAATAAAAGTGTTTTAAAATCGTGAATTTTCTTATATACCTACATATGCAAATTAAAGTTAGGTTTAGTGAGAAGATTCCAGTGATAGATATGAAAATAGTCTCGAAAAAAACTGTTTGTGTCCAATCTTGTTCCTAAGTGACAAAAGAAGATGATTCCAAGGTTCCACAAAAAATAAATAAAAATAGGGTGCCGCAACAAAGCGAGAGCCCCTGGGCCTAGCGCATTTCTCACAACCATGCCTTGTGAGGGAATGGAGGGGACCGACATTTTTCTGCCGGTTCTGAACAGCTAATTGAGAAAGCGCTTTTCATGGCAATGAATTTACTTGCCTGGACTTGCCAATTCCTCGCGAAAGGCGATACCCGTGGAAAAACATTTTTGTCTCTGCTGGGATTAGAACCTCGAACCTCTGGGTAAGCAGGTGGACATGCTAACCATCACGCCACGGATACCACAAGCTTCCACAGCATGAATTAAAAACTGGCGACGCGAGGTGACGCAACTAAGTGTTTTGGGTCGTATCGTTAAATTTCGAGCAGAAGCCGACAGGTTTAACTCAGCAAAAAGATAACTCGGCGATTTATTTTTCATTATTTTGAGGAGTAGAAACAAACTTTTGAATCGAAAGAAGCAGTGAAGGTTACATCCCAGAAATTGCCGCGCACAGCTTGAAACGTAATCATTTTTACGTAGATTATACATAAACCTAGTTATAGAGTTAAACGCCATATTGGCTTTTCGGAGTGATTCAGAGTCCATGTCAGCAAAGATTTCACAACCAAAGGTAAGATATGGTGAGATTAGATACTTGGCTAATTTCATTTTTACTTTGATGGGTAAAAAGAATCTAGAATTCGTAGTGAGGCATATACTTTTGAAACTGTTTTATTGATATGGTCACTCCATGTAAGAGTATTATTAAAAGTGATACCAAGGTTCCTTACTTTCGAGACCATGTCGAAAACCTGACCATTCAGGATTAGGTCTAGGAAATCATCAAAATCAAGTTGTTGGGTGCTTATCGGTATACACTTAGTTTTAGATGGATTAAGTAATAACTGGTTTTCAGCTGACCATTGCAAAACTGAAGCAAGATTTTCATTAGTTCTTGCTATTGCGTCTTCGACAAGCCCCTAACTGAAACTGAGATAAATTTGAACATCATCCGCATAGATATGATAGGAGGAGTGCTTCAGAACAGATGGAAGATCGTTTATAAATAATGAAAAAAGTAAGGGTCCCAGTATCGAACCTTGTGGCACACCTCTTTTTATGTCAAGGAATGATGACAGTCTAAATTTTTTGAATACTGCTTGTGATTTTGTTGTAAAGCGTTTTTTGAAGACCGGAAAGCCAAGGATTTTTTGACAACTGATAAAGTTGGCGAGTAAACCTGGGTCCACCCTGGGTAAAGTTCAATGAACGAACCTAATTAGTTTCTCGCATGAGTTACATGTTTGGTTAGTTCAAATATAAGCAAGACAAAATTGGTGTAAGAACTGCTTTGATAACTGACTAATGTGGCCCGTATAAAGTAAGAAAAAATTTTTCTCTATGGTTTCGATCAATTTTATCCGCCTTTTGTTGATTCTAAACGACAACTTAGGTTCTTTGAGAAATTATTGAGACAGTGATGTAGCAAGACTCTATAAGACTCCTCTAGAAAACAAAATAGATAAATGGAAATAAACAATCAGCTTGAGCGACACATTGCTTGTACAGAATATTTTCATGACATGAAAATTTAATCTCAATGACTCCGATGGATCATCGCCATTTCGTTGTTGAATTATTAGGCATTTTTATGGTTTTTCTTAGTTTTTTTTTTACAAACAAAGCCTACTACGGTCAGCTTGTGACTTGGTGGCGGTAAGGAATCGGTGTGTTTCTGAAATTACTTCTTTTAGCGTTGATCAGCAAAGCACCATCTAACTCATTGCATATAATAACCAACCGTAATATAGTTTCAATATTTTTTTTACCTAAAGCATAACTCACAGCGTATCGAGCACATTACAAACTGTGGAAACGTTTTCGTTTCCTTGAAAATCACAGAAAAAGTAGGAAATCACCTGCAAAATTTTCTATGAAAAAATATCTGCGTCGCCGGAGCATCTTCTATGTCCGATGCTTCTGCAAACTTTAAGCAGTTCACGGTTAAAAAAAAAAACCTCTCACATAAAGAAGAGAACTCAAAAAGTACCGAAGACAATGATGTCTCATCTCTGAGAACGAAATAAATCAAGCAAAAATTTTAAGAATCCAAGAAAAATCCTCTCAACTGTAAATTTAAAACAAATCCCCAAGCGTTACATTTGTTCATCCAGCCAAGTGTTAAGCAATTCGCTGCAAATTCAAAAATATCTTCTAAGGAATAAGATTATTTTTTTCTAAAATGAAATTGAAATAAAAGGACGACTTGACCCATTCCTTTTGGAGGAAAAAGGACGCAAAGCTAGTAGGTATTTGCATTTTACACCAAAGCTCCTTACGGACAAATGAATTCAAACACCTAATGGAAATTGAATGTCATAAAAGATTCAAAACTCGAAATTCTATTTGCATTTACATAGGACTCAGGAGGTGCAATTCAAATACCAACTGGACTCGACCGACGCGACGCCATCGCCACCCTTAGGGTAACAACATTAAGCATTTGAAAATAAGTCAGTGAGTTAGTCCTTAAAACTAAGTAAAACTCCATTATTGCTAATTGCAAACATTTTCGTTAAATTAATTCTATTTCCATAGATATACTTATGAATGTATGAGTGTAGAGAGTCCTACATTCAATCATTTTTCACAAGTGTACACCAAATGAAACCATGAGGAGCGTGGGGTTGGGGTTACCTGGTCTTTGCATGTTTTATTTTCAATTTTTGTTAACTTTATTTGCATTCCATTAAAGCAACATATCCTTTCTGTTCGTATGATGGGTGATGATGGTACTGGCATTGGCATTGGCGTTGGTGTTGGCGTGTCGCTTCGGTCGTCGCACGGGAGAGTTCCATTCCAGCCAATTAAAAATCCCTCAAGTGACAACGGTGATCATCCCAGGCAATCAATTTGAAGTAAATTTATTCATTTTATAACACTCAAAGTGAAAAAATAAATAAATGAAGAATGTGTACCTCAATCCTCAATCTGAATCCTCAGCAACTGACGACTACAACTACCGCACTGCCACATCAGTACGTTATCGTCATTCGTCACCACCCACCCGCCGCCATCTGTTCTAAATCTGGGAGAGGTAAAAGTTTCATTTGAATTTTTGAAATGTGAACACATATTTTTTTAAGGAACGACTGAGGTACTAATGCCAGAGTGGCCAATTAATGCTGCGTATACTTGGTAGACTAATTTGCATTTGAAAGAACTTACTTAATATTTTGGGTATAAGTAGCTTAGTTGTTGCTGTGTGTGTGTGTGTGTGTGTTTTAATTTTTAACTTGTGGTACCCTTTCTACAGAATTGTTTAATGGACGCAATAAAATCATTGTTTAAAAGTTCTGCTTTAAGTAGCATTTGATTACAGCAGATTGACTGCATTCATCAAGTAATATTGGTCCTTTGAGATGTTCTCAATTAAATTTTTCCATTTTTTTCGATTTTGGTCCATCGAGAGTTGTTCTTTCTTGCAATCGATTCTAATTATTGTTCAAAATAAACTGCACACCCTGGTTGTACGACAACAAGACAAACATTCAATAGTGTTGGTGTGTTGGAGTTCCTGAAAGATCAATTTTGTCTTCAACGCTGTTTTACATTAACGTCTTCGATCTCCGCGCCGAGATTTAGCTAATTTGACATTCCCGAAAGTAAGTAAAGAGAGCCTTTTTCCATTGAAATTGATTTAGCTAACGGAAATGAGTGAGTGATTGAGTGAATGAGTGGCAGCTCACTCACTCCTTGAAAACTGACATCAGCTTAATCGCACTCCTGCTTTTTGTTTTAGCCATTGAACTTAGTCGAAAAATATGGTGCTTCGCATCACCTCTATATCTTCTCAAACTTTCTTGTTCTTCGGTTTGCAGTGCAAGTGCAGTCAAATTCAATTGCAAATGCAAGTGGAAATGCAAATGCAAATCCATTTTTTGTATCTTCAAAAGACACTCAGTACTTATCGGTACCGAGTGGTATGAGATTCATAGTGCACTAAAACCACTTGTTCAATTTCGACAACTAGGCCCAAATTTGGACTTCCTTTTTTTCGAAAGTGAGTATAAATAAGGAAAAAGCTTCCTTTTGTTTTGTATAAGGTCTTCGACAATTTCTTAGGCAACCACATGAAGATTGCAGGCTTCTTGCTGCAATTCCATCGCTCTTGAAGCTTTATTTTTCATATGAATAACACCAAAATTACTTTGTATTCAATTCTTAAGTAAAAGATCTATATTCTATACCAATTGGCAGGGCCGGCGCGGCGCGGCGTCAAAAAGAAAAAAGAGCTTTTAAAAGGTATCTAAACTAAAACTCTCTTAAGGAAGTTTCTAAAAAAAAAACACAATCCCTTGCTCCGCTCCTAAAGCCGATGTTTGGTCATAAATTTGATTTTTGATCTGCAATTGCTTTTCGGTGCACAATTTCGAAGCATGTCCGAGTCCGTTGGTTAATTACAGGTAGGGTAGACTGGGTACGGTTGAAACAAAGGACGTTTGAAACCACACAAATATTCTACGAACAGTAGACGGTAGAAGAATGTTTCCCGAAGAAAAACGAAGCGAAAACATATTCGAACAATCGCCAGTCAGGCTTAGCACGTGGCAAGTGGCAGTCGTTCAAAAATGGATTTTTTCTTAATCGATAACCAAAAGTGCGGATAAAGCGACTGTTTTATTGTTCTCGTTGACTTAGTCAATATCGACAAATTGATATAAAAGAAAAGAAGAACAAGAAAATTGTAGCTTTATTTGCACGAAGTTTCAATAAATCGACGAATATAAATTTCGTCCAAGTATTCGAGAGATTCCTTCCGTTCCTGGTAAGAGATTTCAACTGCAGTTATACTTCTAATTCGCTGTTAAACCGTGTCACTCACAAATGTAGAATCTTCAATTATGACGAGGTGGTGAGCAACAAAATCCTCAGATGTAAAGGCTGGATATCGTGTTCACGACCAGCACGAACCGCTGCCTCTGAGGTTCTGGGTTTCACTCGGCCACCAAAACGAAACCCATGGTTCGATGAAGAATGCAGGCAGGCAAATGCAGCCAAACAAAAAGCACGACAAATGCTGATGCAAAAACGAACAATAGCTGCTTACGACAGTATAACGAGATCTACAAGGAGAAAAGAAGGGAAGAACACCGACTTCTCAAAAATAAAAAGAAGCAACATGAGAAGCGCTCTTTTGAGGAAATAGAGAGGTGCCATGACAGGAACGAGATTCGGAAGTTTTACGAAAAGGTAAAAAGATCCTGCCAGGGTGGCAAACCCCGAACTCAAGCCTGTAAAGACCAGCAGGAAAACATAGTTATAGAGTCACAGTCGCTACTGAGGATCTGGAAAGATCATTTCTGCAGACTGCTTAACGGCGATGAGGACACAAATTCCGCTGTCAGGCAGATTGCCCCATTCAGCTTGGACGATGATCAAGAATGCCGTCCTCCCGACCTAGAAGAGGTTAAGCTTGCCATATGCAAACTTAAATCAAATAAGACTGCAGGTGCAGATGGCCTTGATGCCGAACTTTTCAAGGCAGCTGGAGATCAGTTGGAAAGGAGCATGCACCAGCTGATCTGCATGACATGGTCGGAAGAAAGCATGCCCGATGAATGGAACCTCAGTATTGTATGCCCGATCCTAAAGAAGGGAGACCCTCACATTTGCGCCAATTACAGAGGGATAAGCCTCCTTAACGACGCTTATAAGATCTTGTCTGCTGTAATATGTGAACGTCTGAAACCCCACGTCAACAACTTGATAGGTCCTTATCAATGTGGTTTTAGACCAGAGAAGTCCACAATAGACCAAATTTTCACATTACGGCAGATTTTGGAAAAAACCCGAGAATATAATATCGATATTCACCATCTTTTTATCGATTTCAAGGCCGCGTATGACAGTATCTACAGAGACGAGCTGTACAGAGCCATGTCTAATTTTGGCATCCCTGCAAATCTCGTACGACTATGCAGGATGACTTTGGAAAATTCACGCTGCTCCGTCAAGGTCGGTAAAGTACTCACCGAGACCTTTGATGTCGAAAAAGGTTTTAGGCAAGGGGACAAACTGTCATGCGATTTCTTCAACATCATACTTGAACAGATTGAAAGAAACTCAAACGTCAACACCAGAGGAACAATCTTTCAAAAGTCTGTACAATTACTCGCCTATGCAGACGATATTGACGTAATGGGAAGAAAAAAGCGTGATGTCATAGGTGCTTTTGCGAGTATTGAAACAGAAGCGGCAAAAATGGGTTTGATGGTTAATGAGGGCAAAACGAAGTATATGCTGTCATCAAACAAGGACACAGATCATCGACGAATTGGACAAAACGTCACAATAGACAGACATAACTTCGAGGTAGTACAGGACTTCGTCTACCTAGGATCCGCTGTAGACACGGACAACAACATCAGTGCGGAGATCAAACGGAGAATAACTCTTGCCAACCGTTGCTTCTTTGGGTTAAGAAGGCAATTGAGAAACAAAACCCTCTCCAGAAAAACCAAGGTAACCTTGTATAAGACCTTGATCATCCCAGTCCTGCTGTACGGCGCGGAAGCATGGACCTTATCGAAAGCGGATGAGGAAACTCTTGGTCGTTTCGAAAGAAAAATTCTCCGAATGATCTTTGGTCCCGTATGCGAAGACAATGTGTGGAGAAGAAGATACAACAACGAGCTGTATGAGCTGTACCGCGACATGGGCATAGCCAGAAGAGTACGCATCGCGAGGCTACGATGGTTGGGCCATGTAGAGCGGATGGACCCAAACGCTCCGGCTCGTCGGGTGTTCGAAAGCACATTGCAGGGAAATCGCGGAAGGGGAAGACCTCGTCTTAGGTGGCGCAATCAAGTGGATGAAGACCTCAACCGACTTGGAGTGCGAAACTGGAGAGAGCTCGCCCGAGATCGAAATCGTTATAGAAGGATGTTGGTTGAGGCCCAGGTTCACCCCGAACTGTAATGCCCACCTAAGTAAGTAATTAAAACCAATACCTCTAAGATTTTGGTAAAAAAATATGAAAAATAAATTTAAAATAAGTTTGCACATATGTACATACACATGTAGCCAAAGGTAATAATAACAAAGAAGGTACTCACCATAAAGAAACAAATCCACAGATTTCCACATTTTTATATCCGCGATTGACAAAAATCAACATCAAAATATTAGCACTTCAAATCGGCGCAACACAAAAAGCCATTTTGAAAAGAGTACACAAGACTGACCAACGAAAATTGGAAAATGAATGAATAACGATAGCGACCATTCCGCTTTTCTTTTTTTTTCAACCGAACAAATCAGAAAATTATTAATAAAATTGAAGCTTTCATTAAACAAACAATGGAAACTAGATTTACTTAATTACAACACAACACTTCTCGCCTAAAAAATTAACCAAACAAACACTTTTTTCACATACAGAAAAATATATAAACTTTTTTCAACATTCAACCGAGAAAGGAATTGAAATTGGCGAAGCCATTGCTCGAACAAAGATTGAAAACAATACAATTGCACACCACCGCGGCTTTATTCAACAAGAAAAGCCATTCAATGAACTAATTTTACTTCCGCGAATAGAAATGAATAAAAATATTGAATTTAAAATCGGAATTTCACAAACTTTCGTTGAAATAATAACTAATTTTCTTGGAGATGTCACAATTTTACTGCACTACTCTCGATCTCCATTGCGGCTTTGTTCAATTTGCGACTCACAAAAGACACTTGTCTCTTTCTATCGTACATGGCGAATTGAAAATTTAATATGGAGGTGAACTGTGCCGCGAAGTCATTTGAATTCAAATTATTTTCTTTCAAAACTAATGTTTGTACATTTATGTATGTCAGTAAAGGAAGTAAATATGATTATGAATGTACATATGTATATATGTAGGTACTACGTAATTGATTGTGAAGTGTGAACTCTTATTGAAAGGTAAGAAATATTATGTGCACTACTCTAAATATTTGCACTGAATGCAAAGAAAAATCAGTCGTCTGCTAAGGTACACTGTGAATTTACAACAAAATCTCCTCTTAGTTGTAGGCTACATTTAAAGAGCAGCGTCTTTACGTTTTTCCTGTCAGAGGTTTTTAAAAAACCATTTGGTCCACTATGACCTTGATACCGATCCATTGTACTAGCAGATACAGTCGACTCTCGATAATTCGAAACTGGAGGGACTCTTAAAATACTTCGAATTATCGAATGTTCGAAATATCAAATGGTTCGAAATTTGTGAGTGAAAATAAATAAAACTTCGAATTACAAGGTATTGATCAAGAAATTACATATTATTTATTAACTGCTATTCTATAGCTATGAAAAAAAAAATTGAGTGTACATGTACATTCGTAAACATAAATAAACTTATTCATAATGTGAACTAGTTAATGTTTTTGAAAGAACTCTGTAATACTCGTTTGCTTCAAAACACATTGCTGCTGCTCAGACTGCTCAATAACTTTTTTTAAGAGAAAAAGTGCCTGAAATGCGTTTTCATCACTTTCGTTTTGTAGTAAGGTATCGAATGATGATTGTGCTTCCTTAACTGACACATCTGTTAAGGGTTCTGATGTATCGTCCTCATCTTCACCGTTGCTTTTTTCATTCGTATCTGTCGCAGTTAAGATTTCGCCTTCGGTTAGTGCACCTGAGACAGCAACATCGTCATCCACTTGAACAAAGTCAGAAAAACTCACACCGCTGATGTCTACTAATGGTTCTACTGCTGATTCTTCATAATCCATAAGTATTGGAAGATACAATCATTCGACCTCTTTCTCTCTGCACTTCGAATCACTTCGAATTGTCGAGTGTTGGACGCAGATGAGTTCGAATTACCGCGTCGTTTTATTATATAGCAGTGATTTTTTCGTTCGAATTACCAAGTGTATAAAAATGTACTGATTTAGTTTGAAATATCAAGAGATTTTGTGGGGAACTCGTGATAACTTTGAATTATCGAGAGGTTCGAATTATCGCAAGTTTGAATTAACGAGAGTCGACTGTAGTAAACTTCTGCTTTTTTTTTCTTCAATTTTTAATTCGTTTTTATTTTCTTTATCTTATGTCTACATGCAACCAAAAAACTATAAAAGTGGCTTATATATTAACTTACTAACTTGCTGACCTTAAGCGGATGCTCTGAGACCATCCTATACTGTACCGAAGGATCTCTTCAATGTCTCCGCCTACTGCGGTGGAGTCTCGGTTATGAAGGAGCCGTAGTTCCACGGATCTACGGCAGACGTGGTAGATCAGTGGAACCGCCAATCTATCAATCTGAATCAAACCTTTCATGTCAAAATAGAGGAAAGTCTACGGTAGGACAATTCCATTGAAGCGTTTTTACTTTCAATATTCAATATTTGGGTAATAAGCCCCAATTATCAGGCCATTGGTCGAGGTCATGGCTCTTGCAGTGTGACCACGAGTCAGTTTTATCTTTGAGTTTGTATACATAGAGGAACCATGCTAGCTTGCGTTAAGACGTCGATAGATGTCACCAAGTAAATAAATCGACATTTAAAATTTCAAAGCAACAGTTTTCTTGTGCATTTCTCCATACCCAGGACGTTTCTGCTGCCCTTTTTTAAGTCAAATTTCTGTGGAGAGCATTCCACCAAAAATTTCAAATGTCGAATACTGAATCTTTTCCATTTGAGACGCTTTTGAGATAGCAACTTCTCTTTAATTGTAAATTGTGTTATTTTAGAGGTGTGTTTTTTACAAAGAATAAAACGTATATAATTTAATGTCTAGAACCTGACGAATTGAACACAGGTCAGGGTACACCGAAGTTAGCATTTTTTCAAATTGTCAAAAAGTGATGTCAAAGTTGAGAAACGGACTTTACTGTAGCACAATATTTTTCTTAGAATATGACAAAGAATCACATCCCAAAGTATGTAACTCGAATTACCGGACACCCACTATGGACACCCACTTCGCCACTATGTTTAAAAATGATTTCAGGTAAGTGGGTCCCACTGCTGACTCGAATAAATTCCGAGCGAGAAGACAAATTTTCGACCACTTTTTGCAGCATTTGAGGTTGTGTGTTAGGATTAATGCGCTAAATATTTTTTTCCAAGGCGTCAATAGTCTCGGCCATATCTGCGCAGAGAAGCGACTTCATATATCCACACAAATAATAGTCGAGCGGTGTTGCATCGCCCGATTTTGTAGGTAGCTCACAGGTTTAAAACCCGAAATTATGTAAAAATTGACGTCAACCGCGATTTCATTTCTAGATAAAGGGTTACTTTGGCCATGATTAGAAGGCTAAGCAAGTCGTTAAACCATTCTAAGGAAAATCCCTTAATTCAGAGTCCAAAAAGTGCTTACCTCAGAATATGTCCGTAATTTGATCGACATTTTTGAAAGCTCACCAAGGTTGTGAATTGTGTGTGATGCAATTATAGTTTCTTCAATGACAAAGGTAGAGCAGTGGAGCTGGAAGTCAAAACCAGCTTAGTTTTTTTGTTGCTCGACTTGACTTTTGTATCCTGATTTTGAATAGGAGCTTCTTTGATCGGAATGTATAATTGAAGGGCCACATAGTTGTGTATGTGTTGAGTGTGAGTGGCTTATCCTCTCCTAGCTAACTCACCCGCTAGTCAATGGCCTGGAAAACACAAAAGTTATACCAAGATTGTGGCTTATGTTAGCATTGTGATGCTTCTTTTTCAAGGCTGGGGTAGGACTCAGGGTGTCCAGGGTCTACCCAAGGAAGCGTCGTAAGACTTGGGGGCTTCGGCGGTCCAACTTCTCAAGATGAATAAAAACGAGGAGACGATCGGGTAATTTCTTTAAGTAAGTCTAGGTTTATTGTTTACTCTTTTCTCAAAATATAAGTATAATTTCTTTTTATTACAAAAAATGAGTATTTGATAATTCGGCGGTTAAATCTGGCTTCTGGTGCCGGTCTTCGGAACTTCAGGTCGTCTTGGGGGCGTATTGTTGTTTCCCTGGGGGCGGGATGCTGCGGTTACGGTGTCCTTTATGTGGTGATGATAACTGCTTAGGTGGCGCTGCGTTAGGCAGGGCACTCTGTCGGCGGCCGCGGATTTCGAGGCAAAGGTCTGCGTTGCGTGGAAGGCAGAACGATCTATCGGCGGCGGCGGACTGCGTAGGAAGCGCCTGCGTAGTGTAAAACGGCAGAGCAATTTATCGGCGTTGGCGGACTTCGTAGAAAGTGTATGCGTTTGTTTTAAGGCAAAACACTTTGTCGGCGGCAGCGGATTTCGAGGCAAAAGTCTGCGGTTGCGGGTATTATCGGTAACACGGTTGTCGTCTCGAGGAGGCTAAATGACAAGGAGAGTATACAACGGCGGTAAAAACACCACTGCGATGTAACTTCCTATACGACGGACCTAAATGACGAGGAGAGTATACAACGGCGGTAAAAACACCACTGCGATGTAACTTCCCACGGCGGAGCTAAATGATGAGGAGAGTATACAACGGCGGTAAAAACACCACTGCGATGTAACTTCCTACGGCGGAGCTAAATGATGAGGAGAGTATACAACGGCGGTAAAAACACCACTGCGATGTAACTTCCCACGGCGGAGCTAAATGATGAGGAGAGTATACAACGGCGGTACAAACACCACTGCGATGTAACTTCCTACGGCGGAGCTAAATGATAAGGAGAGTATACAACGGCGGTACAAACACCACTGCGATGTAACTTCCTATACGGTGGAGCTAAATGATGAGGAGAGTATACAACGGCGGTACAAACACCACTGCGATGTAACTTCCTACGGCGGAGCTAAATGATGAGGAGAGTATACAACGGCGGTAAAAACACCACTGCGATGTAACTTCCTATACGGTGGAGACTAAGATCAGTCCAAATCAGGAAGAGTATCTTCCACAAGGAAGGAGAACTAAGTTACTATACGTTAGAGGCACTGAGACCCGTATATCTTTTTCTCGAATTCAAATAAACGAACTAAACAAGAAGGAAAGTACACACGGCGGTTACACACCACTGCAATGCGACTTCCTATATGGCGGAGACTAACAATAGTCAAGATCAGGAAGAGTATCTTCCCCAGGAAAGGAGAAATAAGCAACTATACGTTAAAAGTACTAAGACCCGTATATCTTCTTCTCTGATTATTGCAAATATTTCACCTCTATTCATAGATTTTCCTGATGCAAGGAAATGTGAATTGTAAGGCAATGACAACATTGCATACAAAAATGGGTCGACCATTGCCAATGCATTTCCCCATACGGAGATACACACAAACTAAGTAATACATGCTATTTGGCCTTGAAATACATTTTCATTGCACGATTTGGTTGCGTATGAATATTTTAATAGTAAAAGAACGACACATACAGTGTTTAGATATGATGTTCTGGGAAAATTGTGACGCTTCGTCACAGATCCCCCCTTCTTAGAAAGACGAGAACCCTCTCGTCTCAACGACCTCCGGTGCTGACTGGGAGAGTTCGTGTATGTTTTTCTGGATTGAGGGACTTAAATCCTGCCCTTCTTTTCTTCTTAATATATGTTTTTTTTTTGTATATATTTTTTTTTTTGCTTGTTTTTTTTGTTCCTTTTCCTTTTTGTTTTGTTTTTTTTTTCTTTTTTTTTTTTTGTTTGTTTGTTTTTTTTTTTGTTTGTTTTTTTTTTTTTTCTTTTTTTTTTCTTATAAACGTTATAATTAATAAACATAGATCAACATACTCTGAGAAAAGAAAACGATCGCCCTACGATCATAACAAAGTTAGTAAAAAAAACTAGAAAATAGATCTTTCTAAAAATAATCAAAAAAAAACCCGATCGTCCTACGATCATCATCTCGAACAGGTAAACTTCGCGTGGCCTAACCTTCCCGTAGTTCCATAGGCACCACCTTGTCCTTACCTTGGCATGACAACCTCGCCTCGGTCCCGTCGTCGTTAGGGGTCACGGTGATGCACCGGTCCTTTTTGTGTATCTCGAAAGGCTTGGTATCGCGTCGGTACACGAAGTAGATGCCTTGGAATGGGTCTGCCACCGGTGCCCTTTGTCTGATGGCTTTCCTGCGCTGGTTCTTGGGAAGCGGGAGCTGCTCTCGGGTTTCCTGTAGTCTGGGGGTCTGGATGTCGGGCAACATTGTTGGTTTCTCTTTCGGTGGGTAGAGTCGGTGATTTTTCCGGGACCAATATTCGGATGCCGGATCGTTCAAAATTTCACGATTGCACAGGTGGGGACTTTCGGCCAGTGCTTTCTGGTACTCGTCCCAAAGAAAGTTCGCACTGTCCCTCACTGATTGAACAGGCACCATCTGAACTTTGGATACTGGCGGAGGTCGGATGAGCACGGCTGGTGGATGCACGGGCTTGCGTCTCACACGGCGAAAAGTAGTTTTGCTAGCTGGTTCGGCCTTTGTCAACTGTACGACGACCGGACGGACTCCAGGATGTGGTCGACGGGGTTGCCCTGGTTGTCTCTTACAGGGAGTGTACGGAGAGACGGGCCGTGGTCTTTTGGCCGTGGATGTCGAACGTTCAGTTCTAAAAGCCGGCATCGATAAGTCTTTTATGTTTTTCGTCTCCGGTAGTCGTTGCACACAATTCATTTTGCTAGTCTTTACACAAGGTCTTTGCCTTACTACAGTTGGTGCTCGACTGAGGTCTTCTTTATTCGAAATCGCTGGTTCAATATCGGCTGAGTTATTGTTAGTATCTGTAAGACATGATATTTTTGCTGGTGCGGCTCCTTTCGGACCTCGTATGCATGCTTGATTTGTAGCAGCTGTGGGAATAGCAAGTTTGCGGCCTCCTAGCTCTAGCGTGCATCCTGCCTCTCCTAAAAGGTCCATACCTAATATGGCGTCTTCTGCCAAGGTGGGTAGGAAAATAGTTTCTCCCTGCACTATTTTACCATTTAAATTTAGAGACAGGACGTAATGCTCGGACGGTACGACTGTTCGACCGTCAGCAAATTCAACGGCATGCGGCTGGTCTCTTCTAGCTGCTCCGAGTCGGCGGCATTCTTCTCGTAAGCCAGGGCCGATAAAAGATCGAGAAGAACCGGTGTCGACCAAGGCATAATATATTCGGTCGCCAGCCTCGATAGGTACGAACGGTCGAGGGTCGGCTGAACTGGTTGAGCCGGGTTGGCGGATAACGGCGTTGGAACTACGGTGACAAAGGCAATCCTTGGTGAGGCGTCCGTCCTCTCCACAGTACGAACAGAACAATCTGAAAGGGCGTCGGCAATCTTTCTTATTATGCCCCCTTTGCTTGCATTGCCAACAATGCGTGTTTCTGTCGTACTCGGCGGTAGGTGGCGGTATCGGTGTTCGTGGCATGACGGCTTGACTAGAGTAGGCGGGTGACGGCCTCTGTACTTGCAATCGAGGAACAGGTGCGGTCGGGTACTGGTATTGCTGATGACTTGTGGCAGGACGAGAGTTCCGCTCTTCTTGGCGTATGAACTCGTATTCCTCCGCAAGATCCATCAATTCATCCAAAGTCGTAAATTCTATACGCTTGATGTAAATTCGGTATTCGGGTCGTAGACCGTCATAGATGCGGTCTACGTTATCCTCTATCGTCATGCGTGGATGTTGCCGAATCAAGTACTGGAACGAACGTACATAATCTTTCGCTTTCTCCTTGGGGCCTTGTTTCTTGCGCATTATTTCATCTTCCAGTTTATGGAAATAACGTGCTGGCAAGAAATGACGTAGGAAGGCCTGGCGAAATACGGCCCAAGTGGTTAAGGCGTCTCGGTTAATCCTGAACCATTCTAGAGCCGTGTTGCGGAAAATCTCGGGAAGTGTCCGGAGCATGTCGTTCAATGGTATCTCGTAGCATACTGCCAAGTCCTCAATTCTTTCTAAAAATTCCAACGGTTTACCTGAGCCATCAAATCGGAATCCCCACTTGCGCACCGTATTCATTAATTCGGCTTCGAAACCGCGTCCGAATCGGCCGGGTGTGGGATATGTGGCTGCGGTCTGGTACGTATGTGGACTGGCGTGCGGTTCGACTTGCGGAGGTGCGGAGACTGCTCGTTCGAATCTGGCGGGGGGAACATAGCTCGCTGTTCGAGGAGAGGTAGGTACGGTCATGACTGGATTTTGGAAAAGTGGCACTTGCAGTCGGCTCTGGAACAATTTCTGCTGCTTGCGTTCCAATGTGGACGGCGGTAAGTCTTCTTCATCCGAAGGATCAGCATTATTCCTTTCCTCAACTTTGTCTTCCCATTCCGCGCATAAATTCTGCGTTGACCGGTGCATGCGTGCTTCCTTCAGGTGGCGACTCAGGCGTTGACGTAACTCCTGGACCGTTCCACTGGTGTCTTGTCCACGTTGGGACAGCGTCTCTATTAATTCAGGCTTCTTTAGGAAATAAATGAATCCTAAATTTTGGTATGGACTCGAATTCTCCTCGAGTTCCTGGGCATCGTCTTCAGGTGCTTTGGGCTCGGTATCGGTCGGCATCTTCGAAGCTGGTCGGTCAGGTTTCGGTGTCGGTCGGTGGACTCTGCGTTAGTTCCTGGACAGGTACGGTAAACGGTTGAACTTTCTGCAGGTCCCTGCTCGGGCGCCAAATTTGTGATGCTTCTTTTTCAAGGCTGGGGTAGGACTCAGGGTGTCCAGGGTCTACCCAAGGAAGCGTCGTAAGACTTGGGGGCTTCGGCGGTCCAACTTCTCAAGATGAATAAAAACGAGGAGACGATCGGGTAATTTCTTTAAGTAAGTCTAGGTTTATTGTTTACTCTTTTCTCAAAATATAAGTATAATTTCTTTTTATTACAAAAAATGAGTATTTGATAATTCGGCGGTTAAATCTGGCTTCTGGTGCCGGTCTTCGGAACTTCAGGTCGTCTTGGGGGCGTATTGTTGTTTCCCTGGGGGCGGGATGCTGCGGTTACGGTGTCCTTTATGTGGTGATGATAACTGCTTAGGTGGCGCTGCGTTAGGCAGGGCACTCTGTCGGCGGCCGCGGATTTCGAGGCAAAGGTCTGCGTTGCGTGGAAGGCAGAACGATCTATCGGCGGCGGCGGACTGCGTAGGAAGCGCCTGCGTAGTGTAAAACGGCAGAGCAATTTATCGGCGTTGGCGGACTTCGTAGAAAGTGTATGCGTTTGTTTTAAGGCAAAACACTTTGTCGGCGGCAGCGGATTTCGAGGCAAAAGTCTGCGGTTGCGGGTATTATCGGTAACACGGTTGTCGTCTCGAGGAGGCTAAATGACAAGGAGAGTATACAACGGCGGTAAAAACACCACTGCGATGTAACTTCCTATACGACGGACCTAAATGACGAGGAGAGTATACAACGGCGGTAAAAACACCACTGCGATGTAACTTCCCACGGCGGAGCTAAATGATGAGGAGAGTATACAACGGCGGTAAAAACACCACTGCGATGTAACTTCCTACGGCGGAGCTAAATGATGAGGAGAGTATACAACGGCGGTAAAAACACCACTGCGATGTAACTTCCCACGGCGGAGCTAAATGATGAGGAGAGTATACAACGGCGGTACAAACACCACTGCGATGTAACTTCCTACGGCGGAGCTAAATGATAAGGAGAGTATACAACGGCGGTACAAACACCACTGCGATGTAACTTCCTATACGGTGGAGCTAAATGATGAGGAGAGTATACAACGGCGGTACAAACACCACTGCGATGTAACTTCCTACGGCGGAGCTAAATGATGAGGAGAGTATACAACGGCGGTAAAAACACCACTGCGATGTAACTTCCTATACGGTGGAGACTAAGATCAGTCCAAATCAGGAAGAGTATCTTCCACAAGGAAGGAGAACTAAGTTACTATACGTTAGAGGCACTGAGACCCGTATATCTTTTTCTCGAATTCAAATAAACGAACTAAACAAGAAGGAAAGTACACACGGCGGTTACACACCACTGCAATGCGACTTCCTATATGGCGGAGACTAACAATAGTCAAGATCAGGAAGAGTATCTTCCCCAGGAAAGGAGAAATAAGCAACTATACGTTAAAAGTACTAAGACCCGTATATCTTCTTCTCTGATTATTGCAAATATTTCACCTCTATTCATAGATTTTCCTGATGCAAGGAAATGTGAATTGTAAGGCAATGACAACATTGCATACAAAAATGGGTCGACCATTGCCAATGCATTTCCCCATACGGAGATACACACAAACTAAGTAATACATGCTATTTGGCCTTGAAATACATTTTCATTGCACGATTTGGTTGCGTATGAATATTTTAATAGTAAAAGAACGACACATACAGTGTTTAGATATGATGTTCTGGGAAAATTGTGACGCTTCGTCACAGCATGATGATTTCAGCTTTGAAGCAGCTAATTTTGAGACCGATTCCGACACTCCGTCGTTGAACTCTAAATAAAAAGTAGTATCGATGTTCCTGTTAGATCTTAAAGGAAAATTCAAGTTCCTTATGACGTTCTGAAAAGAGCAACTTCTTGTTCTCGTTTCTCATTTCCCGTTTCTCGTTTTTCGTTTCTCGTCTCTCGTCTCTCGTCTCTCGTCTCTCGTCTCTCGTCTCTCGTCTCTCGTCTCTCGTCTCTCGTCTCTCGTCTCTCGTCTCTCGTCTCTCGTCTCTCGTCTCTCGTCTCTCGTCTCTCGTCTCTCGTCTCTCGTCTCTCGTCTCTCGTCTCTCGTCTCTCGTCTCTCGTCTCTCGTCTCTCGTCTCTCGTCTCTCGTCTCTCGTCTCTCGTCTCTCGTCTCTCGTCTCTCGTCTCTCGTCTCTCGTCTCTCGTCTCTCGTCTCTCGTCTCTCGTCTCTCGTCTCTCGTCTCTCGTCTCTCGTCTCTCGTCTCTCGTCTCTCGTCTCTCGTCTCTCGTCTCTCGTCTCTCGTCTCTCGTCTCTCGTCTCTCGTCTCTCGTCTCTCGTCTCTCGTCTCTCGTCTCTCGTCTCTCGTCTCTCGTCTCTCGTCTCTCGTCTCTCGTCTCTCTTCTCTCGTCTCTCGTCTCTCGTCTCTCGTCTCTCGTCTCTCGTCTCTCGTCTCTCGTCTCTCGTCTCTCGTCTCTCGTCTCTCGTCTCTCGTCTCTCGTCTCTCGTCTCTCGTCTCTCGTCTCTCGTCTCTCGTCTCTCGTCTCTCGTCTCTCGTCTCTCGTCTCTCGTCTCTCGTCTCTCGTTTCTCGTTTCTCGTTTCTCGTTTCTTGTTTCTTGTTTCTTGTTTCTTGTTTCTTGTTTCTTGTTTCTTGTTTCTTGTTTCTTGTTTCTTGTTTCTTGTTTCTTGTTTCTTGTTTCTTGTTTCTTGTTTCTTGTTTCTTGTTTCTTGTTTCTTGTTTCTTGTTTCTTGTTTCTTGTTTCTTGTTTCTTGTTTCTTGTTTCTTGTTTCTTGTTTCTTGTTTCTTGTTTCTTGTTTCTTGTTTCTTGTTTCTTGTTTCTTGTTTCTTGTTTCTTGTTTCTTGTTTCTTGTTTCTTGTTTCTTGTTTCTTGTTTCTTGTTTCTTGTTTCTTGTTTCTTGTTTCTTGTTTCTTGTTTCTTGTTTCTTGTTTCTTGTTTCTTGTTTCTTGTTTCTTGTTTCTTGTTTCTTGTTTCTTGTTTCTTGTTTCTTGTTTCTTGTTTCTTGTTTCTTGTTCTTGTTCTTGTTCTTGTTCTTGTTCTTGTTCTTGTTCTTGTTCTTGTTCTTGTTCTTGTTCTTGTTCTTGTTCTTGTTCTTGTTCTTGTTTAGCTTCACCATACCTTTTAAGCTCCAGCTTGTTTACCATCAGCTGTTAAGACGCAGGCAAAAAAAAAACAAAATCATCAAAGTGAAAAACAAACAGTTGTGGACTTAAATTACCGCCCTGCTTTACTCCTCGATCGGAACTGAACATTGTTTTAAGTTTGAGACAAACTTTAAGGCATTAAATATTTTTATATTATGAAAAGTATGTAAGAAGGAGGAGACAACAAAGCTCGGGGATCCCTGAGGCCTAGTGCACTGCCCTCAACCTGCTGCTGAGTGAAAAATATTTCTATGTCTTTGAATTTCTGTTTCGAAATTGGGAAAATGCTAGGGTTGGTTTATATTCAGTTCTTTTCGTTCGAATATCATAGCTTTAAGGAACCTTGTTTCGAGAGAACTTACGTTTTTCGTCCTTTTCTTTGCGCAGCAAGAATCATTTAGCTACCAGTAGTTTTGCTCATGTTCCTTCCATTTTTTATGACAGAAGGGTCTTTGAGCAAAACTCTTAAATTTTGACCCCTATCAAGTCTGGTCTAGTATATAGCCATGTAACAACTTTGCTTTCCCACGCTGGGACACAATTTTTCAACCGTATGTTGAGTAAAATAAAAAATGGCTGATGGCCACAGTCCCGATTCTTACTTTTGAGTAAAACAAATAACGTATGTATTTGGATTATAAAATAAAAACGATGAATACACACTGATTGTTCGAACTGCAGGTCAAAGTGAAAGAATTCGACCTTAGCTTTTATTGTCATTCACATTGCACCCAAAATTCAAAAGCTTCCCGAGTAGTTATTTCTTGATTAAATTCAGAACAAAGCACTGTGCATTTTTGCCATGTGACTGTGTGTGAGCAAAGAACGCAATGCTGGCTGGTCGGCCATAACTACTGCACCGGATATTCCGGCAAGTCCCCCAACTCACCCAAAATGGTAGATCTACATTAATGCCTGTCAGTGCGAGGATGTCGATTGCCAACCCAGGTCTACCTATAGACAAAAGGCCAACTTGGTTTGAGAGCTACAGTGGTTAGTAGTTATAATTATTTATGCCAAAAATGTACCTGCTCTTTGGAGTAAAAGTTGGTGGCATGTTCGAATTGAATGGAAATACAATTTTTGTTTTTCTGTTTTTGCTTTATGGCATTATAGTAACGGAACAAAATGACAATAGAATACAGCACAAAGCTGTACGCAAACATACATGCATATTAATGTCTTCGATATATTCGTTATTCGTATGTATATACATATACATCATACATGACCCAACATTAAATATTGTGGTCGAGGAATTTACTTGTCCATCATGCAGAATAAGTTGTTGCCTAGGGTAATGAGCCTTTTCGAGAGATTGCAGGTGTGCTCTTGGCTGGAATTTCTTTGATCTTTTGTTATCGTGTCATTGTTAAGCTTAAGTCCATTGTTCTCAATTGGCTTTGTTCAGATATACTTACTGACGAATAATTGAAGAAATGCCGCATATGAAGTATGGTAGTCTTGAAATTTCGTTTGTAATTTGGTGATCCATGATGAGAGGCAAGTGATTTAATGGAATGAATTTGTGAAATATTATTTCTCAGATGGTGTTGCATATGAATGGGTGAGTATATGAATCAAAGATTCTATATTCCAGGAAGTCATAAGCTTGACGAAAATATTTTTTTATTTTCATAATAAACTGCATCAGAGCATTCATTGAGGAAATCTGGAAGGTAGGAGGAAAACGATTTCTTGTCAAAAACAAAGACTCAAAAAGAGGCTTAATAATTCAGAAGTACCTATGCTTTGCGAAATGCTGTGTCCTTATGAGAGAAATTGGGATCAGGTCTCTCTTAGAAGGAAAAACTTCCAATTTCAATTGTCTTGATTTTTTAGACGTTTGGCGAATCAGCTAATCCAGACGAAACTCTATACATTTGAATCGAACTAAGTGTGAAAGTTTCAAAACTTGCAAGTCCGATCCACCGTCAACGACAAACCGACAGGATATATGTCACCACAGGAAAAATTTGTGAAGGCCCAAACAAAATGCTGGTGAATGAAAAAAAAAGACTAAATGAAACCGAGGCTTTGAACTGCAAAGCTTGCAAAGTTTGTTTGTTTTCACTATTTGTTGCTGGTTGTCCGTGTTTTTTGTATGGACACTCACAACCATTCAAAAGCCATGGGCCTGGAAAGATCGGGTTCTTAGCCTGGAGGTCCACTAGTCTTCTATGATCAGTGGTCATACATACCTCGGACCTCTTTTATCACCCCTACTAACATTATAAATGTGAAAGTAGGTTTGTTTGTTACGCCATCACGCTTGAACTACTGACCCGATTTAAATGGAATTATAGGTACAGTACAGATATAGTCTAGACTCTAGAGTCTACGAAAACGGGAATGTAAACGAGAAGTTAAAAACTATTACTGGACATGTTTTAAAAATCAATTATGATTAATGATTATCTCGTCTGATGTAGTTGCTGACATGAAGTGTACCTTCATTTGAAGCTATATGCTGGTCTGTTGTCTGTTCGTCAAAAGTTAATGTTAAATACTGAAACTTCATAGGGAAATTTGTAGTCTTCCAAATATGTTACCCATGTCCAAATTACAGAAGGTTATTCAAAAGCAAACTCAAACACTAAAACAAAAAAGTGTTTGAAAGCATCGGAATACTTGGCGAAACCAGCTGAATGATGGTAAAGGTGTTCAAAAGGAGGACTGAGGAATTCCTCTAGAAAGGCGATACCCGTGGAATGAATTTTTGTATTTCTAGTATTCGCCACGCATATCTTCACTTTTACGCCACACCTTTTGAAAATTGATTTTCGTTTAAAAGAAAACGACCGGGATTTGTTTTTTAAAAACAGAATTATTTTATTACTTAGCATTATTAGCATTAGCACAATATTCTTCCACGAATTTCGAAAAACAAAATCAGTAAAAAAAAATCATAGCCTTAAGCATTATTCTCGTCGGGTACGTATTCTGAAAAATAGAAAACAAAAGCAGTCAAAAAGAAATTTACTCAATGTGATAAAATAAGCTTACGGACTGAAACTTCTACACAGTCATTAAAGGCATTCAATGCACATAAGTTTGGAAACACTTTCACATCTGCCCCATTGTATCGGATTCCGATGACGGGATCATCGTTGAACGGACATGTCCTAGGAGTACATCCGGTTATCTTTTGTGTATTTGTATTTATTTGTATTCATAGGCAAACTGAACTGCAAGCAGCACTAATGCAACAACTAGACGAATGAACTTCATGGCTATAATGATGTTGAGTTCGTTAAGTCTCTGCTTTTTGTGCAGGCTACCCCTCCACTTTCTTCGAAAAAAAATTTAAAAATATCTCCCTACTTAATAATTCATATGAGCAGTAAAAAAAGAGCAATGCCTATATAGCAAAGCCTTCTATGATGGCATTCTACTTTCTACATAATATTAGGAAAGGTGTAAAAATTTAATATAACGAAGAATTAAGATAAGTGCTTCAAAACGGTTAAAATAGAAAGTGTGTTCGTGATCGTAATATTCGTGTTTATATTGTTTCTACAAAAAGATATTTGTTGACTAAACAAACACTTTTATAGAGAGAAAAAATATTTATTTATTTTTCAGTTGAAGTTGAGAAAGAATCTTTCAATTTAGAGACCGTCTATTTATGCCATGTGGCTATAGTCAGAAGGTGGCAGAGGTAGGTTGAAAGCTGTTGAAAGCTGTACTATGCAACGTAAGAACATGGTGGTCGAAATCTACTTCGTTTATTGTCACTATTCAAATAATTATCAGAAAGAATAACAGCGTAAGGCTTTCATCTTCAAATCGAATAGAATTGTCGCAGAGAGGGGTCCAGAATTGTGTTAAATTTGAGGGCGATTATGCGGCATCATTCTGCCTCATATCGCCATGTCAGACCCTGTTGTTTTACTCATTTTCTTAAAAAGAAGCTCTTTTTTAGCTTTATGAATATTGAATTAGTCAATAGTTTCCGCAACTATTGATCTGGGGTGGAGATAAACAGGAAACAAAAATGTGTTTCTTTTCTTGTTCTTAAGTAGATACTATAGTTTCCGAAAGCTGAAATTGAAAGAGTAGACTTGTTTGTTTGAATCTTATAAACGAGATAAGTAGTCAAACACGAAAATTCGTCAAGACAAAAGCTATGGTTTGTGAAATTCTACATAAAATCTTCTATGTTAAGTTAAAGGCCTAGCGTTTTGGGTTTACATTACTTCTAAGGCGATTTACTTTCAAAGCTTAGATATTAAAAGCGAGTCAAAAAAATGTGACCAAAATGTATGAGACGGCCTTGAAATAGGAAAAAAACAGTTTCTAGGAATTCTTTTGAAGGAAACAAACTCAACTAGATTAGTGGTTGTAGACCTTCCCTTACATAAACAATGCTACTTGGAGGATATCATTGATTTGCACTGTAAAGAAAGTATTTCATACATCAGAATGCTTTCAAAAAGCTTAGGGATATGAGAGAAATTAGGCTTTTGGCGCCTTTTTATGGAAAGGTGAATTTTTTCCATAAGTCCGGGAGAACTCCACTTGAAAGGGATAGTTTGAACAGGTTAGTGATGGGAAGGGCTAAACTGGAGCAACATTTTTTAAGCAAAATGGCAGGAATGCCATCTGGACCTGGATTATTCTCGTCTTTGAGTTTGAGGATGCCATTAAGAACAGTTGACTGATTGACGCTTAGATTAGAAGAGCCTGTAGAGAAATTGAAAAGATAGGAAAAGTATGTCAGGTCAAGATCTGGGGTTTTTTGAGCAAAAGACAGTTTAAATTATCTAGTGAGAAAACTTGCGATTGTTTTTGGTTCGTTGGAAGATTGGCTTTCATAGTGAAGAAAAGTAAGGAAACCATCATTTTTATTTTTATATTTGATAAACTTATAAAATTATTTTGCCTCCGAAACTACATTTGATTGGGTGATGGGTGGTGGATGTAAAGTCATTGTTAAGAGTTTCATTAAGGTTGGAAAACTTATAAAATACCCCAAGGTAATCAGAGTAATCGAAAACTGAACGGGAGCGTAGAAATTTATTCCAGAGTTTATTTCTCTTCTTTCGCAGCTCGCGAAGCCCTACGAGAATCGTGATCTCGAAAGATCACAAAGCTCTCTCACTTATCTTACCCAAACTATAGATCCGCCCATGAGGTACGCCACACGGAACTCAGTATGCATCGACAAACCTCCCGGTTTTTGGTTTTCAAATGAGGCCAAATAAATGCAGACCAGCAGTTGAATTCTACTTTTCTTTTACATCCTTCGCGATCGTGTCTCAATATTGTCTGGAGTTGCCTTTCTTTACAGGCTTCTCTGGGTCTCTCCTTTGAACATGACGATAGCTATTGAGCCTGTCGTGCTCTATTTTCTCAAAGATGATGTTTTTGGGGTGAGTGCTTCAAAGGATCATCGTATTTCCCCCATCAAAAACACGATCAAGCTTTGTTACTTCCGCTCTCATACGACAAATCATCTGATCCTAGCTGTCATACTTTTTTAAACATTCTCCAAAATTGTGAACCGTATGAGAGTGCTGTACTCACAACCACGGTAGCGGCAGCGGCAGAAGCGTTGCTTACATCATTATTGCAGTCGCGATAGTACGAATGTATGAAAACGCTGCATTTTAATATTTTGTCACGTCAGTGTTAAAAGTGTGAAAGTGAAATTTAAAAAATCTGTTGGAACAGATGGGCTGGTTACGGAGCTTTTCAAGATAGCTGGAGGTTTGATGGATATGAATATGGTTGGAGTTTGAAGGACAACACTCACGATAAATGGAACCTCGGAATCTTTTGCCCGTTCCTAAAAAAGAACACTCTCACTTCACTATAATGTCTCGTATAAGAACTTGCCGTCTGTAATATGTGAACGTTTAAAAACTCACTTCGACAATTTGTTAGGTCCATGTTACTGAGATCCTTTACCACAACAGTTTATATATTAATCAATTTTGACATTGCGGTGTATACTGAAAAGGGCCTGGACATTTTATATCGACAAAGGTAATCTTTACAGAGAAATGTCTATAAATTTAGTTTCTCTGCAAAACTCATTCGACTTTGCAGGACGACTTTGAAGAACGTGTGATGCTTCATCAAGGTCTGTTACGAACTCATCTCTACAAACTGTCTTGCTATTTCCTTAACGCCATTCTTTGAAGGATCTTGCAAAACACAAACATCAACACCATAGGCATAATCCTTCGCAGACAATACTCACGTAATCGGAAGAATCAAGTTAAATGTCATAAGTGTGTTTGTCAAGGTTGGAGTGAAAGCGGGAATTTATTTTTATCACTTATGATTCTGAATTCTGTGAAACTGAAGCGTATAGCATAGGTTGTCTTATTTTATTGAACAAGTGATAAACGTTGCGAAATGCTTTCAACATCTCAGGTCACATCGACCTGATTTTCAAACAAAAGATTTCATTATCATTTAATTTTAAAGTTCAAGTTCTGGTTGATAAAAGTGAGAGAATTCCTCGTCCAAAATTAAACCAAACAAAGAGGCTTCAAGCTAAACGAATGTGGTGTTGACTCAGTCAGAGAGATGTCTTGATAAGAGGAATCGCGGTCTGGATTCCGGCTGCAGAGATAATTGTGAAAGCAAAGATATCACTGCTGCAATTTATGATGGTACACCAATAAGAGAATATAGCCGCAGTGGCTACCACAAAGATCAAAAAGATCCATACAACGGCCTAAGCTTGTCGGGCGACTATGTTCATATGTACGTACACTGAACAAATAATATGCTGGTGGTACTCGCATTACCACCCGTTATGTAACAATAATAACTAGCGTGTCAAGTGGGATCTTCGCGGTTCAAAAAACAGAAACATCAACTGAAAAAATAATTTTTCACGGGTACGGCGCGGCCTTTCGCGTGGTGCTGGCAGTTTCTCCGATAGTAACTTCGTGCCATGAAAAATTCTTTCTCACTTTGCCGTTCGTGGTCGGAAAAAAATGTAGGACCCTTTCATTCCTCATAAGATAAAGTATGGTTGAGATTGAGAGAAATGCGTTAAGCCTCGTGGATCGCCCCTCTGTTGCGCCGCCATATTTATTTTGACTTCTTTTTTATTACCGCTGTGTTTTTGGGAGAGGACACCAACGCAACGGTTTTGAATGCAGCATAAACTACCGATTTTTTTTAAATGGCACCGTGTTTGTTTGAGGACATCTGCGGCTTAACGAAATTGACATTCATCTTAGCTCGATCACTGGTGAACTTTTTTAAGCTCTTGTTCTTCCTACTGGAGGCGACTTTCAACTTTCTGTTCTTAAACAATCTCGGATTTTTCGAACTCGACCTAACAGCTCCATCCATCAGCTTCCGTGACACAGTTTTCTTCTCGTATATCTTCACTATAAATTGTCAAAAGTCTTTTGAAGAAGTCCACATAAAGGCTGGAGTCTGGACTTTGATGTCACCAGTGCACATTCCAATGAGAAAAAGACTCAGAATCATAGTTTTAAAGATACTGACGTCATGTATATGTATATTGCTAGCAAGCAGCTTGGAGTAGGTTTCACTTATGCAACGAACTTATCTCGACACCCCGTTTGTTGGTGATACTATTTTCTTTTTTTTTTTTCTATCCTTAACCGACCGACGCGACGTTTGTGCTTATTTGTGTCTTGCCGAATGATTTTGCAACGCATCTGTTTATATGCCGCTTGAATATAGAAATCTTCGTTTAAATGAAAGCATCTGTGGTTAGTTTTTTAAAAATATTTTATTTAATAGATAAATTAGACAAGAATTATTCTGGTACGTATTCTGAAAAATAAAAAAGAAACAAAACAGTCAATGAAACGTTATATTCGATGTGATAAAATTAACTTACGGTCTGCAACTTCTTCACAGTCATTAAAGGCATTCAATGCGCATATGTTTGGAAACTCTTTCGTTTCTGCTCCTTTGTATCGGTTTCCGAAAACGGGTTCAAAGTTGTACGGACATATCCTACCCCTACATCCGGCTATCTTTGCACAGGCAAATTGAACTGCAAGCAGTACTAATGCAACAACTAGATGAATAAACTTCATGGCTATGATGATGTTGAGTTGAGTTTAGTCTCTGCTTTTTATGGAGGCTACCCCTCCACTTTCTTCGAAAAAATTAAAAAATACAACTGATTTAATATTTACTTATCTACACTGTGTACAGGGTGATTTTTATGAGATGTGGAAAATAATGAGAATGAAATAATGAGGCATACAAAGAAAAGTCCATGATGCCAGTCTGTATCTATATTGTTTTCTATAAAACGTTTTAGTAAAACAAGTGATTAATTAAACCAATGAAGAAATATACGAACTTTTAGCCTTTGATCATTAACAAAAATGGAGACTTCCAATAGCTTATCAGCTATTTTGTGAAAAAACATATGATATAGGGTCGGGGGAGTTAAAACCGTTCTCAAAAACAAGCAACTTTTTCTAAAACCAACTTTTTTCTTTCTTTTAGTATCCCCTTTTAGTATGCCCTTTTCAGTATATTGAAACTGCAGAATCAAAGGATAAGATTGGAAATATAAAAGCTTTGATTTACAAAAGATTTGCATTTACGACATGGGTATAAACCTGAGACATAAAAAGGTTACGCAGGCATCCTTTGCAGTAACAGTACGGACACGAATACCCCTCAAAAGTTGGTATCATACTAAACGCCAAGATCTTAGGCCTTATCAAGTATCTGATCTGCTCAAGTCGTAGCTGACATTCTTAGAAAACAATAAAAATCCAAAGAACTTCTCGTAGACATACATGCACTCCGACTGTTTTTGAATTCAAGCACAAATCACTGAAGGTACGGTCAATGATTGAACTAATTATGGAGAAAATCAAAGAGTTCTATTTTGCATGCACATGAAACAAAGAATAGGTAATACAGTCAGGCAGGTGATCAAAGAACAACAACATAAAGGTTCTAACAATGGTTCCTTGAGGGACTCCAATAAATGTCGGTTTGGAGTTGGACATAGTTAAGTTCACCAAATAAGCTGCTTGTCCTTGTCAAAGAAACTGCTTAAAAGGAAACAAAATATGATTTGTTGATTTTCTGTGTCAAAAAAAGGAAGGTTTATCTTCATCCAATGATCATACAAAGGTGTTTTCGAAAACTAAATGGTGTCTGCAAAAATAGGCTTTACTGCTGCACAAGTAGTGATACTTGGAAGTTGTCTAAAAGACTTTTGACGAATGGTAAAGTTGAAAAGGGACTTAATTCTGGCAGCTGTGTTTTGGAAGCGCAACTAGTGCCGTGATGGTTATAGCATGTCTGCCTGTTAACCCAGAGGTTCGTGGTTCGAATCCCAACAGGGGCAAAATGTTTTTCCACGGGTATCGCCTTTAGAGAGGAATTGGAAAGTCCTCCGTTTGTAAATTCATTGTCGCATGAAAAGCGCTTTCTCGATAAGTCGTTCGGAATCGGCAGAAGAGTGAAGGTCCCCTCCATTCCCTCACGATGGTTGTGAGAAATACGCCAAGCCCCGGGGCTCCTCGCTCTGTTGTTGAATTGAAAGGAAGGCGATAATTGAATCATTGGAACGTTACTTCAGAACCGCTGTACCCTATTCGAGATCACTATGCTTTTCGAAAAAATGGAAGAAAATCTGGTAAACACTAACTTTATATTAAACTATTGCTGCGCAGAACAAGGAACGGAATCTTTTTCTTACTGATCTTAAAGCCAACGAAGACTAAAGTTTAGGACACGGTTGCAACCTTAGTAAGAAACAAGCCATCAAGCACAACCCTATCAAAATCTTGGAAAACGCTCATTTTATCTTTTTGGGTATTTCAATTTTGTTGGTTTTTCCTATTTTTTCAGCTGGTTCATTGGTTTTTAAGGCTTGATTTGAAAATCAAATAGAAGATTGGGTTTTTAGCTTCACAAAAACGTTCTCTAAAAAATGTTAGCCAAGTAATGCAGTAGTGTCTTATTTTTTTACTTAATTTTAATTGTAATCAATATGAATGAATCTCAACTAAGGTATGGTAACCTCGGGACCCAACTCATGTCAAGGACTATAATTGTATCTCGAGGTTAGAAAGCACTTTTCCTGACTGTGTGTAGTTTGCTCTCGGAGGACCTGCCAATTCCTCGTGAAAGTCGATGCCTGTAAAGAAGTCGATTTATTTGTATTTCTGGAATTCGAACCACAAACCTCCCATGTAGAGGCAACCGTAAACTCAATAATTTCCAAAAGCAGCTGAAATTTTTATCACAAACGTCCTGCTTATTTAGCCGCAATACATATCACCCTGTTTATTATCAAAATAAGGTACATATTAGACAAAACGGCTAAAAAATAAACATGTGTTTAAAAAAAAAACATATTTGCATTTATAGACTACGTCTTTGTTTGGTTCCTGTTGAATACATATTCGTAGCTTATTTCGTTTTATGTCTGTGCTTAATGGTTCAAAACAATAGACTTCTAAATAGGTTAGGCTTTAAATTGTTTTCCTATATTTTCAAGTAGTTCAAGGTAAGTAGATCTTTTTCTCATTTATAGCCTAAAAGACATTGCGATTAATAAATTGTCATGGAATTACCAAAGACATAAGTAATCGATAACATATGTGCTCGTTTTATTTGTTTGCTTTTAAATACTTTGGGGTAAACAGTCACTACGAGTTTCTTTTATAATGACTTGTGTTTGGCCAGTAAATATTCTGTTTTGAGTTGTTTGTTGGTGTTAAAAGTTTTATCTCTTTTTCATTTTTGTTTTCATGATCAGCGGATGAGTAGAAAAATATGGATTTCAAAAAAGCTTGTTTCAAAACATTCATTGTTGAGCAGTTCCTTCTGTATCACTGGACTGTAAGCTCTTTTCTCGTCAATAAAGAAGGAGCATTCTCTTGTTAGCAGTCGACAAGATTGTTTCATTCCTCCTCTGACACTCGATAAACTTCATTAAGTAATTGAAGCTTTATTGTGACACTTCACGAATTTTCTGCTCTAACAGGAAATATTCTTCAAAATACCTGGCCATGGTCAATTCACATACTGTAACGAACAGTAAGAATCTACGGACCACCATCTTTTCAGAGCAAAATAGCCCATGATCATACTACTCGTACATTGATAAGAGGAAACAAAAATCCCTAAACGTAGCCCAGGTAATCCGGATGAAGTGCAACAATTAAGGACTACCACTTAATAAAGAAGATCTTCAAAGTCAAAGTGCTACACAAAACTATTCATTCATTCATTTAAGTAATACTCTTGGTCGAATTGCTTACATAAATAACCTATATTTAAGTTATGGCCATCAATTACACAGGCATAGGTCCCATAAAGAGCTGTGTCAATATTCCTTTTCTTCGTCTCCACCAGCTGTGTTGTGACATGAACTAGAACGACAAAAAAAAAACTATAGAAAAGACGGAGTTTTTCAAAAGTGTGTCAATTGTGGCATTTTCAGCGTTCTTAGCGGTCAGTGGTTTAACTAAAAATCTAACTATTTTGGTAATTTTGTAAAAAAATTGGGTTTTTCAAGAGCGCTACAAAAGTTTTTTTTTAATAAAACAAAAAAGGTTTTGAATATCAATGAAATTGAATATCCTTGCGAAAGTAGGTACGTTCAATGCCATTATGTATGAATTTCGATTTCTTTTGCATGGCCACCACGGGCACGCTTGCAGAAGTCCAGACGCTGAACCCAATTTTCGACGGTTTTCAAGCATAAATCGCCCGATACTGCTGCAATTTCACGTTCGATATTCGTACGAAGTTCATCAATCGTCGCTGGCTTGTTGGCATAGACCATAGACCAGACGTAGCCCTACAGAAAATAGTCTAACCGCGTCAAATCGCACGACCGAGGCGGCCAAGCGACTGGACCATTTCGTGAGATAACATGTTCTCCAAACTTGGTTTCCAATAAATTGATTGTGACATTCGCTGTGTGGCTTCTGGTGCCGTCCTGTTGGAACCACATGTCCTCCAAGTCCATATTATCCAATTGGGGCCAAAATATTCGGTTATCATTGAACGGTAGCGATCCCCATTCACAGTAACGTGCTGGTCTTGATCATCACGGAAGAAGTACGGTCCAATGTGTAGCCGCCGGCCCATAAACCACACCAAACCGTAATTTTTTCGGGATGCAATGGTGACTCATGCAGTACGTGTGGATTGCTGCCTGACCAATACCGTATATTTTTTTTTATTGACGAAGCCATTCAGCCAGAATTGACCCTCATCGCTGAAAATGATTTTTCGATGAAAATCCGAATCATTTTCAAGTTGTTGCTCAGCCCAATTCACGAACATACGACACTTCTGGTGGTCAAGCGGCTTCAGTTCCTGCGCCAATTTAATCTTGTAAGGATATCGTCCAAGATCTTTTCGCAACATTCGCCACAACAACGTCACAGAGATGCCCAACGCTTGAGAACGACGTGTGAGAGACACATTTGGGCTTTCTGCAACTGAAGCCTCAGCGGCAGCAATATTCTCGACAGGACGGGCACTTCTTTGTCTCACTGGAACGAGAATATTTTGTACTGTGCCTGTGGATTCAAATTTTTCCACTAGACGCTCAATTATTGTTGATTTGCTAGGACAATTATGACGACCATAAATTGGACGTAGCGCTCTTAACGTTAAGGCCACTGACTCCGAATTTCGGCAGTAAATTTTAATAATTTGGACTAGTTGTTAGCTCGTATATCTTTTTATCATAAAATGGCAAACCTTACTAAAGCAAAATATTAAAAGAACGACAAGAAATATGGCGTCGTTTGCTTTCTCTGTTGCTTTACTTTTGTAGCGCTCTTGTTGAAAAACCTATCTTATACCTATCTTCAAACTGTTTCCTAGCTCTAGACTGAAAATCCCAAACACTTTCTATACTGCTTAAGTCCTCCTGTTCAAACGGCCGCGGCCGGCGAGCGACCATTTAGAAGACTTCAACGGCTTTAAAATGAATCGAAATATTAGCATTCTTCGTTATATTCTAAAATTCAAAGTTTCAAGGCTCAGAAGATCGATTCACTTCAGCTTCTACTTACAGAAAATTTTAAAAAATTGCGAATTAGATTTGCTTTGCAAAAAGATTTTTATTAAATAATTTTAACATTTATCGAGTTTGACAAATTCTGAAAAGAACAAACATACATTAATCAGCAAAGCGTTAGCCCATATCGTGCTAAAATGATCGTATTCTGTCCCTCAGGTTGACAGTCATTATGCGCTTCCAAAAGACATCTGTTTGGGAAGAACTTGGTTTCATCCTTATGTGCCGCACAAGTTTTCACGCAGAACAAGGGGCACGGTTCAGGTATTTTCGATAAAAAATAATTGCAATCCCCATATGCAACGTGCATTTAATGTCATAACATTTAAACTACCCGAAGGAGTTGTAAGCCAGTGGTGTTATGGTTAGCATGTCTACCTGTTAACCCAGAGGTTCGCATGGTTCGAATACCAACAGGGGCAAAATGTATTTCCACGCGGGTATCGCCTTTCGCGAGCAATTGGCAAATTGGCAAGTCCTCCGAAAGTAGATTCAATGCCATGAAAAGTAGCGCTTTCTCGATTAGCCGTTCGGAACCACCAGAAAATTGAAGGTCCCCTCCATTCCCTTCATTGTGAGAAGTGCGCCAGGCCCTCTGGGGCTCCTCGCTCAGTTTCGCCATCCTATTTATTTATTTATTTATGTAGGAGTTGAATATTGCTGTTTTTAATGAGTTATTATACTTAAATATCATAACTTTAAAGCGAACCGTTTTTGAAAACAATTAGAGGTTCGTGAATCGTGATCTATAGGTTGTCATTTAAAGTTAATTATCTCAAGTGTGAAATAAATAGTAGGTTTATTTGATTTGCTTTGTCAGGCTAAGCAATTTAATACTTGCCACTCATTCAAAGAAATCCTTCCGAAAAATTGAAAAAGAGCATCGTTGACTCAGCTCAGAATATGTCCGAAGTTATGCTCCATCGCTATGTATTCCAATTGCAACAGAAAATGAATGAAATAAAAATAAGTTACGTGGAGCACCGCTCAACAGAACCTATGCATAGGTAAAAAAAGTCCTAAATATTTTAAAGTTAGGTTTGTCCATTTTCAGAGGATTTCTCTATGACAGTTGCTCAATATTACCAATATTATGGGATGAACTGAACGAATAAAAAAGGAAGTGGTAACTTAGGACGTACGAACAAGTACTCTAATCACAACTTTGTGTTGAAACAACTGAATCATTCAAAATTAGCATGTGTGATCACTGCCTCTCTTCTTCAAAACATCAACAACTTCATCCATAAAGGTAAGGTTTACAAAGTAAATAAAAGAAAATTGATTTAAACTAGATTAAATTGATTCTAGTGGCTCCAAGTAGGGCTAAGAATCATGGAGACGGAATGTGGGACAGTACCTCTTAAAAATGTCAATACGATGGTAACGTAAAAATGAGACATTCAGATTTCAGAGTCACTGCTTTCCATATCATTTGAATTTTGTGCATCCCTGCATTTAAGGAAAAAATGGGCACGACTGGGTCGCACGAACTTCCGATTGAGTGCTAATCATCAAAATCTTAAGGCTAAGTACAAGGCTTAAGTATTCGCTCTTCATAATATATTTTGCAGTACAGGGCTGCCAACTGCATTTTAATTATGAAAATTTAGTAAAATCACATAAAATATGGAAAAAAATTAATATGCAAAATTAATCCAAAAAATTTTATCGAAAGTATACAATTTTTTGAAGCAGTTTTCTTAAAAATTGTTTCCATATTTTTCACTTTTTGAAAAAAAAATTATAAAAATCAAGAGTTCAAGTCTTAAGATCTCGGCAGAAACTGTTTTGAAATAAAAATTTAAATAAATCAAAGATACCGTTTTTAACATATTGAAAATTTTTATCAAAATCAACAGAAATTTCGAAAATTAAAATATTTCAAATGTTGATATCAAGTCTTCTCAAAAAACCTAGGGATTCTATGATATAAAATTTCGTTCAAACCGTATTAAGGGCCGTTCATAAAATACGTCATCCTAAAATTATAAAATTAGGTTTTATGACCCCCCTCCTCCATTGTCTCGCTGTATTACACTTTCTGTGACCCCCCTATGAATATTACGCCACAAAAACTTAGACCCTTCCCCCCCCCCCCCCCCCTCCCTTTTTCGCATGATAGATTTTAATTGTTTTTGCAGTTTTAAGTTTTAAATTTTTTTTATTTTATAATAAATTAACAAATATAACTATGTATGCAGGTCTTTACGGATTCCAATGCCTCTAGAGCCAATTCAAAACGCTAAAACCGCCCCCAAACTGCTAGCACTCATGTTTAAAAAAATGAAATTGTTTGATGAACGGCGAAAGTTGCGTTGCAGCTTGCCGTTGACTTAGAATAATTATACAAAAGACTTTATTTCAGAAATTTTAACATTGATCGTCTCAAACTTCGATAAATTCTGAAAAATAAACAAAAGCAGTCAATCAAAGAATCCTTCCTTAGCCATTGGGGTAAGAAGAACTTACCTTCTCCTACAGGTTGACAATCATTAAACGCATTGAATGCGCAAGGGCTCCCAAAGTCCATGATAACGCCATTTAATGATCCACACGTTTTTATGTAGTTCATATCGCAAAATGATCTATTACAATCTTCCTTAGCTGTGAGTACACAGGCAAATTGAATTGCAAGCAGAATTAAAGCAACAACGAGGTTAACCAATTTCATGATGATACTGATGTTAAGCTCATTGAGATTTGGCTTTTTATATGAGTAGACCCCACTTCTATCGAAGATAGTAGAGTTATATATGACTTAATATTTGTACATCTTGCTTGAGCATGTAAAAACACCTCCAGGGAATCGATAAATTGAAAAAATGGGCACGTCTGATTCGCACGATCTTGCGATTGTGTGCTTAGTGCAATATCAAAGTCTTGAGGCTGAGTATAATGTTTAAAGTTCTTCAGAATATATTTGGTGTTACATTGGGTGCCGTGAAATAAGGCCAAGTGAAATAAGGCCAAATGGAGGGATAAAACATAAAACCAAATTTTAACGTTTGGCATTATTACACTTTGTTGAAGTGAAATAATGCCAAACAAATTAACTCATTCAAAGGGAAATAATGCCAAATGCTTTAAGTTGGCCTTATTTCGCTTCACGAAAGTGAAATAAGGCCAAATCAACTTGAAACCGGAGAAAAAGTCAAATTGTATTTTTTTTGTATATTAATTGCTTTCCCATTTCATTACAGATCTGGTAGAGAAAGTATAACATTTTTTGTTTTTGGTAACGCGTCTTCCCGTGATGATGAAAATGCATTTAAAATCATTAAAGCAGTTATCCTAAAAACCAGTTTATTTATTTTGCCCTTTAGAAAAAAAAAGGATTTTTAAAAATCAACAGTCGTATTTATAAAATTTTCTTAGAACATCCTTAGACTGTTGTCCAACTAGACGGTGTCTAAAGAGTTAGACAAGCCTTAGCCAATTTCGTATTTATAAATACATTCCAACATTTGTCTAAGCAACCCCTCAAACTATCAACTTTGAATGAAAAGCTAAATAGTGGCGTTCATGACGTATCCGTGCAGTACCATTTTATGTGTTCTTATATGTACAACAACTAAAAAGCTCTGAAAAAGTGTGGCGTAGGACTTGAACTAGACCATAAAAACAGCTGATTTGACTTTGTGTTACAGCTTGGAAAAAATCTCATAAAATGATGAAATTTGTGAAATTTGTGAAATTTGTGAAATTGTTGAAAGTAGTATTTTTTTCTACTTATTTTTTCGATCTTATCACTCTCAACAGTGTTTTATAATTATATTCAACAAAATTGTTTTTGCTGAATCAAATGTCACTTTAGCCATAGTTTAGACAACCAATTTCGGTGTTTAAAGTTAGACATTCCTTAGACAGCGATGAAAGTGTTTATAAATACGATTTGGAGTTGGACACCGTTCTAAGAGCTGTCCAAAGTTAGACATACTTTGGAATGGGATTATAAATACGACTGCAAGTGTTCAAGTCTTAAGATCTTGGCAAAGAATACCTATTTCGAAAAAAAAAGAATTAAATAAATCAAAGAAAGATACCGTTTTCAAAATATTGAAATTCGACTCATGCATGCAATAGTTTGTTCTGTGGTGGTAGCAATGCAAAAACTCTGAATTACGTAGTTGGTGAGATCCTCCGCAATAGTTGAATCCTATGTCGGGAGCATCAATTGAACCTGTTATGAGTTGATGGAAAAATACTAAACCATTGATGATCCGTCTTTGAGGAAGTAGTTGAAGATTTAAAAGACGAATACGATTATAATAGGGGGAGAGGGATAATCTTCCCAGCGAAGACCTTTCAGAGCAGAACGTATGAATCTGTGTTGTATTGCCTCAATGCGAGAATTATGAAACTCATATAGAGGTGATCATACCTGAGAAGCATACTCGCGATGATGATAGCTGCATAAGGAAAGTGTAACATAGGGGTCCTTAAATTCTTTTGCACACCTCTTAATACATCCAGGCATTTAATTAAGTTTGCTTGTAATGAAGTGTTCGATGAATTCGACGTTAATACCGAAAATAACACCAAACTTACGGAAATGTTCCATGGTCTTTTTTCAGGCTGCAAGAACGCAATCCAACAGTTGCTAGGTACCTACCAATATTGAAAATAAGCACATCATAGTAATCCTAGCTCTTTGGGGTTCCATATGGATACTCTTATAAGATCACATGATTTCTAATCGAATACTTAATTGTTAGGGAAATTGAGAACCGAATGAGAATTTTGGAAGGCCTAGAAAATAGGCCAAAAAAGCTATTCCCTCAAATGAGCAGATGGCAACGCTCAACCTAATAGCTAGGTCAGAGTAGAAACGGAATCAATATCTCTCTTTGCGGTATATCTTCTTGACGTGTGTTTTTTTTTTATAATTTCCCTTAATATGTTAAGTATCACAGTACGAGCGTTAGGAAAAAGGCAGAGAGTTTGAAAGGAGATACCGACGCACATTAGTAATAAATTTCTGAAGATTTTAATGAGAGGGATAAATAGAGCTGGGCAATACATTCAACATTCGCGTAGTACGGCTGAAGAAGGAATCTCTGTACTTAACAGTACGTCCGAAATTGGGCTCAAGCGTATACTGATGGCCATTCCTAGAAGCGCGAATTGTTTAAGGGGAGGAATGCAACTCGCAATCTCATAAGAGCACTGTCTGTAAAAATAGCGATAAAATAAGGAGAGACAAGAAACATTACGACGATGTTCGAGTGTCGTGAAAGTTTCAATGGTGTTTGTATCTCCAATCATTTTAAAGGCTCTTCTCTGAACACTGTCCAAAAGAATCAAGTGAGTAGAAGGAGCACCTGCCTAAATATGGGAGTTATACTCCATCTTAGGACGAATGAACGTTTTGTAGATTACTGCCAGGTCATTGGGTGAAAGAATTTCTTGCATCGTTGAAGAAAGCCTAAGCACTTTGGAGCATTTTTGGTGATGTCAAGTATTTGGTTATTCCACAAGAGGTAGTTGGTAATGCACATACCGATACCGAGGACTGAAAGCTGTTCTGTTTCGACGATGCATGAGACACTCATGGATAGTGTAAAAGGAGGTAAATTTCGCTTCAACGACAAAAGACAACATTGAGCTTTTGAAACATTAAATTCTACGCGGTTTTTTATTCCCCATTGGACATTGCTGTCTAGATCAGAAAATTAGCTTAACAAACGTTGCCGCCTTAGTTCCACGTCGGTGTTGACCGTTTGAGGTTTAGTTACCTAATGATGTGTCTTAAGTGGGTGTTGCAAGGAAAGGTGTGGACGAAGTGGCCTTCAAACATCGTTGAGTACTATAACTTTTCGTGCGGATGAAGGAGCAGTGACAAAAGCTAAATGTCTGGCTGAATTTAACCAGGCCAGGATTTTCCTGATCGGTAGCAATTTTATGAGAATTTTGACCAACCTGTTTTCTCACTGACTAAGCGAATATGTAGACTCAAGTTTTTGCAGACGTTGCTCGTTCGTGTACTTTCAAAGTTGTAAATTTTCTATTGTAAAACTCTTTATAACAAAAGTACATCAACTATTTCTGGCTGGCGATTAAAAGATCAGAGCCGAATATTTTACATCACTGCAATGACCATTTGGTGTATGTGTTGCTCAAGACGACATGATATTTTTGAGGATATTGAAAAGTTGGAGTGTAGATGAGTCAATAAATATTTGTTTTACGAAAGCAATAAAATATTAATACGGCTTCTCACAACGAAGCTCGGTGAGGTTTGAAGCCAAATGTATTTTATGAACTCATAATAAGGACAATTGTTTTAATCGATTTTATTGCAAAATGCTAAAAACCATTACACACATCATCATCACTAGACAATTTGAAGACAGAATTTGCCTGTTGCACGAAAAAAGAGCGAGGTCTATAAGGGGATCTATTGGGGATCATGACGAAATCTGGAATGCCAAAAATCTCGAATGCCGAAAATCTCGAAAATAAAAAAAAAAAAATCTAGAACGCAAAAATCTCGAATCCACAAAAATCCAGAATTAACAAAAATTTCAAAAGACTCTATCTAGAAAAAAATCTCGAAAAAAAATAAAAATTCGCGATTTTTTTTTTTTGTATTTTTAACAGTTAAAACTCAATAAAACACAAACACATCAGTTTACCCAATATTTTATTTTCTGAGCAAGAAAAATAGTTGCAAACAATAAGAAAATCAAAACAATAAACAAAAAAAGAGAACAAAAACAATTTATATATGTATTTTAAACAAAACAAAAAAAAAACAAAACAAATACTTAATACAAGTACATATTATAAATTTGTGTTAGCCGCAAGACTTCTTAGGAACCCAACATAACTTTTCTCTTCCTTTTCGTCGAGGACTTTCAAGATACGTTTTTCTTTTTGTAAGTACTCTCGTCTAACTCTAGTCTCCTCTCCCATCTGAAGTTTTTCAACAAGACACCTAACATGAACAGATTCAATCGACAAAATTTCAATTAATTTGTACAGGCCAATGTGAGGCCTTCCAACTAAAACCTTAAGCCTTCTGTGCCAGGACTCAACTTTGTTTTGAGTTCTGGGGAGGCTCTGCTTTACTTGTTCCGCACACGACCAAAATGAGGGAAAATACATTGGCTTCGATTTTTTGGTGCCAATATATGTAGTTTCTATCAAACCAGTTTCCTATTAATTTACTGCTTTCGCAAAATTGATCACTCAATGAATTGAAGTAGTCACGAACTTCATCGTCAGGTACAAAAGCCAGGCATTTCAGCATTCGCATTTGCATACAGAAGTTCTCATCCTTTCCGCACTTTTTGGCCAAGCCTACTTTTTGGATCTTTCGATAAAGGATTTGTCCTAAATGAAAACAGAATCCTTTTGATTGAGCTCGAGGAAAAAAAAACTGGGCTGATTTATAGCTGGCTTTTTCAAAGTCTGAAATAATAATGGATGGATTGAGTGTGATGTTATTTTCTGAAGAGCATTTAATAATCTCTGAAAACAAAATGTCATAAGCGGCCCTCGACTTTGAACTCATGATGCAAAAAACTACTGGGACAATTTCATCCTTTATCATGCAATGCAGGGAAAACAGTTGTCGCATGATAGATGGAACGACTTCAAAAGTGCCCGCCAGACACTTGAAGACCCGAGCAGTTGAAGTTGTTCGGTCGTTCCCAAAATTATCAGCTTATTCCCGCCATCGTATTCTTTTTCTGACAGAACAAATGTATTTCCATCGACGTAGGTACCTGTAATTTGGGTAGTAGTAAAATAATAATAAATAATGTTTAACTATGACCCGCATTGTGGTTGTGGATAGGCAATCGAGTCAACTTTTTTCGATTGAGTTGCTTTTGAGGCAATGTTTAAAATTCGCGCGAATTTTAAAAATTGCCTCAAAAATTCAAACATACATTCTGGATTTTTGCATTCGAGATTTTTTTTCTAGATTTTGGCATTTCGAGATTTTATTCTCTAGATTTTCGTTTTCGAGATTTTTTCCATTCTAAATTTTTGTTTTCGAGATTTTCATATTCGAGATTTTTACTTTCTAGATAATTAATTTCTAAATATCGTGGTAGACCCGTTCTATTGCGCAAGCTCACGACTCACGACTCATAGTTTAAACAGTGTGACCACTTGTCACACTCAACTTGAGTGTGACAAGTGGTACACTATCTTGCAATTGCGTTCGGGAGACATCACATAGCAAATTATTATAACAAAATCTACAACGTTTTTTAACATTACAGTCGCCCCCAAGATATACCAAAGACTGATACAAAGCAAAGTTGAGTTTTAGCTCCTTTTATATCTTTGCAGGCCATTATTGAACGGAAGAGTATTGGAACGAAGTTCCTTATCGCGCGTTATGAAAGGGGCCTAGACGGAAAAAATTCTTACGAAAAGATGTCACGACACTTTTTGCTATAATAAGCTATTGTAAGCTGTGCGGCGTCGCATGTTTCTCTGTCTGTCTGTCTCTCTCTCTCTGTCTCTCTCTCTCTCTCTCTTATAGAAAGCAAGCCAGATATTTTCATTTCTATTTCGCATTGAACAGTGTGGTGTCACGACGATTATTTTTGTTGAGTGTATACAGGTTTTTTGTAAATAATAAATAATAAAAAAATTAATCGAAAGGAACTTCGTTCCCTCCGGGTGTCCCTTGACACTTCTCAAGTTTTTTTTGAAGTGAAACTTCTTATGCGACTTGCAAACATGCAGCGTTACACTTCCGTGTTACATGCAGCGTTACACTTCCGTGTTAAACATATTATCGATTGCATAGTTTTTGGCACTGCTATAAATTTGTTGCTATAACAGTTGTATGTTATATGACGCGTCATTATGGGAACTAATGCTGGATTTGGTATAGTTTAGTTTATGTAGATTATAATTTATAAAGCACAAGAGTTAAAAAGAGAAGCGAAAAGAATTATGGCTGCAGATGAAAAATTATGGGTGCAGATGCATGTAAATCCACCTCAACTCTTTGTTCTTTCTTAATTTTCAATTTGTGTATTGTGTCGTGTGTGTGAAAATCGTGCCTGGCTTGCAAAATAAATTTCGATTGCTTCATTGAAATTGCGGAATTTTATTTCGAAGACAATATACATATGTACATATATGTACATATGTATGTACAAATCAGAGCTTTTGGTGAGTGGTTACTGAAAGATTTTATTACAATTTTAATATATGTATGTAGTTATGAGTATGTAGTAGTTAGTGGAGGCATAATCATGTATATATAAGCAATTTTCATTTACGCCCGGCTCAAAAATGTTCGATCACGTCTAAACATGTTTGATCATGTCTAAACATGTTTGATCATGTCTCAACATGTTTGATCATGTCTAAACATGTTTGATCATGTCTAAACATGTTTGATCATGTCTAAACATGTTTGATCATGTCTTAACATGTTTGATCATGTCTAAACATGTATGTAAATGTTCTCCGTCTTGGGCTTAGGTGTTAAGACTGTGGTCTTCATTGGTCAGTCAGTCAGCTACGACTGACACTGGCCAATCAACGGTTTCAGGAAGGTTCCTGGTATTCTATTCCATACATAAGTACTATGTATGTACATAGATCTTTAAAATCCTAGTTTTCGTCCTCTAATCTCCACCAAAAAATAAAAAATTGTTCTATGAAATGGTGTTAAGTAGCTATCCCGTGAAAATTTACTCCGATCCATCTCTTTTCTTTTTCTTTTAAAGAAACAATACGAGTTCACTCAAAATAAATTTCTACCCCTTCCTATTTTCATTTTCATATTAGGAAGTTTCACTTCTTCCGCGCGGGGGGACTGCACGCACTATTTTTTTTGTTGAAAATTCTTCCGAGAATTCTGTTATTTGAATGGAAGTGGAACACAGATATAGTCTTCGAATTTGTTCATTTTGTCCACCAGCTGATGACTACTCTCGGAAAATTCTGTTTTAAGGAACGGAGTCCTACTATTCAGCAAAAATCTATTAACTTCTTTTGGAAACACGTGGCAAGATCAATTCAATAACATGGATGATCTACCATTTTATTCGGAATTCTCCAGCGTTAAACATATGGAAACACATTGACTTAGAATTATTATGCAAAAGACTTTATTTCAGAAATTTTAACATTTATCGTCTCCAACTCTGAGAAATTCTGAAAAATAAACAAAAGCAGTCAATCAAAGAATCCTTAGCCATTGGGGTAAGAAGAACTTACCTTCTCCTTCGGGTAGACAATCATTAAACGCATTGAATGAGCAAGTGTTCCCAAAGTCCCTGATTTCATCATTTTTGGCTCCACAGGTTTTTATGTAGTTCATGGGGCACATTGATTTATTACAATCTTCTTTAGCTGTGAGTACACAGGCAAATTGAACTGCGAGCAGAACTAAAGCAACAACGAGGTTAACAAATTTCATGATGATACTGATGTTAAGCTCATTGAAATTTGGCTTTTTATATGATTAGAAACCACTTCTATCAAAAATAGCAGAATAACAATTGACCTAATATTTGTACTTCTTGCTTGAGCAAACAACAACACCTCCATGGAAATGTTTTGAAAAAATGTGCCAACTGGTTCGCACGAACTTGCGATTGTGTGCTTAGTGCAATATTGAATATTATTTTTTATTTTTTTATTTTATTGACTTCAAATTTTAATATAAATAAGTCACATTTTTCTCTTAAAGTTTATCTTAAGTCTTTAAATGGTTTGGCCAGTGGCCGTCTACCAGACTGACATTAGTATTATAAAAGTAATGAAGAAAAGTAATAAAGAAAAGTTAATGTTGGACTTTTAAAAATAAATTTAACAGTTTGCTTTTTACGCATTTGCATATTTAAAAGGATTCATGAACAATACTAGATCTGTATCGTAAAGCATACAGACAATATTGATATAAAAGGTCCCATCCTCGTCCTCCATTCAACATGTTTATAGTTTCCTCTATACTAAATACTTCCACACCAAAGTATCGCTTCCAAAATTCTTTCAAGATTGGACAGATTCCCAAAAAATGGAACACATCTTCACGCTCTCTGCGATTGCATAAACCACACAATATTGGAAGATCAGGGCGATGAGGAATGAAGTTCAAGCCGATGAGTTCTCCTCTTATCTTAAAAATTATGCTTATTTTGCTTGTGGTGTTATCGGCCATAAAGTAAGTTTTATTATCTAAGTAGTGGTTTACTTTACTGTAGTATACTCTATTTATTGATGATTCAGCTTCTTCAGCATACTTATCGTACATCCTATTTCCGGTTTTCATCAACAATTCGTCCAACTTCTCCTTAAGGGATGAAAAGTTTTCTTGGGCTGATATTGTTAAAGCCATTCGTTCGCTAGATTGTACCACTCTCTTACGCACGCTCCTCCTGAATTAATGAGGTGACGAAGCACTTGTTTTGGAATCCTGTTTTCTCCCATTGACATAACTTTTGTCACATAGTTGATGTGCAGTTTTAGTGTGTCCAAAAATAGAGGTGCTATTCCTGTTTCCAAGTGCAGCATATAGATGGGTGATGCATTCGGCAACTTAAAAGTGCTTTTAATGAAGAAACGGAGCAGCTTTTCCACGGCATCAAAGGGAAGGTATCCCCATACTTGCGCTCCGTAAAAAAGAAGAGCGATTGCGGTGGCTCGGAAAACTTTGAATTTAGCTGTATGCGAAACGTTATTTCTCAAATAATAGCTTCTCCACACAGTACACATTGCACGCTTAGCTTCCGCTACTTTTGCTCGGAGGTGCTTGTCTAGATTTTGGTTTGGAGTAATCAAGACTCCCAGATACTTATACTCCTTTACTATTTCCACTGCTTCCTCTTGGAATGTCCACCTTTCCGTTCTAGAGTATCTTCCACCACTACTTCTAAATATCATTATTTTGGATTTCGAAAGGTTAACCGATAGGTTCCAGGTTTTGCAATAGCGTTGCAGCCTATTGATCATCAGTTGCATACCGTCTATAGATTCGGCTAGGAAGACCATATCGTCCGCATACATAAGACATGGAATTTGTTTTCCACTCAGCACTATACCTCCTTTCACTGACTCGGTAATGTCATTTATATACAAAATGAAGAGAAGAGTGCTTAGGACGCATCCTTGCTTAACTCCCACCGAAGTATTAAACTCTTCCGAAAGCTGTTTTCCATCCCACACTCGTGCGACGTTTTTTTTATACATAGCTTGAATTACTGAGATGATTTTAGTTGAAATTCCATATTCGTAGAGCTTGTAAAAGAGAGCTTCCCGCGGAATGGAGTCAAACGCTGCCTGAAAGTCGACAAAGAAGGCATACAGCTTTGTTCCCTTCTTTTTGTAGATTTCGGCGATATTTATTAAGGAAGAAATTTTATCGACTGTTGAATAATTTTTCCTGAACCCTGCTTGGACGTGGTTTTTTTTGGCGGCAATTTCATTTAAATTTTTATCTAAACACATTTACCTATTAACTATCTAATTGGTGTTAAAAAATTTGATTCTTGCTTCTGATTCGCTATTGTGGTGCTGTTTGCAAATGTTCAAGTATAAACTTGTTAAAAACTAAAAACTAATAATTTTCTTTCATTGAAAGTGACAGACAATACTTTTTTACTTGCGATTATAGGTACTATAAGGCAAGTCTTGCAATCGTGCAGAAAAAAAATTTTGAGATAACAATCAAACATGACATTACGATGATAGAGAATACGAAAAAAGTGGGTTCTGCAATTCTGTCTGTCTGTCTGTCTGTCTGTCTGTCTGTGTGTCTGTGTGTCTGTCTGTCTGTATATGGATCTACAGCCTGAACCGCTTGACCGATTTTCTTCAAAATTTGCAGTTAGGGTCTGTGGAGCATCCTACAGAGGGGTTTTTGGAATTGGGTCTCTAGGTCTTGAAATAACGGTACCTGCCATACAACCGATATGATAATACTTATTTTTCTCGAAAACGGCTCCAACGATTTCGATAAAATTTTGTGTGAAGGATTAATTTAAGATTTTTTTTCTTATGATGTAAAAAAAATTTTTGGAAAAGGTCTAAAAACGGTACCTCCCATAGTACCGTTTTTTTTAAAACCGACTTTCTCGTTAATGGCTGACACGATCTTGACGAAATTTTGGATTTAAGAAGTCGTAAGCTGTTAAAGAAAGACTGCATATCAATAAATAAATTAAATTGAACACGTGAAAACCGTATACATTAAACGAAAAATGAACGAACACGAACACCTTATTGTTTTCACAAATTAAAATTGTTTTCAATTGTACTTTAAATTACATTAAATTTGACACACGACGATCACGACACATATCAAAACCAAAATGAAAAAAAAAAAACACAATTAAAAACGCGTACCTTGTATGCATTTCGGACTGTTTACAGTCCATCATCAGCATCACGACTAATCCGAGTAGTGTTATCATGTTGAAATCGGCATTCAGATGAGAGAAAAGAGACTTGATGTTATGTTTCCGTTATCGGAATTAATCGAATTGCTATCCCTCTGTATGAAATAGCTTTCATATGCATCTAATTTTCTCTCATCTGTTACATGCTTCTTAAGAGTTATACTGCTTGTATTTATCCTCAAGTGATCATGTTTGAGTGCATGTTCTGCGATAGAGGATCCCTGGCTTCTACCTTGTCTAATGTAGGCACAATGTTCTTTGAATCTTTTTTCCAAGGTTCTTTTTGTTTGTCCATAGTAGACTCCATCACAGTCACCACATTGAATTGCATATATACCTGATTTTTTCAAGTCATCTACTTTATCTTTCGTAGATCCTAGTAAGTTTTTTAGTTTTGATCTACTTGCACAAACTAATTCCATATTATGTTCGCGGAAACTTTTTGATATTTTATTAGTAATTTCAGGTACATAGCACACTGAGAAACGTTTTTTGTCACTTTATTCTTTTTGTGAAAAGAAGGTCGACATGTTACATTTTTTAATTTTATATGAGTGTTTATAGGTACAATTGAAAACAATTTTAATTTGTGAAAACAATAAGGTGTTCGTGTTCGTTCATTTTTCGTTTAATGCATATCAATATTTAAAAAAACTTAGTTTTGGAAATTTTTATAAATTTTTTTAAAAAATTTTGATTTTTGAAAGTAACTTCGAAACCATAACTTTAATTTTTTTCAAATTTTTTGTCAAAATAACTCCTGTTAAGATCTAGAACTTTGCATACTCGACTTTTAAAAAACAGTTTTTAAAAAAAAGTGAAAAATAAAAAACCGTTTTTTGGGAAAACTGCTCCAACGATTTTGATTAAATTTTCATCATTCATGTGTATTAGCAATTGCAAAAGAATGGCGTTTTTAGATTTTTGCTTGAAACCTTTGGAATATTTAATTTAATTTTTTCATTATTTTGCGTGATTTAATTCAATTTCCATAATTAATGTGTAGTTGGCAACCCTGTACCACAAAATATATTATGAAGAGCTAATACCAAAACCTTTAACTCAGCCTTTAGATTTTGATATCGTATTTAGAACACAATCGCAAGTTCGTGCGACCCAGTCGTGCCCATTTTTTTATATTCTTTTTGATTTGTTCACTTAGTTGCTCTCTGCTCTCAGTAAATAACTCCAATAACGTAAAATATTATACATAATATATTAAGTATGTCCGGTAGTGGTAAATCATTTAAAACCAACACATCGATCGTGAAAAACATTAACTCACCTTAAACCTCCATCCAAAAATCATCTCTCCTGTACATCACCGACACGATATTATGTGGAAAATGTTGGACAAAAAACTATCCAAACAAAGTGAGTTTATTATTAACTTAATTTCCACTCAAATCAAACAATCGGAAGAACTAATATAAAAAAATATAGGAAAATCAATTAAAAGAGATCAAAGCTAGCATAACAAAAACAAACAATCGCGTTGATCAAATCGAAATCGGGAATCAAGTAATGACAGAGGAATCAAGCACTATTAAATCCGAATTCAATAGCTTGACACTATCGGCGTCTGATATTAAAACATAATTCTCTCTAACAAAAAAAGAATTAATCAGTAGGTACAACGCTGCAATTAAATAACTTAAAAACTGAAATGACCGATGCCACACAAAAAATTTACTCTTTGGAACAAATATCACTAAACTACAAAAACATCGCATGTAATGCTGTGCTTTACGGCATCCCAGAGATGCAAGATGAAAACTTGAAAGTATACTTTAATCACTCTTACTGGAACTTTTCGCACTCGAACCGTAAACAATAGAAGTACTGGAATCCTTGTTAAATTTCAATCACTATACGACAGGACCTATGTGCTGAAATCCATTTCTAAATACAGCAGTGATCCCACGAAGAGACAACTTTGTTTACTCGATGTACGACCTACGACTAAACCAACATTTAGAAACCCCAATCTTCCTTCGCGAGTGTCTGACCAAGAAAAATCACCATTTGTTAAAGACCGCAGTTCGATTGAAAAAAAAAAAACAAAACAATTGAAATCAGTATTTACGATGCGTGGTTTTGTTTACATCAAACGTCGTCAATTAGATGTGGAACCAATTAAGATCGTAAGCATGGAGGACTTGAACGGAGTTGCCATACCAACACCCACGTCAGCTATATTATCAAGCGCTTATTAAACTTTTTCATTTATCTCTAACAGTTCTTTTCTTACTTTTTTATTACTATCTTTTAAATAATTTGATTAAAACTTTTCATTTCTTTTCTCTTCTTAATTTCGAATCTGATTTGGCGACACAAAATCTTTTTGGCGATATACACAAAAAACAGGCGACTTATCATTTTGAATATATTTCCCTCTTTTTCTTCTAACCGTAGACACTCTACTTATTATTTCACCACTTATAAATGGTAAACTCACCCCACACACATCACAAAGATACTGTCCATTGAATCAGGGCCATTGTATTTAAAAAAAAAAAAAAACAGTGTAACATCACTTAGGGGAAATCGCAATCATCACCACCTGTTGTCTCATTTTACAAACGGTATCGAAATCTACCCCTTTTAAATGATCTCTTCTCTTATTAATTTTCTGTTTCCTAAACAACAAAATTGGGCAAAAGTAGACAAAGTGTTAAGTTGGTGATAGATGCAGCAAGAAATAAAATAAAATAGTTTTTCAAATGAGTTCAAGTTCAAAAAAAGAACGGGTTTTTAAATATAAAGCAGAATCGGAACCTTTGATTTGTATTTAAGGTAAAAATAGCTAATAATTAAGTGCTGTGTCAACGATTTGTTCTGAACAATTTGCATCATATTAAAACCTTCAGGCTGGCTAACAAAATCATGGAAGGAAGGATTTGCGCATTGCAAAATATGCGATTGCGATCTTCGTTCCCACTAAGCTGATCTGGAACGAAATGCAGTTGGAGCAAGTCATGTTCCCAAGGCAAAAATAATAAAAACGAAACCGATGGAAAGCCATGGTAAATTAAAAAAAAAAATTGTTAAGTTTCTGATTTTTCAAAATAAGTTTTATCTAAAGTCTCAGTTCTAAAACTTAACAAACACTTCAAAATAAGTGAAGTGAAGCTTGCTTATTACACAGCATGCCACACGTCCCTCCGCTCAATTGATCATCTTGGAGAGATCATCAATAACTTTTGTTTTTCAACAAGTTCATTTTCAGTAAGAATACAGAAGTTTTTAGAACTTAAAACCCACTTTAGAATCTGTCCCATCAACAAAAAGTGTTTTTCGTTAAAAAACTCTGTGAAAATAAATAAAAATACATAAATAAAAAAAAAACAACTATTACTCGTTTGATTCTATTTAATTTGTATGTGTTTTGTGTTTGATAAATTTTCAGAGTCTGGCGACTTTTTGCGACTTATTTTTTAGGATTGGCGTTTCCAAGTTTTAAAACCTGACAAGCCTTGTTACTAATAGGAACTGTATATAGACCAAAAAAAAACATAGCTTATGTTTTTATTTGGTCAACATTTTTTGAACTAATGGATGAAATATGTGTTCAATCATCCGAGATCATTATATGTGGAATGTGGATATTTTATTAGTAACCTATTAGTTGAAAATAATCTAGTTGACGGAATGAGAACATTTGATTTGTTCCCAGTAAACACCACCTTTCCAACTCACTATACTCAAAATTCGAGTACACTCTTAGATGTATTTTTTGTGAGTGATATCAATATGGTACTCTTAAACGACCAACTTTTAGCGCCATGTTTCTCACGGCATGATCTCATCTACATGACTTTTAATTTTGATGTTCAAAGTTCAGCTACTACCTACCAATTTAGAGATTTTCAATCCATTGATTACTCCAGGTTAGAACAAGATGTTCGTAACATTGAGTGGAATACTGTTTTTTACATTCCTTCGACCAATTACCAAATTGATTTTCTAAGCTCACAAGTTATATCGCTTTTTAACGAACATGTTCATCTACGCACAAGGGCTACGCAAACCCAATCATCGTTCATGGTTCACATTGGAAATTCGGAATCTCATGCAGTTACGAAATCAAGCTTATCATAAATGGAAACGGTATAGAGTTGAAGAATTTCTACAGAAATTACAGAACCTTTAGGAACCTAGTTAATACCAAAATCTGATCAGCAAAAAGATTGTATTAATCTAACTTTTAATTGAACATTGCTTTATGTGGTCAGAAACTATGGAATAATTTGCGAGAGCTAGGAGTAGCAAAATATGAGTAACAATGTTTCGAATTATGTAGATGTGGATGAACTCAGTCAAAAATTTGTATTTTTACAATTTCCCCCACTCCCTGTAACATCTCCTCTTTTATTTGATTATGAATCTGATTCGCAAGCTTTTGCGGACAATTTATTTAACTTCACTGGTATTGCGTGTACCGACACTCGACGTTCTAGAATGTATTTTGTCCATAAAATCAAACTGGTATAGATGGTTTGGAACCTAAATTTCTTAAATTAATTTTACCATTTTTATTGGCATATTATATCATACACATCTTTAACTCTTCAGAATATTTTTGGTAGTACAGGGCTGCCAACTACACAGTAATTATGTAAATTAAAAAAAAAAATATTGAAAAAAAAACCAAATTAAATAATCCAGAGTTTTCTATCGAAAATCTAAAAATGGAGAAAGTAAGATAATCACACACTTGGTATTTCTAAAGCATTTCATTGAGTTTGACATAGAGCTCTCTTATCGGAAATGCATGCTCTTTGCATCGATGAGTCTCTTCTTCGTAGAGCTACTAGAAACTAACCTTCCGAAACTTGAATACAAGTTGTATTGGACGGGTTTAAGTATAGTAGTTTAAGTACTCACTATACAAATGCTGGTTTGCCCCAGGGCTCCGTTTTGTCACCGAAACTCTTCCTTATCTTCAGTAATGATTTTTTGTCTGAGACTTCTAATCCTCTTGACTGTTTTGTTGGCGACTTAAGCATCAGCTTTTCATATTGGTTTCCAAATTCACGTCCCTGCTCTTTGGATGTGGAACTTATACGGTTGCGTATGACTAACTAATTGAATTCTGACCTCGACTGCAGTGTTTACATGGGGAGAAATTAATCGTGAAAAAAAAATTTAGGCACATCAAAACAAAAGCTCCGCAACCGTCTCTATCAACAACGGGCGGTATCATAAAACGGCACTCACTCTCTATTGCGTTGAAAATGACCATAAGCCGAACCTGGATGACGTCATGATACAGGAGACAGAAAGAAATCAAAACAATGTTTCAGGAAATGCTGCATATCAATAACACGGGGAATGTTGTCAACAAACGGTCGGACTGCAACAACCTTAGTGCAATATTCACATACACTTGAATAGAAAGAAGTGACATAGAAAGAAATTGCCACAGTGGGGTTTTCTTCCTTCATTTATGTAATGTCATGTGTTTTGTAAATTTTTTATGATGTGTAAATAGCGTTGCCGTACGACCGGATTTTCCCGGAGCACTTGACGGAGCAACCAACTATGCCACTGATTCATTTATCATTGGATGTGCCTAACTTATCACCACACTATTTACAACTTAAGATTTCTTCGGATTGCTTCGAAACCTAAACCAACCAAGAATATGCAATAAAACGCGTTTCGTGATAAGAAACCTGATGATGATGCTCTAAAGATCTCATTCGGAGAATTCCAATGATCGCCACCGATACGCCCTTTAAGTTGTCTATTCCATCTCGCACTTGCCATGCCCATGACTATTAACTAATCACCAGACTAGTCCTTGAGTGTTTAAGGTCTGAATTTAGAAAACCCATGTTTTTTTGCATGGCCAATTGTACCGCATAATTGGGTTCGGAACATTTCATTGGTACGATAGAATTGAGCCACAAAAAACTGCCTCTTTTGTATGTTTCAGCAAATATAATTTCTTTTTAAACTGCGGATAGGCTATTAAACTTTCTAATTTCATCATTTGATAGAGTTGAACCAATATGGTGGTCGAGAAACATTTTTGTCAAGTTCCTTTATTGATCGTGATACCCGTGGCGTGATGGTTAGCATGTCTGACTGTTAACCCAGAGGTTTGTGGTTTGAATACCAACAGAGGCAAATTTTGATAATATACCTATACTTCAACTTCAACCCCATCATGAAACACTGGATTACATAAGAGATCACTTTGTTCGTTTAGACTTAGAAGGGTTCAAATTTCCAGTCTGTTAAGTCTTTCCCACAGGACTAAGCTAAACAAATCGATCTGTTGCAAATTTAAAAAAAAAACTTAGTTTTGCTTTAGTCAAAAGAATTTATTGCAACGAGATTAACATCTGACATATTCTAGAAAAAGAATAAAAAAAAGGAATCAGTGAATCGTAAGCCAAAAAAAGGATGAAATTGTTCTTACCTTGTCCTGTTGGTTGGCAGTCATTAAAAATTCTCATCGCGCAAGCGTTTGAAAAGGTCCTCGTTTTTCCATTGAGTTTTCCACAAACTGGTGCGTAGTTCATAGTGCAAGACATTTTACCACAGTTCGAATTCTTTGCACTTGCAAATTGCACTGCTAACAAAACTAAGGCAACAACTAAATGAACAAACTTCATGATGCAGAATAGTGATGGTTTGCCGGGAGATCGTCTTTTTATAATGAGTTGTGAGGGTTTGGAAATCAACTAAGTCAATATTTACTTTTGCACTTATTTAAGTGTACAATTGACATTGTTCACATTGTCGCTTCTCACATTGTGTTAAACATGACATTTTTCTACTGCACAAGTGTTTAGCTATTATTCCAATTTTTTTTTTTTTTCAAAATGATTCACCTTCCATCTCTCATAAATGAATAGGAAAAAAAATTTAAAAATAAGAAAATTTTCAGCTCTGTCTTAAATTCAATATGGAAAACGAATAGCTGTAAAGCTGGGGGCTTAATTACGGCACACGTTACTGAACAACTAAAGACGGAATTATGTGAATTTTGTATTACCGCTCACACGTTATAGAGTAATCTAGTTCCACAATTTTGCATTGAATTTATTACGGAGGTACGTATTACGGAAGTTTGTTAGTGAGAAAGTGCCCGAGTCAATTCACAAGCAACTAACCGCACCCAAATGAAATAAGTAGTTCCCTTCCCATCCAATCAAACCGATCATTTTCGTTGTCCATGTATACATCCCCCGAATTGGAACCGCAACCGGCTAGGTATCAATTAAATAAATTTCATTTCAGATCACGTATGTTGTAATCCAGAAATGGTAACTCATTTACTCGATCACTGAAGCCACTCACTCACTCACTCGATAAGTTTGGGTGTAATTTAACCCTTGATATATGCAAAAAACATGAAACATTGAAAGATATGAGAAAATCTGGGAAGTGAAGCAGTGTATCCAATTATCTTCCATCCAATTTCTTCTTCTGTTGTTTGTTGCCAACTGCATACATGCCTGAAACTGTTACAATAAAGACGAGAAATTTTTTTTTGAATTTTATGTAATTTGAATCTGATTTTTAGTTTTGTTGTAAATGTAAATGACTTGTAAATGGAGTTCAACAGATTCTCAACTTGATTTGAAATAAAACTGATTAGCAATAAGTTTGCAATTTTATAATTCGCTTTATTTACTTTAATTTATGAGTATCAATCATAATGGCTACGAACTATAAATAAAAGCAAATGAGTTACAACTTATCCCCCAGTACAAAAAAAGGTTCAATCAACAAGTTTAATATCAATTGAGTTTTCATGCGATTTGGAACTGGTTCAGCCTTGAAACCAGTTTGCAACCAATAAGAAACTGATTTGCAACAACTGGAAGCTACTACCTTATTCGCAGTTATTGCAGTTACAATTGAGTTTGAAAAAAATTAATAATCCATAGAGCTTAAAAAAATAGATCTGCATCTTATTCTAACTAAGAAGTTAAAAACTTTCACTCACACCAAAAAATGATGAAAATTTCTTGGTTGCTGTTCGAGAAACTAAACCATTTTTGGGTCGTCGTGAACACCTCTCAGCCAGCCATTTTAAAGCTGATTGAATTTTTTGGGACAAGCTAGTGATGCGATAAACGGAACTCTTTTAGACCGTTCGATATCAACAGAGAACATTGCTATTTTAGACAACACAGTGTTGGAGAAAAGCCAGGTTTTTAACTTGCTGGAATATCTCTGCAATTCGGTATTCCATAAACCGTATTACACCGAATATTCAATAGAATCGTAGGTCTTACAAGCCTTTGCAAGAAGCTCTTTTGGTTGAAAAGTTTCCTAGCCTTGGAATCTTGTGAAGAGGCGATCACAATTGCAAAACGAGAACATGTAATTTTACATCTTTAGAATTCTTTGAAGCTGCCTTAAAAACTGGGTCTTCTACTCCAAGACTGCAGTCTATTTTAGACCTTAAAGATAAAGGACATACAAGCGGAAGTATCAGAATTGATTATTAAAAAAAAAAAAAAAACAATTGAAAAGAAAATAGACAATTATTTTTGTATGCATCACAATTGAACCTCTTAGTACAAGACCCTGTGACGATGACACTGCATCAGATTAAAAAAAGTGGTTTATAAATGTCTCTTTATTTGCTGCAATGCTCATCATCATCATCATCATCATGTGGTACCCGTGGCGTAATGGTTAGCATGTCCACCTGCTTATACCTAGAAGTTCGAGGTTCGAATCCCAGCAGGGGCAAAAATGTTTTTCCACGGGTATCGCCTTTCGCGAGGAATTGACAAGTCCTCCGCTAGTAAATTCATTGCCATGAAAAGCGCTTTCTCAATTAGCCGTTCGGAACCGGCAGAAAATTGTAGGTCCCCTCCATTCCCTCACAAGGCATGGTTGTGAGAAACGTGCTAGGCCCAGGGGCTCCTCGCTCTGTTGCGCCACCTTATTTATTTTTTTAATGCTCGTCATCAAAAACAATGATTTTTTGTTTTTTCATTAAGTCTGAACCAAGTTATAGGAAGATATGCAGGAGAAATTCAGTTTTCAACTTTGACGTCAATAATTTCGCCATAATAAATTTATTCGAAGCCGCATATAACAGGAGCCCAAAACAATTAAACTCTATTCTACTCTCGAATCATTTGAATGAAAAGATTGAAAGTAGAATCGGATTTGAATTCTTCCAAATGCTATCGACAAAAACTTTTGAGTTTCGTTAAAGTTTTCTAATTACTCCTACGTCCTTTAGAATAGTGAAGAAGGAAAGTTAGACTGTCGAACACTTTTATTGTAAAATCGAGTTACATAAGGCAAAAAGTCCCGTAAAATTGTTCATTTATAAAACAAATAAAATAAATAAAAGTAAATAGGGTGGCGCAACAGAGCGAGGAGCCCCAAGGCCTAACGCATTTCTCTCAAAAAAAGGGAGGGAATGGAGGGGACCTTAAATTTTCTGGCGAATCCTAACATCTACTCGAGAAAGGGCTTTTCATGGCAATGAATTTACTAATGGAGGGCTTGCCAATTCCTCGCCAAGGGCGATACCCGAGGAAAAACATTTTTGCCTCTGTTGGGATTCGAACCTCTGGGTTAACAGGAAGACATGTTAACCATCACGCACCGGGTACCACAAAGTTGTTTATTTAACGAAAGAAAATTTCCATTCACACATAACTTTATTACATTTAAGAAATTGCTTTCTGGTTTGAGTGTCAATCATTCTAGTGGATAAGTCAAAACAACATCAACTACCGCACTTATTTATTTTTATGATAAGCCACATCAAATGACGCTTTTTTTGTCAGCTCGAGCTCAAGTCTTAGTGTTGCTGATTCAAATTCATTTTCATATTTGCTTAATAAGCTAATTCAAGTTGAGTCATTGTTTTTTTTAATTATCTGATATAATTGTTCTTATTTGTGTTTCGGGATTGAGTGTGTAGCTTCTTAACTAAATGTGCTTGTAATACAAGTGAATTAGCTACAGAGCTACAAGTTCACTTGCTCTTTTATAGAAAAAATATACCTATGTCCACAAGTGGATTTAAACTGAAGATAAATGAAGTTTTCTATTTCTCCCGAACGAAAACACTTTTCTAGGATCCTAACAAAATTTTAGAAACCGAGAAATTTTTGAGAAGATGGTGGCTTAGCTCAATGGATTGAAGGGCAAAAATAACCGAAACCAATTTTGATTGAGGTTGTGGAAAACCTTTGACGATGAGATTCTGAAAAAATTTCAGTAGAAGAAGAAATATCTATTTTGGGATTGAAAAAAGATACATGAGTCGATTTGAATAAAGTTTGGAACAGAGATGGTGTAGAGCCTGAGAGATGATATACGCTATATTTCATACCCAAATTCTCTCGGAAATGGAAATGGAAACGGGAACGGAAACGGAAGCGAGAGCTTAGAATCTACTTAACCGATTTCAATATGTCTTTTACCGCAAGAGTGCTTCATTGTTTTCAATTAACATTGACTTTTTCATCCCCATATTCCCATATTAACGGGAATGCAAAGGGGAACTTATAAATAACTGAACAGATTTTCAAAAGTTTTTAAATATTGAGATGATACAGTGTCCCTCAGTAATATAGATTTTGATTCATTCCTATATTGCGAGCAGTGCAGCAAGATTACGTACCAAAAAATCCAATTTCGAACTCTTCTTGCTTGATGTACATTTTACCTTTCCTATTGCGCCGTGGGTCGATCACCTACGACCCGAGCTACGCGGAGCGGCGGAGCGGGCCTACTAGTTAAGACTATTGTAGTCAAGCTCCTTTGTTCACCACAACAAATATTTTTACTTATTTTTTTTTTTTTTTTAAGTCATAAAGACATGGAGGATATAGAGATCCATTGACCTCAACTCCAAAAATTAGCGTTTCGCCCAGGTACGACAGTGGGCTCATCAGTTAGATGCTGTCGTACACTTCTAAGACGCAAATTTTTAGTCGGATTTTACCGACACTTATAAAATTCACAACATTGACATGATGTGAATTATATATTTCTAAGACAATGTAAGCATTAGTAATACTTAGAAAAATGTTTTTGACATCTCTGATATCTTGAGCCGGGCTACAGTGATTGAGTAAGTGAGCTCCATTTTTCTTTCAAAATTCGCTTTAAACAATCCTATATAAGTCTGTTGTCCATTTATTGATTTCAATTCGTTCAAATGTTGGTGAAAATAATGTCAAAATGTGGTACTAAAGCGATCGATAACGTGAGAAGTAATGCCAAACTTACATAATTCAGTTACGTATTACTCGATCACGTGTGCGGTAATTCGTCCCCCGTTTGCTGTTCTCAATAAAAAAAACTGGGCACACATATTCTTAATGCTTACTCATAGTCTGACTAAAATACTTTGAAAGACTTTGATAACACCTATATTGGGTTAAAAACGAGATTCATTTGTTCGTTTTTACTTAGAAAGTGTCATTCTCTTAAGCCTTTCTCACAAGATTAAGAAAAGATAAGTCGATCTGCTATAAAATAATAAAAACCTAAGGTTTTTTTATGTCAAAAGAATTTATTGTAATGAGATTAACATGGGACATATTCAAGAAAAGAGGAAAAAAATAAAACCAAAAGTAGTGAGGCGTCATCTAAAGAGCTAAAGTTGTCTTACCTTTTCCTGCAGGTCATTGTGAATTCTCATTGCACAAGCATTCGAAAAGTTCTTCCATTAAGTTTTCCACAAACTGATGAGTACCTCATAGGGCAACGCATTTTACCACAATTCGAATTGGCTGCAATTGCACTGCTAGCAACACTAAGGCATAAGATGAGTAAGCTTCATGAAGGAAATTGTGATGAGCTGTCGAAAAATCATGTTTCTATACAAAGAGCTTGTGTGATAGTCTGAGAAGACTGCTACTGAATAAATATTTGCTTATATATTAATGTAAATGCAGTTGGTGTTGTTGAAAGTGGTCGCATGTTTTTTTATTTGCCCATTTGCACAGTTGCATGGCTGCTGTTAAATTTATTGTTTTAACAGTCACCAAAAACTCTATTGATTTTGTTCAGCCTGTAGAAGACGAAATCGTTGGCTTTTTATTTGCAAAACCCATGCGACAGTTCCATTTCCACACTTGAAGTAAATAATAAATAAATAAATAAAGAAATAGGGTGGCGCAGCAGATCGAGGAGCCTCAGGGCATAGCGCATTCCTCACAACCTTTGTGAGGGAATGTAGGGGACCTTTATTTTTCTGCTGGTTCCGAACGGCTAATCGAGAAGGCACGAGTAATTTCATAGCAATGAATTTACTAACGGAGGATACCCGTGGAAGAACAATTTTGCATCTGTTGTTTACTTAAAGTAAAAACAATTTTTATTTTTCGCCTTCGCAACAGTAGCTACTCTCGGAGTAGTTCTACTTTTCGGCTTTAAAATGCGAATTTTCTTGGTGTTTAAATATAAACATATCTTTTCTGATTTCAAATAAAAGCAAATTGAAGTGCCAAAATTCCGCAGGCAAATCATTTCCTGGAAAAATCGAGGAGTTGTACCTGAAGTGCGAATATCCACAATCGACGAGGCTTTTAAGTGTTGAGCTGAGCGTTTGGCTGTTAACAAAACTCCCAGCAATTTACTCATCTTCCCAAAAACCCAAACTATCTCATAACAAAATATAATTTTACCATCAGTCAACACAAAAGAATACAGCAAAAGAGGAGAAAAAAATCGAATGATGCTTGTTATTTTATTCTTCGTTCGAGTGTTGCTATCATCTCAGGTGAATGAAGAATTCGAAATTCCGATGTAACATCAAGAGTCAAGTGTAATGGAGCTTATTTCAAATCCTCTTAGCCCAGACGGGATCATCCCAATTTTATTTCGAGTTTAGCTTTTACCGTGCACTTACTGATGATGTGACTCTGGCTGGATATTTTCTACAAGCAGAAGACGATGATACAAGAGAATTTCCAAACAGCATTCAACAAAAAATAAATAATAAATATACCCTCAGAGAGTAAAGAGCTTTCATCCCTTTCTCTGTTTCCCAAGAATTATACTTCCTTCCATTTTCCATAGCCTTTACCAAGAATCCACATATCAACAAAGGTACCTATTCTTCTTATTCTCAATTATTATACGAATACCGTTCTTCATGTGATTGCATATTAAATATATACCAACCCACCTATTTACCTATACCTGTACCTATATGATTCCGTTTGGGATTACGGGTGTATAAAGTATGGTGTAGTCAAATGTGCACTCGTTTGTAAATCTCAAATGAATTGATGAATAGATATTACTTTGGGACGACTTGCAAATTAATTATTTACAATCGGAGTTAAAAATTGATGTCAAAAATGTTCTTTGTAGAATCGAACATGTTTCTTGCGAATTTGGTATCGGAATTTAAAAAAGTTTTGTTCCACGAAGAATAGTTAGAAGAATAAAGATTTTGGCTCTACTTTCCTTTAACCCAGCATGATTTCGCACACAAAACTTGTTTTAGTACAAAGATAATCACTTAAAAACAGTCTTTTTAGGAATCTTTAATTGAGGAAACACTTCTTATTATTATAATTATTAAAGTTGTGAACTTTTCACTGTTCCTGTAATTTCTATTTCCATATTAGCATGAGCAGCTTAACCCTGCGGAAAAAGGGTTAAAATAATGAGCCCCGCGAAGCGGGCCATGCGGAAAGCTGTTGTATACGGAAATTAATTGCACATAAGCACTTGCCTGATGAACTTTTATACTTTCACTACTCTATTTACTAACATTTATTGTAAATTTGTATGTATTTCCATCATGTTTTGAAAATATTGCATACTTCATGGCGCATTTCAGAAGGTAAAAATGGAAAACTAAAACATTTTTTAAACCAATTTACAGGTGTTTCCATTGTATATAGAATCTATAGTACTATCACTTCGGCCTTACTAGCGCCATTTCAAGACGGCCAATAGAGTTACTAACTCATTAAAAGAGCGGAAAATCACAAGAGAAATGATTTCTCTTGCTTTTATTAATTCGGAGGAGTAGTAGGGTGAAATGCTTAAGAATACAATTAATTGATATCTCTTTTAATTGTGTATGCAGTGGAGTGTGGAGTATGGCAGGTAGGAAAGCAAAAGAAGACAACCTATTGTTTTTTCTTATGGGTTTTCATTCATTCATTCTCCACAGCATAGGTAAGCATTTATTGTGGCTTTTGCATGGGACATGGGGTAAGACAGCAGATCATGTTAAGATGTGTGTGTGCTATTGATATACATATGTCGTGAACTCATATGATCATATGACATGACTTATGTGAATTACCTGTATGGTTGCAATGAGTGAACGAGGAGATGAAAATTCGTTTGTAGGCTTTTTTTGGGTGCTTTTTGTGTGGAGTAGAATATGTATGTTGAAAGTTGAGATTTGATACTTTGTTTTTAAATACACATACTTTGTTTATTTTATTGTTATCAAATTGTTCTAATTTTTATATGTTTGATTTACTGAAAATAAATTTTATTACTGTTCAGAATCTTAAAACATCAGGTTATGGGCCTTATCACGAACTAAATACAAAATAATAAGGAAATTTGTATTGAGAAAAGATGTCGGAAACGAAATTCAGTATTGAAAAGCTTCGGGGAAGCGAAAACTTCGAAGACTGGAAATTTTCCGTTGAAGCCTATTTCCAAATGAAAGGGCTTTGGACGGCTGTTTCTGATGGTAGTGAGACGGAGAAGGATGCAACGAAGCTCTTAAACGCAAAATCGGAGCTTATATTGCTTGTTCAAACATCCATTTATCCTCATATAAGACATTGCAAAAGCGCTAAGCAGATTTGGGATTCTCTTCAGAAAATTTTTCAAGATTCTGGTCTTATGAGGAGAGTTGGGCTCGTCCAAAAGTTTTGTTCTACAAAATTGAAAGATTTTTCTACCGTAGATGCGTACGTTAACGATGTGTTAATAACATCATACAAGCTCAGGTCTGTTGGTCTTAACCTAGATAAAGAATGGATGGGATCAATGCTTCTAGCTCACTGGTTTTTCAAAATTTTGACTTTAAAAATTAATATTTCAAAAACTATTTATTTGAACAACTTATTTTTAAATTTTATTTAATGTATAGGTTTTTGGCTTTTCAAAATGCTATAGCACGACTCTGTAGATATTACAGTTTTTTTTAAATAATATTTTTTCCATTTTTAGTGATTTTTTTCTTAAATTGCCCCTCCCGCCTAAACGGGGGAAGATGGACCCCCCCTCCCATACTAGTTTTTGCTTGTCTAGGTCCAACCTACACACCCTATCTTTTTGTCACACCTTATGCAAATCACCCTGTATATATTTTGCTATAAATTAAATCTTATGCTGGCATATGTGTGGTGTTGCAATCGCTTGTGTGTATTTCATAAAAGAGCAAGCACATTTGTCTCATATAATATACAGACAAGCAGTTGCAACACAACAAACAAGTGTGCTCCTTGTTTTAAATATAATAATTTGAACACCGCAAATAAAACATTATCTGCCGTATTTATAATCGCATATTAAACTCCGCAAAACGTTAAAACAGGCTTATTCATTGAACGGGTATCGCCTTTCGCAAGGAATTGGCAGGTCCTCCGGTAGTAAATTCATTGCCATGAAAAGCGCTTTCTCAATTAGCCATTCGGAACTGGCAGGAAATTGTAGGTCCCCTCCATTCCCTCACAAGGCGCATGGTTGTGAGAAATGTGCTAAGCCCAGGGGCTCTTCGCTCTGTTGCGCCACCCTATTTATTTATTTATTATTCATTGAATAAAACAAAAATCCTATTTATAATCATTTTTCGTCAGTGAATAAGGGCTGAATTGCTTAAACGCCGATATGCGTGTCTTGAGCGTGTTTTAGCGCATAAATGTCATTTGATTCTGAGTATTGAGTTGTCATTCAGTGGTTTACTTACAACTTTGAAAATTTTAAAAATAACTAATAGAAATTAATAAATAGAAATTTACTCAAATTCAGGCGCGGATCCAGGGGGGCAGGCAATAGGGGCAATTGCCTCCCCCCCCCCTCTCTTTCAATAAAAATGTTAAATCTATAGCAAACTGTACGTATTCGCTGAGGTATACTACAGAATCTCGTTATATACACCTCTACTTGACTTTGTCCTGACTGATTTGCATGAAAGATTTTGACCGGAAACCTTATATTTAAACTTACAATTTTTATTCCGGAAAATACGATTCGATATAATACTGATGAGTTAGATATCACTACCGTTAAGTCGCTAATAAATCGCTTTGGTCAACTCTTAGAGTAAAATACAGACACTGCCTGTTTTTCGCTCAAGGATGAGCTGGTGTTGTGGCGAGAAAAATGGTTAACGGAAAAGAAGCAGAACAACCATCTTCGCGTTACTGCTATTATGTAAGTTGATGGAAAAAATCTATTCATCAAAATGCTAACGTTTTCCACCCTTTTCAGATTCGTTTTTATCTTACATAATTTTGCATTTCTATACTTACTTTTGTAAACTATTATTCGAACATTTACAAAAAAATATTGTTCAATATCATTTTTCAAATATAAAATAATAAATTCAAAATGCACAAAAAGTTTCTGCTTCATCAATACAAAATTCCATTTTTCATGAAATTTTGCAACGTAGCAATTTCATTTTATCCCTTCAAATTGAAATTTCAGTACCTCAAACAGAACAGTATGATCAGATGTTCAATTGTAGATACATAAAATCTTTCTTGACCTACTACCACCACTATACCCCACCCTAAAAGAAAGACAAAACAATTCATGTAATTAATTTCTCACACCTATTCTGCTTTGCTTAACCATAAGATTACTGATTCTTTATACGTTGTCTTGTGTTTTCGATTCTCCTCCTCACGTTAAATAATCTGCTTTGCTTATGGGTTATGATATGATATGATATGATTACTGAAATAATGATTCTCTATACGTTCTCTGTTGTCTTCGATTTTGTTCCCCACCTTAAATAATTTGCTCTAATTTTGGTCCTCTTGGCACTATTTGAAATTTAATCGCTTAATTCTCTCTTGTTTGTGTCTCTTATGCTCTCTTTACTTAAGCGATTTCAGCGCACCACTCGGCCAATGCAGGTGACAAAAGAAGCTATCTGATGGTAGTACTATAGATTATATATACAATGGTGTTTCCTCATTGTAATATTTTAAAGCTGTACTATTGAGACCACCCCCTACCCAAAAAAAAATTTTCGAGTTTCAACTCATGTAGGACTAAAAGAAAGGCGCCTTTCATAAGGTGAAAATAGAAAACTAAAACATTTTTTAAACCAATTTACCGGTGTTTCCTCATTGTAATATTTTAAAGCTGTACTATTGTAACCACCCCCTACCCCAAAAAAAATAAGTCCAGTTTCAACTCATGCTGGGTTAAAGGAAAGTGGCCCCGGGGGGTTTTCAAAATATTTATATGCATCACAATGTTAGGTTGTATTTTTATTCGATTTATCATTGACTACATTTAATGAGATTTTTTATTTAAACTGTCTTCAACCTTGTATTTCAAAAGATCATTATACCCGTTCTTCTAGATTTTTTTGACATGATGTTGAATATATCTTCCGTTGTGACTTTCACTTTTAGTTGAACGTTCAACAACACCAACGCGTACTATCGATCCTCACCTGTTTGCTTCGGAGATGTTTGCTTCGGAGATACGTCTTCAAACTACGTAGAGTCCTGGAGGAAGATTGGTTTGATGGTAGCTGTTGTGAGTCCGTGTTGTGGGATGGGTCTCTTGGTGGCTTCCATCTCTGTTGTGCTGCATTCCTGTCCTTGAAGCAGGGTTGCAAAAGCTTAATTCTTTTCTTAGCTTAAGCTAGTCTTTAATTCACAAGCTAATATGTGAATTATGAATTAAACAAATAATAGTTCTTAAGCTAATTGGTGACTTATGAATTAAATTTTCCCAAGTCATGAGCTGATAAGTGAGTTATGAATTCAATCTTTTTCAATTCATAAGCCAGTTGGTGACTTGTGAATTAAATTTGTTCAATTCATAAGCTAGTTGGTGAATTATGAATTAAATCTTTTTCAATTCATAAGTCAGTTGGTGAATTATGAATTAAATTTTTTCAATTCAGAAGCCAGTTGGTGACTTGTGAATTAAATTTGTTCAATTCATAAGCTAGTTGGTGAATTATGAATTCAATCTTTTTCAATTCATAAGTCAGTTGGTGAATTATGAATTAAATTTTTTCAATTCATAAGTCAGTTGGTGACTTGTGAATTAAATTTTTTCAATTCATAAGCTAGTTGGTGAATTATGAATTAAATTTGTTCAATTCATAAGTCAGTTGGTGAATTATGAATTAAATTTTCCCAAGTCATGAGCTGATAAGTGAGTTATGAATTCAATCTTTTTCAATTCATAAGCCAGTTGGTGACTTGTGAATTAAATTTGTTCAATTCATAAGCTAGTTGGTGAATTATGAATTAAATCTTTTTCAATTCATAAGTCAGTTGGTGAATTATGAATTAAATTTTTTCAATTCATAAGTCAGTTGGTGACTTGTGAATTAAATTTTTTCAATTCATAAGCTAGTTGGTGAATTATGAATTAAATTTGTTCAATTCATAAGTCAGTTGGTGAATTATGAATTAAATTTTCCCAAGTCATGAGCTGATAAGTGAGTTATGAATTAAAAAAAAAATTATCTGGTAAGGTAGTTGGTGACTTGTGAATTGAATCTTTTCAAATCCTCGCACAGGCGAATATACTAGACGGTTTTTGGAGTATAATAGCGCGTTAGTTAGGTTCATTCCATTCGTATCAGAGATATCTCCCAATGGACCGATAAAAGCATTGTTCACGCTGCAATCCTGAATTTATTCAGATCAATCCCTTGCCACTCCGACTACACCATCCCCCAACTGGTTTTTGATAATAAGTTCCAAGTCTCAACTCCATCGAGAACTACCTGGGAAGACGAAGAATTCTTAAGAGATGATTCAATTCATTTCTATAATATACACACTAAACCATATACAGATGCGTCAAAAACCAAGGAAAGGGTCGGCTGCGGGGTGTAGGTACTCAGAAAGAACCAATGTAAGTCTCTCATTCCACCTTCCAAACCACTGTAGCGTGTTCCAAGCGGAAATTCTGGCGATCAAAGAGGTCCTATCGTGGTTAAAAGAAAACGTGATATCCTCAGCGAATATCCGGATTTTCTCAGACTGTCGCCTATCTCTTAAGGAGATGGCTGAACAGTTCAATATTCACCTTATTTGGGTGCCGGGCACAGAGATATCGTGGGTAACTGCAAAGCCGATGAACTAGAGCTAGAGGCAATGGATAGAACAAATAATCAGTGGAACATTATCACCACGTGTGTGGCAACAAAACAGATATGGCCAGGACTAGATCCTAAACGCACAAGACATTTGCTATAACCAGATTGCACTTTAGCTCCGTAATCAATTATTATCAATGTCATCACCGGACATTGTCTTTGTTTGATAGGAAGACACGCCATAAGACTCGGCGTTTCCTTTAATGACTTCTGCAGAAGTTGTTTAGATGAGGAGGAGGAAAAGACAATCCCACACCTCCTCTGCTCATGTCCTGCACTCTCTTTAAAAAAAAATTGCATCTAGGAAAATATTTTCTTGATGATCTAAGCCAGTGATGGGCAAACTTTTTTAATGGTGGGCCAGAAAATTCAAGAAATCACAGAGGAGGGCCAGAATTATTTAAGAAATGCATTTTGTGTTGAAACTTTTAATAATATAAAAACATTATACAGCATTAAACACCTGCACAAATGTTCAAAATTACAATTTAGCTTTTATTTGAATACCCTGCCATGGTACGCGTGTGAGATGTATGAAATTGCTTTTGATTTCATCTTCGGGAATTCAGCTTTTGCCAGTGTTTTATAAATATCTAATTTTGTGGAGTTTAAGAACAGTTGTTTTAAGTGGGGCTGCAGTGCATTTCAATAATCTCCAACTGAAATTCTGCAGACATTTTTCCGGGTCTACATTAAACGGCATCGAGAAAACATATAGCGACGACTGATTGTTCTTAAAATCTTGAAACCTAGTTTCGAATCTGTGTGAACTTTTTTCAACGCCGGACTGAATTCTTTTTGTTTTTTCTTACTAACTGGTGACATGGATTTTAAACGCGGAAAGTGAGTTAAGTCGTTTTTAGTTATGCAGTTGTAAAACAGAAAAAGCTGGGCTTTAATTGATTTTACACAACCCCAAGTCTCATCAAATTGTTTCTTTTCTTGCAATTTTTTTATCACCAAAATCAAATCGTAAGAAAATGCAAAATCGATACGCCTTTGTCTCCGAAGATTTGGAAATCACACCATTTTTCTGTTTTATGCTTTAGGAAATCCTGTATATCTTCTATTAAATTCCAGATTTGTTCAAATGCATGGCCACAACTTAACCATGTTACTTTCGTATGATAAAGAAGGTCCGAATAATCTGCGTCGACATCAATTAGAAATTCTTCGAATTGCCAGAGGGATCAAATTGTATTAGTTTTATTACCACATTAAGGCTAGGTGGACTTTTTTAGCGAACTCAGAACTCATGTAAAAGTGTTTGCTTGTATTAGTAAATCATTTTATTCTCTTAAAAGTGATCCCTCTTGCCATCGTCGCGTCTGATTTCAAATTCTCCCTCTTTTCTCTCCCTTTTTGGTCTCGGCAACAGCCAGAATCCAGAAACTAGAAAAGAATTACGCACTTGCATAAGCAGAACAAAGGGGTGAGAATTATACGAGCATGCGCTGTGCAAGTAGGCATATAAAAAAAAAACAGATATCATTCATAAGGCACACTGACGAAGATATATGCATGGGTTGAGAATAGAAATATGTATTGTGTGTTGTGTCAAGTCAGGAAACCGGTTCATTTTTTTTGTCTGTTTGCTTGCTGAGATAAATACAAATAATGAAGATGTTGTAGGGTCGATATTTCTTATCTTGTGTTTTTGCGGATGTGGAAAACATGATATTTGTGTGATTTAATTGTAGGTCAGTTTCTTGGCCTAGTTTGATCAGAAAAATTAATGAAAAAGGGGATAACTTGGGAACTTAGATAATACTCATTTTTTTTTTCATTTATTTTTTTTTATTATTTTATTTTTTATTTTTTTTTTACCAATAACTTGTATCCATTTTAATAATTTCATTTGCAAGAAGATATAATTTAAGAAAATAAAGGAATGGATGTTTTTTGAAAACTGCAATCGAAGGATGAAAAATTCCCTAAGAAAATTCAAAATTTTTCAAGTTAAATTTGATTTAAAAAATGTTCCGTTACAATTATTATTATTTTTTTTTTCACTTGAAATTTGAACAAAAACAGTAATCTTGTGGGCCATAACCAAGCAAATTGAGATTTAAAGAAGTCATCTTATGAAACGGCCTGTTTTTTGTGGGAGTTCTTAGGATTTTTTTCAATGACCAGAAAATAGATAGAACTTTAAATTTACTATAATTTACTAATATATATATCGACTGATAAATATAAATTTTAAGCTGAAAATATAAGGTAGAATATGAGTTATAGTTCTCTGTATACCCCGCTTCAAAAAATGAACTCGCACTTCCTCCACGGTTCCAACTGGCTTGTCGAAAACAAAAAAAAAAGTTATCGTCGTTTTCATCTGCAATCCTAAATGCATGGCATGAACTATTATGAAGTGAATATATACAAAATTGGACTTTTGGTAAATATTTGGAAAAAATATAGTTACGAATTTCCGTTGGTTTTTTTGGTTTTTGCTAAAAAAAAAAGTCGTAAACTTGGGAATATTTGGTTGATAGCAGTGTGTAGTGTGTAGTATGATAGTATAGAGGAAAGTCTGAAAAGCACAGTTCCGAGAACAAAAGTTTTAGGTCCGCTTATAACTGTGAAAGTATAAAACTTTTTTAACTGCTGTATTTTTAAAACGACTTCGAATTTTCAAAAATCACATTGCTATCGTATTCTAGACATTTTAAGAAAACAATTTATGAAAAACCAAAACAGATCACGAGGGATGGTCCTATTAAAAAATATATATATGCATGGTTAATAATAAAAAAAGTCTTTCTCATCACTACAGAATTTAAAACTTCATGTACTTGGCCGTATCAACACCACCTCCTTAGGTACCTACTTGTTTTTTTCAAAATAAAAAAAAGGAATTCCATCTCTCTAGGAATAATCTACCTTATGAATAATTACCTTCCATAATTTTTTCTTGTAAAACGATTTTTGAGACATTTTTACAAGTTTTGTTATGTTGAATGAATGGGCTGAAATTTTTTCAACAGCACGAATAAACAAAATTAGACACGAATACTTTATTATAATATACCAATTGAAATTCAACATGTATCTAACAATCAGCACAACACAATTTACAGAAAATTACACTGTAACTCTCAATGTATAATTTATTTTAAATTCAATTGAAAGAATTCTCAAATACAAAAAAGTTCCTTCTTTATCAGAAACTAGCTGACACACCCGGCGTTGCTCGGGTCTAACTTATTTAAAGCGTTGTTAACACAAAACTGTCAAGAAACGAAAACTAAGAAGACTAAGTTTAAGAATGCCTGAAAATTTCTAGGTTTATACTTATTTACTTCCATCATTAGGTCTGTTCATTGAACTTTCCCCAGGGTTGGATAGTTGAGTAGCGACCCGCCCCGGCTTCGCACGGGTACAATGCTGATACTAAATACCCTACAGAAAAACTGTGAACGTTGTATATAAAAACACAGCGGCCCGCTATGGCTTCGTACGGGTATAAAATTAAAAACATATTTTCTCTGGAAGTTACTCTTGAAAGAGCGACATACAGTTAGCCATGTGAAAAACAGTCAACACTCAAATCTAAGCCTGCAACGTTAAAGGTTTGACCCTGCGATTTATTAATGGTCATTCCAAAAGATGTCTTCACCGGAAATTGCAAGCGTTTAAATTGGAAGGGTAAATCCGATGGTATCAGAGGGATTCGGGGAATCAATACATCTTCTCCGGTACCACATCCTGTGAGTATTGTGCACTCTATTATGAAAGTTTTCAGTGATTTTACCAGCAAACGCGTGCCATTGCAAAGTTCTGGTGAATTCAGGTTTCTTAATAAAATAACAGGTGGTACCCGTGGTGTGATGGATAGCATGTCCGCCTGTTAATCCAGAGGTTCGAGTTCGAATCCCAACAGAGGCAAAAATGTTTTTCCACGGGTATCGCCTTTCGCGAGGAATTGGCAAGTCCTCCGTTAGTATTCATTGCCATGAAAAGCGCTTTCTCGATTAGCCGTTCGGAACCGCGGCAGAAAATTGTAGGTCCCCTCCATTTTCTCACAAGGCATGGTTGTGAGAAATGCGCTAGGCCCAAGGGCTCCTCGCTCTGTTGCGCCACCTTATTTATTTATTTATTTTAATAAAATAACTGGACAACCTACTTAACACCATTTTGTGTGGAGGGAGTCCTGATGGGTTCAAAGAGTTTAGAAATTCTGTAGGAAAATGAACAGCTTCTTCCAAATCGAGAACAGTATCGACCGAGTAGTATATTTCCGTTGGCGCATCAATCTTTGAAAGAATCAAGTTATTTACCTTATATCTACTTGTTCGTTAGTTGGTGACAGAATCGCTCTTTCTTTAAACCAAGATATTGTCTTTGAACTTATGTTATCAATGTCAGGCAAGAGCCTGACTGAGGCGAGCCTCACGTTCCGTTGACGATTCTTCATCTTTTGCTGAACGTACTCTTTTGGCATTCACTATACTACGACCTATGTTCGAACGCCGACGTCTTCCAGACTTGAACAAAAATTTCTTAGTTCTATATGAATGATTACCTATGTATGTACGAATTGCCATATTATTAGTATGTGCCGCAGTAAAAAAATATCTGAATACTTACCATTCAGAAACAAAAACAAAAGATACCTATTCTTTTTAACATAAACTACGATGCTTTAAAAAATAGTTTGCTTTTCGCGTGAGTTTCAAACCGATTTTGAAAATTATAAAATTGAAGTAAAAGTAAAAGTAAATATTTTTAATAAATATGTTTGTTATGACATCGCATTACAAAACTTTAAATTTCTTGGCTTTTCTCTGCTATAAAATGCATGTATTATACATATAAACCTTCCTCTTGAATCAATCTATTCATTAAAAAAAACGGTTCCGTTGCGTTGTTTTAAAAATCTAAGCATACATAGGGACATAGGGACAGAGAAAGCGACTTTATTTTATGCTATGTTAAGATAAAGAAGACGCTGAATTGCAATTAAATGCCCATAAACATCCGGATATGTATTTTCATAGATATACATAAGTACTTACTTCCTACCCACACTTATCCACCCTCTGCTTGCCTTCCCACATGCACAATATGAAACAAAAATAAAATAAATAAAATATAGGTACAAATAGGTACAAACCAATAACGAAAGAATAGTACAACCAACAACTTTGAAACAAAGTTAAAAAAAATTATTTCGCATAGGTACACCTTACCCAAACGCATATCTTATTCCAAATAAGTTGAATCCTATATGCCTATGTAAGTTACTGACCTATACCTACACACATTTTCATGCCAACCGCGTTATGTCATCAACAAAACAATAGAAGTTCTCAAACACAAAATAACTACCTAGTCAAATACAAAATTTTAGCTGAAGAAAAAAAAGAAACACACTCTCATCAAGTTGCGTACACTTGACCAAGGAATTCCATTCTATTAGTGCAGTGGTGCTATTTTCTCACCCCTTTCCCTTTGTGCGTTTGCCTATGTCCGTTTCTTTCAATCCTTCGTCATTTCAAACTTTTTTTTTTACAATGCAAGCTACTGCTACCAGCAAAAAATAAAAACAACAGGCACACAGTTTGTAATGAGAAATGAATAGCACAAAAGATCACAAAATAAGGTCATAGGTATAGAATATAGATGATATGTATGAGGGAATGCATAACGCGTAAGATCATCTGAGCGATACTCCTTTTCCAAATCACAGAGAACAGACCAAAAAAAGAGAAAACGGCGCTAAAATTGGTGGCGGATTTGCTTCGAACTGAAATGCATATGTATATGTTTTTAAGCAAGTTTTTCTAGTAAAAAACCCAAAGTAGACAGTTTTTCTAGAATTAATATTCCAAATTCTGTGACCACAATAGTATATGTCTTTATTGAAACTAATTAAGATTATATCAAAGAAAAATACCATCAAAAAATTGAGGTTCTTTTGGCCTCTCGTTCGTCAGAAATCGTTTGCAAATATGACTTTATTGAAATTGAATTTTAGCGGTTTGGAGAAAAAAATATTGATTTTGGGCTCAGAGGTTAGTTGAGGAGCTTTATTACCTTCAAAAAAATGTATATATGTATGTACTTGAAAACACCCACGCCTTGCCCCATGCTTTATAAGCTAAAAATAGGCAGTTTCACCAACTTCTCATCATAACACCTGTTTCAAAACACTTAAAACTATTACCAATGATTTTTTAGGATGCGCCTGATATCTATCTACTATTTCCTTTTTATTTCATGAAAAAATATTAATAAACACCAAAGTTATTACCGTAAGAGTATGCTGAAAACCGAAAAATTACAACAAATTGACGAAGGTTTTTTTCATATAAGGAGACAAAATTTGAAAAAAAACGCTCAGAGGTTAGTTGCATATATATTTTCTAGTTATAAAACGAAAAAGAAAAAAATAAAAAGTTCATAAATACGGGTGCCCCGACCAAAATAGTGAACAAATCGAAATTTTCAATAAAAAAAACAGCTTCCGGTCCCTATAAAAACCGTTACGGAATAACTTTCAGCATTTGAATGATACACAAATGTTTGTGTGTTTATCATCTTTACAATACATTTTGTTTCATCAAATTATCAAGAAAATTGCAAAAGTTATGAAGCAATAAGTCAACGCACCTTTCAAATTTTAACGAAAAATGTAAGGGACACCTAGCCTTAAGTACATGGGTAATATCTATTGCAGTTTTACAAAGCACGTCCGCTGGTGAATAATACAATGTAAAATTACAACATTGTGATTAGCATTTATAGGAAATTTTGAATTACGAGGGATGTTTTTGTTGGAAAAATGAAATAAGATATTGGTAAGTAGGAAGCTAGGAAGTAGGCCAAACTATAATTATCGAGGGCCATATACTATTAATTTCTAAGGAACATTCGGGGGCCTGATTGAATGGTTTCGCGGGCCGGAGTTGGCCCGCGGGCCGTACTTTGTTCATCACTGATCTAAGCGATCTGGCGAACCCAGGGACCCTGCATATCTTTCGCTTTATCAAAAGCTTCAAATGGTTTTGTTAAGTGAGGTACTCCCTTACATAATTTTTATAGTATCACAGTGGACCTAATACTGGTCTAAGTGTGTCAGTTGTTTTCCCGGCAGCCATTTTAACCTAACCTAACCTAGATAGGTTTTTTGCTCGACACGCTTTTGCGGATTAGACAAGTTTTGCAATCGTACAGAAAATTTTTTTGAGATAACAATTAAACATGACATTCCGATGATAAGTCTAAAAACGGCACCTCCCATAGTACCGTTTTTTCAAAATCGACTTTCTAGTGAGTGGCTTCCATGATGGTGGCGAAATTTTGTATTTTAGAAGTCCTAAGTTGTTGAAGAAAAAATGCATTTCAAAATGTGAAAAATTTTAATTTTTGAAATTTTTATAAATTTTTAAAAAAATTTTTGATTTTTTGTACGAAATCATATCTTTGATTTTTTTTCCAAATTTTTTGTCAAAACAGTTTCACATGTATTTAGCAACATAAAAATCATTACAGATAAAAATAATAGCAAAATACATTAACCTACCAATGTATAAATAAATTCCTGAGGTCGCCATTTTGTTAATTTTGAAAAAAAATCCTTCAATCAGGCACTAGCTTTTCATGTTTTCTAAAAACTGTATTAGTTTCATTGAAATGTATCGAGCGGTTTTTGAGTTACAGTTGGCACCGCAAGGACTCATTTTTAAAACCAGTTGAACTTAGACCGCCATAACTTGTAAAATAGTATAGTTTATACCAAAAATAGATTTTTAGAGGTTTGTTTATTAACATAATTATGTAACTAAGAAGAGATTTAAAATACTTCAATCACTACCTTTTAAAGATAATTGTAATGCAGCAAACGAAGCATAATTCAGTGCACAAGAAGAAGAATTGATTTAATTTAATAAATTTAATTCATAACTCAAAAAATAGCTTATGAATTGAAAAAGATTTAATTCATAACTCACTTATCAGCTCATGACTTGGGAAAATTTAATTCATAATTCACCAACTGACTTATGAATTGAAAAAGATTTAATTCATAATTCACCAAATAGCTTATGAATTGAAAAAATTTAATTCACAATTCACCAACTGGCTTATGAATTGAAAAAATTTAATTCATAATTCACCAACTGACTTATGAATTGAAAAAGATTTAATTCATAATTCACCGACTAGCTTATGAATTGAAAAAATTTAAATCACAAGACTTGAAAAATTTTCAATTCTAAATCAGCAACTAGCTTGCGAATTACATTTTTTTTAAATCAGAAGTCAACAATTAGCTTATGATTTAGGGATTTTTTAATTCATAAATTCGCAACCCTGCCTTGAAGCGACGTAGAAGTCTCCGAAGCTGTCTTATACAGATATTCGGAATGCTGAATTAATCATGGATAGTGCCTGGAGTAATCTCCGATACCTCGCACATCTGGCACGACGGAACTGCGTAAGGGTTTTCCTCACTGCTATTTTTAGGTTTCACCCACCGTTACCTCGCGCACGAGACCTCAGCGACACTCGTTAGTACGCAAATGTAATGTAAAAAATTTATTTTTTCAACAAACAGAAAGCAAGGGGACAAAAATTATGAAGATATGAGAACATTCACTTGACATTACATTAATTGGGTAAAAGTTTTGGCTTTAAATACAGGTTTCAAAATTGTTTAGTGAGGGCTTAAGCCTCCGAGACCCTCACTCTATATCCTCCCATAGTAACTTATCTTGAACTCGGAGCCCAAAATCGGAGACACCAGCGTTAGGACCGAAAAAACTGATAAAATCAACAAGTAAAAATGGTGGCATAGTAGAGCTTCAGTAGCCCCGGGCCCATTGCATATCTCAACAATTTTGTTGATATAGAGACTTATTGCTTATCTAGGACACTGAAACCAGATTGCCGTTCCATTGTACTACCAAGGTAGCAGCCTTTCCTTTTTGTGGTGCAGTATGTATTGAAATAAGGCGGCGCGGCGTCCAGATGAAACTGATAGGCAGAAAGAAAAGTAAATGCCCAGAGCGGGATTCGATCCCACTCGTCCGGCATATCAACTGAACACCCCACCACTGCACCACGGCCGCCCTCATATCTTAATCCTACGATATGAGGATTGGAAGGGACTTATTCATTTTTGATTATTCAAAGCACAAGCGAAAGGCAATACCAGTGGAAATAGAACTAGAATATCGATCTTTTACATAATCAGTCTTATTATGAGTTTCACTTGAACAGCTTTTCGCCCGGAACATTTTTGTTCGCCCGGAATTTTAAAAGATATTATGAGTTTCCCCTGAACAAAACTCCACTTAGAATCAGAAAGTTCACGTTCTTTTGCATCCAATTTCCCGTCATTGCTCTCAACGTTTTCACATTTCACGGGGAAATAGCTCATAATAAAAGAATTTTTGCGAATATGGAAAATTTTTCCCCCGAAACTCATAATAAGGGAAAAGTGAAATGGGATCTTTTTCGAGGGGAATTAGTTCACGTGAAACTCATAATAAGGCTGAATAAGTAGACATGCTAACCATTATACTACGGAAACCAACAGGCAGGGATGCTGACGTTTGCGTTATCAGATTCTGTCACCTAGTTCGAAATAAAGACAAACATAATCAAGTTAAATTCCAACTTTTAAAAGTACTAATTCATGGAATTCAATTTATTTCTTGCAAAAGAATATTAATTTTGTTTGCATGGCGTTGACTTAATCATGTTGGTCATGCCTACAATGTGACTGGTCACTGAGCTAGCTGGAACATTCAACAAAGCCTTGTTCAACATTGGCGTAACATAGCTGGAGTATATTGTGTTGATGTTTTCCCTGTTAGTTTCATAGAACAGCTTCGCGGCATCACAAATGTATTGATTAACAAAGTTATTGACAGCCACACTCCATTCAGTGTTTAAGCTATTGCACTTCATGTCTCCAATTTGGATTATATAGGTCATGTTTGATACGGTCGTTCCACCGACTTCATTTGGACCCAGAGCAAACCCACCAGAAACACGTTGGTCCATTACTCGGAAATTGATAAATCCCTTCTCGGCCTTAACGTGCTTAAATCCAGCTACATTGATTTCGGCATTAATGTCAAACTGAGCCAAAACTTGCATTCCGTTTTGGAGTATGTCGAATGTAGTGAAGTTGGATTCATCAGTAGACAAATTGATAATGACCATTTTGTCCAAGCCGGTGATTACAATATCCTTTACTTTACCATTTAAGCTGTGGATATTATTATTTGGTACTTATTAAATAGAATTTCAAACAAAGTGCATTCGTTAAACTTACGTTATATGAGGGAAACTGTAATTAACATTGAAACCAGGCAGACGGAAAGGTGCCATTGAAGGGATTCCCATGGCTTCATTACCACATTTCATTGCTCCCATGTAGGCGTCGAAAAATTCAGCCAGAGCTTGACCCAAGTTCAATGTTGTAACATTTTCGTTTGGTGTTGGGTTAACTAATTCATTGGATGAATTACCAACCTCTGTGGAGTGAAAAAAAGACAGAAAATAAAGATCTATATAATGTTTTAGACCTTCACCAGATTCTTACCCTGAAGTGGATTGGCAAGAGCAGCCAAGGCCAAAGTGGCGACCAAGAATGAAACAATAATCACTTTCATTTTCGTGCAAATTATGTGAATGTGAATATAGCAGTAGTGTCGACCCCTTTTATAACACCGTTTCATTTGATAAAAAATCACAATGTCTCCGATAACTGCCCCTTATCGGAGGAATATTTAGTCATACATTATTCTTTTGGCAACAAACATATTGAATTGAAGTGTTTTTCTTATCGAGTCTTATGACAAAAAAAAGAAGAAAACAAGATATAAAAAAAACAGAAATCAGGTGCACCGGAAGATAGGCTATTGATGACAACTAATATGATTCTGAGAGTTGATTGTGTCGTAATTTAAAAAATTCATTAATATACAAGCACAACAAAGAGTTGGGATATTGTACTGCACGACTTGACTTTTGTCTGTCAATTGATTCTAGAAGCTCAGATGATGACGAATTATTTCTACCAACTAAATGAAAGAGGTGTTCATCTGTTCATCTAGAGTGATTTTTCTTCTGATTTTTTCTCACTCATACATCTTTTGTGAGAAATACCAAAAAAATCCCATTGAGCTTATGGTATTACTGTTTAGAACTACGCCAAGGTCTTCAATAATTTCCCATACAAAATACATTGCATTTATGTCATTTCGACGATGAAATCGACGAAACTTCAAAAATTCCGTTTACAGAACGGTTGTCCCTTCCCAACATGGACAAATGGCTACAAGCATGGTTCCCGTCCACGAATTCTTTAGTTTTGAACGCGGCTTTGGTGGAAAGAAGGCCATGCCCTCGTGAGTAGCTCTCAAGAACTTGTTTTGTGAAGAGCTTTCGCCTATGTTCGAGCTTGAGTCATTAAATTTTGGAGCAAATTTGAAAAAAACAAAAGTGGAGTAAATGCAAAACATCCGGAGTAAATTTAAAACAAAAAGAAAATCTTAACTTTTTCTTTAAAAAAAACTTTAGTCAAATGAAGGTGGACGATTATGGTTTCTTTTTTAAGTTTTAGCTTATTTTGATACCTATAGCTGGTTCCCGTTGGAACTTTTGACAAAAAGTCAATATCATATCTCCACGGGACGAACAAAAGTTGCTCTACGGCTGAACAAAGTTGGGAAATGCTGTGTGCATAAAGAGTGCGTTTTTTTCAGAGAAGTTTTGTCGGAAATGGAGTAGTCGCAGCGCACCGCAGTAAGCAAGTTTGTGCAAAAGGTAATGCTAGTGGTCAGTCATCTTAACAAAGTTCTTCATTTTAACCAATTATCAGCACCATGTTTCTCTCACCACGACCTTCTACATTTAACCTTCCAGTGCGAGCCTCTCGTTACGAGCGGAAGCTATACATTCAGGGACTTCAAAAACATAAATTATAGTCGTTTGGAAGGTGATTTAAGATCAATCAACTGGTCTCAAGTCTTTACAATGACATCCGTTGATGACCAGGTTTCTTTTATTCAAGATAACCTTAGTAATCTATATAATGTCCATGTTCCCATCAAAACTCAAACAATGCGTTGTAGCCAGTGCCCCTGGTTTAACAACAGTATTAAAACCCTAATCCGCAAACGAGACCAGTCATACAATACTTGGAAACATTTTAGACTTGATGTGCTTCGAAAGGTGTATACAAAGTTAAGGAATAAAGTTGTACTAATGATAAGAGAATCAAAAAGACGTTTTTATGCCTCTCGACTTGATCCTTCCCGCGCAGGCAGTAAACTTTGGAAAAATTTAAGAGATATTGGAGTTGGTAAGCATGTGAGCAATCATGCCAACAATTTTGATTGTGATGAGTTGAATAAACACTTTGCAAATCATTCATTATCAACAAACGATAGCTTGGAATCTTTTGCCTTCCTGGAAGCACGCGATATATCTCAAGAAGGCTTTAGCTTCGCTGTTGTTGAAGAATCTGAAGTCTTGTCAAACTGTTTGGCCATAAAATCTAATGCAATGGCATTTGACGAAATTCATCCTGTCTTTCTGAAAGCAACCCTTCCTTTTACCTTAAAATACATAACCCATACTTTTAATAGAATTCTAATGACCGGAATTTTTCCTACGGTTTGGAAATATGCTAAAATTATTCCTATACCGAAAAATAAAACTGAGTATCGACCAATAGCCATCTTGCCTTTCCTATCAAAAGTATTCGAAAGCATAATAAACTCACAGATGCGAAATTATCTGAATAGGAAGAATCTTATGTGTCCCAACCAATCCGGTTTCCGTCCCAAACATAGCTGCACAACAGCCATAGTAAATGTAGTGGAAGAAATTAGACAATCTGTTGATAAGGACCATGTAACTTTTCTCACTCTCCTGGACTTTTCTAAAGCTTTCGACACGGTCAACCATCGTATACTATGTAGTAAGCTAAGCGATAAGTTTCAATTTGAATCATCGGCTGTGAGACTTGTTTTCTCGTATCTTAGCTCTAGATTTCAAGCTGTTGTTGCTGATAACCAAACTTCGACATTCCTACCACTAAGAAGAGGGGTTCCGCAGGGATCTATTTTGGGTCCATTATTGTTTTCTTTATATATCAATGAACTTCCGCTGTTAAGCTTCAATTCTTCTATCCATATGTATGCCGATGATGTACAACTTCGCTATAGCTGCCCATTGGGCTTAATTGAAAATGGAGCTTGGAATGTCAATGAAGATCTTAGTAGAATTCTGGATTGGTCACTATCCAACGAACTCTGCTTAAATCCGTCAAAATCCAAATGTTTGATCATTTCCAGAAAATCCCTAGACACTACTTACTTTCCAAAAATACTGCTCAACAACACGCCTATTCAGTTTGTAGATTCAGCGAGGAATCTGGGAATAGTTTTTAACAAGACAATTACTTGGACAAACCACATACGATTGTCCATAAGCAGAGTCTACGGCGGACTACGCTTGCTATGGACCACTCAAAAAATTACTCCTATTAAAACAAGGATGATTCTTGCAAAATCGCTGCTTATACCATTGCTGTTATTTGGATGTGAAATTTTTGGCAATTGTGATTTCGAGCATATGAGTAAACTAAATGTTGTTTACAACAGTGTGGCAAGGTACATTTTTGGGTTAAAGAGATATAATCATATATCTAGGTACTCCAGATCAATACATGGCCTCACTCTTGAGAATCTTTTTGCACACAGAACACTAACTATGCTTCATAATGTGATCCAAACAGGCCAACCGCATTATCTGTACAATCACCTTACGTTTACCCAATCGATCAGAAGTTGTGACTTGGTACCTATACGCTACTCATATCTTATATCCAGTCGGCAGTTCTTTATTCACGTTATCCGGTTGTGGAATAACCTTCCCCGAGCATTAAGGTTGACTAGCTGTACTAATCGGTTTAAGGTAAGGCTAAGGCAATATTTGGAAGAGCATCAAAGACAAACTTTAACGTAAACAAATCTTAAAAAGTATTACATTATAGTGTGATCATAATTATAATTATTAATTATTATAATTATTATTATTTTTTTTGTTGTTGTTATTTTCTATCTAGAACTACCCTCTATTTTTATTTAAAGTATTATTATACTGAAGATTACACTAATTAAAAAGATATTGTATCTTACTGTGTAAGTCTATATATGAATCAATAAATACTAAATACTAAATAGTGGACAACTCCCAAAGTAATCGTCGGCCGTATACACAGGCAGAATGTGGCTGCTGTAGGCTGTATCCGAGAGGGTGCCTCTCAATCCAAGGGAATGCTTCTACGCTTCGGTTACGAACATATAATTACTAACTTTTTAATGTTATTGACTCACAATTAGATCCTTGAAATGGACTATAACCCGAGGCTCCTGAATTTTGTTACGTCTCCCATTGCATTTTTTAGTCATCTATTTATAATTTCAATTTTAAGCATTTGAATTTACTGTTCTCTGGAGTTTAGCCCGGGGCTACACGAGGAAAATATGGCAAGTCATTTACATACGCAACCAAGTTTTCCGAAAATGAAATCCAAATGCGGTAAGGAATATTAAAACCCAGCCGTGAAACAATTTCAGTATAGCCATGAAATTTACAGCTTCATCAAATCTCTCTCAGAAATAGAAAGTGAAGAGCCAAAGAATACAAAAACTGCTCTTAAAATAAAAATACTGCTAAGCAATTTAAATCAAATGTGGAGCAAGGTCTTAAGTCTTAACCCTGCTTTGAGGAGAACATAAGGACTCTCTTACTTCACCTTTATTGGTCGATCATGTTATGTTATGGAAAGGGCACTTTTCGACGTTAGTAAGGTCTCTCTTGGTTACTACGCCCAGGAGCCCTTTGTTTCTTATGCTTTGTTTCAATTGGTTTGTGAATCGACAATGTGTTGATCGAAGGTATATATTGCCGAAAATAACGTGAATTTCTTACTTGGACTCGGAGAGTCCTATAGCCTATATAGTTATAGTCTATAGTTTTATTTAATTATGTTGGTATTGGTATACATGCCAGTTAAGTATGATAAGAATTTCAACTTTGTTGTTTGCTCGCTTTGTCTTTGGCAGCCACTAAATTTGGACGTATTTTTCTGAGGTCCGCGATTTCCAACATAAACAGCGGAGAATGGAAGTTGACCAGGAGTCACTAAATTATGTCAAACTATTTCTTTTTCTTTTGTGTGTACCGACTCATAAGAACCAATGTTCTATTGTTCCGCGAAACGAAAATCACGAATGCTCTATTTGGGGTATTTTCAGCATTAACATAGTTAAGAGCGTCATAAATTGGACCAAACATTGGAACCCAGGCCTTACAACTACATCCTTACAGTAGTCTCGAGTTTCGCGGATAAATTCCCATAATAGAAACACATTTTTGGCTTAAAAATTAAAAAGAGTTAATGTCGTAGATAGATACAACAGCGAGCTGTGTGAGTCTTACGGTAACATTGGCGTAGCTAGAAGGTTACGCATCGCGAGACTACGATGGCTATAGCCTATAGGACATGTGAAGCCGAAGCACATTAACGCTCCGGGCTGGCGGGTTTTCCTAGCGGGTTTTCCAAAGCACATTGCAGGGAAATCGAAGAAGAGTAACACTTCGTCTTAGATGGTGCAATCAAGTCGAACCATAAATATGTATGGTTTGCATTTCACCCAAACATTAATATGACCAATGAAGGTGGCTCCAAAACATAGAGCAGAAAGCACTTTTCATGGCAGTAAGACTCTCAACATACTTGTGAAATGCGCCTTGTTCACAGTAGAGCGGGATTTTTAACAGTATGAGATTAAATAATTAGAAATTCTTTCATTTTGAACTGAGATTTCGGTTCAAACGATCTCGAGTAAAGCGGTCGTGTTTAAAATTTTACAAAACGACAATTCCTAACACCTAGGTACAGGAATGCACAGGAAAATGTGCTTTAATTGTTTTTCCTTTACGTTTCATGATCTTTATAACGGAAACATATCATAACATCTCTAATCAAGGACAGGCAAACAATTAAATTGTTAGCGTAGGTTGTTGACATCACCATTTTGAGCTAACATACGACTGTACCAACATTTCGCTATATTTTTACCAATTCGCGTTCTTGTATGTCTAACCGAGTCGAATTGGTTGACGTGACCATAAGCCATGTGTCATATGGCCAATGACCATATTTCAAAATATGTCCAGGTAACACTTTTTCATTGCCTCATTTGACCATATTGCTTCGTATGGTCATATTTGTCGCTTAAAGTATCACTTTTCAGATAGTGATAAATAGAAGTGTCATTTAACCATAATGCTTTTCAAAGGGACAAATGTACATACGTTGCAGTATGAGCAAGAGACTCATTGTGAAGGTGTCTTATTTTGAAATATGATCATCTCACACATGGCCAAACTGAATTTGAACTAACTTTCCGATGACCTAGAGCCTGGAAACATCTACCACTTCTTCTACTTGGAAATGGATGACATTGTATGAAGTGGTGGAAAAAAGAAGAAGAAGCAAATGAGATGAGAAAAATGTGAATCACAGAAATTACTTTATAAAGGGTGTTTTTTTAGAGGTATAAAACTTCGTAATGAAATAAAACACAAGAAAATCGTTTTAATGTTCATCAATTTAGCTTTATTTGATGGTTAATATTATGTCACATGATTTCGGGCATGCGGCCGCCGCAGTTGACTCAAAAGCCAAGTCTAAAGGTCCAATTTTCAACCACTTTTTCAAGCATTTGGGGCCGTATGTCGGAAATAACGTCACGAATGTTGGCTTTCAAGCTCCCTAACGTTTCTGGTTTGTTGGCGTAGACGAGCGCCTTCACTTATCCCCAAAAGAAAAAAATCCAATGGTGTCTAATCACACGATCTTGGTGGCCATTTGACAGGTCCATTCAGTGAAACTATGCGCTCATCGAATGTTTCCTTCAGTAAATCGATTGTGACGCGCGTTGTGTGGCATGTATAGCACCGTCTTGTTGGAACCACATCTCGTCCACAATTATGATATCCTATTCGGAACAAAATAGTCGGTTATCATGGCTCTATACCGGTCTCTATTAACGGTAACTGGTTCGGTATCATTTTGGAAGAAGTACGGCCCAATGACTTCACCAGCCCATAGAGCACACCAAACAGTCAGTTTCTGTGAGTGCAATGGCGTCTCAAGTTACTCATGTGGATTATCTAAACTCCAAATGCGGCAATTTTGCTTCTTGACGTAACCATTTAACCAATAATGAGAACTAAATTTGGCAATGACAATCAGCATTGAGATCAATCTCATTTCCGGACCATACACCACACCAAAATCACGTCGCATTGCATGGTGGATCTTGTATGGTCGTTAGCCAAGATCTTTGCGCAAAATCTTCCATAAAGTTGATGGACAAAGCTTCAATTAATGTGCACGGTGGCGAATCGATTCAACATTTTGCTCTACAGCGGCAATTGTTTCTTCGGTGCGCACTGTTCAACGTCTCTGTGGATGCTTATTATCATAGAGTAAACGTTGTACGAAAACGATCCATGGTTAACCGAATTAATTGCTCTGATGGACCATTACGTTGACTATAAGCTTGCCGTAAACTTCGCGAACTGAACCATAAATTTGCACGATTTGCAAACGTTGTCCTGAACATAAATGACATCAGAGTTGTCCAATTTGATCACAAGATGTCAGTTCTATCCCCATTCGAAAAACCAACCTCTATAAAAAGCACCCGATACTTTTTAGTCCGCTATCAAAGCATGGCACATTAAAGTTTTCATTTTTATTTTATCATGAAAAGTAGGAAAGTAGCTGACCAGCAGTGCGGCGTAGTTGGGGCATACAACGATCGAATTAAGTGAATTAAGCAAAGTAGTTTTCAAGTTTCTATTTCATTTGGAAAATTGGGATGAAATATAGTCTATGTCACAAAGGGGAAATGAAGCACTCTAACGATAAAAAAAATATTGGAATCGGTTGAGTGTTTTCTAGGTTCGCGTTCCCGCTACTGTTTCCAAGAGAATATGGAAAAGAAATATAGCCTATACCTCGCAGGTTCGACCATTTTTGTTCAAAATTTCATTCAAGTCGGATCAGTAGTTTTGCAAACACTAAGATATCGTTTGCGTTACCGAGTGAATATGCTAATGATAAGCATTCAAACAGTGAAAGATCTTTGAAATCGGTAAAGCAGTTTCCAAACTCTTGGGCATGTTGCTGTTCCCACATCGCATTCAAACAGTGAAAGAATTTTGAAATCGGTCAAGCAGCTACTAAGTTCCTGTCAATGCTCTTGTGAATGTTCCCATTACCGCTAACGTGGAATCCGTCGTGTACTTTTAAAGATCGAAGCATACTGACAGCGGAAAGCAATTTTGTTTAATACTATGTAAGGACTTAAAAACAACATCGATTTCTGGTGAGTTCTCTTCAGTTTTGTATTCAAATTGGTTGAGGTCCTTTTCCACTTTTCTCGACTTCCATTCAATGGGTTTTTAAAAGCCCTTCGAGTCTGAGCGTTTATGTCTATCCGCTCTTAGTGTCCCATCATAGTCTTGCGTTCCCCACTATTCTAGCTATATTCATGTTGGGAAACAGTAGTTCTTTCTTGAAATTTCGGCTCCTAACATCTTCCTCACAAATGGGAATAAGATCAATCGGTGTAATTTTTTTGAAATAGACAAGAGCGCTGCACCTTCGTTGGCAAAAGTCAACAGAATCGATTCTCGATGAGGACTATAAACGAAAGTTACTCTGCATGTGACAACTATTGTAAAGAAGTAGACTTATAAGCTAGAAGAATACTCAAAAAGTACTAAGAATTCCTCTCGTTGCTACATCAAAACAGAATATATAGATTGAACAATCAATTCATTTTTGGTGTAGCAACGCGACCACAGGTCTATAGGTCTTATCTTAAAGTGATTAATACTGATTAAAAACTGTCAACTTATTTTTGATAGCAGTACGTCCAACGTTCGCCACTCAAGTCGTCTTAATCGATGTTTGATTTTTATGTAACCAATAAATTTTGTTGATCACTTTGTGTTTTAATTGAAATTAAAAGAGCTTACAGATAAAAATCTTACAAAGTTTATTTTTTGGTCACAAGTGTGGTGACAAATTGAACTCGTTTAGGGTTTAATAAAAGATAAATTGAATTTATGACACTGGTGTGGCAGTGTCATAACTATTTAAAAATGTGCATTGATACTGCATAAATAGAGAATAACTATGTATCGATTGTGACAATGATAGTCTGTGAGACTTGGAAGCATATCTCATTTATACTATTTTCGAAGACCTACGCACAAGAAATAGATGAATTTTTGTTATCACACGCACCTACAACGGTTTTGTTGTTGGGCTCTGAATCAGTTGTTGTTAATGAGAAAAAAGTGTATCTAATGTGTTCTGATTAATTGTTTTGTTTGTTTTGATTAATTTAGCTAATTGGTTTTTACAGTGTCTCGTTCATCTGTAAAAAAAAGAAAACAGATACGAAAGATTTATAGAATGTAGAATGTAGATACATACCAATACATACCCATCCCACTAGTGTAGATAGACTGGGTTGATATGGAAAAATGAAGATTGATAAACAAAAGAAGAAATAGAAACTTTAAGCAAATCCGGTACAATGCGCAGCACAACAAGGAGTGTTCGAGTACTGTTTTGTAATCGATTTGAATGGTTCTTATTACCTTTGAGTGTTGCAATAATTGCTGCTGATTCACCCCCTTCGTGGGTAAAATTACCAGTAGGTTTAATTTAATTGCCTCTTACCACGGGTGGGGGAAGCAATAACAAGTACTTTTTCTTAAATCGATTCTCTAAACATCAACTTATAGACTTTACCTTATAATTAAATAAAAAACCATCGATAGAAACTCTCATAAAAATGTCAGTTTCCGAAAAATTCTAAAATGTTGCCTAAATGCTCTAAGGGGCACCTTTACTAATATGGCGGTTAGTACAAAAGGGCTTCAACTTGTGACAAAACCGTTTATTCCTACCTCCCTCGACTATTACCTAGTACATTCATTTCGAACATGAAGATTTCGGTTCATTCAAATCCAGACCCCGAGGCACTTTTCTAGCTCATAAATATTTCATTTGCGTTCATTTTTTTCTTCGTCCTAGTCTTTGTCCTAAGCATCCTGCTTCTATTTCACCTGTCAACTATAGTGAACTGCATTTGCTCTATCCGTTACACACTTTCTACCCCTTCTATAGAAAAACCATTTACATGTTAAACGCCCCAAGTCACAAAACATGAATTTGCGTTACCATTAAATCCACTGGAATGGTCATTCCGTGCCGTTTAATTTGACATCATCATTCACATAGCACCCAGCTCCTCCCCCGGTGCGTACATCCGGCTCTGGATGTTTGTGACAGTTGAAACATTCACTCGTTTGAAATGGGAACCAGTACCCGGCGGACATTCGTACGGATCTTCTCTTTGGTATATCCTGTCAGGAGCAGCCGTTGAAAAGCCGCCGGCCATTTCACAATGAATTGAATACAATTTTCTTTTTGAATTTGGATTTAGATTTTTGTTTTTTTTTTTTTTTTCCTATCTCTCCTTGTTCGACCGACTCAGTTGTGCTATACACATAAACGAGAGGAGAAAAAAAAACTGGTACAAATTGCTATTTACCTCAACGAGCTTTGGGTGTGTTATCCTTATTTAAATTGCTAAATTGTAAAGGTCATTCTACGTCCAACGCAACAATGAACGGTTTTAGATTTAGATGAGGAAACAAAAAACCAAGTATAAAAGTGCGGCAGATAATTTTCTGAATGAAAGAAAAATTAATACCATTACAACAACGGTTAGCTCATGCATAAAATGTCTGAAAGCTTAGCGAATGAATTCTGGCATAAGGCGTATGTAATGCGTACGGACGTACCTACAATTTATTTATTTGAGTTTGTTGGCGGATTGAAAAAAGAAACCCTCAAGGTAAACACACAATTCTATATTAAATTCGTGAATTATTAATTTTTTTTTATGTATATATTTTGGCTCTCGACGGAGGGCATCTAATCAAATTGATGAGGTTGTGGTTGTTTGTTTCAAAAACAGATGCTGTAGACACTGAATCGTTAGACAGACATTAAAATGATATCAGCAATATGGGGAGAGTTGTGAAGAATTGTGGCTTTTCGCGTGATTCATTATCCATCAGGAATGATGATAATAAACAGCGGATATTAGGTACTTTTGTCTGTCAATGACCTCAAGTTATTTTATAAAGACGACTTCAAAAGATTGTTCAATGGGAAAGCCTGGGAATAAGTCTAAAAAAATCTATTTGCCTACATAAGCTGTCTTACTATTTGCATGGGACAAAACTGATGTTTACAAGTTTAAATCAAACACAAATAAGCTCCTCAGGCTTACCATACTCAAGGAGACAGTTTTGACATCAGATTTGTTGTGAAGCAATGCAATAACTTGGTTCGTTTGTTGAACTTTACCCAGTGGTGACCTAGGTTTCCTTGACAACCCTATAAGTTATCCAGCAAACCTGAGATTTCAGCTCTCATTAAACGCTAAACCACAAAATCTCCAACATACCCGTCATTTGAAGAAAAGACAGTTCACTTCATTGCCTCAACTCACTCCATCAAAAACCTTGTGCTACTTCAGGAAGAGTTGAGGGCAAACCCAAAGTTCAAAAAAAACTCAGTTTGACATTCAGGGCGAGTTGAGGTTTTTCAAAAAACGCTTTGGTAACCCCAGGACTTGAATGAACTAATTTATTGTTTCTTTAGAGGGAACGTTGGTTGCTGTTGCTTCATAAAAAAAACATTTACTGTAATTTGTGAGAATCTGGAATCCCAGTATTGTGCCATAAGACTGACTGCCCTATTCTTTTCGTATTAAGTTCAAATTCTTTTTTATTGCTACAGGTCCGCCTTGAAAGTCCACATAGGCTGGTTTGCCTTTAATACTTTTTTACTATTTTTATCCAAAAATGGACTTGCAAAATTGCTCCGCTCGTAGAGCTGAGGACTTTATTTTTCTTTTAAACGTAACACTCTTTATGCAGCAATTTAGCATGGCATATACTAGGTAACCCTGTATAAGACCTTGATCATCCCAGTCCTGCTTTATGGCGCGGAAGCATGGACCTTATCGAAAGTGGATGAGGAAAGCCTTCGTCGTTTCGAAAGAAAAATTCTCCGAATGATCTTTAGTCCCGTATGCGAAGACAATGTGTGGGGAAGAAGATACAACAAAGAGCTGTATGAGCTGTACCGCATGGACATAGCTAGAAGACTACGCATCGTGAGGCTACGATGATGGTTGGGCCATGTAGAGGGATGGTGGGAGGGAGGGATAGTTTGAATGGATCCAAACGCTCCGGATGGACGGGTTTTCAAAAGCACATTGCAGGGAAATCGCGGAAGGGAAGACCTCTTTTAAGGTACGTCGCAATCAAGTGGAAGAAAACCTCAACCGACTTAGAGTGCAAAACTGGAGAGATTTTGCCCGAAATCGAAGTCGTTATAGAAGGATGTTGGTTGAGGCCCAGGTTCACCCCGAACTGTAATGCCCAACTAAGTAAGTAAGAAAGTACCCGAGGAACAATTGTTAGCTTATCTGTCTGTTACGCGGTAGGTTAGTTGTTTGAGTTCCACCAGAAAACAAAAATGTTTTTCCACGGATATCGCCTTTTCCGAGGAGTTGGTACACCATTCTATAGAAAATTCATAGCCATGAAAAGCGGTTTCTCGAATAGAAGTTCTGAACCGGCAAAAAATTGAAGGACCCCTCCATGAGAAATACGCTAGACTAGGGCTCCCAGCTCTGTGGCACCACCCACAAACATCCACCCTACTGCTTTCTGTATGTTTGTGAGCAATTGACGTATATTCTACAAGAATATATTTTAAACAGCTCATGAAAAATGGAATCAGGTAATCTCCTTGTGTTGTGGTGAAAATTCAAACAAAAACTTCAATAATAAAAAAGTACCCCAAACAACTATAGTTCAAGTTTTCAAAGCCCCACATTCCAGCACTAAACACTCACTTATTCAACTTTAGATTACCTAAAACACTTATTAAATAGACCCTTTCACATCCTCCGGCATCACTGATAGCCTATATCCAACACGCTTATACATACTCCAAACTCCTTCTTCACTAAACAGATATTTCTAAAACTCGACAAGGAACAAAAAAATATAAAGTGAACTAGAAAACTTTGCAATCCGCATAACTCTTATAAGCTGCTTACAAAAGGCTTTACTCTAAAACTTTTAACTTACTTTGTTCATGTTAAACTAAAGAAAGTCATCCACTCTACTCCACCTCAATCCCGTATCACCTGATGGGCTCCAGTTATATAATCATAAGCCCGTATGTTCCCCGCATTCCTTGCTTAGCGCGGGTTTCCTTATCTTTTCAATTAGCAACCTTTGAGCTTTTGGGATGGTTACTTCCAAAAATTAAATAATGCCGCCTTATAATCTCTATTAGCTTTCTTTAGTTTGAGTCGCATATACATAGATAGAGGGAGAGAGAAACTGACAGAGAGAAGAAGAGAATATAAAAATTTTAAATGTGATGGGATTAATGGAATGTAATAAGTTTACAGCCACTGGAGTGGGTTTTTGGGATGGGATTGCCCTGATTATCCTCATCAATGGAGGATTCTGCTTTTCGATTGTTGTGGTCCCTGTTCACTTTAGTTGCGGTGAGTAATAGTAGTTTTGTGAACTCTTGACTTGGAAGATTAGGACTTTAGAGTCGGTAATCACCCTTTTTTGTGGAGCTTAAGTGTTCTTGATAAAGGCATAGACCGAAACACAGACGCAGAGAGTGAAGGATCAAAGCATCGCATAGAAGAGGCTGTGATAATGGGATCACAAAGGATTTTCAAGCTGTCTCTATAGGAAGGGGGTAAGTATGTGGCTGCTTAAATAGGTATCTACAACTAGGAAAAGATATAATCGACGGGTATGAATTAACCTGGTTGAGTTCAACTGGTATAGGGGCGACGATACAGATGACACGATTTGTCCCTAAATTGGAGGTCATATATAGTTGTTAAAGGGAATGATAATCTAATGGAAATGCTGATAGGTTTTGTTTTCTTGGGGTTACCTATGCATATTTTAGGAGACAGGTATCCTGGATCTAGCTCCAATAGTGATTCACAATTCATAACATATTTTCCAAGCATTGAGAGCTCAACAAGCTTTTTGAATGCTTGTAAATGAATAAATAAATTAATGAGTGAGCATTAGAAATTTGGGGAGCGATGGAACTAAGCTCATTCTCTCAACCATGGGCCAAATTTAGAGAACATAAATGTGTACAAAGCTTTGCCGATCTCTATCTGCTAAGTGGAAAAGTCTTTTTCATGGCAATCTATTTACTCTTGGAGGAATTGCCAATTCTTCGCGAAGGCAACGTAAGTGGGGTAACTATTGGATGTTTCTGGAAATTTTGAAGTCTTATGTAACAGACAGACATTATCTAACCATTGCTAAATGAGTGCAATGCCTACGCTTGTATGATCACACTCCATTCGTAAAATTTGCAACTGAATATCCTCGATAACTTCTTTAGTTTAACATTTATGATTTTGAATCTCGAAAAACATTACCATACTCTTCACAAAAAGTATAAAGACGTAAAATCGCTATTCTGAAAAATCACATAGTTGAGAAAATTTTCACGCAAAAGAGCGATGGTCAACAAAATTTGCGGTTTTTCTATGTCACAGAGATCCAAACTCAACCGACTTAGAATGCAAAACTGGAGAGAGCTCGCCCTAAATTAAAATAGTTGGCGTAAGATGTTGGTTGAGGCTCAGGTTCACCCCGAACTCTAATGCTCACCTATAAGTAAGTAAGTTAGAGAGCCAAAATCAGAGCTCAAAAATACCAAAAACTTGTTTTTTCGATTTTTAAGGTTCTACATCTCGAGAACGTCAAGTGACGGAGCAGATTTGAAATGCGGACAAAATATAGTTTTCTCTTCGTGACAAAACCATTGTCGACCAGTGTAATTAACTTTGACAGTGTAGTCCATTAAACGTAACAGTTGATCCATCCTCATTTTTCTCATTCACCCCGCTAGATCAAAAAGCGCACTAAATCGGTGAATACATCACAATTATCGAATTTATTGAATTTATCGAGTCTGGTTTTATGTAGGTACGATTATTTATCGTTAAGATAAAGGGTCACATGTTGAATATGTAGAGGCCCCAAATGCGACAACACTGCTTTTCAATGTAACCTCTAAGGTGGAAGCGGAAAGTGCTTGCGAAAAGCATTTCCCGGCCTCTACGCGGCTATATACCATGTTCGCAACACATTTCATTCTTTATAGTTGCTTACTTCGGGTTTCCATTACAGACCTCAACTTCAATGAAGCATTTCTTCTGCAATTTCATAAACCATCCAAATTTTTTTTTGTGCCGGGAAAACTGTTTTTTGACACTTCGTTCCATTGCCTGATTGGCATAAACAACTAATGACAAAATGGTAATGCCAGGAGGTTTGAGTGAATGTTGAGTTGTTGATGCTCATTGAACTTTTTTTAATCACATTGCGGTAGTTTTGATATATGGGATATTGCTATAGGACAAGGTTTTTAACCGTCGCGAAGCCTATAACTCAGGGGGTTGCCGGCTAAAAAAAAGTTGAGGTTCTTGCACAACAAAAACACAATTTTAGTGAGAAGGATGCGCTTGATTATTTCTCAAAAGTTTATTGAATTGTGGTGCTATTTTTGAAACGTTAATAGTTTAATCATTTTCCAATTGCAGCCTAATTCTTCTTAGTTTTATTGCCTACCATTGAAGAAAATGTCAGTTCACACAGGTATGAAGTGGCGAATGGCACCAATAACTTAAAAGCTTCCCTTGCCAGCTCTGGATATTCGTGTTTTCTTTTCATCCAAAATACGTCGACACTTTGCGAACAAAATTTCATTTTAAGCATGCCATCTGCAGCCAAATCTAGAAGACATGCTTTTGTTTCTGTGGTGACATTAGCCAGATCTATTGATTTGTCCAAAAAAGGGTTTAAAATCCATCGACGCCCATGCATTGTCAACTTCAGAGTGCAAATCCGGAAAGTATGTTAAAAGCTTCGATTGTAAATTATCCAAGCTCTGTATCATACAAGGAATGTGAGCCCATAATGAAAGACTTTGGTCTGTTGCATTATCTTCAACAATCTTCTGAACACTTGGAAAAGACTCCAACATATTGTTTTGCAGATAGGATGACCACAAACGAAGTTTTACATGAAATGATTTTACTTTATATTTTGAAGCTAAAATATTTTCTTCTCTTTCTTGAAGGTTCTTTTTTAAATTGTTAAGGTGGCTCAAATGATCTGCCAAAAATGCTAATTTCAAGAGCCAGATTTTGCATCTTTTAAGAACATTAACAATTAGGCTCACAGTTCCAGAACTTTTGTTATTACCTTTCCTTTGGATAGCCACCTAAACCCCGTGTGATAAAGAAGATTTAGATGATGCGAGCCCATATCTTCACAAACGATTTTGAATAGCCGGGTTTGCAAAGCTTTGCCCTTGATAGAATTCACAACTTTTATTGCCTCCGTGAGCACGTCATTTAAATCAAAAGGTACTACCTTAGCAGCTAGAGCGTGTCGACGGAGAAAACAGTGTGTCCAGGGTATGTTCGGTGTTATCGCTTTTAATTTTGCAATGAGTCCACTACTTTTGCCAGTAATTGCTTTAGCGCCATCGCTACAAATTGCGATACATTTTTTCAGTCAATATTGTATAGTTGCAAGTGCTTTCCAAAAATATATCGTACAAACACTGGCCAGTAGTGTTTGCAGGAAGTGCTTTGCAAAATAAGATTTCTTCTGTGATACTGTCAAAAAAAAGCGAACAAATACCACAAACTCACAGTCAGAAACTTCTGTAGATTCGTCAAACTGCAAAGAAAAATGTTGGATGTTCTTTAATTTTTCGACTGCTTGTTCTGCGTGAACACATTGCCTGTTCATGAATATTTGAACATGTTCAAGTAAGCGCTTTTTGCCGCTGCAACGACAATGCGGTGTGGCAACGTCGCCGACGCAGTTAAGCTCGCGTGAATAGTAAAGAAATGAACCAAAGTTTAATTTAGTTAAATTATTCTTTGGCTTTCTATGACGAGAGGGGTCGCCAGAATACTTCAACCTGTAAAGGGACCGCGAAATCAGAAAGATTGAAAAACACTGCTATAGGAAACTAAAAGCATTCACTAGTCAACCAACGTTTGCTCATGAATAGTTTTTTTTTGGCCTTGATGTCAACGCATGGGGCGCAGTTTGCTTTTCAATAACAAAGCAACAGCATTTGAACAACAAAAACTTTTATAACATCACTCTGTCTTAGAATCTCTTTCATCTAATTCTCCTGCGGAAATCTGTGTTTAATCCAAAGCGTTTCATATGACCAGCTTATGTATTATAGTCGGTAGTTGTGAAAAGGGAAAGACCATTGTTGCTTCTTTGCTCGTTAAAATGCCTCTAAGGATCTACTTCATTGAAAAGATTGTAACAATTTCAACAAACGATGCTCGTAATGTCATGTAGCCCTTCGGACTACAAATTTCCAACTTTGCTATTAAACATAGCCTTTCAGTATTCCCCAGCTACTCACAATAAACGGCCCACAAAAGCCTTTCCAGTAAAACACCCACGCAACACAAAACCGGGGTATGTGTTAGTTGCACGATTGCATCGAAAGCCATCTGTCTAACTTATTTCTAATTGAGTTTGTTGAACAAGAGATTAACAGGTAGAATGTGCGTCCATCTCGTCTGCAGTTTTTTTCTATTTGTACACGAATGGGTTGAAGATGGCTTTGGTTTGGTACCCGAAATTGACTACAATTAGCATTGGTCGTTGCCGCACGCAGTCATTGTCGTTTTGGAGCCTTGCAGTTGGATTACCACCGTTTGTCGTTGTCCTTAATATCCTTCAACTGTTCTCAGTTGTTTGATTTGGCGTCATTCTGGAGACTCTGCCTCGGGCTTCAAGGATAATTCAACATCGTGTTTCATTGTTCGCTTCCAATGTCCACCTGTTCTTTTACGAAACCGAACAAATCTTGCATTCTAATTCCAGCACAAGATGTACATTAGGGTGGGTCAAAAAAATCAAAAAAAAAAAAATTTTTGATCCGACACACGAAAACTTGTTCTTTGGTACCTCTAGAAAGTACTTACAAAATTTGAGCTCTCACTATTAACGGGAAGATGATGCTCATCGTAGTTTTTCATTTTCAGTTTAGTATCATATTAAAATGGTCATATCTTTTTAAAAATAGATTGTTCAACCAGTCGCAAAAACAGTATTTATAGGAAATTGAACGGTCTACAAAAATGGTCTTTTATACTTTTTTCATTAATCTGACCATTAAAAAGATATTCAAGGTCAAAAATTGAAGTATTTTAAAGAAAATAACTTTTTTGTTTTGAATTTTGTAACTCACTAAAAAATAGTTACTATCAAATGAACATCAATTATTTCAATAGAAAATTGAACGTTCTACAAAAAAGGTCTTTTGTTGTTAATCGATTATTCTAACAATTTAAAAGATATTCGCAGTAGAACTGCAATTCCTACGAATTCTAATAATTTCTTTATAAATATTTCCAATTTATCTACTCAATTTATGAATTTTGATAATATTCATGTGAACTTGAGTTTATTCCAAAAAAAATGACAGTTTGCAAGTTATGTCGTATCTTTTGTTTGAGAATATATTTCATTGGACTCAATTTTTTAACGATATTTTCTGCATTTTCTTCGTAGATCATAAATTACCTTAAAATTTATAAATTAAAACAGATAAACTTGAAATATTAATTAAAAAACTATTAAAATTAGTGGGAGTTGCAATTCTGCTGCGAATATCTTTAAAAAATTTTTTTAATAGATGTATTGGAAATATTTATTAATAAATTAGTAAAATTAGTAGGAATTAAAATTCTACTGCGAATATTTTTTAAATGGTTAGAGTAATCGATTAACAACAAAAGACCTTTTTTGTAGAACGTTAAATTTTCTATTAAAATAATTGATGATCATTTGATAATAACTATTTTTTAGTGAGTTACAAAATTCAAAACAAAAAAGTTATTTTCTTTAATTAAAATACTTCAATTTTTGACCTTGAATATCTTTTAAATGGTTAGATTAATGAAAAAAGTATAAGAGTCCATTTTTGTAGACCGTTCAATTTCCTATAAATACTGTTTTTGCGACTGGTTATAAAATCTATTTTTAAAAAGATATAACCATTTTTATATTATACTAAACTGAAAATGGAAAACTACGATGAGCATCATCTTCCCGTTAATATTAAGGCTAGGTGTCCCTTGCATTTTTCGTTAAAATTTGAAAGGTGCGTTGACTTATTGCTTCATAACTTTTGCAATTTTCTTGATAATTTGATGAAACAAAATGTATTGTAAAGATGATAAGCACACAAACATTTGTGTATCATTCAAATGCTGAAAGTTATTCCGTAACGGTTTTTATAGGGACCGGAAGCTGTTTTTTTTATTGAAAATTTCGATTTGTTCACTATTTTGGTCGGGGCACCCGTATTTATGAACTTTTTATTTTTTTCTTTTTCGTTTTATAACTAGAAAATATATATGCAACTAACCTCTGAGCGTTTTTTTTCAAATTTTGTCTCCTTATATGAAAAAAACCTTCGTCAATTTGTTGTAATTTTTCGGTTTTCAGCATACTCTTACGGTAATAACTTTGGCGTTTATTAATATTTTTTCATGAAATAAAAAGGAAATAGTAGATAGATATCAGGCGCATCCTAAAAAATCATTGGTAATAGTTTTAAGTGTTTTGAAACAGGTGTTATGATGAGAAGTTTGTGAAACTGCCTTTTTTTAGCTTATAAAGCATGGGGCAAGGCGTGGGTGTTTTCAAGTACATATATATATACATTTTTTTGAAGGTAATAAGGCTCCTCAACTAACCTCTGAGCCCAAAATCAATATTTTTTTCTCCAAACCGCTAAAATTCAATTTCAATAAAGTCATATTTGCAAACGATTTCTGACGAACGAGAGGCCAAAAGAACCTCAATTTTTTGATGGTATTTTTCTTTGATATAATCTTAATTAGTTTCAATAAAGAAATTTACTATTGTGGTCACAGAATTTGGAATATTAATTCTAGAAAAACTGTCTACTTTGGGTTTTTTACTAGAAAAACTTGCTTAAAAACATATACATATGCATTTCAGTTCGAAGCAAATCCGCCACCAATTTTAGCGCCGTTTTCTCTTTTTTTGGTCTGTTCTCTGTGATTTGGAAAAGGAGTATCGCTCAAATGATCTTATGCGTTATGCATTCCCTCATACATATCATCTATATTCTATACCTATGACCTTATTTTGTGATCTTTTGTGCTATTCATTTCTCATTACAAACTGTGTGCCTGTTGTTTTTATTTTTTGCTGGTAGCAGTAGCTTGCATTGTAAAAAAAAAAGTTTGAAATGACGAAGGATTGAAAGAAACGGACATAGGCAAACGCACAAAGGGAAAGGGGTGAGAAAATAGCACCACTGCACTAATAGAATGGAATTCCTTGGTCAAAGTGTACGCAACTTGATGAGAGTGTGTTTCTTTTTTTTCTTCAGCTAAAATTTTGTATTTGACTAGGTAGTTATTTTGTGTTTGAGAACTTCTATTGTTTTGTTGATGACATAACGCGGTTGGCATGAAAATGTGTGTAGGTATAGGTCAGTAACTTACAAAGGCATATAGGATTCAACTTATTTGGAATAAGATATGCGTTTGGGTAAGGTGTACCTATGCGAAATAATTTTTTTAACTTTGTTTCAAAGTTGTTGGTTGTACTATTCTTTCGTTATTGGTTTGTACCTATTTGTACCTATATTTTATTTATTCTATTTTTGTTTCATATTGTACATGTGGGAAGGCAATGTAAGGGTGGATAAGTGTGGGTAGGTACTTATATCTATGAAAATACATATCCGGAGGTTTATGGGCATTTAATTACAATTCAGCGTCTTCTTTATTTCTGATAAAGAAGGAACTTTTTTGTATTTGAGAATTCTTTCAATTGAATTTAAAATAAATTATACATTGAGAGTTACAGTGTAGTTTTCTGTAAATTGTGTTGTGCTGATCGTTAGATACATGTTGAATTTGAATTGGTATACTATAACAAAGTGCTCGTGTCTACTTTTGTTTATTCGTGCTGGTGACAAAATTTTAGCCCATTCATTCAACATAACAAAACTTGTAAAAATGTCTTAAAAGTCTGTTGTGTACAAATCCAAAAAAATCAAAAATCGTTTTTCAAGAAAAAGTTATGGAAGGTAATTATTCATAAGGTAGATTATTCCTAGAGAGATGGAATTCCTTTTTTTTCTAAAAAAAACAAGTAGGTATAGGTACCTAAGGAGGTGGTGTTGATACGGCCAAGTACATCAAGTTTTAAATTCTGTAGTGATGCGAAAGACTTTATTTACTATTATCTATGCATATACAGGGTGTCCCGTACTTCGTGTATTATCCTTTGGGGTGTGGTTCTTGGTCATATTCTTAGAAAAAAATTGTTTTACAGTAAAGCTCGTTTCTCAACTTTGACATCACTTTTTGACAATTTAAAAAAAGGCTTTCTTTGGTGTACCCTGACCTATGTTAAATTCGATATCTCTGTCAATACTGATGATAGAGACCTAATCTTAGACTTATTTTTTTGTAGGAATAACAACCTTTAAGACTGCATTTAAGTTTAGCTTCCATAGGTTCAGGGTTGCCAGATTTTCTTTGCTGCTACGACTGGCAACCCTAAGCCTATAGGAATTCAATTTAAATACAGATTCAAAGATTACAAAACTAGAAGTAAGACAAGAGTTATCGAGAGCAAACACCCACAATGAAATTCAGAAACGGGCTGTGGCATGCATTCAAAACGAAGGAGGGGACTTTGAGCACTTGTTATGATTGTATTTGTATAAAATACATAAAAAAATACTAAAAGCACCCATATTATTGTTTTATTTAAACAACCCTCAAGGTTACAATTTTTTTATTTTTTTTTTTAATATTACCCGTTTTGTATTTTTTCAAGAATCATAAAATGTATGGGTTTTTGAGTGAACTTATACAAAAGTTTTTTTTTATAATTGTTTTGTTCATCTGTAAAAAATAAAGAAACTCTATGTTTACCAGGCATTTTCTGCAAAAAAAATTACCTCAAAGTCAAAACTTTGTTTCGGGAAGAAAATCTGGAAACCCTAAACCTATGGAAGCTAAACTTAAATGCAGTCTCAACGGTTGTTATTTCTACAAAAAAATAAGTCTAAGATTAGGTCTCTATCATCAGTATTGACAGAGATATCGAATTTAACATAGGTCAGGGTACACCAAAGAAAGCCTTTTTTTAAATTGTCAAAAAGTAATGTCAAAGTTGAGAAACGAGCTTTACTGTAGAACAATTTTATTCTTAGAATATTCTACTTTATATTTTTAGCTTAAAATTTATATTTATAAGTCGATATATATGTTAGTAAATTATAGTAAATTTAAAGTTCTATCTATTTACTGGTCATTGAAAAAAATCCTAAGAACTCCCACAAAAAACAGGCCGTTTCATAAGATGACTTCTTTAAATCTCAATTTGCTTGGTTATGGCCCACAAGATTACTGTTTTTGTTCAAATTTCTAGTGAAAAAAAAAAATAATAATAATTGTAACGGAAAGTTTTTTAAATCAAATTTAACTTGAAAACTTTTGAATTTTTTGTCCTTCGATTGCAGTTTTCAAAAAACATAGATTCCTTCCTTTTCTTAAAATATATCTTCTTGCAAATGAAATTAAATAAAGGTTATTGGTAAAAAAAAAAAAAAATAAATAAATGAAAAAAAATGAGTATTATCTAAGTTCCTTAGTTATCCCCTTTTTCATTAATTTTGCTGATCAAACTAAGCCAAGAAACTGACCTACATTTAAATCACACAAATATCATGTTTTCCACATCCGCAAAAACACAAGATAAGAAATATCGACCCTACAACATCTTCATTATTTGTAATTATTTGAATTTATCTCAGCAAGCAAACTGACAAAAAAAAGTAACCGGTTTTCTTTTTTTCCTGACTTGACACAATATTTCTATTCTCAACCCATCCAAAAGCAAGAAATCGTAAAAAATGTTCATTTGGACATATATTGTGTACATACAAATATCTTCGTCAGTGTGCCTTATGATATCTGTTTTTTTATATGCCTACTTGCACAGCGCATGCTCGTATAATTGTCACCCCTTTGTTCTGCTTATGCAAGTGCGTAATTCTTTTCTAGTTTCTGGCTGTTGCCATTTGCCAAGACCAAAGAGAGAGAGAAAATAGGGAGAATTTCAAATCACACGCGACGATGGCAAGAGGGACTACTTTTAAGAGAATAAAATGATCTACTAATACAAGCAAACACTTTTACATGAGTTCTGAGTTCGTTAAAAAAGTCCACCTAGCCTTAAGGCTAGGTGGACTAGCCTTAAGGCTAGGTGGACTTTTTTAACGAACTCAGAACTCATGTAAAAGTGTTTGCTTGTATTAGTAGATCATTTTATTCCCTTAAAACTGATCCCTCTTGCCATCGTCGCGTGTGATTTCAAATTCTCCCTATTTTCTCTCTCTCTTTGGTCTCGGCAACAGCCAGAAACTAGAAAAGAATTACGCACTTGCATAAGCAGAACAAAGGGGTGAGAATTATACGAGCATACGCTGTGCAAGTAGGCATATAAAAAAAAAACAGATATCATTCATAAGGCACACTGACGAAGATATATGTATGTACACAATATGTCCGAATGAAAATTTTTTACGATTTCTTGTTTTTGGATGGGTTGAGAATAAAAATATTGTGTCAAGTCAGGAAAGTAAGAAAACCGGTTACTTTTTTTGTCAGTTTGCTTGCTGAGATAAATTCAAATAATTACAAATAATGAAGATGTTGTAGGGTCGATATTTCTTATCTTGTGTTTTTGCGGATGTGGAAAACATGACATTTGTGTGATTTAAATGTAGATCAGTTTCTTGGCTTAGTTTGATCAGCAAAATTAATGAAAAAGGGGATAACTTGGGAGGTAGGAACTTAGATAATACTAATTTTTATTTCATTTATTTATTTTTATTATTTTATTTTTATTTATTTTTTTTTTTACCAATCACTTGTATCCATTTTAATTTCCTTTGCAAGAATATATACCTATTTTAAGAAAATAAAGGAATGGATGTTTTTTGAAAACTGCAATCGAAGGACAACGAATTCCCTAAGAAAATTCAAAATTTTTCAAGTTAAATTTGATTTAAAAAATTTTCCGTTTATTATTTTTTTTTTTTCACTTGAAATTTGAACAAAATCAGTAATATTGTGGGCCATAACCAAGCAAATTGAGATTTAAAGAAGTCATCTTATGAAACGGCCTGTTTTTTGTGGGAGTTCTTAGGATTTTTTTTTCAATGACCAGTAAATAGACAGAACTTTAAATTGACTATAATTTACTAACATATATTATATATCGACTGATAAATATAAATTTTAAGCTAAAATTATAAAGTAGAATATGAGTTATAGTTCTCTGAACACCCCGCTTCAAAAAATGAACTCGCAATTCCTCCACGACTCCAACTGGCTTGTCGAAAACAAAAAAAAAATTATCGTCGTTTTCATCTGCAATCCTAAATGCATGGCATGAACTATTATGAAATGAATATATACAAAATTGGACTTTTGATAAATATTTTGAAAAAATAGTTACGAATTTGCGTTGGTTTTTTTGGCTTTTGCTAAAAAAAAGTCGTAAATTTGAGAATATTTGGTTGGTAGTAGTTCTATGCGCACATAGTACATTTGTTGAGTGTACCCTTCAAATTTCAAGTCATTCGGTAAACAAGTTTTTGAGATAGTAGAGAGGAAAGTCTGAAAAACACAGTTCTGAGAAAAAAAGTTTTAGGTCCGCTTATTACTGTGAAAGTATAAGACTTTTTTTAACAGCTGTATTTTTAAAACGACTTCGAATTTTTAAAAATCACTTTGCTATCGTACTCTAAACATTTTAAGACAGCAATTTATGAAAAAAAACAAAACAAATCACGTGGGATGGTCCTCTTAAAAAATATATATATGCACAGATAATAATAAATAAGTCTTTCTCATCACTACAGAACTTAAAACTCCATGTACTTGACCGTATCAACACCACCTCCTTATAGGTACCTTCTTGTTTTTTTCAAAAAACCGCCCAAACTACTGAACCAATTTAAATAAAATTTGATACAAAGATAGTCTAACACTTGAGGAAGGACATTGGCTATATATTTAATCCACGGGAACAGGAACGTATACGGGAATTTAGAAACTACAACACCGATTTCAAAAATTTTTCCACCGATAGAATGCTACACTATCCCAGAGTAACATAAACTTTAATTCATCCACATATTCCTACGGGAACGGGATTCCTTTCTTATATAGTAAGTGTGAAAGTAGCTCTGTCTGTCCGTCGTTCTATGTTACCATCTCCCGCCCAAACTAATGAACCGATTTAAATGAAATTTTGTACAAAGACTGTTCTGAACTTAAGGACGGACATAGGCTTTATTTCATTCGAATATTCCCTCGGGAACCGGTCCTCACTATTATTATAAATGCAAAAGTAGCTCTGTCTATTCCCCTTCTATGTTACCATCTCCTGCCCAAACTAATAAACCAAATTAAATTAAATTTTGTACAAAGATTGTTCAGAACCTGAGGAAGGACATAGGCTATATATTTTTTTCCTATATTTTCACAGAAACGGGAACGTATACGGGAACTTTGACACTACGGCACCGATTTCAAAAATTCTTCCACCGTTGGAATGCTCCATAATCCCGGAGTACTATTAACTTCAACTCATACACATATTCCCACGAAAACGGTCACCATATTCCCACGGGAACGGGAGTCTTTACTAATATTGAAAATGCGAATGTAGCTATGTCGGTATGTTTTTCGTATGTCTCCCGTTCAAACTGCTAAACAGATTTTATTAATTAGCTTCATAGATGGTCTAGAACATGCGGAAGGATAAAGGCTATATATCTATCCTTATATTCCCACGGGAACGGAAATGGGAATTCAAAAACTACGGTCTCAAAAGTATTTTTAACGGGTCTACAAGGTGTTGAAATAGGGGATGAATGTTTTTTTTGGAAATACCGCCATTTTTAAGGCTAGAAGTTTCAAAAATCTTAATTTTTATACTTTTTTTTTTTATAATTGGCGTGCACATCAAGGGGTTATGACTACCCTTATAAAGTTATAAAAACACAGTGCGAGCATTTAGGAAAATAGGAGAGGATTTGAAGGGAGACACCGATGCACGTTGCTTTTTAATCTTTGTAAATCGTAATGCAGGGGAAATACAGAGCCAGGTAAAGCATTCCACATTCGGGTGGTGCGACTAAAATAAGAATCTCTATATTTGACTGTACGCCCGAAGTTGGGCTCAAGTCAGAACTGATGAGCATTCCTAGCGAGGCGGGTGTTGCGGCTAAATTGTTTCAAGGGAGGAATGCAGCTAGCTATTTCACTAGAGCACTGTTTGTGGAGACGAGAACTATTGTTTTTTCTTGCGGCGGCACGGAACGGAATTTAGTATTATTTATTGATTGATTATTGTTGTTTTTTTTTTTTTGTTTTTTTCTTATTTTTTGGGTGGAGGAAAAAGGAGAAAAGTTTTAATTAGTGGACACTTAGTGCGATGCGTGTTTGCGCGTTCGATAGCAGATCGGCACTGATACTTACTATACTTTATCCTAACTAATGTTATAAATGTGAAAGTAACTCTGTCTGTCCGACATTCTATGTTACCGTCTCCCGCCCAAACTACTGAACTGATTGATATGAAATTTTGTATAGAGATAGTATAGAACCTGAGGAAGGACATAGGCTATATATTTTATCCCTGAATTCCCACGGGAACGGGAACGTATACGGGAACTTAGAAGCTACAGCACCGATTTCGAAAATTCTCCACCGTTAGAATGCTACACTATCCCCGAGTAACATAAACATTAACTCATCCCCATATTCCTACGGGAACGATCACCATATTCCCGCGGGAATGGGAGTCCTTACTAATATCATAAGTCTGAAATGAAACCTGTCTGTCTATTTTTGTTATCCCTGTATTCCCACAAGAACGCAAACGTAAACGGGAACCTAGAAAATACTGAACTGATTTCAAGAATTATTTCCCCGTTAGTATGCTACACTATCTCAAAGTAACATAAACTTTAATTTATCCCCATATTCCCATGGGAACGGAAGTACTAACTTACATTATAGATCCGAAATCAACTCCGTTGGTCTGTTTTTCTTTATAACCATCTACCGTACCGCCCAAACTATTAAACCTATTTGTATGAATTTTGGTGCAGAGATAGTTTTGAGCCTGAAGAAGGACATGGGCTGTATTCCTACGGAAACGGCAACGTAAACGGGAACATTGAAGCTACTGGACCGATTTCAAAAGTTCTGTCACCGTGATTTCCGTCAAATTGTCGATAACACAGTTGACCTGAGAAGAAATGTCTATCTTGATCTTCAAATAAATATTGGCAATCGGTAAAGACTGAGTGAAAAGTCGATTTCGGCGCCGACTAATGAGATAGTTAAGCATATAAACTAATAAGTTATGTTTGAAGTATTGGGAGGGGGGGGGGGGGGATGTTGTCGAATATCTATCAGAAGACAATATTATGGACACTGAGCAAGCCACACCATACCCTATAGAGTTTCTTAAATTTATTAGAATTATCAGAAGTGGCTGCAAGTTTGTGTTCCAGTGCCAATAATGAGTAATCTAGAATTGTACACAGCTACAAATTACACATCTGGGATGCGGCATTATAAAAGATTTAATAATGACTGAAACAGCGAAAGGAGAAAACTATTGATTCCCCGTATTTCTTTAATTCCCACTGATTTGTCATTTTAGTTTAAAAGAGTGTATCAAACTCACAAAACCTTTTTATTTGACAAAAAATGGAAAATGTAAGAAGGTCGTGTGCAAAAATGTATTGAAATAAAATAATAAAGCAATAGTTTACCAAAGTTCACGTGTTTTATTTGCGAAATAAGTAGCCTAAAAGCTAAAAAGCTGCCGAAAGTCACTATTCCACGCAGACGAAGTCGCGGGCACAGCTAGTTTATTTTAAATTCAATTGAAAGAATTCTCAAATACAAAAAAGTTCCTTCTTTAACAGAAATAAAGATTCTTTATCAGAAATAAAGAAGACTCTGAATTGCAATTAAATGCCCATAAACCTCCGGATTTGTATTTTCATAGATATAAGTACCTACCCACACTTATCCACCCTCAGCTTACCTTCCCACATGCACAATATGAAACAAAAATAAAATAAATAAAATATACAAATAGGTACAAACCAATAACGAAAGAATAGTATACAACCAACAACTTTGAAACAAAGTTAAAAAAAATTATTTCGCATACACCTTACCCAAACGCATATCTTATTCCAAATAAGTTGAATTCTATATGCCTATATAAGTTACTCACCTATACCTACATACATTTTCATGCCAACCGTATTATGTCATCAACAAATTATAGAAGTTCTCAAACACAAAATAACTACCTAGTCAAATACAAAATTTTTAGCTGAAGAAAAAAATGAAACACACTCCCATCAAGTTGCGAACACTTGACCAAGGAATTCCATTCTATTAGTGCAGTGGTGCTATTTTCTCACCCCTTTCCCTTTGTGCATTTGCCTATGTCTGTTTCTTTCAATCCTTCGACATTTCAAACTTTTTTTTTACAATGCAAGCTACTGCTACCAGCAAAAAAAAAACCACAGGCAAACAGTTTGTAATGAGAAATGAATAGCACAAAAGATCACAAAATAAGGTCATAGGTATAGAATATAGATGATATGTATGAGGGAATGCATAACGCATAAGATCATTTGAGCGATACTCCTTTTCCAAATCACAGAGAACAGACCAAAAAAAGAGAAATCGGCGCTAAAATTGGTGGCGGATTTGCTTCGAACTGAAATGCATATGTATATGTTTTTAAGCAAGTTTTTCTAGTAAAAAACCCAAAGTAGACAGTTTTTCTAGAATTAATATTCCAAATTCTGTGACCACAATAGTAAATTTCTTTATTGAAACTAATTAAGATTATATCAAAGAAAAATACCAACAAAAAATTGAGGTTCTTTTGGCTTCTCGTTTTTCAAAAATCGTTTGCAAATATGACTTTATTGAAGTTGAATTTTAGCGGTGTGGAGAAAAAAATATTGATTTTGGGCTCAGAGGTTAGTTGAGGAGCTTTATTACCTTCAAAAAAATGTATATATATATGTACTTGAAAACACCCACGCCTTGCCCCATGCTTTATAAGCTAAAAAAAGGCAGTTTCACCAACTTCTCATCATAACACCTGTTTCAAACACTTAAAACTATTACCAATGATTTTATATGATGAGCCTGATATCTATCTACTATTTGCTTTTTATTTCATGAAAAAATATTAATAAACGCCAAAGTTATTACCATAAGAGTATGCTGAAAACCGAAAAATTACAACAAATTGACGAAGGTTTTTTTCATATAAGGAGACAAAATTTGAAAAAAAACGCTCAGAGGTTAGTTGCATATATATTTTCTAGTTATAAAAAGAAAAAGAAAAAAATAAAAAGTTCATAAATACGGATGCCCCGACCAAAATAGTGAACAAATCGAAATTTTCAATAAAAAAAACGGCTTCCGGTCCCTATAAAAACCGTTAGGAAATAACTTTCAGCATTTGAATGATACACAAATGTTTGTGTGTTTATCATCTTTACAATGCATTTTGTTTCATAAAATTATAAAGAAAATTGCGAAAGTTATGAAGCAATAAGTCAACGCACCTTTCAAATTTTAACGAAAAATGCAAGGGACACCTAGCCTTAAGAGCTCACATTTTGTAAGTACTTTCTAGAGGTACCAAAGAACAAGTTTTCGTGTGTCGGATCAAAAAAAATTTTTTTTTGACTTTTTTTTTGACCCACCCTAATGTACATACATGCATACGTGTACCTTACCTACTAGGTATGTCTTCCTTACATTTGATGCAACGCAGCTATATGCCATTGGTCCTCGCAACCTCAGTATACGCATCACCAGTGGGTTAAATGAAATTCGCATCACAATTTGCCCCGGAGTTTTTGGTTGTTGCTTGGCTGTACCCTGTACGTAGTTATCTATATTTGTGGCTGCTGCACTGTTGTTTAACTCACAAACTCGCAAATGCCTGATGCAAAACCACCGCAAGCTATGCGCTGGCTGAGCAGAGTCAATCAATATATTGTCGAAGACCGTTGGTTGTGTGTGTATTATGCTGGGATCAAGGTGATTCTCCGTTTGTGTTAGCTTGTGCGTTGTGTTGATAGATTCCATCAAATATTCGGTTGGTTTTGTACCAGTGTGATGGACGGCTGATTGAAAATATAAATTTGCTGTTAAATGTTTGTAGGTACTTATATCGATAAAGGATTCTCTCATTTAAACCAACCATGGGATCTACTGCTGAGTAACTTTCAAAAACGCTATGGTGTTCTTAATTTAACCATTTGAGAAAGCCTAATTCAAACTCATGGAATCATCACCGCTTCCTCTCTCGAAACATAAAAAAATGGCACTGTGCTTAAGGCAGCCATTTTGAAAAATTCCATTTCGTTAAATGCTTCAATAACGGTCGAATTTTATTGATTAAAGTTTCGATTTCGACATTTTTAGCAAAACGTATTTTTTTAAATCCTAGCTCAGGCTCACCCCCACCTCCCCCAATCGAGAGGGATTCACCAACCGGTTCCAACCGATTCCAAAAATTAAATCTGAACGATTTTTTATTGCAGTACCTTTGGTTTTTCCTCTACCGCCAGGGGTACAAACGGCACGGCAAAAGCAAAATCTGTTGCATGGCTTTTGAATTTCATAATGACACAAGCACAACTTTCCCTAAATAAGAGAAACAATAAGCAAACATTCCAATAAACTTTTTCCTCTGCTGATGCACCAAAATGGGAACTACTATTTGCCAAAACGACAAAACAAAAGATCACACATAGCATCACTTATATCCAGAAAATTTCATATCCTTAATTTTGTTTCAAGAGAAAGCATTTGAATGCGTTGTTATTCAACTCTCTACTAACACACAAATAAACTCACTCCGACTTTGCGAACTTAATTCGGTATGAATAAAAGTCCCTGGAAAGGTTTTTCCTTAGCGCATCCAAATGGAAAACTTTAATAAAACTTTTCCGTGTCTATTTCCCAATGGATTGAGTGTGTTTGCGTGTGTGAGTTGTTATGCGGTTTATAATATTCTAACTAACAATGGAACAACATCTATGAGTGTATGATTTAATAATCCTTTTGCTGGGCACACAAAAGGGACCTTTTTCGTACATCAACCGGAGAGCTTTAGTTGGGAACCGCATCAACAAAGTGTGTGCGCACTCGTGAAGGATTTACTTATTGTTGCATTCTTGGTTGATGTTTGTGGTAATGTTTGGTTGTGACAATGAAAAGGATGCGGATGTGACGCAAACTTCAAAGAAATTAAAAGTCTCTTTTTTTTTGCCTGGGAAGAAGGCTACTTCTGACTTGGGTTATCTGTTGATCCCATTACTCCGGACACTCCGAAGACAGAGTAAAGGAGGACAGGCAGCAGATGAACCTTTTTATGCTCCTAACTATGGGTTGTGTATATTATTTCAGTTCGCAGTGTGTACTGCATACCTACCTACTTGTATTTGCTTACTATTAGTAAAATGATGCTTCAGATGGTTGGAGTCGGATCCTCGTGCAATGAGGTTTTCCTGTAGTCATTTGGGGACAGACAGCAGCCAAACATAGGAAGGGAAGCGTGACGTCTTTGTAAAGGTAAATTTAATCAAGAAATTACTCCTCTCCTCAGGGGACTTAATTTCGTGTACATTGTGAGATAAACCCAGAGAAATGGGAATTTTTACAAAGGGAGTTACTAACTGCGAACGAACAACTGAGAGAGTAGCTCACAACCCGGACAAAAACAGAGCTAACAACAAACGAGTGATGACAATGAAATTGGGTGGAACGAAGCGTTTCACAATTAAATTGCAGTATAATAACTTAACGTTGTTTCAAAACTGCCGTATGCTGCAGTTTTTTTTTTTTTCAGAGAAAGGCAGAGATTGGTTTGTTGTTTGTTTCAAATGTAAATAATTGAGAACCCTTGGAAGACTTTTCTATGTTCGTAGAGAACGAATCTAAATATTTGTAACGTCTTTGCTGACTTTTGTCTTGGGCAACGAATTAGAAACTTTCATTGCAAATTTACCATTTTATTGATCACATTTAACTTTCAAAAAGCAATTTGATGTACACTAACAATATTTTGAGTAATTCGTTTGTATTTCGTGGTTGATACAAAGTTTATAGTTTGCTCAAAATTTTCAAAATTTAGATGGATAAGTTTTAGAATTGATTTTGAAATGTTCAAATGAAGCTATTGCGGCTCTTGAAAGGTTTTTAATTTGTTTGTAATGCAACAACTTCAATGATAGTAAACTGACATAAATGTATGTAGATTGTTCTTGAAATATAGATACGACTTACCGTTAATCACTAGGATGGGTTTTTTTTCCTTCTCTACCGCGTGGTCCTTCAGGTGGAGGTTTAACGGGCTAGTCCGTTGTTTCCCATGTATACAGCTGTGGGCAAAAGTATGAGGCACAACTAAAAACTGACCACATTTCAAAAAGGAGGTAAGATTTGAAGATGAAAAGAGACGAAGTGTGCAGAAATTTATTTTTGTATAAGAAAAACATATTTTTGCTACCATTTTTTTCTACAACTTTTGCTAATTTTAGACACTGGTCTAACCAGTTGCACCTTACAGTTCAAACAAACTTCTCTCCATTTTGTTTTTAGAAAGATGTCTGATTATCTCTTTGGATATTGCAGGGTGCTTTTAAGCCTTACGTCTTAAAATTCTCGAAAGCTGGTGTACTTTTTCATTTACATTTTCATCTTTTGGCCAACTCAATCAACGTCACTATGCCGCCTTTATAACTCGCTGTTGAATCTCCTTCTTTTTACTCTCTCGATACAGACTGAAAGGAATAAACATTCTCTCAAAGCAGGCAAACAGGTGTTCCATAAGTTGGGAGTCGGGACAAGGCTTATGATTCTGCAGGGCCAGGATAGTTATACTCTCGCAAAGAACGCAATGGCCAGCATGTCTGCCTGTTGTGTGGGAGCTTTTGAAGCTCAAATCCCAAGAGAAAAGTCCTCCGAAAGTAACTTCATTGGCATGAAAAGCGCTTTATCGATCAGCTGTTTGGAATTGGTAAAAATTGTAGGTCCCCTCCATTCCTTACAAGTTATGGTGGTCAGAAATGCCCTATGCTCTGGGACTCCGTATTTACTTACTAGTTTACTTATTTAAAGAACAAACAAAATGTTTTGTCAGTAGAAAATTTGAACGGTAAATGATCTGCCAGAAACTTCAAGAAACGATGTGGTTGATGGCAAAAGAGGTCAATTCTTTTAAGCAAACTCGATGTTAAGAGTGAAGCAAATGAACCCAGAGTTTTTCATATAATATCAGCTCCACTATCTTTACAAAACTCATCGCCATAAGTGGTACAACATCGCCTTTGCCGACTTAAATAGACTTTGAGAAGATGTTCGAGACTACGATGGCTGGGCCATGTAGAGCGGATGGACCTTAACCCTCCGGCTCGTTGGGCTTTCGAAAGCACATTGCATTGAAATCGCGGAAGGAGAAGACCTCGTTTTAGGTGGCGCGATCAATTGGAAGAAGAACTCAATCGATTTAGAGTGCAAAACTGGAGAGAGCTCGCCCGAAATCGAAGTCGTTATAGAAGGATGTTGATTGAGGCCCGGGTTCACGCTGAACTGTATTGCCCACCTAAGTAAGAAAGTATGAAGATGCCAGTCGTAGCACCATTATTTCTCTCCACCTATGCTTACGAGCATTATTTTCGAATGGTCTGGTTCTAGTTCCAGTTCTAATCTGCAGTAATGACTCTTTAAGTCATCATTCTTTAGCAATTGGGTTGACTTCTAAGGAGCATATCATCGAATTAGGATTTCGTAGTAGCATAGAGAAACTCAGCGCATAATAAGCCTTGCTTGGCAGTGTTGTTTATTGCTATAGAACCTCGCGAGCCACGACGCCAAATCTTTTTACATCATTCCATTGTCGTGGAGTCAGGAATATCCTCATACGTCTTTGAGTAACCACCTAGTAATCGTCATAGTCTATATTGGCCCTAGAAAAGACTAATATAGTTATAGCATGCCTGCACCTGCAGTCGATTTCTATATGAGCAATTTGAAATGCTGGCAATTTTGAGGCTACGCAGAGTCATACTTTATTAGTCTGAGCTCAATTCAAGAAGAACTCGTTTCCTGGTGTTTGCGTTAAAGAATACGACACGACCGACGTCGTAATTCGGGAACTTATCACGCACGTTTAAAAAAAAAAAGAATATACAGGGTGATTCGCATAAGGTGTGACAAAAAGATAGGGTGTGTAGGTTGGACCTAGACAAGCAAAAAATCGTATGGGAGGGGGGGGTCCATTTTCCCCCGTTTAGGCGGGAGGGGCCATTTAAGAAAAAAATCACTAAAAATGGAAAAAAAATTATTTAAAAATAACGGTAATACCTACAGAGTTGTGCTATAATATTTTGAAAAGCTAAAAACCTATACATTAAATAAAATCTAAAAATAAGTTGTTCATTTGAATATTTTTTGAAATATTAATTTTCAAAGTCAAAATTTTGAAAAAAAAACATAATTTTTTTTCTTCAAACCATTTTTTTTCAAAATTTTACGTAATTAAGTAGTATTTTTCTGGCTTATTTTCAATGCTCTTACTTATTTTTGATCAAACACAAAAAACCGGATGCCAAAATAACCTGTAGTTTTTGAGAAAACCAAAAATTACAAAAACGACTTTTCAAAAAAAAATTTTTTTTAAAGTTTTTTTTTCGTTATTGGATTCTTAAGTGATTCTTAAGTGAAAAAAAGTCAAGAGAAAATTCATCCTTTATTTCTTAAATTCACTTAAGAATCCAATAACGAAAAAAAAACTTAAAAAAAAATTTTTTTTGAAAAGTCGTTTTTGTAATTTTTGGTTTTCTCAAAAACTACAGGTTATTTTGGCATCCGGTTTTTTGTGTTTGATCAAAAATAAGTAAGAGCATTGAAAATAAGCCAGAAAAATATTACTTAATTACGTAAAATTTTGAAAAAAAATGGTTTGAAGAAAAAAAATTATTTTTTTTTTTCAAAATTTTGACTTTGAAAATTAATATTTCAAAAACTATTCAAATGAACAACTTATTTTTAGATTTTATTTAATGTATAGGTTTTTAGCTTTTCAAAATACTATAGCACAACTCTGTAGGTATTACCGTTATTTTTAAATAATTTTTTTTCCATTTTTAGTGATTTTTTTCTTAAATGGCCCCTCCCGCCTAAACGGGGGAAAATGGACCCCCCCCTCCCAAACGATTTTTTGCTTGTCTAGGTCCAACCTACACACCCTATCTTTTTGTCACACCTTATGCGAATCACCCTGTATAGGGTGTCGCAACAGAGCGAGGAACCCCAAGGCCTAACGCATTTCTCACAACCATTACCTTTGTGGGGGATTGGAGGGGACCTACAATTTTCTGCCGACCCAGAACGGCTAATTGAGAAAGCGCTTTTCATGGCAATGATTTCACTAACGGAGGATTTGCTAATTCCTCGCGAAAGGCGATACCCGTGGAAAAACATTTTTGCCTCTGTTGGGTTAACAGCAGACATGCTAACCATCACGCCACGGGTACCACACATTTACTCAGTTAAATTGCAGAGATCTTTCTAAATTCAGTAATTTTTCTAACCTACATTGTTTGTTTACAAAGTGAAAGCCTAAGAACTAGTTCCTTAAGTTCCCCATAGTTTAAATAAAAATTCAAAACTCAGTTCAACTAGTTCCTTTGCGATTTCGTAGAGTGCCGCCGCGCCAGTGTTTTCGCAAACTTAGACAAAAGAAGCCGAAAAAGTCTTCAAAGAAAGTTAGTAAGATCTTCAGGGATATGAGAGCTGCTGGTATATTGATTGTTCATTCTACTATACCCGTTTTTATGACCTGACAAGTCTTGGAAGATCAAATGCAGCATAGCAGTGTCAATTCTCCTAGCATTTAAAATTAATATGAAAAATACTGCCACTCATGTAGCGTAATCGTGCCTGTGAATATGTAAGAGTTCGTTTCTCAAATCCCGGAGTCATCCAATTGAGCTTCCACAGAAAAACAATCAAAGAAAGCCGAACAAAGTCTTTTCCTTTTTCATTTTTACGTGGCACTCTACCAGTGGCGAAGCGTCCATATAAGTCGATTATTTCCGACTTACCTTTTGAAATTCACATCCGAAACATCTTAGGCTATGTCCTAATTGGAGTTGCATCGCGCGTTTGAACGATGAACTTCGGTCGGTCGCGTTGCTTGTTGGTAGTGCTACAAAAATTAGTGTCCTAATACCAGTCGCAAGATGCTCATAAGATCGCGCGACCAGGCTGCGTAATTGGCATCGCGACACTATCTTCTCAATTATAAAAAAAAGAAAAACGTCAAATAAAATATATGAAAGCCGGTTGTGATTTGGCAAGTTCCACCACTTGTACCCAGAGCTGCGAAGCCAACAAGATATTTTTTACCAATACACATACCTACATAAATAAAACTCACTTAAATTTCACATAAATTTCACTAGCTAAATTGTCTTCGAATTCCATTTTCACTTGCTAATTGCTAAGAGCAACGCGACGAAAATCAAATTGGTTGATTTGAAGCAACCAGACTACTTTTCCTAGTGTCGGTCGCACGAGTATACACTTTGAATATGAAAAGCTTTAATGATAAAGCTTGAACGATCATGAAACAAACATTTGCGACCGTGCTACCCCATCGCGCGATCGCTTTCCTGTGTTAATAAGGACACACAATAGGGTTATTGTTGTTTGATATTTTAATCGTCCGATGCAGCGCCCGTCGCTCGTTGTTCGGTCGCGCGATGGCTGCCAATTAGGATAGGACATTGGGTTAGACTTCTGGCAACATGAATCAAACTTAATCATACACATGAACTCGCTGCCAACATTTTTTTAACAACTACCACTCTGCTTTCCGTTTTATTCTACACACACACATGTTCTCTCCTCTTTTTTCTTTTACCAAAAAATATTACGGTAGAACATCGTCTTATTTTCTTCCATAAGAAAGCATGTATTGAACAGAGAAGAGCCTAGCGCTAGGCACCTCTCGTTCAATACATGCTTTTTTATGGAAGAAAATAACCCGGTGTTCTAGCGCCATATTTTTTGGTAAATCTGTTGTTTGTTATCTCTTTGTGCTCTGAGCACGTGAATATAGCGCCGGCGCAGTAGCCCAGGGGCCCTACTATGTAACTCGATTCTACTTTCGAATCATTCGAAAGTTATTATATTATAAAGGGCGTTCGAACGTTTTTATTGTAGAATCGAGTTACATGGTAGGCCCCCAGTACTCATTTGCAGCATTGCTTCTGCACAGTGCACACCTCGGTGTTTGCATGATATTGGTTTTATAAAAGAAAAAAACGCTTTCCTTCGTATTTCTTCCAGCGTTGCCACAATGATACAAGTGTAACAAAAGTGTTACACTTTTCAATTATTTTATAGTTTTGTTACAATAGGGCTGTTTTTTTGGGAGGAAGTCCGGTACCTTGTATTGTAAATACATGTAAAGCAAAAACAACAAAGATACAGGGGATAAACAAAGATACAGGGGATAAAAGGATGAGTAAATCTTACAAGGGATACCGTTTTTTTGGATTTACAATACAAGGTACCGGACTCCTCCCAAAAAAACAGCCCTAATGTTACTTTTTTTTCCGTTTGGTTACACTTTTCCCGTAAAAATTTTTTTGTTTTTTTTTCGTTAAAAAATATTGAAAAGTTCTCTTTCGAACCATTTGTATGTGAATTCTATAGTCTGCTTTTACATTGAGACGTTCTTAGCTCGACGCTTTTCGAAAATACGTGAGAGCAAAGAGTGAAAGCATCTTTTTCAATCTATGTTTCTCTTTTACCCTACAGCATTTTCGAATTGCGTCGAGCTAAGAAGGTCTCCATGTAAAAGCAGACATAGTATTTTAGAGGGAACGTACTTAGTTACGCGCCGTTCGGGCAGCAGATGGCGAAGTAGGTCTATCTATTGATGAAAAAAAAATGTATAAAAACAAAAATGAAATTATTTTATACAAAACTATGTCAGATTAAAAAGAGGTTCGATGTTACGAATGAAAAATTAAAAAATATTGTGCTTCTAGATCCTGGAAAAATTGTTTCTGAAAGCAATTGTATCTTGCCACTATCAAATAATTTCCCGAATTTGTATGATCCCGAAAAAAAAAGAAAAAAATATGCACTGAGTTTAGAAAGTTACAGTTACAACAAAACTTAAAATATATTGACGACATTGAATTAATTTGGGGCCGTGTTAAATCTTTACAAAATCCACAAAAAGAGAAATTTTTGAAAATGTTGTACAATTTTCCAAAAAAAATATTAAGCTTACTTCACAGTTCCGCTACTGCGAAACGTGTTTTTTCTGAACTTCATTAAATAAAAAATAATAAGGCGAACTAATATGATTTAAAAACAATTGAGGCAATAATATTTGCAAAGCAAATCAAAGACTTGTACTTGTAAGACTAATGAGAAAAAACGAATTTATTACAATTTCTTAGTATGTATGTATGTACATATGTATATAAAAACGAAATGTGATAAGGTGTTCCTAATAAAGTTTTTTTTTCTTTTTTTTTAGTTAAGAAAACATGTTTTTATTATTATTGTAGTTTTTTTTTCAGTTTGTTACATTTTCTTTCCATTTGTTACACTTTTTGAAAAAAATTGTTACACTTTCAAAAAGACCTGCGGCAACATTGATTTCTTCCCATGGACACATGCTTATAAACAAAAATGTATATGGCAGGTTTGCAGGTTGAGGTAGGTTTCTGCTTGAAGAACAAGAAAATAACCCGCTGGTCTCCGACTTATTTCATGAATTTGTTTGTGTCTCCGCACTGGACTGATGTGTCAAAGGTTGCCACTTTGATAACAAATGTGCGTGGGTATTAGATCTCATAGCATGATAGCATAAAGCATATTTTTGGCAAAACATGCAAAAAATAATTAGAATTTTTCTAAAGTGGCACAACTGGCCTAAATGAATTCAGTTCCCAATGAACCGTATTTTATTTGAAAAACGCAGTTTACCAGCAGAACGCAGTGCAATACTTGTTTAAATTGATTTAGTGCTTTTTGTGATTTTTTTAAATTCTACAAGTTTAGACTTTAAAAATTGAAAAGTGCAAAAAGTCTGAAAAGTTTTCCGATAGTAAGTTTCTGTGGTTTGATTATGGCCTTAATATCTATTGACTTTTGCTTAACTGATTTACACTTAGAGGAAACAAGTAGTCTTAATTAGCTTAGTTTTATAAAAAAAAAAGTTATGACGCTCTACCTAATAGCAAAGTTGGTTTGAAATACTTGACTTTTTGGCTTGATGCGAAGACAAACATTGCACAAAAAAAATTTTAAGTAAACTTTTTTTTTGTTGGTGACTAAGTTTCCTTCGAGTTACCTTTTGGAATTATTCACCCCTCGCCACTGCACTCTACAATCGTTTCGCTGAAAATTCTGAAACTTTTAAGTTTCAAACAATTTGACCCCAACAACCACCATCTCCTAACGATATTCAATAAATACATTTTGTATATTCCCACATACAATTACAAGTAACAGCCGTTAAAGCCAAATGTAAATACAAATAAATTGCATTTGCATTTTGCAACTTCATAAAATAATGAACATCAAATACACAAAACCCAATTCAAATAGATTAATCAATGGCAGGATTTCGATAGTTTGATACAATGCAATGGTGGTATAACAGAGTAGAAGCGGGTATTGAATATTTCAACACAAAAGGCTTTGGATGAGACCTACAGGTGCGGTCAGCGGATTTTCATCAGTCATTTGAATTCAAATGCAGTCAATTATCGCAAATTGACATTTGAATAAGTCATGGGCTATTAATTGTCACTTCCGGTAACCGGATGCAAACAACTGCAACAGACAAACTCGCACCCATAAATACGCATATGTGTGGGCAGTGGGTACTCACAAAGCAGTTTAGCATTTTTAATGAGAAGTAGCCTGAGTCAGGGCTCTTGTGTGTATATTATTCCTCGCTATTGTTTGCAAATTTCATTCAAAACAGTCCTTCATTTGATGATATGAAGTTCCTTACTATATCCTTATTAGCAACGGCAATGGCAGATACCTACTAAAGCTCACATTATGCATTACTTACTACCGGAATCAGCAAAAATCTCAGTTTGAAAGTATTCATATTCAAATAAAATATTAACTTATAAGCACTGCTCAGTGCTCAAGCCTCAACAAAATCATAACCTCAAAGAGGCCACATCCTACAGTCCTAACCGAAACAAGCTTTTAGACTCAATGCTATAGTCTTATGAACTTGGACATGGGTGTTGTAAAGAAGAATTGTTTCCGAAAGTGGCAGTGGCCATCAGATGGACAGATTTAATCATCGTGTGTATTAACTTTTTGATGGACCTAAGCATACATACATACATACATATGTGCTTAGACGATGTATGAATATATCTTGAATAAAGTCCAACCCCCAAAAAACATCCGCCACTGTGACCAGTGACCACCACTATGCATGGATGCTATTCGAGTATAGGGTACCCAGAATGTCCTCCTTTTGCTATGAAAGTTTAATGAGCTAACAACATGACAAACTTTAGTCCGATCCTGAAATCCTGATGGAACCGGAATCAACCGCAACATCAACAGAGTCAGTCAGCAGTTACAGGAACCCTATTCTACTCCTTTGATTCGTACTCTGCTCTGCAGAATACTCGCCCACCCTGTTGTGTCGTATTTTTCCATGAACTTTCATTCAGTCGTTTAAGTCCGAATACGAATGGTGAAGAGAACATCAACTTATTTCCGGAGCTTAAAATCCGCTCGTACAGAATGCTTAAAAAGTCGGTGACTTCCTGGGACCTACTCGTCTACTTAAATATTCTGTAAGGCAAGAAAGCAAAAAAGGAGGACGAATGGTTTCCAAATTATGGGTACGTCGTCGTTGCGTATTGCGTTTGGAGTTTTATTCTGGTGATAAGAGGAGAGGAGTTGAAAATAGTAACATGAGAGATGATTTTATAGTAAGTACTTTATGGATGTTGTTTGGTATGACAGAAGCTTGTGTGTGCATTTGTTGGCAATTAATTAAGAGCGAGAAGTTATTTTTTTTTTTTCTGAGTTTGGTCTCACCTCAGTTCACTCACTGAAAATTTATTGTATGTGTTTACGTGGATGAAGTTGGTGAAAGACATTTTGCACTCATGTGGGTAAGACTTACAAAGTTATTAAGCTGAGAAAGTCGGTAAACTTTAAAGGAAAAATGAAAAGGAACAGAGCTCTTTATTTTTAATATGCTTACCGATTACAAAAGCTTCAATATTACAACCGTTACCACATTACTTGCCAATTTCTTTACCGGTTTGGCTTCGGTAGCCCTGCTGCCGTAGAACTATTGCTGTTTGAACCACAGAAGAACTTCATTCGGTAAAAGTTTTGTATTTTTTCATTGGAAGTGCTGTTCGATTCCATATGCGTTGATATAAACTTCAATTCTTTAGAAAATATCCACTTCGACTTATAAGCCTTGAACGCCAAAGTGGAACGTATTAACCTGCTACCTGCACAAAAAAGAGCAAACTTCGTGACTTTGCCGTTGCAATTTTCAGGTATTCTTTTGTTGATTTATTTCCGGGGTGGAAGCAGAAACAACTGTCAGCCCGAATAGACTGTTCAAATGGAAGAAGAGAGCATTTCGGCTCTCGACCAACGAATTCATATTTCATAGGCTAAATCTTGGTGATTGAATTAGAACAGATGCTCTCCAGTATTATTTATGAGAGAAATAAAGAATTTTGACATTCTGCAATTAATGCAATGACAACCACGTGTATCATGGTGGTAGACGGGGCCGTGGTGAAGGACGAATAAGTGAGGGCTCGATTTGTAGAAAGATCCGAAATATTTTCAAACGAAAGGATCACCTAGCTCATCCTCTCAATGGCTGTAACTTTACTTAAGCAATAGAGATTTTTGAGACAAAGATAACGCAGAGAGGTCGAGAAAGGGAGGAAAGAACAATGGCGTTTTCTTTTCAGAGAGATCGAAAGTTCGCAACATCGGAAGAAAGCAAGATCGAGGGATCGGAAGATTTAGAGATCAAAAGACCGAATGATCGAAATTCGATCTTTCTTTCTTTTGATATTTCAATTTTTGATCTTTCAATCTCTCAGTCCTCCTCCATGAAGAAGAAACTTACTGCTTGAGTTGATGGCAAAACTAACTTCTTTTCATGTTTTTGAGGCTGCGAGTGAGTCACTATGGCTGACTCATGGCACCCCAATATTTTCGGAAAGAACACAGTCAGATCTTCAATTTGATACCTACTTCCACCACTTACTATATAAGTTAAGTCGTGGTCGAAAAACGCACTATTAAATACGAGGCTGTCTATCATCTGCCATGGTTTTAGCTAGGAGCCCCAATATTTTTAGCTTCATCGCATCGAGCTCTAAAGCTTGGTGCTTTCAACCATTGACTGCAAGAGCTAAAACTTCTTTTAAGACGCCTTGTCCACGGACTCGGATAGGCTTCCCAGGTGCCATATGTCTTTGTCTCGAGAATCTCTATTGATGAACCATATTTGCAGCTATTGAAAGGATAGGCTATAAGTGATCGGACAGTTGCTTCTTGGACTAAAATGATGGCTGGCTCCTCCCTTGATTGGGTCAACGAATTGAATTGTCTGGCGTATTTTGCTTTCAAATTGTTTTTGTCTGAGATGTAAGCAATTCTTCCTTCCTTCCTTCCTTTTAATCAATTAAAGTTTTCCTGATTCTTAAGTTCAACTTGAATCCAAAGCCCTTAAATTAAATAAGCGTCTTTACAAGCCGATATTTGTTAAAACGCTAGTCTTAAGACTTTCGTTAATGATAAACGCCTTGTTCTTTCTAATGACTTTAGCCGTAGCTGTAACTTCTGTTTGCTTTGGTTGCATCTGGATGTATGTTACTAAAAGTAGCCATCAATCACTTTTTTTTGTTTCAAGAGCTGATCTCATCCAATGAAGCTAGTAACCAGTTCACGGCTATGTGAGAGAATGCGTTCCATGTTTATTACTCGCGAAAACTAATACCCGTGAAAAAATAACTATTGCATGTTTCTGGTGATCGTTTAAGGTGTCCCTTATATATCCTCTCTAGAACCCTCAGCAAGTTTACTTTTCTATAGAAACTCGTTGTTAAAATCGTTTGACAAAAATTCTTCCAACAAAAAAAGCCATTCCGTGCTTGCGGACTTTACGGACCTCCACACGGTTTCTCTAGAACCTCGCTCTCGTCATTAAAATCCTTTGACTATAAGTCTTCCAACATAGGAGGCCATTTCGTGATTCCGGACTTTGTGCACCTCCACACTGTTCCATTTAATTTTGCAGAATAGCCTTAGCAAAACCATATATGAGGAATCTGATTCCACTACCTAAATTGTCCTTTTTCCTTTGCTTTCAAGTTTTTCATTTGATTTAGCATCAACTCTTTTTCATTCGGGGAAATCTGTCGTTCCACGGACCGTCATTGAAAGATTACGGCCATTGGTACACGGTGGGCGATGGCAAGCTTCGAGTAGCTGTTGCATGATACTGATGGTTCTTTTCGTTAAGTAGCGCTGTGAACACTTTTCTTACATAGAAATATCGACAAAAAGAACTGCCCGAAAAAGATATGACCATTTACTTAGATGGAAGCTCCAGTAAACCATCAAAGAGACGCCGCGGGGACGTTGAAAATCTAACTTGACCTGTTCTATAAATAAAATTTTAGAACTTTAAGCTGCCAAGGTAATGCTTATCACCTTGTCATATTTCCAGCAAATTTTTTAACTAATCCAATTCAAACAATCGCGCTAAATATCATTCATAATAAAGAAAAGTATTGGGGCAACGAAAACTAACAAATTCATTAGAACACCAGTAAGACTTAAGGATTAGGTATATTCCCCATTAAATCCTCTTACCGCTCGCTTGGACTTTATTGTATATAAGAAATAATTGGCCGATTAGAGCTTCTCATAAACTTTCATTTGCTACCGCATGCGATTCAAATAATAAAAACACACTTTTCCCGCAATGAAACTCAATTTATATGAAAATAAACCAAATTTCCCTCAACGCGAATTCAATTTACCACAAATATATCTGCATGAATGCTATGGAGGACAAGAATACAAAAAATAAAAATAAGAAATGAAATTTTAACAAAACAAACAAGCCCCCGAAAAAATGAAAAACCAATTTACCCACTTTAACCGGGGCTAACAATCTTTCAAACCTCAGAACAACAAGCAAAATGGCGAAGGCGAAGGGACTACCAGTCCCGCAGTAACAGACTCTTACACACAACAACAAAAAAAGAAGAAAATTAAAATAAAAACCGATTTTCTTCGACGACGACAACAACGAAAAGTGGTAGTGATGATGGTGGTGATAATGATCATCATCATCATCATGGTGGCGATGGGGTTGAACATTGCCCTACTCGATGGATGGGCGAAGTCATACTTTTATACCCTTGGGTATGAAATGAAATCAACAAGGAGAGAAAAAAAGATTGGTTATAAAAACATTTTCCGACTTCACTCCCACTCAGATGGTATTGTGTACGCATAGGCTAAATCAGGTAAAACCTTAAATCTCCAACTCAAGCATATCTCTATCCCTCTTTTACTGATTGTGTGTTGTCACCCCCCATTCATTCATAGCTTTGAAGATTGACGGAGATGAGGTATGTTATGTTAGGATATACGAATATGCCGCACTCCGGGATTATGATTATACTTTGCAAAATATCGGAAGTGCAACTTCAGTGTCCTTATACCTGGCCCCCGCATCCGCATCTTCTACAACACTGTTCTCATCGGCTCAATAAGGAACTGGGACAGAGGATGGATAGATGCAAAGTATGTTTGGAAAAGAAAATTCTTTCGACACTGGAGGGTGTAGTTTAGACATCAGTAACAAAAGACAACTCCATTCTCATGTCAAAAGAAAATGTAAAAAAAAAAAAAAAACACACATTTTTCCTTTCCTGTGCTGTTGCGCCGACAGGAGGACTGCGTAGGAAATCCTGAAGCTGACACCAGGAAATGCCCCCTGTCCAGGATCAGATACATGTTACCTTCTTAATTGGGATCTTTCTTGGTATACACCTACATCTATATAAATATATACATTTTTTTTATTTAATGACCTATTATCTAAGCTTGTACTCGGTAGGTATCCCTGACTCACGTTGAATGTAATTTCTGCCCTTGTAAGGCCTTAGCTTACTTGGGTTGCAAACGAAAAATGGATGTTTAATTGGAGTCAATTGCACGTTGGGGGGTAAATAGAAAGCACAGACGCATAGAGAGCGTCAATTGACTTGGTTTATCCATGGGTGATAAAAACCTCTGGAAACCAATATCGACGTCCTCATTAAGAGTACTTTCATTGTTGATGTCTGTGCGAGTGTTTGTGTTTTGTTAAATAGGCTTCTGCTTATACTTAGGCATTTGATTTAAAAATAAAAATAAGACAAACGAAAGAAGAAATGACTTACAAGACGTGATCTTGGAACACAGTTAGTTATAATTATTGGTTTTGCCTTTTATTCATTTGAACTTGATGAACAGTTCACAACATTTTATATCTGATTCTCTGTCAATATTTTACTGACAAAAAGTATTGGCAAGCGTTTGATTGCTGACAATGTGCAAAAATAGTGACAAAATGTCTTCCGTGTAAGTATAAGGTATAATCTCACTATGTATTATAACAGGAGTTTTCTAGAATTCTTTTTTTACAAAAGTTTCTGATAAATGTTTTTTTTTTTTGGCTAAGCGTGTATCTGCATTCAAAAAGTAATTTTAGACGCCTAATCCCCTACTCGATCGAGAAATGCCTCAATCATCTTGTCATAGACAATGGACGTTAGAGAGCAATGCAGATTTCTCCAAGAATCCAAGTTTTTGAAGTTCAAGGTCAAGGTAAAGTGGTGTTTGTATGCCAACTCAAACGAGTCTTTAATTGGGTATACTGATATCCGCCTGAAAAATATTATTGAATAACTGAAATTTCTTCAATAATCAAAAATGGTCAAGACTGGGTCGGACGAACTTCCGATTGTGTGCTAGATACGACATATGATATCAAAATCTTAAGGCTGAGTAAAAAGTTTTGGTATTAGCTCTTCATAATATATTTGGTGGTACAGGGTTGCCAAATACACATTAAATATGAAAATTAAATTAAGTCACATAAAATAATGAAAAAATTAAATTAATATTCCAAAGGTTTCAAGCCAAAATCTATAGACGCCATTCTGCAATTGCTAATACATATAAATAATGAAAATTTTATTAAAATCGTTGTACCACTTTTTCTGAAAAACTATTTTTTGAAAGTCAAGTATGCAAAGTTTTAGATCTTGCTAGAAGTTGTTTTGAAAAAAAAAATTTTTTAAATCAAAGTTATATTTTTGAAGTTACTTTCAAAAATCAAAATTTCGTCAGCATCGTATAAGCCATTAACGAGAAAGTCGGTTTGGAAAAAAACGGTACTATGGGAGGTACCATTTTTAGACTTTTTCCATAGTTTTTTCTTACATCGAAAGAAAGACAATCCAAAATTAATCCTTCACAGAAAATTTTATGGAAATCGTTGGAGCCGTTTTTGAAAAAAAATAAGTACTATCATATCGATTGTATGGCAGGTACCGTTGTTTCAAGATCTAGAGACCAAAAACCCCTCTGAAGGCTGCCCCACAGACCCTAACTGCAAATTTTGAAGAAAATTGTTCCAGCGATTCAGGCTGCAGATCCATACATATTGACTGACAGTTACACAGAATTGCAGAACTCACTTTTTTCGTATTCTCTATCATCGTAATGTCATTGCCTTATAATAGCTATAATCGCGAGTAAAAGGTCTTCTCTGACACTGCAAATAATATTTATATTATGTCTACTAACAAATAAAATAAAAAATAAATAGGGTGGCGTAAGAGAGCGAGGAGCCCCAGAGCCAAGCGCATTCCTCACAATCATGCCTTGTGAAATAATGGAGGGGACCAACAAACTTCTGTCGGTTCCGAACGGCTAATCGAGAAAGCACTTTTCATGACTATGAATTTACTAAAGGAGGACTTTCCAAATCCTCGCGAAAATGATACTCTAGGAAAACATTGTTGCCTCTGTTGAGATTCGCACCACGAACCCCTGGGTTCCTAACCATCAAGCCAAGGGTGCCACATCTAATAACAAATCCTCTTTTAGCAGGAGCAAATATACTAATTAAATAATTCACTTTTAAATTTTTTAATTTCAAACTCCGAATTACGATAAATTTTTTGTGTTGGTGTTCGTGAAAGTGGGTCATGTCCGCACCTGAAGATAAACTGGGTTTCATTCCAGGATGGTTTGAGTTAACCAAGTAGTGTCCGCATATGCAAAAAAGTTTTAAGTTTATCTTTTTGTCTTAAGTTAAAAAGAGACAGACATAAAGTGTGAGAAGAACGTCAACGACGTATGAGAGAATTCATTCTCTCTCCACTCACTTCCACTCTCTTAAATGTCAAATTCAATGGAATATTGGAAATAGTGCATTCAGCGCCTTTGGTTTCGAGTAGGTTATCTCGAAACCCAGTTACTAAAAAGGTTTCATTTTGTATGGCAAACCACTTGGTTATCATGTGGTTTGGGATTGTTTTGAGTTAAAAAAGTTTAACTCTCAGGTGCGGACATGGCATTAAACTACGTTTCATTCCAGGATGGTTTGAGCTGTTTTCCCATATGAAAAAAAAATTTTGAGGTGATGTTTTAGTCTTAAGTTAAAAAAAAACATACATGAAATGTGAGTTGAACGTAAACGAAACGACGTATGAGAGAATCACTTCAGTCAAATTCACTAGAATATTGGAAATAGTGCGTTCATCGCAGAAGGTTTTAAATCTTTTCCTTTTGAATGTCAAACTACTTTACATGTAGGTTTCGATAAAAAGCGGCGATAAACGGTGGAAAATGGAACAAAATTCTATGAATTTAGTAGGGTTTCGTTCCGGTTCTCACTTACCTCGTTTCCACTTAGAATTGAATCACACTTCAATTTGAATTAGTGGCAGTGTATACCTATATCGAATTGAAATAGGATTACCCGATCCCGATGCAGCTCTTGTAGCTGGATCGATTCGTAAGAGTGTGTGTATACTGTATACCTAGATCGAGTAATCGGTTAATCGAGTGTGTTGGTGTGTGTGTTTTTTTAAATTTAAGTGAACCAGCTGAAATTGCACACACACACTTACATGCATATGTCTACTCACTTCGATTTCATTTGCATTCGATTTCTCGATTCGGTGAGGTAAGTAGATACCTGCATCGAAATCTGAATCATAATCTAATTCGATTACCCGATCCTAAGTGGAAACATGGTGAATGTTTCTCGATCGATGTTATCGAGGCGATAGTTACAGAACAGGGGCACAGGTGGGGACTCAGCATTAGTCGTCTTACATAAGGAAGTCTATATAACATGAGGAAGTTTGGACTGGTAGTGTAATACTTTAGCAAAATCCAAGCTACGGACGATGCACAAAAGAACTGTTTGACCGCTCTTAACTGCCTCTAAACAAAACGTTTTTTAGCAAATGTAAATATGTGATAGGTTTTGATATTTAATATAGTTCTTTGTTTTCCCTGTTGATTTTGTTGTTGCATTCCATGAACAAATATTCAAAAAGAGCTCTAAGCACAGTTTTAGAATACATTTGTTAATGAAGATTGATTTCCATTTGTTTCAGCATCCAACTTAAAGCTTTTTAAGCCCATTTACCCTACGCTACATTTATCGAAACAACATTCTTTCAACCGCTTTTACGCCACCTACATATCTTTCCCTCTACGCACGTGCAAGATTTGTTTTGGTGTTATTTGACGTTTCCAAAAAAAATATTCCCACCTCGTGTCTTTTATCCTGCTTACTTACGGATTTATTGCATTTGAATTTTGAAACAAATTTTAATTTTGTTAAAGTAGTGTTCTCTTAAAATTCAACATGGGTAAAAAATCAGAAAAGAAAACCTCCATAGTTAATAATCAAGGAATTATTAAACCACATGACGAAAAAAAAACTAAGAAGCAAGCTGCGAAGTTAAAGAAAGTAATAAAAAAAGAACTAGTTGAAGTTCCTGAACCAAAATCACCCAAAATAGGTGAGACTACAGTGAAAATAGTTGAAGATGCTAAGGCTGCGAAGTTAAAGAAAGTAATAAAAAAAGAACTAGTTGAAGTTCCTGAACCAAAATCACCCAAAATAGGTGAGAGTCCAGTGAAAATAGTTGATGAAGATGCTAAGGCTGCTAAGAAAGAAAGTAAGAAGCAGAAAAAACTTGAAAAGAAGCAGATAAAACTTGAAAATAAAATCAAAAAGGAGGCCATCTCTCCAGAAAACAGTCCAGAGAAAAAAGTTGCATTTGAAAATGGAAAAGAATCTTCTGAAATTACTGAAAATGGAATAAAAACTGAGGAGAAGGTGGACAAACAAGAAACTTCTAGTTCACCCAAGAAAACCCCGAAGAACAAAAAACCAGTCTTACCCAAGTCTACCCCCGAAAAACAGAAGACTCGTAAGTCTCTTAACATATCGTTTGTATATAATGTATTGTCTAATTTTTGTTTTTTATCTTTGCAGTGCACAATAGTCCTGAACACAACGTTTTCGTTGGAAACCTGCCAACAAATACAAAACGTGTGCAATTAGTAAAGCTTTTCGCTCCATTTGGTGAGGTAGCTTTTATTCGTTTTCGCACAGCTAATGGAAAAGTGATCTACAAAACTAAACAACGCAAGGCAAGTTTGACCCTTAATGCCTATGTTGTGTTTGCTAAGGCGGAATCTGCTGCCAAAGCACTTGAACTAAATGGAACCAAATTCAAAGAAAATATTCTACGAGTAGGAAAGACTGACAAAGGAAATGAAAACCATAACCCCAAGTGCACAGTCTTCGTTGGAAATCTTAAGTACTGTAAGTTTTGCAAACAGTAGTTTTTAAATTAAATCTAAGCTTCGTTTACCTTTGTAGCGGCGACGGATGCAAAACTGCAACAGATATTTTCGAGTTGCGGAGAGTTAGAATATGTGCGAACTCTTCAAAAACCCGAAGGTTGCATAGGTGTGGCATATGTTTGCTTCAAAAGCCCCGATTCTGTAGGTCTGGCCTTGGAGCTCAACGGAACCATGCTCGATGAACGACCAATAAATGTTGAGCGCTATTCCAGCAATAAACTCGGAGCCAAGGAAAAGAGAGACATTAAAGCTAAAATGATGAATGTTGGCAAGAAAGTTCTTCAAAAGGGAAAGAACGACCCTGATTCTTTCAAGAAAAGAACTCCAGGAATTGGAGCGAAGTACTCGGAGAAGGTCGACAACGACGATGATGATGAAAAGAGTAATGGAAAAAAACCTTTCAAAAAAGGAAGCCCGAACAAGAACTTTGCTGCCGGTGACAAAAAGAAAAAGTCCGAGTTTCGTGGTGTGAAAACCGAAGTGATCAAGAAGGTAAGACCGAAGAATTTGGAGAATGAGTTTTTGAATAGTTTAACTTTTAACTCACTTTCAGAAACCCAAGAAGAAAGTGCCGAGTCAGATGAAGAAACTGGCCAGTAAAATTGCTCCCAGGGACGATTAGGTTATAGACGTTGTTTTTAAAAATATATTGACCTAAGAAAATCTGTTTAGTTTGAATTACATATCTACTGTAAGCCAATGTAGACTTTTTTTATGTTGAAGAGGCTTCGTAGTCTTCCCTTACAATATTCTTGACAAAGTGGGTTGGTTTAAGGCGAAGGCAGACTAAGGGCTGATACATTTTTGCTTTTTTTTTGCGAGATAGACGAGCATTTACTTACTACGCTGATTCAAATATTGCTCATGAAATAAGATTGATTTTCAGACATCTTTCTTAAGGCCAGAAGCAGCACCTGATCTATCAGCCTCGAGATGACTACTCTCAACGGTTGAATATGAAGTTTATGACCGTAGGGGACAAAGTGAACAGGAAGTAGACAAACTAAGCGGTTAGAGAATCCACGGCATTCTTTTTATCGCGTAGCAGGGGTTTTGTTTGCCTCGTTATCGAACACTAGCTTCTAAGCTTGCAACTGTTCTATAATTTCCCGAATATGGCTACAAACAAATTGAGATCTGGAAACCTAATGAGAAGTTTTTGTAATGACTTTCATAAATTAAACTTAAAGCACGGGTCACACATGGCTGGTTGCCAGCGGCGAGTCGAGTAGCCGCTACTACCAGCCGCTGATCAGCTTTGTGTGACCACGAAATTCACCACACTCGCTGGCCAGCCGGCGATAAAATTAGCAGCGGCTGGCAAAGTTAAACTTTTGGCTGCTAAAATAGAAAAATACTGCTACACTTTCTGTTTCGTAGATTTTTCATTCAAAATTATGTCAAATATCATAAACAGGTGTAAAAATTAAAAATTAAGTTCAAATGCAATTTTTGTAGTATTTTCTGTAGCTGTTTGTTGAGAGAAGCTGGCAAGTAGCACCCGAGAGATAGCCAGCCGCTTCCTGCTTCTGCTACTGCCAGCCGCTGGCAAGAAGCGGCTGCCAAGCAGCCCTGTTTGACCCGTGCTTAACCCAGGTCTTCATAATCTTTCGTATTTATTTCTTAACTTGTTTAAAGGAATGAATTGTTAAAACGTTTCTCTTTTACCTCCCAGCACTAGCCAATTGCTTTCTCAGTTTTGTCTGTACTTCTAGTGGAAAGCTCTTGACGGCTTCTTTCGCACAATTCAAGCAGAACGTTGATACGTAGTAAAAACTGCACTCAACATCTCGACAAACCACTCGTTCGCAGAGACAACAGTGAGCACCTAAGCATATAAAAAATTCTGCCTTTTTTCGCCATCGTGGTGGATGCGGTTGAAAAGGATCGCGCATTATGTAACTTTCCTCCATTAGCTTTACACCGAACACAAATGGTGGTTCAGTTCCTTTGTAGTGAACCATTTCATTCATTCCACAGGAATCGCAACAAAAGTTTATCCTTGGGATTCGATCGTCTTCCTCAGTTGGAGGTGCAGGTTCAGTTGGTATTTCCGGAGGCAATTTCATGTGATCGATTTCTTCTTTTTCTGTTTTGATTGGGCATTCCTCAGACTGGAGAAACTCTTGAGTTGCAGAAGATGATGTCCCTGGTTGGGGCGAAGACTCTTTCATGGCTGCAAGAAGACAAATCAACGATGAGCATATAAATGTGTGGCAATAAAATCAAAAGAATCAGTTTTTTAGGATCTAAATTCGTTTATTTTTCTAAATACATTTATACAGTTGGCTGAGAGATTTTTCAATCATTACGTAAGGAAGATCGACTTGGAAGTTCATTAGGCCACCAGTTAGGTTTGTAAGTTTTGCAGGAATCACCATCCACCATAAGCTCTTGCCCATTCAATACTTTTTCCACTCTTAGCAGAGCCAATGCATAGTTCTGACTTATGCCACGGATGGTGCCCACAGAAGCTCCTCCTTGTGTTTGCACATTCGTCACATTTAGGTCGGGATTGCTGGTTAATTTTAGAGGCATAAGCCGTTTTCTTATAACTCCTGTATGATATACACGAGCAGTGAGCTCTTGGCCGACGTAGCAACCTTTCTGAAAGGAAACTCCATGTAGAAAATCACAGTTTGCTTCAAGCGGAAAGCATTTGCCTGGTGGATGGTCGACTATACCCTCCCCCACTCCATAAATATACCGATGTTTGCTATATTCATATGAAGTCGGCTGCTCCAATTCGACTTCGGGAAAAAGTTTTTCCACATCATTCAGTTTACTGCCAGCGGGTTGTAAGACTCTCATACCAAGTTCTTTCAAACGCGGATCTAGGCTTAATAGTCCCTGTCCTAAATTCGACATATTTGGTTTGGGTGGGTCGCCATTATGTGTAGGATTATATACAACCCATGGAGTTAACTCTGCATTCAAACAATCAACATTGATCTTCCGCCGTACACGAAACAATCGGAGATGTCTTCGCAATTCATTGGAAATTTCCCGATCGCATTCTATAATGAATATATCCGAGTCTGGAGTTCGATATATAATTGAATCATACAAAACTCTGCCGGCGTTGTTAAGGAACATTGTAAACATAGATGAATTTCCATCTGTGTGTAGGTGATTCATGTCGTTTGTAACTAGGCCTTGCAGAAAGGGAACAACTTCTGCACCTTGTACTCTAACAAGAGCTCGTTTGGAAAGTGGCTCGGCGAGGAACTTTGTCGAAGCGACAGTTTCTGCCAAGCGCACACACTGCCTCAGACATGTTCTGTGGAGCATATTCATTGCTATTCGATATGATTCTGCAACAAGAACACACAAATCTGAGACAATTTTTTACGTAATTTGAGTTAAATTGTCTTTTATTGTTTTTTTTTCTTTTTTAGGAACGCTTTCAAGCTTACATAACTAAAAAAAAGACTTATTTGAATTACCTTTATTTGTTAATCTACAGCTATGGGAATTATAATTTGTAAAAACTCTAAAATAAAATAATAAATAAAACTTCGGCAGATTTCGTTTGGTTGACAAAAGAGGCACAGAAATGTCAAAGTACAGACAGCTGTTTGGAAGATGTGTTCATCAGGTAAGTTATGTTGACTTCCATTGGGATTACAAAAGCACTTTTTAAAAATGCTTTTTCGTTGCTTGATAGAAGTGACAAAACAAAAGTACTTTTCTTTGTCATTTTATCATTGTGTATATATATACGACCGTATTTATTAGATTTCCCTAAATAGCTCTGAACAGATGAATAGATATGTAGTGAATAGCACTCTATTCTACGTTGAATAAATTCTTATTTATAAACCATTATAGTTATGATGTGCATATCTTACCTATCTATAATCTAGATTCCAGAATATAATTTATAGCATTGAGCGGTAATTCACAGGTGTACTTCACTATCGAAAACAAACCGGTCTCTGAAAGCCATCTATGTATCCGCTGGCGTACTAACATTCCCTTGTCATTTCACAGTAGCGATGACAAAAACCTATTCAGTCGCTATACTACCTAAATCGGCGTTCAGCATATTCTACCTCTATGTTACGTTCAAAAAGTTTTATAAATACATTTTTCTGTTCAGAGATATTTTAATAGATAAGCGCTATTCACTCCCTATTATGGGTTTATAAATAAGGCTGATATTTAATTTTATTATGTACATAAAATGATATAATCAGAATAACTTAACTGAATGAGAAAATGCATTACATTTTTTATTCATTGAGTAAAGAAAGCAGAGGAAGTTCTTATTCACTGCGTAACTCAGCGTTTAAGAAAAGTGACAATCGAAGTCAAGCAAAGTATTTAAGAAATTGTTTTATATGAACAACGGCATGCTACAGCGCCATGCTACAGCAGCATGCTACAGCGGCATGCTACAGCGGCACGCTACAGCGGCATGCTACAGCAGCACGCTACAGCGGCATGCTTCAGTGGCATGCTACAGCAGAATTCTACAGAGGCATGCTACAGTAGCATGCTACCTCTGCATGCTACAGCAGCATGCTACAGCGGCATGCTACAGCGGCATGCTACAAAGGCACGCAACAAGGACAAGCGACACGAGTCAGCGACAACTACAACTAGTATGAACGTACAACTAGTATGATAGTATGTAAGTTGAATGGCACTGAGATGAAGATGCTCATAGGACAACGGGCATCAAAATCCGTGGAAGTCTTCAAAAATACCATCGAGAGAACTCCCCCAAAAAGTCAATATCATGCAACGCTCAGACATTATCAAAAGGTGTATCATTGTTGCCAACTACACATTTATTCTGAAAATTTAATTAAATCACACAAAACAACTTAAAAAACAATTTAATTATATATTAGGTTTCAAGCGAAGATTCAAACCCCCATTTTTTGCAATTGCTAATATATATAAACAGGACTGCCAACTACACTTTAATTTTGAAAATTTGATTAAATCACACAAAGTGTTGAAAACAATTCAATTAAATATTCCAAAGATTTCAATCGAAGATCTAAAGACGCCAATCTTTTGCAATATAAATAAACGCTGAGAATTTTATCAAAACAGTTTTAGCAGTTTTTTTTTTCAAAAAACGGTTTTTTATTTTTCACTTTTTCTAAAAACGAGTTTTTGAAAAGTCAAGTATTCAAAGCTTAAGATCTTGGCAGAAGTTTTTTTGACAAAAAATTTAAAAAAAAACAAATTTATAGTTTCTAAACATCCAAAATTTTATAAAAAATTTATAAAAATTTCTAAAACTAAAATTTTTCAAATGTTGATACGCAATCTTTCTTAAGCAACCTACGACTTCTAAGAAGATACAAAATGTCGTTAATATCGTGTTACCCATTAACGAGGAAGTCGGTTTTGAAAAAACGGTACTATGGGAGGCACCGTTTTTAAGACTTTTTTCAATCTTTTCTTCCATTGATAACTCACAAGTGTATAATGTTAGACAAGCAACGATACATTTTTGTAAGAGTTAAAGGTAACAAAGTGGTCATTAAATAGAGTTTTGATGGGACAAAATATGAAGTACTGTCGCACCTTTACAAATTACTTACACTTTTCTTTTTATTTTGTTAATTTCATGTATAATGGGTTTTTGTTGATATTTTCATGAATAACTTTTCACTTATAGCAAACAGATAAAAACGGTTTCTTAATTTTTTGTACAAAATAAAAAGACTTTTCCCCGGTAGGTATGTATTAAACCGTTATTGAATAAAACAAATTTGCCATTTGTTTTTATTGGTTTAATATAAAAAATACTTTGGCGTCAAAAATCTTTCTTATATAGGCTAACTTCAAAAAATGAATGATGCCATCGTCATCAGCACCTTCAAATTATCTTTAGTAGCCTGTCGGTTTTTCAAACTAGCACAGTGTTATTAGCAGTGGCAGTTGATCTGGGGCACAAGTATTTGAAAATATTTTAAAGAAAAACTTTCATCAAACTGACCTTCTTCTAGCAAATCGATTTTGTGCAATTCAGTCGTTTTAATTCAATCCATTCGTACTTCGAAAGTCGTTTTAACAAAACTTATACCCTTTTTTTTTCAAGAACAACACAAAGGTCTTCCATTTAAAAAGGTTTATAAGTATCGATTCCTCAGAAATGTTTAAAATTATAAAACGTTGAATATTAAAATTTGCATGGATATGTCATGGCTATGCATCGAATCGATGTTTGCAAGTCACAACAGTAATAACCTGCCCTGGATGATTTACTATATCCCATGTATGTAATTAGAACTCTCCAACATATCATTTCTCATGTAAACTCAAATTAAAGCTATTAAAATTACTTGTATCAATATTTTGATTTGACAACGAAATTATTTAATTACCACTTTCTAAAGTCATCACATCGGAAATCATATTTAATTCAATCCTTTCAATCCATAGAAATTGCTTAAGGACTTTTCAGCCTATATATAAGAAATTCTAACAAAATTCAATGTAGTAGTGGATTCTATTCAAAAACATTAGAATGAGCGTTGGTACACAAATATTTCTCTTCAGACAAAGCAAATGTCTTGCTCTTATGGGACACTCTCTTGCTCAGAATGCTAAAGAATCCAACTTACAACTGATACCACAACTATTTGTGGCATTATTGGTAGTGTCTGCTCAATATCCAATGATTAACTATGCAATTTATCATAGAGCTGATCTCGAACTAGCCACCGCTAGTATGAGCATTGATTTTACCAACATGCTGACTTTTATCAAGATAGTAACGTTTCTTGTGAACAAAACCATGTTTTTGGAAATAATAAATGAGTTGAAATTGATGTGGCTTAATAGTGAGGAAATTTGTAAAATCATAACTTCTACTGATTTTTATTTTCATTAGGTGACAAATTTGCGTCGAACTTCCTTAAAATGGCTAACATCATGGCAGATCGTATGGTAAATCTTTATTTCTATTCGGTTGTCTTTACAGGAGCATACTTCATGATTGGACCTTTATTGAAGATAGCATTTGCGAAGGCCTTCAACCAACATGTGGTCAGAGAACTACCAATGGCAATGAGGTATAATTTTATTGATTCAATTTGAGATTAAAAAACTTATTTCATACCACAGGTTCTTCTTTGATGCGGAACGAACACCAGGATACGAATGCGCGTATATTTACACCGCTTTTATAACTGCAACTGTGGTAATATATGCTGTGGCAATTGATGGGTTATTCATAGCATTTGCAATTCATCTGCGTTCTCATTTTCGACTGTTGCAATACTATATTGAAAATAGTGAATTCAACACAAGCGACGACGAAATCAATAGCGAAATTTGTTCATATATCAAATACCATACAAAACTTCTGATTCTTGCTGACAAAATATGTCAAACCTACAAGCCAATCATTTTTGGACAATTTTTAATTACATCTCTGCAAGTTTGTGTGATCGTCTACCAGCTTCTGGCAGTAAAACAACTTTTTTTCTAATTGTTTCGATTGCTTTTTTGAATCAATTTCTTTTTGTTTTCGCACAAGCATATGGATAACACGATGGTTCTGGTGGTGTATATGACATTTTTGGTGTCCATAATGATTCAGTTGCTGATTTATTGCTACGGTGGAGAAATCCTTAAAATTGAGGTAAGATATGAAATTCACCTTTTTTTTAAACTTGGGTTTCATGGATTTTAGGAGGAATTTTACAAATATGTATTCTGGTTTTTGTTCTAGAGCTCCTTGGTAGGAATATCTGTGCAATTATCTAAGCACTACAGATTATCACCCAAGTACCGCAAGATGCTCTGCCTCGTCATAATGAGATCTCAAAAGGAAGTCATAATTAAAGCTGGATTCTATGTAGCATCATTGGAGAACTTCATGATTGTATTAGTGTTTCCATTAAGCAGTCTCGTTGGATAATTCATTCTTTTTTTTTAGATCCTTAAAGCAGCAATGTCTTACATAACTCTTATTCAATCTATTGAGTAATGGTTAGACTTATATGGACAGGAGCCAGTCTTTATCACAAAAGCGCTTCAGTTATAGATTAACCACACTTCAACATATTTGAAAAACAACACCAGTAAACAAAAACTTCTATATTATCACATACATAGTTGCTTGAAGCTTCAAAGTCACGATCGGTTCCTGTTATGTTTCTCAGAATCAAGCCCGAAACGTGTGTTCAACTACCACTATTTATCTTAATCAAAATGATCTGTTCGCAAGGAAGATCTGTCTCAAAATTAATTATTGTGCTTCAAATAAAACTTAAAAATACTACACAAGTATAATCAACTCAGCTTCTCATCCACAACGTTTTTTTCGCTCTTCTGTCTAAGTGAACTTATTCATATCATTTGGGAATGGGACCAAAAAACTCAATAACGCCAAAAGGTATTTGTATACTGGGAATGATGATAATCTGAAGCATTTGTTTGACAGACTACGGAACCTGTGAAGACTAAGCGATTGCTTTTCTAAAGTAGTTATACTAATTTATGTATTAGTTTCTTTTTGATTGTTGACAATTGACTGAAGGGAGGTCTATGACAACTACCCTATATCGCAGCTACCACACAAATGGTAGACAACTAAAAAAAATCCGATCTTTATGCCTTCCTAAAAAATTTTGGTTTTCTTTAACAACACCAGGAGAAAGGAAACAAAGTACGACACAGTAGAAAATCACTCCGTCAAATATTTTGACATAGGCCAGTTCAATGCTTAATAACAGAAAGGTAGAAAAATATTCAAATGAGAAAATTCAGAGAACCTTTACTGCTAGAGAAAGCCCACAATGTGAAGTTTTGTCGCTCTCTTTGTGATGTTTCGAAAAGCTAACCAAACTGTAGGTCAGGTCATTGTAGGTGGTAGGTGCAATGAGCTTACCAAAGTATAGCCTGTGGTATGCTCGAGGAATTCCTTTGTAAATAAAATGCTAATGGGATTGTCGGATACAAAGATGTGGTGTTAATCGGCAGATTTGAACAGTAATATATATGTAGTTCCATTGACCGAAAAAAGACACCTTCCACTAATAAGGATCATAATGTGGCACGTTGTAACAATGAATCCAATCTCAGAATTGAAGCATTTAGGCATAATCTTCAACAGAGCTGCCCAATTACAGCACTTACGAACCTGACATCTTTGTATATAGTTCATAAAAAGACCTGCAAAAGCAACATTTGCAAAGTTGAGCAAAAAAAAAGAAAATCAAAGAAAAAGTGGTCTAAGGACCTATGGCTCAATGACTCAGTCACGTGTTCGACTTTGATGCGTTTAACTGATAACTTCAACTTTGATATACGTGACAATTTTGGATGGCCCAATGCGTTCTGTTAATGCGTTTTTGAGAATAATCCATTTTGTTTAATTACACAGAGCAACATGTGAGTCTATCACAAAACACAAATACGAACAGCAAATGTCAAAGTCGCTGAGTGCGTTGATATTAAAAATGTTTTAATTTCAACGACACCACGGACGTTACGCACGTTACTTATGGGTCATTCCCCATAAGAATACATGTGTTTTAATCGAGTTGTCAGTTGCGCCTGCTGAATTTGAACGCGTGATGGAGTCATTGGGCCATATCCTGAAAGCTTAGAGTTTAACTGTATTTGGTTATTTATCACAAAACTTAGCAACAAAGAGTCATGGCTTTAGCTTATGACATAATTATGATAAGTGTAAGTCATGAAAAGTAATTTTTCAAACGATTTTTCAACACGTCATGGAGGAAACTTCAACTTAATGAAACTGTATACAAGTTTCGGTTACTTCTGGAAAGTGTGAAAACATTCGTATGTAGCGGTAAGGAACGAAATCGGAACACACTTAGCAGCCTGATATTATGAGCTCACTCTGTTTAACCCAATCAAATGGTACACAAAACCATCCGATAGTTGAAGGTACATTTTGAAGACGGAAAGAATTGTTTAGTGGTGTTTATCTTTAAAATGATGAAAATGTGAAATCTGCATTCTGCAACCTGGTACCAATATATCTCAGAAATACGTTCAGCTAAAATCTGCTCATCTACGGGCGGCGGCGTAACGAGCATCGTAATCTCAAAGAGATCGAAATTCTTACACTTGCCTGGTTTTCATTAGTGATCCACCCCATAGAGTAAGCCGCTTTTAAACCTCATCTAGAGTCTGCCACTCTTCTGCTTTTAAATTGCTCAGGTCAACCAAATGCTGATATCGTTACATTTATTTGTACCAGGAGGGCTTTGGCCTGCCTTTCTTTTTCTGCTGTTCGTGGTCTATTTTTTGCAAGATGGTGTTTTTGCTATGCAGATTTACGCAGTGCTTCTAATGTATCTGATCAGACTTTGTTGCGCATGCTGTCACCCTAATTATTTTTATCTCCCCTCCATTTGACTTTCCCTCATGCTTTTTATTCATAGTCCAACATTATAAGTCATTTTTATATTACGAGTTTTTTCGTCACTTCATCCCCCTACGCTCATAAGTTGCTCTTGCATTGATCATAGAGCCCAGCTATTCAATCTTTTCACACTACTTGGGAAAACATTTTCTATCAAATAAATGCCTGGAATTGGCATGTCTAAATCAGAAACAGGCAACTAAGGTACTCCGCTTTCTCGGACTAATACGGTACCTAAACATCCGTCAAGTGTTTGTTGAAGACAAGTAGGATATTCGCTTATAATGGCTCTATTTTCAGCAGGAATAGTTGATGTACTTTGCTGTTCTGTACTTTTTATCTTCCTGCAGGTAGTCAAGGACTGTAATAAGGAACAAAATGCTCTGAAGTTGCTTCCTTGTAAGGTGTATCTATGCCTTTGAATGGTTCGGAGACTCCAGCAGCATATCCTATGGTCATCACCAAAATTACTTTGATCATCTGCAAGTAGCCTCTGAAACTCCTTCCTTGCTCAGGGCTATTTATATTGACAAGATTGGATGATAGTGTATGTTCATGTATAAGTATAATATTGTAAAAGAGTAATTTTATAGCAATCGATTTGGCTTGGGTGTCTCTTAAATACCGATTGTTGTGCAGCAATTCTATGACATTTAACATTTAAAACCGAATCGGAGAAAAAAGTTGCGCATACGCCACAGTTAACTTTCCGGCTTACAAGTAAAATCATGAAATGAAGTAAGTGAGAGTGACACAGTTTTGTGTATTTTGCTTCTTTTCTTTGCATCCCCAGAGACTAAGGCGGTACTGAGTTAGATAGACGACTTATATAATACAAGTTTTGGACGTTATTAAATATCACATAAAAATGCAAACAATGAAAATAAAATAAGCTTACAATAGATATATTCTAAATTTGAAGGAATGGGTGTATCGTGGTTCCCATGGTGTAATGGATAGCATGTCTGTCTGTTCCGCGCGAGGTTTCTGGTTCGAACCCCAACAGCAACCAAAAATGTTTTTGTACGGATATCGCCCTTCGCGAGGAATTGGCAAGTAATTCACTACTAAAATTCATTGCAATTAAAACCGCCTCCTTGATTAGCTGTTCGGAATCGACAGAAATTTGTTGGTCCGCTCCATTCCATCACAAGACATGGTTGTGAGAATTGCGCTGGGCGCCAGGGCTCCCCTATTTATTTTATAATTATAAATTATACCGACAAATTTGCCTTCTCTTATAGTTTAATCTTTGTTTTAGTGGTCTAGTTACAATAGCAATCATATAATGCCAGTTCTTCTCAAAGCTGGTTTTTAATACTTTTGTAAACCTCTAACTGTCTTCCATTTTCGTTATTTGTTCTATTTAGAATGTTTTCTCAATTATCAATGTTTCGTCGTATAAAATAAGACAATGCAATTAAAGAAGTATTCAATTAGACTCCTTAAAATTTTAAAGGCCTCTTTATTAAGCAATCATATCATACCCAAACACTAAAACATTCAATTAAGACCAATTAAAATATTAGCCAATGTTTCGAAACATTTACTTTACATGACAATTAAGTTGAGTTACCCAATCATTACTTTTGAACCATTCCGTCTTCGAAATTAATAGAACACACTCAACACCAAGCTATAAAAACTCTTAACACCAGAGTTTCTAGTTCAATACGTACTTGGGTGTTTTTGGTTTTCAAAATATTATAACAATGAAGGACGACACTGAGGTTTTCCTTTCACTACAAAGAAAATGTCTGGTTGCATTGGGTCATTCATTGGATTTAGACGGCAAAAATAAGGAATCGACTTTACGAAAAGTCATTCAATATCTTGCTATGCTTTTACTTTTCGCGTTTCTTTATCCGACTATGAATTATGCCATCTACAATAGAAACAATATCGAACATTTCACGGCTGGCTTAAGTTTGATAACTATTGTTTTTCTAAACATTGTAAAAATAGTTACTCTTTTCAAAAATAAGATCTTGTTTTTGGAAATTATGGATCAATTGAAAAAAATGTGGCGGAATAACTGCGTGAGCGATAAACTATTATAAAAGTTCTAAAAAAATTATTTTATTTCTTTTCTATTCTATAGTGGGTGATGTCTCTGCTAATAAGCGACTTAAAGAGATGAATGCTTCTTCAAATCGTTTGGTCTATAGTTTCTTCTATACAATGACTGTGGCATCTGCATACTATTTAATTTCACCTCTACTGAAGATGGCTTGGGCTAAGTTTAATCATCAACCATTTTTGCGAGTTTGGGCACAACCTATGAGGTGAGAAGATTTTTACTGGTATCGTAAGACTTTTATTCGTGTAGCTGAAACAAACAAGTCAATCTGGACAACAAGGAAGGGACCTACAATTTCTTACCGATTCCGAACGGCTAAGTTAGAATGCACTTTTCATGGCATTAAATTACTGTCGAAGAAATAACCAATTCCTCGCAAAAGGCCGGAATAAACTGCCGAGATTGTTGTGCGCCTCAATCCAGGAACACGTTTCTACGCTTCAGTTATCAGTGGGTGTTACAGATAATAACCCACTTTTTAATGAGACTGATGACATGGACTTAGACAACCTCTGACGATCCATTCTACTCAGCCAATGCTGCAATCAATCTTTTGCACTCTAAATTGCCGAAACGTGATGTCAATTGGCCGCCTCAGAGTTTCAATTTTTGTGGTGACTGTAAAGGATGGATATAATGTCAACAATTTGGAAGCAATTAAAGCACGTATCGCTTTTTATGAAGAACTGACAAGTCAAGAGAAGCACACTCCCATGAAAAGTACCGTAAAAGTTAGAATTTGGCATTAAATTGTAGGCGCTCGAAAAGTACTAGACCCCGATGCTCTTGAGTTGTCTCGAGTATCCGTAATTTTTTATGTCGAAAAAATGTGCGAATCCCAATGAAATCGTCAGTGCAGCCGTTCGCATCAGAGCTATCTCCCAATGGACCAATAATAACAGTGGCCACGCAACTATTCTGAACTTTTCAAATCAATCCCATGTCACTCCGACTACGCCATCTTGGTTTTTGAAAACAAATTACAAATCTCAATCCTACCGAGAACTATCTGGGAAGACGAAGAATTCTTGAGAGATGATTAAATTTATTTCTATACAGATGCTTCAAAAAACCGAAGAAGGGGTCGGCTGCGGGGTGTACTCAAACCGACTTAACGAAAGCGCCCTACGGACGATCAATGTTACTTGAAAGAGCTTCTGTTCAAGTAAAATTGATCGTTTGTAGGCTCTTCAATGTTACTATCAAGTAAAATTGAAACATTGACGAAAATCAAATCTGATTTGGTTTTCATCAAGTTTCACTGTCACTCGTGTCGTTGTGTAGTGCGATTAGGAAACTACGAAAGGAAAAAATTGTCAATTTTCATCGAACGTGTGGTGGCGATTGTTCATCAATTTTACTTGACAAGAGAAAACCTCAATAATACTCGTTTGTAGGGCGCTTAAGTCTCTCATTCCGCCTTCCAAACCATTGGAGCGTGTTCCAAGCAGAAATTCTGGCGATCAAAGAGGTCCTATCGTGGCTAAAAGAAAATGTGATATCCTCGGGAAACGGACACAATCCCAAAAAAACTGTCCCCGAAAAGTCAAAATCACGAAAAAACATAATCCAGAAACAGACTTTCCCCGAAAATTCAAAATCCCGAAACAGACTTTTCCCGAAAACTCATAATCCCGAAAACATCAATCCCGAATGGCCAAAATCCCGAAAAAAAAATCAATTTTGAAAAGTAAAAAATTTTAACCAAAACTATTTTTTAAATGGCGTTCCTATTTAAACAAAAACAGCAAATTCATAACATAAATATTAAATTCAAAACAAAAATAATAACAGAAACAATTAAAATAACCTTATGTTGTAAGCAATTCCTCTGAGATAATTTCCGTGAGACCGCTCACTGCGTTCACCATAAATTTTTTTTATTCGTTTTTCTTTTAGTATGTACCGTCTCCTTGTTTTTATTTCTTGACCTAAAATAATTTTTTCGAGAGTGTCACTCTGATTTGCTCTTCTCCAAGAAGAGCAGTGAGTGCGTACACTCCAATATGAGGGCGTCCTGCAAGCACATTTAGTCTTCGATGCCACGCTTCTACACTTTTTTGTGTGCGCGGAAGGTTTTCTTCAAGAAGACTAGTTATTGACCAAAATGTCGGAGGATACTGGGGAGCAGCTGGTATTAGTAATCCATTTGACTTCCTTTTCTTAATCTTCTTTTTTCCTGTGCAATGAAATGATATTATTTAAGTGAAAGTAAAAACTTTTGTTATATTTACCATAAACATAACGGAACAACATTATGAACAATGATAACACTGATACTTACTCCAGGTAATCATTCCAATAAACAGATTTCTTCTTACACGTGACGACCAAACTTTAAAAAACATATTTTTATATCAAATTAATGCAAAATAGAAATCTCGAAAGGTTTTCCCGAAAAACGATATAAAATGAAAAATTTGCGCAAATTTTTCATTTTATATCGTTTTTCGGGAAAACCTTTCGGGATTTTCGGGATTGTGGGTTTTCGAGATTATGGATTTTCGGGATTGTGGGTTTTCGGGATTTTGGATTTTCGGGATTGTGGGTTTTCGGGATTATGGATTTTCGGGATTTTGGCATTTCGGGAAAAAATTTTTCGGGATTATGTCCCCAACCCGATATCCTCAGTGAATATCTGTACAGCCAAGCAGTCTTCAAATCACTCGGCGCTATCTTTCCACGAACTCAGTAACCGCCCTCAATAGTCGCCTATCTCTTCAGCAGATGGCCGAACAGTTCAATATTCACCTAATTTGGTTGTACAGATATATCCTAGGTAACTGCAAAGCCGATGAACTCACCAGAAATGGAACCGGTTTATCGATCTCAATCAGCAGGTTTTACATTGGTATACTAATCGCTACATACAAACTCATGTTAAGGCAAGATGCAATGGATAAATCAAACAACAGGTGGTACAATATCACTACTTGTGTGGCAACAAAACGGATATGACCAGAGCTAAATCCAAAACGCACAAGACACTTGCTATATATAACCAGGTTGCATATTGGCTCCGTAATCAATGTCATTACTGGATATTGCCTCATTGGTGGACACGCCATAAGACTCGTTCCTTCAAAACGACTTCTGCAGCAGCTGCTTAGATGAGGAGGAAGAGGAGACAATTCCACACCTCCTCTGCTCATGTCCTGCACTCTCCTTCAAAAGGAAACTGCATATCGGGAAATACTTCCTTGATGATCCAAGCGATCTGGTAACACGGATACCCTTTCTATCTCTGTTGTTTTATCAAAAGCTCCAAATGGTTTAGTTAAGTGAGGTACTCCCTCACACACGGCTTATTGATACCATAAGTATCGTAATGTCATAAGTAATGGACCTAAAGTGTGTCAGTCAGTTGCTTCTTCTGACAGCCATTTAAACCTAACCTAACCCAATGAAATCGGACATTCGCGTCGGAGTAGACTTTTTTTTCAAAAGGTGAGCGAATTAGTCCGATCGGGGCAAGGTTTGAATGCTGCCCGCTAACCATTTTGCCACGGGCACCGCTTTTCAATAAAAAAACTAACAAAAATATCATTTTTGGTATTTGAGGCCAGTAGCGAAAAAATGCACTGTACATGTGACTATTTTATCCATGTATGTAATTCATATGTATAAAAGATTTCTAACAACAATTTTTTATTTATATATGTAGATTCTTTTTTGATGTGGAAAGCTTCCCAGGCTATGAAATTGCATTGATTTTCATATCAGCTGTCTGCATTCCTGCTGTGATAAATTTAATTGCAATCGATGGACTCTTTGTCTCTTTCACGTCAAACCTATGCGCACATTTTCAAATCCTGCAACACAATTTCAAAACAAATCCATTTACAGCTCCCGATGATAGTATCAACTCTGACATTTGTTCTTACATTAAATATCACATTAAAATACTCGACATGGCAGAGAAAACTTTTCAAGCGTATAAACCAATTATATTTGCACAGTTTTTATTGACATCCCTGCAGGTGTGTGTTATAGTTTATCAAATTGTAACGGTAATTTAAAGCAAATTTTTAAATATGTGATAAAATTGACTTCTCTTCATTTACAAGCACATGGATAATAATATTATGGCTTTGATATCAGATGTTTTTTTCCTGGTAACAGTCATGTTGCAACTGCTTACATATTGTTATGGTGGTGAAGTTGTCATGTCGGAGGTAACTTATTTTGATTAAAATTCGAATAAATTTGAAATTAATATTTAATTTACAAAATACTGCGCAGAGTTTGAATGTGGGATCATCAGTGCAATTGTCAAATTGGTATCTTTTGCGGCCGAAATATCGAAAGATGTTATGCTTTGTAATAATGCGTTCTCAAAAGGCATTTATTATGCGAGTAGCTTTTTATGACGCATCGCTGGCAAGTTTTATGACTGTAAGATTTGACTTTTCTTCAAGTTGTTGAGATAAAGTATGTGTAATTTATGTATGTGTCTTTATTCTACTTTTTTTTCAGATAATAAAAGCAGCTAGTTCCTACATTACACTCATTCAGTCATTAGAATGAATTAATTTATACCCTCGAATTTGTTCTCTCCTGCGCACACAAATTTACCAAAATAAACTCAACTTAAGCTATTAACTCGTTTAAAATTCGATTCCGCACACATGCCCACTAAAGGAGAACAAGAATTCGTTTTTTTCCAAGGAAGCGGACATAGTCAGTGGATTATGCATCATTATGAAATTGCATCATAGAATAGTGATTTCAGTGAAGCTTGCTTATAAATTAAATAAATCTCTCTGCACAAAAAAATCTAATCGTTATTAGTTTATTTTGAAGAGATCGCTTAAAATGAATTTCAGGAAACTCGAATATTGAATTGCCAACAACTCAATAACGGTTTTAGTGTTTGTTATTGAAGTTGCGAGTTGCCCCATGTGAGAAGTCCCATTCAAGTATATTCCGACTCATTTAAGGGCAACTATGGTCAGAAACTTGATCTGCTTTCAAATTTCTTTTGAGTTGCTCCGTGAGAAGATGAGAACAGTTAAAACAAAAATTGTTAAAAGAATACTTTCCCCGATTTCGATTGTTCAGTTGGCTACATAATATAGCATTCTAGGTTCTATCCTCATGCTGCCATATTATGGCATTACTTGACTTATTTTTTAAAACTCTAGTCTGAGAATTTCCACAAAGCCATTGGTAAGTTTTTCTGAGAATTTTTTATTGATGTAGACGAAGAGAAGCAGCCGCTGAAGTACTTATCCAACTTCCCTTTCCGGACTTACGAGCGTCGTGATATCCTGATCTTGAAGGTATCACAACTTTACGGCTTAGCTGTTTCACAGTAGTAATCCGCTCGTGAGGTACGCCGCCACCGCGACCCCACCAGTGAAGCAAGCTTGAAGGACGTGGTTGTATATAAACAGAAACAAGATATCAGAATGAAATCCTTTTGACACGAATAGCAACTGAATTTCTTCAAATAAAACTTATTTTATGAAATATTTACTTTTTTATTGGCCATTGTTACACAGAATTTTTTTTTATTGTTATTATTTTGGTTTAATTTCTTATAATTTTATGTATATTTTATATAAAAAAGAGCTTTTTATTTAAATGGTATAGAACTTTCGTGTATTTGTTTTATATGTACAATGTTAAATTTCTTTTCGTATTCATACATATGTCTTATAAATTCTAGTATGTATGTATGTAGTTGTGTAATAATATATTATATTTTATATATCTGCATGGGTTTTAAATATATGTTATGTATGTATGTACTTGTAAGGATTTGCGATTTGTTATTAAGATTAGAATATTTCTTTTTTGGATAAGAGTTATTATGTTATTCTATGTGCAAAATTAAATTCATAAGTTTTTATTAAAACGGATAATTTTCTCTAATTTAATTTCTTACATTTCTTATGAACCTCAAATATAACTTATGAATTAATGTAATATTTCAATTAAAGACACATCGGATTTGGAAAAGGCTAAACTAACTATATTTTTTTTTTTTTTTTCATATAATTATTTTTATTAATTTATGAACTTAGTTATGCTTTGATTTTAATTTTAGTTTCTAATAATAATGGTCGAATTTCACTTAATTAATATTTTTTTCTTGTTTTGAAACTAAAAGCAAATGTTTTCGTTAGAAATGAATCAGATATTGTTAGAGTTTTTCTATGACTTGGAGATCATCATGTTTAGACTAATACAAGTTTTTAAACTATTGAAAATTTGAAAACAAACTAACTTCAGTTATTGGAGAAGTATTTTAAAATTACAATTATGTTTGGGAATATTAAAAACATTTAATTCTAAGTATAAAATTATAGTCCCTATTCTTAAACTATAACAGGACGATTCTTGAATTTTTTAAGTCAAAGAAGTATCTTAAGTGATAATTACTAAATCATTACTTAAAAAGAAAACGCAGTTTGCTAAAAGATATAAACAGCAAGACTTTCACGAAAACATGGGCTAGATAAAATAAAATTAATGGGGTCCGGGGATCTGGTGCATTTTTCACAACCATCTACTACTAGGAATGTAAAGGACCTGCAATTTTTTACCGAACAGCTAATCGAGAGAGTTCTTTTCTTGGAAATGAAATTACTATCGTAATGCTTGCCAATTCCTTGTGATTCTGTTGGGATTCGAACCATGAACTTCTCACGTAACAGGCAGACATGCTAACCATTACGCCAAGGGGACTGCTATCTGGCACAAACGCCAGATAGTCTTTGAATATTGACGAAGTTCACATTGGTCGATTTGTTGAAACTTCGTGCGAATATATGCGACTGTTTTCTAATTATCCTTCTCTGTTTCACCAATTTGTCGGTATTGACTTGAGGTCGATTCGTTGAACAATCATTTTGGTCGAATTGTTGCTTCAACAAATCGACCAATGTGAACTTTGTCATACATGTCTAAGTCACACTTTGATAAGAAGTCTTCACAGCTAAATTGACATCTTCACGTTAAAAAGATGGAAATTTTTTTAAGACGCGAACATGGCTCTCGCTCGTTAGTCATGGCTATAAACAGATTCATGAACTCTTGACTAAGATTACAATCGACGAAAGCCAGAATTTGTTATGAATCGTTTTTAACGCACAGGTTGGTCAAAATTTCAAAATTCTCGTTATTCGGACACAACTAGAAATCATTCGGTACGCAGTAAAAATCTTGAAATCCTTGTAAAGACTTAAAACTTCTACTGTGAGTCCAAACCAATCTTAATTTCACTCTGGTTGGGAAACATCAGCTGTTAACTAGGCCTAATCACAACACAGATTGCATATGAATTAAGATCTTGTTATTTTATCATTTCCACCAATGACTTATGTGCATACGTCATTTGATGTTTTCTTTTAGATTTGCCATGTTCAAGGTAAAGCAGGGGTAACCTAGGGTTAAATGCTTGGACCACTACTATACAAAAAAATTGTTTATATGCCGCCTACTTAACATCAAAAAGATTGATGATATTTTCTTCGAATATAGGTGCACTCCACATCCCTTTCATTTATAATCTTTCTCCATAAAGGCAAGACCCATACCCGAAAATTAATTGCAATCTACAGAAGGGTTCAATAGTGATCACCCGGTGAAATTATTCCCCACAAAAGTTGAAACAGTTATTCACGGTTTCTTAAAGTAAAAAGGTTCGAGTCGCTTTGATGCGCTTTTGTGTCTTTTATGAGAATTGCCAATTGCGAAAATCCATACCACAAATGGGACACGTCTGCTTCCAAAGACCCACAAGGGCTTGTAATAAAAAGCTGCATCCCTGCAAGTCAAGACGCACTTGTACGATTATGTCCACTGTTGAAGATTATTTTTGTTTTCCAAAAATTTCTTACATTTGTCATAATTCAATTGCAGTACAAGTACTTGTAGTTTTGTGTTACAGGCCCCAGACGCATGTATCTCTACATCAGGACCTTAAACTAAGCTGGATCACTCAGACCAATTGGCGGTCCATGTCCATTGCACTACCAGGGTAGTAACCTTCCTTTTTTGAGGTGCAGTGGTGTAGTGAAATAAGGATTTGGTAATTTCTCTTAGAGCGGCGTGTGAACAAAATACAATACAGTTATTTGACGGCTTTTTCATATAAAATCTATCAAAATATCAGCAGTGTGGCTAGTGAAGAAGTAGAGCAATCAATCAAGAGTATATAAACGAATTCACTCTGATGAAAGCCACTGTCACGTTTGGGTAACTTTTCCAGAGAAACCATCACAATTCCAATCTAAAGTAACATAAAATGCCTAGGTATCAAATTCAACAAGATGTGGTGTTGCTTACACCTCTTCCCTAGAAGCTTCTCTGCTTTCCAAATGATCTACCCACTGATTGAAATTAGAAAGCCAGAGGAATAAAGTTTCAATCTTCAAGCTTCAATTTTGGATTTTTATATTTCGGTCTAGAAGCAAAGTGCCGGGATGAACGATACAAAAAAGGTCTTTTATCATTTTTGGACAGTTTCACTCCTTCAAAAGTTATTCAAGGTTAAAGTTTAATCTTATATATAAAAATGAATCAACAACGCCTGGACCAATTTGGCCCATTCTTTTTTTGTTGTGTTTGTTATTGTCAGGAGAAGGTTCTTATGACATAAAAAATTTAAAAATTGATATTCCCACAGGAACGGGTCTGGGAACGGAAACTTAGAAAATATTAGAGAAAGTTCTAAAACGATTCCAGCACTAGGGGTGCTACATTATCTCCCTCCATCAGTAATACAGATTATATATCATCCCTATAATCCCACGGGAACAGAAACGGGAACGAGAACCGAAAACTTAAAGTTACTTGACCGATTTAAAAAGTTCTTTCAACTCTTGGATGTTACATTCATCCCTCAGTGACATAGACTTATGAATGATTCCTGTCAAGGTTTGATCCCCATATTCTGACAGGAACGGGTTTGGGAAAGGGAAACTTAGAAACTACTGGACAGATTTCTATAACATTTCCTGCATTAGGCTTGCTACATTATCCCCCTCCATTAGTAATTAAGATTATATTTCATCCCTATAATCAAACGGGAATAGAAACAGGAACGAAAACCGAAACCTTAAAGATACAGATTTCAAAAATTATTTCAACTCTAGGATGTTACATTATCCATTAGTGACATAGACTTATAAATGGTTCCTGTCAAGGTTTGATCCCCATATTCCCACACGAACGGGATTGGGAACAGAAACTTAGAAGCTTTCGGCATTAGGAGTGCTACATTATTCCCCTCCATCAGTAACCTAGACTATATTTCATCCCTATAATCCCACGGGAACAGAAACGTGAACGACAACGGGAACCTTAAAGTTACTTGACCGATTTCCAAAATTCTTTCAACTCTAGGATGTAACATTATCCCTCAGTGACATGGACTTATAAATAGTTCCTGTCAAGGTTTGTTCCCCATATTCCCAGAGGAACGGAATTTAAAATATTGCGTGGATATTCTGACAGGAACGAGTTTGGGAATGGAAACTTAAAAACTACTGGACAGATTTCTGTAACCCTTCCTGCATTAGGATTGCTACATTATCCCCCTCCATTAGTAATTTAGATTATATTTCATCCCTATATAACCCCACGGGAACGAGAACAGGAACCTTAAAGTTACATTATCTCTCAGTGACAATGACTTATAAATGGTTCCTGTCAAGGTTTGATCCCCATATTCCCACAGGAACGGAGTTGCGAACGGAAACTTATAAACTACTGGACAGATTTCTAAAATTCTTTCGGCATTAGGAGTGGTACATTATCCCCCTCCATGAGTAACCTAGACTATATTTCATCCCTGTAATCCCACGGGAACAGAAACGGGAACGAGAACCAAAAACTTAACGTTACTTGACCGATTTCAAAAATTTTTTCAACTCTATGATGTTACATCCTCCCTCAGTCACAATGGCTTATTAATGCTACATTAACGATTATTTTTTATCCCCAAGTTCCCACTTAAGCGGAAAAACGAGAACGGGAACCTTAATACTACAGACCCGAGCAGCGCCGGGTGGCTCAGCTAGTTTAGAATAAATTCAAGTGTTTTTTCTAGATTTCTGACAAAACTTTAACCTGGAATAACTTTTGAAGGAGTGAATTTGTTGAAAAATGATAGGAAACCTTTTTCGTAGAGCAACTAATTTTCTGTGAAAATATGTATCATAAATGAATAATTTAATGATTTTAAATGATAAGTTTTAACATTTTATGAGAAATCAAGAAAAAGAATTTAAATTTAAACTTTAACCTTCAATAACTTTTGAAGGAGTGAATCTGTCGAAAAATGATAAGTGATCTTTTCTGTAGAACAACTAATTGTCTATAAAAATATGTACCTTTCATCTCAGCACTTTGTTTCTAGACCGAAATACAAAATTCCAAAATTTAAACGTTTTTTTCCCATACAATTTGTATGGGGAATGGATATCTGCGAAGAGTGACCTCTAAATATTAATATTAAGAGCTCTCCTTTTAACAGGCATCTTTTTACACCTGCTCGAAGGTATAAATGGAATTGTTTCGAGAAAAAAATAGTCACTGTTTTTGAACCAGTCCAATATATATATATACGTTTATTGTGTTAGAGCCGAGCATATCGAAAAGTTTTCTTATGCAAGAAGCAGATTATAGCACCACAACTTCAACTGCAGTTTTGACAACCACAATCACTTATATTTTTGGAAGCACTGGATTGATTCTAATGGCCTTAGTATCATAAGCGCAGCAACATCGTCGTCGACTTCAACATCAGGCAATAGAACTCAATCGAAAGTTCGAAGCCGCTCTACATACGGTGACGTTTTACGATCATGTCCTTCAAAACTCATATAATTTGTAATGCTGTGGATGTTTCAGTCTACTTTAAATGACTTATGCCATCCAAGCTCTTGTAGCTGTTGAAATTTCTATGCTAATCTGCTGCCCAAACTATACGTATCGCCCAGCGCCAGCGTGGCGAGTGAGTTACTCTAGTAAAAATTTTTTTTAGTTCTACAATAGATCATGCCGTGAGAAGAAAGCTACGAAATTGATTCAACACCAACAAAGGCAGTAATATAATGTTCTTAAAAATTAATCATATCATTCATCCTGCTGCATAGAACCAAATTGGATTTACACTTAAAAATACCTATACTAGCACTTCTCACTAAAAGAATTCTAGAATAATTGATTTCGTTTGATTGACTTTTTAACTGGACAAATTTAAAGCATTTTATAATTTTCAAAATATTTTAATAGTGACCTTATTTACTTCTAGTTTCCATGCAAGCACTGTTACAACATCGTAACATCCATTACAAAAAGATCGTATTAATTACTTTAATAATTTTCTGAATAAATTTTTTTTTTTATAATTTAAGGAATATTTTCTATGTAACCTATATACCTATCAATTTTTCATTTAACCCTCTTCTCCATTACTAAAGGCTGATTCTCAGTCTATGTAATATAAATATGAACGATTCCACGTTTCTTTTATTGTTAACACTTTAAATGATATTTTGCTTAAAATTTAACCATATGCGAATTTTATGAATATTAAGTTAAGAGGAAAGTATTTATATATATATATTTGTATTTATTTAACAAGACATATATATACTGTTTTAAAATTCTTTTAAAAAAATAAATATTTTTGATTGTAATGAGAAGTTTTTCTTAGAAGAAAAAAAAACAAACAACAGCAAAGATAGTAACAGGAGATCCATTAAAAAATGCTTTCATACTGCCATTCTTTACGAAATTAATACTTTCTTAGAGCATTTCTTATACATTTGCTTATTTATCTATATATATATAAGAATTCTTTGGTTTTGTAAATAGAAAATTCATTTTGTTTTTATTTTGTTTGGAATAATTTAATAAAATATATATATATATATTTGCTTGTTATTAAATAAGATAATACAACAACTTAGTAAAGAGTCTTAAAGAAATCTAAATTATTATCAAAAAATATATATATACTCATGAGGGATATTTTTACTTTCATTCCTTTTGTTTTTACTAAAATTTAATTAAATCTACGAAAGAAAAAAGTTCCTTTTGTTTTTCTTAAAACATTTGTGCGCTTTGTTTTATTTTCAAAAAATGTTGAGACTAAGGTACAATGTTGCAACATGAATTTTTTTTTAAAAAAAGCCTCTGGATTCATATTATGCTTTCATTCAGTTAAAGTTTGGTATTTTTTTTTTTCCTTATTTTTTTCTTTAAAATACATTTATATATTAAGATTTCTTTTTTATTTTCTTTTTAGCAAATTGGAATTAAAAATTTTCTTATTTTTGTTTTTCTTTACTCCTATCATATCACTTGTAAACAAATTAGAGGTACCATCATTCGTATAAAAAGGTAGTCTTATAAGATATACATAAACATTAAATATATATGAAAATTTCTTTTGTTTTTTCTTAAACAATTTATAGTATAGTTATACAAATTTTGTAGTAACTATATTTTAAACATTTATGCTTTCTATTTATGAAATAATATGTCGTAAAAAAGTTCGATAACTATTTATATAATATTTAATTATTTTTAATGTAAAACTGTTTGTTTATGTTAAGTTATACTTATTAATGTTTAGTTACATAACGATTTTAAATATCAATGCCAAAGTACATTGATATTTACATCCAAAAATCAGCCCCAAAATATCAGCTGAATGTAAGCCAAAAGCTTACATTTTTCCAAATTGTTACAAAAATTATCATTTTTTATATTGGCGTGTGTGCTGGTAGAAATATGTGACATTATGTGAAACTTTAAAAATCATGCAAAACATGTAAATATACTTTTAGGAAAAACATTAAAAATTGGAAAAAAATCTTTTTACTCGCAATTAGCTTTCATTTAAAAGTGCTTTTAATCAGGCCAATGTAAAGTGCTATTCGATTACATAAAAAAGACATGTAAACACCAACTTAAATTAATTCTTGGTTGTGTGTAACCAGATAGTTTTAAGACTTCCTTGTAATTGTTATTTTATTTGAAAACTTCCTTGTAATTGTTATTTTATTTGAATAAGACCAAGATGCATTTGTTTATCTTCTTCACACACTGTGTGATTTTGTAAACAACATCTTGGTGATGATCTTCCTAAGCCCAAAAATTTAACGACGGACTGTAATGAGCAGTCAAAAGTTACCCAACCCAGCTTATGCAACCAATCGTTTTTTTTTACTTTTTCGCGAGAGTATATTAAATCTTCTGAATTTTTGATGTCAAAAGGCAAGAAGTATTGAAATTGACCTAGAATACTTTTTCTCAGTTGGAAACGGTTAAAAAGTGGACCCCTGACTACTCGATATTTTCATGCCGAGTCTACAAGCTCCACAGAATCATCCAAATAGTCTATTCCCACCGGGACAAAAAAGTAGTTTCTGGAGAAATTCCCAAGACCTATCAAATGTATCATACATTTTTCTTAAACCAAATCTTTTCATTAACGAGATGTTTTCAAATCCTTTAAGATAAAAGCCATTGAAATCGAGTGGTGATTTGAATAAAATATAAGCTATTTTGTGTGCTGATTTCGTTCAGCCAAAAGAGCTATCTCAACAATTGTTTTCCCTTCACTTCAAGCTCATGGTTTTTAAGTATATATTGGTTGAGTTCGACTCAATCTCTATATTTTGCAATAAACAAGTGAAATGATACTAATAAAAGTGATTTTACAAAAAAAAAGATATGCAAAAACGAAACAGAAAACTGGTGGGAACGGTTCAGCTCGTTTTCATAAACGAATTACTTTTTTGTCCTGGTGGGAATAGGCTACAATATGGAGGAAGATGAACTGGTGGATAACACAAATTATTTATTACCTAAAAATCATATCAATCACATGGCGCAACTGCTCTCAAAGTGATGAACATGTAACCGTATCACGCCGATAGGACACATCAATACAGTCTGGTGGTTGTAAATGCGTTTCACAGCGTAGATCTTAAACAGTCGGATTTATTACGACTAAAACACGCTTAAAATGTTGAATAAATACGCAGCCAATGAGAACTTACTCAGCCTTTGGTCAGAAGAATTTTTCGTCAAGCTCTATGAGGTAAGACTTTTGCTTGCAGACTTTTTGGGCGTTGTTCTGTGATGGCGTTTTTATGATGTGAGGCTTTGATCACTCTTTCGGCGCCGGCGAGGTACCAAACGCGCTCAGATTTGCCTTCAAAAGAAGTTTGTAATTAATAGTGAGATAAATAATCACAACAAATAATTTCTTGAAGATATCAAGCATTTTGAGGTCACCTTTAATTTTTCAAGCCATTCCATTCCATAAAAAGGTAGGTTTTTTAAAATTTTTTTCAATTCTCGAAAGGGTCTGCTTCACATTTTGTGTGATGTAATGTGTTTGTTGTGATTTTACAATACTGTGAAACACTTAAGTGACATACAATAACATTTACACATTGAGATTATAAAAACACATTCAATGAACAATTCAAAATTACTTACATGAATATTTGCCTATAAGGCCTGCGAAAGTAAGCGTTCCGCAACGCATTCTTATTGAACTATTTGATCGAAAATTAATTTGCTTATGCCTGACACGACACTATACAAATCGTAGCGAAAAATTAAGATATAACCACGTGAGTTCACCGATTAGGTAAGTTTTAATAAAAAAAAATTGAATTATGTACTTTAGCAATCTCAAAACTTTTCGAACCGTATTTGGATGAATATAGTAGAGGATGATGAATCTTGACAAATTTTTACTCTAGACTTTCTTATCCGCCAATAGAGATGTTCACTATGGCGTATGCGCATCTTTTTTTTTGTAACCGCGGTGAACGCATTTCATAATAGACTTTAAATGGCTTCCTTTTTGTATGCAACGGTGAGCAGAAGAAAAACTCTTTGTGAAATACGCATAAGACAAGTGTATATATGCAAATAAGAGATATTTTTCTGTTTTATGAAGAGTTCTGCGTTGCTAGCAAAACTATTTTACGTTAAGCCCAAAATTTACCAAAATATTCCATTCCTAACTTTGAAGTGGTGGTGTCTGTGAGTAGATGAGGTGCCCCTGGCTTAATGGTAAGCAAATAAACATGTCTGCCTGTAACACGGAAGGTTTGTGGTTCGAATCCCAACTGAAAACAAAGTATGTTTTTTACGGGTAACCTTTCCGAGGAATTGGCAAGTCCTCCGCGATAGTGAAATGCGCTTTCTCGATAAGCCTTTCGGCTTCGGAACCGACAGAAAATTGTTAGTCACGTCCATTCATTTTTCAGCACCGATTAACACATGAAGTCTAACTGCACACCTTTCCAATTCAAGTTTATTTTGAACACAATGCCAAAGCCGTTGATACAAAAAAAATTTACACAAAGCTGCAAAAATAGAAGGAGTTAAGTATTATTAACTTGTATGTATCTTATGTACGTATGAATATTATACTTCAAGGTACTTTAAATACCTGTTGATCCAGAGTGATTGATAAACTGTTTACGAAAAGAATGTGTGAATCGCCCCATGAAAAGGGGGCTTATGACTAAAAAAATTATTTTTCACTTTTTTTTTGATTCGGATAGTTTTTGAAACGCTCTTTCTCATGGCCGAAAAAAGGAGGTCTTTATTTGCTTCTACACTTCGAAGACTAAAAACTCAAACTTTCTTCAGTATTACCGATACGAAAATCCGAGAGTAGCACTTGGTGCCCTTGAAAAACGAGAGACACTGGGAAACCGAAAGGAAGGAGAACAACTACCATGAAGCCACGAGAAACTAACGAAATGCACTGTTTAACAGCCGTTTTCTCGCGTTTTTCTTTTTAGTCATAAGCCCCCTTTTCATAGGCCGGGTCACATATGATTTTCAAATCGTAGGACGCTTGGTTTTAGCTTAAAAGAGCTTCATCAAGTTTTTAGCAAGAAATCTAATTTTTCGATTCCATCATGTCATCTAGGGGAAAATGAAACCTTATACCAAAATCACTAGAAGTTAGCTTTTAATCACCTTTAGTGGCGAAGCGATTTGCTAGAAGAAAACTGAAAGTAAGTCTTCCCGGATCTATTTTTTCGAAATCAGTCGTTCTCGTCACATAACTTCCAACAAAAAAACCGAAAAGATCGCATCATCTAGGTAAGTGTATATAGAGTTGAAAAAATAAAAATTAAAAATTATTGGGGGGGAGGGGGGCAAGAAAGAAGAAAACTGGGGGCCTAATGCATTTGAAGCACCTAGAATTTTATAGCAATTTAGAATGTCTAGGTAATGTCGCTTTAAATTGGTTTCACTCGGGGAAGCACTCATTTTAAAAACCAATGGAACACCCAAAATTGTTTCTATTCAGTTTAACGTAATTTCCTTTGTGTTAGTGAAACACCTATGGCCCTTAAAAAATATTCCTTGAAAAAAACTTTGTTTTTGACATTTGAGTTTGAGAATGTGTCTGGACGTTCCTGGACGGTTCTTTTCGTCCAATGAAAAGTGACATTAGAAAGTGCTTTTCATAGCAGTTTGTTACTACTCTCTGATGACCTGCCAATTTCTCGTGAAGGGCGATACACATGAAAATTTTTTTCTGATGTTTGTAGGACTCGAACCATGAATCCCCAAGTTACAGACAGGCATGCTAGCCACTACACCACGGGCACTACCTCTGCAGAGACATGATTGAAAAAAATTGCTGCCAGATAGTAGATTCAATATAAACTTTTATATATAAACTTTCCTCCGCTTTGAAACTTTGATGTCTGCTCTTGATCAATATGTGTGAACAAATGCGTTGAGAATCAGCGACATGCCACTCTTTGCTTACAGATTAAGAGCCGACACCAACGCTCAAGAAGAAAATCCGAAATTTTACGCTAGCGTTGACTTTGTAAGCAATTCCTATAAACCCTACACTTCTTTAAAATCGTTATCATAAATGTTAGGTCTACATAGCAGTATTATTAGTATAGCACTCTTTTTTAAGGGGGCAGACCACTTTTAAACTTTCAAAAAAAAAAAATTTTTTTTATTACATATTTCGAAAGTATGATATCCAAAGAGTGTTATGACCAAAAAAAAAGAAAATATCGAACAGATGCAGAGTTATCGCATTTAGAGCGCGAGAACTGCATGCAGTCGGGTGACGAGTCAGGTAGCTCGGGTTGTTAGAGGAGGAGCGACCTTCGCTTCACAATACCCTCTACTGTTGACCTTTTGTATGGTCAGGCAGCTGTTTCGGGAAAGGAAGTCAAAGGTCTATTGTACGCGCCTGTAATCGCCAATTAATCCGTAAGTTACTACAATTAATAATTTTCTCGTGATGAAACTTTAAATGCAATTATCTCGAAACTACTTTTTAAAAACTGCTCGTGTTGTAGCTCAAAAAGTAAGCGACTGATTTAGATAAAATTTTGGGTGATTACTCTCAGTAATATTATCGAAAGGACAAACCTAAAGTTTGAAAGATAGCGTGTAAATAAATAGTTTTTCGGGGGTCAAATATGTCGAAAAAATTGTCGAAAAATCAAATTTTGGATTAAAAAGTGTTTTTCTTCTATATCCTTCCCCTTAATATGTCAGCAAAAGAACATACATTGGTGAATCTTTCTCAAATCAACCAAAAAAGAGTGACAACTGCAGCAGTTTTCGATGTCGCCAGAAACAGACGTCAGGGAAACTTCAATAACGCCGCTATTTAGTTAGTCATCGAAAAGATACAATTTTATTTGAATACTGGACAGCTCTAATAAACATTTCTCCTAATTTTTAAAATGATTGGGTTATTTTATTCCCTCTGAAAAAAATCCCAAAAAATAACTATTTTTTAGGCTTCTAAAGTGGTCTCCCCCCTTAAGTGACAGCCAGTATATGCCTAGTATGTGAAGCTTACTTTGACTCTGAAAATCTGGCTTCAGCCAAAAATATTTCCTGAAAAATTATCTTTTTCAGATTTAAGGGGGGACGCTGGTCTATAGAGCAATAAAAAATGGGCATAATATATGAATTTTTTATGACTCAACAAAAAGATCTATCGAAAATCTGTGAAAGAGGTCTTATAGTTTAAGTTTCAATATACAAATACAAATTTTTTCGTTTCAAACAAATTCAAAATGGCGGCTGTCCAGCATTTCTTCGGAGGCACCTCATTTTTTAGATGGGTCCATGGCCGAAAATGTAACCTCCTTAATTTTGATCCTGGAATAAAATCCCGAAAATTTTTAGTTCTATATAACAACAGCAAGAGCCGTACGTAGGATTTTTTCAATATTTTGTTTTTTGGCGAAATGGTTCACGTTTGAACAAAAAATTCAGATTTTCACTAAAAAAAAATCGAGAAAACTGTTGATTAAAAAAAAACTATGCAATATAAAAAAAAATCCTACGTACGGCTCTGGAGAAAGGTATTTTGAATGTACTGTCAAAATTTCGTATAGATCGGTGAAGATATAATTCCTACTTCTTCCTCAATTTTTGATGAGAGTTAAGAATGATAATTATACCAGCTTTTAAAACGAATGTCACAGCTTTTTCTGATGAAGTGCAAAAGGTCTTCTTTTTTAAGAAATCAAAAAATATTGTTGAAATTGAAAATGCCAATATAGTTACTAACTTATAATAATAAATCAGCAGTATGAATTCAATTATCCGCTGGTGTTTTAAATCGGAAAAGGCCCCATAAAAATAGTTATTCAATGCTCTTAAGAAATCAGCTGATCGCAATCTGTTTCGGTCTAACTTAACACCTAAATAGTTTCCTAAATCAGAAGTAGTTAAAACGACATGTCTGGGAAAACAATAAATAAAAGATGAGAAAGTAGTAAAAGAGAAATTCATTATTTTTGGCTAGCAAAGTGCTTTGATTGAAAATCAAAAGAAAATTACAAAATAAACGTAACGAATTATCACTTTCAGAAATTATCCCGTTATTAAGCTTTGGATTTTGGTTAAAAAACTACTAAATCTAAAAAAAAAACCAGTGTCACAGAAAGCGAAACTTATTAATTTTATTAAAAACTGTTTCGAAGAATAGTTAAAATTACAAAAATGTCACAAAAACACGCCACTGGTCCAGATAAAGAAATCTCTGGGCCATTGTTACAAAAACCTTTTCCTTAATTGCGAAATACATACAATTAGAAAATTTCAAAAAATTTTAATTCCTAAAAAGTGTTTGTGTGTGTGTGTGTGTGTATGGTGTGTTTGAGTGTTCGTGTGATCTGTGTTGAGTCCAAAGTAGAACATTCTTTTAAAAATATTGGCTATTCTCAATGCTTTCAGTTTCTTCTTTCAAAATAATTTTAATATTTGAGTTAAGGTTAAATTTAATTTATCACAAATACCTATATGTTTATATAATTATTTCATAATTATGTTTTTTCTTTATCTAGATTTAGTGTTTGTATACATATAAATATTTATTTTGTCCGTTTTGTTGGTACTAAATGTTTTGTTTCTTTTTTTTTTTAAGTATAAAATATTGATATTCTTCATTTCCGATCTTATGATTTGCATGCTCTTCAAAAAAGTTATTTCAAAATGAAAAACAAGTGTGCGTGCATATTCAGATTCTGTGTGCTTGTGCTATCCCAAAATCAGCAAAAAAAAAAAAACAATTGAAAGATGGGATAGCGAAAGGGTAGGTAGAAAGACAAGAAGGAAGGCTGCAATAAAATTATGTAAAATTTGATTTTAATTTGCTTAGCTTTCAGTGGTGTTCTTGTACCTCGTTCATTGAATGCCCTTTTCAAACAAAATTGAGCTCATACCCCTGCTCGATATCAACTGCGACGGAATCAGCGTCATCTGGTGATTTTTTCGATTTAGCTTTGTCCTTTGAAGCAAATCCCAAGAGGCTAATGCCGCTCCCACGACGAGATGGGAGCCCTAGCTATTCGAATCAAGAATCCACAAGGACATGCCATCGAGCGAGCAGTTCTCCTTTAGCCATTTCTCTCACATCACACCAATGAGCCACTTCTTCTGGTCCGGATGAGTTTAGACCCAAGCTAAACCAACCGACCATTTCGTTGCGTTTCATGTTGCGTTTTGCATACACAGACACCATGAGCGTTACATCGTTCAACTGAAACAATGCCACCTAAAATCAGAGGCAAACATTTTCTAATGTCACATTTACAGATCCACCACCACAGATACTCGTACCTGAAATACAAAAGTTTCCTTAAACAATGGATTAGGTTGGCCACGTCGGGTTGATGTCTTCGCTCTGGATATCTCTTGGCCTATACTGCTCACCAGACACAACTTAACATAAGTATCAGGCGCTTTATTCATTGATAAACTACGAAAATGGCTGCCTTTTACAATTTCTACTGTTAATCGGCCTGTGGTGCCATTGTATGCTAAGCCTAAAAGTAGCTCTGGTACACCTCCATGTTGCATTGAAGTGGTCGAGCCGGCACTATCGGATCTTGCTAAACTTAAGAGATCACTGGATGAACCAACAATCTATTAGATTGAAAACGAATTCCAATATTGAAACACTTTAATTAAGGAAAGATGTGTACAATGTACATACCGATGACGTATTCCTGGGTTCAAGAGGAAGCCACAAATTGGTCTCTAATTCGAGATCAATTGCGGCAAAACTAACGACTGCCTCACCAATAAGGCGTTCCTTTCGCATTCGCTCGCAGCCGTATAAACGAATGCGCAATCCCATTGAGTTCACCTCTTCAGGATTGACGCGGTGCAGTAAAAAGCTTTCCATGAATTGAGGGCTCTCCCCAGATCGAATTTTAGTCTTGTGCTTTTGCTTCTTATTTGGAAGCATAAGAAGCCGTATCTATTTGACGGAATGAAATTATAAGTTTTCCAATTGGGGATTTTATTTGAAAAAAAAATTACCTGGGTATGAGTTTGTTGTCCATTTTCCCGTGAGGGTATCCCTCTGGCTTGAAGGACATGAACGGTCATCTTTCGCATTGGTGCGTCATAAAGGAGTGATATTTCGATGCTGCCGCTTTTTCCAAAGCATTGGTTCTGTAGCGCTAGATCTTCAGATTTAATTGATCTTAGGTCGCTGGTGTCAAAAAGTGGTTCTTGTGATAAGACAACGATGCACTGAAATGGAAAGAAAAATAAACACCATCATTTTATAACCATTTTTTTACTGCATCTAAAATGCAACTCACGTCATCATTACTGTTACAATTTAAATCGGGGACATCGTCTAAGCTACTCTGGCGCTGTGTTGGAGATATTTTGTTGTAACGTGATAAATTAGCATTGGCACGTCTGTCGATTGCAGAGCGATTGTCTATTCGAGTCTCTTTGATGGATGTTACACTTCCTTCTGTTGTTTTGAGTATTTGTGAACGGTCTGTCAAAAAAAGAAAAATACCATACGTTACAGAGCTAGTCAGTGAGTCAGGGCAGGTAAAAGTGTATTTGAGGGTGATTTTTATAGACTTTGCCAGCAAAAACAGATATGAACTCATGATCTCGTGATCGTGGTAATGTTCTGCATGTCTGACTGTTACGTGTGGGAGCTTCAAGTTCTAGAAAAAAATACAAACCGCCTTTTGGAAAGAAGTTGCAAGCTCTCCGAGAATAGTTTTTAGTGCCGTGAAAAGCGCCGTGTCTCTCTATAAGCTGTTTGAAGTTAGCAAAATATTTGTAGGTCCACCCGATTCTTGACAATGTATGATTGAAAGAATTGCGCTTGGAAGCGGGCTCAACTTGGTTGGCTATAGCCAACCAACTTATTTACTTTTTGTTTGTTTTGGGGAAAGTCAGTAAATAATATGTTTTGAGAACTAATTCAAGTCAACTGACTACAAAATTTCTGTGCTTTGTGACTCTTACTTACCTTTCCTTTCACCGGTCAAAATGCCAGTATTACTGTCGATAGAAGCTTCAATTGAATCATTTGAACTACATTCACTGTGCGATGAGGGTACTCCTACTTTACCCCGTTCTGCTATAGCAAGCGGATCCTTAGACGAATCTCTAGGTGTTACAGTAATATGTTGCAATTCACTAAAATTATATGTCTGTGCAAGTGGATTTATATGGTTGATGCCATATCCGGTATATTGGCCGTTTGGAATACTGCGTGACTGCTGCAGTCGTAATCTTCGAAGGATTTCTTCTTCAGAGTCTGAACTTGTGTTGTCATAGCGTCGTTTACGTGCTGCAAAAAAGAAGTAAGGATTTGATTATTTGGTTTGAGTCAAATTTACAGAAAGCAAAAAAAAACTTACAAATTTTTTGAACGTATTTAGATGAGATATTGTTGTCGTCACAGCAAGGAAATGCGTGAGTTGATGCATGGAAACACCATTTGCGATTGATAAATAAGAAAAATACTAACATTAATGCTACAAGTCCAAAGAGTGCTCCCACGAGGGTTGTTGCTTCGACGGATCCTGTAAGAGATTTTTTCAAATTGTAATGTATTTGAAAAGTGGTGAGTAGGTAAGAAACTCATTTCTAGATTCTTTTGATACACAGAAATAAAATTTAACTTTAAAGCAATGCCATCTCTGTCTGTTTGATTTATAAAACTGATAGACAGCTGGAGGTAGACCCAGGAATGAAATTTTTGTACATATTTTATAGTAAAACTACTTAAGATCGGAGTACTTGTCAAGTCATGGGTCATCCTGGGATAGAACCATGACCCTCCGCGTTGGCTCCACTCCAACTGGTGTGTTGAATATTAATTTAGAACGAACGCTACCAAAGAATTAAATAAATAGAAATTTTTGGGGGAGTTTGTTAAACTCATTCAATAAATTATAAATCTAAGAAATACAAATATGTAGTTTCAAGTTACTATTTATGAGTGTTGTAGTTGAGATTTTTTCTTTACACGTGTTTTTTATCTAATAAATGAAAGTTAGTAGAAAACCCAACGGTGCGGCTCAAGGCTGCAATAATCATAAACATGTACTCATTCCCTAGGAGGCAATAGAAAAATCCCACAAGTCAGCTTATTTGCTTACACACGTACCCAGACAATTGGGCAATAAAACTTACATGGAATAGACCCAAGGGAGCTGTTATTCTTTTGCAATTAAGGCTCAGCCTTGGTTAAACACGAATATCGGGTTGATTTCTTTTTTACCGCCTAAAAGAAATTTAAACCATACACAATATCGGCTAATACGACTTACACTTTGCCAACAATAGGCAAAATCGTTTAAGTGCTTGCCAAGACTCTTCACGACTAAAATATTGACGGGGAACCTGCTGTAAAGTCCTAAAAACACTTTTTTATTTTGTAGATGGTATACTGAACTTTACTTGCACAATCTGACAAATATAAACACACTGCCAAAATTGGGGTTTGGTTTTTCTGCAGGAGGCAATCACAGTGGACATTGGACATAGTGGACATTTTTAAGCCAATTTTAATCCAATGCCATTAAAATTATCTCTAAAATCTGAACAAATAATGATAGAGTAGTCTTCCGTGTAAATCCGGTATTACTGATTTACTTAATGAATTAAGTAGGCATTGCATTTCAGGATGTTCCAGGCTTCCAGGGTGTCAACTGTCAACCCATATTACTCACTCATAATTTTACTTTTGATGAGCTACGTCTTTCTTCGCGCTGCAGCTGGGTTGATGACTGACGTTCCTTTTAACTTGACTGTGTTGCGATTTGCTCTTTCCACGATTTCCCTCCAGTACGGCTTTGAAGCGTTCGTCCACCCAATCAACATACATATTCCAGCTACAGTTCGTTATTCAACAATCAAAAATTTAATGAACGAACAAATTTTAACTAAGAGTATTTTTCTTTCAAAACAACCAAGGATTTCTCTTAAAGCCTTTCGATAAGCTCCATTCACCTCCGCGGTAAGCTGGATGATCAATTTCTTAAAGAAGGTTATAAAAGATTAGAGAAGAGGTATATTTCTCAATTGGCTTCTCATTGTTGTTGTTTTTCTTGTTAATAGACCTGCACCACCTCGAGGCTATGACTTTTTATACTCAATGGAACAGGTCACCTTCAGTAACTTTGGACCGCACTTTTCATTGACATTTGTGAATTAGTAAGAAGATGACAAAATGGATACATCAAAGTTGCTTGTTGCTTAGATTTGTTAAAAGAGAGACATAGGCCGTTAAAATAAGGTTTTTTTTGAAAAATTAGTCGCATCTTGTGTGTGGGACTCAAAACGCTTGCGTTAAAAAGAAATTATGTCAATATCATCTTTAATTTTAGTATCTCAAAGAACTAAACTTCATCTTCATCATTACTTACTATGTAGTTGAATGTAGAACTTACAAAAAACAGAACTTATGCCATTCAGTTATTTGGAAATCAATATTTGAAATGTAGTTTAATTAAGTCTTTGAAAATATATATTCCCCAGGCTTTATACAAAACTTTTATCACAATTGTGCTTGCTGAAAACAAAACGTAGGCTTTTGTTCAATTTGCGCACGTTTTAGGCAAAAGAATCTTTTAGAGAGATGGAGGCGAATGAGTTACTGGTGAGCCAACTGCGTCTCTTAAGCACCTGCATCAGGGTACTGACACCGGAGTATTTAGCCCAAATTATTTCTTAATGAATGTGCCCTCCAGGTTGCTTGCTGTTCGAGGGGCTAGCTAACCATTAAAAAACATTGCCACGAAAACAGTCAACAGCCACGTATGTCATTAAAGATTTCACTATTGACGACCCCCCAAGCAACCTTAAAAAGGACAAAAAGTTTTGTGTTTGTTTGTGGAATGTTAAGTGCCATAGTAGTCCAAATAGATCCGCAATAGCCCTTAATGCAACGAAATGTAATGGATGAAAAGATGATAAAAACCGCCTGCTGTTATGGCCATTATCGGTTAACGAGCGTATCATGACTTTCCTTATAGGATAATTCTAAATCAGTAGTTTTGCTGGAAAAGAGCATGCATTCCCTGATCTGAAGAAAGCATGAAAGCATTTCCAGGGCATACAATTTTTATGCCCATTCCAAAGGCCTAAGTTAGAAGGCGTTTTTCATGACAGTGTGTTATTACTCTGGAAGGACTTACCAACTCTTCTTAAAATCCCATAACCTTGAAAAACATTCCTTTTTCGATGTTTCGGGAATTCAAATCTCGAACCTTCTGCCTTACATGCAGACATACTAGCCATTACGCTGGCCACACCACCAGTGTATAGACATGTCTGCGTCCTATGTGAACATCTGAAACCCCACGTTAATAATTTGTCAGGTCCGTCGGAATGCGGTCTTAGACCGCAGGAAAGTTCCCAATCGACCAAATAATCAAAATACGTCAGTTCACTCAAAAATGAAATGCTCAGCTATACGCAAGTGAATAATCATCAGTATTCTTTGCTTGTCCCGAAAAAAAGTGCGATCCCTGGCAAGTTGTCTTGAATTTAGTTAAAATCAGAGTGGGGCTAGTTTACCAAAAAAATCAAACGTTTTTAATGCGTTTTTTTTTTTAAGCAACCTTATCCTGTAAACTTTGAAATTTTACTATGGGCAGATAAAGTGATTGGTCAAAAAAACGAAAGTATGTTGATTTCAATCAATTACTTTTTACTCAGGATATGGTATCTGGCATTTCAGATCCGAATTTGAAATGTATATCAATCTGGAACTAGTTTCTTGGGCTTTTGGCAACTTTGTAATGCTCAGAAGATCACAAAAACAAAGAATCCGGCTCATATAAACTAATGAAAAAATATTTGATAATTTAAGTTAGCCATCGAATATCGGCTTTTTTAAATGTCGCCGATTCACATATTGACTCTTCTTACTCACAATTTTAACATTTTTCTTTTCATTGTCACGCAACAGATTTTCTTTTCTCTAAAACTAAATCCCTGAATCACTTTATAGAGTAAATAATTCCCCCATTTAATTCTTTCCCAAAAATGTGCCACAACACACAACATTGCCTTTCTAACCCAAACCTTGTCCTCTTAATAAAAAATCATTCCAACTAAACACACACAAACCGGTTAATCATCACAAAGTCAAGTCAATCAAAAATTAAACGCACCAAGTATTGTCATAGAAATAAACAGTAGCCCATACAAGACCAATAGCACATGAATTCCACTACATATTCAACTTCAACATGACCATGAAAGTTCAAATTAATAGTTCAGCAAATATAAAAACTACCCATGAGTCATAATTTCAGTAAATAAAACCTAATAACGAGACGCATTATCCTCGATTTTGTTTCGACGAAGTCAATTCTAATTAACCACATGTTAGCTACCAACAGCAGCCTTCTTAGAAGAAGAAAAAAAAAGAATGGGGAAAAAAGATTGCGTATACGCAGCAGTGAACTGGTTCACTTAACAATGACATTCGTGTCAACGAACAAAGTTCAAATTCTACAATTCTACAGTAGTAATTGCTTTTGATGCACATAAGGAAAAGGGAAAAGTACTCACCATTTATATAGTTATCCACACCAGCAATCAATATCATTTTTTGTCGAAGGACCACCAAAATCACTCAGTTTTTGTTTTTTTTTATTAATACAACTTGTTATCCAAAATGTTTTTTCTTTTTATATCCTCCGCAACTGAAACTAAACGGAAAGGACTTGACTTAGTGAAAGCAAGAAAGTAAAACGAAAAATAAAGAAAAACAGAACTATGGCACACTTTCAGTGTTATTGTTTTTGGTTGTAAACACACACACACACACATTACACATAAAACAAAAACACAGTGAAAGGGGGAAAGTAAAGTAATAAATGGTGGTTTGAGCTTTCAAGTAAAAGGAATAATCGATTTTTCGATTAGATTGCACCCAGAGACAGGAAGAGAGAGAGGTGAGAATATAGAAAAGAGGCTAAAGGATGTGATGTGTATATCCTTTGGATAATTTTTCACTGGACAATTTTTTCTGTATTTTAACATAATGATGCACACCTTAAACGTATGAAACACAAAATGCACTTTATTTAGTCGGGTTCACGGGCTTTGAAAATGCAATTTTCGCGTAACATTTGTGCTATGTTGAGTTGCAACTGCGATTTGATTCGTTTGATTTTCTTTTTATGTTACTGAATATTTTTTTTTTTTTTTCGTTTGGCAGGATTTGAGAATACTACCGTCCGCCAGGAGTAGGTATCTACGTGTGAGTCAAAAGTGAAACTGTCTTGAAAACAAGAACAGCTTTCATGGAATAGAAGAGCTTTTTCATAAGGACATGAATTCCTTTTAAAAGAATTGTAATAGAGTATTGATGATTGAATTGTTTAGTTAACAAGGTGGTACGAACATAAATTAATTCCATCGATTTAGTCAATGACATCTATTTGTGAATTTTCATAAATGATAACCCTCTCTTCCTCAAACAATTAACTCGATTCCTGTTTAAGGCTTTGCACTTAATTTGGGGCAGCCATTGTAATCTCGCGTTTTTCAATCATCTAAGTATTCTCTTATCTAGTTCTAGTTGAAAGCATTCCCCATTGCGATATCGGGTATAACGGTAAGGTACCATTACGATTGCACTCGATATTTCTTAATAACGTTATAATTAATTAAATAAATTTTTTTCTCGGATAAGTTGACAACACAATAAAATAACTTTAAAGTATTAAAATAAGCAAACCGCTCTCCGTGGCTTAAAAAATAATTTTTTTTCAACCTTACTTTTCAATTTGTTTCTCCTTGAATTTCAAAATAATTAATAATTAAATTAACGGCCATATCCGGCTGCAATTAAGTTTCATTATTTATATTTCATACTCGCGATTATTTTATTGAACTTTTCACTTTGATGGAAAATAATGTTTATTTCTTTAGTTTTGAATGAAGCTTTCAATATTCTCAACTGTTACAAAGCCTGTCTCAAAATAGCGAAGACGCGTTCACTCTTTTTTTAATTGGTTTCAAACCAACCGTCAAAAAAAAAACGGCGATGAGGATTCCCGGTCGTAGGGTTAAAACTCGAATTAGATTGGACAGCTACTTTGCCGCTGTTGACTTTCTGTGCAAAGAAGGATACTTTTCTTTTAAGTGCTGCCGTCAACTGATTGTGACTAAGTTCGTATAATTTTGTTCCAATTTTTTCAGTTTTCTGGCGGATTTTAATGGTGCAGTAGTTACAATTCAGGGGTACATATCAGTCAATCTAGTAAAACCATTTCGATTCGATCTAGGTATACACAAACACCAAACTGAGCTCAGGTGTGATTCTCTTTTCAGTGGAACGGAGTCATAGCAGAGGAATAAAAGAACAAGAGGGAAAACCTCACACACACCACGGCATCTATCCTTAAACTGACTTCACAAACATCACTTTATTTTTGGATTTCAAAACCAGTTTGAAATCCGAAAATAAAGTGGTGTTAGTAATTTCACTGGCACAACATTATATTCAGCTGAATACGTGTATTACAGATAGGTCTCGTGGTACAAAAACAACAATGTAAACAAATGGAATTTGCGGGGCAAGAGAAGTAATGGTTTTCCCTCTTGTTCTTTATTCCTCTAAGAACGGAGTATACATGTTTCAAAGAGAAAACAAAGAAGTGCTCGTAATTTCACTGACTTAAATTTATATTCCGCTGAATACGTGTATCGCAAATGGATCTATCGTGTTATAAAAGCAGCAATGTAAGCAAATAGAAGTTGCGTGGCAAGAGAAAAGGTGACCGCTTTCTCTCTTGTTCTTTTTTCGTCTATGATCTTGTTTTAGTGCCTGTCCACACGGGTTATGCTGTTAACGTTATGCTGTTAACACCTAGTGTCCAGACGTTGTTATAATTCCTCACACAAATTCTCCATTTTGTGTTGGAAATCGTATTGAAAAAAGCATAACGTTATGAGCATAACCCGTCTGGACACGCCAAGTGTACTGCTTAGGCAGATAAATCAAATTTCATTTTGCGCATTGAGTCCCTTTCTTCCTCACCCCTTTTGCCCAGAAACGACCGATATAACGTTATGAGCATAACACGTATGGACAGGGACTTAGTATATGTATAGCCCGTTCCCATCTAGGATCGGCATATTGAGTCGGATTATGATTGGATTTCGATGCAGTGCCCCTGTTCTGTAACTATCGCCTCGGCGATAAACGGTGGAAAATGGAACGAAATTCTATGAATTTAGTAGGATTTCGTTCCATTTTCCACCGTTTATAGCCTCCTTTTATCGAGGCGATAGTTACAGAACAGGGGCACAGGTATCTGCCCACCTCACTGAAAAAGGTAATTGAATTCAAATGGAATCGATGTGTCTGTGTTCACTTTGTATGCATGTATGTGAGAATTTTCCTAAGTTCGCTTTTTCACTGAATATACATATATTTTCTTCAACTTCAACAAACTCTTAATAAAGAGCAGCAATAAAAAGCTTACAAGCCTTTTTTCCCGCAATTTCCACTTGTTCACTAAAATTGTAAAAAAAAAAAAAAAAGCACACAGTAATGGTGGATTTACATGCATCTGCCAGTGCAAATGAAAAACGGAAAATAGACACAAGATGTAAAATTCATACTTGTCTGATAGAGAGCGAACGCACCATCTGCACTTCCTTAGTTATGGCTGCAGATGAAAAATTATGGGTGCAGATGAGCATGTTCATCCGCAGCCATAATCCTATTCGTCTCTCTTTTTAACTTTTGTGTTTTATGATCTTCATCCGTCCCGCTTTACTTTTCTGCACTTTTGCAGCTGCAGATGCATGTAAACCCAGTATAACCCACTCCATCAACCAATTACTCGATCTGGGTAAACACACCCCCTTTCGATCCGATCCGGCTACCAAATCCGTACTTCGAGTAGTCCTATTTCGATCCGATTCTGTGCCCCTGTTCTGTAACTATTGCCTCGATAAAAGCAGGCGATAAACCATAGTTACAGAACATCGGCACTGTGCCCCTGTTCTGTAACTATGGCCTTGATAAAAGCAAGCGATAAACGGTGGAAAATGGAACGAAATTCAATGAATTTAGTAGGATCTCGTTCCGGTTTTCACTGTTTCTCGATCGATGTTATCGTTGCGATAGTTACAGAACAGGGGCACTGGTCCCTAACAGAGATCTATATTTCAACATATTAAGAAGCGGTCGTCTACCTCAACAGGAATATAGCCAACAACGATTCTGTTACTGTTGCAACCACAAAATGACTTTGACTTGGGAAATTCTGAAATTTATTGATCAGAAAGATTAAAGTATATTTTTAAAATTACCAATAGCACAATCACAAAAGTCATAAACAAAATGAGTGCTAGGACGCGTTCATTGAACGAATTCACTCTCACACATTTCACATTTCATGAAAAATTCCAGTTCCAAAATCTCCCGCCCGGCAAATACCAACGCATTGCATCGTTGCACAACGCAACATATTCTTGTCCGTCAAAAATCAACTGAAAAATATCAAATTTGTTGAATCCGCCATCGAAGTAGTGCTGGTTCTTGTTCTTCACGCTATCTGATTGCTTGTGTTTGATCTTTTGATAAAGTTTTATTTTATAAACGTTCAAAAGGTTTTCGGTGTTGAAATACATTTCCTTTTAGTTATTAGTTAACTTTGTTAATCAAATACACTTCAACATGTTTTGGGGTAAGTTAAAATAAAATGTGAAATTCACATTCGTAGTGGAGATTCTTTTGGCACTGTACCACGTGTTCCTATGAGTCTTTTTCCATGCGGCTTTTCTAAAAATATTCATCTAATTTAGCATTTTTTATCAATCTTGTAATGTTTATGCTATATAATAATAATTTATGTTCAATTTTTAGGACTTATATTGAAGGCTAACAAAAAGTACACACAAAAAACAAAGCAGGCATTCCATGTATCGCAAGCTGCTCTCGATGTTACCTCGTGTGCCGATGGACCCATCCAACTTTTCCTCACATACGAAAATATTAAATATTTGATATGTACTCTTCGTAAGAACACTGCTGAACAGGTTATGTTGGATTTGAACTTCAATGAAGGCGATGAGATCTCTCTACAGAGCCAGGGTAAGTAAAATTGTTCAACTTTTTGATTCGAGCTTAGGTTGTGTTTATGTACTGTGTCCTGTTTTGTACGTAACAATTGTAGGCGTATGGTAGGGAATTTAATGCGACATGGTTTACAATTGGATCTCAGAATTTATTAACTTAGCGCCGTTCATAACTTGTGTTTGGGAAGCGCTCAGACGTTATTCTGATAATCTTGAAACAAAGTTTTGCATTCACATTGAATAAAGTTGGCGGGAGATTGTTTTTTTTTCTCACTCAACTCGGGCAGAGATATGTTTAGCGTCCCGCAAACCACAAACTTTCTATCGGCCGATAGTTTGGTCGGGCTTATAATCAGTTTGAAAATGTATGCAAGTCCGCATACTCCAACGATTTGGTACCGGCCGAGAAATAAGTTTGATGGGTTTCTCAACTGCGTTCAAACTTTAGTATCGTATTTAGTATTTAGTATCAAACTATCGGCCGACTGCTATATCAGTATGGACTATGGAGCTCCTTGCAAGCGCGCACACCGACCCATTGTGATGGTCGTTTATATTTTTTTCTATTATGGCGCTGCCCAATTCTACTGAATCGCTGGTTGTAGAAACGTCAATCGTCGGCCGACTGTTGTTTAGTCTGCGCATTCACCATCAACCCAACTGTTTAGATGGCGTAGTGTTCGCGCTAACAACCCGACCCAACTATCAGCCGATAGAAAGTTTGTGGTTTGCGGGGCCCTTAATGTTCTATCAGCTGCAGAACCTTGTGTGGAAATTTTCTTTAAAAAGTGTTATTTAAATAGCAATACTATTTTCGGCAGCTGGTCTACTTTCTGTAATACAATTGCACCAAACATCTGTTAGGTACCTACTGTTGTCGGTCCATTATGTGGTATAATGATTTTTAATCCTAATGCACATTATACAGGACCCTCTTTAGATTTGTTGCAGTTTTCTTTCGCTATTTTTGTACTATTGAAGGATCATTCACCACCTGGCCATTAATAAATCTTTTTCTAGTGTTCATAAAAAGTTGGGTTGACGTTGTCGTTTGGTTGCATAGGCATTGAACTTAGAGTCAGCAAGATATTGATGTAACGTGTTCGCTGTTTGATTCGATTTTACTTTTATGTTGGTTTTATGAGATAATAATTGATAAAAAGCAACGATCCAGGAAGTAGAATGTTATGTTTGTTATGTTACCTATGCGCTGCTCTCAGATAAAAAGAAATTTTTAGCTGGATTGTTTGTGGACATTACTAAAGCTTTCGATATGGTTCACCATGAGCTACTGATTAGAAAAATTGAAAAAGCGGGGGTTTCTATTGGAGTGGTTAGGTCTTACTTTAAAAATAGGGTTCAAATAGTTAAAATTGGGAACAGTAGAAGTGAAGAAAAGACTCTTAATATTGGAGTTCCTCAGGGCTCAGCATTGGGTTCAATACTTTTTTGATTTTTACCAATTCGTTGTTAAGATTTCCTTTCAAAAGTAAGTTGACAGCATTTGTGGATGATGTGGGATTTGCTTTTGGATCTGATAGTGTTGTTGTGGTCTCACCTCTGATATAAATTATGATGTTTACTTATTGAGAATATCTGGTTAGCTCAAAAGCTAAGAAGATGTTTTTCAACTTGGGGGTCAAAACAGTTTTGGTGGTGAGGTATTCTTTCATGCTACTGACTGCCCAAGGGTCGAACTATTTCATTGCAGTTGCCGTACTAGTATTTACAATTTTTCTTATCGTAGTTGTCTCAATTGCACAAAAAAAAATGTCCAAATTGAAAAAGTTGATAATTTTAAATATTTGGGGCTTATGCTGGGTTTCCACATGTCACTAAAATGACATAGTTTGACAGATCAAAATCTTGTCAGTAATGTCGTTTTCCAAAAACCAAATCGGGAGTGATTTGGAGACTTTATCTGTCAGATCTGACAGATAAATTCTCCAAATCACTCCCAAACATGTTCCAAAATGCGGTTTGGAGACACTTTTTGGAGTGAATTTTTCACTCCCGTTTCAGTTTGGGTGCAAGGGAGTGAACACCAACACATAAACAAACTGTCATCTGACTGCTTGTCAAAGCAAGCCGCAGTTTCTATTTATTTTTTGTCAGCTCACAAAGCACGCGATAGTTTATAAAATTATCTTCAGAAGACCATTAAATAATTTTTAAAATTAAAGTGAACGATTTTTAGTCTTGTTTTCTGCTTTAACATGAAAGATAAAATTTATGCCGTTTTCGTTTGGGAAAAAAGAGTACCCTAAGGGTACTCTTTTTGCTGTCAGAGTGACGTTGTGTTCGTTTGGCTGCTCTCAGGGTAATCTGAAATTACCCTCAGAGCAAGTTTTGCTACTCTAGAAATTTTTTCAGAGTAAACTCACACCAACATAAATGACATTTCTCGTTTGTCATTCTTGGCATCTCATTTCGAATTTTGTGTTCAACAGGCGAGTTTATATTTATTGTAAATAAAATTAAATTAAAGTTTAAAATGAATCCTTTAAGTCAATAGCTGCTTCCATAGTTTTAAATTATTTTAATAATTTGTTTATAGTAACGGTATCAACGCGGGCGTTCACAAACCTATCGGTTTTGGTTCGCATAACTTGTCCATGCTGTTTTTGTTGTTGTCCGAGCTCAAAAAAATTCTTATTGCCTTAAATTACCTTTGTATAAATTCAATCTGGACATTTATGAAGTTTATTACGTATCTTTTTTAGTTATAAATTCTTTTTGTCAGTTTTTACTCCATTCAAAAAATGTTTACTTAATTGCTCATGAAATACGCAGAGATATGTTTCTGAACGTAGTCAATTGCATTGAAAGCAAACTATAATGTCAAACGCACACATACATTGACAAAAACGGAGTACTCTGGGGTGCCAGCACGTAACTTGTAACAATCGAGAATTGTCGATGCAATCGAATGTCGACAGCACCTATTTTGAATCAATCGAGTTTTCTCGATTGTTTCGTCTTTTTGGCAGCACACAAACTTGGAAACTACGCTTGAAACAAAAGTTTTCACTCGACAGAAAATAGTTGTCGTCCGTCGACCTAGGCAGTGTTTTTTTTATTAGAAATGGAAAAAACTAAAAATATGTCAATTAATAAAAAACAAACTGAAATATTAACCATATTTAACAAAGGGAATCCTCAAAAAAAGGTCTCAAAATAGGAATGTGAGTGCCATCAACACAGCCTTCTATTCCCAGCAACTTGAATTTACTATAATAATACTCCTTGCTTTCTTGAAATTTTGAACTACATATAAAATTTTATCAGTTGAGAACAAAATTTGTTTTCCAGAACAAGCAACGTATTTCGGAAGAACTTTGACTCTGTTGTTTGTGCCGTCCCTAGTAACACATTTGCTCACTTGGTAACTTCCACTAGCTAGGAGCAAAGCCGGAGAACTGGTGGAACCGATGTGCTTCTAACGCTGTTTGGGAAATTTAAGCAGCCTAGTACCATTAGGAAACATTCTTTATTCAATCTGAACTGCAGTACAAAACTAAAAAAACAAATGGTTTGGTTTCGAGTCTAATTTTTTTTTTTGTACAAATATATGAACACTTACTCATTCTCACGCAATTCAAATGGATTACTTTTATCTCTGAGGCATCGTTTTTTGATTTTTGCGTTAAATACTACCTCATTGTCACTCTCTGAAGCAAAAAATATCATTTTTAAATGAAATTCAACTTATTTCGATCGAACTTTATTTTAAAGAAAACCAATTTGACATTTCACTTCGTAGTTCACAATGGTATTTTTAAGTTGATATCAAAATGAAACTCGTTACAAAATACGTGCTGTCAAAAATAATTTGTTTCGAGTTGGCCGACGATCAACAATCCTCGATTGTAACAAGTTACGTGCTGGCACCCCTGATTTCATGTTCGTTTGAATTGTAAAAACTCAGGGTACTCTAAAAAAAAAAGGGTACTCTAGTTTTACCAAACGAAAACGGCATTAGTAAGCTAATCACTACCAATGCAATCACTCCAAATCTGTCACTTCGGTTAAAACGATTTCCAAAATAAAACGAAAAAGGAGTGAAAGAGTGAATTTGTTTTTGGAAAACGACATAATTGATACAATTGCCAGTTCATTTCCATTTGTGTCATTTACTGTCAAAAAATTTGTGGTCATTTCATTGATAAAGAAATTTTGACAAAATGTTTTGTCAACTCAATGAGCCCTATTTCCACTTGTGTTGTCATTTCTGAACTGCTAGTGGATTGTCACTGAAAATTATTTGCCTGCTTGCTTCATCGAATTTTTGTTTTGTGTTGCAAGGTTTTCATCTTTTTTAATTAATAAATTAAATAATTTGTGAAATGAAAATTAATTTTGTTTTGTTATGCCTGCTGTGGTTATAAGGCAAAGAAAACCTTTCAGGAGGAGGGACGGGGTGTTTATATACTTTGAGGATAATGCCAGGGTGAACAGTCAACAATCAAGCTGAAATAAAAGGTTCAGCTATCACTGGTCCTGTTGCAAAAGAGTGTGCTGATTTATGGCCCCGTATGGCATCAAACGCGAGTTCAATTAGAGAGTTCCATCTCAAGATGGCTTTAGCCTTTGGAACTCCAACAGCCAGAGAAATGCTTTGCCATGAATTATTATTCATGAATTGTCGTGGTTCTTAGGACTTGCTGTTGGAGTTCCAAAGATTTTCAAACACAACACCTCCACGTTGCTTACAATTTTTATGGAGGATTGATTTTCTCTGCCTTCGATTTTTTTCCTTTTGAATTTTTTACATACCATAGTATTATTTATGTATGTTTTCTCGTGTTATTAGTAGTCACTTCGTTGACAAAAGATTCAACACGATGCCAAAAAAAATATCGATGTCAGTGAATGATGGAGTGACATTTCGCTTGTCAATCAGCCAATTTCCACTTGTCATTCAAATTTACTGCCAAAAAATGACTGACGCTGTTCGTCAGTTCAATGACTGTCAATTTTTGCAATTTCCACTTGTCATTTTTCTCGATGGCAGAAAATTAGGTCATTCATTACTTAAAAAATGGCAAGTGGAAACCTAGCATTACAATGATCAATTGTAATTGACTCTTTTTTAATCACACTAAAAATATGAGATGAAACTTTCGAAGTACATTGCGTAATTTCTATTTGCGTATTACTTGCTCTTCCAAGCTGTTGTTAAAAATTTACTATGGAATTTTTCATTCTAGGCTACAATACGGTATAACTTGTTGGAGAGGAGCCTATTTTAACATAATTCAATCTCTTTAACGCTTCAAAAGCGTATATTAAAAGTTCTATACCCCAGTTTTCGATTTATTATGGGGTATAACACAAATCTACGGACTCTCGATCTTATTAAAGATCTCCAAATTTGAACGCTCAGTCGCTCATTGCGTGAACGGAGCTTTAAGCGTTTGAAAAATTATAAGTAACTACTAACTAAGTTCGGTCGTCGGTTAGTTTTATCTTGCGGAGGTCATAGAAACATAGTTTCTGAGGTAATATATCAGCTTGCTTCAACTCTTTCCCCGCTGATTGCGTTTTGACCGCTCTGCTCTTGACCTCATTCATTTAAGTTTGTCATCTGCATGCTTTACTGTGTGGTTTCTTGGCTTACAATGTATTCCGTCACCTTTTCGAAGCGGTTGATCTATTCATCCCACTTACGTCTCCATTTTATAGTATCAAAAGGTTTCAAGCTAGTTTACGGTTTTCTCGTGACAACAAATGTTACTTTCCTACTGCTGCAGGAGGATAGCCTTTAATTTTTCCATACTTTTGGCAGCATTTGGATGGAACACAGCCTTTGCTTTCCCAATTTGGCTTTTCTTCCTTTGTAATCTTTTCCTGCAATTTTGAAAGGATAACATCTCTTTCACTTTACTGCTTCAAACTAGTGATCGGCTCGTGGAGTACGCAGCGTTGTTGACCTCAGAGTTTTCGTGCTTTTGTGGCAGATTTTGTTGCATTTGTCTGTGCCAGGAGTGTTTTGAGTCGACTTTTTTCGCGGTCGTGTCTGAATAATATTGCCTTTTTAACGGTTTTCTCGTACTTTATTTTATCCAAGATAGTAATTTTGACTTTGGAGACTTCCACGGATCTTGGTACTTCTAAAAAAATCAAATTTTACCCCTGCACACATTCTGAGCATCTTTATCTCATTTGCTGCCAACTTACTCTCTCGATTCAACTATTTATAGGTGTTAAATAGGCTCTATAAGCAAAAGCAACAAAGTTTTATTTATAAAAGAATATTTATTTTAACAAACGTTCCTCTTGCTAAAAATATTTATTTTGTTAGAAAAATAATTAAATTGATTTGCTTGATAGCAATATACAAAATTCCTATTTTACTGATAAGAGTAAAGTGTTTTAAATGTTCGATTTCGATGTTTTATTCCTTTTAACAATAGGTATATGTGTTTTGGTTTCGCGATCAGTATCCGACTTTTCTCAGCTTGGTAGAAAGGAATTCTTTATCATCACATCCATTTATGTCATCTATGTCAAATCTTCATCGAGTTTAATACTTCAGAACACCAAACGTTATCCCCTATTTCTTTTGAAATAAGTGAAATGTATTTAGATAGCACGGCATCTTCTTCTTCATTTCCGGCGTTACGAGTAGTGATCTTGAAGCGATCACAACTCTCCCACTTTTCTGCTTCACACTAGTGATCCGCCTGTGGGGTACGCCGCGTTGACCTCAGAAAGCGTCGGCAAGCCTCCCGGTTTTGGATTGTTCCATGTCTGAGGCCAACCAAATGCTGCTGTTTTTGCATTTGCTTGTACCAGGAGTGTTTTGGCCTGCCTTTTCTTTTTCGTCGCGAATTTGTTGAAACGTTGTACGATATTGCCTTTTGGACGGGGTTCTGCGGATCTCTCCTTTGAACATGACAATACCAACTGAGCCGGTCGTGCTGAATTTTGTCCAAGATGGTACTTTTGACATGAAGGCTTCCACGGATCTTAGTACTTCTAATAGATAGCACGGCATATTAATTAATTTAAATTACATACTTAAAATCGTATTTGCAGTTTGATAAACCAACAATCCAAATAAAATAATTATTATTCGGTAGAAAGAAGAAAAACCAATAATTCAAATGATCTTCCTTTTGCTTGACAGAATTTAATACTTTTTTCTATTTGAATATTTCAGGCAGTGGAACTATTCACATTTCTGGTTATGTGACAGATTTGAGTGACCAGTTTGACGATTTATCCGAAGAAGAATCCGAAACTGAGGAGCAGCCGGTTGCCCCTAAAAAGTCAAAGAACTCAAAAGCCATCAAGAACAACAAAGCTGGCAAAAAAGGTGAAGCAGCAGCCGTAGAAGATGAAGACGATGACGATGAGGAAGACAGTGATTTTAATGGTGAGCTAGAGGTAGAGGGCCCAGACAGTGACAGTGATGATGATGCGAATGAAAATGATGATGCCGAAGATGATGATGAAGACGAAGAGGAAGATGATGATGACGACGATGACGAGGAAGAGGATGAAAGCGAAGAAGAGGAAGTGCAACAGCCGAAAGCAAAGCAAATCAAATTAGAAAAACCTAAGCAAAACGGTGTTGCCGAGCCTCAGGCTCAAAAGAAAGATAATAAGCAGAAGAAGGACAAAAAAGAAGCCGCCGCGCCTCCTCAACAAAAGCAGAAAAGTGGTGGTGAGCAGACACTAACCGGTGGTGTTAAAATCGAAGACATTCGGGTAGGAAACGGCCCGGAAGCCAAGACTGGAAAGAAAGCGCAAGTGTACTACGAAGGACGTTTGAAGTCAAACAACAAAGTATTCGACAGTCTGAAAAATGGTACCCCTTTCAAATTCGGTTTGGGCCGTGGTGAAGTAATTAAGGGATGGGATGTAGGTGTAGTAGGCATGAAGGTCGGAGGAAAAAGACGCATCACTTGCCCAGCACATATGGCTTACGGAGCGCGAGGAGCACCGCCATCGATTCCACCAAACAGCACTTTAATGTTTGAAGTTGAACTTAAAGGAGTTAATTAAAGGGGGAGTAGTGTTTCTTGTTGTGTTGAGACTAATTATAAAATGTAATACCGTTACTTTCCTTTTATTTTTCCTCTTTTTTATGTTACTTAAAATAACAACTGAAGTGTTAATAATTATCAACTGTTTTTATTACCTTTTTTCTTTTTGAATCCATTTTCTCTTGTTTGGATTTATGTTGAATTATTCTCGTGAAAAGTTATTCATTATCCCAAAAAAAAAAAAATTTTGTTCTTTTTAAAGTTTGAAAACAGAAGTTAAGAAACTGATAGGTTAAGTGGATTGCGCAGCAATTCCTGAATAAATTTTTTTAAATAAAATTCAAATGGTTTTAATTTAAAGTTGATTAGCGGACACAAAGTGGCTAAACTTATGCTGCGAAGACAGCCAAACAACTCTATTCGGTAAAGGTAAACATGTAATTTCGACAATGATGTAAAACCGAACAAGAGAGAAAAGACCGCTATATTATTTACAGCTAAAATCAAAGGTGAGTTTGTACGCCTGTGTATTTTTATGGTCTGGCAACCCAAGTTTAGTAGATTCAGTATCAAGAATAGGAGTAGAAAATAATTGAGATTTTAATAAGGATTTCTAGAACCTAAAAAAAGTTTGAGGTCAGCGAGACGCCAAGAAATTTTTTTTTTCCAAAACAGTAAAAAGATACTAAAACAAGGACACCGTCGAGACCCCAAAAAAAATGAAAGTGTCTTCGAGACCCCACAAAAAAATTAGGGTATCGTTGAGACCCCACACAAAATGAGGGCATCGTCGAGACCCCTCCAAAAATGAGGGTATCGTCGAGACCCCACAAAAAATGAGGGTATCGCTTAGACCCTATAGAAAATGAGGGTTTCGTCGAGGCCCCACCAAAAAATGAGGGTATCTTCGAAACCCTCAAAAATTAACGTGTCGTTAAGACTCCACAAAAAATGAGGGCATCGTCGAGACCCCAAAAAAAATGGGTATCGTCGAGACCCCTCCAAAAATGAGGGTATCGTCGAGACCCCACAAAAAATGAGGGTATCGTCGAGACCCCACAATAGTGTTGCTTAAACATCGATAGTTTGAGTTTCCGATAGTATCGATAGTTTTGGCAAAAAACTATCGATAGTATCGATACTATCGATAGTTCAATCGAATGCCATTACACAAGTATTGTTAATAAAAATCTGATATAAAGCTTAATAATTACAGCAATTACTACTTGAAATGTTGAAATAATACTGCAAAACTTGCTTTTAAGATCTTCAACCTTGAAAACAAAAGCAAATAACAAATTTGGAGAGAGCACCAGTATGCATATAGAATGATATCAAACAAATAACAATACTAAATAATATCAATTTTGCAATTTGGCTAACAGCAGAGTTCACACTGTACAATTAGTTGGACAGACTTTGGCTTGGACGACCAATGCTTGATAGTGTGAACCTTCATACGACCGCTTGACCAACTTGTAGGATGGTTTTCAAATATTTTTGAAAATTTAGAAGTTGGACATAGTGGAAGAGTATGTGACATAAAGTTGGACGACAAGCTTGATAAGTGTGAATGCAAACTACATTCGACCATCCAACTTCCATCAAAGGAAGTCTGTCCAACTAATAGTACAGTGTGAACTCGGCTATTGTATATCTAATCTATAGCACTATCGAAAACAAAAACGGTCCCTGAAAGCCATCTATGTATGCGCCGGCGTACTTACATTCCCCTGTAATTTTTAGAGCACCGGCGAGTACATAAATGGCTTTCAGGAACCGTTTTTTTTCGATAGTACAATAGATTCCATATACAATGTTGGCGACCACCGAATAAAAAACTACAATTCCATTGATGAGATGTAAAGCTTTGCAGTAGATGTCCAGTATGTATGAAAATTCAGTGGAATATGAAATAGTACTATCAATTAATAGTAGCGGTCTTCAAAGCCAACTATATATCCGCCAGCGTACTAACAATTACAGGTAAATGATGGTACGCCGGCAGATATATTGATGACTTTTGGCACAGTTACTATAATTGATAGTGCTATAGATTCCATATACAATGATAGTAATAAATTGGATCAGAAAGATAGCTCTGTGGTAGAATATTTTAGAATTATTGAAACCATCGATAGTTTTTCGATTGTTTTTTTAAACTATCGATGTACGCGATAGTTTTTTACTATCGATACTATCGATAGACTATCGATGTTTAAGCAACACTACCCCACAAAAAATGAGGGTATCGTCGAGAACCCACAAAAAATGAGGGTATCGTCGAGACCCCACAAAAAATGAAGGTATCGTCGAGACCCCACAACAATGAGGGTATCGTCGAGACCCCACAACAATGAGGGTATCGTCGAGACCCCACAACAATGAGGGTATCGTCGAGACCCCACAACAATGAGGGTATCGTCGAGACCCCACAACAATGAGGGTATCGTCGAGACCCCACAACAATGAGGGTATCGTCGAGACCCCACAACAATGAGGGTATCGTCGAGACCCCACAACAATGAGGGTATCGTCGAGACCCCACAACAATGAGGGTATCGTCGAGACCCCACAACAATGAGGGTATCGTTGAGACCCCAAAAACAATAAGGGTATCGTCGAGACCCCAAAAACAATGAGGGTATCGTCGAGACCCCAAAAACAATGAGGGTATCGTCGAGACCCCACAACAATGGGGGTATCGTGAGACCCCACAACAATGAGGGTATCCTTGAGACCCCACAACAATGAGGGTATCGTCGAGACCCCACAACAATGAGGGTATCGTCGAGACCCCACAACAATGAGGGTTTCGTCGAGACCCCACAACAATGAGGGTATCGTCGAGACCCCACAACAATGAGGGTATCGTCAAGACCCCACAACAATGAGGGTATCGTCGAGACCCCACAACAATGAGGGTATCGTCGAGACCCCACAACAATGAGGGTATCGTCGAGACCCCACTGGATATTGTGACCCGAACAACATGGATGAGATAATCGAAACCCCAAGAAAAAGAACGATGCCAAAAAAATGTGTTATCGCTGATTGAGACTACACAATGTTCGCTCAACGATAAGATGGCTAGGTAGTCTTGCAATTTAAATGATACGTGTGCATTCAGTAGTAAGGGAGATGTATGGAAGACGAGCCCCAGTTGGTGCAGTGATCTAAAGATTTTCTAGTAAGAAATCTGTTCTTCTCTTTTCTCATATATAACTTTATTTACGTTCTTTCATTTCGGTACTATCTACTATTACTTTTCCAATTTTGTATCCTCTTTCGATTGGGATTCAATGCCAAAAAGTGGTTCAGCGTCAAGCTTCCAATGCTCGGAAACGTATGGCAACCTCTCACTAGGGTCAGTACTCCAATGATGGATCCGACACTTTAATTTTGCCTTTTCCAAGTTATTTATCGTTATCGTACAGTAGAATTCTTTGCCCTCTTTCTTTAGATCGGGCCCATTTATGGGTCGCTCTGGCAAAGTAATGCATTCGTCTTTCACATAGTAGCCTGCCTTTCTAAGCGATGTTCTTATATGCCATGGTTTTATTTCCCACGGTTGATCCTTATTCATTATGACCGCAAGCACCATACTTTGTAGCATATTGACTGTCTGAAAATAAATGAAAAGATACTCGTAGTTCTTAGTTGAATACAGTACATTAAATCATACCCTCTGGGCGTATGGGGAACTATGCAAAACTTCTGTTTTATCAGTTTCTGTTTTGGCATACTTTTTGATATTCTCTTCAGTTTTGTAAGCTGCTAAACCCGGCAAAATCAATTTGTTGTATACAAAAGTCGGTCTCATAGAAACAACATCGCCCTTATCACCAACACCTTCCACAAAAGTTTTAAGAACCACTTCCAGATTGGGTTGTTTCTTCACTGTAGTGTCTTCAACCAGGTCGTATATAAAATGTTTGGCTCTCAACTTTTTCGGATTGTAGCCCTTCTTATGTAAAAGGGGATCATATCTTCTTTTCAAAATGAATGTTGTCTAGATAGAAAGAGGACTTGAGTTGATTTTTGGATGATCTATAATTTGAGGCAAATTTAAAGGATTTATACATACTCTGACTTGTTGATGCAGTGGAACTACATTTTTCAGAAGGTTAAGATTGGATGTTATTACACTTTTTAACATTTTTAATTGAACTCTTTACAATTTTACTTTTCTAAATTCTTGCACAAAAAATACATGTGTAGTTGGAAAATTCACCAGCTGATTTTTTGACATTCGAAGTCAAATCCAATCGGAACCGGTTAACTTAATAGAAATGTATACATCTCTGTTCGTCTACGCGATTGATTCAAGACAAATTTTCTACAATAGTTTTTGAAAAAAGCTATGAATATAAATTTTCAATGTGATGTCCAATTTTACATTTTATTTCGTTTCTATCGAAAAACTGATTAATGTGACTGTCCTTTATTTATGAAACTTATGTGGTGTTCGTTATATCATTTATGCGACGATGGTCTCAATAATTATGATAAGTCCATTCCCCACAAGGCATAGCTGTGAGAAATGCGCTGGGCCCAGGGGCTCCTATTTATTTATTTTATTTTTATTCGCTTTCAACATTATGTCAAAATAAGGTTTACGAAACAGAGGACGAATTAATTAATTCCCACTCTGTGGAATACAGCGAGGTACTTTGCGTAAGAAACGTAGATAGTTCTTTTGAAGTCTGCTTTCCGCATTTGCTATTTCGAAAGATTTATCACTCGTAGAGATTTTTGATCTAAACAATTCCCTTCCTTTTTGTGCAGTTTGTCTTCTTATTCTTCTCTGGATACCCTTTGTCAGTTTCATCATATTTTATGAAAGTCTCAAGCAACTTCAGTACAGTACAGGCATTAATCCTATTATCAGCTCAGCAATGAATTTTAACTAATAAATACAAAATCAATCAATACAGCGCTCAATATTGATTTGTTTTTGTTTTCAGTGATAATTAAATATAAATAGAATTGCTGAGTTGTGACAAAACACCCTTAACCTAGTAAGGAATCACTGCCGATGTGTCAAAAATGATGGCAATTAAAAAAAACGAAAAACTAAAATGATCTCATAATTCAAGTTAAAAGCTTTTTTGCCACTTCATTCAAAACTCATAAAAAAGTATGAATAAAAACAAAAAATGTATATTCATCAGTTTATTTCAATCAAACAAACCTTCTCACTTGCAGCGGCCCGGGACGACACGAATCGAAACAACTTAACACATCACGTCACACGAAAACATTTCACAGCGCAGTCCAAAAGCGAACAACTCCTTCATCCAATTGACAGTTCTATCGAAACAGCTGGTCCAGCTGGAAGTAAAATCGCGACTTTAAAAATTTTAAATATTAAAAACTTCCTCTGCTGCACTCCATCAAAGTATTTAAATTAAAAGAAGATTTTCTACCTCTAGCCAAGTTATTTTACTTCTCATTTATCAGTGTACAATCAAGTAAGGATGTTCAAATCATCCAAACACTTAACCTAGCTTCCAATCGCTCGTCTAGTAGTGCATATTTCACAATAATATTTCCAAATGAAAATCTTTTATCATTATTTTATTTAAAAACACTCCTCCCTCTCTCCTCAAAAAGAGTACTGAATTCACAAAAGCAGCTCTAGAGAAACCTGAAAGAGGAAAGTCTCAAAAAATACAAAAAAAAAGAAAAAAGGAAAACGAAAAGAAATTAAAAAATTGGCAAACTTGCAAATTAGTGAAAAGTTGTGCAAATGAAATTACGACCACCCGCATTATATAATTTTATATCAAATGCTAGCAGTTCCATTCATAAAGATAATCTTGCAAAAAGTGTTTTGTTAAAACTAAAGAACGTGTGTGATTAAAAATAGTTTGTTCACATTGAAGTTGAGAGATAGCTGCAGCGCCCTTGCACTATGCTGAAAATACTGTGAAATCGAAGATTTTCTTTATTTTATTTTTATTGGAGAGCTTTCTGAATCGGAAGTTTTGAGAGTACATTTGCAGACCAAAAAGGTTAGTATGTTGTTTTTATTTATGTTGACAGGCCGATTGCTTTCGATTTGCCCTCCATTTCATCACATTTCTTATACCCACTTAACTCGTGCAAGAGAAGACGATGATGGATTCTCGTCGAACTCACAAAGGCGCATGACACAACATAAATGTTTTCTTTTCTTGTATATCGTTTTTCAATAACTGCTGTTACTTTTGTTGTTGCTACAAGGAAGACTAAGGTAATTGTGTTTTTGAATTCCTCGTTCTGTTCTGATAAGGAGAGGTATTTTTGGCAGAATCAATGTCGTTTTGTGGGGGAGTAGGTAGGTAGTAATAGAAATATTAAACACTAAAATCACGTAACGTTCGGTTCAGCTGATATGAAAATTTTATTGAACGTTTCAACTGAATTTGTCATTCACTTTCGATGCGGTGTTTAGTTTTCTAGACAAAGCACTCTATTGTTGTGGCCTTATCATTTGCCTGTAGAACAGAATTGGCGTCATATAGTAAACTGGATCTGCTACTAGCATCTCTGGCCTCTGTTCTAATTGCCAGAACGCAGAATGTTTGGGTAGGAAAAGCTGTTGGTATTTTACCAGGTCATGTCACACACATGGCCCGGCTAAAGTTCTTCAAATTTATGTAGGTCAGTCACAAAACTGTACAACTTCGTTTTATTTATTTGAAAAAGTTTTTGGATGAAATGGGAAATTTGTTAACTAAGGCTCTTATGTTAATTGGTTTCATTTTATTTTCCTTTAAAAAATCTTTCTTTTTTTATTAATTTTTTCAATATCAAGGTAAGCAATAAATCTTCTCCAGTCGATTTCCATTTAGTTTTTGTGACTTCAGTTGTGCTCCAATTGGAGCGAATTTAGAGCAGAGTAAAAACTTTTTGTCTGTTGAGGAGTTTTGCTCTTGTTTTCGATTTGATTGCTGTATAATCGAGTGTATAGTTGATAGCTTGCCGTGGTTCATTTGCCATAATAGGTATGCGTAAGCATTCGTGTACAGATGGAAAAACCTTTCAGTTTGTCTGACATAAGTGCAGTGTTTGGATAAATTATATTTTTAGAACCCACTGTCTTGTAACAGCATATTAATCTTCCTCTTTGGATCAAGACATTGAAGAGGAACATTCTAAATCCCTGCTCTTTCACAACTTGAACCTTTAGTTCAAAAACGTGTTTGAAATGTTGATAATTATCTTCTTTTTTTTACAACAGAATTATTGAGCAACAAATTCATGAAAGAGACAGGTCTTTTAAAAAATCTAAGTGGAACCCCTCCGTTTTTAATAAAAGTCAGTATGTGTTTGTTTACTGGGCAACGAACTTCATACGTTCTTGCAAAAGGTCTTATGTTTCGAAAAAGCTTAATCTGTCACTGAGTTTCAGCTTTGGAAAAATTTGTAGGAAGTTGGTGTTGCTTCGAGCTCAAGTTCTTCTGCATGTGCTTTAGATCCACAACAAATTCAAACCTTTCTTGCTAAACCAATGCCAAGCTCAACTCTACATTTAAATTTCCATGAAGATGATGAAATTTTATCATTTAACTGTGTAGAATCTCGTGAATTAATTAATGCCATCAAGTCAATTCAATCAAATGCAGCTGGTTTGGATAACATCTAGTTGAGTTTGTTTCTTTCTCTCTCTCTCTCTCTGCGATGGAAAAAGGAAACAAAGTAGACGTCATCACCACAGATATCAGCAAAGCTTTTGACAAAATCTCTCACTCTCTTATCCTCTTTAAACTTACTTTCCTCGGATTTAACCCTATCCTACTCAAATGGATCTTTCATATCTTGACAACCGCCAATATAGAGTTCGTTTCCGTTCTACTCTTTCAATTCCATTTGTGGCTACCTCCGGTGTACCCCAAGGTAGCCATCTTGGACCCCTCTTCTTCATGCTTGCTATTTATGATGTTGAAAAGATCATCCAATATTCTTCTATCTCACTTTACGCAGATGATGCAAAATTTCTCAAAGTTATCTCCTCTGATCGGGATTCTCTCCTGCTGCAATACGACCTCGATTCATTTGTCACTTGGTGTAGTAAAAATTTCCTTGAATTAAACATTGCCAAATGCGAGTCAATAACTTTTTCTCGAAAAAGTGAAAAACCTCCCCCCAGATCCTATCATCTTCAGATCCTTCCCATAAACCGCGTGCAGTTTATTCGTGACTTAGGTGTTCTCTGTGACGGCGAATTAAATTTTCGCTCTCATATTGACGAAGTCATATCAGGAACTAACTCTGCCCTTGGTTTTATCAAGAGATGGTCCAAAGAGTTCCGCAACCCAATTGTCACCAAATCCCTTTATATCGCTTATGTTCGACCTCTCCTAAAGTATGCATCACAGGTGTGGGCTCCATATCAAGCGGTTCACATCTCAAGGATCGAAAGCGTTCAACGTCGTTTTCTACTCTTCGCCCTTTGGGATCTGTACGACGCTAGAAACTTTCTCCCCTGCCTCCTTATCGCGATCGTCTTTCAATTATTCATCTCCACTCCCTAGAAGTCCGAAGGGATGTGTTTAACGTTGTCTTCATTCACCGTCTTCTTACTGGTAACACTGACTGCTCCCCACTTTTAGATCTTATTTCCTTCAACACTAATCCTCGAAATGTAAGATCGTCCTGACTTTTTTTCCTTCCTGCTCATCGTACATCCTATGGTCTCAACGAACATTTAACCCGCATGCTAAAAAAGATTAATTCTGTCGCTTTTCTTTTCGACCTCAATCTTCCAAGTCTCTATCTAAAAGTTCTCCTTTTAAACAGATTGTCCATCCATATAGTTTAATTTAGTTTTTTTTCTTCGTCTTTAGTTTTAATTAGTTTAAGTTTAGTATTGTTTGAGTACTTTTAAGCTTGTAGTAAGCTAATAAATGAGGTGTAAGCCTCACCAAAATTCAAAAACATCCGTCGTAAATTCATTAAATTGATCATTCCAATTATATTGAGGCCACTCTTGCATATCATCAACACTTGTATTTATAGCAGCTGTTTTTCAGAGTAATGGAAAGTGCAATAGAAGTAAAAATAAATAAATAAATAGGGTGGCGCAACAGAGCGAGGACCGAGGAGCCCCTGGGCCTAGCGCATTTCTCAAAACCATGCCTTGTGAGGGAATGGAGGGGACCTACAATTTTTCGCCGGTTCCGAACGGCTAATTGAGAATGCGCTTTTCATGACAATGAATTTACTAACGGAGGACTTGCCAATTCCTCGCGAAAGGCGATACAATAGAAGTACCTATTCCGAAAAAGAGTAATACAACTGTACCTTCTGACTTCAGACCAATAAGTCTTCTTCCGTTATTTAGCAAAGTTCTCGAAAAGCTATTAGCCAACCGAATTATATCTTTTGTTCAAAGCAATGACATGTTAACAAAGTGGCAATCTGGCTTACGAAGTAAACACAGTTGTGAGTCCGCTGTTTTGAAAGTTACAACTGATATACGCAATGCTCTTGATCGTGGACAATTGGGTTTAAGGCATTTGATAATATAGATCACTCTTTAAGTAATCTTTAACCTGATTAAAATTCTCTAGGACTGCAATCAAGTTCCTGCAAAGTTACTTAAAAAATCGAACTTAGATAATAAAAACTGATACTGGGTTATCAAATGCCACAACAGTGAAGTTCCACAGGGTACTGTTCTTGGTCCACTGTTATTCACGTTGTTTATCAATGGCTTGCCTGGTATTGTTCAACATTCTTCTGTGCCTATGTATGCAGATTATGTCATTATTTATGATTGTCGTGGACAATTTAAGTTGCAAATTTGTGTTAAGAGGTTAGGCTACCCTAGAGGCTGAAAAAATAGGCTTTTTGGGGATTTTTTTTTTTCAGGAATATACTACAAAATAAATCGAGATAACAAAAACGTGATTTTATTATTTATATCAATGACTGCTTACAATAACTTTTTTGAAGCGATTTATTACAAAATGGTGGCCGGCGGTGCAGCGGTGCGACGACACGTCTTCTTTTTTTTTTTTTGAGGTCCACGGCCGGACCAACAGCTCATGTGACTTTTTAAATAATAATGAGCAAATGGATTTTTTCGATTAAATATACTAACTGCTATAGAAGTACGTAGGATTTTTGCGATATATTGATTTTTGGTCAAATGGCGCCCTTCTAAAGTGAAAAGTACAAAATTTGCCTAAAAAATTGTCAGAAAATTGTTAATAACAAGTGAACTACGCAATATAAAAAGAAAATCCTACGTACTTCCATAGACAATGTATATTTCAAGACATGTTTAAAATTTCAAGTTAATCGGTTGAAAATTGCTTGAGTTACGAGTCCGGCCAACTTGAAAAATACAAAAATACAATAGGTGTGTTTCTTTACTGAAAATTCGCACGAAATGCACCGAAATTCGGCGAAAGTCAGTCTAATGCCGTTCCAGCACAGCGATTTTTTGTAGCAGTGCACAAAAGAGAGTGCTCACGAGAGAGTAAAATATTTCGCCACCCTGCGAATTTCTGCCACCTAAATTTCTGTGGGCAGAAATCGTGCACAGCCAAAACAAATACAACAACTGTCAAACAGACATTTTTCCAAGCGTTGCTGCGAATGTTTGTTCAACACCGTTTCTTTACTTTTGAGACAATTACGCTCTTTCAGAGAGTTTGTGAGAGAGTTTTACCCCCACTCCTTGAAATGTGACAGATTGTGAATTTCTGTGCACAAAGTAAAGAAACACACCTAATATTGAGATAAACGCCTGTAAAGTTTTGAGTAGTAGAAAATCATGAATAATTTTACAATACCTTTAATCTGCGATGCCGACAAGAGACGTTCGACAAATCTAACTCTAGTCTAGACTAGTCAGGAAATAAATATTTTCAATAACAACTGCCGTATACATACTCTACTCCCCTATCGTACCTTCCCCCTTGCGCTCACAAAAGGAGCTCGCTGCGAACCAGACGGTTTTAATAAAATTCGAAAACCGAGTACCTGAAGGTTTTTCTCGGCCATAATCTTTTGGGACATCATTTTTGAGGTCCTAAAGAACCATTTGGAATTTAAAAAAAATCGATTTTTCGAAAATTCTAGGGTGGCCTAACCCCTTAATCAGTTAAATGATGACTTATACATATATATGACAATATTCAAAGGTGTGCAGTTGCAAATAAACTTCACCTTAACCCTTCGAAAACTGTAAGCATGTTATGCACTCGAAATCAGTGCAAATTATGCACCTATTCCAATATGGTACTTATGTCACTTTCCATTGGACGAAAAGAACCATCCAGGAGCATTCTCAAACCGTTCCATTGATGCAAATAGATCGCTTCTCGTGATTCTGAGGATTGACAGCCGCTTCTCGATTTGTAGTGAGAATCGACTCAAGAAGCACTAACACATGTTACTCAAATGTCTTTTACACAAAGGCAATTACGTTAAACTGATTAGAAAGAATTTTCGGTGTTCTGGTTTTTAAAATGAGCGCTTCCCCGAGTGAAACCAATGGAAAGCGACATAAGCCTAAAGTTAGAATTAGAGGTACGAAGATCCGTGAAAATGTATACATATAGCTTAGCTTAAATTGTCATGTTCTAAAGAGAAAGTCTGAGAACCAAATCAAAAAGACAATTTCATACGATCGTCACCAGGAACAGCAAAAAACTAATGGGTCAAAGAGTATAACTGCACGGTCAAAGAAAAGGCAATATTCCCCACAGGCGGGTGAATAGTGTGGAGCCCGAATTCACCTGAAAAATATTTAGCTTCAAGTTTTTTGTTCGCCCAGCACTTCAAAACCCATTGTTAATTTTAATCTAATGTGAAAAGTGGATTTATTGTTTTCCTATGGGAAACTATTTTTTGCGAAAAGCGAAATATCAATTTGTCTGAGTCCTGAGTGTAATGTCGTCCGGGCAAAGCTCACAATGAAGTTGAGTCACTGAAAAGAGAATTTCAATAAAAAAATATGTATCTCAAAATCGATCAGAACCTTCCGTTCTTTAGTAGTCGATTGTGTGTGTGTTTTTTTATTAGAATGAATGATAACAAGGCTATAATGTGTCTGCCGCGTTAACAGTAGATTTTCTAAATAATTTTATGAAAGAAAAACTGTCTTTAAGTACATAAAGCTTCTTTACCAGATTAAAAAAAAATTAAAAAAAACGTTAACGTAACATTTTCACATTCTAATACACATGTACATCAGAGTTTCGTTATTAAAAATTGCTTGTTCAGTAATTGCTTATCGTTATCAGTACATAACCTTATGCACATCGCGAGTTGATAAGTCGTTTGCTTGCACTCATGTCAAATTACGATCACCTAGTGGGGAAAGTATTGGAGAGTTGTATATCTGATATACACTGTTAATCCATAGGATGTAAGATAGCATTTATTGGTTATTTACTTTGACATTGTACATATTACACAAGATAGGTATTTGGTGATTTCGTACGCCACAAGATTTATTTATTTATTCATTTGTTTCAATCAATCAAAGAACAATACAATAAGGAATACATCAAAATTTAACTAGCAATAGTGTTAAAATACATGGTGTTATGCTTAAGATGCGGTAACAACTCAGGGCGGACAGGTTGGGTACATCGTTAATGTATTAAAACTGTGCAACTATTTTAGGGATCTAAAATTTAAATAATAATTCAAAATCTGATATACAAGGTGTTTTACCTACAGTGCGGATAAGTTGGGTAAAAACAAGAATAAAGTCATCTATGTGAAGTTGGGATCTACCTCCCTCCGTTAAGAATTAATTTAAAAAGTTATTTAAAATCAAATAAGCCACTTACTACCTCAATAATTTGATCTTTAATAAACAATTTAAGTTCAAATTAATTTAGTGAATTCAAGTCTCAAATTCGATCAAATTTTTTTTTCATTAGTACACATATTAATGCATGTTTGAACGATATTTTGTAATTTTCCCTACAGAAAAATATTCATTACAACTGAACTTACATATGTAAAAAAGTAAAGGCATGTAAAAAAATAAAAAAAAATTCCACCTTCAAAAATTATCTGAAATAAAAAAGACAAAAATGTATCGCTATAAAATATCATTTTATTCTGGTACTTAGTCGCTGGGATTTCAAAAATTTCAATTTTCGAATTTTTGGTGACTATTTAAAAAAAGTTCGATTTTCACCAAAAAATCTGACTTTTAATCGGCTATAATATCGGTTGTATTGAGAAAAAATAAAAACCCCACGATTAAATACTTCGTCTTTGTATTAAAAATAAGTGTAAACAATTTTAAGATAAATCGGTGGAACCGTTTTTAAGTTATCGCGGTCACCGACTTCAAAAAAGTGGTTTTGAGATAATTGCAGTAAAAGTTTCAAGTTGATGTAAGACATAGCATAACACACTGTAAACACGACTACGTAAGTGTACTATCGTTAACCGTCGCCACCATATACAGTATGTTGCCTAAAGCTGCTTGCTAAAAGTTGTCGGTAAGTTCGTAAGTGAGCATTGTAGTACCGTGTTCACTCACCGAGTGGCACTGACTCGAACGAAAGGCGCCAACTTCAAAAGGCCATAACTCGGAAACTATTCATCAAATCGACTTGAAAATTTAAGGAGATATTCTCCAGATGTTGTATTTTAATATACATACATATGTATATATTTTTTTAGACCCTCCAGGTGCGACAGTGTCCTTAAAGTCGTTAGCAAAAAGAAGACAAAGAGAATTTTTGACGATATAAGGAGTATCATTGATGAAAATTTAAAAAAGTAACGAACCCTTGAGGGACACCGGAGTGAACTAGGACTTGATGTAAAAATAGTAATTGATTTTGACTCTATGAGCTAGCTCTAAAGCTTAAATAAGGTTTGAAGAATAAGTGGTGCATTGTCAAACAAAAGCAACAACTGTCAAAAACACGTTTTTTCAAGCAATGTTGCTCCTATTCATAAGTCTAAAAAATACCTTAGCTCCAGAACCACAGAGTAGGTAATACAGTGTACCCGAAATACCCTCAAATTATTTCTGTGGTGATATGAAAGCTTGCGTCTTTGAATTAACGGCTATATCTGGCTGCAGTTAAATTTCATTATTTCCTCTCTTTTTTAAAGCTCTTACTTTGATGGAAAATAAAGTTTGTTAAGACATGTTTGAATGAAGTTTTCTTAATTCTCCAATTCGACAAACCCAAAAATTTCGAAAATGCATTCACTCTTTTAAATTTATTTCAATCTTATTGACCGGTTCCCGGTCTAATTTAGTTTGTGGACAAAGTGGCACTACCTTGCCGCAGTTGTCCCACTGGTTTTACTCCGTGTCCAGATTAAAAGTCCAGGGGCCTGAAACACAAAACTACAAGTACTTGTAATACAAGTGATTTATAACAAGTGTAAGAAATTTCTATAACACAAAACTACAAGCTAGCTTCATCTTCCACAAGTTTAATGGACAAAATCCTACAAGTGGCTCTTGACTTGTAGCCTTGTAGCTTTGTGTTACAGGCGCCAATGCACTTTTAGTTTTATTCAACAGTTTGGACCTTCTATAAGCTAAAAACTATTCCGTCACCAACAGAAATCACCATAAATGCTTTCGACTGTGAGTTTTTTGTCTTGTTTCTTTTTTCGTTGCAAAAGAAACATTAATAAATGTGAAAGAAATAATTCTTTTGCATTGTCGTTTTTCTTAACGCGAAATATAAAACCAACGTAAATCTCAAATTAAATGGTTTTTAAACCTGACTGCCTCATTAATTCAAGAAGGTGTATAGATTTCAAGGTGCAGAGTGATGTGTAGGCAAACCCGCATTTTATCACCTTCAAATGAATGAAAATGCTTAAACGAGCTCACTACACATGTAGTACAGCTTGTAATTCTCTTTACTGGCATTTCGCCATCATTATGCGGCGTTTTAAGTTTTTCGTTAACCACGAACTATAAGGGTCCAGCCTCCAGCAACCGCATTGTCTATATTCTTCACCTGTAGATGGTGTAACCGCACTTAAATTTCCCATGTGGCTAAAAGATGACTTTTTTGTTCTTATGCCATCGATGTGCATACGTACAATCTTTTTGTTGATCCCGAATGACTTTCTCCCTTCAGGCATTCCAAGCACACCAAAGCAACCAGATCCTTTACAACACAGCATGGCTCTATCTTGCCTACGGTCTTGTGTGTCGGCGTCTGTTTCTGATGCAATTCCATCACATATCCTGTCATAATTCTTCCTGAGTACCCATATTTCGAATAGAACCATCCTACAAGGCATTATCACACACTTCGAAATAAAACAAAAACGAAAAATATGATTCATTGGATTCCTTAGAAGCAAATCCCTTTTGCTTGCATAATGCTCTTGAAATGTGTAATTTGATTCCATTTCTGGGGATTGAAATGCAACAAGTGCCATCGTGTCTTACGTTCAATCTACACTCTGGGGTGTGAACCGCAATGTCCTTTTGAGATAAGACATTGAATTTATCATCTTCCACACAGACAGGGGAGGACATAGGTTTAAGGAATTGATTGCCTGGATAAGTGAAGATGCCGATGAATTGAAGAAAAAGAAATAATGGTGACTTGACATTTTGAATTGAGATATTTGGTAACTTCAATGAATTTCAATTGAACGAGGAATGAAGTCAACAGACGGATACTTTCTTGAAGAATTTGTCTCCGGAATACTTGACTTAACCGCAAATTTATCTGATGAGGGTTGACAATAGCTTGAGAGCGGAAATATTTTTAATGTTTTGCACAGTTTTAGAACTCAAGTCTTGGTAGAAACAACTTGAAAGTTGTTAAAAACGATTATAAGATTTTTTGAAGTCATAGAGGTTAAATCAGTATGTCTTGATGTTGCCCGTTCGACAACTCACTTTTCTCTTAGAACTGGTGCGCTTTGTGTTGGTAATACCCACTGGTAAACGCAAAACATTGTTTGTGTCACAAATACCACTTGAATCAATAGAAATAAGTTTTTAATATAAAATCTAGAGGTCCAATTTAAATCTCATGAATACCTCAGCTTTGTTCAAGACAAATCGCGAATTATCATCCAAAGTATCTTGTATCTATGCGAACTATTTCGTAATTTGTACAAAATTTTGAGCTATTCATTTTTTCTTTTTCTGTTTTTCAATATCAAGCAGTAAACACCGCCATTACTGTCGTTTTCGTTGCCATTGGCTGGTGGTGAGTGTCTTTTTCTTGGTTTATTTATAGTAAAAAAAAAAACTTTCTCCACCTGCTGCTGCTCTTGTTCAGCCAGTATATCGCGCAGCGCATATCTTTGCCGGAGCTCTTTTATGCTGATGGAATGAATGGCTTTTTTGGAAGATTGCCTCAACTCAAAACCAGAGCCAGGCCAGAGTTGTGTGTTGGTTTATATGACTGTTGGTTTATATGATTTTTGTTCCAAGTTGGGCTATGTAAAGTTCTCTCTTTCTCTCTCGCTTGATTGTTTGATGTTTGCGTTTGCGTTTGCGCATAAAATTTTCACATGTGCCAGACCACCTCACCCTCACCACCTCATGCTCCTTATGGGTGTTTCGATCTGGTTTAAACAGACTTTAATTTAAGCGATTTTTAGTTTGGCAAAGGTCCGTCTTTATACTGATTTTGGGTTAAATTGCTATTACGTGACGAATGTAACGCACTTTCTCATAAACAAAAGAAATACAGTAAAGAAGAAGGTAAGAAAAGAGTAGGTATTGTATGATGATGTGTTGGTTCGTCTTTTTGTCGTCATGTGTGTTGTTTTGGTTACGTATATTTCGCAAAATTGAAATTCCAAAGATGAAAAAATAAATAAATTTTCATTTTACAACGCCCCTCCTCCCTGGATCGATCTTTTATGGTGATTGAGTTATAGGTTGTCGCTGTTTTTTTTTTTTTTTTTTTTTTGAATAGTTGCTGTTTCGCGCTTCGAATACGTTGCGCATGCGCAATACCCGCATGTTTGTTGCGTGTTCCTAGTTCCTATGACTATGTTTTGCGTTAAGTCGTTTGCATAATATACACATTTCGATGTGCAAGGCGCGCTGCGCACGCTTGTTTTTCTGTTGTATTTTTTTTTTGTGCGGGTGGATGGCTGATTGAATGCAAAACAATCGAAAGTGATTTCCTGTAATTTAGTTACGGTTTTATAGGTATACGTTTGTATAAGTATATCACTGACGAATTTTTGTTGGCTTCACGATCTTATTTAGGGTGAATGAGGGCACTCGATTTTGATATTCTTTCAGGTTTGTGTAACAATTGTTGCAGAGTTGCACTCTAAGTGCACATAGTATCTTGACTGAAGTGGTTGCTATTAAGAAGATTTAATGGACGCATTCGTTCTGATTTTTATATTGATGGTAAGGGCAAGAGGAAGCCGCCTATCTGATTGAATGTAAGTTCACAAATAAAGAAACATACTTTGCATCTTGGTCGTTTACACACAGGAGGCATTTTTTATATCTGCTGATGGAAGTGGGAATTTTCGGTTTCAAAGACTTTTTTTTCCCCTTGTTTTCGTTTGGAAATTTTATCTTTACGCTACGAAATCATTTCAATTGGGATTACGACGATAGTAATCATTCCTTTTTCATGAATCTTTTTAAAGGAAACAGACACCAGAGCAATGGCGTCTGTAAGTGTTTTTTAATCAGCATTAATTTCAAAGATAAAAGTAGAGTGTTTGATTTATTGATAAACACTTCTGAACAGAAAAATAAATTCTGGTCGATGGTAATTTTTTTTTTGTATAAGAAAAGCATATTCATCAGTTTATATTTCATGAAATAATTCAAGGGATAGAGGAAACGTTGAGTTTCGAAAAAGGATTTGAAGATAACGAAAGATCAAATTACAGAAAAATAAAGGGTGTTGCAAGAAAATGAGTTGTTGGGTTTGGTAATAATTGAAGCCCTCGAGAAGAAAATTAAATTAAAAATGGCAGGAATAGAGTCACAAATGTACAAAAATTGTTGATAAATTTGATCAAATTTTCAAAATCTATTTTATCAATATATTCTTTTCAAATTTATTGTGTAACTAGTGCGTCGTTTGACAAAAAAAAACAAAGAAATCAGAACACTCCTCAGTGTTGAGTGTTGACTAATGCAATCAGGAACAATCAGGGCTAACAAAGCCTAGTAAACAAGTCTCATCGCAACCTTAACGGAGATATCCTTATAAATAAACAAAAATGAGTAAATGGAGTGGAACAAATAAGCTCGGGGACTCTTTGGCATAGCGCGTTTCACTGCTTTGGTGAGGAATTGAGGTTACCTACAAATTTTTGCTGATTCCAAATAGTTTAGTGAGAAAGCGCTTTTCATGGCAGTGTAATTTTTCTCGAGGATCCTTCTCCCATTTCCTTATGAAAGGGGATACTAGAGGAAAGATAATTCTGGGAATATCTTACCTCGAACTTCCACATATTAAGAGTCAGATATGCTACCAATTCCGATAAGAGCACAGCAGGTAATTTATCGGGGGTATAAGTGCTATGTATTCTTCTTGGAACACTTTTTTTTGAGATCATTTGAATATAGACTTAGAGTTTTAGAAACCGCATGGGCTTGCGTTTGAAATGCTCAGTTACCATCATTCGCAAAGTGGTCAGATTAATTTTTCTAGACGTGCGCGGCATAACCTGCCATCGTCGGTCGTAGGAAAGTAAAAATTGTAATGCGAGGAGGGCAGACAATTTTTTAGGGTATGAAAGAAGAAACTTGTTTCCAAATATATTTAAAATCCTAAACCTTTGTCTGTATCTCTATCTCTATCTATCAACAAAGGCTATGAAATGGAATACAAGAGATTCCGAAACAAAACCAATAAAATGATAGCAGCCCAAAAAAGTAATTACTATAAAAACCAGTTTATTCAGGTCAAAAAAGATCCTAGAAAGACGTGGGGACTAATAAATCAAATACTAGGAAGAAAAAAGTCAAATGTCGACGAAATAATGGCAAAACATTTTCCAACCAATGCAGTGCATTGCCAAACCTTGTCAAACGAATGTGCACAACTTTTCGCTTCGCAAACATCGAAAATTATTCACCACTGCAGATTTGTCACATCCAACCATACGAGTGATGCAATAGAAAGCACTATATTTGCTCGTCCTACAAATATACACGAGATTCGCAACATGGTAATGTCTCTTGGTGAAAATAAATCGCCAGGAAATGATGGAGTTAGAATAGCTGATATCAGAAAACACATAGACATTTTTGCTCCAATACTATGTAAACTAGTCAATTTAAGCCTGACTCAGTCTAAAATCCCGTCAACAATGAAAACTGCTGTTGTTAGGCCCATATATAAAGGTGGAGCTAGCAATCAGCTCAGTAATAACCGACCGATTTCGATACTTCCTGTAATTGAAAAGTGTCTAGAAGGAGTTATATCGGCAAGACTACAGAGTTTTATTGACAAACACTGGAAAACTACTAGGCGAATTTGTAAATTGTGTAAATGAAAGTTTAAATAAAAGCCACCATGTCTTGGTCATTTTCATGGACTTTAGTAAAGCCTTCGACACTTTAAACCATACGAAACTGATACAAGCAGTAAACAGGGTTGGAATAAGAGGAGTAATGGCTGATTGGATCATGAACTATTTGCACAACAGGTCGTTTGTGGTCAAGATTAGAAACGTGACGAGTAAAAAAGAGAATGTGTAATATGGTGTTCCTCAGGGATCTAAGCTTGGTCCGATTCTATTCATTCTTTACACCAACGAATTACTTCGCGTTTTTAAGAAGGGCATTCCATTCGCCTTTGCTGATGACACAGCGATTGTGGTCCGCCATAGAACCTTGGACATGGCGACGATGATAATGCAGGAGGAGTTCAATGCTGTAGTTAATTGGTGTCACGACAATGGCTTGGTCATCAACGCCTCTAAAACTAAGATGATGCATATCCGCAGCCCACAATTCAAATCCACACAAAGCAGAATAGTAGTAAAAAATGATGCCTGCCCCAACACCCCAATTGAAACAATCGAAATTGTGGAAACTTCCGTCCCATTTGCGGTACTATACCACAGTTCCTGTTTTGAAGCAAGTGTATTATGCATTAGTGGAGTCCAAGCTTCGGTATGGCATACTTGCTTGGGGGAATGCAGCAACAACTCACATTGAAAAAATACAAAAACTTCAAAACTCAGCATTAAAACTGATTAATAATGGATATTCGCGAAACAATGATAGCGCATTTAAAACTCTCAACGTCGAGCAAATTTTTAAGATGACCCTTATATTGGAGTACTACGATGACAACCGATTCATTCGACCAATTGACCATATGATCAACACCAGACGACGCGCTCAATGAATGCTTAAATTGCCCACCAACTACAATACATACGGAAGAAGACAACTACTATACAGCGTTCCTTCAACCATCAACGAATTACCTCGACATTTAGTAAATATTGAAAATTTTAAAACTAGAAAAAAATAAATTAAAAATTTCTTTTTAAACTCACATGAGTAAAACTAAAATTATTTTTTTTATAGTCTTTTGTAATTATGTAATATCACGTAAAATTCTTGCTTTAAATTGTTTGCTAATCGAGAAAATTGTTTGCTAATCGAGAAAGGCTTTTCATGGCAATGAATTTACTATCGGGTCACTTGTCAGTTCCTTAAAAAAGACGATACACATGGATACACTTTTTTTCTTCTGTTGGGATTCGACCGCACACACAACACATTCTTCGTTCTTTAAAATTTAGGTCCTTGTTGACATTATTAATGTCTGTAAAGGAAAATATAAATGAAGACATCTTTCCAATTAACAGTAATCACTCTCTGAATGAATTAAAGTAGAAACATCTCTACCTATAGAAATTGAAGCCGAATCCAATAAATAGAAAAATGATTGACCTACTTATTTTTACAAAAAAAAAACCTCTTATTTTTCGTCTGCACACTTATTGGATTTCACCAGGAGATGCTAGAAAAAATGTTTCCCTCTTTTACCGAATCGTTGCTATGTATACACCGATTTACGAATTCATTCTTCTAGCACATAAAACTCACACTGCTTGTAATTGTTGTATTTCTAATTGCTCCGGTTTGTAATCCTCAAAATGTGTTAACAAAAAAACATTTCTTGAGAAGTGAAACCTTTTTAGAATCGTAAGACTTTTCAAACGGATGAGAAAGTTCTCAAAATTCTTTTCGAAACAAAAGAAAAAAAGGAAAAAAAGAACCATTCTAAAATGACCTTGTTTCATTTCGACTATTTTTATTTATTTGGATACAAGATGTTTTTCAACAGCCTGGAAATGAGTATTTCTCATAGTTGTTTATCATTGAAACGAATGTCTGCACAGAACTACCATGACTACCACTTGATTCATCTAATTATCTCATAATGCTCGGGGAGTTTTGAAAAGTAAAGAGAGAGCTAAATTGATACAACTCAAGTTATGTACATCGGAACAAAACGACTCTTTAACTGTCTCATAAAACTGACAGCAGTTGCGTGGAGATGCATTAAATTTGTTTCTTTTTTTTTTTATTAATTAATTTTAATGAACATAATTTTATACAAAAGAAATGAATGTGGTTGAGAGTATATATCCCTAGGCTTTTTTGCTGTGTGTTTCTTCCGGCAGAGCGAAGAGGTGACCTTTTTGATATTATTTCATGTAATGGAGCAAACCGTGCTTTAACGCACTAACGGCTGTCTCATAATTGATATTGTTGAAGAAAAAACTTCGTTGATATTTTTTGGTAGGGTTGGAGATTGTTGAAAGATGTTCTGTATCTGTTCGCCAAAAATTATAGCGTTTATTGGACTCCCAACGTCCCAACATTACTAAGCTCATGTTTGTAAATTTTGTGAAGTGCTTATCGGTTTGGTCAATATAGCAAGAGGTGCCAGAATTGAGTTAGAAAGTTTACTACCCCAACCACCAAGCCTAAAATTGGAGCTTGTGAAAAACTTTATTAATGCCATCGCATACAAGTGAAGTAATTTTGAATTAATGATTTTATATTAGCCTTGTTCTAAAAGGCCTTTCGAAATGAGGCCTTAAAAACAAGTTCTCTGTAAGCTCGGTGCATAATGGACATCTAGTTATTCATAAGAGAGGAGGGTGGGGGTCGGTGGTGTCAAGCACAAGTTTTGTTTTAAAATGCAAAACAAATTATATATTTCTTTTTTTAATACTATGGCTTTATTTGTAAGAGTGAACATTCCCAAAACGCTGCTTTAACTGGCTTCGCAGTAGCATATTCTCTCACTCTCCAACTTTCCAATTTCAAGTCCTTTTTTGTTCCGGGTTGAAGCTCACGGATTGCGTGGACGGTATTTGCCTTAAGTGCTTGAATCATTTCCTGATTGTAGGCATATCATCGATTCTTCACGGTTTCCCACAAAAACACACCATAGGTGTAGAATCACGGCTCTCAGGCGGACAATTGTTGTGGATGCTTTATTTTGGGCAAAAATATCTAAAAAGCGATTAATTTCGTTCCGCGGAGGTATGCCATTTGCTTTCTGTCTAGATTTTGAGTGAGAAACTGCTGTCGTTGTCAAAATAACCTATGACCTAAAAAAGTCACTAGATGGCTTGGGTTTGTTGTGCCAGAGGTGTAATTGTTAACCTGTCTGCTTACTACGTTGGAGTTTGATGTTCGAATCCGAGAAACATTCAATTGTTTTACCGTGGATTTCGCACTTTGCAAGAAATTTCCCGGTTCTCCGAAAAACTGCGTTTTCTCACTTAGCCATTGGTAATCGGAAATTGATTTGCAGTTCCCCTCCATTTTTCACAAAATATGGATGAGAGAAATGAGCTAAGCCCTGGGGCTCTCGGAGCTCTGTTGTGTCACTTTATTTATTTTTTGTTTTTGTATGTATGCATTTCTCGGACAACAAGAAACTTGTGTTATTGACAAATAAATAGGATGAGTGTTTGGCTTCTTCAACTAACAGTATGCCAACTTAAGAATTCGTAATTCAAGCGCATATGTGATTTCGCAAGGCTTCCCAAAAACATATGTAGATAAGATATACGTATGTACTATGGGGATAAGCAAGATTCTTGAACACTTATCGTTTTAACCGCTTCTCTGCAACGTTTGCCCGCTCATACGCTTCATGATTCGCTTAATTTGTGACAAGTCGCCAAACAGTTGCCGGGCAGTTGCCAAACAGTCGCCTATCTTTTTGCTAGCAAGCGCTTTCCGTTAATAAACAAAGGCTTTTTTCATTCTTCTGGCAGTATTTTATAAATGAGATTTTGCTCGTGCTTAGTCCCTTTTCTCCGTAGCTTTTTTTTTTTTTTGTTGGAGGTTTTTAAAATACCAGTTGGAACACTCAGACCTAAATACCGGTCCATTGTACTACCAGATAGCAACCTTCTATTTGTTATAGCTTTCCAGATGTTCGGAGAAAAGCCAAAAGACGCTGCCATGGTAAGGAGCCTAAGTTACCAGCTCTCACCATGTCTGCGCCGAGTATCTGTAACCTCATGCGAGAAAAAGCAGGACATTCACAGAGGAAGTGCTCTGCGGTGTCCTCATCTTCTCCACAAGATTCACAGAGTGTGGTATCACTTAAGCCTACCACGTTTAAATGCTTTGCAAAAGAGAAGTGCCCGCTGGCAACGCCAATAAGCTTTCTACAGTCTTTTCTGCTACGAGCTAGCAAAAATGTTGCAGTCTTCTTACTAACGTTGGGGAGCATACTGTGATGTGCTTTTTTCTCTAGAGCTGGAGTATGCTCGTCGGGTCCAGGGTAGACCAAAGAAAACACGTAAAACTTCGGTTTATGAAGAAGGTCCAATCCTTTTATTGGTGTACAAGATGTTGCTTCTTTGCCGGTTGGTGTGAAACTGTGTCGTTTATTTCTTGATAAGATTTAACGTTAAGGTTTAACTGTTACAATTGCAACTTGAAAAAAGCAAATGAGACAACAAAACAGAATAAGATTAAAGATAGGGTACATTAGGGTTACTTTTTCATATTTGACATATTAAACATAAATTAATGGGCAACTTGCGATGATTAAATTTGTGGAACTAAATCGATTGAATTATTATAAAACTACATTTGTTTAAGTCTTGAACATTCAGCCCCCCCTGAAAGGCTCAGGTCTTTCAGAAAATGGAAGAACAGCGAGTTTTATAATTGGTCGTACATATTCTCCAGCTTGAGTGGTTATAGTTGCTACTCTTGTACGATTGTCCTTTCCTGGATGCACCGCCTTAACTCGTCCAAGGATCCATTTGGATGGAGGTAAATTTGGATCCCTTAGAATGACAACGTCATCGACTTGGACATCTCTCTTCGGATTTTGCCATTTTGGACGCTGTTGAAGTGAAGTCAAATATTCACTGTGCCATCTTTTCCAGAATCCATGTTTCAAAGTCTGTAAGAGAGACCAATTAGTGAAAGGACAAACTGATTTACTACATATATCAGGACAAGGAACAGAGGTCAAAGGTTCACTGATCAAAAAGTGAGCAGGGGTGAGGGCAATAGGATCCATGTCAGACGTTGGCCACATAGGTCGAGAATTTAGCAACGCCTCTATCTGTGTAAGCAGAGTGTACATCTCCTCATATGTGAGTTTATGGTCTCCTATCACACGGTTCAGATGAAACTTAACAGATTTTACTCCCGCCTCCCACAATCCTCCAAAATGAGGTGAGGAGGGAGGAATGAACTTCCACGCAATGTTGTCCTTTGATAGGTGGTTGACTACTATATCATTATGTTGTTGGCTAAGGACAAGCTGGAACATTTCGTTTAGCATTCTATGGGCTCCATGAAAATTCGTACCATTGTCACTGTGGATTTCAATGGGCTTGCCGCGACGTGAAACAAAGCGGTCCAAAGCAGCAAGAAAGGCAGATGAGGAGAGGTCACTAACCAACTCCAAGTGGATTGCTTTTGTCGAAAAACACACGAACACCGAGATGTATGCTTTTACAAATTTGGGATTTCGACCCCTGGCTAAACGCAATGTTATTGGTCCCGCATAGTCTACGCCGACCTTACTGAACGGACGTGAAAACCGAACACGTTCTGCTGGCAAATTGCCCATCACTTGAACCGACGTAGTCTTTTTGAAACGGAAGCACTTCACACAATCGAAAACTACCTTACGCAGGAGATCACGACACCCGACGATATAATATTCTTGTCTTAGGATTGCAAACATTTGCGAAACTCCTGCGTGCTGATGACGATAGTGTATGTTTTTAACGATTAATCTTGCAAATTGGGAAGATTTATCAATAATAACCGGATGTTTAGCCGAATAAGTAAGATCCGATTCTTGGATTCGGCCACCGACGCGAATAATTCCCTCTTTGTCGAGAAAAGGAGATAGGGATACTAGCTTACTTCTGTTGCTTAATTCTCGGCCGGAACGAATTGTTCTTAACTCAGCAGCAAACCTTTGATTTTGATGTAACCTTATTAAATGAGTCTTTGATTTTGAAATTTCGTCAGAAGATAGCGGTGGAATGTACAGATTTTCAATCTTCTTTCGTTCTCTTTTAGGTCCTTCCCGATTCACACGCGAATTCGAAACGAAACGACGAATATACGCGAACACACGAAGCAATTTAAGATACCGAGATGAATTTTCGACTAACTCGTTGATGAGGTTTGTAGGGTTGCTAGTTGTTACCAATACATGAGCTAGTTGTGGTTGTCTCTCTTCAAAGTGTTCTCGCTGGAGGTTTCTGATGGAATGAATAGATGATGGCCATTGCTCTGGTTCAAGTTTCAACCAGGGTGGTCCATTCCACCATAACTCATTATTAACCAAATGAGAAGGTAGAATACCACGAGTTGCGCTGTCGGCTGGGTTGTCTTCCGAACGCACATGCCGCCATGAGTTTCTCGGCAGAGATGATAGAATTTCCGAAGTGCGATTCGAAACAAACACTGACCATTTTCTAGGAACTGCAGAAAGCCAATGTAGTACTATTGATGAGTCAGTCCAGCAATAAACTTGCATGTCTTTACCTAGTAAAGACGAATTAAGTTTGTTAATTAGTCTTGTGAGTAGAACCGCTCCACAAAGTTCTAGTCGCGGAAGAGAAACAACCCTTAGTGGAGCTACACGGCTCTTTGCAGCAACAATATTGATGTTCACGTATCCTGCTTCATCAACACTCCTGCAGTAAACGACTGCTGCGTATGCTTTTAGTGATGCGTCACAAAAAGCATGAAATTGAATATTTATTTTATTGACCCATAGAACGCGAGGAATATTCAACGATTCGAGTGCAAGTAGATCTTGACGAATAGAGCACCATTGACTGCAATGCTCTTCTGATATAACATCATCCCACGAATAATTACTTCGCCAAAATTGTTGTAGAATAATTTTCACACCGATGACGACAGGGGCTAAGAACCCTATAGGATCGAATATTTTCGATGACTCAGATAAAATGCGACGTTTTGTGTAAGACATGTTATCGTTGACGTAGACCTTATAAGAAAACGAATCTTTAGATGGTGACCACTGCAAACCTAAAAGTTTTACCGAACTACACTCTTCAAAATCCTTGGGAGATAATTCGCGTTGGTCTTCAGGAAGATTAAGAAGCAAAGGCCAGCAGTTGGTGGTCCACTTTCGAAGATTGAATCCACCTGATTTGAGAAGACTTACAAGCTCTAACCGCAGCGATGTGACTTCTTCTATCGAATCCGCACCGGTCATGACATCATCGATATAAAAGTCATTAAGAAGAATTTCTGCAGCACGAGGATAAGTTTCCTTTGAATCTAATGCCAACTGCTTTAGAGTACGGACTGCCAAAAAAGGAGCACAAGCAGTGCCATAAGTGACTGTTAAAAGTCTGTAATGCTTGAGAGGAAGATCACTGGATTCTCTCCAAAGTATTCGCTGAAAATCTGTGTGGTTTTCTGAGATTTGTATTTGGCGATACATTTTTTCAATGTCACCTGAAATTGTATAGCGATGACGACGAAAGCGAACACATACCGAGAATAAATCGCGTTGATCAGTTTGGCCAGTTAGTAGCGATTCATTGAGCGACAGAAAACTTCCTGACTTAGCCGAACCATCAAAAACCACCCGTACCTTAGTTGTGCTGCTATCAGCTTTGAAAACAGCATGGTGTGGCATATAAAAGCATTTGGTTGATAATCGAGGAATCTGAACTGACGAAATCTCTTCCATATGTCCTAATGCAAGATACTCCCTCATGAACTTAATGTAGCTGTCCCTTAGACTTTGGTCAGACGATATCCTTCTTTCTATAGAACGAAAACGATTAACTGCAACGCTCAGACTATTTCCAAATTGAGTTTCTTGGTCTGATTTGAATGGTAACTGAACTGAATACCTACCATCAGGCAAACGAACATGAGTCTTTATAAAGATGTCTTCAGCACGCTGGTCCTCTGCTGACAGTTTTGGTTCCACATGGACTTCTTCAAGGCGCCAGAAGCGTTCGAGATCGAATAACTGTACTGTGTCCAGTTGCGTGCTAAAAGAACTCACATTACCATGTGTCCGTGAAGTAAATGGCTCCATACTTCCACAAACTACCCAACCGAATATTGTAGGAATCAGATCCGGATACCCAGCTTGCCGTCGTATAGCTGAACCATTGAAAATGCTGAAAACCTTATCCGCTCCTATCAGAACGTCTATGTGACCAGGTATATTAAAATGAGGATCTGCTAATTCATACGACCCAAGAAATTTAGTATCAGACATGGGAACCTTCGACGAAGGAACAAACGATGTGAGTTTTGAGATAACATAGCATTGTACCTCAACTGAAGTTTGTGAAAAACGCGAAAAAAGTTGAAGGTTTACAACTCCATTTGTAACGCCTGCTTTAGTAGATCCCACACCTAGCACTGGAATGCGAGCACCTTTCCTTACAAGACCTAAACGCTGAACGGTTTGTTCAGTCACAAATGATACCTGGGATCCTGAATCCAGCAACAATCTCACACCTTGAAACTCTCCCTGACTGTCAGATACACGGCCGATGGCTGTAGGTAATATAGTGTGTGTAAAACAATTTGTATGCGATGATAAAATGCCTGTTGTGTCCATAGATGAGCAAAGCGACTGCGGTACATTTGTTGACCCTTGCTGGTTGTTTGTTGAATTTTGTGATGAAGAATTAGACGACGACGACGAAGGCAAGTGGACAAGAGAATGATGACGCGAGTGACAGGTTTTACAACGCCTATCTGATTTGCATCTGTGAGACGAATGCCCAGATCGAAGACAGTTGAAGCATAAATTCTGATCTTTAGCAAACACACGACGAGCATCGACTGTAAGAGCAGCAAATCGTTTACAGTTGAAGAGTAAGTGGTCTTCTTTGCAATTGGGACATTCTAATCGTTGATTTGATTCTACTACATGAGAACGAATAGCAGACTGTGCCTTGCCCTTTGCTTGCACTGAACGCGATAATGAAGCGACGGATTCTAAACACACGCAACGGTTCTGTAGAAATTCTAAAAGATCACCGATAGTAGAATCAGATTTAGGACCTATGTTTTCTGCCCAAGCCTGCCTTGTTTCTGGATCTAACTTTTCCACCAGCAGATATATAAGCCACGGATCTCTTTCATTAGAATTAATAGCATTCAACCCGCGAATGACTTCATCGGACCCATCAGTTATTTTTCGAAGAAGATTGACATTTGATGAGCTAATCGATGGCAATGATAAAAATGATTGTATAAACGATTGAATGATCAGATGAGGACGATCGTATCTTTGTTCTAGTTTTTCCCACGCTTCTAAATAGTTATCTTCCGAAATCACGATACCATTCAAGAGCTTACTTGCGGTTCCACTCAAAAACGACTTTAGTAGATAGAATTTATGCGTAGACGTAAGCGAGGGGTTCGTATCTACCGAACCCGTGAACATGTCTTTGAAAGTAGGCCAATCTTTATAATCCTCGCCCGAAAAGATTGGTATTGACAATTTTGGCAAGACGACGGAATGCTTTTTTGATGACTGATCTAGTTTCTCAAGAAAGGAAGCTTGCTGACTGGCTAATGTTTTTGCTAACGACTCAACTTGTGGCTCTACCGACTTTTGAGCTTGAAGAAAATTTGCAAAAACTGATTGAGCAAAGTAATATTTATTTTCATACTCTTCATATTCTGGCTCTGGATCTACGAATCCATCGTCAGCTACGAAGTCGAACATTTGTTCATGAAGAGCATTGAAGAGCAACCACGTTTCTTCTAATTTAACCAATCGATTTTCTATCAATGCAACAGGTGTGTTCATGCCCACCGACTCGGCAAATATTGCAGCACGGCTTAAGACACCCTTTACGTTTCCACGTTTTGCCCTAACCTTGTTCATCTTACTTTTACTTCTCAACGATCAACTATCGATAAACTGTTCTATTAAAATTACCGCACTGATTCTATTCTTTTTTTTTTTTTTTTTCATATATATATTTGGCTACTGAAGGACCAGATTGTACAAGATGTTGCTTCTTTGCCGGTTGGTGTGAAACTGTGTCGTTTATTTCTTGATAAGATTTAACGTTAAGGTTTAACTGTTACAATTGCAACTTGAAAAAAGCAAATGAGACAACAAAACAGAATAAGATTAAAGATAGGGTACATTAGGGTTACTTTTTCATATTTGACATATTAAACATAAATTAATGGGCAACTTGCGATGATTAAATTTGTGGAACTAAATCGATTGAATTATTATAAAACTACATTTGTTTAAGTCTTGAACAATTGGTTTTAAAGCTAATATAATATTCATTAAATCTTATTACTAATTCTGGTGGTGGTTCCAACGCTGGTAGATCCTTACTCCTATGTTGGCACCACGGTCATCAAGCATGGGTCCTCAATCGACAGGAAAATTCTGGCATCACGGTAAGATACTGGCATCAACAGACAAAGTCTGGCATCAACAGGAATATCCTGGCATCAACAGTAAAATACTCTCATCAACAGACAAAGTCTGGCATCAACAGGAAGATCCTGGCATCAACAGTAATATACTGGCATCAACAGACAAAGTCTGGCATCAACAGGAATATCCTGGCATCAACAGTAAAATACTGGCATCAACAGACAAAGTCTGGCATCAACAGGAAGATCCTGGCATCAACAGTAATATACTGGCATCAACAGACAAAGTCTGGCATCAACAGGAATATCCTGGCATCAACAGTAAAATACTGGCATCAACAGACAAAGTCTGGCATCAACAGGAAGATCCTGGCATCAACAGTAATATACTGGCATCAACAGACAAAGTCTGGCATCAACAGGAATATCCTGGCATCAACAGTAAAATACTGGCATCAACAGACAAAGTCTGGCATCAACAGGAATATCCTGGCATCAACAGTAATATACTGGCATCAACAGACAAAGTCTGGCATCAACAGGAATATCCTGGCATCAACAGTAAAATACTGGCATCAACAGACAAAGTCTGGCATCAACGGCTTATAGCCGGCTAAATAAAACCCAAAAGTCCTTAAGAGGCTAGTGGGGGGATTTATGCTAGGAACTCCAAGGAGACCTTGCGTAAAATTGGGAATCTCTGGATACACTACGTACCCCTGGTTTTCCTCTAGTGGAAGTAGCCTGTACACGAGATTGGTACTTTTCAACACGGGCTGGCTTCTGTTTTCTCGTATTTTTCCCAGGGTGTCTTATAAAGTTTTCTGCAATAAGTGAGTGTGAGCTCTATGGTGTGAATGAAAAATATCATGAAAACAATTGTATGTATATTGGTCGGCGGTAGGGTGTGTACTTGTAACTTCGTTACAATACGCTTGGTCTGTCTGCATCCAATGGAGGCATGCCATCTACGGTTGTGCTCTTCACAGATCCAATCGTTGATTAAAGCCCTCACTGAGGACGCTGGCAGACCTAGCGACGGTTCAGGTCCTGAGAAAGCTGTCTGAGATCCCTGCCTAGCGAGTTCATCGGCGATCTCATTTCCAGTTATGCCGTGATGGCCTGGAACCCAAATGAGACTCAAGGAATTTAATCTTCCGATCGCATTCAGAGAGCTCTTGCATTCCTGGATCACTTTCGAAGTGGTTAGAGGGTTGAGAAGGGCATTAAGCACAGCTTGGCTGTCGCTGCAAACAAAGATACTTCTCCCCGTCCATCCATTGTTCGTTACGTGGCTCAAGGCCAATAGGATAGCATATGCCTCCGCTTGGAAAACGGATGCGTATGATCCCAAAGATGAGTGCAGTCGTATGTCGTCGTTCTCAACAAAGGCACCAGCACCAGAACCCTCGTCGGTTTTGGAGCCATCTGTAAAGATACGATAACAGTTCTTTCCAGGCTCAGAATCTGGAGCGAACCAGTCCTGAACCGAAGGAAAGCTGACTGAGTAATTTTGGCGCAGTTTGAGCCTTGGGATCATCGTGTCAGACGGCATATCCATTAGACGTGGGTCAAAAGATATGCTGCTTGCGAGTTCCTCAAAGCTCCAGTGCGAATTGTGCCGGAGACCACATCGTTTTAAACGAGAAATGGTCTTGAGAGTACACCCCATGATGAAGGTATCAAGGGGAGGAAGGTTCAACAGTGCGTCGAGAGCAGCACCCGGTGTGCTGGGGAAGGCCCCCGTAACACCCAGACAAATTGTTCTTTGAAGTTTGGCAAACGAGGCAATAACGTATTTACGCGAAAGCTTATTCCACCAAACGACTGACGCATAGGAGATGATTGGTCTTATCATAGCCGTATAGATCCAAAGGACCCTTTTCGGTGAAAGACCCCATGTCTTGCCAAAAGCTCCTTTACATTGCCAGAAAACTGACAGTGCTTTAGTAGTTTTAGACTCGACATGTTTCGACCAAAGAAGTTTGTTATCCAGGATTACTCCAAGATGCTTGACTTCCTTTGAAAAGGGGATGTTGACGCCTTTAAGCGTAAGTTGGGTCAGACCAGTCAATTTTCTACGTCACGTGAAGAGGACAACCTCGGTTTTAAGAGGATTGACGGAGAGACCGTTTCTAACACACCAGGTGTCAATCATACAAAGCGCAGCCTGTGCTTGGGAGCAGACAGCTTGGAGGCTGGAGCCAACCGAGAGCACGGCGACGTCGTCTGCATATGCTTGGGCATGAACGTTAGAACCATTGAGCATTACAAGTAGAGAGTCGATCAACATGCACCACAGAAGAGGAGATAAAACGCCACCTTGTGGGCAGCCCTTATTTACTCCCGTTGCAACATATTGTCCACAGTCCGCCTCAGCTATTACGGTTCTCTTCATTAGCATTGCTTTAATCCACAACACTAATGACTCGTTCACACCGTGTTCTCTGGCAGCATTGCACATACCATCGAAGCTAGCATTGTCAAAAGCACCTTGAATGTCGATGAAAATGCCTACGCAAATTCTTTCCTGTCAAGCGCGCATTCAATCCTGCTAACAAGATTTTGAAGTGCGGTCTCGCAAGATTTTCCTCTTTGGTAAGCATGTTGCATCTGAGACAGAGGGTGTAATTGGAGTGAGGTTTTACGAATGTAAATCTCAACCATTCTTTCCAGCGTCTTAAGCAGAAAGGAGGTAAGACTAATGGGTCTAAAGCTCTTGGCGAGTGAGTAGTCTTGTTTACCAATTTTTGGTATGACGGCGACTCTAACACTCTGCCATGGAGTTGGTATATACGCTAGGGCTAAACTACCAGTGAAAATATTTTTCAAAGTAGGAAGCAAAAGGTTTATACTTTCCTGCAACATAGCTGGGTAAACACCGTCAGTGCCAGGTGACTTAAAACTGTCAAAAGATGCCACGGCATATTTGATGGCTTCGTCGGTAACAACTAACGATGACGTGTACCAGCTAAGTCGAGTGGATTTATCGGATTCACCTGATCTAAGGGAAATAGATTGCTGTGGTCCGATTGATATCTGGTTTCCTGGAAAATGAGTTTCCAGCATAAGACTGAGTGTCTCTGCTTTGGACTCGGTATAGGAACCGTCTGATTTCCTGAGCGTTTCTAGTTTGTTTACCTTGCTCCTTTTAAGGGATTTAGTAAGTCGACTAGTTTCACTGAGTGTTTCTATACTTTCACAGAATTCTTTGTAAGAGGCATTCTTTGATCTTCGAATTAACCTTTTAAAGTCCTTCTGTTTAGATCGATACAGGTTCCAGTCGACATCTGATTTGGTCTTGAGGGACCTATTCAGAATACTTCTGGTTTCCCTGCGAAGTTTCTGTAGTTCACTGTTCCACCACGGAACCATAGATCTACTAGGTAATTGTCTAGCTGGACATGCCAGCTCGAAGCTACTTGTAAGGGCACAATTCACTTCTAGAACTGCATCTTCCACTTTTTGTGATGTTGAGAGCTTAGGTAGAGTTTTGACGAAATTACCGAGCTCATCGTTGAAAAGTGTCCAGTTAGTTTTTCTGGGATTTCTTGTAACTAAAGGAGTGGGAACCACATTTGCTACATGGAATTGAATGTATCTGTGGTCTGAGAGTGACACGTCCAGCAACACTTTCCAGTTGGTAATCTCCTTGGCATATCTGTTAGATAGTGTCAAGTCAATTACGTCCTGTCGTATAGCCGTAACAAAAGTTGGCGTATTACCAACATTGTTAATGTCGAAGTCAGAAGACAGAATGTAACTAAGAAGATGGTTGCCTCTCATGTTGCACTTGACGCTGCTCCAAACTATGTTTTGAGCGTTAGCATCACAGCACATGATAAGCCCCAACTTCCGGTTTTCACAAAACTCCACCAAATCCACAACCTGTCTTGAGGGAGGGGGTAGAATGGAGTTCCAGGGAAAGTAAACTGACGCAACGACGAAAGTTTTCCACTCACCGTTCGTTTCGTAGTTTATCATAGCCGCAACCAGGTCTTGACCACAGAAGTGATCAAGTTTAGTTGCTGCAAAAGAGGTAAGTCAGACCGTTCGTCATAGAGAATATTGAACCCTCGTAGCCCTCCAAGACCAAGAACTTGGCCCTTCCAGGCCCATGGCTCTTGGATTGCTACGAGATGAGTTTTTGTATTCAACACGGAAAGCCTGCTACATAGGAGTGCAGTAGCAGCCTTAGAATGTTGAAGGTTAATTTGATTTATTATCATTGCTCCTTTCGAGGCTTTATCCCGTCCGGTCAGTGTCCGTGGACCAGACTGACTAGCAGTTACGGTTTCATTCACCAACGTTTCGGTTGGACCTCCAGGAGTTTTAACCATGCCGGCTTCGTCCCTTCCAGCCAGTGTCCGTGGACCGAATTCGCAAGCCTTGCGACCTGTTCCTTCAGTTTCATTCACCGACTTTCCAGTTAGACCAACAGGAAGATTTGCAGAGCTTCCAGAAACCTTCTTCCTTATGACCCTGTTCGCGTTTGCAGAAGTTGGGGTGACTTCGGTTACAGGAGACCGTCCTGAATTGGTGGGTGAGACCTCTTCCGACCTGTCCCTTTTCGCCGCCGTCACCAAAGGTTTGCAACTTAATTCAGTGCCTTCGGCCACCCTGGTGTCCTCTTTGCACTGAACCTTTGCCGCTCGCCTTCTCTCCAGCTTCTGTTGGCGCTTGGAAAGCTGTTCTCCAGAGGATGCCATCGTTGGAGTGGGATCCACTTGTTCAGCTTCACTTAGTCCGGTGATAGCACCGCTCTGACCAACAGCTAAGCCCTGATGAGAATTTAGCTTTGGAGGTAAGACCTCCGAGCTGCCTTCTTCATCTTTCCAGCTCAAACCACGAAGAGCTTCATGGAGAGAACTGCAGGAGTCATCGGTTACGGTACCTTCGACTCGCGTGTATCCACCAGTAAAGGTGTGCGTTTGTATGTCAGATGGGGCCTCCAGAATCCGTGCCCCTGCCGTAGTGAAGACTACGGGTGGATTTTCGCTTTTACGACTGCCACCTGGAGAATAAAATTCCTTTGGGTTATCTTCCATACTGTTTTTTTGACCAATTCTTGGTTTTCATTCATTTTCCCCATCCTTCGACCACCTTTCGGCATCGAGCTCGGTTCAAATGAACTACTTAAGCCCCCCCACCGCGACAAGTTGACTGATCGTCGGGAAGGCTCTCCGTAGCTTACACAGCAAGTCAGCCTTGCTCTAGTTTTTAAAAATAACAAGAACCAAACCATTTCTTATTTAAATTTGAATTGATTGCTTATGGTCAACGTGTTTCACCACTTTTCAGAGATTTCCTTACACTCTTTACATGTCGACCCCGTTTTAAGCAATCGAAGTCAGAATAGAAGTTATCTTTGAATGAGAAAAAGATTAACCGTCCATTTCGTCGAAATTGGAATCCATAATTCAATGACCATAGAATCACATTCTTAACACTTAATTACCACCTCTTACAACAATTTTGAGTGGTTTTTGTCATCAATAGCATCCATAGTTGCGACTGGAGGCCAATTGAAAGGCTAATGAAATTCAGTCACTTATCCGTCACCCCTGACAACGCTTCTTAACTGAAGGTAGTCTTTGGACTAGGTTTTTTTTAGAAACATCAAATATCAACTGTATGGTTCGTCGCTTACGTGATTGCCGTCACAAAGTGAAACCGTGCATTAGCCTTCCAACTTTTTATAATCAATGGCTTACTATAGCTCAAGCCTCTTAATTCCCCAAACAAACATAAACTTGATCCAACCAACGTGTTCACTTATTTGCAATTTACCTTCTGCTTAGATGCCGATGCCAATGACTAATTCTGAATTATGATTAAATTAGCTAAGTAAATACTCTCGCGAATGTCAACCGTAACACAAATTTGCTAACCACACGAAGGTGGGACCGTTTCATTTTATTTGTAAGACCAAGAGTAAGAAAAAAACTGTCAACAACCTGTTGCATTACACACTGCATCTAATAAACAAGGATTGCTAAACTTCATTTTGAACCTTGAGAGATTCCATCGCATGGTTTGGGTTGGGTTTGGTTTGGTTTTAATTTAATATTTCGTCGTCTCTCATATCAAGACGTCTTTGTTTTGTTGTCATAACATTAATTCTGCTGTTAAATCAAAGAAGATCAATAGTAAACACATATAACTTGTCCAGATCAACCCCACGCCCATGAAACTTTACGAGCTGTTACACAATAATAACCACCAACCATATCGTCAGATTAATAAAACGATATAACCACCATCGAGACACCACTCACACCATCACCATCGTCATCTTCTGCATTACTATCGTCACCGTGCGCCAACTTGATGTAGCCCTAGCGAGTCTTGCCAGTCTGGAATGTCGTACGCTGCCGATTCATTGATTTGCGCTTCGTCAATTGTCCGTCGCAACTTTCTTTCTCAAGTCTTTTATGGTTATTGGTAATCAAAGCCCAGGCGGCTATCATCGATAAAATACACAACAAATATGCCCATATATTTAGGTGAAGGTCGTAACCAACTTTCAATCTCGCACGCATCTTTTTATATGCTTAACCTTTTCCCTGATCGATTTATGAAAATTTATCGGTTATGCGAAGACCGTAATAAAATTTCCCATAGGGCGGCAAAGTTTTTTTTTATTCCAAAAAGCCTTTATTCAGAATTTTAAAATCGAAATTCAATAAAATTAGCATATTGACTGATGCCATAAAACTCTTGGTTTTGTTTGATTTGAAGTGGTTGCCAGCTTAACACATTTTTTGGAGCATTTATTTGTGGTTGGGCTTGTTATGTTTCTTGTGTGGTGTGTGTATTTATGTGTATTCCATTTTTCCATGTAAAGCGAAGTAATAACTACCAAATTATGTATCAAGAATGTTTGTTGAAATTTTTAATTGCAGTCAAAAGGCAACCTTGTGTTTTGGAAATATAAAAAAAATAGTGGACCTTAGACACCGCGTTGAATGCAAATTATTATCATTATTTTTTCGTAGAAAGTGTCGTCTGGTAAAGCAGACGAAAAAAAAAGATGTGGAAACCACAAAAAAAAACAAATAAGCATAAAACTTTTACTTTCCAAACGACAATAAAAATTCGTAACAAATGCAGGTGATAACAATTATTTTAATGCGAGGTGTGCTGCACACACTTGCTCGTCGTCGTTTGTTTATTATTATTTTTTATTTTTTGTCTATAATTATAATTACGTGCTGACAGAGTTTTAGCATACACAAGTGCCTGATGGGCCTTATGAAATATGTATCTTCTCCTTTCCGGGACAAAGGCAAAATTGTGATTTTCTCATACTCGCACTTCACCCAGGGCTTGTGTTAAATTAATTAAAAAATCCACTCAGGAATAATAGAATTTGTGAGCTTTTGAGACATCTTTGAAGAAGGACGTGCGGAGTTTTTTTTTGGTATCCGGAAAAGGAGGAAAATTAATTACTTTTTAAATTTCCAAAAGAATCTTTAACTAATGTTTTTTAGAGGTTGGATAAGACTTTAAGCATTGAGAACGTTCTTGAAGAGGGAATGGAAGATTTGGATGACCGTCACACCTGCTTTCTTTTGTTTGCTAAGATGTATGTCAGGGATGTTCTGTATTTGTGTTTAAACATTGTGGGGAGATTTTGTACATATATAACGTACATAACCGTTCGAAAGGATATTTTTTTAAGGAGTGTCGTCTTATCGTGCATCTGCATATTCACAAAAAGAAATTAAAACCAAACTGTCATAGCTTTTCGATTCTATGCTGGAAAATAAAAATCAAAGAGCGACTAAAGAAGGACTCATAGCTCTTTACGTCTGTAAGAAAACATCAGGTGAAAAGTTTGATCTAAACTTAAGTGTGATGGGTGCTATGTGCGTGCATTGCCATTTGTACACCTAGTAGTCTTGCTTGGGCATAATCGTTCGCCTGTTATCTCTTGAAATATGTAAGCACATTTAAAAATTGATATCTTCAGTGCGATTAGACATCAGAAATTAGTGGCTGAATTGCCACATCAGTGATCGAGTGAGTGAGTACTATTTTTCTTTCAAAATTGGCTCTATTTTTCACAACATCAGTCCGCTGTTCATTTATCGACTTCAATTCGTTGAAATACTTATGAAGGGATGTCAAATTGTGATACTAAAGTATCGAGCACTTTAGTATCACAATAGTGAGAAGTAATGCCAAAAACACATAATTCAGTCACGTATTACTCTATCACGTATGCGGTAATTCGGCTCTAGTCTGTCGGTTGGTTAATGAAATTTCAAAAAGATTGATCAATGTTCTGTTTTCAATTCTAAGCTCGAGAAAAGGGCTCTTGGGGAAACTTAATTTTGCCAATGACATGACATGGTCCATGGTCCATGGTTGATGTATCCACCAAAGTAGATAGAGCTTAATCATTGCTGGGAGTTTCATAGGGACACTAGCCAAAAAGCCTGGTGGTGGAATGATGAAACTGAAGCAGTGATAAGTAGGAAGTTTTTATAGCCATAATCAAAGTGTTCTCAAATAAGAGAAATGAAATAGTTTGCATCAAATTAGAATTCAGATGCTGCAAGAAAGAAGCGCTGATGAGGTCCAAGCTAAAAGCACGAAGGGCATCTATCGGTAGCTGGAAGAAATTTATGTCCAGGTTACTGATGCAAACTAAGCTAATCATGAAGTACAACAGAACAACTTAAATAAGGAGGTTACAATTTACAAAATTACCACTCAAAAAATAAAAAATACTCAGGAGATTCATTTGCTGAAGTTTATTAACGAAGCCCAAGAAGAGCTGTTAATGGATGCTGATTTCCAACATTTTGAAGAGCTTTAACGGAACGGGTGGCGTTATAGTAAGTATGTCTGCCTGTTACGTGGGAGGATCGTTGTTCGTTTTTGAATCCCAACAGAAACGAAAAATGTTTTTCCACGGCTAGCAACTTTTGCAAAGAATTGACAAGTCCTCCGATACTAAATTCATTGCCACGAAAAGTGCTTTCTAGATTAGCCGTTTGGAGAATTGTATGTCCCTTAGGTGTTGGCTAGCCAACTACGAAAAAGAATTAGACTGTCTGATAATTCATTAGGGTAAATCAAGAGCAGATGCAATCCCAAATATAAGAATCATAAAGTGATAACAATAATGTCGATTTCTTAGAGGACTTGCACGTAGTGCTGAAGGACATTAATCTTGTTCTTTATTGAAAAACTTTAACTAACTAAAATTTATCAAAAGAGAAGAGCATGTCATTGACTAGCTGCCTGCTGTTGGGTTGACTTCAAAATATTCGATCGAACCACGAGATCGACGAGAGAAGAAGGGTTTTCTTTGGAAGCTAAGTGTGGATGCCCAGCTAATGTCATGAATCACTTTAAGTCACAGTTGATGTACACAAATAAAACGTTTTGGTTTTTCAACATTTTATAGGAAGTGGGTATTTTGTTCGTTCAAAAAGGACTGAGTGCTTGTGTATATTCCAGACATTTATTTGTATATGGATATAAGTATCTGTGATGCAACTTGTGATCTCGAAATCAATCATCAAATTTGCATGGAATGGATGAAGTGCTTTAAAAACGTGCACTATCTTCTGTGAATGAAAATGCCTCCTAAACTGAAGAGATGGCTCTACGTCATGGCTTACTTCCGACAATCACATGCAAACAAATGATTGTGGCCTCAGACTTGAAATGGAGACGTGCCTATGCTTTGGAGAGTTATGATAGATATTCGTATCGCTGTTAAATATGAAATGAAGAAGAAGGAAGTATCCACCGTATCCACCAAGTGTGCTAAACTCAAGCTAGAACACAGCTTTTTAGAAGGGTTGCGTGAAATGTATCCCTCTATTGAATGGGATCATACTTCATATACAGAATTAAAGTAAAGTTCGAATGAAGAGAAAAAGAATAAGAATCAGTATTTGAGTTGATTGCATTGATTTCCTACTAAGATTTCAAAGACAGACACGTATGTTACCACGTTCAAGTCGTATACGTCAGAATACAATATTATCTTCGCTTTGTTCGTGACCCCTAAAAAGTTTTTCCTTTAAATAATTTCGTCAATCTCTGTATAAAAAACAATAATACTGATAAAGTAACCACATGGTGGATGACGTCATCTTCTATTTCAAAGTCAAAATCATACAAATGACTGCTGCAAACGATAGCAGAGGTTTCAATAAATAAAAAAAATTATATTTTGATATGTGTCCAATACAAGAAGGCCCCCTAGAAAGATTCATTTCAGAAAAAATTACACAGCACAGAACCTTATCACATGATTGTGTTCTTCATAAGAAAAACAAGAAAACACTTTTATCGAACCTCAACTACAGACTTAAAGAATAAATTAAAGCAAGTTCCACTTTCGTTCGCACACAGGTAGGTACAGACTTTTATATTATTCTAAACAAAAGGATGTCATTGTGTCGCGTTTGGCATCCTCATCTTTTCCGACAGATAACGTAGGTCAGTGGGTCCCTGATTGCACCCTCCCCCAAGCAGTTATCCATCATCTTGATTATTAAAAAAAAAGACAGCATCTCTCGTAAATTTTACTCATCAGGAAGAAAAGGAAAAGAAGAACAAAGAACTCAAATCATTTGCAACCCCTGAGGCGTTACGCTTGAAAAAAAAGAAAATGAAACTAAGAAAAGGATACTTAAGGCATGGAGATGTAGAGTTCTTTTTGGTGCTTCGATTGCAAAAAAAAAAAAAGAAAGATGAAAGCAGCTAGAAAAGGCAAAAACAATGACCTTGATTTATTTCAAACGACCATCGTTTTTTTTTCTTTTCTTTTCTTAGAAATAAAACTACATAGTTCATTTGGACTCAAATTGTAAGGAACGTTTGTACTTTGTATGCTCCTATCGTCCATTTGTTTACTTTGGACTTCGGTCTTACCTTCACAAAATTCCAAGAAGCAAACTGTTGAATATGCAAATGTTGTGTGAGCAGTCGACGACGACGACGACGCTTTTTAGTGAAACTAGATTATATTGGCTACCCAAAGGACGTTTAGCAGTTATGCAATTTGAATTCGTTTCAGAGAATTCTCATATAGAACTTGTTGTTTATCAGAAAACCAAAAAAAAAGACAGCATCGTTCGAGGTTTTTATTTGAGTGGAAGTTAGTCTACGGGCTTTTGTCTCACTAACTTCAACTACATTTTGTTCCTCATAAGCAAAACGAACTTTGTTTAAATGAAAACTTGGGAAAGTAGGTTTACAGGACTTTAAAAACAAAAAGACAATGCATCGTATGCCAAGGTCTTTGAATGATGCTGATACATGAAGTTAGTGCTCTAATAGTTTGAGATTTAAAGCATTTTTCAAACTTTTAGCTTCATGGAAGAATATTAAACAAAGGAACTAAGACCTCATCATGAAAAGTTTAACTCTGCACAAAGGGTATGAGACTTAATTTGTTTTTCTCAATCTGTTTCGTTTTCATGCAAAGTCTTTTATAATCGAATCTTTTTTTAAACGAACTAATGAGCAAAGTTTTGTTCTAATTTCCATAATTTGAACTTTTAAGCAAATTCTTTACTAAAAAGGCGAGGGTGCATAAAAAAATGTTATGGAAACTTTTTTCCAGGTAGTAAATAACGAAGGCTATTTTTTCTCTTTTCAATTAATCTTGTTAGGCAGTGATTGAGGACTCGTACATTTGGGTTTACGCCAATCTTAGTTGATTTGTCCTTTAAAAGTTATACAATAAAATTACCATTGCTCCGTCTAATGTAGCTTACGTTAAGTAGAAAGTAAATTTTTTTTCAGTAGTTGCAGCTGGCACAGTATAATTTGAGTTGCGCTATTTGCAATTTTGCCATATTGTACATTTGATTTCTTTATTTGAAAATTAAGTGAAAGTCAACTTATGGTTCTTTGTTAGTAATTTGTGAATTTTTATTTGAAATTGCTGTGTTAGAGTCACAAGCGTTAGCGTATCAATCGATCTTAGTTTTTTATAATCTCATTTCTTCCCTCGCTGCTAATGACACTAATTAAAACAACAAAACTCAGTTGTATTCCCATATAAATTCGCAAAAAAACTCCGATTGAAACGTTTGATGTGTTGCTAGCTAAAGACTATTATCTGTGTAATAACCTACCCCAGTAAAATGAATCACTGATTAGCGTATAAACAGTCATTTCAAATGAAATGTAGTTAAAAGTTCAAGTAAAAAGGGGCTAACAAATGAATAGAATCCTAATATGCATGTGAAGATAAGAGATACACGTAAAATAGATTTCCAGTAAACTGATCTATTGAATCAAATGTTCATACTATGAATGGAAAAATATCGATGTTATTCGGCTATGCAACAATACAATCTAACGAAGATGTTATTTTACATAAAAATTACCCTTGGAGTATGGGTTAGTAGTTTACACTTTTACGTGAAAGGTTGTGGGTTTGATTCTTATTAACGAAATAAAGGCTGAGTGGAGAATGGGAGATTGATAATTTTTTTATCTTTTTGTTTTATTTTTGTTTTGTTGCTAGTTGGAAACAATTTTTAGCGCTAAAACGTTATTTTGTCGTAGATTGGAGTGGCTCTGTAAGCTCGAATCCTTTATTTGTTCATTATTCGGAAGTTCTGTAGATTAGAAATCTAACAATTCTTTTTGTTTAAATTTAAGGCTCTATCTTTTCTTTTTAAAACAAGTTTTCCTTTTTTCGTCTAAACTCAAACTTTTATTTTTTTACAGGTAAGTTCACGTCATTTGCATGGAACGCAAATACTGTTGAATTTTAAACTGATACTTTTAATTTTGGGTAAGTCTTAGAATTTCTCATTTCTACTCATCTATAATAACGCCAAAACAACATGGGTTTGTGAGCGGCCGTTCGACTGCGACTAATTTGTGCCTTTTTACCCATTTCTGTTTAAATGCTTTGGAGAATGGAAAGCAAGTTGATGCTTTATATACGGATTTTGTAAAGGCGTTCGACAGAGTCCATCATGATCTTTTATTACAAAAACTTCAAAAATTGGGACTCAGCTTAAAAATCTTGAAATGGTTGAGGTCTTACTTAACAAACCGTAAGCAGGTTGCTCAGATCGATGGTTTTCGATCGGTTTTTATCAGAGTGGACTCAGGTCTTCCACAAGGAAGTCATTTGGGACCACTTTTGTTCGATTTATTTGTGAACGATATTCCTGACGTTCTTCAATATTCGGAATGTTTGATGTTTTGCGGACGACGTTAAATTATTTCACAAAGTTGCTTCCATTCATGACTGTCTTAAATTCCAGGTAGATATTAACTCCTTTTTAAATTGGTGTAATTATAACCATCTTAAACTGAACATCTCAAAGTGTAAAATCTTTAGTGCCTTCAGAACTTTTTCACCCGTAAATTTTAGCTACAAGTTTGGAGTTGAAGCTCACACAAAAGTCAGTGAGGTCAAAGACCTTGGTGTTATTTTTGATGCCAAACTAACTTTTTCTGCACATATTGATTTCATTACTTACTTACTTACTTACTTAGGTGGGCATTACAGTTCGGGGTGAACCTGGGCCTCAACCAACATCCTTCTATAACGATTTCGATCTCGGGCGAGCTCTCTCCAGTTTCGCACTCCAAGTCGGTTGAGGTCTTCATCCACTTGATTGCGCCACCTAAGACGAGGTCTTCCCCTTCCGCGATTTCCCTGCAATGTGCTTTCGAAAACCCGACGAGCCGGAGCGTTTGGGTCCATCCGCTCTACATGGCCCAACCATCGTAGCCTCGCGATGCGTTCTCTTCTGGCTATGCCCATGTCGCGGTACAGCTCATACAGCTCGTTGTTGTATCTTCTTCTCCACACATTGTCTTCGCATACGGGACCAAAGATCATTCGGAGAATTTTTCTTTCGAAACGACCAAGAGTTTCCTCATCCGCTTTCGATAAGGTCCATGCTTCCGCGCCGTACAGCAGGACTGGGATGATTAAGGTCTTATACAAGGTCACCTTGGTTTTTCTAGAGAGGGTTTTGTTTCTCAATTGCCTTCTTAACCCAAAGAAGCAACGGTTGGCAAGAGTTATTCTCCGTTTGATCTCCGCACTGATGTTGTTTTCCGTGTCTACAGCGGATCCTAGGTAGACGAAGTCCTGTACTACCTCGAAGTTATGTCTGTCTATTGTGACGTTTTGTCCAATTCGTCGATGTTCTGTGTCCTTGTTTGATGACAGCATATACTTCGTTTTGCCCTCATTAACCATCAAACCCATTTTTGCCGCTTCTGTTTCAATACTCGCAAAAGCACCTATGACATCACGCTTTTTTCTTCCCATTACGTCAATATCGTCTGCATAGGCGAGTAATTGTACAGACTTTTGAAAGATTGTTCCTCTGGTGTTGACGTTTGAGTTTCTTACAATCTGTTCAAGTATGATGTTGAAGAAATCGCATGACAGTTTGTCGCCTTGCCTAAAGCCTTTTTCGACATCAAAGGTCTCGGTGAGTTCTTTTCCGACCTTGACGGAGCAGCGTGAATTCTCCAAAGTCATCCTGCATAGTCGTACGAGCTTTGCAGGGATGCCGAAACTAGACATGGCTCTGTACAGCTCGTCTCTGTAAATACTGTCATACGCGGCCTTGAAATCGATAAAGAGGTGGTGAATATCGATATTATGTTCTCGGGTTTTTTCCAAGATCTGCCGTAATGTGAAAATTTGGTCTATTGTGGACTTCTCTGGTCTAAAACCACATTGATAAGGACCTATCAAGTTGTTGACGTGGGGTTTCAGACGTTCACATATTACAGCAGACAAGATCTTATAAGCGACGTTAAGGAGGCTTATCCCTCTGTAATTGGCGCAATTGTGAGGGTCTCCTTTCTTTAGGATCGGGCATACGATACTGAGGTTCCATTCATCGGGCATGCTTTCTTTCGACCATATCATGCAGATCAGCTGGTGCATGCTCCTTTCCAACTGGTCTCCAGCTGCCTTGAAAAGTTCGGCATCAAGGCCATCTGCACCTGCAGTCTTATTTGATTTAAGTTTGCATATGGCAAGCTTAACCTCTTCTAGGTCGGGAGGACGGCATTCTTGATCATCGTCCAAGCTGAATGGGGCAATCTGCCTGACAGCGGAATTTGTGTCTTCATCACCGTTAAGCAGTCTGCAAAAATGATCTTTCCAAATCCTCAGTAGCGACTGTGACTCTACAATTATGTTTCCCTGCTGGTCTTTACAGGTTTGAGTTCGGGGTTTGCCACCCTGGCAGGATCTTTTTACCTTTTGGTAAAACTTCCGAATCTCGTTCCTGTCATGGCACCTCTCTATTTCCTCAAACGAGCGCTTCTCATGCTGCTTCTTTTTCTTTTTGAGAAGTCGGTGTTCTTCCCTTCTTCTCCCCTTGTAAATCTCGTTATACTGATCGTAAGCAGCCCTTGTTCGTGTTTGCATAAGCATTTGTCGTGCTCTTTGTTTGGCTGCATTTGCCTGCCTGCATTCTTCATCGAACCATGGGTTTCGTTTTGGTGGCCGAGTGAAACCCAGAACCTCAGAGGCAGCGGTTCTGATGGCTTCTTGGCATTGCTGCCACTGGTCTTCAATGTTTAATGCTGGCGGCATGGGATTCAAGGATAATTGAAGGGACACTCGATTGGAAAAATCGAAAAAAATTGTTCTTGAATTGTTTAACTCGTAAGCATAAATTATTTTTATTATAAGTTATTAAATTTGCTATCAAAAGATTGTATATATCCATTGATGAATGAATAAATAAATACTCGTTGCCTGTAACACAAAGCTACAGGTCAAGATCCACTTGTAGGATTGTACCTGTTGTACTTGTAGAAGAGCCAGCAAACTTGTATCTTTGTGTTAAAGTCACAATTCACTTGTATTACAATCATTTGTAGTTTTGTGTTACAGGCCCCTGAAGTCTAGCAACCCGATTCTTTTCGAAAGTCACAACGTTTTGACCTGTTCAGAACCACCTCACAATTTGATTATTGAGTGGAAACTTGTGACTTGTCCAGAGCTTTGTGTTTTGTGTTTCATCAGCGATATCGAGCAGAATTGAACTCTAAAAGGAACTACATACAAAAAATCTGACAGGTGGTACCCGTGGCCTGATGGTTTGTGCCGGGGTTGTGTGCTACTCACAACCATCATTGCAGGAAATCGATTAGCCTGGATCGATCACTTACGGAGGTTTTGTCTTGCAAGTTATATTTACCGGTAGTGGTTCCAAGGACGTTCTCCATCCCTAGCTTTACTTTAAAACCACGATGTATGATCTTGCTCGTAGAAATAAAATACTATTCGCAGCGAACGACGAATAAATCAAGAAAAGGAATTTTAAGCACTCTAAAAGCCTAGATTGTTCACAAATTCTCAGGTTATACTGATTTTAAGATACATAAACTGTATTTTTATATCTAAAATGCAAGTAATTAAGAAAAGAAATTGATTCGTCACGAATAAGAATCCAGTTGGCCCGAACTGTCAAACTTTATTCTAGTTCCACATACAATCCACACTTCTACGAATAAATTTTTCGTCCGTGCTTAACATCAAAATCATTTTTGTTTTTGTTTTGATGGTGAAGTCGAAAATCATTAGCGACGAATACAAAAACACCCTTGTTCGTTAGTTGGTCGTGCTAATGCTCGTTGGTCGTGCTCATGTTCGATGGTCGTGCTCATATTCGGTGGTAGTGCTCATGTGAATAGTCCTTAGTTCTCATGTCTGGTTATGTTGTTTAATTTAGACCTGATGCGGATTGTCGCCTCAGATCTAATGATTATATTCCTTAACGCATTTCTCTCAACCATACCTTGGTTATCCGAAGCCTTTTGTATTTAATGAAAGGTGATCCGTCACCATTTCAATACCCTGTTCTATTATCGAAGACCCTGAAATGCCTTCTAACCAAATATGTCAGTGTAGCTTGTTCGCAATTGTTTTTTGACTTTTACTTGCTGATGTTCATGGTTGATTCTCGAATTCGAATTCATTCAGTGTGATATTCTCCATTTGACAGGCCACAGAAATTCAGAGAGTCAGTCATTATTCACTTGGCATTGTAATTTTGGTGAACAAATGTAAGTGATCGCCTTTATTAATTTGGCAAATAAATTCCGGTTGAACGGGGCCAGAAGCCTGTGTAAGACTTCCGAATGCCTTAGTGAGAAAACTCTTTTCATGGTTGTGTAAATAATTTTGGAGAACTTATCAATTCCCTGCGGAAACATGAAAACGTTATTCGAACCTCAAACTCCCACATAGTAAACCATGCATGCTAATCTAAACAAAACGGACACCAAATTTTTTCTATGTGGTTTTTAGTAACTGAAATCTAAAGCATCAAACGTTTTGTGTTTTAATATAGCAATTGGTGGTCTACGATTCGGCCACAAGAGAAGTGAGTGTACCAGCTACTCGAGTCAGAACATTTTATACGTTTTTTATTTTTACTGTTCCTCGAAAGGGGAAAAACACTCTCTTCAAATAACTGTTTTCCAAACTACTTATCTCCTAAACCTCTAAACCAATAAATCTATGTTATTACCCAATCACCTACAATTTCTTACTTTGCAATATTTTAGTTTAGTCCACTTACTAAAGACATGTTTTTGGAACATCAACTGAAAACCAAATATTCCATGGCATATTTCTGAGAAAATTTCAATTCAAATTCCAGGTTGTTATCATTTCTCTTGGGAATTATTAATTACCAAAATAATTTTAAAACAAACAAACATCCCGCTGTTAAAGAAGTGCGAAATATTTGTTTTTCCATAGAACACACTAAACAAACATTTTTTCGCACAACTAAGATGTGTTCTAGTTCATTCTTTTAACCACCCACTTCTAAGTAAAACGATGAAAAATACTTCACATAAGTCACATACTCGTACAAAAACCTAAACACAACACAGCACAGGCATTTGGAAAATTAAATTGTAAAACATCTAACTGTTTCCATGAATCTATTTCCTTGCGTTTGTCCATAGAGTGAACATTTTAGTTTCCAGCGCCACCACAACACACATCTGAGGTTCGCTGCGCTGTGCTGTTCAAAGTGCAAAATCTATAATTTTGCACAGCAATTAGAGCAGTTCTGGCTGTAGATTGTTGTTTGTAAACATCAACAGCTGGTCTGGGTCACTGTGGACTTGAAAATACAGACTAATTTTATATTTATTACCAAACAAAGTATTTTGATTGCATAGTTCCCGAAATAACTTGATAGCATGCAATAGCTGCATTTGTGTTCAGATACCTAAATACCTATTGAGTTGATGTGTTTCACGCTTTTGCTATATTTAATTGCTGATCTGTGGTTGATTTGATTAATTCTGGTTGGTATTGTTTTTCGTTTTAAACATAAGAAAAATAAACTACCTGTCTGCCAGTGGTGGTTAAATATTGGTTTAAATTTATTTTAAGAATAATCGTTAATCACAATTCAGAAGCAAAGCGCCCGAAATTTCTAGTGGAATTTTCTTTTAGCTTAAAATGACGTCAATTGCTTTGAGTATATTCGAACTCCAAACTGTTCTTTCTATTACTTGTTTTACGTATTAGGATTTACAAACAACGTTCAATAATATATGTGCGCAATTCCTGTGCTTACAGGTAAATGGTGCTTTTTATGCGTAGCACAGCATCTTGAAGATCTTGCAACTTTGTTGACAACAATTTCTTTTTCTGTTCCAATGTCGAAACGAGCGCAAGGTAGGTATTGTATAAGAAGTCCTAAGACAGAACCTTCTGGCGCTCCAGAAAAAGCTCAATTTCTTCCGAAACTTGATGTAGTCTTTAAGTAGGTCCTTAGGACTATGAAAAGCTATTTCATTGAAAGTATGTTTCATGCGGGTCACCGATTTGGGTGAGTTCTATAGAGAGATGTGGTACAGAAGAGGTCCTAAAGCCGAACCTTCTAGTTCTGCTCAATAACTCAACATGAAGCTTTTTATTAGTTTAATGAATGAGTCTAAAGCTGGTCTATTATGAAAGTGTTTTCCATGCGGATCATCCTGCTGACTTTGTTCCGTAAAAAAAATTGGTACTCAAGAGTTCTTAAGGCCGAACTCTCTAATGCTACACCAGTTGTTGTCAATGAAAATATTGAAAATACTTTCCATGTTGAACACCCATAGTTGACCTACCATAGAAAGATGTATTACACAAGCGTTCCTAAGGATGAACCTTCTGGTGCTGCAGTAGTAAGTAGCTCAATATCTTTGGAAACTTACTGTAAAGTCTTTTAGTAGGTCATTAATTAAGTGAACAACTTGTATATTGAAAGTATTTTCCCTGCAAATTGAAATCGTTCGGAGTGTTTCAAATGATTAACAACGAGTTTGAATTTCTCGTGGTATAAGACTGCAAATTGAGCTTCCTATTGAAGAAGTTTGCAGCCATCTATGCAAAATTTAAGTGCCCCTGCGTTCCTTAGATTGTACCAACGCAGAGCTATAGTTTTGGCAAAAATGGAATTCCTATGAAGATAAGCCGATAGAACCCGAATCCTTATCACGTGATTTTTCTTTTTAAACACTTTTTTGCGGTAGTAACTCTTACCAATCTTCTTTAGTATTTCTGTATTGATTTATTGCTGATAAACAGCTTCGCATTTAATTTTTACCAAGCATTAAACAAACCCAATGTAAGAGCTTTTTTAAAAGCACTTCCTTATCTACGATGTTCTACAAGTCTTCGGAAATTTATGATGGAAATTGTCTTCAGTCATTGTAGGTATGTACACATCAATCCCCTCTCGGAATATGAAGCTTCTATCTACCAGTTTACCAGAAGACAAACAAATCTTCCGCACAAAAATGTTTTAATCTCACTGCTACATCCGAAAGGCGGTTACACAAAACACATCACAATAATCGAAAATTTCCAAAACAACCATGCAGAAGATGGAACAACAACAAACTATACAAACGTCATTTAAAAAAAGACTATAGTTGGAGAGTCCTTCCAGAGAATGCTTATTACAGTGAACTGAGAACAACCATCATCATTTGCCACAGCAAATATCGATTATTATTATTTGTAGTGTAGTGAAATGTAGCCAAACACTCTGCCAAGTGGATGTTATGGACTATGCTACACAAAATGGAGACAAATGGCCCTATTGTAATTACTCAAGAGGGAGATGTTTAATAGAATTGTTCCAAACTTAAGTTTCCATTATTATACTGCGTGTCCAGTTGTTGTATTTTCCATGAATGTAGGTCGTTGGCAGTATGAAAATGAAATACACACACATGACCAATAAAGGTATGGCATCCGTAACAAATGTAAAAAAGTGTAATAAATTACATGGGTTTAGCCTATTTGGCTATGCTGTAAGGCTATGCGGGCTTAAAATTACACACTTAAAATGTCACCTTCATGAAAATTAATGACAAAAAAATGCGGTTGTCTGGGAAATTGCTCTTAAAATGACAATACTTGCAGAAAATAATGACTTGTCATCAATTGGAATCTCTTAAATAACAACGACGAGTGGAATTACTAAATGGAAGCAATTTTCATTGAACACATTACCAACTATTCCCTTTGTTGAAAAAATAAACAAGTGAGAGAGAGTGAGCAAGATGCTGTCGAGAGCTGTTCATTACAAAACAAATCAATTGTAATCAGTTCAACGACCTTTCCGGTTGTAATTACACAAAGGTCAATACTCATGCATTCCGTCTTACTAAAGACCACATTAAGGTGTAATTGGAGTCATTGTGTCATGATATTGTTTCAATCACTGTAACCTGATTGGAATTGAATTGAATTTTGAAGCACATACATGAGTAGTTTTGGGACTAAGATTGAATTTCGTGGTTAACGTTGATTGAGTTGTTAGCTTCATAATGTCTTTCAAATAATTACAATTGTAATGAATGGGTAATGAGTTCCAAATGGATACACTTTGTATTAAAAATGAGCGAATTGCTGAAAGAGAAACGGTGACAATTGGTTAAAAAGAAGTAGTTTTTCTTTAAGAGAAGTGAATAAAGTAGTGTTTAAGCAAAACAAGATGTTTCCAATTATAACACCGACTGACTGCTTTATATCTCTGATATGTGTGGGTAGTTGAGATGTACGAGAAACTGATCGTAAAATTTGACTTTTCAATCAAATTTGGATTTGAAGGCTTGTTCAGCCTGGGCCTAGCGCATTTCTCACTACCATGCCTTGTGAGGGAATGGAGGTAGACCTACAATTTTCTGCCGGTTCCGAACGGCTTATTGAGAAATCGCTTTTCATGGCAAAGAATTTACTAACGGAGGACTTGCCAATTCCTCGCTAAAGGCGATACCAACATTTTTGCCTCTGCTGGGATTCGAACCTCGAACCTGTGGGTTAGCAGAAGGGCATGCTAACCATCACGCCACGGGTACCACAAACTAATCTTATGAGTCTTATAAATCTTATATAAGTGTAGGTGTTTTGTATTCAATACTACAATAGAAAGGACTTAAGGGTTGTCTGTGCGAACATGTACATACATGTCATAGGCGTACATTTGGTTGAAATTGTAATATACTTATATTGGCAACAACCACACCATCAAAAATGCCCATTTCTTTTATTTTTACCATGAACATATACTGCGAGTACATACATGTTTGAGATAACTCTGTTGGAAATTAGTTTTCACTCACATGTCATAAGTTTCAAGTACAAGTTTTAAGTTGAAAAAGCCATTGAAACGATGTATCCTTCAGAAAAATTCAACAAATATAAAAAGCTGTTGATGTTGTGATGCCCATAGTGTTACCATATGTAACTGTTTATTATGTGGGTTCGAATCCCAACAGAAAAACAAAAAATCTATATCTATATCTATATTCTATCTATATCTATATCTATCTATCTATCTATATCTATCTATACATATAATAAAAACGTAACAGTTTGTTTGTTTGTGCACGCTAATCTCAGAAACGGCTTATCCTAACTAGATGGGGTTTTTAGTAATATATTGTGGTAAGCTTCACTTAACATTTAGTTTTTATTTTGTGTCTATCGGTTGATTAATAAAAAAGTTATGCCAATTCTTGCGGACGAAGTCGCTGGCACACCTAGTGTATGTATAAATTTGGATATCACCTTTCTCGAGGAATTGGCAAGTCCTCCGATAGTAGATTTATTGCCATGAAAGCTCTTCCTCTATTAGTCGTTTGCAATCGGCAGACAACTGTAGGTCCCTTGCATTTCCTCACAAGGCATGGTTTAAAGTAATGCGCTAGGAACCGGGGCACATCGCTCTGTTGCGCCACCCTATTTATTTTTATTTTTATTTTTATAGTCTACCGGCTTTATACATTTTTCGAGATTGTCAGGCCCAAACGTTTTCGATAAGCTCTAGGTGCGCTGAGCATTTCAAAATTTTCTAATTCAATATATGAGTAGGGCAGCTCAGAAATGCTCGGGAATTCTCTGCACCTGACACATTTCAGGGACCTGCAATTTTTACAGATTCCGACAGCCTAAGTGAGAAAGCGCTTTTTATAACAGCGTAATCTCAATGCTGTCTCTTGTCGTTGAAGCTTAACATTCCCCCATTGCCATTATCCATGAATGGTACCTGCATCGAAGAAACCGAAAAGCTGTCATTACTTGGTATGTGTGTAAACGATGATCTTCGTTGGAATGACCACATATTTGAAGTCGCCAAAAACGCTGCTAAATGCTTAGGCTTCTTGAGACGATGCAGGAAATTTTCCACCCCTTCTGATCTGGCTACAATTTATAAGGCCTTCATCCGCCCAAAACTGGAGTATAACTCCCATATCTGGTCAGGTGCTTCTCAAACATCTTTGCGCCTACTTGATAGGGTACAAAATAGAGCGTTAAAATTGATAGGTGATAGTTCAATCGTAGAATCGTTTGATTCTCTTGAACATCGTCGAAACGTTACCTGCCTCACTCTGTTTTATCGCTTTTTTCATAAGCAATGCTCTAGTGAAATAGCCAGTTGCATTCCTCCCCTGAAACAATTTAGCCGCAACACTCGCCTCGCTAGGAATGCTCATCAGTTCTACCTTGAGCCCAACTTCGGGCGTATACTGTCAAGTATAGAGATTCGTATTTTAGTCGCACCACCCGAATGTGGAATGCTTTACCAGGCTCTGTATTTCCCCTGCATTACGATTCACAGAAATTCAAAAGCAATGTGCATCGGTGTCTCCTATTAAATCCTCTCCTATTTTCCTAAATGCTCGCACTGTGTTCTATAACATTATAAGGGTATTCATAACCCCTTGATGTGCGCGCAAATTATAAAAAAAAAAAAATCACTCTCGGGTGAGTTTTCAGTTCTCTGCGGAGGACTTCATTAATAAAAAAAATATTGGTGAGATTCATTATAACCATTGCACCACGGGTGCGGATTCTGACTTATCCCGTTTTCTCATTTCACTGGAAGAGTACATGGTCCGTTTATATTTTTCAGTTCAGGAAATGCACTTTCCGGTGGGGAGCTACTTCCATCCATTTGCTGTAGATGGTATTTTGTTAGCTGCAAAACGATTGTGCGGAAAATTAATTATCTTTGAGAGTCTAACTCCCATGTAACAATCCGACGCGCTAACCATTACGCCATGGGCACAACATGAATATGATTTTCTATGTGCTTAATATAGTAAAATGAGTGAACATTAATGGGCTCAAAAAGCAACCTTGTGGCATACCGAATTCGAATTGAATGTTCCCAATGATTTTGTAAATTTGATACTACTGCTCTTACATTTGAGAGAAGTTGTTCATAAATTTTGGGAAATCTTCTTTCCTTGGCGGTGAGTTTAAATTATAACGACCACCATGTTATGAAAGGCTGCTTATAAATCAACAACAAAAAAATCGACCAAGTTGAGTGAGCCTTTGATGAATTGCCGAAAAATTGATCTTATGGAAATTTTAAATAAATACAAATTTATGTAGCTAATTTTTGTTTTTATGAAATGAAAAGACTATATATACCTAATATTTAATAAAATAAATAGGGTGGCGCAACAGAGCGGGGTGCCCCGGGGCCTAGCGTATGTCTCACAAACATCCCTTGTGAAGTAATAGATAGGACCTACAATTTTCTGCGGATTCCAAACGGCTAATTGAGGAAGATCTTTTCATGGCATTGAATTTACTATCGGAGGACTTGACAATTCCTCGCGATACCCGTGAAAAAAACATTTTTGCCTCTGTTGGGGTTCGAACAACGAACCTCCCGCGTAACTGGCAAGCATGCTAACCATCACGTCACGGGTACCACAATTTATATAATATAGGTATGGTTTTTATCAACTTTATTTCTTTTTGAGTATAAATAATGAAACTTTTTGCCATAGCTGAAAAAACTGAATTTTTATTTCTTCCATTTATTTAATCTGCCTTCTTCAGAAATGTCAAAGTACATTTGACATTTCCTACCATTTGCAAAAAAAATTTTGGCGTCTTTCGATAAGTTAGAGACCTCTGCCATCTTGTGTATGCATAAAGTACCTAGTAAATGAACGATTTTTAGAAGGTGTCAACTGTGCTTTTTGTAAGTCGGTAACAGCTTACTGTTGTTTCGAAATGAAATTGTTGAAATAAATTCGCTAAAGCAGTTATTTCTTGTTTCGACGCTACAACTCAGGATAATTTACTACCTTATATTTTTTTTAACAGTTCGAAATGAACCATAAATTTTTGTTTGTTTTTTTTTTTGTTATTTTAAAAAGATTAAATGAGAAACACAATTCTCGGCAGTGTTTTTCTCAAAGGATTAGCTTGTTACTCTTACGTTTTTAATCTATCGTACGTACATACTCATATCGTCCAGCAGAAAATTAGATATTCATAAATACAGTAAAACCCGCTTAAGAGAAACCCGCTTAAAAGAAAAACCCGCTTATCTGAAAGAATTTTTCCATCCCCGAGTATTTGTAAACCAATTACCTATTAAACACTCCGCTTAAGTGAAACTCGCTTAAGTGAAAAACCCGGATACCTGAAACATATTTTCAGTTATATTTCATATTTTTCATTGAAAAAAACTTCACTTAAAAAAATGGATGGTTAGATCGGTGGAAAAAACGTGAAAATATTCATTTCAAGACGATTAATTCTGCTGACACAGTTGCTGCTGGAAAATTTTTGGCCAAACATTCGTCAAAGCTACAACCCAGATGACGTGCATAATGCTGATGAATCTGGGATAATGTTTAAGGATCTACGGACGCGAAATAGATGTGAAAACCTTAAATGCCTTGAGTCCTTAAAACGATGCCCGAAAATTTCACACCCTCTGATCTGGCTAGAATTTTATTAGGCCCACATACGTCCCAAACTAGAGCACCTATAATTTTCCACGTTTGGGCTGGTGCTCTTCAAACATCATTGCTCCTGCTTGACAGGGATTAAAATAGAGCAACCTACTCAGTTTTACCCACGCATTACAATGCACAGATATTCAGGAATAATATGCATCGGCATATCATTTCCTTATTTCATAGCTCCCGTACTGTAATTAAATTATAAGGGTAGTCACACCCCCTGAAGTGCGCGTAGATAGAAAAAAAACTTTAACCAAATCCAAGGCAAACAAAAAATCTGTTATGTCACCTAATTACCTGGTTTTCATTCCTTCAGTTTCAAAGCAAATTACGAACGATTTAATGACGTACTTATCTAAAAAAGGTCCTTTAGCGTGATTGCGGTTAAAATTAGCTCTTTTTCTACTATACATTTACTTTCTTCCTTATATCGATTCTTGTCTCGATATAAAGAGCTTGCTGCTCTAATCAATCACATTTCCAAAATCGATTACTCGATTCAAGTGATTGTCTTAGTGAGTTGGTTAATTACAAGAGAATCGGTAGTTTGACAAACTACTTTTTCAACCCATTAATCAAAGGGTAAAAATACTTTCATGTCTTCAGCTTAACAGCCTTTATACCAAAAAAGCTACCGCATTACAATTAAACTCATTACGAACTCGTCATAGTAAAATGGTTGCAAAAAAATTAAATAATAAAAGACACACCAAGAGCATATCATTACCTAAGACCAATCAACCTACACACTACGTAATTGTGAAGAGTCGTCAATTCTTCCGCATATACTGAGTTTTATAGTCACTCATGCCAAACAGTTTGCCCAAAGCACAAGTTTTGAATTAATAACAAATATTTTCTACAGCGGCTCAGTGTAGCGTATTTTGCTAGTTTGCGCCATGAAATGTTCACCCAGCAGTCTGGGTAACGCGATAGAAAACTTTCAAAGTCCGCGGGTAGCTGGAAAGTAAAATTTGACTAGAACAGTCTTTCCTCATTAGAATTTGCATTAATATTTTAATATCTTTGATTTAAGATCACAATGCCCATAGCGACAGCAAAATTAAAGAAAAAGAAGAATATTCGTGTTTCGTTGATACCTGACCTTCATTCACCAAAGAGTTTATGATACTGACTGGGTACAGAATCACCGAAGACATATTTACAGCCAAAGTAACTCATAAATAGAAGTCTTATGATGCATATTTATGAGACATGAACAGATTTATGTCTGCAGCTTAATAATTAATTAAAGTGAATAAGTATTTACCCGTATACTCCAGGTCGGATCTAGGATAAAGAACACATTTATCGATATAAATACGCATGATTGAGCTGAGCCGAAATAGCTATTGGGTCTCAGTTCTATCGGAAATATGGATTTTGTATCTCTTCGTTGGGATTGCTTGTTGAAATTGGATTCGACATAATTTGGTAAAACGAAAACCAACTACAAACCAAATATAGCTCCGGGTGGTTTGAACTATTGTTTTTCACATATTTCCTGCTGAATGTGATGTGCGATTTGCTGGATTGTTTTTACAAATTTATAATTAAAACCTTAACTCCATATACGGGATGGCAAGAAAAAACCATAGAACCTAGAACACAAACATTTTAAAAAATGTGACATTGAATCTGAGGTCTCTGAACTTTTAGTGCAAATACAAACGAGTTTGTGAGATATTTCATTGAAGTGTGATAAAAGTAAACAAATCCAGTCATTGTACACATTAAAATTTGATTCTTGATAAATAATACTATTTCCTATAATTTGAACAACTTTATGGTTTCAAAAAATTTCCATTATGGGGGATGTCCAAAATCTGTTCGATTTCTTACTGAATTTAGATGTTGAATGAGCGATATGCTTTGCATTTCCACTTAAATTTGATAATTTATTTTGCAAAACTATATAATTTTGCATTGCAAATAAACCTGAGTGTGCTTGATCTTTGTGCCTAGGATTACGTGACATCATTTTGACTGGCGAGACCAAGAAAGTGATGTTTTGGTATCACCCGTCGAGATATAATCAAGGTTATCCTACATTCCATTGACAATGACAAGGCAAGGCTTAGTACTAAAGACAGCAGAAATAAAATTAATTTAAATGGTTTCAAAATCGTCTTCCTGCATCGAAAAGGATATCTAGACTATTAAAAATTATCATAATACGGGACTCGAATTACTGGAACAAGTTCTACTAAGTATGCTGATAAGATTAAGTTAAGGTGTATGTTGACTTTTTAACTTGACTTCCTAGTCAATTCACTTAAAGACGAGATAGAACATCGTGAATTTTATGGTTGTATGGTTGTATGGTATGGAAAGTTTTAGATATAGTTTTTGTACTGTTAAAAATTTTTATTGAGGCAAAATTGGCAGTGTTTTCGTAATAAATTAGTTAAGTTAAGAGTTTAGAATTAGGAGTCTAGTGGATGAACTTAAGCTCGTAACCGGAACACCGGAAGTATACATTCGTGATGTAGAAAATCTCCTCAAGGAGACTGACATTAGTCGGCCGCATGTGGCCTGTTTAAAGTTTGGGACAATCAGGAGAGTGGTTGATGGAAAATTGTTGTACTTATTTCATTTAATTGGGTTCAATTTGTCCAAACAATATTTCTAAGAAGTGGAGATAAATTTCTTTTATTTAACAACACCAAAGTGGCCTCAGGTGTACCCCAAGGCAGCCACTTAGGTCCTCTACTTTTTATTCTTTCTTTTGTTGTCTTGTTTCGATGTACGCAGTCGCAGACTATACTATGCTACCTAATGCTCTAAAAACTGCTTGGAGCTTTCATTTCTTTAATAGCCGAGTTCACACTGTACAATTAGTTGGACAGACTTCGTTTGATGGAAGTTTTATGGTCGGATGTATTTTGCGTTCACACTTATCAAGCTTGTCGTCCAACTTTATGTCACGTACTCTTCCACTCCGTCCAACTTCTAAGTTTTCAAAAATATTTGAAAACCATCCAACAAGTTGGTCAAGCGGTCGTCTGTGGGTTCACACTATCAAGCATTGGTCGTTCAAGACAAAGTCTGTCCAACTAATTGTAAAGTGTGAACTCCCCTAAATGCTGACTCTTTTCATATCAACCAGGATCTCTGCATTTTTCACTTCCCTACCTAAATAAACAATAAAAATAAATAGGGTGGCGCAACAGCGCGACTAGCCCCGTAGCCTAGCGCATTTTTCACAACCATTGTCTTGTGGGGGAATGGAGGGACCTACAATTTTCTGCCGATTCCGAACGGCGAATTGAGAAAGCGCTTTTCGTGGCAATGAATTTGCAATCGGAGGACTTGTCAATTCATTTACATAATAACATTAACATTGCTTCTGTTGGCATTCAAACCACGAACCTCCCGGTTATCAGGCAGACGTGCTAACCATCACGCCACGGGTACCACTTCTCTACCTGCTGCTCTTAAATTTCTTTGGAGTTTATAATTGCCCATCGCGAATAAATTGCTTTCTCACGTAAACCCATCAAATCTCCTCCGGTGTCTATCCTTTTCACTGCCAAACTCATAACGACCTGGACATAATTCACGAACTGAGTTTCGTCTAACATATTGACGATTCTATTCTCAAAACTAATTAACCCCTACGTTACCCGATTTCTGTACGTAACCTTAGTTCGTCCACTGCTGCTTTAATACGCTTGGCAACTTTAGTCCCCTTACCAACATGTTCCTTCTATTCGCTCTTTAAGATGAAGAATTTTGGAGTAATTCTTTGATACGACCTCCTTATGATGATTACATTAAACTTGTCAACTCGGATGCGCTGGGGGATCGAAGAGAAATATTGGAAGTTCTTTTTTTTCATCGATTCTTTTTCAATCTCCGTGTCCATTTTTATCAATTTTAACCTTTGCGGTATTCAAAATTCTCATTTCTTGTATCCTTCTACCCACCCTGCCTCCAATCAAAATATCTTCTGTAACTTGAGAAACTTTAAATGGATTAAGTTTGTTACCCCCTGCCTAAAAATCCATGTCATAAACTACCCTCGATATTGACCGAAAAGTTAGCTATAAATCTTTAATCATAGTTTTTCAATTTGATTAAGATGTAGCTTGTGTCAAGCTAAATGGGTAGGGATTTTGTCCCTATTCAAACCTCTTTTTCTTTGTTTTCTACTTTTCGTTTTTCTCATTTCATTATCTATTTTTGGTCCCTCAATTTGCAAATTTGTTCTCAATTTTTGTTGAGTTGAAAGTACTCTCACTGATGTAACCCTTCTTTGGGCCATTTGACATAAATTGATAATTTATTTCAACTAAATTCCGTAACAAATTTTGTTACTTTGCTGATATTATCCTTCAAAAATCCTTCCTTTGTACACACACCAAACTTCTATAAATTCACAACTATCAAGTCGAATGTTCAACCACTTCTGTTTTCGGTTAAGTTCAAAACACCAAGTTTTTTTTATTTAAGCTATTTCAAGCAGTACAACCGAAATAGTTTGGTTTCGAAAGAAAAAAAAACAAACCTTTCAGTGGTACAATATCCGGTTCGGTTGAGATAATGTCTTTTAAACAAATAAACCTCAAAGTAAAGTCTAACACCACCCATGAATGCTTTTTACCACATACGAGTACCTACCACCATCCGTCAAAAAAAAAATCTTCTTCCCAAATTATACTTCCAAATTATTCGAGTGGCTTTTTTAAGCACTTCAAAATGACGCCCACTATTGTTGTTTCGGATTGACTTAAAGAAAAACAAAAATACTGAATATTTGCTTAAAAAGATTTATTTATTTATTATTCCAGGTTTTTACCTGGTTTTTTTTTTCTTTTATTTTCTGAAACTCTCATTGAATCTTGTCAGTGCTCAACTCATTTGTTCTCCATCTGCGAAATTCTTTCAATTTGTATGGTAATTCAAAGTTGACAAAAAGCACGGTATTATGAATAGAATTGAACAGCAAACAAAGGCCTTAGGGACTAGTTTCAGTTTAAGTTTAGAACCCCACCACTCTATTAGCACTGTCACTAGAGGCACATTACGATTACATTGTCATTTTTTTTTTTTATAATTTCACCTTCACCTTTACCTTGAGGTGTGTAAGTAAATACATATTTCTATTTTCAGGACCTGCATTTAATAATTATTTAATCTTTTTGAGTGGTGTGAAGCCCGCATGAAACGTGAGTGTGTAAGTGAAACTATTCGCGGGTACTTATAACTTACTGCTCAGTTAGGAACCTCAGGGATACATGCTCCAAGTTGAGTATGGATGAATCTTTTATTTTTGGCATCTTGCAATTGCGTTAAGATTCATAGTTGCGTCTGTTCGCGCGTATCACAATTCACATAAAATTATATCCCCGCCGTCGGCGTCGTCGGCCGTCAAACATCATAGTGATTAATTTATGCGTAATTCAGGCTTTTGTGGTCGTCGCTGTCGTTTGTGGTTTTACTATAGCTATTAGGTAGGTGTGTTGATGTGGGCAAAGTGGCATCAGGCTTGAAGATTCTTTCTGGTTTTTTTTTCGATTTTCTGTTACAAATTAATTAGCCTCACTATTGCCGTTGCCGTGTCTCGTCTCGTGCTGGGTTGACATGGAAAGCGTGCTGGAGCCGCCGCCAGTTTGTCTCGTGAGTTCAAGTGATTTGTGTCGCAGTGTGAATCGCCGTCGTCGCGTCGTCTTTTTCAAATTAATGTTGTCGATAATGGTGTGTTTTGGTGTTTTGCTAAATCCATATGAACAGACTCGACTGCCTTAAATTGATTACTTGAATGTTTTTTTTTTTCTTTTCTGATGCGTGGTATCAGAGTTATTTTGTTGGTTTTTTTTTAAACCAAAGTGTGTGAAACAAATTTTTTTCATAATATCCGGTGGATTGAGTAATTTTTTGTCTTCTCTTTTTCGGTGCCGGGTTTGACACTAAAAGAAAGTGTTTCTCATCGTTTATTCGGAATAGAGATGAGATATTTTTGGTTGCAGTGTTTTGTAAGTTGACCTTTGTCGTGGGCTTATGTAATTTATTTGTGTTATGAATTTAGGTTGACATAGTGCAGAGTGTGAAGAAAAACTGTTGAAAAATTCATATCAATAAAAAACAGATTTGCACGTATATTGTCATATTTGCATCGCCACAGTAATTTGAAAAATTTGTATTTGACGAACCTTAGGTTGTTGCAAAATATCTATCTTCTTTCATCATAATCCTGTTAATAAAGTGTTGTTTATGGTTCTCTTGGAATATTTCTATTGAATGTAAGGGAAATGGAGAAGCAATTTTTGAATAAGTTGTCACAGAAGAACATTGGTATCTAGGCTCTTCATAGTCGCCTTCTGTTTGGAGTAAAATAATCGATATTTCAGATTTAAAATTTGATAAGCATCTCAAAAAATATGGTGCTGTATCTTTAGTGTGATTAATGGATTCTTTGAGCATTCATCAATCATCGCCAACCAACCCCATCCAGTCAACACTTCTCCTGTAGTTCGTGGAATAAACAGAATTTAAAAAAAATTGCTACCAAAACTTAAATACGAAAAACATGAAACAAATATTAGCTGAACACAAATTGTCTACAAATTAATAAAGGCAGTGCATCATTTTCTTCTTAATTTAACCAAAAATCTTTAAATTTAAATTTTTGATGAACGATAATTTGAATTTTTTCGTTTAAAAATAATATATTTTATCAAAAATAGCATAAAAAATCTTAATATTGAATTAAATAGATTCAAGCGTCCACTAATTGGTCCTTATAACGCGTTGACAGACGTTTAGAATACAAAAACAAGTTCCCTTCAACGGTTATTGGAATTTTAATTTCCTTACGGTTTTTGCTTTTTTTTAGTTTACAAAAATCTGAACCAGCTTCGCAAAATTTGCGTTATGGATAGCATGTCTGTCGAAGTTTCTTATCCCAAATATATTTGCCGAAGCTAGTGGAGTATTCCATTGATAGTGCAGTATTGCAGTTGAAGGAAACGTACTAACAAAGTACTCATTCATGTTAATACTACAACTCTGTTATCCACTGTGTAACCATCCCTTATTTTTACTTTGATATTTTTTGTTCGACAAGTTTTTTTTATTGTACTATCGACTGGCTTTAAAAAAAAACAATGCTAAGAAGCTGCTCTCGTGGTGCTCGTGGCATAATTGTTAGTATGTATAACTGTAATTATTTTAGTGGAAAGCTTTCTCTCAACCAGATGAGTCTTATATTTAAAGCGAGGACGGAAGTGCTCAATTTAAATTATAAACCACATAGAATTGATCTTAACCCGATATGTAGTTTGTGTAACCAGAATGAAATTGAAGATGTGTTCCACTTTTTAGCTGTATGTCCTATTTTAAAAGAAACCCGCAGTCTTTATTTTCAAAAGAGCATTCTTACACGCGAAGATACAAAGCAGATTTTAAATGGTTATGTATGTTGGAAAACCCTTTGTCTCTTCATTAATCACGCCTTATATTACCGGAACAGCTTTACAATAACGTAATACAAATATTGTGATCAACTACTTAAATATATGTATGTTTTTAATTAAAGTTAGACTTAAATTTCAACCTTCTAATTTTTAATGTAAAACTCGAAACATGTCAATTGAGGCAGACGGCAAAATTTTTGCCATGCTATTATTCTTAATTAATATTTAATTAAAAATTGTAAATTTATCGAGAAACATAATAAAGAATTTATAATATTAATAATAATAATAATAATATAACTGTTACTTTGAGGTTCGAGGTTCTTATCTTAGAAAACATGCAAAATTTTTTGCACGGATATCGCCTTTAGCGAGGAATCGGCAAGTTCTCCGATGGCAATTTCACTGTCACGAAAAGAGCTTTCTCGATTAGCAGTTCCGAATCGGTCATAAGTTGTAGGTCCTCTCCATTCCTTCCAAAGTTTTGGTTGAATGAAGTTCGCTTGACTTTAGGGCTTCTCGCTCTATTGCACCACCAAAATTTCTTATTTTCATTCATGTCATTGCCCTCAAGGTGTTTCATCCTTTGCAATTACTTTTCACGTCCTGTAATAGGTAGAAGTCACTACTCACTACATTGCCATGAAAAGCAGTTCTTCACTTAGCCGTTCAGAATTGGCAAAAATTTTAGGTTGCCTCCATTCCTCACATTTTATTATTGAGAGAAATCCGCTTGACCCCGTCGCTCGTGAGCTTCTTGTGTCTGCCTATCTATATTTGTTTATTTTATCGATTTTAGTGGGCTCTTTCTCAGCTTAAGAAGAAGAAACAAAATGGCGTTTTATTCGGGGCTTGTCAAAGCTGCCGTTTTTAAAATAGCGTCGTTTTGTTTAAAATCTCAATAATTATTAACCATAGCTTTTTAGTAAAAAAAAAAAACTACCATAATCTTTTTATATTTTAATGTAGACCTTAGATTTTCTACTTAGACGACTGGGGTAGTAGGCTTAAGTCGGAAAATTTGTGAACACGATGGCTTTTGTTAGAGTAAAGATAATCAGTGTTATCGGAAACTTTGTTTCCCATTGATTATTTCCCAAATTCGAAAAATTTGTATCGGGAACTTCTTTTCGAAATTGGGAATAAAATTCCTAGGGAAAAATACCTATCAGAAAATCATTTATTATGGGAATTATTGTGTTTCCCTTGCAAAAAACTTGTTCCCATGGGAAAAAAATCCGTGGGGAATTCCCGATAGTAGGAAGGGAAACATTTTTTGGTAAAAATATTTCCTAAGGAATTCCCGATAAGGATCAATGTTAATCTGAAAAACTCAAAAATTTTAGGTTGTTAAAACTAGAGTTAATTTCAAGATTGGGTCATTTCTGATAAACTTTTTGTATGAAAACTGTAAACAATAGTAAAGGGTGTTTTTTTTTAGAGGTATAGAACTTTAAAATTGAATAAAACAAAGATGATTTTTTTTGTTGATATGAAATTTAGGTACTTTATTCGGAAGACAATCTTCTGGCATTATAATTTAAATATGATTTCTGGCATATCACCGCCACGCGCCACGGCTGGCTCGGACGTAGTCTAATCTGGAGGTCCAACTTTCGACGACTTTTTCCAACATTTGTGGCCGTATATCGGCAATAACGCGCCGAATATTGTCCTCCAAATGGTCAATCGTTTCGGGCTTATCGGCGTAGACTAGCGACTTCACTTACTCCAAATACGGCAGTTTTGTTTATGCACGTATCCATTCAACCAAAAGTGAGCTTCATCGCTAAACAAAATGAAACATTCGCTTTCGAACAGAACTATGATTTTCAAAATAGATTTGCACAATTTGGAAGCGTTGTTCAGGCGTCAGTCTATTCATGTTGAAATGCCAAACCAAACTAAACATAAATCACTTGACAGCTGACAAAATGGCCGCCAGTTAAAAAAGTGTTGCCAACTTAAAGTTCTATACCTCTAAAAAAAACACCCGTTACAACAATTTTTTACTACAAATTTGCATTTTGTTAACATTTTTCGAAAAAGGATTGGCACTATTTTTTTTTGTTTTTTAAACAGCGGCGATCTTTAAAAATGCGGAATACTCAAAAGTATAAAATTATGGTGGAAATCAACACTTTTTGGAATATTAAATCAAAATTTATACACTTTTTCATGAGAAGAGTGACAATGGTACCAATTATGCTAAGGTTGGGGTGTTAACTATTACTTGCATTTTGGAGGTAATCACTATTATCTCTGGAACTGGAGGAACTGGCAAGTCCACAGACAGCAAATTTGTTATGAAAAATTTTTTCTAACACAGCGTTTGGGAATTGGTAGGAAATTGTAGTTCGCCTCCATTCATCCGATGAATGGTTGAGGGAAACACAATAGGTCCTGGCCTTTTTTAGTTTGTTGTGCCCAATTTTTTTTTTTTTAATTTATAAAACTCTTAGGTATCACCTTTGTATATATATCGTATAGTACTATCACTTTCCAATATTTTTTTTGGAACTTGGAAGTCGAAAGTGGTCCACAAAATTTCCAATGTGGTCCACAAGCCTATTTTTCAAGAGCAGGAAGGAGGTGAGAGTAGGAAGCAAATAACAACGTTTAAATTTCATCATATATGCATTACTTTCTAACCCATAGGAAATGCTCACCTAAATTGATACATTCCACCATGAGCATAACAGCTGCTCCGCTGGTGTTGGCGCACCCTAGTGACGAACAATGTTAATAAAAAATATTGGAAAGTGATATTACTATAGTTTCTATATACAAAGGTATCACCCTTTTTCGTTTTTAAATCTAAAGGCTGCATTTTTTTTTTAGAACCATGAAGAACCAAAGCAATTTAAATTTGTTGCTTTCAATAATCGACTGTGGTGTTGCCGTAACGTAACGGTTGACGTATCTCAATAGAAGGAGTTCGAGTCTTGAACTTGAGAAACATCAAATGGTTGTTCGCTTGTAATGCCTTTTGCGAAGCATTAAAAAGTCTTCCAAGAAAAAAAACTTCCATGAAAACAGTTTTAAAATTTTTTTGCCATTCGAATTTGGTAAGCAATTGTCTTCGAAATGCGTTAGTCCCCGAATTTGTCTTAACTTTGTTAAGCCACTCTATTGATTCATAACTAGTAAACTGAGAAATAGCTGATTGTATAAGCGTTAAACTCTGTTGTTAAAAAAAATTTTTTTTTCTAATTTCAGGTATGTCGCTCATATCAGCAGCAATGAAATGGAATGAATTGGATACAAATCACCCTCATTTTAATTAGGTAAAATAAAATCTATTCATTTTGATCATAAAGGGTTTTCCAATAAGAGTGATATGATTTCTTTTCAAAAAAAAAACCACACTTGTTGTTAAGGAAATTCAAATATTTTTGATTTAATGTGCAGTTCAATCAATACATTTAAGTTTTAAATAAAACGTCATTCAATTGGCCACCACGACTTCTTCTGCTGCAACAAATTCGATTAAGCGAATTTTCGAGCACTTTTTCCAGTAAATCAAGTCGTATATTATGAATGGCACGTTCAATATTGACTTGTAAGGCTTGAAGAGAATCTGGTTTATCCTGAGAGACCAATGATTTCAAATAACCCCACAAAAAATAGTCTAATGGTGTTAAATCGCAACTTCTTGAAGGTCACTCAATATCACCATTTCTTGAAATAATCGAATCTCCAAATTTTTCTCACAATAATTCAATTGATGCATTTGCTGTGTGGCACGTTGACCCTTCTTGTTGAAAACAAATGTTGTCAAAATCAACTTCTTCCAATTTTGGCCATAAAAAGTTTTTTATCATCGATCTATACCGTTCTCCATTGACAGTAATGGTGTTACCAGCTTCATTTTGAAAAAAGTACGGACCGATGATTCCACCAGCCCAAAATCCACACCAAACTGTCAATTTAGGTGAATGTAATGGTTTTTCATGAATATTTTGTGGATTTTCATCACACCAGAATTGACAGTTTTGTTTGTTTAACGCACTAGTCAAATAAAAGTAAGCCTAATCGGAAAAGATGATTTTCTTAAAAAAATCGTTATCGATTTCAAGTTGTTCCAATGCAAAATTAGAAAGTTCACGACGTTTACGGTGGTCCAATGGTGAAATTGTAAACATTTCTGAATGCAATAAAAAACAAATGACAGATCATGACATACTAAAAATGGCCGATACGCCACTGCAAAATCATATCATACCTATTGGAAAACCCTTTACTACAAACATATACATATTCCAAATCAAAATTCAAAAAATCACAAAAAGATATTTTCTCAATACTTTTTGTATCTTCAGTTTTGTTACCACTGGGTGGCTCTGGCTATGAACCACATTGTCGCTATGTACCACATGGTGGCTTTGTACCACATGGTGGCTTTGTACCACATGGTGGCTTTGTACCACATGGTAGCTTGGTACCACATGGTGGTAGTATGGGCAGGGTAGTTTTAAAAACATGCTGTCATAGTGAAAAATGCAACTTTGTATGAGAGTCTCTTATGAATCCAGCTGAATATTCTTTGATTTTATGTCGCGTACTCCTACGACCCGGTCAAGTACTGAGCTGCAAAGCGGTAGAGCAACAAACTAGGAAAAAATTGAGAAGTAAGCGTCATCGCTCTGCCGATCAGCTGAATATTGAATAATACGCTGATCTGTTGGTTGGCCTGTGGACATTAATTTCGTCCTTCTTCGGCTTATTCTTAGAGCAATCATCTATTCAGCCTTCACCTGATTGACAAATAGAGCTTAGGCCACAGATTTTATTGGCTAGGAAACGTATTATGTCATCGGCATAATACAATTAGCCAAGCTTTTCAGAAGGCCTCCATTGAATGACTTACCTATCCTCTGCATATCGCCAACAGGGGTGGAGGAGTGTATCACACACTGTCGGACTTTAAGATACGAAGAGCTAGCGTATAGGAAGGACTCTTTTTACCGGAAAAAAAATTTGGTAGAATTACTCCACCAAGAAATGGTTTCAAAATATGTCCTTGGTTGAACTCGGTCGAATGCCTTTTCAAAGTCTACAAACATCATTGGACTGCTGGAGCACGATAGAGAAGGTATCGATATAATCGACACAAGAACAACCATTTTGGAAGCAGGTTTGAGTCGCGCGAATTTTTATTTTTACACCACACACTGCATCCTGGGAGAATTTTTTCCGCTTCGTTTTTAAGTTTATTATGAATAGAAAGTGAAACGAACGAAATTTACCTCCGTTGTTGAGTATAAAAAATTCTAATCAGGATAAAGTAGCTAGGAGCAAAGCAAACAATTAATAAAGTTGATTAGCTAATCTGTGCAAAAGAAAGTGGACTGAGTTCCCATCATCCTATCCAAATTTCGGAGCTTTCTTTTGTAGTACCTCAAGATGTTTTTTCTTTCAAAAAAGAATAAACTGGAATAAATTCATTGAGAGCATCCAATATGTTCTTAATCCTTTCAATGATGGAAAATTCATTTTGATTTTGTGCATCAGACTCTTATAAGTGTTGCTTGGCAATGAAAGCCATGTGTCTTAATTCTTTTCTTTGGTGGATCAAATTGGCTCTTCAAAGTGGAAACAAACCCCGTGGGTGTTATTTCCATTTTTTTAGGAAATAAACCCCCGGCTCTTATTGCCGCGGGGCTAATTGCACGGCACCTAATTCAACATGTTGCATATGTAACGAACGGAAGATCTCAATTTATTTTTTGACAGAGTTCTATTTTTTGTAGCTTCAAAGTAGATATGAAATCAGCACTCTATAACATTTTTCAATGTACCCTAATTAAAAACAAACTCAAGAGTAATGATTGATTTCCTTACAGATAAATAAGACCAATTTAAGTGACACAAGTTTTCCCTGAGAACCAATTTTCCTTGAAAAATTGATCAGTAGTGTATAATGATGATGATTCAAAATAACCATTATATGACATCATATTTTCACAGCACAGCTTAGTTCAATCATTACCCGACACGCAACAGCTGATGACTTTATCCATATACATTCGGAAGGAGGCTGCTATTATAAATCACTCAAGCTTTCGATGATCTTTTTCAAATAACACCAATTTGACACAACGAATGCGCCAAGAAATGCTGTTCGCACTTCATCTAAATGGATCTCTGTCTCGGAATACCGTCTCGCAGTCTAGATTCATAAATTCCCTACCAGCGGAAACTGTGTCGAGGAGTTTAAAAATCGAAAAATGTTTAAAAATAAAACAGAGTAGCTACTTGCCGCAATTAACATATATCCCATTTATATGCATTGAAGAGCGCGGCAATCATGGATTCACTTGAATTTGACTACATTGAACAGAATGATGGCTTTTCGTGTGAAATTTTCTCTTCTTTTTTTGTGTAATTTTTTATTTGATCAGAGAAGAACGTCTGGTGTGTTCCTACAGTTCGTTGCCTCAACAAAAGAAAAAATTAATCTTGTTGCTGGCAATAAATTATTGTTTTGAGACGTACTTTCCATTCATTAAGTGTCTTATTATGCAAAAAATTATGAATCACGATCAGAACGGCAAAAGAGCAAAGACAGCCGAAATGTTATGCGTGAAATTAATATTCGAACTATGATTTTCGGTGGAGTACAAAGGAATTGACATAACTTTTAAGGAGCTCTGGCATAGATAGGGGGGTCTTAAAAGTAGTCAAGGTGCTACATGAAGTCTTGTTTTCAAAGAACGTTTGTGACAGAATCAAATTCTTTGTAATCGTTATATGAATAAGAGTTTAAGTAACCGAAATATGCGTTTTGGTAGTAATTGTTGACTTCTAAGTAAGTATAAGTCTGGCAAACGGTCGACTTGCATTTTAAAGAGGTGACGCCATCAGCCACAATGAGTTTAAAATGCTGAACATGTATGAATGTCTGGCAGAGAAACTAATTTGTAATCAATCACATAGTCAGGAACGTTAGTTTGATGGTTTCACTTTCGTTAGTGCCCAAAAGATTAGGCTTAAACGATAAAATTATTTTAAAACATTTGGCATTCCAAACAACAGATATGACATCACAAACAAATATTCTGTCCAAAGTCCACAAACTTGCGTACAAAGAAGAACTTGACAATGTTGAAGATAAAACTGCCAAACAAATCAAACACAGCTCCTTTAATCGATGAATAACAGAATAATTTCCTTATTATTTGATGGCGCTCAAGAAGACAAAGCCACGCAATTACATGACGAGATAATCAAAATGCTGGCTCTGTAAGCAATCTATAACATCATCAACCCTGTTGTGGCTAATTAATTATGTGCTCTTTTGCGGTGAAAGCATTTAACATAATTAGCAGATTATTGCTGTTTGACAAAACAATAGGATTTGGATTCCTCTTTTCGATTGGTTTGCTTTTGACAGTTTCTTGTTGTTGAGAAAACTTAAGACTTTAAAAGGATGAATAGCGAAATGAAAAAAACCGCAGACATTCTTGCAGTCTATAGAAATTTTTGTGGAATAAAATGAATATACTTTGCCTACAGAAAGAAAATTGTAATGTCTTAAAATTATAGTAGTGACACCCTATTGCCAAATTTCTTAAGAAACACTTTTTTTTTAATTGGGAGTAAAATTTTTGGGTGACAGCTAAAAAGCGACATGATGAAGGTCATCAAAAGCAAAAAAGCGACAATATGAAGGCACACCGGCCGAAAAAATGAGACGAGATTAATGTACACCGACAGCCAAAAGTGACACGATGACGTCACACAGACAGCCAAGGAGCTACACAATAAATGCACACAAGAAGCCAAAAAGAGTTATGATGACATCACAACAACAACCAAAAAACGACATGATGAAGGCACACTAACAGCCGGTACGATGAATGCACCAGACAGCTGAAAAGGGAAATGATGGAAGCAAACCAACAGCCAAATAGTGACGTGATTAAGGCACATGATGAAGGGGGCATGATGAAGGTACACTAACAGCCAGAATTATAAAGGCACTAGACAGCCCAAACTGGTACCCGTGGTGTGATGGATTGCATGTCCGCCTGTTAATCCAGAGGTTCGAGTTCGAATCCCAACAGAGGCAAAAATGTTTTTTCCACGGTTATCGCCTTTCGCGAGGAATTGGCAAGTCCTCCGTTAGTATTCATTGCCAAGAAAAATGCTTTCTCGATTAGCCGTTCGGAACCGGCAGAAAATTGTAGGTCCCTTCCATTCCCTTACAAGGCATGGTTGTGAGAAATGCGCTAGGCCCAGGGGCTCCTCGCTCTGTTGCGCCACCCTATTTATTTATTTTTTTTAGACAGCCCAAAAGCTAAATGACGAAAGCACACCAACAGCCAAAAAGTGACATGATAAAGACATACCGACATGAAATCACCAACAAGGTGACATGGCAAAGGCACACTGACATCGAAAAAGCGACATAATGAAATCACACTGACAGCCAAAAAGGCAAAATTATGAAGGTCTACCGACATGACAACCAAAAAATGAATGAAGAGCACACCCACAGGCAAAAATTGAAATGATGAAAGCACGCAGCTTAAAAGTTGACAAAGGATGAAGGTTTAAGACAATTCGACAGTCAAACACTGACATAATGAGATTACATCGACATTGATAGCCAAAAAAGCGCGATTTTGAAGGCACACCAACAGGACTACCAAGAAGCGAAATGATGAAGGAGAAGGTACACCGACAGCCAACAAATGGCATGATGAAATAAGATGCGATTTTAAATACGGTGGTAAATGATTTCAACCAAAAATTGGTAAATATTTAGAAGTGGGGCTTCAGCCCAAATCGGTCCAAAAAATTTTTCTAACAATTCTGGATTATTTTATAGTATAAAAATAGATGTTTTGAAGTGGGGGAAGACATTTTGCTTACAGAAAACAATTGCTATTTCCATATTTAGCATGAGCAGCTTAACCCTGCGGAAAAAGGGTTTAAATAATGAGCCCCGCGAAGCGGGCCATGCGGAAAGCTGTTGCATACGGAAATTATTTGCTATTTTCATATTTAGCATGAGCAGCCTAACCCTGCTTTCCGCATGGCCCGCTTCGCGGGGCTCATTATTTGAACCCTGTTTCCGCAGAATTAGGCTGCTCATGCTAAATATGAAAATAGCAAATAATTTCCGTATGCAACAGCTTTCCGCATGGCCCGCTTCGCGGGGCTCATTATTTGAACCCTGTTTCCGCAGAATTAGGCTGCTCATGCTAAATATGGAAATAGCAATTGTTTTCTGTAAGCAAAATGTCTTCCCCCACTTCAAAACATCTATTTTTATACTATAAAATAATCCAGAATTGTTAGAAAATTTTTTTGGACCGATTTGGGCTGGAGCCCCACTTCTAAATATTTACCCAAAAATTTAACAATACTTCAAACACAGACCAAACACACTTCGTATTGATATTTTTCTCTGTGTACAGTAGTGGGTAAGATTGTGACAGTTGGATGATTGATTCTGTTGCCAGCTTTTCGATAGGACATAGGATCAATGTATAACTGGGTAGTAAGAAGATTAAAAGAATATTGTTTTTAAGTTGATGATTGTAGTTTTCACACACGTTACAATTTTTATTCTGGAATAAAATCCTTTGCTATTTTTCTGGTGCCAAGTCCTTTCATCCATTCTTTTCAACCATTTTTCTTTCTTTCTGAGTCACTGAAGAATGTAGGGGACCTAATTTGTCAAAAATAATTTTTTTAATGCAGGTCAGTTCAGAAGTTCTAATAATGTATCTTTTATTCATTAGATTGATCTTAATTGTCACAATGATTGCAAGGGAGTCATTGTCAATGCTACTAATGGAGCAACTGAATTAATTTTCAAACAAAATAATTAAGATTGATCTATAATTGCTTTCATTGACGCCTAAGATTCACTTTGTAACCACAAAGCATTTTACTACGCCTAACTTGCGTAGTTTACTGCGCCTAACTTGCGTAGTTTACTACTCACTCATGCTCGTCTCTTGAATCCCTGATAGGATCTTCTAGGTCTTAGCACACAAACAATATATTGTATGCAGATCGGATTGTTACCCATTATTTTTATTCCATGGTAACATCTCTCGTCGGTTGCTAAGCCATCAATATTCATCATCATTCAATTGTGCAACCCAGCAAATTAGCATTGAATCCATTTTTGAATGTGTGCATTATTTATGGCCACACGATCAAAAGTGTTCAATTATTTATTCGATTAGAACACCAAAATCCAATAAACACATCATACATTCGTACTATACACTCTTGATTTAGACCTCAAAGGCTGGCCGTTAACATTCTGGGCGTCTTCTCCTCCGACAGCCTCTTAGTCTTGACCATGAACAGAACAGATCAGAATTATTCCATTTTTATTATTTTCATTCTTGACTTTGGTCCATTTAACCGGATCGTGGAGCGACGGCTTCGAAGAGTGAGGTTTTCCAGTAAAAATTGAATTTCTTCTATTAGCTGAAAACAGTATCCACAAATAATTTTTGATTGTTTATTTTGTCCGTAAGATGTTTACAGTTTCATCTCTCGGCTTCAGCGATGAGTTGTGATGAAAATCTGAATAGAAATTCACCTGCGTTCGAAGAAAACACTACACAGTAGATACAAAGTCGTACATTCATTGAATAAAGGAGAAATATCCAATATTTTAATAGCATCTGGGAAAATATTTAAATTCTGCTCGCGTTAGACGAGGGAGTGCGCGTACAGTTTTGCGCAACTTCTTTGATAAATATATTCCTATTTTATTTGCATTTTAATGATCTGTTAATAGATCACCACTGGTGCAGACAAGGGACGCAGCAAGGAAAGGAAAGTTCTTTCGACCGTCTGTCACTTGTCAAAGGTAAAGGAAGTTAACATTATGTACGTGCTCTGCGAACGACATGCTTAGAATGCAAAAAGGGATCACGATCGCGAGAGCAAGTATTCCAAGAACAGTAAATTGTTATTTGCTAGATCACTCACAAAAAAAAAAATACAGAATGTGTGGAGTGAATCCCAAGAGTACAAAGTGCGGTTACTAGCTCATGCTAGGCAAGTTTGATGAGGCAGATGTTGCGCACAAATGTTTGCTCGGCAAAAATATATTTAAGTGCTGTGTCTCATTCCTCGTATTAATTTTGGAAGACACAATCAGTATTACTGATTATTCTCAATTAGTCATCGGTCAGTTGGAAATTTGTTGATTCCATTGGCACTGATGTTTAGTTTAGAGATCACTCTTGTTGTGATATTCGCTAATTGCGGTTGATTTCTTGCTTGTGCAGTTTGTAAGCTAAACTGAATCTAAGAGAAGAAAAAAATTGAATTGAGTAAAGAAAAGTGTAAATTGGTTATGGAAGGACATTGGTTGACAATGAAAAGGTTATAAAAAGATTTGTAAACAAATTTTGTTCTAGTGAATTGTGAGTTTTTTGGAAAACGTCAGTAAATCATTGTGACTTTGTTGAAAAACGTGCAATAAAACAACGGATATAGTTAAACCTACCAAAGTAAGTTGATGCATTTTAGGGAATTTTTGGACAAATCAATTTCAGTGAACATAATTCGTTCTGTACATTGTGAATTAGTTGTTTCTTTTCTGGGTTTTTTGAAAAGCCGATGTTGGGAAGTGTTTGAATAAAAATCGTTTATAGTAGGTACATTCTTTTCAATCGGCCTGCGTATACCAGAATTTTGATGAGAACTCCAGCTTTGATCACTGGGATAACAAAGGTAGTAAAAGGAGGGAAAGTGATTGATGATCATTGGGTGTTTAGTGCTGATCGAACCATCTGAAATGTTGGAACAGTTTTAGTGGCATGTTTCAGATGTCGCCAAGTTTGTTGAAAAAGTTACTACCAAGGCTGTTTAAATTAAATGTTGGGGCGAACTTATTGGCCTTTTTTCCTGGTGTAGTGGGTTAAGTTTGGACCCTCACAGAGGAAGTGGAATAACCGATACCCAGAAGCATTGTGGTAGCGTCCTCATAATATAAGTACTCTTAAGAATGGCCAATCATTCGGAAAGCAAAGCATTCTAAGCTGGAGCAATAATTCGGTTTCTGGCCATAGGTTCCTGGAAACCCAGCAAGTATCTTTAGATAACAGCCTGTCGTTGGATGTTCTTAGAAAGCTTAGGTAAACTCTGTTCTGGCAGAGCGGGATTCACCTAAACCAGAAGAGTTGATTCAACTGGAAGAACCAAATTCCACATCACAATTCTCATAGCACTGTTAAAGAAAACGAAAAATTCATTGGCTTAAGAGAGGAGACCACTTTAGGAGCCTAAAAACATGTTTTTTTTTTTGGATTTTTTTGAGAGGGAATAAAATAACCCAATCATTTTAAAAATTTGGAGAAATGTTTATTAGAGCTGTCCAGTATTCAAAAAAAATTGTATCTTTTCGATGACTAACAAAATGGCGGCGTTATTGAAGTTTTCTAGACGCCTGTTTCCGGCGATATCGAAAACTGCTGCAGCTGTCACTCTTTTTTGGTTAATCTGAGAAAGATTTACCAAAGTTCATTCTTTTACTGACATATTAAGGAGAAGGATATACCTAAAATAGAATGAAAAAGTGCAAAATTCTAATTTTGCGAGCCTTTTTAAACCAAGATTTGATTTTTCGGCAATTTTTTCGACATATTTGGGCCCCGAAAAATTATTTATTTACACGCTACCTTTCAAACTTTAGGTATATCCTTTCGAAAATTATTTATTTACACGCTACCTTTCAAACTTTAGGTATATCCTTTCGAAAATATTACTGAGAGTAATCAAATCACCCAAAATTTCATCTACTTTCTTACTTTTTGAGCTACAACACGCGAGCAGTTTTTGAAAATGTAGTTTCGAAAATGCGTTTAAAGTTTCACCACGAGCAAAATATTAATTGTAGTAACTTACGGATTAATCAGCAATTCCAGGCGCGTAAAATAGACCTTCGACTTCCTTTCCCAAAACAGCTACCTGAACATACAAAAGGTCAACAGTAGAGGATATTGTGAAGCGAAGGTCGCTCCTCCTCTAACAACCCGAGCTACTTGAATCGTCACCCGACCGCATGTAATTCTCGCGCTCTAAATGCGATAACTCTGCATCTGTTCTTACTACTTTTTGTTATTTCTCTCAAAACCGGACAGATTCCCAAAAAATGTATGATGTCTTCACGTTCCCTTCGGTTGCATAGATCGCATAAAATTGGCAAATCACTTCTATGTGGAATGTAATTGAGATGTAGCAATTCGCCTCGTAAACGGAACATCATTGAAATTGTTTTTATATTATTTTCATCTTTGAAGTAATTGTTTTCCTTGAGAGAATAATCGAGGCGGTTGTAGATTGTTCGATGAAGAGATCTTGCTGCTTCTTCTTAATTTTTTTCTCTGTGTCTAAGATCTACTTTTTTTATAAGATCGTACAATAAGGGCCTCACAGTACTTGGTTCGTCCAGATATATATTAAGAACCATTCCACACTCTTCAGCTAAACGTTCCCATTCTTTAAAAAAGCCTCTTTTGCTTCGCACCATTTTTATGGCCATAGTTTTAGGAAGCCGCTGTTCAGGCATTTACATGACATGGAGAACATAGTCAACTTGCAACTTGAGTGTCTTTATTAGCAACGGAGGCAATCCTGTCTCAATCATCAGCATATAGTTCGGTGAGTTGGGAGGGAGATGAAATGCTCTTTTGAGGTAGTACCTTAGAAGTTTTTCCACTGACTCATATTCTGATCCTCCCCATACCTGAACACCATAAAAGAGGATTGATTGCGCTACAGTTTCAAAGACACGATTTTTACTACTGTGCCTTATGAATTTATTGTCGAAGCAATTTTTCCAAGTAGCGTTTAATGCGATTTTCGCCTTGGATAGTTTATCTTTCAAATGTTTATCCATTTTCATATTTTGAGTGAATAGTACACCAAGATATTTGAACTCTTCAACGGCATTCCCTTCGAAAAACCACTTTTCCTTTGCTGTCGTTCTGCCTTTTCCCTTCTTTATAACCATAACTTTGGATTTGTCCGGATTAACCACAAGACTCCACAGCTTACAGAACTCTTGGAGCCTATTTAGCATCAACTGTAGAGTTTCAGGTGAGTTTGCCAACATCACTACATCATCTGCAAAAAGAAGGGCTTTAATTTGCAGCCCCGCAAATTTTATGCCACCAGGTAGGCAATAGACCAAGTCGTCAATAAAGAGTGCAAACAGATCGAGGCTAAGTGGGCAGCCTTGCCTAACCCCTGTTTTGGTTGAAAATAGATTTTTTGAAAATTTTAAAGTGGTCTCCCCCTTAAGGTGTTATACCTTTGTGAAGGCTAAAAACAAAGGTTGTTTCAGGATTTTTTTTTTAAATAGATTTTGGGAAAAGGTTTTCCAACTAATATACTGATCGATAGCGCAATTCTTCGAAAGTACAAAAAAAAAATTATTTGAAATTTAAACAAAATGGCATATGACGCAGCCCCATCAGCATCTGCAACAATAAAATTTCATGATGTACAATTATTGTACATCGATTTTACAAGATAACAGTTTAATATCAATTTTTCGCAATATGGCGACCATTAAAACAAAAATTTGCATTTTTGGTCAAAAAAATTACTTTAATTGTTTATGTTTAAATCGTGTGTACTTCAATAATCATAATAAAAATCATCATAAAAATCATCTCAAAAAGCTACAATTTAAATTTCAAGTAAATCGGAAAAAAATTGAAAAAATTTTGGTTCCCGCCAATTTTAAAAACGCAGTTTTGAGATGAGCGCGTTTTAATTTTCAAACTATGAATTTGCATTGGAGTTGCTTCAAAAAATTAATTCTCAAAAATTTTTTGAAGTATACTACTATTTGGTCCTTTTTGGTTTCAGTTCTGTGTTACATCAGGGATGTGTTAGAATACTTTTAGCCAAAAAAAATCGAAGAAAATAAAATTTATATTGGTATAACCTATAACCCCTTAACACTTTGAATGCCATTTAAACATTTTGGTTTATGCCTTGCCAAAGTATTTATTTTCCAATTTTCTGTACCTGAGTGTCTAAAAAGCAGTATCAAACCAATCCCGACTTTTTTTTCGTCATAACTATATGTAGTTCTAACGGTATTTGTGTGTCGCACGTTTTTGTACGACGCACGTGGCCCTGTAATAAGAAAATATTTGCTGAAGCCACTTCGTACGTACGTTCAACGTAAAGCACAGCCACGTAAGTTAAACCAAAATGTTCACCAGAAGCCACACAATCCGAAACCCATACAAATTCCAATTTCAGAGGAAAATGTGCTACGCGGCTTCTGAGGAACTACTAGGTGGTGCACGAAAACATACGACACAGCAGTTAAAGTGTTAAAGGCTCTACTGGGTTTCAAAACTTTGTTTTCAATTTCAATTTGTTTCTATTCCTGAAGTTCTGTCTCTCATTCTGAACGAAATCATTAAGAATTTTTTCTTTCCAATATCGATCCAATTCCAATGTTGACTACACAACCAATTTGAACTGATCAACATTTCCTCAAAACTAAGTTCTAAGTTGAGTTAATGCTAAGAACTTAAGGTGTTTGTTGGATATCTGAAAAATGTCCAACCGAAAAAATAAAGCAAACTTATTTTTAAATTTGGCTTTTGTAGGCTTTAAGATTTTGACAGAAAAGTATGACCCTCAAATAAAAAGATGTGCGTACTTTGAGTAGTAAAGTTAGTGATTTCCTTGTTGTAAGAGATTAGTCTTTTTTAAAGTTGCTCCCTAGAAATTTTATGACTCAGTAAGAAGTTGTCGCAGTTGCTCACCAAATAGAAATCAAAATAAATTAAAATATTTTACTGCATACCGACGTCAAAAAATTTTGCAAGACTTACTTATTGTGATGAGATGATGTATCTTTTTGCCTTGTACTTGTAAGCCTCTTACCGAGAAAACTGATTTGAATTTAAAAATGTGTGATATTTCACGAACAAATATTACTTGGTTGATGTTAAGGTGATGATTTACTTTTTGGCGGAAGTACCGAAGATTGAAACTCCCTTTTCTAATGGCAAATGCGTGTCTCTTTTTCCGTAAATCTATTTTTGGGATTTTGCAATCGCGATAAAAGGTAACACTTGGTTTTCTAAGAAAGCATCACATTATACTACATTAAGTAATGTCAATTAAAAAAATCACATACAAATACGTGTAATCCTTTGCACAACTCAATTTTCAGAGAGCTTTTCTCTGTCATTCGTAAAGCATTGCTCATATTATTCATGCTGGAAAAGGTTATACCATTTCTTTTTACTGTGACTTCTACGTACAAAAAACGTATTAATTTGCTTTACTTAATGCCACTGAATGCTTCAAATATGATTTATGTATGAACATTTTCAAATTTAAATTTCAAAAGACAATCTTGATAAAATATTTATCCCATTCTTATTTATTTTGACATGATAAGAATCGCAATTGTTTTCAAAGCTCCCCCAATAATTTCAGAAAATGATTAAAAAGGTTTTCTTCTGTGCGCACATCCTCGTATTAAAAAAGTAATTCATTAAGAGAAGACAGATGTCTTCTTTATAATTTTTTATACATAAAAAGTAGACATCTGGTAAGCAGATGTGAAATGATATGAGAATGAGTTTCGACTACGATATTTATTGACAGTATATTTAAAAATCAATAACCAATAGAATTTTGGGACGCTGTGAGGTCAATCAAACAGATGAAATTGAGTATAAGATTCACTCACTATCTGAAACAAAATTTATCTAGACTCATTCTTTTTTATTTATATTTTGATGAAATTTGTGGCGCTGTTGAGTAGTGCAGTGCGGTAAAGTGCGAGTGTTCCATGGAAATATCGTTTTAAAGGTGACTGTCTAGTATTTCCACTAAGAAGGACATTGTTCAATCACATCTTCTTTGTTTTTAACCACATGCATTCCGTCTTATAAATAATTTTTTTAAGAATTCTTTCAAGAAATTTTGTTCTACCACTTTGAAAACTTGGCCGGAACTCGATATTTTGTTTATCCCAATGACCTCACTGAGAGGATTGAATAACCGAAGGTGTTTTGGACCTTGTATTTAATTTTAGGCTGGAACTGACTAAATTCAACTTCTGTTTATATTTTTATTGTGTTACTCTATATTCCAAATACTCCTCCATGATTTGAAATTTGCTAACAGTGAATATCACTTATATGAGCAATACTCCGTAAGTCTAGGCTAGCAACAATCAAATCCATTCTCTTAGGTCTACTTGTTTTTACCTTGTAAGTCTTTTACTGATTTAAATTAAGAAATTCGTGATATTACACGAATAAATACTACGTGGTTGACGTTAACACAATATTTTGTTTTTTTTTTTTTGCGGCAAACCCCTGTTTTATTTACTCAAAAACTCTTTTGACAAGACTGGCTCAGTTTTTATACAACCTCTTTAGAGAGACAAGCTGGACTCCAAAAACAGACTCATCTATAAAGACTCTACAAATTTCCAAAATGGTCCAGTTTATCAAAATAGGCACAACTTCAGAATGGCCTTTTTTGAAAATAGCCTCTTTTACTGAATCCGAAATGGTTTCTCATGTCGAAAACTACTTCCAAAGTCCGAAGCAGTGATTTATCGAGATTAGATGCGCTCCAAAAGCCAACTCTTCTAAAGAGACAGGCTGCAGTCCAATAACTGCTTCAATAGGGTACATCTCCTTTCCAAATCGGTTACTTTTTGCTAAAACGGCTTCTTTTACCGACTTCAAAGTATTCTCTTAAACCGAATAATGGCTTAAAAGCAGACTCCTCTGTGAACACAAAACAATTTCCACTTGAAAAAAAAGGCTCTTGTATCAAGATTGGTTTCACTCTAAAATTGTCTTTTTTTCGAAAACAATTTTTTTTATCGATTCCGAAATTGGTTCTGCTCTAAGAACAAACTCATCTATCGAGACAAGCTCAACTCAAAAAAAAACGCTCTTTAACCGAAATTGGTTCTGATCCAAAAGTAGACTATTTCTACCCAGCAACAACAACAGCTCCAAATAGAACCGTCTACGCACCGCTACAACTTGCGTAGCCAAAAAAGAGAATAACGCTACAAAAGCAGTTTCCCGGTGACCACGCTCAATGTAACTTATAGCGAAACGTTCGGGGTGAGTACAGTATTGCACTCATTTAATATTTTTAATATTAACGCGGCTTATCCGGAATTTTAAATTTCAAAATATTCTGTCGAAGCCAAACTGAACTCCAAAAGCAGACTTTTTAACCCGAGACTGGCTGCTCCAAAACCGTTCTTCAAAAACTACCGTCCCCGACCGAGATTGGTTTTATTTCAAAAAGAAGCTCTTCTATCGTAATAGGTTCCATTTCAAAAACTGGCCCTTTTTCTAAGGCTGGCTAAATTTCAAAATGGCATATTTGTCTAAAAATATTTTCTTGTACCAAGATATATTCCACTCGAGAAACAGATTCTTGTATCGAAACAAGCTTTTCACTCCAAAAACAGACTTCTGCCGAGACAGACTTCATTTCAAATTTATCTCTTTTTCCGAAAACGTCATCTTTTATGGAGACGGGATTGACTCTTAAATAAATTTCTTAAACACTCCTGGTACAAGCAAATGCAAAAACAACAGCATTTGGTTGACCTCAGACATGGAACAATCCAAAACCGGGAGGCTTGCCGACGCTTTCTGAGGTCAGCGCGGCGTACCCCACAGGCGGATCACTAGTGTGAAGCAGAAAAGTGGGAGAGTTGTGATCGCTTCAAGATCACTACTCGTAACGCCGGAAATGAAAAGAAGAAGAAGAATTCTGAAACTGACTCCACTTTAAAACGGACTATTTTACAGTCAACAAATCAGTACCTTATACCCAAACAGGCTATTTTTTTAAAAACCTCCTCTTCATGTGTAGTTAGCTGTTGCACTAATAACTTTTTTCAAACAACTTATATTTTATTGAAATCTAATTGGAATTAAACTAATCTGAGTTCATAGCATGATTTGAATATTCGTTTTTAAGGTCTCTGTTTGAGTAAGGCAGGTAACTTTAGGTTTTACCTTCTTCCCCGTCTCACAGTTCTTTATAATTAAAGCATCACTTTCAAACTTGAAATATCCCTACCACGTTGACTTGCTCTAGTTTTCTTAGAAACCATATCCATGTCCAATCTGCAGAATTTGCCAAATAAATTTACTGTGTCAACAAAATACTTTCACATTCACATGCCATACAATGAATATAAATTACCATTCCCATTCCCATGTTTACTTAAAAAAAAAGAAGAAGGTATGTAGTTAAACTCATAAATAAATTAGATTCAACAAAACAAGAAAAAATAATCAATCATGAGACATTTTAAAATGTGTCAACAAATTGCTATGGTTTTTCCTTATTACCTGATTCAATTACGTAATTTACGTATTCATCTTATGTCACCATCTCTAGTGCCTACGCGCTTATTGAAATGTTTGAATTCGACTTGATACGTTTGCACTGAACGGTGTGTTTTCTTTAAAAATTATATTTCAATTTGTATTCCATTACAATCCAATTTGAAACAACTATATGTGATAAAGAAGAGGCTTCCGCATTTATTCATTAAACACCTCAACTAATACCTAACCCCCTGATTTATGTGGGTGCCGCTTTCTGGTTGCAATCCTCGGCGTAATATAAGTCTACACGTGCTTTGGCGTACACGGCGTACCTTCAACTACTTTTCACTGAAATATTTTTCAAATATTGAAATTACAATTGAAGAATGAAAATATGCAAAGTACTTGCCCGTAAAGAGACGACTAAGTGTTGAATCTTTATTCTGATTATAATTCCGCATCTAGCACGGCATGCATATTAATTTTTTAAAAGAAATGTAATTTTTTTCTTATCATGATCTTTACACTAACGTATATTAGTAAAAACGTCTTCTTCCTTTCTGTTTACTTACAGATTAAAACACAACAACAGCAACAAGAAGGAAAAAAAAACTAATTGAATTCCAGCACACAATCATTAAAGTGGATAGCGAAACAGACACCCTGGTAGACAGTACTCGTAAAATTGGTTGCATTACAATAAACGCGCGCACTGCACACTTTCAACTTGACACCTCACTAGCGAAACCTCATTGAGCTGAGTTAATCACTGACAAGTGGCCCAAAGCGCTTCTGTTTAATTTTTATCTTTTATTTTTTAACTGAGCGCGGGCTTTGTTTTGTTGTCAGTCTTTTTTTTCATTCATTGTTTTATTGGAAAATTCAATTTACAACGTACATCATCGTCTCGTCTTCAACAATTACGACAACAATCTGCAAACATGATTGGGAGATTATTTCGTGCTCATGGCGAATTTTGCGCTTCACATCCATGGGAGGTTATTGTAGCGCTACTGACGTTGACCGCATGTATGTTAACGGTTGATCGAGGGTCAACGTTGGGTAATGATGCGGGTGGATCGAGTGGATCATCGACAGCATCGATGCCAAGTAGAAATAGACCATGTCACGGTTGGAGTCAGTCTTGTGATGGCTTGGAAGCCGAGTACAATGCAGCCGATGTTATTCTTATGACCATAGTGAGATGTTCAGCAGTGCTGTACTGTTATTATCAGTTTTGTAGTCTGCATAAACTGGGCTCTAAATATATTTTGGGTAAGTTTAAGATAAGTTAAATTTCAAAACAACACCAAAAAAAACTTCTCAAAAACTAAAAAAAAGTTCCACATACGCCCCGTAGTCCTTTGAATTACAAAGCGAGAAAATCTGTAGGAGTCGTAAATGTTGTGTGAATTATTCATCAAAAGTAATTCCATTTCATATTTCCCTTGAACTTCTTCTGTCGAATAAAAATGGTTTTTACAACTTTAAGAGGCCTTTTGCACATTTATTTCTACTTCTTATTTCACAGAGCTATGATAGGAAGTCATTTCAGTCAAAAAGCACCTCTATTGTGACCGTGGGGACTAATGTTTGTAAAAAGAGAGGAAACTCTTCCCACAAGCCTCTAAGTGCAATCATCATTTTTGAGCACAATCACATTTTTTCAAGAAGTGTACAAAAACGATGTTCAACCGGGAGTAGAAGCAGTGTTTCCTCTTTGCGAGGCCAAACTCTAATGGAAAAATACATAAAGTATACGAGTATACTATGACTACATTCAGAAGCAAGAATGAAAAAGGAAAACCAAATATGGCACCCAACAGTAATTTCGACTGTTATGCCATTCGGAGAGAATTCTTTTGCAAAATCTTATGCAACACATTTCCTAAAACTCGAAGCAGAATATTCTTTGTTTGTAAAATCAATTTGAAGTCAGAGGCTAAATTTGTTTTCACTTTTTTCTTCATACAAAAGTAATAATAGTCTATGCGTTGATTTCGACATATTCTTTAGAAGCAGAGTAGCCATACAAAGAACAAGTTTAGTTGTTGCTCGCTAATTGAAATTGAGTTTCACTTTTTTGTCTAACATGGACTAGTGCCATAAATTTACTGAACTGTGTCCACATTTCACACATAAACTCACATACCAAATGCAGAAAGCTAAGCTTGCCGCCAGAAGAACTTTGAGTTTTTGTCTTTTTTTTTGATTATGTCTTGGTTTTTTGCGGATTTCGCTTATTAGTTGGTTTCATCACGCATAATTAAGTTGAGGCATAACAAAAGAGATGAATATTTAGTTATCACAGACTATCTGACTCTGTGTGAGCTCTCATCTCGTTCATCATCGTTGGATTTGTTATATGTTTGTAATTTGCTAGGTGACCCAGATAAGTCTGTAGTTTTTTTTATAAGTGCGTCATCAATTATTTTTGTTAGGGTTTCGTTTTTTTTTAACGGATTTCCCACAAGTGGAATGTACTCATTTCATTGATTGGTAAATCGTGTGCATCCGTAAACAAGATTTGTTTATTTCTTGGGGGAACTGGAGATATATTGACTTATTGATAATCATTCTCTGTGTGAAAAAATGAAAAACTGCTCTCAGGAATTTTAGGATGTTGTTCAACAGCTGGTTGGGAGATGTCAGAGCAGTTTAACATTCACCTGTGCTGGGTCACGGGGCATAGAGACATCCCAGGAAACTGCAAAGCAGATGAACTCGCCAGAAACGAAACACTTCTGCCCTTCTCACCGAAAACGGAGAGTATCGGCATACCAATTGTTACATACAAACTTTTGCTCAAGCAGGACGCATACAAGAAAACTAATCTGAGATGGTCAAGCAGTTTTACGTGTAGGTAACGCAACGAAACAGATCTGGCCCAAGCTAGATCTTAATCGGTCGAACGGCTTGATCTCTCTCAAAAGAAAACACATTAGTGCGACGATAGGTGTCATCACAAGACACTGTGTTATTGGAAGACATGCCACAAAGCTAGGAGTCGTCTCAAACGATTTTTGCAGAAGCTGTATGGATGCTGTTCATACCCAGCTTTAGCTAACAAACGTAGGATACACCTAGGTTCGTTTTTCTTACTCACATCGACGCTTTGCGTCTCTCCCGCTTCGTTGTAAGCTCGAAATGGTTCCATTAGGATAAGGATACATTAGAAACACTATAGTATCACAATGGGCCCAACGGGCCTAAGTGTGTCAACAGTCACTTTGACCTAACCTAACCGCAGCAGCTGGTTTATGAATTTCCAGTTCGACTAAGAAGTATTCTCCAAAAGCTGATTTCCTGTTGTGGGTCATAAATTTCCAATCTGAGAGGAAGTAGAATGGGCCTTCCTCCACCTCTTTGGCTTGGTATACTCGACATTAAAATTGAATGTGCTAATTCCCATTCTCATCATGCTCGTACCCAATGAGTTCTTAACCCGTCAGAATGCCAATCAAAGGAGTAAGACATGCTGAGTTGGATCAAAGATTTAGTTTTTTTTATTTTGAAATGTCTACGAAAAGATTCTTTGAAAATATGGCAGGACTCTAAACATTGTCACCTTTTAAAAAGTGTCGTTTGAACCTGTTTTTTTCTTGCTGGTGTGGCTCGAAGGGTAGCAACCCGTGGCGTAATAGTTAACATGTTAACATGTCTTTTAAGTGGGAGCTTTGAGGTTCAAATCCCAACAAGAAAAGAGAAAATAGTGTTTTTCCACTGGTATCACCTTTCGTTAGTAATTGGCAAGTTATCCGATATTGATTTCATAGCCATGTAAAGGGCTTTCAGGATTAGTCGTTCTGAATCGGCAGTAAATTATAGGTTCCCCGATGTATGGTTGAAGATATGCCCCGGGGGCTCCCCGCTTTGTTGCGGCTACCTATTAACTTATTTATTTAATGGCTCGAGTGCAATGTATTAGACAAGTTGGAATCGAGTGATGATTGGATTTTGGTCAACTTATCCGCCATTTTATACTCATTGATGTCACAGTGTCAAACAAACAAACAGTTTGGCGCAACAGGGCGAGGTGCCCCAGAACCTAGCGTATTTCTCACAACCATGCCTTGTAAGGGAATAGAAGGGCCCTACCAATTTCTGCCGGCTCCGATCGGCAAATCGAGAAAGCGCTTTTTCATGACAATGAATTTACTAACGGAGGACTTGCAAATTCCTCGCAAAAGGCGATACTCGTGGAAAAACATTTTTGGCTCTGTTGGGATTCGAACGACAAACCTCTGGGTTAACAGGCACACATGGTAACCATCACGCCAAGGGATGTCACAGTGTCGTGGAACCCAAATTAAAGTCACTGTGTTCAATGCACTGGGGAGTCGTACGTTGCTGCGACAACTTTCCACCAATTTGCAATTTTTGACTATGGACGATAAAGTTTTTATGGCTGCCGGGATATTTCGAACAAGAAGTTAGGGGCTGTTATGAAGAGCAAATGACTTAAGACGCTTCCTTGGTGTATACCTACTACGACTTGGTAATCTTTGTTGACTCCAGCTGGGCATCCTACGTTTGTTACTGCGTTTTTGCTTCATTATTTTCGTTTTTGTATACAGTTGCACACCAAGGATGTGTGTAAATCCACAACAAACACATATATCGAAAGAAAAATAATCCTCCTGATTCCTTCGAGGATTTGTATATTCTGTTTAACCAACAGTGACACTGAAAATCATTTGAAGAGCTCCAAGGGCCTAAGATGGTTGAGGATATATGTATATGAAAACTCATGTGCGTTCTTTTGAAAGATGCTGTTTGAGAAGAAAAAAATTTGTAATTGAAATGGCAACACTAAGCCACTCACATATAACAAGTAAAAAAACTTCGCGCTTTTTCGTTACTTCGCGCTTTTTTCGTTCACAAAAAAAACCCAAAACCTTCAGTGACAATAAACCACGCTAATGCACACATTTGACATGTTAAACTTGAAAATAGTGTTCAAACAACACTCGAGTGAACTTGAACTACACACTTTACGCTATGATTATACAAACAATCACCTTCGCCATTGCCATCGGCCGAAAGCCATTGATCCAACATATTACGAGAAATGTCCATTACAAATCGAAGAAAGATATAAAAGAAAAAAAAAAGACAGATATCTTTTTAAACATTTAAATCTCAAACGACTGTGCCGGCATTGCAATAATTAATCCGAGACCTTGATTAAGTTTGCAGGGTTTTGGCTTCATGCTGTTTGTCAGTTGTTTTGGAAAAACCTATTTCTAGACTATCAAATAACCATGTCAAGGCGAATGATAAGACCGTTGCTCCGCTAAAGCCTTAAATCTTACACAATGTTTTGCTAAAAACTTGATGTTGGAACCAAAAAAAAAGTAAATAAACCTGTTGACCATTTTGACTGCAACTCTACGCGAAGTAAATGAAATGAAAAGTGAAAATCTGCACACAAGGCTCTGTCGCACATTAGTTGTATGGATGAAACATAGGTAGGATTGAGCTGAATTCATACAATTCCTCAACGGACTTACCAGCACAATCACCGTAGCACCACTTCCAGTTTTATTGGCCAGCATTGACTGGCGAACTGAAACTTGTTGCTTCAACCAAAAAATGCTGTAGTATTTTCGCAATTAATTTACTAAACCATAATTTACTCTCGATGATTTCCTTCTTTGAGTTTATCATAAGACCAAATTTAAAGCTCTTGTATGTTTAGTTCATGTGTCTGGCTTAGTAAGTGCCGTATACAAAGTATGTTTTCTGTCTAATTATCAGCTGGGTAATAATTCACCTTGAGCGAACAAAACAAAAAATGGACATACAACATGCTGTCATAAATTTAACGCCATTTGGCGGTATTGTATGCATACTGACTACTTGAAAATTGTTTCGCCCAATGTACTGTACTCTATTTGAAGTAATATTTTTGTTTGTAAAAAGCCCAACGCGACCGACTCGACGCGACATGGTAAACCCACAATGACAAGGAAGTTTACTCACTTGCCTGACGACGATGTTTGCCGATCAGAAATAGAATAGAAATCAAAATCGTTAAACAAGGCGTTTGATTCCGGACACTAGCCTCATTGCGGACTTATCACTTTGAATGAAATTGATTGAGAAAATATTGTTAGCCATGAAATTATTAAAACTATTTGAGCAAACTTTTAGTTCAAAACTATGGGAATGTTTTTGTGGAAAATAAAAAAAAGGTGCGTTGGCATACAACAATTTAGAAATTTGCATGAAAAATTTGTTTACATTCCAAAAAAAAATTCAAATAATGTTTTCTCACATTATCGTCATAGAATATCTTGGTCCAAATCGATTATTGAAAAAACCCATAGCCATTCAACAAACATTTACTTTGTCTCATTAACAAAGTTGGCTTGGGTCACTCACAATTAGATGTAGTTTTTTTTTATTAGGTGTCAGTTTTTCTGCCATTTACCAAATAGAATTTAATATATGTAAGTTAGAATTAGTAAATGTTTAAATAGAGAGGAAAGAATGTTATTTTTCGTTACTCTATAATCTTTTTTCTATCTCTTTTTCTTATTTCCTCCTGCTTTCCTTTCTTTTCCTTTTTACTTCCAATACAACTCTTTCTTTTTCTTTCTCTTTTAATAAAGCTCTCACTCTCTCCCTCTCTTTTTACTATTTTTTTATTTCTCTCTCCCGTTTCCTCTCACTCTCTTTATCTCCGTTTTAATTTTGTTTCTCAATTTTGCCTTCCTTCTCTTGCATTTTCTCTCTCTCTCTCTCTCTCTCTCTCTCTCTCTCTCTCTCTCTCTCTCTCTCTCTCTCTCTCTCTCTCTCTCTCTCTCTCTCTCTCTCTATGTCTCCCCCGCTCTTCCTCGCTCTTATTTTCTCTTTCTTTCTCTCTCTCTTCCATTCTTCCCCTGTCTCCTTTTTTGTTTCTCTCTCCCTTTCTTTTCTTTCTCCTTTCCTTTCTTTCTTCTTTCCTTTCTCTCTCTCTCTCTCTATCTCTCTATCTCTCTCTCTATCTCTCTATCTCTCTCTCTATCTCTCTATCTCTCTATCTCTCTATCTCTCTATCTCTCTATCTCTCTATCTCTCTATCTCTCTATCTCTCTCTCTCTATCTCTCTCTCTATCTCCCTTTCTCTCTCTCTCTTTCTATCTCTCCCTTTCTCTCTCCCTTTCTCGCTCTCTCCCTTTCTCTCTCTCTCCCTTTCTCTCTCTCTCCCTTTCTCTTTCTCTCCCTTTCTCTCTCTCTCCCTTTCTCTCTCTCTCCCTTTCTCTCCCTCTCCCTTTCTCTTTCTCCCTTCCTTTCTCTCTCTCTCTTCATTTCTCTCTCTCTTCATTTCTCTCTCTCTTCATTTCTCTCTCTCTTCATACCTCTCTCTCTTGTTCTCTCTCTCTCTCTCTCTCTCTCTCTCTCTCTCTCTCTCTCTCTCTCTCTCTCTCTCTCTCTCTCTCTCTCTCTCTCTCTCACTCTCTCTTTCTCTCTCTCACTCTCTCTCTATCCCTCTATCTATCTATCGATACCTCTCTCCAATCCTCTATTCCTATCCGACACAACGTCATAAAAGTAACAAATACGATGTATTTTTATTCTCTTCTTGGTAGGTTTTTCCCTGTTTTGGGGATATAAAAGTAATTGCAAGAGCCTTATTGATTTACTTTCTTTATTTTCTTACCTTCCTCCTAAAATAAATTGTAAAAACCAGACACTTTGATCCAATTTCTAATCTCTCAGATGTATATACATACGTCAGCCATACACGCTGTCGAAATTTCACTTTGCCGCCACAAAAATCCTTACTTCCGAATGTACGAAACTTCCTGTTTACCTGTCCCCACACAACCCACTACCATGTTATTGTATGAATAACCTACACCGGTTGTCAAAATTTCAATTTCATTACGATTGCAAAGCTCCTTCAAGTTGAACACTGTACAGTGTACATACAGTGCTGTGTGTGGAGGAGCAACTGGATTAAAAATTAAAAAAACCTCAACAGCAAGAGAAATCGAAAGCAATCGCCTGACTGTTATAGTCAAACATATCATCCACTCCTCGTAACCGAAATCAAATGAGTTTGGGGGAAGAGAAATACCAAAGGCAAACATTTTACCAACTTCAAAGTCAGATTCCAAGTCTAGATACAGAAGCGTGTTTGTTTTAACCAGGTATAATTTTTATCTTAGCAAATCTTAAACTTCGCCTTGTGCACAAACGTATAGTGCATTCTGTTGGACTCTTTAGTGCCAATGATTGAGTAACGCTATCGACGGAATGTCAAAAAATAAGATCAAAGCCATTAATTCCGGTGTTTCATGTTAAATGCACGTGCAACAAAAAAACCGATTTGGAACGCATGCATTTAGTTGCTTTGGCTTTATAAATTAATCAACGTCGATCGGTTTTGATATTGGACTGCAGCTAAGATGGTTTTTGTGTTCGGTGTTCAATGTTTAACGTGGTGCGTGCAAGCTCTAGTCTATAGTTTGACCCGAATGTTGAATTGGATGACTTTGATAATGTGGTGCGACGGGTACGGTTCGAAGACCGAGGAACAATGTAACTCAGCATCAATAATACCACCGAAGTTGCATCTAGCAACAAAAACAACATGACTATTTTCGAAAGAGCATTACATTTAGAAATGTGTGGTCTGCGTCAAAGTTAAATATGTTTTACACATGCAAATGAAGAATCAGGTCCAAGGTGAGGTGATTGCTTCCTTTTTCCATGAAATGCTATAGTCAACTCATGGATGCGCCGGCCGGGGAGAAGGTCGAAAGATTTATTGCAACCAATTGAATGATGGTTGTAAATAGGTTCATACAGATTAATTTCGTTCGCGGATCGGTTATGGAAGTTATTACAAATTTGATTGATTGTTTACAAGCTTGTGGTTGTTGCACTCGAGTGCGAACAACCTGGTTCTCTTTTTATGTGTTTACATGAAAATTGGATAAGAAAAATGGATTGAACTTTACGAAGGACATTGAGTGTATGAGCATAGTATTGTAAATAGTAAAGATAAATCTTAAGGACCCCCTGAAGGCTAATCGATTCCATTATTTCTTGGTGGATGTATAAATCTTTTTAAAAATGTAGATGCGTTACGCCATAAATCTCGCGTTTAACATGGAAAAAGAGTTTTGTAATATTTGGTTTTGTGGTGTTGTTTTATGAACTAAGGCTTTACATAACACAACAGAAGTGTGTCGTAGGTGGTAAAGAAATATTCATATTACCATTTATGTTCGATAAAGAAGCAAAAGTATTTTTTTATTAAGTCTAAAAAAGAAATGATATACATGAGGTTTCAAGCTTAACGTCAAAGCGTAGAGGGAACATCATCGGCATATAGCAAATGACTAACCTTGTTAAATGGTCATTAAACACCTAGTCTCCCATCCATCACAACGGTGGTCAGTAAGGACTAAGGAGTCAGGGTGAGCTTCAATCAACGATTTTATCTGCCAAGAGTACAACCGGAGATGGTATACCTCCGTTGTAAAAAAGTTGCAAAATATTTTATATCCCCTATCCGAAAAAACTGAAGCATTTAGACGTGCTAGACTTAAGCGGTGCACAAGCTGTGTTGAAAATGATGACATTTCATAGCACCTTCTCTAAGAAGTTCCCTAGCATGGCATCTTCTGGCTTTTCTACGAATATGTAGAAAGTTATAAAGGAAGGTAGGTGTTTTGTAGTATTTAGGTCTGAAAACCCCAGTTATAGTATTTAAAAATCCTCTTACAATAAAAAGTCAGTCAGAAAGCTGTCTATTGAGCAACACCAAGCTTCTTGTGTTATTGTAGGACTCGTCAATTACACAAACTATTTTTGGGCGAATTTCTTTCCTAAGTAGCCAACTCGATAATAATTCTTGGTTATTAATTCAAAACCCACTAATGTGAGGTAAGCTAAAGCTAAGGTTACTAAAACTCAAGAACTGCTGGAGAACCATGTTCAAATCGTTGACATTGATCTACCCCTGAATGCCCACATTTATGCCTCTTGAATATAGACACGATTCTAACTAAAGCTTTATGGTTTAGGAAATGATAAAACGACATAAATTCTTCAAATGATAAAGTTTTCGTTTTCAGATCAGGATTTCGAAACGTTCAGAAAACGAAACGAAAACGAGATTTCGTTTTCAGAGGATTCTACTTTCAGGAACTCTGCGCATGTGTTATATATCATCAGGTTGCCTTTTTTTTCTTTTTTAGAACATCATCGTATCAGTTTAGCTTTTTGACGCTGTTGGAAGTTTACTAAAGAATCTATCCTTTTCCTGTAGAATTATTTCTTCGTTGATAAGGCGGCAAAAATGTTTCTCACCCTTTTGTAGCACGTACAATTATTTATTGATCTTCAATGCAAAAAGTAACGGTAATTAATGTTTCATTTTTCCATCACCGATAAACTTTCTTCTTTGCTAATTGAAGTGTTGGGCACCATTAATTAATTTTGTTAAAAAAAATCTTAGAGATCTTTGCAAATCCCTATTGACTTCTTGGAGTTGTTCATTGTTGCTATACCGTACATTCAGTTGCTATTCCACGGATGTCGCTTTTTCGAATGAAAAAACGACACTGAGGAAGAAAACCTGAAGTGTGTCTAATTTATTTAATAAAATGCCTTTCTCATCAACCCCAACTCAAACCTTCATTTGTCTTTTTTTTATTACAGGCATTGCTGGACTTTTTACAGTTTTCTCGAGCTTTATATTTACAACAACAATCATTAAGTTCCTTGGTAGTGATATATCAGATCTAAAGTAAGTTTTTCTTCCTTCAATAAAAAACAAACTATTCTCCAAATGTACAAAAATAAATTTCTTTCCAGAGATGCATTATTTTTCCTTCTTCTCCTGATCGATTTGTCCAACTCAGGCACTCTTGCCCAATTAGCTTTATCCGGATCGAATCAAGCCGAAGTTACAAATAACATAGCAAGAGGTTTAGAACTACTGGGACCAGCTATATCATTAGACACAATTGTAGAAACTCTAGTTATTGGTGTTGGTACACTGTCGGGCGTTCAACGTCTTGAAATTCTATGCACATTCGCCGTCCTCTCTGTGCTAGTTAACTACATAGTCTTTATGACATTTTATCCGGCGTGTTTGTCACTTATATTGGATTTATCACGTAGCGGAATGGACATGTCTTTGGTAAGAGCCAAAGCTAAGGACTCAATTCTTATAAAAGCCCTAACTGAAGAAGAGCAAAAGAACAATCCAGTTGTTCAACGGGTGAAAATAATCATGACTACTGGCCTTATGATCGTCCACATCTATTCGAGGGTTGTGTTTTCCGAAAACGACTACGACAGTGTGGAGAATTCGCTTTCGCCTAAGCTGCAACAAATGAATATGAATACCAATAGAACTGAATCGGGAGAGTTTGCGGAATATATTATTAAGTAAGTCGGCTATTCTCTTTTTATTTTTATTATATATTTTAACAATGCCTCTTTTCTTTCTTGTATTTGCAGATGGCTCACAATGAGCGCCGACCAAATCGTAATTCTCATCCTTCTTATAGCATTGGTTGTGAAATTTATATTTTTCGAAAACCGGGAAGATCTTCATGATCAAATTAGACAATCAGCTGTGGTTGCTGCTGAATCAAATCAATCACCCGGAAGAAGTCAATTAGCTGTAGAAGTTAAGCCCGCACAAAGAGTTCCACTCTTTACAATCGAAGAAGATAATTCGGTAAATGTCTCGACCCAAACCGAAGACGATCACTACACGAGGGCGTATGTGAATCAGTATGAGTTACAAGCAATTAGGATGCGAAACGATCCTCCACGGACTCTAGAAGAATGCCTTGAGATTCTAGTGTCAGATCCTGAATACCTAACAGATGATGAAATAGTGCGCATAGTCAATGCCGCAGCTACACACTGTCCTTTGCACAAAATCGAGACTATTATTGATAATCCAGAGCGTGGAGTGCGCATCCGAAGGAAAATCATCAGTTCTCGAGCCAAAATACCAATGGAAAAACTGAATCTCCTTCCTTACCAGACATTCGACTATAAGAAGGTCATGAATGCATGTTGTGAGAATGTGTTAGGCTATATCCCAATCCCTGTGGGTTATGCTGGGCCTCTACTTCTCGATGGATATCAGTACTTTGTGCCAATGGCGACTACTGAGGGAGCACTGGTAGCCAGTACAAATAGAGGATGCAAGGCATTATCGATCCGCGGAGTGACTAGCATTGTCGAAGACGTTGGTATGACAAGAGCACCATGTGTTAGATTCTCAAGTGTGGCTAGAGCTGCAGAAGCCAAAAGCTGGATAATGCATGATGACAACTATAAAAAGATAAAATTAGAGTTCGATTCTACCAGCCGATTTGGACGTCTAAAAGAACTTCTGATAGCTATGGATGGACCACAATTGTATATTCGATTTGTTGCACTCACAGGTGATGCAATGGGAATGAATATGGTCTCCAAAGGAGCCGAAATGGCCCTTAAGTGTATTAGTAGAGAATTCCCTGACATGAAAATCATATCTTTGAGTGGAAATTTCTGTAGTGACAAGAAACCAGCGGCGATAAATTGGATCAAAGGCAGAGGCAAGCGTGTTGTCACTGAGTGTATCGTTTCAGCGGCGACGTTACGATCTGTGTTGAAAACAGATGCCAAAACTCTAGTGGAATGTAATAAGCTGAAGAATATGGGTGGAAGTGCAATGGCTGGTAGTATAGGAGGTAAGATTTGTTTCTCAATTAGCCTTTTGTAACTGATTCTAACATTTCCCTAATGCTTTGTCTGTTGTTCAAATGTTTCAGGCGAAACTTTTTGCATTTATGAGTATAACTGTGGATTTTCATGTTTCCTTCTTTTTTGTATTTCTTAAATTTTAAGGTAACAATGCCCATGCAGCAAACATGGTTACAGCTGTCTTCCTTGCAACGGGCCAAGACCCAGCACAGAATGTGACTTCAAGTAATTGTTCCACTGGCATGGAATGTTGGGGCGAAACCAACGAAGACCTGTACATGACGTGTACGATGCCATCTCTTGAGGTGGGAACAGTTGGTGGAGGTACTGGTCTGCCTGGTCAAAGTGCGTGTCTCGAAATGTTAGGAGTGCGTGGGGCTAATATCGAACACCCGGGAGAGAACGCTAAGAAATTGGCTCAAATTGTATGTGCAACTGTGATGGCTGGTGAAATTAGTCTAATGGCAGCTTTAGTTAATAGCGATCTAGTCAAAAGTCATATGAGGCACAACAGGTAAAAAAACCAAACCTTTTACGTATTCCATTTGCGTTTATTTTATAAATGGCTTTTTTGTTTAACGTTAAAGATCCTCAATTGCCGTGAGTGGTGGCAAAGTCATCAACAACAATCCATTGAATGTGTCAGTGTCTAGTTGCAGTAACATCAGTTAAAATATTGTTGTCGCCTTATTTATTATTATTTTTTTCATAATTTAAGTGATTCTTATTTAATTGTTAATTTAATTGTAAAATCAAAAGAAAAAAAACAAACAAAACTAATTTTACTGGCCAGAGAACCATAACTCAACAATAAACGCTCTCTCTCTGTCATCTGGAAAGATGATGACAAAAGGGAAACACAGTCAAAACGCCAAAGCCTCTGCTACTTATAATCACACCAGTCATAGGAAGACTAACAAAGGGCCATTTAAAGAAACATAAATATGCATGAGTACACATTCATAGACAAGACACAAAGTCATTCAACTTTGAGAAGGATTCATGCTCTCGAAAGCGGATGCAAGAAGCGCATTGTAAAACAATACAACAAACTATCCATTGAGGTGCTTTTTTTTACTACACATATAACTTTTGTTTGCAATATGAAATTATTGTTGTTATTATGATTGCGCTCCAATGAAAAGAAAGAAGCAAGCAGCAAGTCCCTTGAAAAATGAAAACGAAAGCTCCTGGTCATATCGCACAGAGCAAAAGTAAACAATAAATGCTTACAAAAGGAAAACCACAAAAACATAATTGTTCTTTTGAAGGGAAGGAGAATAGAAAAGATGTCTTAAAAACCACAATGAAAATGCAATTCATAAGATATTATATATATTTATACATTACTACATTATAGAAAGTTTTTTTTTTAATTATTTTAAAATTGAATGGAGGAGAATGTAATAATAAGTTTATTTTATTTATATCAGTACCTTTCTTGACTTGATTGTTGTAAAGAATAAAAAAAAAATCAAACGCATATATATTTTTTATGAAATGTTCGCTTAAGTCTCTCATCTTCCTGCTTATGGAACTAATGCAATTAAAAAACTTAAAACTAAAATTATTTCACAGCTACTTTAGATGAGAAAAAAAGGATAAAGTTTTTTATTTTCTTTTTTTGACTAAAAATGTCAAGAGAAGTGTACAGTTTGTAGAATTTAAAGCTAAAATAAAAACTTTTATTTCCAAAACATTAATTAAGAGAAAGAAGCATAAAACGAAATAATATTTAATTGTTAAGAGAATGATGGTAGAGAATAGAAATTGAAAAGAGGAAATCTTATAATAAGTAAAGAAATATAAAATTTACGAAATTTTACATAATGTACCTAAAAATAAAGTTTCGATATTTTTGTTATACATACCTAGTTTGTTGGTGTTTTTATTAAGCGGGCTTTAAGAAAGTGCAGTACATTCTGGAGGTTCTCCAATCATTTAAGGTTTCATAATCATAAAACTGAACAAACGTTTATTCCCATAAGCTATAGTGGAACCGGACGCTTAACGAACTTAAAGTTTTTATAAAAAAAACTAAAAATTCATCGAAGAATCAAGAGATGCAGTGACCTCAACTCCAAGAATTACCGTTTCGCCCAGGCACGATAGTGGGCTAATCAGTTAGCTGCTGTCGTACTTTTCTAACACGCAAATTTTGTTCAGGTTCTACGGACACTTATAAAATCCACCGCATTTACATGCTGTAAATTCTAAGCCAATGTGAAAAATATTAATGTGCTTAGAAAAAGTTTATGCCATAGTCTGTTGGCTGCAATTTATAAAAAAGAAAAATATGGAAAAAAACGTGTCCTTGTTTTTTCCATAAAGTTGGTAGAAATTAAAAAAGACATGGAAGAGTTGAGCATACTCTATATCTTGATCCTCCATGTTTTTCGACATTTTTTTTTTTTTTTGTTAATTCGATCAACCCGGTAAAAAACAATAACAAATTCTTTGTTATTTTTCTTTTTGCTGACTTTTTTAGAACAAACAAAAACAAACCCAATTTTGTTTCTTTTCTTTTTTTGTTTGAGCTTCCTTTTTTTTACCATGTACGTAATGGGGCAGTAAATGTGGTTTTCATTCTTCTTTTATTTATAGGTTTGTTCGTTGAAGCCCTGGGGTTGCCCTATGGTCGCCACAAAGCGTGTTTCGAGAAACTTAAATTTGCCCTGAATGTCAAATTGAGTGTTTTTTGAGCCATAGGTTTGCCATAGGTTTTCCCCAAACTCGCCCTAGCTTTTTGCTGTGGCGATTTGAGGGCTGTCAAATGGCATGTATTTTTTTTTTAATGACAGGGATGTGTGGTTATTTGTGGTGTAGTGTTTTTTGAGGACTGGAAAACCCAGGTTTTTTTGACAACTCATAGGGTTGTCAAGAAAACCTGGGTCAACCCTGGTTAAATTTCAACGAACAGACCTTATATTGGACCAAGATAGTGTAAAGTATTTACATATTTGAATAATTTGGCAATGCGCTGATACTTCTTTTTTGAAGTCTTGTGCTACGAGTATTGTAATCTCAAGATGTGGATGAATTTATAAAAGCTAGATTCGCAAAGCATAGCTGATGCAAGAAATGCAAGAACGCATTTGAATGTAATGAATTAATTTAATGGGCTTACAATGGGCACAAGAAAAAATAATCTTTTACTCGGCAGACTTATGTAGCGTTTTAAGACTGTTGCTTAACTTATATTTATTGAGCAAGATTTGTTTTTAAGAGCTCAACCGTAATACGTGTCTGTTACGTGGAAGGTTCGATAAAATGTTTTTCCACGTGTATCGCCTTTCACGAGGAATTGGCAATTTCTCCGATAGTAGTTTCTTGACTAAACGGTCAGAATCGGCAAAAATTGCCCTGAGAGAAATGTTATATGCTCTAGGGCTCCGCGCTCTGTTGAGCCGCCCTGTGCACTTATTTCAATTCAGCCTCTCACAACTTGCTCACTTGTCTTTAAGTTCACACTAATGTGGAGTTCGCCCACAAAAGCTACGCTGCTACTAAAAAAATAAACACTTGTAGTTCACAGTAACTTTTATTATAGGAGTTGTTTCACAAAAAGGCAGTGGCCGCATTCATCAAAATTCAGTCTGTCAAATTATCGGATTGGTTTCCTCACTGGCCAGAAGTCACGTTTCAAATGAAAAACTGAACTTCATAGCAATCAGTATTCAATTCAATTCAATTTATTGAATGCGCCCAGTAAAACGGCAATAATCTCTTCGTAAGACTTTTGAAGTCTCGCTCTTTTTCTTTCTCTTTCCCATTGTTCCTCTCCCTGGCACTCTCTCTAGCTACCTTTTTCTCTTTTTTCCGTGTAATTCTCTCTCTATATATTTAAGTCATTTTTTACCTCAGATCAATCTCACTCTACCTCCCTTTCTCTCTCTCTCTATCTGCCTTCCTCCCTCCCTCCATTTTCTTCTCTCACTTTTTCTCTTTTCATTTATTTTCCTCTATTTCTCGCAATTTCTCTCGCTCTGTCTAGCGTTGCCGGAAGCAGTGTACAGTGACTTTCCCTTCATAGCGTTATACTCTGTCCAACAAAGATTGTCAGTACAGGCCTTATGGGAGAGCTTTTTTCGAAACTGTGGTGCCTGTCAACGCTCTCAGGACACCACACAAGTAATAATGTACGTAGCGCCCACTGAAATAAAAACAACCCACTGACCTACCTATGAGTTTTTCATGTAGTTTTAATAAAAATTTTGCGATAGTCCCCCATACAACTTGTCTGCCACACAGTCGATCGCAGAATGACTTGTGTTTGCTATTCAACCCAGGGTTACCTTTGGGACTCTTTTGCGTCCTTTTGACTCTTTTTTCAGGCCTGGACTCCAGGACGCCACTATTTAAAAATCATCGAAATCGGACTCCTTTTAGAAATTCAGGACTCTTTAAGAACTGAAATAATTTTTTCAGTACAATATTTTTGTCGAATACTTTTTTTCTGCTTTTGTTTACATCCTATTCTGAATTCAGTGTCAATGTGGTAAGAGAATATGTATTCTTTGCTTGTAAAATATATGACATATGAAAAATGAGATACTTACAGACTACAATCTACATTTGTATTGATAATAAAGAGTCAACAATCAGTTTTCTCTGCCTCTGTGACTGTGTGGTCCGTCTAACTGTTTATATTCTTTGCTTGTTTTGACTTTATATTTATATATCTTTACTTTTCTGTATGGGACTCTTTTTTTCAGCCAGGACTCTTTTTTTTGACTCCTTCAAAAAGTTTTCAGAGGTAACCCTGATTCAACCCTCGTTTATTTGCTGAGTGCAATGAGAATGCGTACATTCAGACGGCGTTGCCATGACCAAATTTGACCGAAATAATACAACTCTTCCTTCAGAGTTTGTTAAAGAACTTTGAAAAATAATGCTTTTCTGAAGCTTTTGAGATAAATTTAATATGTAAGTACTGCCATCAGTGTATGTTGTTTTACTTTTTTCTTTTGTGTGCAAATACGTTATAATGCAACTATATAATGATATTTCTCACTTTGGTTGTACAGAAAAGCCATTTAAATCCGTTATGAAAAATGATGTGGGACGTTGGAAATGAAAAATATATTGAACGACAATATTATTTTCATGCACGTGTGTCGCCACTGATTACAACTGTCTTTCAGGAAGGATTCGTTATTCGGGTTGTTTTGTTAATAAGTGAAGTGCAAGTGATTTATAAAAAGTGTTTGATCACAAGAAAGTGTTTAATTATAAAAAAGTGTTTTATTATTACAAAGTATTTGTGTTGTGGGAAATTGTGTTCAAAGAAGTGAAGTGCAAAATTGATAAAAAAAAGTGTATTATTATTACAAAGTGTTTGTTTGGTGAAATATTGTGGTTAAGAGGCGCAAGAAAATGGCTTTGACAACAAAAAGAGATCTAAGTGCACAGGAAAAGGAAAAAATAGTCAAATCGGTGGAAACTTTTCAAGAAAATTTTAAAAATAAATCGGCTGCTGTAAAGCACACTGCAAGAGTTTTTTGTGTAGCAGATCGAACTGTTTACAGGGCCTTAAATGAAAAAGAAAACAAGGGCCACAATTCACCGCCTAAGAAGAAAAATAAGTGCGGTCTGAAAAAAATTACCGATGACTTCGATAAATGCGCCATTAGACATTTAGTACATCACTTCTTTATGAATAATGAAATCCCTACACTTGACAAAATATTGGCGGAGGTGCGATTGAGTCCAAACATATCCACAATAAGCAGGTCAACCCTCCACACGATTTTAAAGAAGGATCTTGGATTCAAATTTGTCAAACGTCAGCGGAAAAGTATTCTGTTGGAGAGAAGTGACATTGTTTCGTGGAGACGGAAATACCTGCGACAAATAAAAAAATATAGAGAAGAAGAAAAGAAAATATATTTCACTGACGAAACTTGGATTAATGAATTGCATACTCGTCAACATGTTTGGATTGACCCGAATATAAAAACACCACGCCAGGCATTTGTTGAAGGCCTATCAACGGGATTAAAAGCACCATCGGGAAAAGGAAAAAGATTGATCATAAGCCACATTGGAAGTTCTACTGGCTTCCTCAGAGATGGGCTTTTAAGTTTTGTTTCAAATAAGAGCGGTGACTACCACGAGGATATGAATTCAGAAGTCTACGAAAAATGGTTTAAGAGTATTTTGCCAGGATTGGAACCCAACTCCGTCATCGTATTGGACAATGCTTCATACCATTCCAGAAAACAAAATAAGGCGCCTTCAACCTCAACGAAAAAAGAAGACATAAGAAATTGGTTGAGAAGCAATGCCATAAGTTTCGAAGACGATATGGTGAAAGCAGAGTTGTTGGAAATCGTCAAACGAAGAAAATCCAATTATGAAAGGTATGTTGTTGACGAATTGGCTCAAGCCGCGGGACATAAAGTGCTTCGTTTACCGCCTTATCACTGTGAACTCAACCCAATAGAATTGGTTTGGGCTCAGGTGAAAGGATGTGTAGCAAGCTGAAACAAAACATTTAAAATGTCCGAAATCAAGGAGTTATTAACAATAGCACTTGATAATGTTGACAACGTCAAGTGGGATAACTGTGTGCAACACGTTATAAATATTGTTGAGCCGAAAATGTGGGCGATGGATGTTTTCACCGAAGAAGCCACAGAAAGGCTAGTTATAAATCTGAACGAAGATAGTAGCACTAGCAACTACTCGTCAGATTGTAATTAAGATCTTTTTCTATATTGAATAGATGTAAGTATCCAATTCTTCTTCTTCTTTCCATTTCCGGCGTTACGAGTAGTGATCTTGAAGCGATCACAACTCTCCCACTTTTCTGCTTCACACTAGTGATCCGCCTGTGGGGTACGCCGCTAAGTATCCAATTATTTAAATTAAAATTATTTTATGATGTTTTTGTTATGAAATGTATATTTTTATATTGTTAAATAGATTATTTTTAAATAAATGAAGTTATATTTATTTTTTGTTATTTATGATGTTTTTGTCAAAAAAGGATTAGGCCTACTGGGGATACCTTTAAAAAAAAAACCCACCTATTATCTTACCTCATGGTGGTGTGGAAAAAGATGATCAAATTGGGGTACGCTGTAAGTATCCAATTATTTAAATTAAAATTATTTTATGATGTTTTTGTTATGAAATGTATATTTTTATATTGTTAAATAGATTATTTGTTAGAATTCTGGCAATTCCCTTACCTCCGATGTAAATCTATGAAGCGCCACGCGCGACATCTGAACTTCATTCATTATATGTATTATTCAAACTTTCTCATAACGAATAAAACACTTCTTTCTGTATTTTCTAACCAAGCGGTCGACTTTTTAATTCCACTTCTCTGATAGGTTATGGGCCCAGTCCCAATTTTAACAAGTAAAACTAAAGTAAAGTAATAGTTTTCTTTTCGCAACAATGGCCAACGCCATACGAATCGAGACATTATCGAAAAGTAATTTTGAAACGTGGAAGATACAGATTGAGGCCGTCCTCGTAAAAAATGAAACATGGGTTTACGTTTGTGGTGAAAAACCAAAACCCGAAGTAGCTGGAGCAGATGAAACTTCACGAACAGCATCGCAACTCAAACGAGATGCGTGGATACTGGAGGATCGTAAAGCCAAATCCGATCTCATACTAGCCATCAGTCCTTCTGAACTGAGTCAAATCAGAGGATGCACGACATCAAGGGAAATCTGGCTAAAACTTGAAGCCGTATATGCGTCAAAAGGACCCGCTAGGAAAGCGACGCTCCTGAAACAACTAACACAAAACAAAATGACGGAAGAAGACGACATAAGGGAGTATCTATCTAAGTTTTTTGACATCGTAGACAGACTCCGTAACATGGAAGTCATCATAAACGATGAGTTACTGTCTGTCATGTTGTTGTACAGTTTGCCTGATTCGTTTGAAAATTTCAGGTGTGCCATCGAAACCCGAGACAGTCTTCCCGACATCGAATCACTAAAAGTGAAAATTATAGAAGAAAACGACGCAAGAACTCGCAAAACCAGCGACCGACCATCTGGGGCACTGTTCGCCAAACATAACACCGGCAGTCGATATGCCAAGAATAATTCCTACGAGAAATCTAAAACCAGGAACGGCAACGGCGAAGAAAGTCAACCTTTCAGATACAACTGCAATTACTGTGGAAAAAAGGGGCATAAGGCAGCTGATTGCTTTAAGAAGAAGGAAACAAAAACTGGTACAGGACAATCCTACAAATCTTACCTCATCGACACTGCCAACGAAGACGACGTCGACGAAAGGTGGTGCTTAGACAGTGGGTGCACGTCGCACGTTTGTAAGGATGAGTCACTTCTTCAAAATCGGAAAACTACGCAATCTACATTAAAGCTAGCAACAACTGCATCATCGTCCATCACAGCCAAGGGTGACGTAGACATATCAACATGGAACGGGAAGGAAAACGTCGATGTAAAGCTGAACAACACGCTGCATGTTCCCGACCTACGCACCAATTTGATATCTGTCGCAAAGATAGTAGACAAAGGTGATATTGTAGTATTCACCAAGAACAGAGCACTTATCCAAACAAGTGACAAAGAAACGAAAATTATAGCCGAACGCAAAGGCGATTTGTTTTACGTGCGTGCAGAACACCAGCAAAGTCACCTCGTAACAAACAAGATAGTAGGAGACCCTGACATATGGCATCGAAAACTCGGCCATTTGAATTTTCAAGATCTGTTGCTCATGTCCAAAAAGCATTTAATCCCTGAACTGACAAGGGATCCCAAGGTTTGTGAAACATGCATCGCATCGAAACTGACACGTCTTCCATTCCAAAATCGAGACGAGCGTTCCATTGGACTATTGGATATCGTGCACAGCGACGTATGCGGACCTATGAGAACAGAGTCTCACGGCGGATCTCGCTACTTTATAACATTCATCGATGATTTCAGTCGATTTTGTTTGACGTACTTTATGCAAGAAAAGAGCGAAGTTGCTTCAAAGTTCACCGAATTTAAAAACTATGCAGAAGCTCAAACTGGCAGGAAAATAAAGTCCTTGCAGTCAGACAACGGAACTGAATACTGCAACAGAGTCATGGACAACATTTTGAAGGAACACGGTATCAAGCGTAGACTCACGACTACATATACCCCCGAACAGAACGGAGTAGCTGAACGGAAAAATCGCACCTTAGTTGAATCGGCCAGGTGCATGCTGAAGGAGTCAGGTCTACCATCTACTTTCTGGGCTGAAGCTGTGGCCGCAGCAAATCATATTCGAAACCGATGTATCACAAAAAGCCTAAAAGGAGAAATACCTTATAAGATATGGACTGGAAAACTACCGAAATTAAATTACCTTCATCCATTTGGTAACAAAGTTTTTATCCTGGATAAAACACCTGGAAAAGGAAAATTTGACGACAGAGGCATCGAGGGAATATTTGTTGGATACCCCGATACACATAAAGGATACAGAGTCTGGGTTCCATCTCAGCAGAAAATCCACATCACCAGAGACGTTAAATTTGTTGACCTCAATAATCAAGGAAAGTTTAGTGAGTTCACAAACGAGGAAACATTAAATGGACGTTTCAATTTGGAAAACTCGAACGACACCGTAAATATTGTTTTCAGTCAAAGCAAACAACGAGACAACGAATTAAGAATCGAAAACGTCAAAACAGAAAACGAAAAGTGCTCGACTCCTACGATGTTTAAAAAATTTAAAAAGGCAAAGTGTTCGAAAACAAAACAAGGCATACAGAGTACAGTGAAAACGTATAAACATACTCCAGCGACAACAACGAAATTAAGACCAGGTCTTAGAGCACGTCCGAGAAAAATCTTCGAAGATGTTGAGGAATTCGAAAATAGTGTCAAGGATCGAAAACCTGAGGACAACGAATCTCAACACGAAAATGTGGATTTGGCAATGAATGCTTCTGAAGTTCCTATTACACAAGCTATATCAGGAGATGACAAAGCTGACTGGGAAGAAGCAATTTACTCGGAATTTAGAAATTTAGTGGGAAACAACACATGGAAAATTGTGAACAAACCCGAACATGCAAGAACGATTGGCTGCAGAATAGTGCTGAGGAACAAATGGACTGTTGACGGTGTGTTGGAGAGACGGAAAGCTAGATTGGTGGCGAAAGGATTCTCACAGAAACCTGGTGTGGATTTTAACGATACTTTTGCTCCAGTGGCTAGACTAAGCTCATTGAGATTGTTGGTTGCTCTATCTGCAAGAGAAAATCTAAGTATATCTCAACTGGACATCACCTCGGCTTATCTGAACGGGAGAATTGACGAAGATATATACATGGACAAGCCGCAGTTCTTAGAAGCCATGCTACAAAGGATGTCGACTAGCGAAAGCGACAGAAAACTTAAGTGCAATGCAAATAAAATGTTGAATGATCTTCGAGGCGACAGCAATAAGGTTTGCAAACTCGAGAAGGCCTTATACGGACTACGTCAAGCTGGACGCCAGTGGAACATCGAGATTGACAAGGTGCTGAAGAACATGGGACTAGTTCCAACAGACTCTGACCCATGTGTCTATAGTGACAAGAGCAAGAAAACTTTTCTGCTCGTATACGTCGACGACCTACTCATATTCTCTAATGACCGAGCTATGGAAGCTCACATCAAGCAAACTCTATCCAAGCATTTCACAGTGCGGGATCTAGGAGAAGCCGAATGCTGCCTGGGCATCCAGATCAAAAGATCACATCACAAGATTCAACTGTCTCAGAGTGGCTACATCGAAGATGTTCTGAAGAGGTTTGCAATGGAGAACAGTAAGCCAGTAGCTACACCCATGATAGCTGATCGCAAACTTTTGAAAAACGATAAACAACGTGAAGAGGAAAAAGGTGAAAAACCGTATCGAGAGTTAGTGGGTGCGCTGATGTATCTTGCCCTAGCCACCCGTCCGGATATCGCCTATTCGGTAAGTGCTCTTAGTCAATTTAACAATTGTTACAGCCAGGAACACTGGATTGCTGCCAAACGAGTACTACGTTACCTCAGAGGCACAACCTTTTTGGGGCTGGAATTCCGAAACGACGACAAGACACCGATTTGCTTCGTAGATGCCGATTGGGGAAACTGTACACTTGATCGTCGATCGTATACTGGTTCCGCTTTTATTTTTGGACAAGCTTCTATATGTTGGGAATCCCGCAAGCAGCGCACGGTTGCGCTATCCTCGACTGAGGCGGAATACATGGCCATCAGCGATGCTAGCAGAGAAGCCATCTTTTTATCAAAATTTCTGAAGGAGTTAGGATTCAAACACCTATGCCAAATTAAAATGTACAACGACAACCAAGGTGCTGGGAAGTTAGCTGAAAATCCTGTCTTCCATTCACGATCCAAGCACATCGACATCAGATACCACTTCGTTCGTGACGTCATCAAGAACTCGTCTATTTCACTCGACTACATACCTACGGAGAACATGGTTGCCGACATTCTGACGAAGCCATTGACAAAACCAAATCATGAGAGATGCCTCCTTGGACTTGGGCTTCGACATCTCCGAACACCGAATTGAGAGGGGGTGTTAGAATTCTGGCAATTCCCTTACCTCCGATGTAAATCTATGAAGCGCCACGCGCGACATCTGAACTTCATTCATTATATGTATTATTCAAACTTTCTCATAACGAATAAAACACTTCTTTCTGTATTTTCTAACCAAGCGGTCGACTTTTTAATTCCACTTCTCTGATATTATTTTTAAATAAATGAAGTTATATTTATTTTTTGTTATTTATGATGTTTTTGTCAAAAAAGGATTAGGCCTACTGGGGATACCTTTAAAAAAAAAACCCACCTATTATCTTACCTCATGGTGGTGTGGAAAAAGATGATCAAATTTTGGTTTAAATCGTAGTTGTGAAATTAAAAAGCAAAAGTGGTAGCGCTGGTACTTTTCTCTCTCATTTTGAAGCGATTTAGTATGATTTTTTATACATGCTATGGGAACGCTGAAAGAGCTTTCACGTGTGATAGACTTATGCAATATGTTGCAGCCAAAGTGAGATGCCAACGTCCTATCTTCCCTGTACTGACAATCTTTGTTGGACAGAGTATAGAGCCTATTTGCACAAAGCAAAAGTTTTTAAGAGCTTGCTTTGAAGAGTATAACGCAGGAAAAAATGTCAGTCTAGCAAAAATTACTTAGCACTTTTTTGTATATGCGTATATACATAGTTTATCCTGCGCGCATATAAGTTTAAACTAGTTGTACACAGTGCGAGCGTTCACGAAAATAAGGGAGTATTAAGAAGATTAACCGATATTTATTGATCTCAGACCTTGGTAAATATTAATGCGGGGCAAAGATTGAGTTGGGTAAAGCGTTCTACATTCGACTGCACCAACTCAAACATGAATCTCTTTAATTGATTGTACGATCGAAATTGGATTCAAGGGGAAACGAATATTTATTCGAGTTTAGTGTTTGAGTTTCACTGTGAGAGAAGATTAAAATTCTTTTCAGTTATATTCAGCATAATATGTAAGCCAGTATTTGAAACGTCTCAGTCAGTTCGAGTAGATGAAATCGTTGACGTAGATTATGTGGTCGATTGAATGACAACAAATAACTACCAAACAACTCCATTGTCTGAACTTCGTAAAAGGCAGTTCAATTGTAAATACAACGAGCAAATTATTATTATTGAATGAAAATTCTCTCATGTCGTCCTCCATTGCTTCCACAGTCATGGGAAGCGATATTTTTGCATCAATGGGAACGGTTTGAGAATGCTTCCGAATGCAACAAATTTTTTTTTTTCTTGTAAAAAGGAAAACGACATTACACTTTCACAATCGGCCCTATCGAGGTAACCGTCGGAGCGGAGTTTTCTCCGCAACGCATTTTCTTTCGGAGATTCAATTTTGCTTCGAAGTAGTTGTCGTTGTAAGAAATTTTTCACAAATGCGGCAATGCATTGTATTCCCAAAACTAAAATCTCCGCAACAAAAACTTATCGGAGAACGTCGGATCGTCCGATCGGAGAACTACCACGAAGCAAAATGTCTCCGATCGGAGAGAATTCCGCTCCGACGGTTACCTCGATAGGGCCGAATGTTTTATTTTGTCATATTTTGACTTTCGCTAATCACGAGTTTTAGGCGAAAATGAAGTCCTTCCTTTGGAAAGCATTTATTCAAGTAGCATGTTCGTCATAAAATCAAAAGCGAACAAAGCGAAATATTTTTCAGGTGGAACTCAAACATATAATAATGATTCTGACATACTTACTGGCACAGTAACTCTGTTCGCAACAAAAGTTTGTCCAAACCGGCTCTCATTTTCAAGGAAGAAAAAAAAATTTAAAAACTCTCTTTTAATTTTTTTTTAATATGTAGGAAGGTTCTTACTTGGAAAACAAATTTCAGGTTGTTATCTTTTCATTTCAACTTTATCGTACATCTCAAATAGATTCAACATAAATTAAATTTTTAAATTTCGGTTTTTTGAATTCTCTTAAATATGTATGTACTATATATTTGTTTCTGCTTTTTGTTTTGTTAAATTTGTTATATTGAAATACAAACCGAATGATTTTTTACGATCTTCTTGATAAATTGTTTCCTATTCAGATCTTTCAATTATGATTGCGAGGACAGGTAAGCCAATGATGTTTAATCGGACTCTGCAGCCGCGGCAGCAGTTGCAACAAGTGATTTTTTAGGACTGGGTTCGGTCTCACCCTCACCGTCGGGGTGTGCACTTTCGGATGGGACTGGGATTGAAGCAGCTTCTGCCACTTCACATTTGTCAGCAGTGCCATTTTTACCATCATTACTATCGTCGCATTCGACTGTTGCTTGAACTGGATGCAGCAATTTGATTTTTTCAATTCTTTTCACTAAGACCTTGTGCAAATTACTGATTTCAGCAGGACGTGCCATAACCAGGAATACTTTGATTTGTCCGGTGTTGTCCATTGCTGTGAGGCGCAGGGACTTCTGGCTGGGGCGTTCAGCCACCATACCAGCCCACACCTTTAATAAAAAAGAAAAATGATTTTTTTCAGTCAAGTGTTGGTTGGGGACTTCAATTGATAATTACCTTGGTATTCACTAATAAACGCAAATTACCGGATGTGCGGAACACAACTCTGGAGCACTCTTGAATTTTTGAGTCGTTTAACCTAAGACTACCGCGTCCTCTTTCTTCCCAGTTGCTATTAACAAACGCAAACAGCTTACAACTTATCTAAAATGCAACCAGAATACGAATATGAAAAAGTATTTAGCTAACAAAAATTGAACTCACATCTACAATATTAACTTCGTCCTCTTCACCGGTAAATGTTTCCACTTCTTCGTACTTTCGTTTTTGCGCCCTGCTTTCTTCGTATTCACGTGCCACTTCCGTTAAACTTTTTGCATCTGTGGTCTCTTTGGCAGAGACATCATTTTCTGGCTTGGCAGCTGCTTGTATGACGCTTGAAAACTGGAGATGAGTATCTGCTGAGGTGGTGGAGTTGTCTGATTTGCTTGTTGATGATTCAGCGTGGATGTTTTCCTTCATTAAAAATTGGATTTAAATTAATTGGAATACAAATTAGTTTAGCAAGTTGTCATTTTGTTCAGCCGCAATCAAAATTGAGACTTTTTAAGAACTCATTAAAGCTGCAGCTAATACTACAAGACACACATGGCTTGACTTTGAAAATGTTTAGAAATTTAAGCAAATGCGGAAGCGGTTGTCAAGAATTGACCTTTTCGGTTTCATAATACTTTTACCTCGACCACATTCATCTAAGTCCATGAGGAGAACCCCAAAGTTTTGAAAAAATAAAAATATCGCAAGGAAGAAGTTTGAAACAGGTTTGTTAGAACCATGTGCAGTAACTTCTGTACCAAACCGCTCGTCAGCCTTAGCATTAATTGTTAGTCCTTTTTATTTCTCAAAGTCGACCCTCATTCAAAGCTATCAGGCTCCTCAAAATAAAAACAAATATCAGAATATACTTACCCCAGTCACACGTTCGTGTACATTTTGTCCGAACACAAATCCAGACTTCTGAACTCTGGGCATAGAACTCTTGGCTGCAGCAAACAAACTAGCCCGCTCGAAGCCATTTTTGGCCAATAAATTCAAAGGATCTGGTCGCTGCAAGAAACCAAAAATTGTTGAGAAAAAAAATTACTTCTTCTTTAACCGATTGAGTATCACTTACATCATCTTTCTCGTCGTCGTCGCTTTCTTCGCGTTTGTTGTTTTCAGATGATGCACCGGCAGCCTCCTGTTTATCTTCATCGTCTTTTACTTCTCTCAGAAATGGGTTTATTGTTTCGTTATCATTACTTTTTTCATCTGCATTTGATGCATTCAACGAAGATCCCAGAACAGAAGGGCGCAACACTCCGGCTCTGATTGGGTTGTTGAGACGAGATGCTTGCAGAATGGATTCAGACCGACTGTTCGAATCATTGGAGTTATCTGTAAATGGCAAACATTCACAAATTTTAATTTTTTTTTTTTGCGAAAAAACTCGCGGTTTTTGTTGAGATTCTGGGAATACTAATTAAGGGAATATTTAGGATGGAGGTTTTTCTTAAACACTAACCATTGTTTTCTGACATATTTTATTTGGATTATTTTTAAGAACACAAGTCGATTTTTATTTTAATACAATCCTAAATTAAAAATTAATAAAAGTGACAAACCACCTAAAGTTAGCGTATGTAGAATTGTCAAAATGTGCATGCACGTATATATACAAGCGGTAAGCCTTCAGCCGTGGTTGAGGTGGTTCCATTTTTCAACATGTGCGGGGTATGGAAAGTACAGTGGGGAGAAAAAGTTTTGAAAAACATTGTGCAGTTGTGAATGAACGTGATTAGTGCAGAAAATAAGCAAACTTATGGTGGATTTACATGCATCTGCACGTGCATATGAAAATCGAAAAAAGACACAAGATGTAAAATTCGTACTTGTCTGATAGAGAGGGAACGCACCATCTGCAACCATAATTCTATTCGTCTCTCTTTTTAACTTTTGTACTTTATAATCTTCGTCCGTCCCGCTTTATTTTTCTGCACTTCTGCAGTTGCAGATGCATGTAAATCCAGCATTATTCACACGAAGTTTCAACAAATCGACCAATGTAAACTTCACCATGGGTGACTTGTTCTAAGATTTTTTAAGTGAAAAAGCTCTTGTAGCTGTTTAAGAAAAGTAAAAAGATCTGTGTGTATGTACGATAATAACGAATTATAAATATACAAGCTATGTAATGGTGCAAAAGCTCTCTCTCTCTCTCTCTCTCTCTCTCTCTCACACACACTCTCGCTTTCTATGCTCGATGCTCCTGTTTGACATAAGCAAAAAATCATGATCAAAACTAAAATGAAGTAAAATAAGTAAAAATAATTGCATTGGCATGCACTACTGCTTAAAAATAAATGATATTCTTTTGCCATTAATGCTTAAAAACGATTTTGCGCAAATGACTCGAATGAAGCTTGACCATTGTCGAATTGACATTCACTTAAGATAGTGTTTTCAATTTTAAAGCCAAAGTTGTAGGAAAACAATCGTAAAACGAATCCGTAATTCCGATCACACTGAATTCTGATATCATTCCATAGTACATTTTTTAACGATGTAGCCTTACCATCAAAACGAAAGTAGGGTGCCGTCATCACTGTCTGACACTTTGGCGCATCTGACGTTCCTCTTGAGCTAACAGAAAAATAATCTTTATTTCTTACGTGGGATTTCTTTGATTTCTACCTTTAATTACAGATGAGAAAATAATGCTAAATTAAAATATTCATCTTCATCACCATATTCCGGACGTGAGTATAATCTTTAGGTTTCCCTAGCCTCCTTGCCGGTTTAATTTATATTTTAATTTGTACACGTATCAACCTTTTATGTTTACGATAAACAAATTTGATTCCCATGTCATGTCAAAGGAAATTCGAAAAAGAACAAAATCAAATAATTTTATTTAAAAAAAAAGCACTTAAAAGGGTATTAAATTGAAATGTATTTTTCTTGCAGTGTAAAAAACTCAAAATGAAAATTAGAAACAAACTCCTTTTGCTCTGGTTTATTATGGGAATATTGGACCTTGCAAAGTGCACGGATGAATTAAAAGGCCCACCAGAGCCGACAACATCATCCGAAACCAAAGAAGAAAGCAACAATGAACAACCTGCAAAGCCAACAGCAACTGAAGCTTCTCCTGATATAAATGCACCTTCACCTGCAGCATCAGAAGAAACAATCGCCGAAACTAGCGGACGAACTAAAATCCTAATTGCAGACGCACTAATTCAAGAGGACCTCCTCATGTCACCCATTGGCCGACCTTTACTTATTAAAGCGATCAACGACCAGCAATTGAAATTGGCCCTTGAAGAAGACATAGCCATTGCCGAGAGTGCATTGCCAAAGGAGGAACCCAAGGAATTAACTGCCGATGAAATAGAAGGTAAGATATGACTACGTATGAGTAGGTCATGTTGGGCGATAACTTTTTATTATTGTTTGAAAAAAATGTTTGCTGCGCAAAAGTTTATTTATTTGCACTGTAGATAATAATAGTTAAATCACTTACGTAGAGACTATTTATGTTTGTAGTGCCAACACAGCTTTTTAATGTACATTTATGTAGGTACATATGTTTTTCTTAAATAATTGAGAGGAAATTCATATTAGTTTCAAACGACAACAATAACATATGGCTGATATGGTACTCTAATACCCAAACTGCAGATTTCCTTTTAGTTTGTTATAATAAAACGTTTGGTGCTACTTATGGCTTATTGGGGAAGGGGATATATGTATGTACTTCTACTAAAACAAAGAAAAAGTTTAGAAATGGATACAAGAAACTAGTAATCAATTTTGTAGGCACAGGTAAATTTTATTGGCAATGAAAGGCGTGCGAGCGCTCATTTCTTCTACCACTGACCGTCCACATTGATTTGCGATTTTGATATTAAAAAGATTTTACTAACATATTTAAATTTTATTTGAGCCAGATATTCAGTTATTTTTAAAAGCAACTTTCAATGTTTCTCCATCGATAAATTCTTCCATTGGATTTGAGCCAGTTTAGGGTAAACTCGCAAGTAAGAATGTTGAGATTTTTGACTTTGAGATGGGCTCGACGTCTAACACAGAACCAGCAGATGTGTGTCAGTGTCAGTCATGCACTGGAGTAGCATTATTTCCACTCGAGTTTTGTCTTCCTTGTTTAGCCATTTTCCGAGCTCTATTTTAACTATTCTGCAACAGTGTCAAATGTTTTGTCTGTTGTACTATCTGTCTCCGGCTTTTTGTTTTACTGACATTGAAAAGAGAGTCGAATCTGTAGGTTTAGCCTTTTTTCCTTTCTTGAACCATCCAGTGGTGGCGTCCCTGAGGTTGTTTTAAAAAACGCCTCTTGGCCTTTGAAATTTTAATTTTTGTGTCTGATTTAGCGACTTCCGCTATTGGTTTCGTCAAGGGTAGTGCTTTGGGTTCCATTTTATGAATGAATTTCCGAGCGAACCTATTTGTTTTTTTTTACAGTCACAGCAACTCCGTTTAAATGGGTCACCTTTCGTTAGGTCGTCCTGTCATTTTCTAACCTTTTTTCACCAGGGTTCGAGCAGTCTTCCTTATTATGTGTCTTAAGATTAATAACGTCACACTCTGCTAACTCTGTTGAACGGAGTAGAGCGTCATCCACACAGAATTTGGTTAGTTCGATTTTATTCGGACCTTTGTTTAGCGTTGAGGTCATTTTGGCTGTCTTTTGAGTTTTGGTCAGTTATTCGATTCTTGTGGCCTATGTTCGCTTTTAAGTCAGGGCTTACGGTCGCAGTGAATTGCACGATTGAGTCGTCTGAAGTGATGCATAATTCATAGTCGTTGTCTTCGAGGATACGATTTTCCTATTCCAACGTTCTTTCTCGTCAATTCTCGCCGAACTCCATGAGACTCCTAGAAAGACCTATCCTATATACCTATCCCTGCCACAGCCAGGAGTGCAATCTTTTGCATTGTCTCTTTTATTCTTTTCACTGGCCAATTATCTTCTTTCGCAGCTAAGCCATCGCCGACAACAGTGAGTACTGCTCATTTTTTGGCGTCTATCGCTGCCCGAAATTTACTCTTCATTTTTACTTTCCATTTCTATTTTATAGATAGACATCTCTGCTTTGAGATTTGTTTGGTTGTTAGTAGAGAGGTTTCACCATTCTCTGAAATGAAAATCAATTTCAACCAAGGAGCTGTCTGAGTGCTTAGCTCAAATTTGAAAGCAAATTGCTTGTACTTAAAGGAAAATGATCTTTTTTTGCCAAAAGATTTTTTAAGTCATTTATTTGTTTGTGGTTAATAAATCTCGTTTTACTTTCGAGCTACATATAGTGTCTTCAAAAAAATTTTAAAAACAAATTATTCGGTGATTCCGATTTTTAACAGAGCAAACTTTGCTGTGAAATGCCCTTTCATCCAATTATATATGAGTGAATATGATTTTATAATTTTATAAATATTTGCGATTATATTTTAAGCTGAAAAAATCTACAAAGAGGCTACGGATCTGTTGGGAAAGCGACAGGGAGATAAAGTATTGGGGCAACTTAAGCTAGAAATAGCCAGCAAAATGAACCATGTCAAGGCAAGGTGTGATATTGCTTGGGCCCATGTTTTGGGCATTCGTCCGACTGATTTTGAATTTGCAGCCAAAGAATTTGAGGAGCTTTCGAAGCTCGGTCTGCCGGAAGCTAATATGGTAATTTTCAATCAGTTTTTTTCTCAGATTCTTTTGAACATAAAAATACGTCTTTTTAACAATCCTAGGGAATGGCATTCTTATACTCTGTTGGAGTGGGTGGGAAGAACATAAGTCAGCCGCTTGCTTTAATGCATTACACTCTGGCGGCATTGGGTGGTGATATTTATGCACAAATGGCACTGGGCTATCGGTATTCATTTGGCATAAATGTACCACTTAGTTGTGAGAAGTCGCTGTCGTTTTATAAACGTGTAGCAAAGATTGTCGCCTCGAAGATCACATTTTCGAGTGGTCCCATTGTGCATCGTGTTCGTCTGTTGGATGAGCTTGAAAACTCAGGGAGCCAGGAAACCGAATTAGTTGACTACTATCAGCTACTGGCGGACAAGGGCGATGTACTCTCACAGGTATGTGTAAAAAAAAAGAATAAAAAATCAAACTTTTGTCACATTACAAATATGTATATAGGTGGGCTTGGGTCAATTATACTACCAAGGAGGTAAAGCAACAGAGCAGGATTTACAAAAGGCCCTGGAGTATTTTACACAAGCTGCGAATGCTGGAAATGCTATTGGATACGCATTTCTGGGTAAACTTTATCTTGAAGGCAGTGAATATATCAAAGCAGACCACGAAGCTGCTTTTAATTTCTTTAAAAAAGCAGCTGAATTGGGTGATCCCATAGGTCAAAGCGGCTTAGGTTTGATGTATTTGCAAGGACTTGCTGTTCCGCAGGATACCACCAAAGCGTTCAATTACTTTACTCAAGCATCTGATCAGGGCTGGGTTGATGGACAACTTCAGCTGGGCAACATGTATTTTAGTAAGTCTAAAGCAGCTAAACTTTTATATGGAGTTTCTAGATTGTTTTTTTTTTTTTTTTTTGAAGCTGGGAACGGGGTAAAAACAGACTACAAGCTTGCTCTTAAGTACTTTAGTTCTGCTTCACAATCTGGCCATGTTTTGGCGTATTATAATTTAGGAGTAATGCACGCCTATGGATTGGGAATGCTTCGCTCTTGTCCAGCTGCTGTAGAGGTAAAATTACTGAAGTAACCAGAAGAACATTACTCGTAAATATTCAATTTTAGTTTTTCAAAAATGTTGCTGAGCGTGGCCGTTGGAGCCAGATGCTGATGCAAGCCTACAATGACTACAAGAGGTATGAAATGGATTCGTCGTACATGAAGTATGCTTTGCTCGCCGAAATGGGATATGAAGTGGGCCAAAGTAATGCCGCTTTTCTTCTCGATCGGAATGAAGTGACGATATTCAATGATCGTCATGAGGATCTAATTCGTGGTTTTTACTATTGGAAGCGTGCTGCATCACAAGGTTATTCAGCAGCACAGGTGAAACTAGGCGACTATTATTATTATGGATGGGGAACAGCGGTTGATTTTGAGTCAGCAGCATCGCTGTATCGGTAAGGACTAGTGAATTTAAGTATACAAACAAATTGTATTTTACTCCACTTGTTGCAGGAAAGCATCGGAGCAGCATTTCAACGCTCAGGCAATGTTTAATCTTGGATACATGCACGAGCAGGGCCTCGGAATGAAGAAAGATTTGCATCTAGCTAAGCGATTGTATGATTTAGCTGCTGAAACAAACGCCGATGCTAAAGTTCCTGTGGCTTTAGCCCTAATGAAGCTACAATTCATTGCACAGCTTGAAGCACTTAAAGATGTAAGTAAAGAAGCTTATAAGTTGCATTGCAAACAAATAATTTGTATTGTTTATAGTCTCCGTACAAATTCATCTTCTACATGGACGAAAACATTGCAGCCAATTGGGATTTATACATGATAACAGTATTGACGCTTCTTCTGGGTTTCATTATGTACACCAGACGACCTCACCAAAACCCGCCTGCTACACCAAATAATGAACATGATGAACAAAGGCCATCGCAACCCAATCATGATTCGCCTACGCCCACACCACCTCCAGAACATCACGAAAACTCAACAGGTAGTTCTAGTCAGAGTGGCAGTGGAACTCAATCGCAATCACAGCCATCAACTTCGGAAGAGTCAACTTCACGGGAATCAAAGAGCGGATCAAATACTACTTCTCCCCAAGCTTCCTCTATTCCATCGTCTTCGCCATTGTCGTCATCATCATCAACTGCTACTACAGTAAAGCCAACAGCTTCCTCAGTTATATCGGACAATGAAAGACCTGAATAGTTCTCCAAGTGTTGTTCCCCATTTCTATTTTAATTTTAAAGAAAATCAGTTAAATTTTTGTAAATAAGTAATATTTCAATTGTATTTTTTCTTTTTTTTTTACTATCACAATTTGCATAAAACATACAACAGCAGCAATGTCCACAATTACTCTGGCCACTGTTGTACACTTTATGACTGGGTACATTGAATTTTGTGTTATAATCTTGTGATCTGCTTATTTGGCTCTATTTCATTTGTCATTTTCGTTGATCGATGGATTAAATTATTGAAATGATTGAATTTAGTCACAGGCTAAACAAAATATCCATTTTAGTTTCCTAAACTAAAGTTTGATTAAAAAGAAAAGAAAATTAAGTAAAATAAAAAAGATGCTATTTATTTTATTTTGAATATTTGTTATGTCATTCAAGACCTTCATTTTACTATTTGAAGTATAAATTAAAGCAAATAGTGAATCAAAAAAATAATGAAAAACAAACAAAAAAAAAAAATGTTAGAACACGCGGCTAGTATTCACACTACATAACATTGAAATGGATAGAGAAAAATAATAAGACAACATAACATTTTGTAAATACAAAACGATTTAAATGAACACAAAACAAAAGACTTTAATAATTTATAAAAAAAAAATATATATATAGATATATGTATGTATATGATGTGATGTGTTCTTTTTATTTTCAAAATACGATCAGCAGCATGATAAAGATGTAAGGCATTTGATATTCTTGAACATTTATCGAACTTTTTACAGAAAATTACCCACCCCATAGCGCTGAAGAATATCTGCTATTATGGAACGTTCAAAAAGTAAAACAGCAGACTAAAATTCAATAAGACAGCGCTCAGTGATCCAAATCTTTGTCCTCAACTTCCCAATACGGCTATACGTTGATAAGGCGACAAGAGTGGATTTAAAATTGAGGAACCTAATTCGGGAACAATAATGAGCTAATCAAGAGACATAGACTATTGGACAGACACCTGTAAAGATGACTTTTACAAAACCTTCCGTAGGAATTTCGTACTGCAAAGAAAACATGCCTCGTAATTGCCAAATAGAATCCGTACCGATTGAAGAAGGGTGTTCATTTTACGAACGGGTTCACTACTAGCTTTTCAAAAACGTTTCAGGAATTCATTTTCAATAGCCCATTTTACTCAGAGACTGAAAAACTCTAACGGTTCAGTGTTTTCTGAGTTCTCGGTTATGCTCCCGTTCTTGTCCCCTTCCGGTGGAGTATGGCGATGAATTATGGTCTATGTTATGTATTATATATATATATATGTATATGTATTATGGTGAAAAACATTTTAATCGGTCCACTGATTTTCGAACTGCCGACCCCATTCCTGTAGGAACATGGGGATGAATTATAGTCCATATTGCTCGTGGATAATGAAGCACTCTTACGGTGTAAGAATTTTTGAAATCGATAAAGTATCTTCTAGTAGGAGGGAGTATGTGGAGGAAATAGAGCCAAAAACATCTCTTGATAATCAATCTCTGTTCCAAATTTTATTCAAATCGACTTAGTAGTCCCTCTAACCTGCTAATCGCGAGCTTATACAAATCACGAGATCTCTCTCCATCAAAAGCGTCTAACTTGACGCGTCCTTGATATCATCCTACGTCCTCAAAGATGTTGCCCTAGGTTTTCCATCATAAGAGTCCAGTAGGAGGCTTGGAGCTTGATCATGATAATCGCCCATTGATCGAAAGAGATCGCACCATCTGCATTACTCCTATCGATGACAGTAACTATAGTCTTGTTCTCCAGTGCGTCACTGTACGTAAGGTGTTTTTTGGTGCTTAGGGTGCTTAATTTTTGCACCTTAGGCTTTTTGGCGTTCGGAGTTGATTCATCGAACGAACGTTGGCGCTTAGTCGTTGAGTCTACGCTGTTTCCCCCGTTAATGGCAATGATTTTCAATGCCCATTTAAACTTTGTAGATTGCGTTGAGTCAAGCTTAGGTTTAGGTACATCACCTAACACCTTCGCAATTCTCTCAGCGTTCCGCCTCACTCTGTGGTTGGGGAGGGTAGGAAGGTTGGGATCCCCTTCGTTGTCAGTTCCACAGTTAGGCACATTTTCACCTTCAAATTGGGGGTAAGGGGATTGGACACCCTTTCGTTGTTCGTTCCACTGTTAGGCACAGTTTTACCTTCAACTTGGGGGATAAGGGTATTGGCGACCCTTACGTTTTCAGTTCCACTGTAAGTCATAGTCTTACCTTCAACTTTGGGGGTAGGGGGATTGGACACCCTTTCGTTGTTCGTTCCACTGTTACACAGTTTCACCTACAACTTGGGGGAGGGATACACTCACCCCTATCACAGGGCCCGTCGCCGTCGTAGTAATTTCGGACTACGAATGTCAAATAGAAATAACTAAAAACATCTTCGTAATGAACGCTTGGCTACAGGTATTTGTAACTTGTTAATAACTTGATTAATAATAACAAATTACGAGGCAAAATATTCATTGCAAGGGCGTCACACTTCTATTGTGATATTCGTAGTCCGAAATCGCTACGACGACGAGCCGTGTGATAGGGGCCACTACCATGAAAAGCTCTTAGTTATCTGCTCGGAATCGTGATAAAATGATCGGTCCTTCAAATAATTTGAGACCGAAACTCCCGATGTTTGGTGCACCCGCCCATTTGTTTATTTTCTTGTGATTACCTTTACACATGTGTGTTTTGAATTTGAAATAATTTGTTGGTTTATACACGAACCCAAAGCCTCTTAATTTCCATAGCACCACTTCACCAATACAACCATTCTCTTTCACAATTTAAGGAACTAGTCTAAAGCTTTAAGTCCCTACTTTAAATTCTATTATTAGCATGCTCTTTAAAGTTACCATGAGGAAAATGGATTGCCTACTTGTGATATATTCTTTATCGTACTCTCAAAATGTAGAAATGAAAAAATCATCAGAAGGTTGGATGGATTACGTTGTTAATTTACCTCCACTCTATTTGCCCACTTAAGATTAGTTATGTTGCTCTACCATCTTAAGTCCCTACTCGTTTACATCGCCTCAAAACAATTATTAATAAAAAGTACCTCGTATGTAGGTACTTGGTGGATCCCCTTTGCGATGCTCTCAAAAAAAGATTGAAACTGAAATCTGTTATTACTTTAGCTACAATTTGTTGACTTACTTAAGATATCGACTCTTTTATCTGAAAAGACGATCGATCGAGTGTTTTTATGAACTTGGAGTGAATCTTAGGATCCGTATTATTATCAACGAATACAAGATAAACAAAAGGATGGCATATTTTTTTGTATAAAAGCGCTTACAACTCACCAATTAACAGACACTAGTAATTCCTCCGACAAAACTTGAAGTTTACTTATTCATTCAAAAGCAAAATGAATTTCTCAAAATGTTTTCTATTGTTAGCGATTCTTGTTCTTTGCTTGACGGCTTCCAGTGAAGCTGGTTTTGGCAAGAAATTCAAGAAAGCTTGGGTAAGTACTAAGTTACCGAAATTAAAATCAAAATCTTTAATTGATATTTTCCATTTTTAGAAAAAGGTCGAGCGGATGGGTCAACACGCCGCTAACACAATTCACAAGACAGCAAATGCAGCGGGCGATGTAGGAACAATTATTGGTTAAATAAATACTAATCCTTTTTAAATCTTGAAGATGAAATAAAAACTTTTAATTGATTTGATTTTTTTACTTTCCGGCAGCAATTAAAGTTTTGACTCGTATTTAATTTCGACTTTTTCCAAAAACTATGTTCGGATAATAATTGGCATTTAGAATAACCCTTAACAGGGTTACTACTTTCTATTCGAGAATGAAACTTTATAGTTTTGCTTTATCCTTTGAAACCCAAACACACGACAAAAATGTGAGTTAAGTTATGTTTTATTTGCTTAGTTTCGCCAGAATAGTGTAAAGTACTCGGATGTTTTGGGTAAAGTTAATAATAAAAAAAAATCATTTGAAATGCAATAGCCTATGCGTAGTAGTTAAGGTTGGCCTTCTTCTTTGCTTGGACCTCCATGATGGCGTCCATAAAGTCTTCGTGTGTAACACAAGTCGCAGATCGACGCAAAGCAATCATACCTGCTTCTACACATACAGCTTTGCATTGAGCGCCATTGAAATCATCTGTGGAACGCGACAACTCCTCGAAGTTCACATCCGGGCTGACATTCATTTTCCTCGAATGAATTTGCATAATTCTGGCCCTAGCTTCTTCATTGGGATGTGGGAACTCAATTTTACGATCGAGACGTCCAGAACGTAGCAGAGCTGGATCCAAAATGTCAACACGATTCGTTGCTGCAATGACTTTGATATCTGCTGTCGAACTGAAGCCATCCAGTTGATTCAGTAGCTCCAACATAGTACGCTGCACTTCACGATCACCAGCTTTCTCCGAATCGAAACGTTTTGTACCGATTGCGTCCAATTCATCGATGAAGATGATTGCTGGAGATTTTTCTTTTGCCAAAGCGAAAGCATCACGCACAAGTTTAGCACCATCACCAATGAACATCTGTACAAGCTGTGGTCCAGCCAGCTTGAGGAAAGTTGACTTCGTTTGAGCGGCACAGGCTCGTGCCAAGAGAGTCTTGCCAGTTCCAGGGGGGCCGTAAAGAAGAACACCTTTAAATAAATTTATGAAACTCGATAACAATGAAATTTACATTCAAAACTTACCCTTTGGAGGATGAATTCCGAGGTTCTTGAATTTCTCTTTGTGTGTCATAGGCAACACAACTGCTTCGATGAGTTCTTGGATTTGTTTATCCAAACCACCGATATCGGAATATTGTTCAGTTGGCCTTTCATCCACTTCCATTGCTTTAACCCTAGCATCGTACTCTGCAGGCAATGTTTCCAAAATAAGATAAGAATCTTTATTTACACCGACCAAATCGCCGGGTTTCAATTTCTCAGCGTCCACTAGGCCGATGACGGGCAAGAAATATGCCTGACGTGTAGATGTCTTGATGACAGCACATTTTCCCTTGCGTTGATTGTCCAGCACTAAGACCGCTCCATCGTCTTCCTCCTCTTGCGGATCGACATCCAATAGTTCAATGACATTGGAAACCAAGTACGGGAGTGTTTTGTTGACCTTAATTTAGAAAACAAAAACTATTTGAGCAACAAGAAGAATTTAGAGAAATGGTGTAGCTAATTACCTTGATTTTCTCGGTATTATCCTTTATTTTTTCATTTTGCGTTTGAATTTCGTGAGTAATTCGCATAACCTCACTTTTCATGATTTTTATTTCATTGTCCATTAATCGAGTGCGACTAACTATTTCATCGGTAGACATACGAAGAACTTCTTCGCCCAAAGATTCCTCTCCATCTTCCCAAATAGATTTATCTTCAAGTGTTGCAGCCATAGCTTAGGATTCTGGAGAAATTATTGAAATTTGTTGAAATGCAGAAAACAAAAGTATTCGTCGATGACTTGTATTAAATTTTCGGCCTATGTTTTTTGACAGCGAAAATCTGTTTGACAGTTTGTTTGTCCAACAAACAAAAGATGACAAAATTTCGATGGGATTTTAAGAACTGGAACATTATTCGTTAAGTTTGATAGTGTTGTGTTGTAAATATTGCATTAAAACGATTTTTTGCTGAAGAAATTACAATCGATATTTATTTTGGGAAGTACCTTGATTGATCTTGGCCTTGTCGATTTCTTCTAGGGCTAATCACTCGAGCAATCGTTTTGACAATAAACTTCACCGATTTTGACTTAATGGCTGCATGGATTCCGAATTTTTTTAAACGATTGACGATATTCCTTAGTCTGTATCGTCAGAAGACTGTTTAAAACAACACATAAACAAAAATGATTACACTTTTCAACTAATCGACAATAAAGCCATGTTGCTTTGTTTTACTTTCAACCAAATTTACAATGGTCAATTTGTCAAAGAGACATATTTTGTCATTTTAAGCCACTCTTTTAATCAAGTTTACATAGGTCGATTTGTTGAGGAAGCACACAGTTCAACGAATCAATCATAATGCGGTTTGTTTTATTTCCTTTTTGTTTGAATTACATTAAACAAGATGGAAATGATGAAATATAACCAACAAATTGCTATAAAAGATAACGAACACAGTTGCTCTATGGATCTTCGAAACCAAAACGATTTTTCAAAATTAAGTCATAAAACGACATATGAGAGTACCCACACTAGTTGTCGCGGTGGCAGCAAAAGCGTATGGTTTGGAAAAACCCTTATTTGCACAAGGTTTCAAAAGTTCGCCTTGATATTTTTTTTACGAGAACCTCCTTCATAAGCTCTCCTTTATCTCTTTGCCCACAAAGTGTTGAACAAATCGAACGGTATAAGCTTCCCCATGTAAACACGAACATAAATATTTACGGGCTTACCACCCACCCGGAGTGTTGTTTTCGTAGTGTTTCCCTTGTATCGTTTCATTATTTCATTTTCCATTTCTTGGCTTGAAACGTATGGAACTTAATTCATTTTGATAAAATTTGTTGTTTGTTCATTGCATTCATCCATCTATATACAATTCTTCAACTTCAATTCATTTTAAAGTGAGATTGTGGGTGGAACGCATGTCGTTTTGTCTTCAGGAGCTTTTCCTGTATTTTTATTTTTTCTTCAGTTCTATTTTTCTGTTTTCCTCTCAACTTCTGTGTCCTTCGGTGAAATCATAACTCTATTCAATTTTTAAGAAATCGTGTTCCAAGAAAATGCGCATATAAGTGTTTATTCGGTTCTGTTATCCGCCATGAAAAATAAAATGTCGATGACATTTACTGTGAAATAACAATAAAAAAAAGTGAATGGAAACATCCAAATAGCAAAAAAAAAAAAAAAAAATAAAGCCCCTCTCTCTAAACTGTTTTGCAGACTGAGAAAACATCGACATAAATCGAGGTGATAATCCAACAACGAAGCCATCAACTACTGTAAAAATGCAAAACTAATTTTCTATTTTATTCAGTATTATTCTTGTTTCTCGTCTATTTTTCTTCTTTTCCATCTCCCATCCTTGTTAGTAGAAGTCATGTAGGTATTGGAATTTGCAATAAAAAATTAAAAAAAAGAAAGATTTGAATAGAAAAATGCAAACGAGTCCATTGAAACGCACCTTCACTCAACTAATTGAAATTCATTTGGTATTTATTGTTGTTGCTGCTGGTATTTGGCATTTGGCTTGTCCAAATCCATCAGTGTATTAAGGGCACCGCAGTCCATTGTCGACACAAAGCATTTTAGAAAATTGTACCATGTACCTACATACATGTATAAATTTAAAGAGACATGCCTGCCTCTGCCTAGACAAAGCGGTTGTATCTCGGGTCTGGGTTGTATACACAGCATGGTGTTGGATTGTAGATTGTGGGTTGCTAAATATAAACCTTGGAATTTCTAGTGATGCTGGGAACACGGAATGTCACTCGTTTGCGAATGTAGGTACCTATATAAATATTTTCTATCGAATCTATGTCAAATTCCATGTAAAAGAGGCAGCCACCTGGTTGGCGGGATAAAGTATGATAATTGGAAAGATGTTTTTGATGAGGAGAACGTAGTGAAAGTATAATTTAGGTGGTAATCACCTGGTTTACAGATTGTTTACTAACATTAAAATGATGATGCGAAGATGATTTTAGAAGCGCATTTAATCTAATTCAAATAATTATAACGAACTTATCTGAACCCTTAATTGGGCGCCATGCCGTGTCAAATGAATTACAAATATATGTAGAAAAAGAGAAACATCAAAATAAGAATTAAAGTTATCATGGTTGATGTCAAAGTCAAGTTTTTCACTAATTTAATTAAGTACCTAATTAGTCATATTCGTAAGTGCTAAATTCAATAAAATTGTAAAAATAGACAAAAAACAAAGTTCAAAATAAAACGTCTCATTCATAATCGTACACAGTTGTCTCTCTCAACATAATCCTGCAAATTAACAGTTATTCTTTTATAAATTACTGGACATATTTGTTTCCTGCTCGGACATATGAATATACACCTTCTGCTCTTGAAGTATTGTCTTGTGGAACACATTCATACTTTTGTGGACCACTTTCGAGTTCCATGTTGTCAATGGAACACTGGAAAGTGATAGTACCATAGAATGAACAAACTGACGGAAAATTTGTTTCGCGGAAAAAAAATCCAAAGCAAGTTGACTGAAATGGTAAAAACTGGCCAAAACAAAAATGCAAGCCCAACATTGTTAGACGAGCAAAAATGTCAGATAGCTCGATAAAAGTCATGGATCACAGAGATCAAAAGCAAATACGTAGCTGAAAACGAAAAATTGAATACCCACAGACAGTTAAAACACCGGGCGTGAGTCTGAAATGGTGTGAGGTTGTTTTTATGTGGCGGAGGTTGCCAGCAACCTAGAAATAATTCCTAAATAGGATCATGAACCAGGATGTGTACACTGTACATCGCCATTCGAAAAAAAATCTCAAAAGAAGTGCCGCTGGACTAGGTCTAGAAAACAGTTTTTGTTTTGCCAAGATAACGACCCAAAACACACTGCATTGAGAGCTCGCACCTTGTCTCTACCCAAAAGTGCTAAAAACACAACAGTAATCGCCAGCCATATGTACTTAAATATCATTCAGAATCTTTGGGACTGTTGTTGAAGAATAAGAAAATACATACCAAATAATTACTGGAGGAATTGACTGGAATTTGCCCAAATTGTACCCTAAAATTATAGCGTTTTTCATTGAAATTCGATAGATTTACTCTCAAACTACTCCTTTCAATGGAACATGTTTTTAGGTTTTTTGCAGGTATTGGCGGTTAAATTAATGTTCACAAATAGGAATTCATATTTTCATATTTTGTAACTTGTTTTCTTCAGCAAATTACTGAATTCTAACTTATTTTCTCGTGTCCTCGTAATTTATAACAATTTTTTCAACCCAACGCTGGCACAACAAATTGAAAATAAACAAGTTGTTTTCCATTTAAAGTTTGACAGAACAAATGTTTTTGCATCTGTTCATGAATTCAGAGTAGATCTCCCAACTAAATGGGAGTAGATCTTTTGCGTTTAGAGTAACTCCGGATTTACTCCTTTTTTCAATGAAACATGGAAAATGGAAAAGGAGTAAATCTTTTCGCAAAAAAAAAAAACGATATTAGTTCAACCAATGCTAAAAAGACGCAAAAACTTCTACTTTCTACACCCATAATGGCGGAATTTTTAGTGGAAAACAACGGTTTACGCTTTAAATGGCCGCCAAAAATTGGGGCTTGGGGGAAGATTTAATCATAATTTGACTAATTTTACTTGGTTTTTTATTTTCAAATAATTTCCAGCCGAGTTATGGTGATCACCGCAAATTGTTTTTTTTTTCTAAAGACGGAAGAAGCTCTGTTACCGACTTATGCTTCAATATCTCTGCATGAAAAAATTACCCTATATTTTCGAAAGTATAGGTACTCAATAGTCAATAATGTACGAAAAGTCCGAATAAAATTACTCAATCCATGTTTAGCATTAGCCAATATTAGCATATTGAGAAATGGTTCTTTAATGGTGAAATAATCGAAACTGTTTCACAATATAAATACTTAGGAGTACTTCTAACACCAAATATGAAGCTCAATTTCCACCTTGAAAATAAACTTTCAGCTGCCAAAAATTTTATAAATGCAGCCTGGACAAAAATAATAAACAAACACGAAATACCAATATCTGCAAAATACCGTGTTTTTGAATCTGTTATGAGGTCTACAATGTGCTATAGTGCGCAAACGTGGGGATATAAAAAGTACGTAGAAGTAGAAAGGCTTCTTCGGTTTTTCCTGAAAAAGCTCTTCCGTCTTCCCACAACTACACCGAATTACGTACTAACTTTAGAAACAGGACTACCAAGCATTTTTAATTTCACGCTGAAATTACACTTTGACTACGTGCTAAAAGTACTAAAATACCCCGCACATAGACTTCCACTCATACTCACTAGATACAGTATGAATAATAGAGTAGAATGGGTTAAAGATTGGATAGCCTTAGCTGAAGAATGTGACAGTTATACCATAAGGGCGATATCTCAAATTTGTAGAGCAAGATGCGATATGTTGAATTTAAACGGTGCGCCCTTCAAAAAAACCACAACAAATATTTGTACTATATGCAATCTCCAAATGAAAGAAGACGCTTTCCATCTCCTGACAATATGTCCGATTTATAAAGATTTAAGATCAATGTTTTTCGGGAAACTTTCATTAACAATGGAACAAACTAAAGGCATCCTTAATGGAGAAAATTGGTCAGCACTACACAAATTTATAGACACTGCGTTAACGTATAGAAATAATATTCTTAATGAATTTGCATAGAAAATACAAAAAAAAAAAAAAAAATACAATTAAATTCTATAATTATAATTCCCAATATGTCATGGTTTTATCAATTAATCAGTTTTATTTTATTAAATTTCTATTTTAATCATAATTTATTAATCAAATGTTTAAATTTCGTCAATCAGGCAGACGGCAACGCCATTGCTTATTTAAATTATTAATGTTGTTTTATTGTTTTCAGTACGACAGTTTGTTAATCTAAAATTATAATGTTATAACAAAATAAAAAAATGAATAAATAATTTATAAAATCTAAAATCTAAAATCTATTAGCATATTGGCAAAAAAAGTATTTTTTTCCTTGAAAAACATTGTGTTATTCAGGGTGAGTTCAGGGCAAACCCAGGGCTCAAAGAACACTCAGTTTGAAAAACGCTTTTTGGCTACCACAGGGCAACCCCCAAGGCAACCCCAGGACTTAAACAAGCAATCCGTCTGCTTCTTTGAAGGAAATTTCTTTTGTTGTTATTTTTAAAAAGTTTGATATGTATTCATGGCCGCCTGGCGTAGCTCTGACCCCACTTAAGTAAAGTAGTTTCTAAGTTCCCGTTCCCGTTGGCATATAGGGATAAAGTATAGTCTATGTCACACAGGTCCAATGAAACAATCTAACTGTGAACAAATTTTTGAAATCGGTTCAGTATTTCCTAAGTTCCTGTTTAGGTTTCCGTCCTCGACAGAATATGAGGATGAAATATAGCGTATATTATTTTTTAGGCTCTAAAATATTTCGGTTTCAATTTCAATTATCAATACACTTCTATTTATAAAAGAAAAAAGTCTTAAGGTCGTTTTATGCGATTTCTGCAATTCATGATTAAAATACTTACGAGCCCCTGAATTTTAACTGTGTAATATTCCTTTTAACAACATCGCCAGTTTCAAACTAAGAATTCGAAATTTTAGAACACTTTTCAGTTGAAAGACCGAAGGCATAGTTCATAGCTTGTGTGGCACATTACGCTGTGAACGTGGTCCACATCAATATCTTCCAATTCCAGCCATATAAATTTTTTTAATCATTGTTCAAAAAAGGGAATTTATTCACCGTTACAGGTGCTCCAATCTCGTTTCTAAAAAGGAAGGTCCAATGACTCCGCCAAATCAAAGTCTGCACCTAGCTTCCAACAATAATTCTTCTGGTTTCTCAGGCCAAATGCAAAAATTAAAGCAATCTCCGCGTTCATGTTAAAAATTAAGCATTGCTTAAGGTAGTAAATAAAATAAATAAATAAAAAGGGTGGCGGAACAGGGAGGGGTGCCCCGGGGATAGCGCAATTCTCACAACCATGCCTTGTGAAGGAATGGAAGGGACCTACAATTTTCTGCCGATTCCGAACGGCTAACATGTTTGCCATTACGCTACGGGTACCGCTTAAGATAATAATTCGATGAATTCCCGGATCATTTTGAAGTATTTTAAGGTCCCAATCAGCATAAACACGATGTCTGTAGGCTTCGCAAGGCTCAAATACAAATAGTTTCAGAACACCTTCAAGACAGATAGCAAAAGTTTTATTATGTAACTCATTTTTTATCCAAATCGTAAGTCTTAATTTGATCTAAAGATCGAAGCTTAAAACGTCTTCAAAACTTAAAGATTAAACCTTTTGTTTAACAAAAACGCTTTGAGGAGAACTTCAATCACTAATGCTATAAACCGTTTTATATAAACGTTTACATTTGGACATCTTGGTTAATCCAATCCAAAATGGAAACCAACAGAGACGCGGTTCGTGAGCTTATGAATATTTAATTCCGGAAATTGGCGAAAAGCAACACGAAAATGTAAATAAATACAAACTGCCAACTACAATAAAATAAAACCCAGAAGAGTGAGACAAAGCGAAATTAAAATGTTAAATAACAAAAACAGTTTTTCGCCTATTCACCTACTTTTAGTATTTTTCGAGTTGATGTTTTTTTTTTCAATTGATAGCTAGCAGCATAACAAACCCATTGGCAAAAGTCATCCGTTAAGTGATTGCTAAAAATAAAAATAAAAAAAAAAAATAGACAAGTTGATGGTGTGTTGGTTAAGGGAAACAAGAAGAGAAACAACAAAAAAACATCAATTCTCACTTTCAATAGACTAATTGATTTGCTTTTTGTTTTATTTTTCTTCGTTTTTTTTTTTTGGTTCACCTCCAGTTGAATGTTGAATTAATTTGCGCTAATCCAGTGTCAATAAGCAGTGGATACAAAAAGAAAAAAAGAAATAAACAAAAAGTACTAAAACAAAGTCGGTTTTTCCTTAGACGACAGGTGCATTAATAGTGCGGCGCGCTTTTCGGTAACCAAACAGTTTGTCGTTGTTTGGTCGATTTACTTGTTTATTGGATTTGGACGAAGCGGGTAGTACAAAAGGTGCATTCAATATACACGCAGACATTCGTCATCTTAAACAAATCCAAAACAACAAACAAAACAATATTCTTTTTCTTGTATGTGAAAATAGAAACATTTTTGAAAGGAATAAGCTAGCGAAATGTTTGGCCATGAAAAATTGATGATGAATGGAAATTGTGGTGTTACTGGCTCAGGAAATATATCAGGAGTCGGTGTGGTTCAAGCAGCACCGACAACATCAGTAACTACATCTGCATCGACATCATCTTCTGTAGCAGCAGCAGTTGCAACAACACCAGTCGGAGCAGCGAATAGTTCCGCTTCAGCTGGAATTAGCAATAGGATGAATGGGGCAAACCAAAATGCAAACAATCATCGTGGTAAGTCTATTTGTTGTTTGGATACGCTAACGCAGAATATCTTTGATGTGATGTTTTATTTGTATTATGTTAGGGTGTGCATGTACTTTTTTTCTTTTTTTTTTCCTATTGTGGAGAGAGTGGGTAATCAGCGGAGCAGGCAGCAATGATGGAAGAGATTTTAAAATGCTATTCATTATGTTAATGCGGAAGAGAACAGAGTTATTCCATTTTTTGTACTGTTTTTGCAAATCATTTCATGGAATGCAAATTAAGATCATACGCTACTATGTGCAGAGAACTGTTAAAATGAGGAACATAAATAGTTGAAACATGAACACTTTTCTACAAAAGATTTATTTTAGCCAAATGTACCTACATTGTGTAAAGTCTCTATCTCTAGCTGACTTTGTCGTTAGGATGTTTGTTTCAATAAAAGAATCTTTCCCTTTCCGCGAAGAAATATCTTAGATGTTATTGCAGTTCGATTCTCGGTCCTCCTATACGCAATATAAGAACGCTCTAACTATAATAATAAATAGGAGACAAAACAAATAAAATCTGTTTTATTGAACTCATTTATTAGAAATGCAAAATTGAGGAAAGTGTGTCAACTGTTAAAAAATGCGTCTGCAACAATAAACTTGGAACTTGAGAGCAGTTAAAAACCAATCTTTAGCTGAATAAAAGCCAAATTTTACGAAAAAGTGAGCACAATCTATCTAAAACGTATCAAGTGAAGTCCAGATGTGTCATAAGTAAGACACGAATGCTTTGAAAGGCAAACTATAATTCCTGAAAATAGTTTGGCTTTAGCTTCCTCTTTGCCTGACCTTTATAAGTTCAGCTATAGGAAATCAATGGCTGTAGGCTAATTTCCTGTTGGCAATTCACTGTCAAAGACACTTTGCTATGGGCACAATGCATTTTTGTACCCAAAACACAATCAACTGGGCAATTCATTGTTCAAAATTCAAACAATTTACTGTTTTCATTTTCATAACCCACTTTTTGCGTAGCCCGGAAACTCGACTCAGGACCTAGTAGGTGTTATTGCAGACCACTCTCAAATGCTCACAGTAAATATTTTCCGCATTTAATTGTACACAGCGCAATTTATCCACATCGTATTTTAAACCGCAGTATTTCCTAAAAGAACCAAGGGTTTTCTCAGCATCAGATTATAATGGATCAGGGTCGGTCTAAGCTAAGCTGCCCTTTTTCTATTGAAGTCCTTTTTCTCGGCGTAGTGGGATTTGCTGTTATTTTGAGCTAGATTCTATTTGAATTTGCAACATTGCAAATAATATGAATTAATGAGCAACAAATAATTCAGCACAGGTGTAAGGAATGCTGTTAAATGCAAATGGTAGTGTTTATTCGCACAGGATAAAATTAATTTTTCATGTCTCAATTGCTAGTAATAATTTTTGTTACTCTTACCACTGCCTCAGAACTTAGCGATCTGTAAATTTGCACATACCTTGAACGTATGATTGGTCCGGCGTTGTGGTGTGGTGGATCCTAGGTTGAGGTTAATGATGGTCTATTGTTACGTTTTATCCTTCTCGTTATATTCTTTGTTCTTGTTTCATGACAGCATTCTTCGTTTTACCCTCATTAACCATTAGTCTTATTCCTGGCATTTCACTTCTGTTTCAATGCTCGCGCATCTACATAGGTTTGACATCAGGATTGCTTCTCTCCATTGCATCAATATCGTCTGCGTATAAGTTAGGGAGTGAGCTTTTGAAATATTATACCTTCGGTGTTTACATTTGAGTTTTTTGCAGTATTTTTACAAGTATGTCGTTGAAAAAAAAAAAACGTATAAGAGTTTTTCACCTCTAACTAACCATAACTTCTAACAATTAATACGCACCGAAGTTGGAGGTTGGAGCTGTTTATGTTTGCTGTCAGTCGCTATAGTAGTTTTCTATCATGCCAGTTTTTCATCTTCTTTTTTCCTGACCAATTCCATTTTACTTCTTGGCAGGTAATATCTGCTTTGCAGCAGTCTAGAGCTTCTGCTTGATTCTACTACTGCATATGTAGTCCGTAAAGTGACCTTAAGTTCTATGTGCAGATTCGGAGGTCTTTGTACTTGTTTTCGGTTGATTAGATCGTCAATGGTGATATCACTATTGTTTGTTTGAGAACCAAACATTTTTGTTCTTGGTTGGGAGTTTATAAAGGGTGTTTTTTTTAGACGTGTAGTTTTCAAGAAGAATTAAAACGCATTTATTTCAATGTTGTGGTCAAGAATTTAGCTTTATTGTAAAGATAAGGGCTTGGCTTTATGTTTTAATTACGGGCAAGTGGCCGCGACGCTGGCTCGAAAAAATTTTAGCCGAGAAACCAAATTTTCGACCATTTTTGCAGCATTTTACGTGCAGACGAAAATTCTCTTCCAAGGCTTCAATTGTCTTGAACTTATCTGCGTAGATAAGTGACTTCACATAACCCCAGAAAAAATAAATGGCACAAAAAACTGAGCATAAATCAAGTTACAGCTGTCAAAAAAACCGACTTCGAAAAAATAATTGCCAGATTGAAAACCAGACGTCTAAAAAACACACTTTATCTACAATGCGCAAAGTGGAGGACCATGCTCTTTTGTAAGTCACTCGGAAATAAGGGTACCGGTGTCACTACCCTGCTGTAGGACTTAATAGCTGCCATTGGTTCACCATTAGCTCATCCACGCAATGTCAATTTCAATGCCCTGTCCTAGTATTGAAAGACCCTCAAAGACTTTTAAACCAAAAATATTGGAGTAAAAAAATTTTTTGAAATAGGATGACGATGAATAGGATGCCGTACAAAAAAGCTATGGAAACCTCGGGCCTTAACGCGTTTCAATGACCTAGAATATAAAGGGTCCGCCAAATAACATTTTTTTTAGGCAAACATCGAGTTTAGCTTCGGCTGTGACCTGTGAGGTGAGGTGAGCTGTGAGCGCCGTCCTGTTGAAACCAAATGTTGCCAATATTCTCCTCTTCAATTTTTGTGAACAAAAATTCGTTCAACTAGGCCCGATAACGATCGCCATTGACTGTTACGGCCACTCCTTGCTTATTTTCGAAGAATGCCTCTGGACCAAAATCCGCACCAAACAGTGACTCCTTCTGGGTGTATCGGCTTTTCAATGTATGCGTGCGGGTTTTATGTGCCCCAAGTGCGAAAATATTGTTGTTTACATTCCCGCCAAGATCAAAATGAGCTTCATCTGAAAAGATGATTTTTTTGGCAAAATCGGCATCGGATTTTCAAAGTATGTAATGTCGCAATATTTCTCAGCGTTGTTCAAGCGTATATACAACCATATTCGTTCAGCGGAAAAATAAAACTAATTATCTGTCAAATCAGACATGAGCTAAGTGTTACCATTCATGAAATAAGCACTAGTTGAAAAAAAAAAACGTTAGATGGCGGAGCCTTTAGTACCGAATCCAAAGGGCTAAGTTGGAAAGCGTTTTTCATTGCAGTATATTTAATCTCAGAGGACGAATAGACGAATTTCTCGAGAAAGAAAAGCTTACCACCACGCCACCGTCACCGGGCGGGGTTAAACTAGTAATAGAAGCTATCTTTTCACAAACAATCATTTGAACCGACGAGACGGAGATTTTGTGTTTATATTGTGTTTTTTCATACAAGCCACAATATTAAAGACGCAATTTTTTTTTTTTTTTTATAAATATAATTTATAAATATAATAAATTAAATAATTAAAATAAATATAAATTTTTTATAAAAGATATCAAACTGCGATTTGTTAATGGAGTAACCCAATCAGAATCAGCCCTCGTAACAAATTGTAGAAAAGGACTATAAAAACATAAAACATTGGTAATCCTTCCTTTCAGTATTGCCATAGTCAGATAAAAACTGTTTTAAAGGAACATGGATTTGAATAAAATATCGTCATAACTCAGAATTAATATTTCTTTTAGTAATATGTAAGTCATACACACAAAATAAGGGGCCTTACACAAATATGGCATTGAATAAATAACAAGAACCTACTGCAATAAAATTGTATTCGGTGAGATTAACCCTCACAGGCCTTTCTTTAAATTTATAACTTTCGCCCTGGTAATAAATGTCTTCAAGATTTTTAATCAGAACATTTACTTCACCAGGTTCCTACACCCAAGTCAGAAAACCCGCACAATGTTTTCTCATAAAATACAAATTATGGTAATACCAGCTGCGAATTAGTCCATTTCATCCTATCTAACCTTCTCCGATCATTAAAAAAGATGAATGCAATAAAAATAAGAAAAGATTTGAGAATGTACGCTACGGAACAAATAATAACCGCTGAACTCTCACTATGATTTTTAATATCACGAAGCAGTTTCAATAAAGAAAGAAAAAAAAAAAAATAAACTGAATTATCCGCTCCTACGTGTATTAAAATGCAAAACCTATTTCAAAGTAGAAAAAAAAAGCAAGAAAACCATCAGATTTGTCGCTTGAGATGACTTTCGTTTCCACAACAAAAACCGTTCTCTTGTAAGAAATAACAGGTTGCCGCAATGTAGTTAATGGCCAAGTGATTCTTCAAGTGACTTTAAGAATTTATTTTCCTCTCTTTGTTTTTCGATTGTGTAGTTTTAATGTGGAAAAGAATGTCGTACTAAAGCGCGTTGAGTTGCGTGTTACCTACATAAAGAGATGAAGACAAATAACAAAATAAACTTTCATTTTTATCCGTAAAAAAAAAAACGAAAACAAAAGCATCACATTTTGTTCAAAGTAATTGTAAGAGACTTACAGGGTGTTTGGTAAAGGCAGGAGTTATCAAAAAGAGGAGTTTGTTTTATTACACAAAATTTCAGCATAATAGATGAAGACATTCTCTTACACTCCTCCAGAATTCAGTGGTGCCCTTGACATAGAGTTTAACATGCGTGCTTGTAACGTCGGAGTTTTAGGCCCAAACTCTAGAAACATAAAATTTTTTGTCACGGGTATCGGCGCCTTTCGCAAGGAATTGGCAGACCTCCGAGGATGACTACGCTGCCATGAAAAACGTCACCTAATTAAGCCGTTCGGAATCGGCAAAAATGTGTTGGTCCCTTCTCTTCCCGAGAAGACATGTTTAAATGAAATACGTTGGGCTCCAAAGCTCTTTGAGTTCTGTTGTGCCACAATAAACACATTTCTTTGAAAATCGTCAAAGAGTGTTGAGTTTTAAGATGACTAAATTTATATTCACCATTCTCGTTTCTATAATCGAAATTGAAATATTGAAAACCTCGTAAGTTTTATTATACTTGCGAACTCATCACTTATCATGGCATTTTGTCGAATCCTTGTTTTTTTTTTTTTTTTTTGTGTTGCTATTTTTCAAACACCCTTTGAACTTAAGTCATGCCAGTTTCAATGGGCGTATAAATGACCGCAATAAAATGTTCAATTTAGTTAATTTGCTGATAACAAAAGTTATTTTCCAAACCTTATCGTGTGTTTCGATGGCCCATTAGACTCATTAGCCTTTGGGGAATTATTTGGTCAGTGGCGAAAAAAACTTCGGTGTTAAATTTTGAAACAAAATCGTCAAACCCATGCCTATCCCTCCGCTCAAAAAACAAAATGTATATCTAACCCTCCTACTGATCCATTGTTTATTTTGGTCTCACACAATCAGTTAATGCTGTGCTGGTGTTGTTTTTTTTTTAAGTTGAAACTTCAAGTGCGGGAATATAAATACACAAACGACTGTAACATCCTTAATAAAGAACGAGAATGGTGTTTAAAGAACCATCAGTCTATCTGTGCCCATCTGCTCTGATGGATCTTGTTCTGTTTAGGTAATGGGGGGAAAACTAGAGTAGCTACACATGAGGTGCTAGACATGAGACAGAGAGACTATGGAGGGAACCGCTGAGCCACTGCCACCGCCGACATTTCAACACGCACATGCAATGAAATAATATGGGGAGAATCTTATAATTAAAATAATGCACACTTACTCAAGTACGTATTTCCTGTGTTCTTGAATCATGTATAGTGTGATGTGAAGAAGTGCCAGACGAGAACATAATATGCAACTGAATTTGATACCTTTTAACTTTACCTCCAAGCCTTTATTTGTTTCTGGAAATGTAGGAGAGCCCGCAATGATTTAATGGAACGCACTGTCAAAAATATGTATTAGAAGACTTTTTTGAAATATAAAACCGCCACTTTGTCAAAAGACAAATTTAGTAAAAGAGGAGTGTGCTTTTGACATGATATATTGTCAGTTACCATTACACGTTCAGTATCAGGAGACAATTTCTACAAAGGGTCCCCGACGAGACGTTGAAGGAGCTTTGATTGATGTGTGTTTTTAAATGAAAGTGTCTTCGAATGAAGGGTCGATTTCCTTTCGCTTTTGAAGAAGCATTTTCATCTCTATTTTCTGATTTATATTTTTGCCATAGCCCATAGGTAGTAAGTATCAAATGTTTCCACAAAGATCGAGACAAAGTCCCGATTGTGGTGATTTGACACTAAATCGCTATATAATTAGATTATTTCTAGAGAGCGCAAATTAATCAACACCATGAATCCAAGATGAGACTCTAGTGCTCCTTGAAGGGTGAAAGGTACCATCTCGATGGTTCTTTTTTAAAAATCAGTGAAAGATTTTATTCTCTTGATAATAATTGTCAAATTGTCGCGAATGAGGCGTAGCAGTTATGAGAGCCTCTGAAGTGGTATATTACATGGAAGGTCGAAGTTTGATTCTCATTAAGTTTCAAATTCCAGGTATCGCCGCTCAAAATGAATTGGCAAGTTTTCCAAGAGCAACACTTCGATGAAAAATGCTTTTCTGGCAGCACTGTTTTTGTTGTGAGCCATTTTATTTATCTTTATAGTATGAACTGCCATTTTATTATGGACCGAAAGATTTCTTAAGTTATATGTATTTTGCAAAACATGAAATGCATTACGCACTTCCCTTTAATTGTCGACACAATCGTTCGTCAAAGCAATTAATTCAATAAACAATGGATCGTTTTCGCACCACATTTACTCATCATTTAAGACATCGGCGCGGCGTCGTATAATGCGCACCGAAAAAGCTTTTTCTGCGGAAGGGCACTGCAATCCCCATCTGTGTCTATCCTCGAATCTGTGTTTTCACTTTATAAGAATTTGGCGGAAAGATCATGGTTTGATGGCTTACAAAATCACACTCATGTAAGAATTGTAGCTGCACGATCACCGGTCACAGTGTACACTCTGTGAAATGAGTCAAAGCGAGTGTATTTTTAATTCCGATTTTCACACAAAATTTTGTTCAACGATGAAAACAGTTCTTTGTCGAATGGCTAGTTCAATAAGCAATACTGCCTCATTTGGATTGTGGATAATGCTCAAGACAATGTTGACACGATGTTACATCTTGAAAAACGGGCAGTTTGAGTTCTTAATGGGCTGCGGAAATTATTTATCCTTCCTTCTTTTAAAACGATGCCGGCCAGAGAGCTATAGTCAATGTCTTTTTCGACGCTGAATTGAATATCTTTGATGAAGGGGCGCTGAAGTTTCACCAAGACGGCGAAACATGGCTCAACACATCCCGTGCTAAAATTTATTTCTTAAAGGAAAGTTAAAGCATAATTTATCGTTTTCAACATTTGAGTCGGTGAATTTACACTATAGACTATTTTCTCTGGGGTGTGTGAAATCGCTACAACAATAATTCGCAGACAATTGACGACTTTGTAAACAACTTTCCCCGCATAACCTTCCGATATACGACCACAAATGCAGCAAAGAGTGATCAAAATTTGAACCTCAAGAGTAGACTATATCGGATCTTTCTAAAAGTACAATTAATACAGTTAATCTGTGATTTATTTCATTTCATAGTTTTTTACCTCTAAAAAAATTACAAACATTTTCAAATCAGTTTTCACTACATTAAGATACTTAGATCTTCTCTCTTGAAATATAACATTGTCTATAACAAAACGATGATTTCAAATTAAACTTTTATCTTTCGTTTCTCTATTTTTGGTTACCATTGGCGGTTGTTTGGATAAATTCTTTTTTTTAATGGTTAACATTAACATAGGGTAATAAAAACAGCCAGTTCAAACCAAAATGTTCTTATTCATTCATTAGACATTAACAGCTTGTTAAGAATGTAATTAAATGAGCCGTTCAGAAATAAAAAAATTATAAGAGTATTGGCTCGGCTTGGCAGGGATATAAAATTTAAATCATAATTTATGATTATTCGGATCTTTGTGAATGAAAATCCCACCGCAACCAACTCGACGAGATATATATAGTGTTTTTGGTATATGGTCACACTAATGATTTTTTTACTTGTAATTGCTGCCGTCTCTGAAGCATTACTGGCAAAAGATGTTAAGGACTGATAAAACTTTTTGGAGAATGTAGATATTTCTCTTGTTTTCTTTAAATGAGGCTTTCACTGTTGTGATCTCTTGTACCAGAACTGCCGAGCTTGTCTTGTTCACCAAGTCACAAATTTGCAATTACAAGCGTTTTTTAACAGAATTTGTGATTTTTTTTTGGTGTTGTTTGATAAATTTGTTGTTTATAATTTTTCAGTTGATTTTTTCAAAGGGAAATTTGTACGAAAATTTGCTTCTCTGTTTCACCAACACAAAATTAAAGTTGTAATCTACTAGTAACAAACTTGTTAAAATTAAACTATTCCATTTCACCAAAGATCCAAAAATTGATTTTAAAAATTTGTTTAGCTTTTGAGAATATTGTGCAAGTTAACGATTACTTGTAGTTTTTCTTACAAGTCTGTTTTTTCAGAGTGTTGACAAACGTATTTTTGAGCCCAAAGCACAGCGTCATAGCAGCCAAAGAGGTGATATTTTAACAATAGGCGTGTTTTTTTCACAAGGATGTTATGTACATAACATGATATGCAAAAAAAACGCTTCGTTTTTTTTTATTTGTGGGTTGGTGTTCTCGATCAGTTGTCAAACTAATAAAAGGCAACAAATGATTTTTTTTTGCCAAATTCGCACAAAAACGCAAAAACTGTTTGTTAAAAACCTAAAGCAATTGTATAGAGTGGAAAATAAGAATGTTCCGTAGTGAAATTAATGCAGGTAAACAATTTTTTTTGTCTGTTTTTTGTTAGTTTAGAAACGTCAAAAATAGGTCCGTTCACAAAGGTAACAAAGAATTTATCTTGACTCTGTTTACATGCTGGGGTTGAGTTTATATGAGATTGTGATTTTTGTTTCAAACGAAATAAACTATTAATAATAAGAAAGTACAACCATTTTTATGGCATACTTAACAATTAGCTTTGGAAAAAATGTTAACATTCACACAAAAATGTGAAAAGATATATGCAAAATGTGCTTTCAGTCACTAAACAGACCCTTTTTAATTGCTATTACGTTGTTTTATGTATCTTATTTACAAATCTAACTCTTGAAATCAATGAAATTCTAAATATCTAAAATTTTCTGCAACTAAATTGCGGAGTGTAAGGGTGGGCATATGATTTTATTCAGTTACACATTTGTGAACAGACCCTTTGCCACCCATTTTGCTTTTGTTCGAGATACATGAAAGTCTCTAGACGCACCAACATTAAAAACTGAAAAGTCGAAAAACTCATTCGATACTCGACTAAACGTCAAAAATCTATCCCCGACCAAATCTTAACCATCCTTTTATCCATAACATTGGTTGTCGGGGATGTTGTTTTTGCTTTGCATGTAAAATGATGTTATGTATATAACAGTCTTGTGAAAAAAACACGCCTAATGTTTTGCTTATTTATGTTGATGTTTTCAACACAACGTTTAACAATATTTTGCAGAAACAGACTTGATCTACATGTTATTTTTGAACTCGGTGCAACCGGAGCTTTGAACATTTGTGTACAGTTTTTTTTCTAAAATTATCAGCTTTTATCACAAGTTTGTGAATTAAAAACTTGTAGTCGGTGAAACAAAAAACTTGATTAAAAATTAGTAGCTGTAAGTAACAAGTAAAATTTTGTTGCTTTAACTTTAATTTTGGCGAAATAGGCCAATGATAAATTCAACGCGTTCACCTCACCTTACCTACGCTAAGTAATTGTTGAAAGTCTTGACTCGTGGCCCACTACTTACTAATGTCATTTGTTCTATTCTGGTGCCCGATTGCTCAAAATTTTGTTTTAAATACTCACATTGCTTCTGATTCGATTGAACTAGGTCATACCTGCGACCAAATGAAACATCTTCATCTAAGTTCCCGTCAACTTACTCTCATAATTTTTGTATGCAGTCCAACACTGAAAATCGTATCCTAACTGGAAATAAGTTGAGTATAGGATACGCTACGGATGAGGATTGACTGATTATGACTTTGAATAAATCAGATCGAGGGAGCCGAGCCTACTATGTGACTCGGTTCTACAATAAAAGTGTTTGAAAACTTAAAATTGATCCTTTGTAATTCTTAAGGACGTTGGTATAAATGGGAGACTTAACCAAAACTAGGAAATTTTTGACGAAAGCAGTTGGAAGAATTCAAATTCGATTCTACTTTCATTCTCATTGACATTTCAAAGTAGAATCAAAAATAACTTTCGAATCGTTCGAAAATAGAACAAAATAGAGTTGCATGCTTGGCTATAACTCGCTCTTAAGGTGCCAGTAAACAGTATGTAAAATAGAACAATACAAAAACAAGCAGAGAGCGAAAATTACTCCCCTCGCTGTTTTTTAATCGAATATAAAGAGTAATCAATTCATTTGAAAGTCGTCAACAGAGTTTCTTTGATTTATTGATACTCAAGAAATCAAACCTATTTAATATCCAAAGTCTTAAAACCTTTTGTACCTACATTTATTCTTATTTGAAGGCAGCTGAATGGATTAAACTTTCTTTTTGTAGGTATAAGGCTTGTAGTTTGGGGTGGACGCACAAGTCTCTCATGTCATATATTAGTGGTGCCGAATTAATTTGGGGATATTTTTTTTATTTTCAACTGACACTCGATTCTATTGATCGCTTATCTAACAGCCCGATTCTGTCCAAAATCACTGATGCCTCACAACTTTCGAGTAGAGTTAGGTCTCAACAGGTCACAATGTTGTGACTTTTGACTTTTAAGCAGAATCAGGCTGTATGTCTTCGTAAAAAAAAGTTTGTTAAACCTTGCACAAGTTCTAAAAACAGTAACTTAAACATATTTATTTCACCTGTCGCGCAACACCACCGCACCTACATGTTTCTTAACTTATGAAACCAGCAGGTTATGCGTTCTACGATTCACTCCAATGCACAACCACACTGTTGTTATAAAATTATATAAATTGGTTGTTGTTACGGATGAGAGTTTGCACGTCAATCTTCCATTGATCCATTTAATCCATTATTTACTATTCTCTAAAGCCACTCTTAAATTGTCGTTGCAAGTCTGATAAAACTACAAAAACAACACTCCCCGTTCTGGTCAACCGAAGAGCTTTAAGTTCACCTTTGATTCAATTCTAATTAAAAAATTCCACTGGAAAATTAATTTTTTTTTGCTCATTTTACAATGTACATGTACATATTGTTGTTTATTTTTTTTTTTTTAATTTTCAACAACAAACAAAAGATATTCATTAGCACGAACAATATGATTTGCTATTTTGCTTTGCTTCGTATACGCCATCGCTTAGTGATAGTGACATAACATAACTGCTTTATTGTTCATTTTGCACAACCATTTTTGTGTCTTGCATCCGAAACGGAATATAATTTCGTGATGTCATGCGTCGAGTGTAGGTATTGATTTCTCAGTGAGAGAAGTTGCTTTGTTGACGTTTGCCAAAACGGAAAAAATAAACTGCATTGAGGTACAATTTTTTGGCATTGATTGTCAGTCTTTTGTAGGGAGTGCCGGCGACTTTAAAATTTTTGAAGTGACTCGGATACTCATGTCTTCATTCGATTGCGGTCTTCTTATTGTTTCGATTTACTTTTCTGCGATTTGTTGACAGAAGACATTTTGTTTTGTGTATAATTTTGTGTTGTGTTTGTTGACGCGACAGGGCAAACACCCCATTAGAAAGAGGCACTGCCCTTTATCTCTTAAAGTGCCAACCCTTGCTCGCGCAGACAAGGCTAAATGTCTGGTCTGGGAATATTCTAATCGGTTATCGAATTTTTTTTTGCATATACGTTAACGTATTCCAGCTAGTAAACCGTCTGTGCGTGTGCGGGTGCTGTTGCAGACGTGTCTGTCAGAGCTCGGAGGGAATATATTTATAACCAAAGAGCTAACCAAGTCGTAATACCTATCAGTTTTCGTAAAGAGGGTGGAAGTGAAGAAACATTCGTGTATTGCGTGGAAAGCGTGCTCAAAAAGCAGGTGTAAGTGCGGCTGGAATAAGCCCAGACATCTGGCAACAGTGTAGATAGTAGTTATTGCAAATACCTTTGTTTTCATACGTACCTACATATATATCTGCCATGTGTCAGAAGTGGATCTCGTGACAGTGGCTATTCATTATTTAATTATTCCTCATGCTCGACCAATGGTTTGTCTTAATTATACTACCAACAACTTTATTACAAACAAAACATTTTAAGGAGGGGCAGTAGTAACTGGTAAGTCAGTTGCATTATTGCTTATTTATTGCTGTTAAGCCGAAATTTAGCTGGCCAAAGTTAAAGGTGCGTCAGAATTTGTCGGCATTTTTGTGGTTGTTGTTGGAAAAGTTTTCTGCATGACATTTTAATAGCCCATAAACGAAAGGACAGAATTGTGTTACAGCGTTCATTACAAATGAATATTTGTTAAAGTCGAGCTAAGCAATTAGCATACAGAACGTCGCGTCGCTGTGAAGAAGGACAAAATGGTAGTACAATGACTCTCCGAGGGCATTGGCATTAAGACTGCTTAATTGAGGAAAGGACTTTGCGCGAAAATGAGACTCGAAGGATTTGTCTATTACTTGAAAATAAGTCACTTCTCACTTGGCTCTTAGGTTTGAAGGCTTCTGAAACGATCAGGCTTAGGAAGAGTTTGAATTGAAGTCACTTTGCCTGACCGTTTTTTTTTTTTTTTTGTTGTCGTTTTTTGTGGTGATGTTAGTTTATCGGTTGTTTTACTTATACTTAAGCTATTAGTCAGGCATATTATTGCTTACACTCCTCTGCCTCGCTTTCAATAAATAAAACTTTCTTTTTATGCAACATTATCATATAAATGCGTTGACTTATTTTCTTCAAATTGTTTCGGTGGGTATCATCTTCATTTAGTCAGAAGAGGATAATTCAAACTATTATTCTCCCTGCAAAACGGCTGCCTTTAACATCTCTATACCAGCATAATCGATTTTTAATTGCACAGCATGCGATGTACACAGATGAAGCGCTAATATCAATTTCCAAAGCAAATTGTTTACTTATCTAACTGAACAATCATGCCTTCCTTATATCCGCACTAACAAAGAGACCAAAACAAAAAACACCATTAAACCGAAACCAGCATCATAGCCAACCAAACTATGTATCACTATCGTCTGCATATTTGTGGTTGAAGTTGGAATGAACGCCAAGCTGGATGTCGCACCCGCATTAACACTATGAAAATATTTGCTCAATGTTAAGACTTCAGAGGCACAACTTCCTTTTATCGTCTCGTCATCGTCAGTCGTTACTAAAATGCTGTCATTAAATACGAACAAATATAGTTGTTGGTACATATAAGTAAGTGGAAGCGTAACGAATTCGGAAGGGACGCTGGATGGCACTTAAACCTCGCTTTGTTTAGTGCGTTTTGTGTGTGAAGATTTAATGACTTCTTCCATCCAGTTGAAGGCGTTTAAGTTGGTTTTTGTCTACCAATGCGTTGAGTTGATGAAAGTCGCTGGTTAGGGTGAGAGTTTTGCTATGTTTTCTTTGGAATTCAAATTGAAGTAACACTCCGCGGCAATAAGTTTAGTACAACATGAGTACATTTCCTGCTATTGGTACCTACTGTACGACAAGTTAATCGTTTAAAATAAAAAAAAAATCTGTCTGTCAATTGGCTTATATCGTATCCTATTGAAAAGGAAGAAAAGCCGGGAATGGAATCGTCCGTAACTAAGCTAGAGGAATATATGTAGTTATTTTTTTGGCCCTATAATTACTGGTTTCTCTATTTCGTCAAGTTTTTGATAAGCTTTGCTTAAGGATGGGTCTCTTTACGCATGTTACTGACGCCTGCATGAAATGAAATCTAACTGAATGTGTGTGGCTTTTTTGCAAAAAATCTTGATTAGTACCTATTCCGGTGAGTAAATTCGATTTATTTTGAGGTTCCCGGAAATACTTGAAACTATAACCTAATGTTCTAGGACCTAATTACTAATAATAGTAATTAGTAATAAAAATAAATAAATAGGGTGGCGCAACAGAGCGAAGAGCCCCTGGGCCTAGCGCATTTCTCACAACCATGCCTTGAGAGGGAATGGAGGGGACCTACAATTTTCTGCCGGTTCCGAACGGCTAATTGAGAAAGCACTTTTCATGGCAATGAATTTACTAACGGAGGTCTTGCCAATTCCTCGCGAAAGGTGATACCCGTGGAAAAACATTTTTGCCTCTGCTGGGATTCGAACCTCGAACCTCTGGATTTGCAGGTGGACATGCTAACCATCACGCCACGGGTACCACGTGATCGAGTAATACGTGCCTGAATTATTTGAGTTTGGCATTACTTCTGACGTTATCGAGCACTTTAGTACCACAATTTGACATTCTTTCATCAGCATTTGAACGAATTGAAATTGTGAGGATGCTTTTTGTCAAAGGCTGAGGTATGCTCAGCGGATCCAGAGTCTTCTAAAGAAGCAGCAAAACTTTAGATTATTGAAGCTAGTTTATTACCGATAATATAAATAGTTTAGGTTTATACATTTCATACAATGTTTTATAATTTTAATTCATGTTTCTATTTCTATGTCTCTCTTGATATGGGTAGATTCCGTGCCTCTTCGGGCGAAGTTTCGCTTGGGTTTCGGCTGGGATGTGGTCTAGTCCGGAATTCACGACCAGATTCTTGAATTGGTCTTCGGGTCAATCGGATGAAGATTGGGTCTTGGGACACTCGGATTGTGGTCTCCTGTCCTGGGTTATGGGTTTCCAGTTCTTGGGCTTGGATCAAGGTTTCCTGTCCTGGGTTATATGTGTCCAGCTCTTGGTCTTGGATTACGAGTAACGTTGGTTCTTGGTATCTCTCTCTTCGTAAGGTAGATTCTGTAAGGATACTAGAAGGAGGGGGTTAATGGTCGCTCTGAGGTAGCAGGAGCCACTAAATTCACAACGAGGTAGCGTTGGACACTAAATTCACAACGAGGTAGCGTTGGACACTAAATTCACAACGAGGTAGCGTTGGACACTAAATTCACAACGAGGTAGCGTTGGACACTAAATTCACAACGAGGTAGCGTTGGACACTAAATTCACAACGAGGTAGCGTTGGACACTAAATTCACAACGAGGTAGCGTTGGACACTAAATTCACAACGAGGTAGCGTTGGACACTAAATTCACAACGAGGTAGCGTTGGACACTAAATTCACAACGAGGTAGCGTTGGACACTAAATTCACAACGAGGTAGCGTTGGACACTAAATTCACAACGAGGTAGCGTTGGACACTAAATTCACAACGAGGTAGCGTTGGACACTAAATTCACAACGAGGTAGCGTTGGACACTAAATTCACAACGAGGTAGCGTTGGACACTAAATTCACAACGAGGTAGCGTTGGACACTAAATTCACAACGAGGTAGCGTTGGACACTAAATTCACAACGAGGTAGCGTTGGACACTAAATTCACAACGAGGTAGCGTTGGACACTAAATTCACAACGAGGTAGCGTTGGACACTAAATTCACAACGAGGTAGCGTTGGACACTAAATTCACAACGAGGTAGCGTTGGACACTAAATTCACAACGAGGTAGCGTTGGACACTAAATTCACAACGAGGTAGCGTTGGACACTAAATTCACAACGAGGTAGCGTTGGACACTAAATTCACAACGAGGTAGCGTTGGACACTAAATTCACAACGAGTTAGCGTTGGACACTATTTACTTACCTAGTCTTGGTTTCTGGACTCTGCTGTTGCGCTGCCGGTACCGGAGTGAATTTTCCTGTATTCCACTGGCTGCCTTATACACCTTTTGGTAGCAAGTGAATGTGAGTTGTACCGGTCAGTGAAATGACACTCCACGTGGAGTCCATGATAAGTCGCTGGTGGTGTTGTTGTTGTATGCTATCGTCATCCATAGCATTGCCTGTGTTGGTATATGCATTTTCCGTTGGCATTGGTGTTGTTGGTGGCAAATATAGAATGAGTCGTGTGTACATTGGTGTTGTTGGTAGCAAAATGTAATGGGTCATTACACTCCCCCCTTTCTTTCATAGACGAGAACCTTCTCGTCTGTACGGAGACATCGGTGAAAATATAGGCTATGGTGTTTGGACCATTCCCCCGAGCGTAGTGTTGGTGTGTACGTTCCTTATTTGTCTTTTTCTTACTTGAAAAAAAAAATTGCGGGACTAAATTAGGTAACTTCACTTTCTTTATTATATATATATATACATTTTCATATTTCTCTGTATATATTTTTTTTTTTTTTTTTTTTTTTTTTTTTTTTTTTTTTTTTTTGAACAAAAACAATTCTCTTACTGAATGTAAACAACTAAAAATTTTCCTTACTGAATGTAAACAAACTAAAATTTTTTCATAACGGATAATAATGATCTCCTAACGTCTCAGGAGTTCTACCTTCCTTTGATCTTGATACGTCAGGATTGCTTGTCGGTTGGCGATTTTGACGACGACTGTTCCAAACGGTTGCTTGATGGTGAAGCGTTGCCTCTTTGAACCGGGTCGGTATAATGGATGCTTCACGATGTTGATGCCTGTAAATGGGTTGGTTGGGCTGGCCGCCGATTCTTTGTTTGAGCTGCTCGGGGTGCTTGAAGTGGAGTTACGGCGGATCTGGTTTGAGCTGGAAACCGTTTGTGACCGTCGTCGATCTTCATCCATGTCGACAGTTGGCATGCTCCTTCCCGGGGTTGGTGGTAGGTCGCCGCCGTAGGTGGGAGATGGGCTATCGCAGATTAAAATCGGGGAACCTGGTGGTGTGGGCCTGAATGTTGATTGATTCTCGGTGGTCTCAGCTACTGGGGTTGTATCCTCACTTGTACCACGTGTTGCCCATTTTTGCTCCGCCAATTGCCTCATCTCCCGGATGGCCATCATCTGGTCTGCGATTGGTAAAGGTGGCCGAATTACCACCACGGATTCCACATGGATGGGACTGCGTTCTGGTTTGGCTGGCCGGAGACACGGTGGCTTCATCTTCGCTGGCACACTGCTTAGCCTTATAAAGGGCGATGTGGCTGCTCCATCGGGTGCGGGCTTATCGGTGACCTTCGTTTGCTCTTTAGTGTTCGGTTTTTTATTTATTTTACGCGTCACTTTTCGTTTACTACTTGCTGCGTTCATGGCTGCTGAATGACTGACCTCTTCGTTGGTCTGGTAGGCTTTTATATCTTGCACATGAGCTCGACATTCGTCTCTCCTTTTCTTATTTTTATGTTGGTCTCCTTCCCTCTGTAGCACGACTATAACAGGGGAAATAAACTTCATCACACGATATGGTCCATCGTATTTGGGTGCAAGCTTTTCGGCGAAATAATTTACCCCTGACGAGAGTACTCTGTTCCTCTTATACACTCGCTCGCCAATGCTCGGTTTCCACGGCCGCCTTCGTAAGTTGTAGTGCTTACCTTGTCTCTCTGCCGCTTTTTCCAAGTTCAGTTTGACTAGCTGGTAGAGGGCTTTCATTCTTTCCTGTCGAAGAGATAACGAGTCAGTTGTGGGTCCGTTGAGTGCAGGGGGGATATCGGGGTCCTTTGGTCCTCGGATTTCCCTTCCAAAATTGAGTAGGGCGGGGGAGAAACCGGTTGATGTATGCTGGCTCGTGTTTATGGCGAAGGTGAATTCGGGGAGGTGTTCATCCCAAGTGCGGTGGTTTTCTTGTACAAATTGCGCTATCATGATTTTGATTACACGATTAACGCGTTCGGTGGGATTCTCTTGAGGGGTATAGGGGGCGGTTAGGCGTTGTTGAATGCCTACGTCATCTAAAAATTCTTTGAACGTTTGACTAATAAACTGGGTGCCATTATCCGAAATGATAATTTTTGGTACCCCGAACCGTGTGAAGACTCTTTCCCGAAGAGCTTTGATGACTCCGTTCGTGGTGGCTGCCCGGAGTGGTACGGCTTCCACCCATTTGGTAAACTTGTCAACCATGACCAGCATCATGGTATTACCTTTCATTGACCTTGGCAGTGGTCCAACGAAGTCTATGCATAGCACCTCCCATGGTCCTTCCACTGCCATGGTGTGCATCTGACCACAAGGTTTTTGTTGGGGTACCTTGTATTGATTACATTTAATACATTGGCCGACGTATTTGGCCACTTCCGCTTTCAGTCCAGGCCAATAATGATGTCGGGCAATTCTTTCCGTGGTCTTGGCCATTCCTAGATGTCCGGCAGTGTCTAAATCGTGGTTATTCTGGAGTACTTCCCGTCGCTTATGTTTAGGAACACATAGTTTCCATTCCGTGTTAGGGTCGCTAAGTGGGTTCCGGTTGTGAAATTTCCGGAACAGTTGGTCACCTTCGAGCCGATAATCAGGGAAGCGGTTCGGATGCTGGGATACTAATTGCTGTTGTCGGAGGATCCAGTCTACCTTCGAATCCACGCTGGCCGCCAAGAAGTCAACAGTGGTGATGGGTAGGGGATCCCTGGACAGTGCGTCGGCCACTACATTTAAAGAGCCTTTACGGTATTGTATGTCAAAGTCATACTGCTGGAGCTCGATTGCCCAACGGGCCAATCGCCCGGAGGGATTTTCCAGTGAATGGAGCCATTTGAGGGAATGGTGGTCGGTTAGAACCGTGAAGTGGTATCCTTCCAAGTAAGGCCGCAACTTCCTGATTCCCCATAGTATGGCCAGGCATTCCTTCTCCGTGACCGTGTACTTTTTCTCAAGCTCTGTCAGCGTGCGGCTGGCATATGCCACGACCTTCTCCTGGCCTTCTTCCTTCTGGGACAGGACTACCCCGAGGCCGTAGTCGCTAGCGTCAGTTTGTAGCGTAAAAGGTTCGTTGAAATTCGGGCAGGTTAAAACGGGAGCTTCCGTAAGTTTCCCTTTCAGCGCATTGAATGCTTCCTCTTGCTCGGCTTGCCACGACCATCCCTGATTCTTCTTCAACAGTTTGGTCAGTGGGGACACTACCGTGGAGAAGTCTTGGATGAATCTCCGATACCAGGATGTTATACCTAGCACTCGTCGCAGTTCTCTGACATTGGTGGGGGCTTTTAACTCCCTCACCGCTGCTACTTTGTCGGGATCAGTGTGGATGCCCTGTCGGCTCACCACATGCCCTAAATATTTTAATTCTGGCTTACAGAACTCGCATTTTTCGGAATTTATTTTTAAGTTGGCTCCTCTCAACCGTTCAAAAACTTTAGCAAGGTGCCCAAGGTGATCATTGAAGGTCTTGCTAATGACAATGATGTCATCTAGGTATGCAAATGCATACTCTTCCATATCAATACCAATTACCTGGTCTAGTACCCGCTGGAAAGTTGCCGGGGCTGAATGTAATCCAAATGGCATGACCCTCCATTGGAATAATCCACGTCCGGGCACGGTAAAAGCCGTATAGGCTCGGGATTCATACTCTAAGGGGATTTGCCAATAACCTTGTTTCAGGTCAATGGTCGAGATGAATTTGGCTCCTCGTAGCTTGTCGAGGATTGCCTGGATTTGGGGAAGCGGGTAAGCATCTTTGACTGAAATCTCATTCAGCTGGCGATAGTCGATGCACAGTCTCCAGGAGTTGTCCTTCTTTTTTACTAACACTATCGGGGAGCTAAATGGACTCTTGGATGGTTCGATTCTTCCATTTTCCAATAACTCATCGATTTCTTGGTTGATGACCTTCTGCATAGCAGGATTCCTCGGGTAGTATCGTTGTTTGAATGGTTGATCGGTTGTGAGTCGGATTCGATGGGTAGCGACGTTGGATGGTCCTTCTAGTTTTTCAAACTGTGGTAACTCCTTGGCCAAAAATTTGCCTAGAGCGTCCTTATCTCCACTAGGCAACTGCACATTGTTAACCAGGGTGCAGATTGGTTCACTAAAGGGGCGCGGTATGTTGCGGTTCGTCAATGGTTCTCCTGCTAGGGTGATAGAGAACTTCGCCCGGTCTAGTATGTCAACTCCCAATATGGCGTCCTCCGCTAATTCGCTCAAAAAGGTTACCTCTCCTTCTACTGGCCCTCCTTTCAGATTGAACCTTATGGAGTAGTGCTCCCGAGTAACAACCGGATTGCCATTAGCCAGCTGGACTTCACGTCTTTGATATCGAACGGGTAGTCTGAGGGATCTTAATTGGTTCCGTAACGCTGGGCCAACGAAAGACTTGGTAGAACCCGTGTCCACGAGGGCATTGAAGATCTGTCCTCCCATTTTTATGGGGACGAAATATCGGGGATCATACCAATGGGACGGAGTCGGGTTGGGTGGTTGCCGTGGTTCTACTACGACTGCTGGCTCTAAGTGAATTGGCTCAGCGATCAGCCGGTGAGGTGTCTGCTTATGGTGAGGTGCCCACTGAGCAAAGGGTCGGTATCTCTTCAGCCACCATCGGTTACGGTGACAAACCAAGGTACATGGCTGTCCGCGGGTTACGGCCTTCTGAACAGGCTCTTGGGCCTGTGGTGATTCAGGTGTAGCAATTTTGAGGACAGCCAATCTGGGCTGATTCCTTTCCTCGTGCCTGGTATACCGTGCTCCGTTGCCTTCCGTTCGGTTTTCCGCGACTCCCAAAATGGCGGATGGTCGAGTGTTCCAGTTCTGGGTGGATTGAGGATGGCGTTTGCAAGGACAGTCTTTGGTTAAACGCCCATCCTCCCCGCAGTTTGAACAAAACAACCGAAAAGGTCGGTGGCAGTTCCTCTTCTGGTGTCCCCTTTGCTTGCAGTTCCAGCAATGCGTGTTACGGTCATATGGTACCGATATTGCACCAAATTGTGCTCGGGGTGCTGGAGGTGGAGCTAAGGCTGGCTTTACGTTCTTTTCTTCATTCTTAACATACTCATACTCCTCGGCCAAGTCAGTAAGTTCTCCCAACGTCTGGAAATCTTTCCTTCGTACGAAAAGCCGGTATTCCGGTCGGAGGCTATCGTATATTCGATCCACGTTGTCTTCCTGACTCATCTTGGGATGTTGCCGAATGAGATATTCCATAGCACGGATGAAATCTCTGGCCTTCTCCCGAGGTCCTTGTTTCTTCCGCCAGATTTCCTCTTCCAACTTGTGGACGAATCGTGGCGGTAAGAAATAATTGAGGAATGCTTCACGGAACTCTTCCCACGTCTGGAAACTTCCTCGGTGGATTCGTAACCACTCTAGGGCGGAACCTCTGAAGATTTCCGGGAAAGTCCGGAGGATGTGTTCTGCAGGTATGGAGTAACAGTGTACCAACTCTTCGAGACGTTCCATAAACTCGAGGGCATTTCCCGAACCGTCGAACTTAAGGCCCCATTTACGGACGGTGTTCATGGTTTCGGCCTCGGGACTTCGGTACATTTTGTATGGACCTGGTTGGTTTATGCTATCGATCTCCGGATAGTGGGTTGGTGAACGCACGGTGGTTGAGCTGGAACTTGTTGCAGGGCCGGCCCCCGTGGTCTGGTGGTACCGTCCTCCTACGGCTGGAGGTACACGTAACTGGAGTTGTGCGCTAGGCTCTTCCGTCGTCTCGGTTGTATTGGCAAGTTGCGGTGATGCTTCGTTTTCATCTTTATACTCACGTTCTTGAACCAACTGCGATATTTCTGTGCACAGGTTCTGTGTCGAACGGTGAGTCCTGGAGTCTTTGATGTACGAGCTCAAGCGGGATCGTAATGTGGACACAGTGCCACTGGTATCCAATCTTTTGGAAGCCATCTTCTCAATGAGTTCCGTCTTCTTGAGCAAGTAGATGGACGCAAGATTTTCTTCGACGTCCATGTCGATATTATTGTCGGTATTTGCCATGGTTCTAAATCACTGGCGGTTTGAAATCTGAGCTTCTCTTTTCTGTTCTTCTGTGGCTCGGTAGTGAGCTCCTCTGATTAGATCGGTCGGTTTCCTCGGTATATACCAGGTCGGTCGATATGATCCCTCAGAGAGTTAGTTCTTCGGAAACGGTCGGTCGGTAAATCTGGATAAGAAGTAACTCCTCTGACTGGATCAATCTGTATTCGGTATGACACAGGTCGGTCGGTATGGACTTCTCAGCAAGTTGATTCTTCTGGAACGGTCGGTCGGTAAATCGGTTAACCAACTTCAAAGAAGTCCCTGCTCGGGCGCCATTTGTGAGGATGCTTTTTGTCAAAGGCTGAGGTATGCTCAGCGGATCCAGAGTCTTCTAAAGAAGCAGCAAAACTTTAGATTATTGAAGCTAGTTTATTACCGATAATATAAATAGTTTAGGTTTATACATTTCATACAATGTTTTATAATTTTAATTCATGTTTCTATTTCTATGTCTCTCTTGATATGGGTAGATTCCGTGCCTCTTCGGGCGAAGTTTCGCTTGGGTTTCGGCTGGGATGTGGTCTAGTCCGGAATTCACGACCAGATTCTTGAATTGGTCTTCGGGTCAATCGGATGAAGATTGGGTCTTGGGACACTCGGATTGTGGTCTCCTGTCCTGGGTTATGGGTTTCCAGTTCTTGGGCTTGGATCAAGGTTTCCTGTCCTGGGTTATATGTGTCCAGCTCTTGGTCTTGGATTACGAGTAACGTTGGTTCTTGGTATCTCTCTCTTCGTAAGGTAGATTCTGTAAGGATACTAGAAGGAGGGGGTTAATGGTCGCTCTGAGGTAGCAGGAGCCACTAAATTCACAACGAGGTAGCGTTGGACACTAAATTCACAACGAGGTAGCGTTGGACACTAAATTCACAACGAGGTAGCGTTGGACACTAAATTCACAACGAGGTAGCGTTGGACACTAAATTCACAACGAGGTAGCGTTGGACACTAAATTCACAACGAGGTAGCGTTGGACACTAAATTCACAACGAGGTAGCGTTGGACACTAAATTCACAACGAGGTAGCGTTGGACACTAAATTCACAACGAGGTAGCGTTGGACACTAAATTCACAACGAGGTAGCGTTGGACACTAAATTCACAACGAGGTAGCGTTGGACACTAAATTCACAACGAGGTAGCGTTGGACACTAAATTCACAACGAGGTAGCGTTGGACACTAAATTCACAACGAGGTAGCGTTGGACACTAAATTCACAACGAGGTAGCGTTGGACACTAAATTCACAACGAGGTAGCGTTGGACACTAAATTCACAACGAGGTAGCGTTGGACACTAAATTCACAACGAGGTAGCGTTGGACACTAAATTCACAACGAGGTAGCGTTGGACACTAAATTCACAACGAGGTAGCGTTGGACACTAAATTCACAACGAGGTAGCGTTGGACACTAAATTCACAACGAGGTAGCGTTGGACACTAAATTCACAACGAGGTAGCGTTGGACACTAAATTCACAACGAGGTAGCGTTGGACACTAAATTCACAACGAGGTAGCGTTGGACACTAAATTCACAACGAGGTAGCGTTGGACACTAAATTCACAACGAGGTAGCGTTGGACACTAAATTCACAACGAGGTAGCGTTGGACACTAAATTCACAACGAGTTAGCGTTGGACACTATTTACTTACCTAGTCTTGGTTTCTGGACTCTGCTGTTGCGCTGCCGGTACCGGAGTGAATTTTCCTGTATTCCACTGGCTGCCTTATACACCTTTTGGTAGCAAGTGAATGTGAGTTGTACCGGTCAGTGAAATGACACTCCACGTGGAGTCCATGATAAGTCGCTGGTGGTGTTGTTGTTGTATGCTATCGTCATCCATAGCATTGCCTGTGTTGGTATATGCATTTTCCGTTGGCATTGGTGTTGTTGGTGGCAAATATAGAATGAGTCGTGTGTACATTGGTGTTGTTGGTAGCAAAATGTAATGGGTCATTACAAAATCAATAAATGGACAGCAGACTGAAAGTGTGCAATTTAAAGCGAATTTTGAAAGAAAAATGGCACTAACTAACTCGATCACTGATGCGGTAATTCGGTCACTGTTTTTACAGATACTTTTGTTCAGTTCCGTTCATTATAAGTAAAGTGTTCATTTGACAGATCAAAAAGTAATGGCCCCTATCACAAGGCCCGTCGCCGTCGTAGCAATTTCGGACTACGAATGTCAAATAGAAATTACTAAAAACATCTTCGTAATGAACGCTTGGCAACAGATATTTGTAACTTGTTAATAACTTTATTATAATAGTAACAAATTTTGTGGCAAAACATTCACTAAAAGGGCGTCTGTGATGCTTCTGTTGTGACATTCGTAGTCCGAAATCGCTACGATGGGCCTTGTGACAGGGGCCAATGTTTCGTTCGGTTTTTTTTTTTTTTGTTGACAGTAGTTTTCTTTGACTTACGACCATTACAGTAGGTGAACCATTGATATACTAATACTACATACGCATTGCTAGGAATGTGCAAACTTCTTACAAGGACTCTGATGCTGGTTTTATCACCGCAATTGGTGCAACCTATTGGACGGATTTTAAATTTTCAACGTTGAACCAAATGCCATATATTTTTGGTTTTTTTTAAATGATCAGGAAATTGTTGTATCGGTTTCAATAGATGTCACTTTTTAACTCTTAGAAGCAGTCTTTGTCCAAGTTTATGATAAGTATCAAAAGAATGAAGAATTTTTCAGTACGCATCAAGATTCAGGTGTGTAACAGGTTTGTCTTTGAAATTGCCAATTGGCAGTCAATATTCTGCATTAAGTCTGACTACTCAGTTTTGTGCAAGTTTTCGATCACGATAAAAGCGATTGCTTTCACAGCTTTCGGACTCAATGCATCAATACATGCTGTTTTCTTAGTTCTTACACTATGAACTTGTCCCCTTGACGTATGTATTGTTTATCGTGTATATTGCTTTTAGCAAGGCAATAGCAAGTCGCCCGAAAACTGTTTTTATACGCGAAAATACCCGTTCAAGCAATAAATTTCTTAATGAAAAGATGGTCAAAGTTTATGGAGAAATAATGGCCACTCAACAGAGAGAAGTGTTTTATGTCCAATAAAATAAATTGAATAACAAATTAAACATCTGTTTCAACGAAGAAACAGAAAACGTAATCCTCTTTGACAAACATTTTAGTGTCGGCAAATGTGTTCGAGATTCGAGTTCAATGTCCTACTAAGATACAAGGCCATCTTTACAAGTTTAGCGTTTTCGTAAGTTTAAAGGTTTACTTTCAATTGTCAAGGCAGTCAATAAAACACCATTGCAGAAAATACAATGAAGGGAAGTGGAGCAAGTGTGTGTTGTAAAAACGACAGTATCTGAGCCATTCGCAATCTTAATGGTGCAATTGTCTTATTTTTTTTTTTTTGTGTAGCCTTAACAATCTCATAAATAACATTGAATTGTTTTGGGATTATATCGTTGAAGTCAGACGATAAAACACGAAGAGATAACTTAGTGGGTAGCACGCATGAATGCTCAAAAAAGCAAAAAGAAAAAAAAAAAACAACTCAATGTGATTATTATTGTATCATAACATTATCTAATTTCTATTAAATTACACTTTTGAGTGGAGCAAGGTCATTATCATTATTTAATTTTGTTTACTTTTGTTATCGCGTTGAATGGCATTAGAAAATACTATAGGAGAATTTCAAATCAGACAAGAAGAGATACTACTTTCCTATCCGCACACTTTTCAGTGTTTATTTAATTTTATTGGGTTCTCATGATAAACAATTGATAGATATTAGTTGAACATAAAGTGTTGTATTTAATTTCAATATGATCTTACATTTTATTTGATGGGTAATCTTTATTGCTTTGTTTGTTTTAAAAATCTTTTTAAAATACTCATTAAAGCAGAAGAAGAAAAACATGGAAGATGTGTTTAGTGAAAGTGCCAAATGAAACTCTATACTGAATCATATCAATTTTTTGTATTTTGTGTGTTATTCCGAAGTTGTGACATTGAGACATAATTATTCTTTCAACAATTGTTTTGGAATGTGAGAGTGGTTCAAACCATTTTTCCATTTTGTAGACTACTTAAAATCACATTTTTATGCTTCTTTTTTGCTGTCAGTCTTTCGATTCTCCCTCACGCAAACTTGTTTACTGCCCATTTTAATATAAACTTCTCATTCCATAAAGCTTATGTGTTATAATAACATGCTGAATTTGGAATTGATGAGTAAGCCAATGTTTGGTTTCGTACACATTTTTCTTATACCTATAGCCACAAAATTTAATTCGATTCAGCGAAATATTATATGCAGTCATAAACTATACAAATTCAATCACTTTGGTGACTCAACGTTTAACGTACATATGTTGTACGAGTACATTTGAGCAGTACGGATGAAGTCTTATTCATGGCTTCTGGAGAAGGTGTAATTAATTTCATAATTATTAACTTCAATTATTAATTCAATTCGTACCAAGATAAACTGAGGTTGAACGAAACATGTTCGATTTCATGCCGAAAGCTTTGTTTTCAATAAACGGAATGCAGTTTAGTAAAGTTCGTATGAAATAATGTTTTTCTGTGTCTATAAAGTAAATAAGATAAATAAATAGGATAACGTAGCAGTGCTTGGGGCCCCGGTGGTTAGCCCATTTCTCACAACTGTGCCTTGTGAGGTACTGGAGGGGACCTTCAATATTCTGCTGATTCCAAACGGCTAATCGAGAAAGCGCTTTTCATGGCAATGAATTTACTATCGAAGGACCTGCAAATTCCTCGCGAAGGGCGATACATATGGAAAAACATTTTTGTTTTCTGTTGAATCCGAACCATGAACTTCAGGCGTAACAGGTTGACTGTTGACATGCTACAATTTACGCCACGGGCACCATGTACGAGGCACACTTTAATTTTACAGCACTTAAGTTTTTTTTAATAATTTGGTGATTTTTTAAGAGGTTTAGAACTTTTTTTTTTTAAAAAACACAAAAAATTCGAAAAAATGAATGAAATATTTATTTGAATCGATAGTTTGAACCTTGCAATTTAATGTTTAAAGATAATTTCATGCAAATGTTGACCGCGGCTGCGTCTCAGGTAGCCCATCCGCTGAGTCCAATTTTGGCATACTCTTTCACACATATCGGCCGGTATCTCACGAATGAATGCATGGATGTTGGCTTCCAGTGCGTCAATCGAAGCGAGCTTATCCCTATAGACATTAGCCTTGACATACCCCCACAAAAAATAGTCTAATGGTGTCAAATCGCACGATCTAGGAGGTCAATTGACCGGCCCGAAACGTGAAACGCAAAATTTTCCACGTAGTGCTGTAACAAAGGCCTAACTGCTGGGAACGGCGCCGAATCGACATTTCGCGGTCTTCTGTCACACTAGCTGATACGGCCGCAATATTTTCTTCACTACGCACAGTACGTAAACGTGTTGATGGTTTAATGTCCAACAAAGTAAATTTGGTGCGAAATTTGGTCACAATCTTCCGAATAGACTGCTCAGAAGGTCGAGAATGCCGACCATAAAATGGAAGCAGCGCGCGATGAACATTTCGAACCGAGCACGAATTTTGATAGTAAAATTCAATAATTTGCAAGCGTTGTTCATTTGTAAGACGATCCATGGTTAAATTGCAAACCAAACTGAAGCTGTTTGACAGTGACACAAGGTACTAAACACACGTCAGCTGTCAAAACCAGTGTTGCCAAAACCAAACCAGCTAAAAAATCACCCGTTAGAAGAAACGCTGGTCAATATTCATGTCGAGTGCATAAGATAAACATGCCCTCTTACTTTTACCCCCCTTACAAAATGTACATACATTTCAGCATCCGTAAGAGTCATGAAGCCCCGCGTTCAGCGCCATTTAAATCTAATCCTACCGGCACTTTACGCTTTGAAAGTTTGATTTAACAAAACTCTCATCTATATATCAATCAATTTTCGACAGGATCTTTCGAAGTGCTTCGAAAAGTTTTTTAAATTATTGTTGAGGAATGGGTCCCCTCCATTTACAATTTTCTGCCAATTCCAAACGGCTAATTGAGGAAGCGTTTTTCATAGCAATGAATTTACTATCTGAGTACTTACAAAAATTCCTCGTGAAAGGCGATACCGAAGTCAATTTGATTTGTCAAGTATTCCAACCAGCCCGAACACTACTGGCTTAGAAAAACAATTGCTTAAATCATTCCGGCCATTTTGGTGCTACGGGAGCATAAGGAATTCCGCAAATTGAATACTTATATTTATTGGATTCCTTGAACGTGGAAATATAACATGCTTGAAAACATAAACCTGCTTTTGAGCATTAGTGAAAAGAAACATTTGAGTTGAGCTATTCTGCTTGATTTTTTCGTGTTGAATTTGCTTTGACTCAAGTCTGATTTCTTTCTCCTAATTTTTGTACTTATGGTAATAAAGTTTGCAATCTCTTGGTTTACGCCCGATTTAAATAATTGCGGTGACAGTGATTTCACTTGTAGAGAAAAAGAGCTCGGTTCTTAGTGCTTTCCTAGTTAGCTTTAGAGAAGGTCGCTTGTCCTGGCAAATAGAAACTTTTTGAGTATTTACGCTGCAATCGATGTTATTACTTGATGAAGAATATCTTGATAGATTATGGTTTCAATCCTATAAGTAGGACTCGATTCCACACTCTTTTCAGCATAGCTATGTAACAGTTGAATATACGGCTTAATTCATTCCGTAACCCGCAATAGAAGTATCAGAATCTCCTGTTCCGATTTTAATGAAAATCTGCTGTTGTCATCTTCACAGTAAGCCAATGGATGAGTCTTGTTTGTTATTTTCTGACCAGCGAATGATCCTCTATTAGTGTAATTGTGGTAAGCTCCTTGAAATAAATGTCAACTGAAGTATAGACTTAGTTGAGGAACTTTGTCTTATTTATCATAAAACTCGTAATTATACGTAAGAAATATTTTTCATTTCCAAATTTAGCTCATACAGAAATTGTTGCTTTATGTTTGATTCGTCTAGTTAAAGTTGTTTTTCTCTTCGCATTCTATTTCAGAGTCTATTTCTAGTTCTGCCAGAGAACTTGCTAGAAGAAATTTTGCTAGATTCTACTTTACAAATTTTTTCATAAGGTCAAAGAACCGTGAAAGTCCGTTAAGCTTACATAAAAAAGTATTATAAATTCTAAATATGTAGCTCTTTTTTCTCTTCGCATATCTCTTGGGTTTTGACAAGAAGTGAACATGGTAATCAGCAGACTCTCTAAACAAATAACATTAATCATAAATTGGCGATTTGGGAGTCAGATAAAATGGTTCACTCAAATCGATGTGTTAGGATTCCCCAACATAGCTATATACTAGTATATGGATAGACGACTGCGTTCGAAAAATGGTCTTGAAGGTTATGTGGCGCTAAGTTTCTCACAATTCACAGATCTCTTTAGGAGTCATTACCCACTCAGCTGCCACTGTAAACATTTGTATAATTTAGGTTGAAATTTGTCGTCTTTGCCTCGAAGATGAAGAAACAGGCGTCTAGCCCTGATCACAAGTTAATTTTCTGTGACACACATATTTTATTTTTGTCGCAAGAGACAATATTTTTACAGTTGACATAAATATTTAAACATCAAAACTTTTTATTGAGCAGTTACAATAAAACCAATTTAGTCATTAACGACATATTTCCCTGATTTTTGGAACAAAGTTTGCACCTGGAAAAATCAAAGCATTTCATGTCTGCATAACAGAAAATAAAATTACAAACACAAACAATTTAGAATCAGAAAATGTTCCTTTCAAAGTTCGTTCCTACATAAAATTTTGTGCGGCTAAACAACAACTACAATAAAAACATACCTAATAGGAATTCTTAATGGTAGAAACACATTGTTTGCTAAACGCAATAGAAATGCCAACGTAAGCAATACGTGTACGTTACAATTTGAGTAACTCTAGTCGTATCTCGTATGATACATTTTAATCCTACAGATGATTTTTCTTAGAATCTCCTTGTCCATCATGATTTGAAATGTTCTATAGAGTCGCGTTATTTGTCTGTAAGTTCTATTCGATTTTGTTTTGACAATTGAACAAAGTTTTGTTTTTGTATCTGCTTTTTTGTGGAGTTAGACTTTTTTAAAACCCCAAACGAAAACGTCTGCTGTGCAGTCGCCGGCATAAATTATAATGTCAAGGCGTAAAAATCTTGAAACTTTCAAGGGGGAGACTATATTTATGTTAAAGTCTAAGAAACCGCACAGGTGTCACACAACACCTTACGTCTTTATTTGTGCTGAGAAACACCGAATTTAGATTGAACTTTGCAGCCATGGCAACAGCTATTGCCCGAATGTTCTATTGTTGCCGAATAAAGCTACAAAATATTTGTTGCTAACTAAGTTTTTGGATCGAATAAGTTTACTTTCACGTACCTTTATCTACCAATATACAAGTCGCTGTTTATGAAATTTCCGTCTATTTGCTCACATTTGTTTATCATACATAACATCTTACTTACTTCTGCTTTTTGTTCGATTCTTAAATCTTTTTTTTGTTCTCAAGTATTTATGTGGTAGATATTGAGTATACTGCCTCATGTCAAAGATCAACAGATTAGTTCATAAAATAGAACTTCAAAAAACAGGAAAAGAAAACCTCTGCTTTCCCTCACTCAGCAATCGAAACTCGAACATTTTTATTTTCCTACATCTGCAATCTATTTTATTGGGTTGATAATAATTTATTAGTTCAACCATTGCCATATCTTAACAGAATGCCCCTCTAGACCCATGCCATGGCGGGTGGCGTTAAGCTGTAGATTTTTTTTTTGTTTTTTTGTTTGAACCGTGAACAATTTGGAGGGGAATTTGTACCACCAATTTACTCAATCTCAACGGAAACTATATCATTTTACTTGGGAACGGCCATTGTCTGATTTGAAACTGAAAATACTATGTTGCTGCATCCGGTGATGTACGAGTAGAATAGGGTGTTGACGATCAATTGATTCTATTGAGGGTTTTAAGATTTTTTCTTTCTGTATGGGTTGTGTTGGTAATGGTTTGGAGGTCAAGTTTATCAACGAAAACGTGATCTTAAAAATATTTTAGAGTGAGACGTTACAACAGATTGTAAACAAACTTTTACTGTGGGAGTGCAATAAAATGTTAGCGTAAGCGAGTAGTTCTGAAAGAGTAGGTACGTTTTGAGTTCTGTAAAGAAACAACAATTGCAACACTTAAATTTTCAGACACACGGCAATGGCAAATTATAATAACTGCCCCATTCAAATGCAAAATAAAAATGAAAAACTCATAACTGGTTTGAGCATTTGTCACGAATCCTTTTTTGCACAAAAATTGCAATTCGAACGCCATATGACGAGTGCATGCACACATGAAATAAACGACCATTTGAAGTCAACTTAAAGAGTGCGAATTGTGTATTTGTGCTGAAATATTTTTCTTTTGTAATTTGTATTCAAATGGGAATCGTCTAGTCGCCAGCTCAAATGCATGACAACAAAGAGTTTTTATTTCTATCCGTGTTGAGTTGATTGTGATGCATATATAAGAGTTAGTCTTTGTAATGCACCTTAACTAGCCTTCGGAACCTATTTTCTGTAACATCGTAACCTAACGCTTTGTTAAAACAGTCACGGTTGCATAAGCACCCGTACGACCGACGCCACATATAATATTCACATGACAGTTTGTACTTACCTACTGCGAAGCGAAGGGATTATTTTTGAATTATTATCATTCGCTTTTAAAGGAAACATGTCTGTTTATCAAAAGCCTTTATCAAATAATTGAGTTCGTGTTCTTTTTTTTAAATCAGTTTCAAATCTTTTGTTGATGTTTTTTTTTTTACAATCCAAATCTGTTAAAAAAAGGAACCGGACAATTACAAATTTTACTGTGGACGTAATGTTATTAGTCGTTTAAAAATATAGGTACGGTCCCACGATTCAATTATCCAACAACAAAGTCCCACAGTCTTGTTTTAAAAAGTTGACAATACTGACTGTTATCTTGTTGTTGTTTGTTTCAAGTATCCACGGCTGCTAATTATATTTGTGTGCTCTTGACTATACTCTAGACTGCATGTTGTTTCAATTTGGAGTTTGAAATGAATGCAATTGAAAATTCAGGAAAATAAACTGCCAACCTTGTGCAATCTTTTTAATTGTGGCATGATAATAATTCATTTAAGGTATCATGAGAGACTTTTTGTGTTTAATCGATGATAGTTGTCACCAAGTTTTGTTTTTGTTGCTGTTGTTAGAAATACCTGTGTGATTTCAGAATGATTTTCTTTTTAAATTTTTTTTTTATTATCGATAGAGAAATACCTGCTGCCTCAAGTCATTCGTACATATTACAAAGCTTGTTAGTTAGTAGTGGCAATTATATCGGGCGTTGAAGTCAATGTCATAGTCGTTAAAACTTAAACACCTTCAAAGTGTAGTGTTTAATACTGTTAAGTGTTTTCAGTTTTATATTATGTTTTCTAGAACGGGTGACGTATTCCAATTGCCGCATTTTGTTGCTTTAGTATTAAGAAAGCTTATTCGAGGGGTGATATAAATTGTGGTAGTACTGTTTTGTGAGAGCTTTGATGGATTCAAAATAGTTTTAATGTTTGTTAATAGATAGTACAAAATTAAAGATAAGTCAGCCATAGGTTGGGAATCTAGTACAAAGCCTGTCAAGATGAGATTGTGCCCCTGTACACCGTCCAGTGATGAGTTAGAATATTACTGGAAGGTCTCCCGTTTGTCATAAGACGCGACTAAAGGGGAAATCAAACATAGACAACTTACATGAAAGTGTTTCTAGTTAGACGCGTGCCATCTAAAAATTTTCATATTCCGGAATTTACACGATTGCAGATCACTGGTTTACTACACCAGAATAGAAATCAATCGAATAGAAATTGTCAAAACATTCTAACAGAGAACTACATACTTGTAAATATCAACTGCAAACCCCCTCCAAGCGCTACCATTGTTACGCACGGGACTGATACGTGGAACGAACGGGAATGCCCGGGTTACATAATGCAATGGAATAGACGAATTTGAGAGTCGCAAAATTATCGAAAATTCGATTTGATGGAAGAAATGATGAGAAGGAGCCGAGTAGACAGTTTGTTTGTCGAAGTGAAGAAACAGGACCCATTTTTTGGATGTGAAGACAAAAGTGAAAAACCTTCTATAGATGTTCGAATATGGAACGGATAGGGATTAAAATGGAATAGGTTCCATCCTTGCAGAATAGTGGGACCGAATCAACAATTTTAGTGTCGCAAAATTTCGAACTTGATATAATGATGAGTAGGAGGCGAACAGACACAGACACCTTGTTTGTCAAAGTAAAGAAACAAGGCCAGTTTTTAGGTTGCTGAGACAAAAGTTGACTAGACGTTTTACTATGGAACGACCGATATAAAAACGAAAATGCTTAATTTCGCGGAAAAGCTATGTGCCAGTGTTCGAAGCCTAGTGACCTTTTGGTCACTTAAATTGGTTCATTAAATCTTGTAAATACATACGTAGGGTGCCGCAACAGAGCTGTGAGCTTGTGAGGGAATGAAGGAGAGCTACTGAATCCGAACGGCTAATCAGGAAAGCGTTTTTCATGGTAATGAGTTTACTATCAGAGGTCATGCCAATTCCTCGCGAAAGGCGAGCTGGTTGACGAAAATATTCTTCACAAGTGACGAAAGTACCGTGATGTTCTATTTACCGACTGGTTTACTCATTAATACGTTCTAGAAACTGAAAGGATCTGAGGTCATTAACCTACACCACAAACGGATCACTATTGTGAAGAAGTTAAATTCGTGAGCACTGTGATTGATCTTATAGAGTCGTTTTAGGGATAAAAGAAAGTTCTAGAAATGTGCATGTATAATAAAAGAACACCTCAGCATTCTTATATAGGCTCTTAGGCTTCCTTTAATAATAATAATTATTTAACGTAATATATAATATACATACAATTGATACTAATACTAGATAATTTAAGAATTTAAAAATGATAATGTAAGAATGTTGGCACATAGGGGGCCTAACCAAATACATTGTCTAGAATTGAAATAATAACTTAATATTATATAGCTGAGAAGAAAAGAAAAATCTTAATTATAAGTCGGTTGACTTGGGTGATCTCGGGATGTTCCGTCCCGGTTGTCGTTGGCGTTCCTCAGCATGGGGAGGTGGTAGGGGGTGGCATTAGCCACGGAAATATGCTGACCCAAGGTCAGCGTAGAAATTGGTGGCTTCGTCGTCGGCTGGTATTATTTCTTCGTTCAAAGTGTTCATCACGCTTAGGTATCTTGGCTCGGGGTGTTGGTCCTCACTGGTCATCCTTCTCACCAAATGATTCGAGTGGTTGTTGATATCTGCAGCCGTTTTCCTTACTGTCAATAACACGTATTGATCTAAGGGCATCACTTTGGCTTTCTCGTACACAAGCTGGTTGCTGTAGTGTCTTTGGCGCTGGTGGTTGATAGTGAGGCCGGTGCAGAGTCTCAGAATTTTCCTTTCGAAAAGTAGGAGCTCCTTCATCGCTGTCTTGGAGATGGCAAACCAGACTGGGCTGCCGTAGTTGATGACGGGTCTTAGCAGTTGCTTGTACATCAGAAGTTTCGTTGACTGACTTAGTCCTGTTTTTCTTCTCAAAGGGCTTCCTTTATCTGTGGCCGAATTATGGCATCAGTGATCGAGTGAATGAGTGCCAATTTTTTTTTTTACAAAATTCGCTTGAAATTACATATTATCAATGTCCATTTATTGATTTCAATTCGTTCAAATGCTTTTGAAATAATGTCAAATTGTGGTACTAAAGTACTTGATAACATAGGAAGTAATGCCAAGCTCACATAATTCAGTCACATATTACTCCATCGAACCCTGGTTTCCTTCACCATGGTTTCAATGGATGCAATCCAGACTGGATGCAAATCAGACTGAATGAAAAAGTAATTCTCTTATGTATCCATACTCCGACCATGATAATAGTAAAGAATCAAAATTCATAATGCTTTTTTTCTGTTGGAGGTTTTTAAAATACCAGCTAGAGCACCACGACCTAAATACCGGTCCATTGTACTACCAAATAGAAACCTTCTTTTGTTATAGCATTCCTGATGTTCGGAGAAAAACTAATAGACGCTGCCATGATAGGAGCCTAAGTTACCAGCTCTCACCATGTCTGCGCCTAGTATCTTGTGACCGCATGCGAGAAAAAACAGGACATTCACAGAGGAAGTGCTCTGCGGTGTCCTCATCTTCTCCACAAGATTCACAGAGCGTGGTATCACTTAGGCCTAACACGTTTAAATGCTTGGCAAAAGAGAAGTGCCCGCTGCCAACGCCAATAAGCTGTCTACAGTATTTTCTGCTACGAGATAGCAAAAATGTTGCAGTCTTCTTATTTACGTTGGGAAGCATTCGTTTGGTCTGTCTGCATCCAATGGAATCATGCCATTTACGGTTGTGCTCTTGATAGATCCAATCGTTGACGGTTCAGGTCCTGAGAAAGCCGTCTGAGATCCTTGCCTTTGGTATCCATACTCCGACCATATTATGGAATCAAAAATCAAAATGCTTTTGCTGTTTCATCGTGGCTTGTGGTGGCTTGTGGCGTGGTTGGACATTCAATAAACCCTGGCCAAAGTAAACCTAAGTAATAAGTAATATTTGTTTGTATATTTAGTTTCTGCGTCTACCTTTTCGTTGCCACCATCGCTTTAATAGAACGTACCGATTAAGTTATATGATTATTTCAAAGTCGATGATTTCAATCCCTTTTTCCCCTACCTACCTACGGTTTCAAAACTATGTAGTGTTAAAAATTCAATAAAAAGCTTTCGGATTTATTTATGAATCACGGACATTTATTGGACAACACACTACCACACACTATAGACTTTAACATGAGAAAAGCTGTCCCGCATTAGCTTCTTTAAATTCCTTAGGATATGAGTATATATTTAGAACTTACTTCAGTGGTGAAGAGTGCAGTCACCTGTTAAAAATGCGATTCCTCCTGAATAAACAACCATGTCGCTGTTGTAGTACCACAATTTCCTATTTCAAAGGAAAAAAGTGTGATTGATGGGCTACACATATGAAGCCTGTCTACAAAACAAACAAAAGTCATCATTGTGAGGCATATGTTGTGAATCGTGATTTAAATACACGCAGTAAATACAAGTGTCGTCAGGTACGATGACATGTATATTTTTCTACTGTACGTTGTTTGTGGACATCAAAACATAGAGACGCACGTGCGTATGATGTATGGATTCTCTTCAATATAAGTTACAAAGCTTGTCTTACGTGAAAAAATGAGCATTAAGTAAAGTGTCTCTTGGAAATTTAAAATTTTCTTATTCCTAGCTGAATTTATGTGCCTTCCTTTAATTTATGTAACACAAATGTGTAGCATGTTGTAAAAGCTGAAAGTTTCAATACCTACCTATGTTTTTACAGAAGCTTAGAACCAGCTTTGAAATCACACTCAAGAGATTCAATAACAATCACACGAATCAAGAAGTCTCACGAAAATTTAAGACCTGATATTCGCTAAAAAAGAAAACAAGAAAGTTTTTAACTTTGTGGCTTCGGAAGCAATAAGTTCTTCGGGGGAAAAGTCAAGGCATTACGGTTTTCCTATCTGCACTTGAAAACAGCTTACAACATATGGCGTAGGAAGTAGGTATAGCCATAATAATAACACAATCAAACCAACCGCCCATAATGAATTTTACTTAATACCATGTCGGCCACTCACAAGACCACACAAAACCAATGAAAACCATTTAATCGGAACGACATAAAAAACAAAACATAACGATAACAAGGTCGCACTTGTTCTGCCTCCTAGTCTGCTCAGGTTTTGCCCACTTGGCACTGACGATGACGTTTATTGCATAAGACGCCCATCATCAAGTGATTGCAAGAGTGCTAAAGACTTTCGCTTTTCATCAAAAGAAAACAAAGAACACCAAACTAGGTTATAGGATTGTTAAGATGATGGGAGATCTGGTTTAAATGTGAAGCACCTCATCTCTCAGCACAAAATCTCATTATATAATGTTTTGTGTGAGAATGTAGAGTATCTGCACTTTGGAGAGTGCAACTTATGAAATTCTATTAAAGTTTTGATTGCCATTTCCAGAGTCGGTCTTGCGTGTGAAAATGAAAAACTAATAATTGCCAAACCCTCATGACTCAGAACCAATAAACTTAAATTTCGAGGCATTAAAAAGGTGAAGCTTGCACTGCTTCAACCACTTTAATGTTCCAATGGATAATTCAGAAAATGCATTAAGTGAATAACCGCTCGCGGGTGAAGTTGCTAGTTTGAATTTCGAACCCATCCGCTTGCAGGATTATGATTCATTCAGTTCTGTCGGGTTAACAAAATCAACAATAAAACACTCGGGCTCAATATCAATACACAAGTTCAGTGAAATCTAAGAAATTGTAGTCGATGTCGCCATCGTCGTCGCCGCACTGTTTTTTTACATTTTTTTGCCAAAAGAGGTTACCTACTCCAGAAACTGGTTGTTCCCTCCAAAGTCGGTGTTGGAATGTCTTTTTTAGTTTTTTTTTTTGAATTTATTCCATTTAAGCGCAAGCCACTAATGCGATTTGATTTAATGAACGTCTTACTGGGGACAAAAACAAAAAGCGAAAATGTATCTGCAGTGAGAGTTGTGTTTGTACAGATACGCAGTTTAAATTTGCAACTGATTTGTTTTCAAGGCAGCTTGGACTTAGGGTTTGATTTTTTCTCTCTCTCAGTTTGATTTGAGATTAAGTTTAGGCTTTTCTATGGATTAAAGTGTAACAAGTTCTGTGGAAGCGAGCTATAAATATGTAGTCTTACTAGTTTCCCAAGAGTGAATGACCATTTAAAGCAAATTGATTGAGCAAAGAACATAACATGGAAGTGGGGTTGTGCTAATAAATTTTATTGCAAAGGTATGTGCAAAATGTTTGTTGACTTATTGATTGCATAGGGAGTTTCTGATTATCTTGATTACATATACATACTTCGGTTAAACATTGTTTGGTAAATATTTAGAAGTGGGGCTCCAGCCCAAATCGGTCCAAAAAAATTTTCTAACAATTCTGGATTATTTTATAGTATAAAAATAGATGTTTTGAAGTGGGGGAAGACATTTTGCTTACAGAAAACAATTGCTATTTCCATATTTAGCATGAGCAGCTTAACCCTGCGGAAAAAGGGTTTAAATAATGAGCCCCGCGAAGCGGGCCATGCGGAAAGCTGTTGCATACGGAATTTATTTGCTATTTTCATATTTAGCATGAGCAGCCTAACCCTGCTTTCCGCATGGCCCGCTTCGCGGGGCTCATTATTTGAACCCTGTTTCCGCAGAATTAGGCTGCTCATGCTAAATATGAAAATAGCAAATAATTTCCGTATGCAACAGCTTTCCGCATGGCCCGCTTCGCGGGGCTCATTATTTGAACCCTGTTTCCGCAGGGTTAGGCTGCTCATGCTAAATATGAAAATAGCAAATAATTTCCGTATGCAACAGCTTTCCGCATGGCCCGCTTCGCGGGGCTCATTATTTGAACCCTGTTTCCGCAGAATTAGGCTGCTCATGCTAAATATGGAAATAGCAATTGTTTTCTGTAAGCAAAATGTCTTCCCCCACTTCAAAACATCTATTTTTATACTATAAAATAATCCAGAATTGTTAGAAAATTTTTTTGGACCGATTTGGGCTGGAGCCCCACTTCTAAATATTTACCCATTGTTTTTCATTTTAAGCTTCTTATAAAACTATCTTTAGGTCTTTTGTTCTCAAACCGTTATTTTTAATCTTGAGTTTTTGCTGCAGAAAGTGATTAGAAGATTTCTGAACTTTGCCTTTCACTTAATGAATGTTTGTGGTACCCGTGGCGCGATGGCTAGCATGTCTGCCTGTTAACCTAGAGGTTCGTGGTTCGAATCCCAACAGAGTCACGGATATTACCATTCGTGAAGAATTGGCAAGTTCTCCGTTAGTAAATTCATTGCCATGAAAAGCGCTTTCTTGATTAGCCTTTCGGAACCGGCAGAAAGTTGTGGGTCCCTTCCATTACCTCACAAGGTATGGTTGTGAGAAATACGCTAGGCCCAGGGGCTCTTCGCTCTGTTTGGCCACCCTATTTATTTATTTTTAATGATTGTTTGGTTGATTTCATAACTCAGGCTAAGACCGATTTTTTAGCAAAATAAAGCAAACAGTTGAAACCCTTTTCGGGTGGTTGTATTCAATATGTTTGCATAAAATCTATTTTATTGGAAAGGTGATCGCTTTTGTCCAGTACACAAAACTACTTTTAAAGGATCCGAACGACTATTCTTGGAGTACATGTCTATTCTTAGACGATATATCGGAGTAGTTAACTTAGAGGGATAATCCTTTGTTCAGATCGGTTGTTCTGTAGACTCAATATATGTATGTGCTTCAAGGCACAGATATCAATACAGGACAATTAGCATTTTGCTCGGACGCGGTGCTGTGTGGAACAGTTTTCTGTCCCAGTTGGCCGCGTATAAGTAAGACAATGGTTCTGGTCGTGATGAATCTCTGATACTACGTAGGTCTGGTTGATGATCTCTGTGATATACTCCTCTATCGTTCTTATGGCTATGGTGCTTCGCAGGTACAACCCAGTTTCCAAGTCAGGAGCACGAGATTTCTGCTTTATAGCCAAGCGAATGTGATAGCTCTTGAAGGTGATGGTAATCTAGTACAGTAAAATAAGGAGATTGGTAAATAGATAAGCAGGGTTATTGGTTAGTCGAAAAAGGAAGACGGAATAGCCAGGCCCAGAACCCGTTATCGCCATTGTATGATGTCCGATTACGTCCTTTTTTGATCCACAGTTCAAAGGACTCAGTGGTACTTTGGTCTATTATCCGAAGATGAGATTCTTTTTTGTCCACAATCTGAAACCGTGCCCCAATTTTGGTTTGCCACGTTTTGAATTACCTATTCCTACACACAAAATTTGTGTAGAAGAAGCCTCTGTGTTGGGTGGTAACCTCACAGCAAATAATTAATGGGCAACTCCTTCTCTCAAAGGTCTTGTCGCTTCTGCGTAGTTTTGTATTCAAGCTTTTGACATTACCTCGTCTGTGAAAAGCATAAGATGAACGCTTTTCGAAAATCTTCCCAACAATAGAAAAAATTTGAAAAATTCGTAGCACTTCAGTCTTAAAACGTTTTTGAAAATTCGTGCGGATTACTCAGTGAACTCAAAATAGTATCTCCATTTGTGCATAACTTTCATCAGCTCTGCTTAATAAAGACCGAGAACCGATAAAGAGGTATATAGCCTGGCAGATAACTTCAGGCAGTATCAGTTTCAACGCATTCCATATTCGGCGGAATCAAGGTCGCACGTTCGAATCAATTCATTGCAATATGAGTGCCCAGTTGAGAAGATGTCGGTTAAGGTAGTATATACGGCCTTCGGAGTACTGGTACATATTAACTGGCTACTACAACGGCTGCTTCGTTACTGCATCAGGCTTCCCTGCTCCAGGCCTGTTTGCGTCCGGAAATTCGAAATATTGTCATGTATCCGCGTTATTTTGCGTCTCGATTTTCCTGCTTCCGTAGTCCCTAAATATGTAGGATAAGACGTTTTTATGTCGCTGTCGTTTTGTCCTGACAGACTGAGCATGAGCACCCTGAGCTAGTGGAAACAGGTTTCTGCAGAAAGTAGATAAATCCATCATTTTGGTAAGGACTGAACTTTTCCTCGGAGTACTCGTTGTCTTTGTCAATTGAACTGAGGCTTTCATTTTCTGGCCTATAGAAGCGTTTTTTATATCGGAGTCGAATTTTTCGACAGTTCCAGGTCGGTGTTTGTCGGAGGCTGGTAAACGTGTTTAACTATCTGCAGGTCGCTGCTGGGGCAATACCCGTACAAAAATAATTGGATATTTCTGGGTTTAGGTCCTGTACCTCCCTCATAATAGGCACACATGCTAACCATTATGCCACAGACACAACAAATTGTTAATGCGGCAGGTACATTTTTAGCACTACCTTTTGTGGGAATCTCCTGTCCGCTGCGCTTTGGTCGTATTTGCTTTAGTAAATTTCGTTTGATATTTAATTTGCTTTGCGTTTCACATTAATCGGTGTTTGAATCAAAGCAAGTGAGAGTGAATGTGTCGTTACGCTGAATTACCATTAGCCTTCGAATTACGCTTGATTACACTATTTTAAATTATTTCAACAAATATCAAAGAGAAAGAAGTTTTCTAAGTTCTTATTTTATTTTTGCAGGTCTCGACAGCAACAAACGAAGAAAATCAAAAAGTCGCAACTCATCAACCGTCCCAAATACGTCCATATATTCTAGAGATCATTTGAATGCCTGGCTGGAGACATGCCTCAAAGATGCAAGCTCAACTCAATTGTCATCTTCATCGGAATTCCTGGATTACAATCCATCAAATAGTTTCCAATCATCGTCAAATAACAAAAAGACTCAACCCATTCAACAAAAACAAAATCAACAGCAGCTTTTTCAACAGCAGCAACAACAGCAATTTCAACAACTATTCGGTGGTCATCCGAAACATCCTGCATATCCCGCTCCATTCAGTCAGGGCTTCCAAAAGGTATGTTTAGTTTAACTAAATTGAATTTTATCATTTGATGGAATAAGCAAAAAAAGCTCATTTATTAATTTTGAGACTTTTCAGAGTGTGCCAACATTTCTAAAAAATCCATTGAATAATCGTTTTGCTTTCAATCCAAATAACCTACTGCAGCATACCGATGGTTCAGTGGAATTTGCAAGTCTTCCGCCAATTGTTAATGCATTGGGATCAGAGAATGGAAATAATTCAACAGATGTTCTCGATGGTAGCAGCAATCCAAACATGAGCAGGGGGTAAGTAAAATAGTTGATTTTTTACTTTTTGTTTTATTTATTCAACTATGGATTGAGATAGTTTCAGATTCAGTGATCCATGTTTACTAAATCCGTCCGATAATGATTCGAAAGTAAGTGGCCAAAATACACCAGATCGCAGAAACTATACAAATACAGGTGGCGAAATGGAAAATAATAAATTCTTTGCTGCGTTAATGGAACAAATTAATATGTTGCATGAAACAAATTCAAAAATATGCCGAAATCTTCACGAGACTAAAGGTAAGTTTTTTTGTAATGATATAGAATAGATGATGTATCATTGTTCATGTTCATATTCATCATGCTGTCATGTTACATTTACACTATGCAGAGTATTTATTAGAATAGATGTTATGTTCGAGCTATTAAAACTTCAGTAATCTAATCATTATTATTGTTGAGTCGAAAGCTTGTAGAATTTTGTAAAAATTGCTTTTTTGTTAGCTTGTTTATTTATTTGTTTTGACCATTTCTACCACGGTTACGTTACCAATTTGACGTAGAAGATTTTGAGATTTTTGTTCTTTTCTTCAGGTTTTATGTCCGTTGTTTTGAACTGGATCCTAGCTTGCTTCTTCAAATGTTTGCGTACTGTATAAGGAAGATTTTTAGGGACACAAAATTAGTCTACTGTAAAAGGACCCTGTTTTTATTGCCCTCTAGTGCAAGACGATTCAAGTTTGGCAATACCGAAGAAAACGAAGTCATCAACGATAAACATATTTCGGTTCTTATCCGTGGTTCTAAAACAAACGGAGTGATAAAGATAGGCATCCTTTCAAATAACCATTCCCGTCTTTGAATAAGTAAAATTTACAGGATTTTCCAGTATCTTCTCACCGGAAATACTTTCACAGACGTAAACTCGTTCAAGGAAAATGCTGATGTTGCTTGGCACCTTTTTCCTATTTCTTCATAAACTGTAAAATAGTTGCCGAAACAAGCTAAGAAATCCCAACGCTGAATACCCAGTTAGACTTCAGATTCGACCCATTAGCTCCTTAAACAGAATGACAAAACATACATCCACTTAAAGCCAAAACACAATAGAGCGTCGCGGCGCGTCGACCTCACGTAGGCTTCACGATACATGAGAAATCCTCAAAGCGCTCTTCTGTCATTCATTCGTCTAAGCTTGTGCAAAATTAAGAAAATATATCGATTGAAATATCGAACGACCATCGTTGTTATCAGTAACTATCGATAACAAAAATCGAATTTTTTCTTTTGTATTAAGTACGTGGAAAACTAAATCGATTGCTAATTTGTTAATTACTTCTGATAAAGAGATAAAGAGAGGAGCTTAGTGAAATGTGTGGTGTAATCAATTGAGCTTAGTATAATGTCCGTAGTTGCATTTCCATACTGTGTTGTCGCATGCAATCTAGTTTGTGATAACATTTGCTGTTTAAAATGAAAACCTTGTCGATTTTTCAACATAATCGACTTTATATTCATACAAATATCAAAAATGTTATCGCAATATACTGTATGAAATTATCTCATAAGTTATTGGTCGAGCATCTTAACAAAAAGAAAATGATTTAAGTGCTTCAATATCGCCCATGTTGACTGACTTTATATTCACCCATGCGGTTATGCATCAAAAATTAATCGAAATCTACCGCATGATAGATATAACATATATATATATCGATTTTTAAGAACATCTTTTCAGAATTATAGTTGTTTAAGTGATTAAACATCACCTACGTTGAACAATCTAGCAAAAGTCAAGTTTAATACAGGTTTAACAACGAGAATTGAAATACTATCTATTTACTAGTTACATCGATAAAGTTCTGCTAAAACATACTAAAATTCAGCTTAAGCATACTTCATGCACAAATATGAAGTACAATTTGATTGATTTGTTAGCCACAAAAATCTGTAATCAACTTTATACTCACTCATATATCGAAAGTTCATCGAAATCCTCGATATGAAAAATATTATATAAAGTATAAGTCGATTTTTCAAAACATTATGGCAAATTCATAGTAGTTTAAATGCTTCAACAACACCTACATTGAATAATCCAACAAAAATTAAATTTTATACAACTGTAACAACGAGAACTTAAATATTTGTGTAGTATTTACATCGATAAATTTCAGCTGAAACACATTTCAACATCGATACCAACATATCGATAATTTGTTTCGTAAATCGATGTTTTGCTTACATCGATTTTATTACTCTTCCCTATTGCAAAACTGAAAAGGAGTGATATGTCAGAAAGCGAGCAAAAGTTCAACATAGCTGAACTTTTTTTTGAAGGTTGGTCGCTTTGTTACGTTTGCTTACGTCTGTCAAACGACGCGTTTGAGGACAAAGCGTGATTGTGTGAACTCTACAGATTTCGTATAGTTGAACTTTTGATTGTTCTGTCAAATGAGGTCGACGCGAGGCAAACGCGCTATTGTGTGATGGCTTTTACTTTCTCAGGTGATACGGTTACGATTACGGTTTTATATGAACCTCACTCAACATTTTTTGCAAACAATTTCAATTTTTGGCGAGTCTTTGTCAGTTTTGCACTTTGAGCCTGTTGAAGTCCCCCGTTGTTCTTGATTGTGCCAACTAACAAGAGGTTTTCGTCTTCAAAGATGTCTTGCAAGTGTGCTTTCGAAAACTTATAGCATCAAATCTTTCGGCTCCACAAAGCAAAGATCACTATGAAAATTTCTCTGCGAATGCAGGGTTTCCTCATTTTTCAGACAAGATTCATGGTTCTGGCCATACAGGAGCACTGGGACGATCATGTTCCTTTGAAGGGTTATTTTGAACATAAAGTAGCATCGATTGGAAGGACTTATTCTTCGTTTGATCTCCACACTTCCTTTTATTTTTCGTGCTTAAAGCGGATTATAGGTAGACGAAGTCCTTGTTTAATGGCAGCATAATGCTTCGTTTTGACCTGATTCACCGTTTAGCCCATAGTTTTCCGCTTTGAAAGTAATGCTCCCACTGTACAGGCTTTTTAAAGATCATGCCTCTGATATTCGCATTGGAACTTTGCCCAATCTTTTCAAGTGTGATGAAAAAATTCAAATGACGGTGTGTCGCTTGGTCTAAAGCCTTTTTCACTATGAAAGACTTGGTGGCTTTGGAAGTCTATAAGAAAGCATAGCATGAAGTCGAACTTCATTAATCGAAATTGCTACGTCTTGAACAACTACTTGTATCGAAGGGAGAGCGAGGTTTTAAGAAGTTGCTCTTGTTAGCCAATCGATATTTAGAAACTTTTCAAAATTTGTTGCTAAGTTTTTAGTGTCGAATCTTGCACCTGTGCTCAGTTTAAATTGTGACTACTCCGAAATTATTGCAACTTTAGTGTTGCTAAGGCTTAAAAGACAGTGTAAACCATCTTAGACAAAGAAGTTGGTCGCTTTAAATAGGTTTCTGTTACATTTAAAAAATAATAATCAGTAATTTTACTTTGCATTCTTTTTTACAACAATAAAAAGCTTATCATCGTACATATCCACAAATTGCTGACAACACCCACACTTTTCACACACTCACACATTTTTCCATTGCCCATAATTTTCAAATCAAAATTTATATTCGTATTTAACAAAACAAATTCTATACTTTCCTGTACTTTCTTGTTATATTATTTGTCTTTTCAAACCATTTTATGTTTATCGTTTTATTTTTTATTTAAAAAAACCCTTTCCATAAAAAACCCCCAAAGTTGATATTGAAGCTTTAAAACACGCACCTAATTGGGGTTTGAGACACCGTAGAGATAGCTTGAGTGGACTGAGCACACACAGCCAACCTCTGGGTTTTGGCTTTGGCACACAAAGTCCAGCGCCAACGTATCACTCAGGTATATAAATGTTAAAATGCTAAAATTTGTATTTCTTCTCTTTTCTTTATTTCTCTTACTTATTATTTTTTTGACTTGGTCATTGATAAATCTTTTATAGGAGCATATACACCTGGAATGATGACAGATGTTGTTAGAGAAGTCAAAGAAGCAGCCAGAGTAAGGGAAGATGCTTTGTTAAGCAGGTGAGTTATAAATTCTCGCTCACAATCATAAAGTAATTTACTATGATCCTTTGACAGGGTGAAAGCAATGGTCGAAGAACGCTCGTGGTCCATGGGAGAGAGTAACCTGCGAATGATGCGTGACGTCGAAGAATTAAAAGTAAGTTTCTGTCACTTTTTAGTCGAGGTGCTGGTTTGTTGAAAGATTTTCTTTGATAGACACAAATCCAACATCTGAAAACAGATCGAAAAGAAACCAACAAAAGAATCGTTCACTTGGAAACAGAAAACAAGTACATGCGTCAGATGCTGGCTACAATTCTAAATAATCGTAGCACTGACTTCAACAACGAGAATGAATATCCTCGATCTGCAGGTCTGCGAAAGAATTTTCCAGAGATGCGTCAACCGAAACGTGCCAATAGCTTGAATCTCCATTATGGTGTTATCCATCAAGCGACCGAAGAAGAAGAACCAATGAATACACTTCACATTGCTGAATCCGGAACTATTGGTGTAGGAGTAGGTGTGACGCCGATGGAATCTTCAGACCAACGTAACTCTTTCTCGAGCTCTGATGGTCAAACTTCAATTGTTAATTCTACTTCAAAAAATGGTTGGCCCGAAGAGAGATCATCACTGAAACGAATTCAAAAACCTGTTGCTCCCGCTGATGACACATCAGAACTACGAAAGGAACTTAATGAGGCTATAGCTGCTAGGAAGCAAGCCGACAATCGTATTATCGCGTGGGTGTAGTTGATACTTTTATGGCATAAATTAGTTTTATTTTTTGTGTGTTAAGTTTTGTTTTTGACGATCTCTCCCATACTAATACTTAATCTCTCTCTTTTCAATTTCTCCGGTCATGCTTATCTCTTACACGACAACGAGAGCAGTCTGGAGAATATGGTTAAGAAACTTCGAGTGAAGTACCCCAATGGTGGGGACGAACAGATGACCGGTGGTAGTAAAAATGGTAGTGGTGGTGGTTGCAATACTTCGGTTACTGCTCCTGCTTACAGCAGTTTTCTCTTATCATCAACGTCATCGTCATCGCCGGCACCAAAGTCAAATTCAGCAACAAACACTGCACCAACAACGGCATTAGTTTCGTCATCTTCGTCACAAATTTTCCAAATAAATAGCTCAAATCAAATGCATGTACAACACCAGCAACAGCAACAAAATCATCTACCAGCTAAATTGAGTTTGGCTGGTCCAATAACTGATTTATAGTTCTAACAACCACACAAAAAATTCTCAAAACATAATAATGTCAACAACTTGAACAACACTACTACTGTAGGCAGGCAGCAGTTGTTGTTGTCACACAAATTTTTATTGTTTATTTATTTTGTACTAGTAATTGTTTTTATTATTTTAAATCTAATGATTCTTATATATTTTTTTCAAACTACAATTGTCGCAACTGGTTTCGAGAGTGTCAAATTGTGCGTTTTGTTATTTTTTGAAAAGTGGAATGAGTTTGTACGTAATTTTTTGTATACTTTAATAACTTTGTAGCTCAATCATTCTTCAGAAGCTTGTTTGGAATCAAATTGATCTACGCCTGAAGCCAAAGAGAGGCTCAATGGTTGAATTTTTCAATGTATAACATGTTAAAGATCTCGAAATATCGCGAAACTAAGAAGGCAATGTTTTATGGTTACTCTCAAAAGTTGATTATATATGCAAAACTTACATTTTCAAAATCGTCTTAACATCCACGTTCCACGTGCTTAGAGGGTTGGTAATTTATTGGTAATTATCGGTTTGTTTTTTGTTGTTTGAGTTGTTTTTACTTGTTTCTTCATCTCAAAAACACGCTTTAAAAAATAATTTTTAAAGCAATTACAACACAAAGTCTCTCGAATTGTATTTATTTATGTTTTTTTTTTTCTAAGAACTTTGATTTCTGATTATTCCATTTCACACAAAATCCATTCGTTTTGTGGTTTATGTTTTCTTTTCTTTTTTTAACCACTTTGTTACTAATAACTTGTGTTAAATATAGAAAAAAGTACCTAAAATAGAAATTTACAAAAAGAAAATAAAATATAAAAGCATATGAAAAGTTATAAAATTAAAATTTAATAATGAAATCCAAATCAAAGTGTTAACACAAACAAACATTTTAAAGTTTTTTAAGTAGTTTAAGTGCCATTTACATAAGCAATAGTGAAATAGTATCTAGTATTTATTTTTTCTTTCTATTTCTAATTACAATGTTAAAGTTAAAATCTATAACTATAATTTAAAAGAAAACAAGTTGTTTTTAATACTATACTAAGCGTTCCATAACTACTACTTCACTTTTTCTTAATTTTTTGTTGGTTTCTTTTTTTTTCTTCTTGTGAAAGTTTAAATGTTCTTTCAGATATTGTTAAATAATTTACTACAATAGATTAAAAGATTTTATTATAAAAGAAATTTGTACGTGTTTTTTTGTGATTTACCCCATCACCAATTCCTTAGCAAAACATATCGCCTTGGATTGGTAAGTTCTTCGATGGTAATTGCCATGAAAAGCGCTTTCTCGATTTTCCGTTAGGAATCCTCGTAAATTTGTAGGTCTCCTACATTTCTCATTTTAAAGAACTAAAACCAGTTAAAGTAAGCTGGGCGGCACACATTTATTGAAGAAAACCCTTCAAATTAATTTTGAAGTCATATCAAAGTTTGTGTCTTATTTGACTTAACGGCTATAACTAATTTACAATCGGGTCTCATTATTTGTTATTTTTTAGTCAAATAAATAAGATTCTTAATATTCTCTGTGGCAAAGTCAAAAATAACGAGAAAAAAACGGTTACTTTTTAAACTGAGTTCAAATTAACTGAAAACAAAATGGCGACCGACAGAAACAAAATATCCACAGGGAAAACCTTGTACACAGAGTGGCGTCTCTCCCCATAGCTGATTTTACAAAAATAATTTTATAATTATGTTCAGTTGAATACGTGTATCACAGATAGATCTCGTGCTACAAAAGCACCAATGTACAAATGGAAATTGCGGGGCAAGAGAAGAAAAGAAAAAAACGCCCTAGGCTACCATTGTGTCACAGAGGAGATACAAGCACTAGTTCCGTTCGTTGAACTTTCCCCAGGGTTGTCCCAGGTTTTCTTGACAACCCTATGAGTTGTCAAAAAAACCTGGGTTGTCCAGTCCTCAAAAAACGCTAAACCACAAATCACCACACATCCCTGTCATTAAAAAAATAAATGCCATTTGACAGCCCTCAACTCGCTACAGCAAAATCCTAGGGCGAGCTGAGGAAAAACTCAGGTCATCCACAGGGCTCAAAAAGCACTCAATTTGACATTCAAGGCGACTTTAGGTTTCGCAAAAACCGCTTTGTGAGTGGCGACCCCAGGGCGACCCTAGGGCTTCAACGAACAAGCCTACTATGTTTTTGTTGGGAAGATTTCAAGTATAACCAGGACTGTCAAATGGCATGTATTTTTCATGAAGTCACAAGCATATGTGGTGTTTGCACGCTTAAGCGTTTTTTGAGAACCAGAAAACAAACTACAAGTTGTTACTCATGATGTCGTCAATTAAAAGTAAATGAAATTAAAAAAATCTAATTGTTCTCTGAGATCTCTTTCACAAGGACAGTTCACACCAGTTCACACTATACAATCAATTCGACATGGTTTTTAATTATCTTCGATTACTTTGGTTAAGAATGAGGTCTGAACGCAAACTACATCCGACCATCATCAGACCAAAGGTTCGTTCGTTGAACTTCACCCATGGTTAACCCAGATTTTCTTGACAACCCTATGAGTTGTCAAAAAAAAACTGGGTTTTCCAGCTCTCAAAAAACGCTAATTCACAAAATCACCACACATTCCTGTCATTTGAATAAAAGGTTTGATCGTTGAAGCCCTGGGGTTGCCCTGTTGTCGCCACAAAGCGTTTTTTGAGTGACCTAAAGTCGCCGTGAATGCCAAAATGAGTGTTTTTTGAGCCCTGGGTTTTCCCTCAACTCGCCCTAGGTTTTCGCTGTGGCGAGTTTAGGCAATGAACAGGGCTGTCAAATGGCATGTATTTTTGATGTGTGGTGATTTTGTGGTTTAGCGTTTCTTGAGGAATTGAAAACCCATATTTTTTTGACAACTCAAAGGGTTGTCAAGGAAACCTGGGTAAAGTTCAACGAACCAACATAAAAATATATGCCATTGACAGCGCTAAACTCACCACAGCAAAAACTTAGGGCGAGTTGAGGGAAAACCCAGGTCAACCCCAGGGCTCAAAAACACTCAATTTGACATTCAGGGCGACTTTATGCGCTTTGTGGAGACCCCAGGGCTTCAACGAACAAACCTCAAATCTGTCCAACTATTATACAGTGTAAACCACCCTACACCATAAACGGACTTTTTTATTGGTTTTCTTCAAAAAGCAGTCAGCGATAAAAGTTTGTTTTTGTATTGTTCACTCCTTTTTGTCCCGAAAAAAAAACGGGAGTAAAGAAATCGCTCCCAAGCTTTTGGATTTTTAGAAAACTTTTGGAGTGAATTCTGAATTGGAGAGTGAGTTCAAAAGTCATATCCTTCATCGATTTTAGTTTTGTAAAACGACACTAGGACACTAATTACTACATCCAGTCTCTGTAGTAATAAAATACCTGCTTGAAATTTTACTCCGATTCGATTATCAACAGTTTCATTTTTCATAGCTTTTGCTTCCACAAGCAACATGCAACATGATCGCACTTCGTTCCAATAACTGTATGTTGGTATGTGGATGATATGTGGAACATGAAAAAAGTATATGTCTAGTCTAGTAACAACTGCCTTGCAGTTAGCTTCAAATAATTATTTTTCTCAAAATTGTGCTGTCAAAATGGTAACTTTTATTTCTCATTCGATATCGTTTCTTTAAATTTGTATCAAATATGTACATACATATGTGTTTAAGTTTATTATTTTAAAAGTGCTTCAAATCTCATTTGTTCGTTTATTCGTTGGTGATTCTTGTGTGAAACGGCGTTAAGTATATATGTACATATGTATACTCGTAAAAATATAATGAAAACGACAAGTAAAGTGTAACAGAATTAAATTGAAGAAACTACAAAAACCAGTGTAAAGACTAGCTATAGATTCGAAACCAGCAAAATTATAGAAACATTCCAACGATCACATCACCAGCTTTTGGCCTGATTTTGGACTATCTTGGTAAGTCCAATTATTAAGAACGGTATTTAAAAAAATTGGTGTGGTAGCGTAAGTTAATTATGTGCCCATTTTGATTTTGTATACCTAGACTTTTCAAAAACCCCTTTAAAAAAAAGAATTATTGACTAATAGGTCCCAATTAATTTGCTATAGCTTAAACACTGCCAACGAATTGTTAGAATTTAAAATGATTCTGAGCCGCCATTGTTTAACTGATATTATACTCGTATGTTGTTAGTTGAGGATGAAAAACTTCTTGTGATATTTCTTATAGAGGTCTTTTAAGCTTTGCAGCAGTTGTCTAATCGCATCCTCGAGCTCAAGAAGGACTCCTTATTGAACTCTTAAAATGTTTGAAAGCAAAATAGTAAAAGTGGACCGCAAGAAATGACAACCAATAAAAAACAATTGCGACGTATCTTGGATCTAATTTTGAAACAATCTACATATTACTTATGTATACATATCTATAGAAAAGTGAGGTTCCCAACTCTCTTTTCTATAGATAGGACTGACAAATGGACGTAGCACTTCTTTTCTACTAACGGCAAAAAACGAGTAAGTGCCGGAAATTGATTACACTGGATATCCGGTTAAACATGTTGTAAATTAACCAACGGTGGTCACTATATTTGACGATGTATGGCATCCAGATACCTTGTAGCCCTGCATTTCAGATTGCTTTCAGAATCTATTTAAGATTTATTAGTTGAAGCCCTGGGGTTGCCTCCCACAAAGCGTTTTTTGAAAATCTTAACTCGCCCTGAATATCAAACTGAGTGTTTTTTAAGCCTTGGCTTTTATTCCTCAACTCATTTACAAATTTTTTGCTGCAGCAAAATAAGGTAACTAGCACCTAGCAGGGCCCTCAAATGGCGTGTATTTTTTTTTTTTTTTTTTTCAAATGCCAGGTGGTTTAGGGTTCTGAGAACAGAAAACCCAGTTTTTTTGCAACTTGTAGAGTTGTCAGACAAACCTAGGTCAACCTTAGGTAAAGTTCAACGAACGAAAAATATGTTTCTTTGATCGAATACCTAAGTATACCAACATTTTTAAAACTCCTATGGCTTATGAGCAATCGGTTTTTCCTTCTCAATGAACGTTTTGTCATCAAAAGTTTTATGTGGGAGTACAATAATACAAACGTGTAAGGAACGCTTTGATTTAAAACGCAAAAGCAAGTACATATTGTACAAATCTATTATTATTATTATTATTATAATTTATTAACATCCAATTAAAATTAACATGTTATTATAATTTATTAACATCCAATTAAAATTAACATGTTAACATAATATGAGCGCTAGCTGCTTAAAGCTTCTGACTCTTAGGTTAAAAAAAAACTAATTCGAACTAATCTTTAAAAATAAAAAAATTCTTTAATAAACGTAGGTACTACATACGTACTCTTTATTCAACAAAAACAATATGGCAGCTCTTTTCAAAAAAAAAATTTTCTTGTTATACAAAAATTGTAGAAAAAAAGTCTTACAAACTACTTAACTACTTTTTCTGGTTTAATTTTCTTAGGTTTAATTGCAAATGCAGCCGGGCAAATTGCCTTATTCAAACATTCCGCACATTTAGGCTTAGTTGGCGTACAAATGGTTTGTCCGAAGCCAACCAGTAAGTGGTTGACCTCCTTCCAGTTTTCTGAAGGAAGCCATGATTCTAGTTCTTTTCGAGTCTGTTCAGGTTGTTTGGTTTCTTGGCGTACCCAACCTAAACGGTTTGAAATGCGATGAACGTGAACATCGACACCTAAAATGATTTTGTTTCATTAAAAAATTCCTTTCCACTTTATAATAATCCTACCAATCCCAGTTATGATGTCCCATGCAGCGTTCATGCAGATATGTGCCATTTTCGGTCCGACTCCGGGTAGGCTAATGAGTCCCTTGACATCGTTTGGTATATCTGAGTCGAATTGATCAATAAGGATCTTTGATGTATTCTTGAGGTACTTGGCTTTGTTCTAGAAGTAATTGAATGGAAAAATAAGAATAGGATTCATATCATACAGATTCCTACTCACTTTATAAAACGACACTGGATACAGAAGAGCCTCTAGTTTTTCACTTTCCATGTCCGCAATAACCGCGGGGGTGCAACTTTTTTCCGTTAAACGTTTCATAGCATCATGAGTGACTTCGTCCTTGGTTTGACTTGACAGCATAAGTGCTAACAGGACATGAAATCGTTTAGTCTACAAAAAAGAAGTTATAGAATTAGAAATTTTGAGCTTTCAACTCGCAGTCTTGTTATCAACCTTCTCATCAACGCTTTCGTCGGCACACTTGTCGCACCCCATTGTGTCCACTGGGGCTGGAACATTTGCTCGCATTATCCTGATATTTTCTAAGATTTCCCTCCAATTGTTTGGCTCCCATTTTTCAAGTTTTACGTCCGGTATCGTTGCAGCGTCCTTCGACTTTCGTTTTCCTTTAACGGGAGATAATGGCAAGGGTTCTTCCTTCTTGATAAATTCGACAGATGTGAAGGGTTCTGTTGTAATGTCGGCGGCTACATCAGTATTAATTGCTGTTTTTGGTAATTCTTTCTTAACTTGTTTTGATTTGGCAACTTTTTTGATTTTTTCTGCAACAGGTTCATTCAGAACAGGTTTGTGTGTAACAATTTCGAGCGGTCCATCCTCATCTGGCAGTTTTTTCAAATCTTTAAGAATGGCTTTCATTTCTTTTGATTTTTTAGTCTCTTTTGCTACCTTTGTGATTGGCTTTTCCGTTGCCTCATTTTGATTCTGAACCAAAACAGTTGAACTCGCAAATGAAGTACTCGGTTTCAGCTTACTCAAGGTAGTTATTCTTTGGTTTCTTGTTTTAACTGGGGAGAAATAGGGCGACTTGGTTTCATTTATCAGTTCTTCAATGTCCTGCATAAGAAAGGTTTGAGTTACATAAAACTTTAAAAAAAAATCTCATTTCTTACACGAATGGGTTCTATTTTGAGCTTTTCCGGCTGCTGGATAACTTTTTCTGTAACTTTGTCAGCTTTCCGTGTCGGTGCCATTTTCATAAATATATTACCGATTCTTTTAAATAGATTCATTAATGCAACACCTGCTTTTCCTAAATTTTTAAATGCAATAAATGCAATGAATTAAATAAAGTTTAAGAAAAAAATAAACAGTTAAATAATAGAAAACAAAACTCCGAAATGCGATGAAGATGTCAAAGTGACATTCGCTTTAAGTTGATTAATTTGTAGTCCATTGTATTTCGTTTTGTTGCTGCTGTGAATATATAGGTGGCAGTAACAAGGCAGACAGTACCGCAACCATTTTCCTTTGAAAATGGTTCTGAGACTTGCTGTCCCAGCATAAGTGTCCCAAAGAAGCTCAATTGAAAAAAATTGTGCTGGTTTGTTTGTAGAACACTTATTGAATTTTTGGTTTCCGGTTTCCATTTATCGAACTAACGGTTTCTGTTTTAAAGCATTTGTGAACAAAGTGTGAACAAACATTGCACTAAATATGATATCCTGTTAAATCATAGAGGAGTAAAGTATCTCCTCTGTGGAACAAATGCACCTAGAAGATATAAATGTTCAAAAGCCATTGTATTTATAAACTAGTGCAGTTTTGTTCGTTTGAGGTCTGCGTTTGAACTGTGGTCACCACAAAGCGTTTTTCGAAAAACTTCAACTCGTCCTGAGCTCTGAATTGAGAGTTTAACAAACAGGATATCTCGTGGCATATCGTTTTTTGAGGACCGACACCCTTTTTTGACAACATCTAGGTTTGTCAAGGAAAGGTGGTTCAACTCTAACTCTAAAGTTCAACCAACGAACGAACGATATCTTGACTGATTTACAATACTTCTCAATAAGAAGGTACGAGTGGTTGCCGGTTGGTAATGCTCTGTAGGAATCTTCGACTGAATCGGATGAGTTATCTGTTGAATTGTACTATTTGAGCTTTTTCGTAGAGTTTGTTTTTGTTGCTGATGTGTTTTTTGGTACTCTGTCATAGTCCAGTTCAATGCACATCCCTAGAGAATGCAGCTTGTTGATGTGAATTTTTTCGCCGTATAGTAACACTAACATGCCTAATAGCGAAAAAGCAGGTGGTCACAAGTCAGATGAGCTATTTGTAGAGGAGTAGTTTTATCTTCCGATTCTGACCTAGTCCGCTTTGCTATCGCAAGAATGGATGGATGTGCTGAAATGCAAAATTTGCTTTTTTTAGCAGCTGCATAGTAGCTGAACACGAACCTGTGTAGCTCATTAAACTGTATTCCCATGTACTTCCCATTGTTTTTGGTTGTTCTGTCGAGTAAAGTGATTTTGGTGCTTCTCAAGTAAGGTGATATTGGTGCTTCTGCATTTATTGGCTGAGCATCTTCTTGTTTTCTCGGAATTCTTGCCATAAACAAATCAGCTTGACTTTGAAGGTTAAATCTATTTAGTACTCGTAAAGTCGTCTAACGTAGACTTCGACTCTTCTGCCAATGGAATTGCAAATATGAGAATCTGCGAGTTTTCTGGCTGTGGTTGGTCTGACGTGTCAGTAGGTCTGTTCGTTGAACTTTCCCCAGGGTTGACCCAGGTTTACTTGACAACCCTATGAGTTGTCAAAAAAACCTGGGTTTTCCAGTCCTCAAAAAACACTACACCACACATCCCTGTCATTAAAAAAAAAATACATTCCATTTGACAGCCCTCAAATCAAATCAAAGCTAGGGCGAGTTTGGGGAAAACCTATGGCAGACCTATGGCTCAAAAAACACTGAATTTGACATTCAGGGTGAATTTAGGTTTCTCAAAAAACGCTTTGTGGCGACCCTATGGCGACCCTAGGGCTTCAACGAACAAACCTAGTATTGAACAAGAACGGGAATATTGGTCCTTGTGCAACTCCGGCATTGAATGTTTAAGTTGCTGATTGGAAGCTGATTAGAATAATCTGGAATGAAGAAATTTGTTAATGATTTTCATTAATCTGTGAAGGAAACTTTGTTGTAAAAGTATATGCGCTAGTCCTTATAATAACCAAAGACTGTCGATTGATTCTTTGATGTGAATAAACAAACCATTAGTGAGTTGTAGTGTGATCAGAAAGGATGCAATTTGTTGCAGTTTGATCAAGAAGATGCAGAGTTGTTCCCGGAATCCGGACTGCATATCTCGAATATTATTTTTGTTGCTGCAGAACGATTTCAGCGGTCTCAGTACATGCTCCTATAGATTTTTGCTCAAGTTGCATAGAAGCGAGATGAGCCCCTAGAATGAGAAGCTGTTGATGTTTTTTTTTTTTTTTTTTTTTTTTTGAGAGCGCCTACGTTCTGCTCCATTTGGTGAGAAATTAGCAGTTGTTAACGCAACCGTTAAGTATGATTAGCAGGAGTATGATTATAATGGCTTTGACTACTGTCAGCAGCTCTGGCGGAGAGTTTTACCACACTTTCCAAAGTTGATTCTTCCATTTCTTCTTATAGTAAAGGGCGATTTTTTAAGATTTAAGTCTTTGAAGTTGGCTGCACTGGTTTGCAATGGCGTCCAAAATGTCATCTGTCAAAGTGGCATACTCCATTTCATCGTAGAAAGACTTACAAACGAGTAACCATTGAAACGATCAATATTCATACTCTGCGAAAAATGAAAGTCTGCCGTTTTATAAAAAAATTGTGTTCCGCAATGAGACTCATTTTGGCTCAACGGATACGTAAATATGCTAAACTGTTGCATTTGGATTGATATACAGCCACATTACATACAAGAATTACCGAACCGATGCATCCCGAAAAAACGACAGTTTGGTGTGGTTTATGGGCTGATGTCATCGCCGGTCCATTTTTCTTCAAAGACGGACATGGAAGTAACGTTACCGTCAACGGCGAACGATATTGAGCCATGATACCCGACTTTTTTTTACTCCAGCTGACTGAGTTGAACTTAGTTGACATGTAGTTTTATCAAGACTGTGTCAAATGCCACACAGCTCGTGAAACAAATGACATCCTAAAAAATGAATTTGGTGAGCAGCTTATTTTTCGAAACGGCCCTGTGAGTTGTCCGCCAAGATCATGCTATTTAACGATTCTTGGCTATTTCTTGTGGGGTTATTTAAAGTCGTTCGTTTATGTGGACAACACGATTGGGCCTTACAGGAAAACATAACAAGCGTAATTCGTGGAATGCAGCCCGAAATGCTCGAAAAAGTGACGCAAAATGCGCTGCTCGCATTATGGCGAGTATAAATTTACAGCGAGGTAGGGTATATATTACAATTCCTTCATAAGGAAACAAACAGTCATTCAGAAGTTTCTCAAACGGCATTCATCCGTTCAAATTTTTATGTTATACGGGTCCGTAGTTATTGATTTAGGAAAAATGCCATAACTCGGGAACGGGTCGACCGATTTATGATTTTTTTTTTTATAAAAACCATCCTTTAATCTACCACAAAAATTGAACTAGTAATGTAGTAGTTATGAACTAGCTAAGCTTTAAAGCTGAGCTTACCTAGTTCATAATTTTTTCCTAAATTTCTTTTTGAAAATAAGTTAAAAAATTGAATCATCATTCAAAAAAAAAAAGGAACAAAAAAACTTGCAATCCTTAGTAAGTTGTTTTTCAATGTAGACACCTCTGAGATTTGTATTACACGGCTGTTGATTAGCATACAAAACAGAAAAAGGGCCCCTAATTGCAAGTCTCTTCTGGTTTCCGGGAGTTTCCAATGACTGCCTGCATAAGCTTATCTTTGAAAAGTAATTAGACTAAAAAGTAAAAAGTATATGTTCCTATATCCTTTTTTCCACCATTTGTCTTCATTTGCACGCTAAAAATGTACAAAATACAAATCCTTTTTTTCTACCTTTTCCCAATTTTTTTTTTCTAGAACAGTTTATCTCTGCTAATAAAATTTATCCTCCGAGGAATAATATAAAATGCACCACACCGGCCATAACTCATTTGCTTAATCCTTTTTAAGACTTGCTGTGTGGGATCCAATGAGATTCAGTCGAAAGGAAAAGTTAAAAACCAAGTAAGGATGACTGTTCGCAGTCCTTGTCCAGGATAACGGTAAAGTTATCACTCCTAAAGAATTGCGTTTCTATTTTTAGTCGACAAAAAGAAATACTTGCAGTTTCATTTTTATTTACCAACTTTTCCATAATTTCCCGGGGGAATTGAGTTTTTGAATCGTTGATTAGAGTTAGGAACTCTGAAAAAGAAAACAAACTCCTTAAATCATTATTCCACAACAATCATCACACGTGAAAACGACAAGTCATTGAATTTGTTTTGGGGGTGAGTTGAGTCCCAGTTTACTTGGTTCAATTGTTGAATTCCCATAAGAAACCAAGCACTTTTAATGGTATCGCTGAGTAGTGTCGATGTTTTTACGTATTAGCCTTGTGTCATGTCATCCCAATCAATCAAAGTAATCTCGTTTACATCAGAAACACACATGTACAAGCAAAAGCAAGTACTTACGTTTAATCAGTAGCGGAGTGAGGAGGAAAAAATGAAAGTAATCATTTGGGGATGCTTTGATTTCCTTGCAATTTTCTAGTATGACTTGAATTCTTAAATCTTTTGTGTCAGTTTACCAAGCCTTAAAGCATTAACTAAATAGAAAAAACAGAACTGTAGCTAACATGACTATACAGCGTATTGAGAATTGCTGTTTTATAGACAAAAGGACCCTTATCCTAGCCTTTATTGAAGCTATTCTTAAAATCTAACTTCAACCAATTACGAAAAACAGCGTAATAAGAAGTCCGAGGGTGGTCTGTGTTTCAAGGATTTGTTTTTCTTATTAAACTCTTTCCAAAAATATTTATCCTCTGTGCTCCCTTCGGGATATTGTCTTCATTAATTTTTCCATTGCCGCACGCATAATCTCATGGAGTAATAAATAATCACTATTTAAAAAAGTTAACACTCCGTTAGCGGCCGCTAGCCAGCCATATCCTGGGAAGAACCTTAAGAAAACACCCGGTAAGCCTACCTTCATCTTACAACAACGCCATTATTATTTGTGCGCTTCGCTAAACACGGCAGGGATTACAAGACATAAAAGTTTTCAATTAATCCCAAGCCAACCCCCAAGAAATGAAGTTAATAAATCCACTTTTTTGGCTTCGACGGCAAAAATTATTATTATTATTGTTATATTGTTGCTTCGTTGTTACGCTTGATTATTTAATAAGGAAATATTGTAAATAACCTGACGCCGCGCCGCCCCCAGTGAGGTAACTGCCACCGAAATCACCCCTAATTTTTAGTGTTTTTTTTTTTTTGGTTTTTCGCTTTTTTTTCTAGAGTTTGGGTGGGGGACATGAATCGTCACCGTGTTAATTTACTTCATTGTTATCATAATTAAAATTGTAACACTCTTAATTCTAATGTCATCATTAAAGTTTGAAAAAACAGGAGAATAACTTTTGACGGGCTGTTTCTTTTTTTCTTCTTTTTTTTTTGCACCACATTGGCTGGAACAAATCAAGGAGAAGAAATAGTCGATTGAGGTTAGCGAACGGGTACTTATTTGTTAATGAAGGATAAAGCTGAGAGGAGGGTTTCTCTAATTAGTCGAGCGTTTTATATTCCCGACAATGAGTTTGTTGCGCTCTTTTTAAACAGTAATTTATTTAATTGTTATGTCCATTGAACTGCTGCTCAGAACTTTTTTTCCTGTGGTAAGAGCGCTTTGAGATGGCAGGTTTTATGGGTATTTTGTTGGAGCAGGTGGTGGTTAAACAAATGAGTGTCACAGACTGTTCAGCTGTGGGAACTTGTTGAAGTTATGAACTGCTGAAAATAATTGAAATAATTTCGTGTGATGTTTTTGAGTGGAGAGTTGAATTGAAAAAAGATTAAGATTTTTCCATTGAAAATTGGAACTATGACGTAAAATACGCTATTTTGCTATTTCATGTTTTATATGACAAGCTATCTGACTTGGTTGTAGTTTTTGTACTCACATATCGAAACATATAGGTTTAGAGCACGCATGCATTGTGAACGCGTTGACATTTTTTCATCCAAAATTAACAGAATCCAAATGCTTTTGTCAGTATAACGCACTTCCGGCACCTGCAGTTTTATGCCAACTCCGAACGGCTGAGTCAAAAAGCACTTTTCACGGCAGTGTGCATTACTCTCAGGAGGTCTTGTCAATGTGTTGGAAATAGAGTATTCTAAGCTAGTTTTATAAATACGACTACAGTTCATTTGCTGAGGAGCATGGAAAGAAGAGAGGCTAAGTTTGGTCGAGACAAGAAAAAACTCAAATATTTTAATAATTTTAATTGCAAGAAACGTTGTTTGAAAATGATGGCAACATTTAGATTGTACCGATCGTAAAATTTTTTGCCGAACCTAAGCTTTTAAACTCTTTAAAAGTAGTCTCATAAAAGAAAGTCATAACAAATATTCATTTTAAATTCCTATTATTTCCTTACCACTGGTGGGGAAAATTCAGAAACGATAATAGACTGAATTTTTATGCTTGTAATGTTAAAACTACCTTCCTTCTGTATTTAAAATGCTTTTAGAATAAATAAAATATATTATATCAGCATATTTTATGTTTCTTATCTAAATCTGTGAGGCATTTCATGTACAAACTCTCATTATTTTCGTCTTTGTGATACATAAGACTTCAATAACTTGTTTTCTTTCCTCCGTTTTTTTTTTCTCTAAAAGTCTTGTTCGAGTCTCCCATTTTGGGTAAAGCAAAGGAATTCCATAGTAGTGTGGTGCTCGCGGTGTAATGTTAATCGTGTCAGTCTGTTCTCGTTTAGCTGTGAGTTGTCATTCCTCGCAAGGAACAATAGTATTCTGTTGCTTTTCTTGTAGTTAAGTCCTTACCACGATCCACGACGTAAATGAGGCGTGACCAATCCTCTGGTTCTTCTTTTTGCCTATAACGATATCACGATATGAAAAGACATCTGTTTCCAGAAATTTAAAGCATTTTTGTGACAGAGACATTCAATTTAATCTTCCTGCATCCTATACATTCCAGAAAAATATCGAAAATAGGTACTTTTTAAGTATTTGCTTTTTATAAAGTAAAAAGAAATTTAAAAACTAAGTTGTAAAAGTAAATACCAGAAAGGAATATAGAAGTATACATAGGTGAAATTGTATAGCTGTATTAAAAGGGGTGTATCAAAAGATATTTAGACAGAAACTGTGAAGTTTCGTTTAAATTTTTTTTCGCACTTGATCGATGTTGTTGGATCCCACGGATTCCACGTTATCATCGTCAAAAAAAAGTATAACTGGGCGGTTTTCGCAAACCAATGAAGAAGGAATATGAGACAAAAATTCAAAGCCGATTGTCACTATGCTCTGAGTTTTGTTTCGATTTTATCGCTCAGTGCGAGGCCGGCCTTCCTATCTGCTATCTGTCGATTCCACATTTATGAGCCACAAGCTCCCACGCAAACGGTCACTTATTAAAGCCGAAGTACTTTTTATTAACTACTTATTTTAATAAAGTTACAATCTTTAGGGTCTCTTCATTTAGCTCCAGTCCACAAGATTTTTCTATCGACATCATGGTAAGCTCAGGGGCATTAAAAGTAAGCGAATGCGTCCTCCTGCTCGTAAGCTTCTCTAATCCTTTTACTTGAATGTTTGAACTTTTTTGCATTGAAGTGTGAAATTTTTTCTTTAGAAAAATTTAGCTACTTACATTAAAGATTCTTGGGGTGGTGAAATTTCTTCTTCTTCTTCTTTTTCGGTGTCAGAATCGTCCCAGCCCCACTTGTCTGTTTTACACTAGATATACATACATATGCCTGTAAGGTATGCCGTGACCACACCAGACGGCCGGCGTCCGTAAGCTCGCGGCTTAGGATTGTTCCATGTCTGAGGCCAGCCAAATGAAGATGTGGTGTCATTTGCCTGAACCAAAAGTGATTTTATCCGATTTTCTTTTTGTTTCGCTAGGGGTTGGGTCAGTGCTTGTAGTGAAGGCATAAAAAAGAAACTACGTTCTATAGCGAATACAGGTACTTTAAAAAAAGACAATGCGTAAGGTCGTCGTGTCCGCTAGTAGCTTCGTTCGTTGAATTTTACCTAGGCTCGGTCCAAGTTTGTGGGCCTGTTCTCTCAAAAACTGAATCACTATATCACCCTGAAAATGCTTGGCTTTTGAAGAGCTACTCAGGGTTCATAAAACACTCTGTTTGACAATCAAGGCAAGCTTAGGTTTCTTAGAATACTCTCCATTGCTACCCCAATGTAAGCGCAAGTCTTTAAAAAACGAGCTTAGCATATTTTTGGTTAGCTAAGTAGCCAATTGAGCAGGGGATATCGGTTAAACTTATTTCTTCTCGGGCACTAAAAGTTCGTTCTGATGTGTTCAGCTCTGGAAGAGTATTGGTGCTTTGGAAGGGTCTTTGTTAAAAATTGGAAGTCCCGTTCGAACCTACATTCTTTTCGAAGGTGCCACATGAAACTTTAACCACTGAAGTGAAGGATGCTCATTAAATGTGGGTTTCTATTCTACTTTTCTATTTCTTTTTTAGGTAGAAATACTTTATTTTCTTTAAAAGAAACTCCTCCTTTAAATAAAAAAAATAAAATAAAAAAAATAAAAAATCCAAGCCGTCTGGGTTGTGAGTGTGCCAAAGCTGTAGAGGAATATAATCAAATAAGGATGCAATATTCGCTGAATTCAAGTTTTAATTGGAAGCCTTGTGAAAAATTCCTTTTCTCTCTTTCTAAATATTTCAAAAATACTTAAATGCGCAACTACCAATCAGCCATTTGTCAGTCTGACAAAAGAGAAATGCAAAAATTCGTACCACAGTCGAATTATGGGCTAAACAAAGTAATCCCAACATATATTTTCGCAACAATAATCGCAACTCATTATCTCCCAAATAACACTCATTTATCAAAAAAGAAAAAAAACACTGAATATAGGCAGACAAGGACATTATTATCCTTTGAACAAACATCATATCCACAAAGCCTTTTGTTTTTCAAAAAATATTGTTTTCAATCGGTCAAAGTATCCGGAACGAATATCCAATCAGAATTTTTTTTATTGACTATGTGGATGGAGACCGTAACGGAAAATAACCTTTTACGTAATATTTCCGCATTACAAAGCAATTCATCTAGCTAAGGGTTGTTTACAAAGTTTATGAATACAAAACCCAACCACTTGGAATGTATACGACTTTCCTATGCAACACAACTTGTACCAAATAAGGTGTTGGATCGAATGTCATAAATATTAGCAAAGTTTCCACTTAACTGAGTTTTGGAAATTTCAGTCGATTTGTCATAATGAAAATGCAATAATAAGGAAAACGTTCGGTGTGTTGTGCATAGTGCTTGTGATTTGGCTACCCTTGGAAAAGAATTTGTATACGAACTTGTTTTTATCTGGGTGTTGACAACCGCATTTAGAAACTCAACTGTGAAACTTCCTTATTTAGTATCAATGCATTCAAAATACTGTAGAAAACTAAAGGACTTGTTACATTTAAAGCCATAGGTATTCTGTCATCCTCTTCCGCAAACTTTTCAATTCAATTCAATTTGATTTGTGTCTTACAAGCTAGTTCCATTTGAATGAGTTCTGCTCTCTTATTCGTGTGGCCTTCCTCCAACCTCCAAGCACCGCACCCTTTCATTTTCAATTTTCTTCCATAATAACACAAATTTACCCCAGTTTTTCACCGAATCTCGTAAATCTTAAGTCCGCGAGCGATTGACATATCAATAGGACGGATGCCCTTCTGTGCGTTGGCAAGGCATCGTTTCTTCCAGATTCCCCAGAAATTGATGTTAAATTGTATTCCAAATAGCATATTCTACTGGATATTCCAAATTTCCTGTTTTGTGTCACAGGACAGGACTCAACAGGAGAATAAGAAAAAATACCTTTGTTAAGATTCCGAATCCAGTGAATTTTCTTCCTTGTGGAATGCAATAAATAAAAAAGTTTCATTACGCAACAAAACGAAGGGTTGACAATAATCCCAGTTGAAAGGATAATAATAGAATAGCGGAATTAAATTTGCCAGTAGGTATTCTATACGCTCTCGGCCAGGACGCGCAAAATTTTTAGGTTTTGGTTCACATATGCTGAAAGGGTGTACGGTGTACTTGTACGGTACCCACTGTGCACTCCCTGGATAACTACGTTACCCGTACAAACTTGATTTGCATGGCTGAGTTTATGGGATGAAAGTTGTTTGTTAAGTGGTTCCTTATCAAGGATATGAAACTTAATAAACCGCGAATTTTTTTATTCGCTTTTCAAATCGAAATCGTGGACTGGTTTCTTGAGATACAAAGTTGTTGTTTTCTATTTCATAACATTTTTTTTTTTTTAGTAAGATGCAGGTACCCTTTTGTGCGATGAAACCTTTATACTCCGTTGGTGGAATTATTAAGTGGTTGTTCTGTGATCCAATGAAAGGAAAGGGAAATTGAAAATGGAAAAAGCAAATCGTGTTTGTGAAACCAAAACCTGTTCAACTTCTCCTTTTTTTTGTAAATTAATTTTTATTCAATTTTGTTTCCAATTTTGAAATTTTGCAATTTTTTTTGGGAGTCAGAAGAGAAAGAAACTGAGTATGTTGAAGTCGTATGCTTTACCTGCAAGAAATAGCTACCTAATGCGGAAATATGCTTTTATGATTCACTATTGAATAAAAGGGAAGACGATAAAATCCTTGAATTCAAAACATCTAATAATCTTTAATACTTGTTCATCTAATTGAGAATGGAATCGGTGAACATAGGCTCAACGAAAAACAAGGAAAACCGTACCGCAATATTAAACTTTCTAGGCGGGTGCAAATGACGAGGCTTCGAAATTTGGTCATGTAGAGCTTTATCCAATGAGTTTACTAATGTGCTCCAGAGACCTATTGCAAAGCATTAAAACGTTGGGGTTCGGTCTACTAAGATTACAATGGGAACAACTGACAGGCGTTCATGTGCTTAAAAAGTGAATGCTTAAAGGTTGCTAGTGTCATAGGCATGCTTTAAGGAAAAATAAGGCATTTTTTCACTACTGTTAAAAAATTACGATCTTTTTGCTTGTTATTTGTTATTTGTTCGCAATAGAAACGAAAAAAATACAAGTTTTTACAGCTCTTTGAATAAACTACAGAAAAATCGATAGAACTTCGGTCGCATTCGGTACTGGTAACTCTGTTTTAGTCTGTTCATTTTCAATAAACACTGATGCGAGTGAAGATCAATAATAAAGTAAATAAATTGTTGGATCGTGTAATACTATAGTTTCAGGCTACTTTTGTTAGCGGTGTATCCCACAGAAGAGTCAATACTCACTAGTTTATGAAATATCTTGAAGAACGAAAGCTTCTAAATGACCGACAGTACGGCTTTCGTAGCAAAAGGTCCACTGGTCATTTGATGGCATATCACACCGAAAATCTTTTCACTGCTTTGGAGAAAGTAAGATTATTGCGCTTGATATTTCAAAGGTATTTGATAGATTTTGGCATCAAGCTCTCTTATCGAAAATGCTTCTTTTCGTATCGATCAGTCTCTTTTTTCTTGGATTAGAAGCTACCTTTCCGGCTGCTCGATATACAAATTGTATTGGATGGCTTCAAGTCTGAAACCCATTTAATTAATGCTGGTGTGCCCCAGGGCTCCGTTTTGTCTCCTACTCTCTTCCTTATTTTCATAAACGATCTTCTAGTACTCTTAACTGTTTCGCTGATGACTCAATCCTCAGCTTTTCATATTCGTTTCGAAATGAACCTCCCTGCTCTTTGGATATGGAACTGGAACGGTTGCGTATGGTAAGCTAATTGAATTTACATGGGGTTGTATGATCCGGGTAGAATTCAATGCTTCAAAAACTCAAAGCTGTCTCTTGTCTTTAAAGCTTAACTTTCCCTTGCCATTATCTGTGAAGGGTACCTGCATCAACGAAACCGGAAAGCTGTCAGTACTTGGTATCGGTGTTGACGATGATCTTCCACCACACATATTTGATGTCGACAAAAGCGCTGGCCTTAGGTTTCTTACGACGATGCAGGAAGTTCTTCACACCTTCTGATCTGGCTTCTATTTATAAAGCTTACATCCTCCCAAAACTAGAGTATTTTTCTCATATCTGGTCAGGTGCTCCTCAAACGCCTACTTAATAGGCTACAAAACAGAGCTTTGAAACTAATAGGTGATAGTTCAATTGTAGAGACGATAGATTCTCTTGAACATCGTCGAAACGTTACCTGTCTAACTCTCTTAAATAGCCAGTTGCACTCATCCCCTGAAACAATTTAGCTGCAAAACCCTCCTCGCCAGGAATGCTCATCAGTTTTACCTTGAGCCCAACTTCGAATGTACAGTCAAGTATAGAGATTCATATTTAAGTCGCACCAGCCGCATGAGGAATGCTCTACCTGACTCTATATTGCGATTCATAAAAATTCAAAAGCAACCTGCATCGGTTTCTCCTTTTAAATCCTCTCCCATTTTCTTAATGTTCGCACTATGTTTTAAAACATTAAAGGAGTAGGTATTCATTAGAAAATAAAACTGTTTTGGCATCCCTATAACAGCTGATCGACAGTTACAGGCAATTGTTGAGCTGGTGTAAGCAGCACCAAGAAAAGTCGGGAATCTGGATATCACGTTTTCTCAAGATAGAACCGTCAAGATTTGACCATAAAATTCTGGGTTTGGAATACGCTACCGTGGCCAAGGAGACTGAATCAGAGACAAAAACTTAATTTGTTTAAGTACACCCGCCGTCTTTAAGTTCACATTATCTGTCCGAATTATCAAAAATATTTGAAAACAAGTATCTTCGCTTCAAGCGAAAGTCTGTCCAACAATTTGTACCTACAGTGGGAAACGTCTGATTGGATCTTTGACAAATCGTCGAAAATGTAAGATACAGAAGTACGTTTGTGACGGCTGGGGCCTGTAACACAAAACAACAAGTACTTGTAACACAAGTGGAATAAGACAATTGTGAAAAGTTTCCTCCACATAATGCTACAAGTTTGCTTGCCCTTTTACAAGGGTAATGCTCTTGACTTGTAAACTTGTAGCTTTGTGTTAAAGGCCTTTGATGGAACGCAGAGCTCCGACGACACACACACAGGCTTCTTACCAGACTTGACTTAAACTCTTACGGTAATAAGTCACTTTATCCAAAAGATGCCATTCTATAAGAATCGGTTTCCTGTGTAGCTTTTTTTCGTTTACTAAGCCTCTACTGAGAAATTCAGTTGAATTATCTACATTGAATGAGGAAGGTTCTAATTGCGGCACTTTGTGTTTATGTACTAGCAAAGAGATAAAATTCGGCTTTGTAGAACTACGCACACTCCTCAGTTTTGTGTCCAATTGAAAAACTAGTATAAAGAGAGCTTTGCATTAGCTCAATAGAAATTTAAGGATTTTGTGTGGAAACCCAAATCTGGTAGATAAGAGAGGTTCACAATCGAACCTATGTTCGGTAGAAGTGAGGAGCTGAGGACACCACCTTGCGGTGTGCCTAACCTGAAAGATATTCTTAGAGAATGGCTTCCTTTTGATGTAATAATGTTCAGTGTACAGTGTTCAACAACTAATTTATGAACTCAACATTGAGGTGTCTTACCCAATGAGTTGCTGATGTTGTTTAAAGTAGGTATACCTTTCAAACTGCTACCAGAGACAATGAAAATGTAAATGAATACAGCTGACGAAAATCTCGTAGCGTTTTTTTTTTTATTTAAAGTAGCTTAGCTCTTACCATGAGTAGAGAATGATTGGGTAGCCTCAAGTACCTACGAGTAATTGATAAGAACCCAAAATATGAGGAAGCTGCTTGAAATGATCTTCCTCTAAATACTATACGCTTCCAACATTTGATAACATAAAATCCTCAAAATACAATTCTCTCCGCACATATCGCCACGAAATTCCCTTCCATTTGTTTTTTTTTTTTTTTTTTTTAAGTTAGACAGTAAGCCCTCCCTTGTCCCATCCAAACGCGAAAACCCATTTATGAAAATCAAAAATTACATTCGCACATTTAAGCGGTGTAAACAAAATATAAATTTCTCACAAATGATTGCACATATTAAAAGTTATGTTTATTGGGATATAATGCGATGGTGTGTGCTTGTTATCCTTTTGTTCTTTGTTCTTCCTATATCAAACGTTATCCTTTATGTAAAGACGATAGAGTTAAGGTTCGGGGTCACCAATCATAAATCGTAAATAGTTAAATTGTTGAACAAACGCTTGGGACACATTATTATCTGCAACGCATTTTTGGTGATATCACACCCTTTTGCCACCGCGCCGTTGTGAATCCTTTTCCTTTTGGTATTTCGTATCTTTTTTTTCACTTACAAAAAGATACGTGTTTTTATTACGCGCTAAAATTATGAGTGTCCTTCGAGCATTCATGAGTTGGAGGGTGTCATAACACCCTTTCTTTCTATTTTTCCAGAAGCACTTTCTCTCTGTGAATATGCGAAGAATGTATGTAGTGATGCGACCAAGCGATTTGTGTACCCTTGAGAGATGTCCAAAGGACATTAGTGGTGTTGGGAACAATTTGGGATTTTTTGTTTTGTTTTGCTTCTTTTAACCTTAAATTATTGAATTTATGAGTTATGTCGTTGTGATGTTGACTGGAATGCTTCAACGTACCCTTTGTTGTATAATTTAATAAACGAAAACTAAAAGCATTTTAGTTTATGAAGTTAGGATGTTGTTGAGGGAATAGCGACTCATATAAAGCTGCGTTTAGACAGACGGTTTTACCTCAGTGAACGTGGTTTGTTGTTCGTTACTTGCGGAACATTTTTCATCTTTGTTGTTCGAGCATTAACGCCCATCAACCATTCAAACTTTTTTAAATTTGTTTATTTCTGGTTCGTTGTTCTTGTTCGTCAAACAGTTTTTCCATTGACATTTTCGATGTACACTATCAACAACAAGAAAAGTACACCGAGCATAATACCGAAAGTCTAAACTAAGCTTATGAGTTATGAGCTTGTGTTTATGTATTGTGTAATGTCTGGTGTTCAAAATCATATGAATCTGTTGTTAACAAACATTATTTAAAACTTCACTAAAACAGCTTTGAGTTTTCTATACAAGTTGTGTTAGAGCTTGTTTGGGCACCCCTCAAATGAAAAAACATATGCCTTATTTTCAATTCATTTAAGAAATGTATCAACATGTAAAGTGAGCAATCTTACTGAGAAATTACATTCATCAATAGGGAGGCGCAACAGGCAGGGAGCCCCGGTGTCTAACGCATTTCTTACTACCGCGCCTTATGAGGTAATGGAGTGGAACTACAACTTTCTGTATGAATTGAAATCTAGAAGGCGCTTTTCGTGGCAATGGATTCATTATCTGACTCAGAGGACTTGTCAATCACTCACGAAAGGTACTACCATTTAACCAATATAAAAACCGTCGACCTCGTAGCAGCGAATTTCAGTTCATAATTTTACATCAAAGCCGGAAAATAACTCCAGATTGCCCCCACTAGTGGTAGGGAATCTTTTCAAAAAGGGAATGACCAAAGTGTCCCCTGAATAACAAATGAAAATGCTATCCTCGAAGTGGAATAGAGAAGCTGAACAAAATGTCTGCCTATGTTGATGATCAAACTAAGCTATTTTAGAGATACGCCAAAACTCATAAGGAGCCAACCCTCTTCAAAATAGCCACTCACAGAAGGAAAAAGCCCTGGAGTCATTGATTGAGCAACATAATCAACAATCTTGTTTCTTAAAGGGTCGGTGGGACTCTTTCACCAAATAAAATAAACAAAGATTGCAACTTCTTGTGCATTACGGCAAAATGTTGCACGATAGTATTCATCAGAACACGAACGTAAAGTTTTCTTGAAATTATTTTCCAACGTCTGGACCTAACTTAAGAAACTGTCTGACATAACGGCTAGATGATACTTGTGTCGCAACATAGTGAGGAGTCCCGGGGCCTAGTGCATTTCTCTCAACTATATCAGTGGAGGGAACCTACAATTTCTTGACGATTCCAAATGGCTCATACAGAATGCGCTATTCATGGCAGTGAAATTGCTAACGGAGGACTTGCCAATTCCTTGCGAAAGACGATACCAGTAGAAAAATAATTGGATGCTTCTCGGACTCGAAACTCGAACTCACTCGTAGCAGGCAGATATGCTAACCATTACACCACTAGCACCAAGAGCCGGCCAAGAACTTTCATAAAATGCTGAGTTTTGGAAAACCATGGGGGATTGAATGGCTCACGATTCTGATCTCCAAGCATAAAGGAAAGTCGCCTTCTTCAAATTAACAAAGAAAAAGCGATACCTGAAGCTACGATATATGCTGTTTGATGATCGGGTATTAGACAACCGATTGCAAAAAAAAAAATACGGCTGTCTGATCCCCAATGCGAGTAAGCTAGCAACAAATTCAACTCAGGATCCCTATGGTGATCCCTTCGAGGATTTTTATGTTACTCTGGTTGACTTGAAAATATCATTCGGTCAAGAATCACAAGTTCTAATTTGGATTTTAGTTCAAGGATTTTACGAAGCTTATACGAGGATGATCGAGGATATGTACGAAGGAGCATTGGCAAAGGTAAGATGTACAGTATCGTAGTCACCGAATTCCAAGTCGCAGTACGAAGCGTTTCAAATTCTCTGTTCCTTATTACAATCCTTGACTACTTCCTGCTCGAAGGTAAATTACGAAACACTGTACATCGTTCACCTGAATTTCTACGCTGAAACATAAGCAACTGAAAGCAGAGTTCTGCCTTAAAATGTTGTTCATCTTGATATTCCATCTTTTTTAAAGAGAAGTTTATGGTTTCACTAGGTCAAAGCTTTAAATTAGCAAGAAACAATATTATTTAAAATTTTTCAATTTAAAAAGAAATAACCTGTAAAAATGAAATAAAAGTCAGTTTGAATATAAAAAAGTTAAAAAGGAAATCCATTTATTTGTATGCGAAATCTTAATATTTTGAGAAGATTGCTAATAAGATACGCATCGCCATTCTCAGTGTATCTATGAATTTTAAAGTTAAACTTGAGACTCACATGTTTGAAATCAAATATTTCAAACCTGGAAATGGCTACAACTACACGCTAAGATAGATTTTCTTGTTTATCAAGTAATTTATTCAGAAAGATTAAAATATCTCGTTTGAAGATACGCCTTCTTCTCTCGGATAGTTTGTGTACATCGGGAAGAATACTTTCGACAAATATCATCATTGGGTTTCCCTTTTCCGATAACGTATCGCATGAATATTTTTCTTTCATTGACGAAACATCTGAGATTTGGTCTGGTTTGGCTGTATCTGTTTGTTCTGGTTTTTCAGAGGAGTTTGATGGAGATGGTAAAGGGACAAATGATGATATTACTTTTTCTTTGATTGGATTTTGTTGGTTATTTTCATTTTCAGCTGCATTATTTAAACAAGCATATTTTGTTGTGCCAATATATTCACGAAGGAATTCCATTTCACCCGAAAGCCAAAATTTTCCATTTCTACGTTTAAGGTATCTTGTGTATCCTTTGCGCAACAGACCCCACTTCCTTCTGCATTCAGTTTCTGAAAATACAAAAAAAAATTGCTCTTAATTTTCATATTGTAAAAAGTAAACAAATAATATATTCTGCGATCGGAAAAAAAAATTATCAAGATCAATTCATTGGTGAAGTTCTTAGTTACTGAAGGAGGAACCTTTTTGGATGCATGTATACCTAGAACCCCTGATACATGTGTAGTGCAAGTGTACACGTAAATGCTACACGTGTATTTAAAGTTTTCATTATCATGAGTTGAGTATTTGTGTAGCCTGTGAAGTGCTAATTAGCATTTGTGCCGCTAACGTCGGTGTTCGAGATTCGGATCTTACGTAATTATCGCCCTTTGCGATGGGTTGGAAAGTTCTTCCAAAGCAGATACACTGCCATATAAACCGCTATCTTGCTTAGGCCCTCGCAATCGGCATTAGATTTTAGGTCCCAAAAATGCGTTAAGCCCCGAGGCTCATACATAAAAATCTTAATATCATCATAAAAGAAGGTGGTGCACGTTGTGTTATGATTAGTGTGTCTGCCTGTTACATGAGAGATCCGATGTTCGAATGCCAAGAAAATCAAGGAAAAAAGTCTTCCGTGAAGAATTAGCAATTTGAACGATAGTAAATTCAATTCATGCTTAAATTAGCCGTTCGGAGTCGACAAAAAATTGTAGGTCTTTTCCAATCCTTAACTAGGTTGAGTGAAATGCCCTAGTCCCCGGAGTTTCTCGATCTTTTGTGCCACCCTAATTAATTTTTATTAATTTTTTTTTCACCATCGAGGAAGGCTTTCATGGTATTCACACATTTAAGGTGTGAGGGAGAAAAAACAAGATTCTTGTTAAGCGTTCTTTATTGCTCTTTTATTGATTAGGATTTGATTATGTATTTACTCCAAGCTTTTGAAAATTCGCTCATTCGATAACTCATTGAATGACTCATTGAATAATTCACTGATTGGCTAATTCAATGCTTCATTCAATAACTCATTGGACTTCCGCAAGTGGAATGTCAACTGTCAACATTTTTCTTTCCCTAGAATATAGGCTTTAAAATGTGCAAAATCATATGGTTTGGTAATATGGCGGCTTAAACAAATTTCAAAAAACACAAAGATTAGGACTATCCACACGAGTAATCCCTTGCGTTTTCAATTTCCAAACACTAAATTGGACAATTCCACACCGATATTCTTTTCAGCTTTCTCTATTCTTCAAATCTTATGACTGTGTATGCCTTGATTGCCTATTTGAGCTCTTGAATAAGTCGCACGTCCAAAATTGTTCATTTTCAGTTCAAAAAATGTCCTTGTAAATACTTTTGTACGTACTTAGACAACTATAACTTTTTGAAGTCCCAGAACAAAGTCAGCTAAAAATTTTATCCCAAACACGACTCTTTGCTTGTGAAAGAAACGGTTAATTTATAACAAGTGTAGCATCTAATGCTGAAAAGACTTTTGAAATTTGTACAGTAGTTTTTGAGTTCCTGATGTTGAAATGCAAATATGGGGATGAATTTACCGTAGATAACTCGAGGATAACTAAACATTTTTATGCTGAAATAATTTTTGAAGTCGGTCCAGTAGTTTTAGAAATCGCATGTCAGTTCATGTCGCTTTTTGGCTGTCGTGGGGTGTCGTGTGGAGAGTCAACATATTTCCAAAATGTGCCAAAAGAAGTATTACTTCAAAAATCAAAATGCAGTTTTGCACATGTCAATTAATGTCGCTATTTGGCTGTCATAGGGTGTGGCATTGTAAAAATCTTACTCTCAACGCTTTTTAAAAATGAGCCAAAAGAGTATAGTTTCAAAACTTTAAATTTACGTCAACAGGAGTTTCTCACATGTTCTAGTCAATAACAATACTAGAATCAAATTTTTTTCGTGATTCAAAAACTTTCTCTCAAACGACAACACCAGATATTTTTATTCCTTTTTGTTGCCCGTACAAGATTATTTTGAATACGCTGAAAAGAATTTACTCATGTGGAGAGGCCTATTGAATCTAAACCAGACAAAAATTCCAACGGCTGAGAGTCTTGCTTCACCTCAAGATTAGTTAATTTTTGACTGTCAATTCATTTTCAAGTCTTGACCTTTGCCCAAAGCATGGACTCACTTTAAACAGCACACAGTGAAGTTTGACCAGTTCGGACGTGTTTTTGCTTTGAAATTTCAAAAATAGTTATTTGTTCCTTTTATCTATCCTTTACAGCTGGAACTTTTGAAACTTTAAAAGTTAATTTTCTTACTTTAGCAATTTCAATAAATCAAATTTTGTGTGTACTTTATGTAGAAGCACACCTACACGTCTCTAACTGACAGATGGGAAAGTTTTTTTCTGTTGAACAGTTTTCTCTGCTGATGCAAGAATGCCAAAGAAAATAAAAAAAAAACAATTCAACCCACAGTCGATAAAAGTAAACTTTATTTTTTATTATCCCTTTCCAAGTTCTTTGCAAAATTCATAACATTGAAATTGAGTTACATTTTTACGCGCGTCGCTAATCCTAAAAATTGTGCGATAACAAGAATGTCCTTTTGTATACACAATCGCACGTAAATCATACTGGCGTCAAGCTTTACATGGGCTATAAAAAAAAACCGAACATAAATAGCATTCCACGTACAACGTGTCAATAAAAAGAATGCCATAAAATTAGCTCCCGCATCGATGCCTTTTTATCGACGTATTTCTCTTTAAGTTAATGCCTTCATCCTTTGGACTTACACACAAAAACTCGAAGCATTATTAAGCTTTACAACGAACGATTGTATCTTCCCTAGCTAAGATTTCTGTCCCCCTTCCGTACAACATTTAGAAATCCATGGGAGGCAATTTAAAACGCAATAAAATGTCGCTCTCAACACTTCCTTCTCGCGGTTGGTTTTCGCGGAAGGATCTCGACATAGGATTTACAAAATTTTGCAGTTACAGCAGTTGGAACATGAACATATTCCCGCAGAAACCGCAAAAACAAAGCACAGCCATTGCTTCGACTTCGAGTCGAAAGTCGACGACACAATTAAACAGAAATAATGATATCATTTGAAAGCCATATGCCTAGTCATAAGGCCTTACAGAGAACAACGCTACAATTTGCGTTGTTTTGTAACTTCATAAATTTCTCAAAAATTCATTAAAATTACCCCCACTTGCTGGATAGTTGGGGATTAAAAATATCATCAAGGATACTCGTGCGATAATTTTAATCACTTTGCTAAATTTCTCTCACAACTACCCCTTTACATAATCGGAGTGGGGTGCTAAGAACGAAAGTGAAATGGAATTATAATTTCCGTGATAATTTTACAATTCATGAACATTGGGGTGTGGTAGCGACGTGACGGCAGGGTTGGCCATGGCGTCTCCACGCGCCCCATTCCTGCCCAAGTCGCCTTAATCAGGGAAAGTTATATAGTAATTTAAAGTCAGATATTGCAATAGCAACCGCACCATCGAGATGGGGGCTGCCAAAATCAAGTGCATAAATTAATATTCGTAAAAAAAAAATATTTAATTTATGATAAGCACTGAGGGTAACTGTTCGTTCGGATGGTTTTCGCAATTTGCATTCATTTAATGGTAAATGTGATTATTTCAGAGTTGTGAGATTTATTGCACTGTGACCACGAGCCCATGAAAGTCTCTCTACGCATATATTTTGGCCGAAGTGAATTGATTTTAATTATAATTACACCAAAATTGCCCAATATTATGGTTTCGATAGCCAGAACGTATTACTATGACGACTCATTAAATAATATGCGGGTTTTAATTCGCTAATATCTGTGTAATTAGATGTGATTATTATCGATGGTTTGTTGTGCACTTGGAACCAACGCATTCGCTTAAGCATCAATAAATTCAAATATTCACATTTTCTGGCAATCGGGTTTGAATTGATTTATTAATCAAATAATAGAGGGCCACTTGTGTGGATAGACACTCGAAACGTTTGCTGAAACAATTATTAGCTTCATTTGTGTGGGGCTATAAAGCTCGGGGAGCCTCGGTGTGAAGTATTCCTTAAAGTTAGCACAGTTTCCGCTCCACTTCATCCGCATCACTTTTATCCGATAGTGTTTTTGGGCTTTTTGGCTTATACTTTTCGCAAGAATGAAAAGCCACCGTTAACGATGGCCTCATTAAATGATATTTTATATACTTTTGTGTCTTGTGCTCTATTTTAAAGCAGGCAATTACGGAGTGTAATAAATAGCACAGGACTCAAGACACTTCCTTGGTGTATACCAACTGTGACTTGGAATTCTTCGATGAACTTAGCTGAACGTCCTACACTCGTCACTGATCCTTGATATAATCCTCTCTAACATTCGTGCATATAGCTCCTAATTTTATGAATTGTATTTGTTATTGACAACAAATGTGTTCGTGGAACTTGTCCGTTTGCCTATGTGCAAGAAATCGCAAGTTTATATGGCAAACATCGCCCTTCTAAACACAGCAGACGTTATCAAGGTCAGATAGCAAGTTCGTCGTATGGGACTACCTATACCTGCGGTAAGCCTACATAGCTCATTAGAAAGCCCGATTATTTTTCGCAATTGGCTAGGAAATACCCGTTCAATGACCTACCAAGCCTTAAACATCAGCTTAATCGAGCGTTAATTGTCACAATTTCGTGTAGCTCCATTTTCTTCGAACATTGGAACATTGGAAGAATACATTTTTGATTTCCTTCCATTGCTAATACAAGCTATCACCTTCCATCAGCTTGGACCTGAGAATCATGAGCCGTTTAAACCCGATACCTCCCATGTCGTATAAGCATGGGAGGTATCTTACTTACTTACTTAGGTGGGCATTACAGTTCGGGGTGAACCTGGACCTCAACCTACATCCTTCTGTAACGACTTCGATTTCGGGCGAGCTCTCTCCAGTTTTGCACTCTAAGTCGGTTGAGGTCTTAATCCACTTGATTGCGCCACCTAAGACGAGGTCTTCTCCTTCCGCGATTTCACTGCAATGTGCTTTCGAAAACACGTCGAGCCGGAGCGTTTGGGTCCATCCGCCCTACATGGCCCAACCATCGTAGCCTCGCCATACGTACCCTTCTGGCTATGCCCATTTCGCGGTACAGCTCATACAGCTCGTTGTTGTATCTTCTTCTCCACACATTGTCTTCGCATACGGGACCAAAGATCATTCGGAGAATTTTTCTTTCGAAACGACCAAGGGTTTCCTCATCCTCATTCCTCAACCTTATACAAGGTTACCTTGGTTTTTCTAGAGAGGGTTTTGTTTCTCAATTGCCTTCTTAACCCAAAGAAGCAACGGTTGGCAAGAGTTATTCTCCGTTTGATCTCCGCACTGATGTTGTTTTCCGTGTCTATAGCGGATCCTAGGTAGACGAAGTCCTGTATTACCTCGAAGTTATGTCTGTCTATTGTGACGTTTTGTCCAGTTGATGTTCTGTGTCCTTGTTTGATGACAACATATACTTCGTTTTGCCCTCATCAAACCCATTTTTGCCGTTTCTGTTTCAATACTTGCAAAGCACCTATGACATTACGCTTTTTTCTTCCCATTACGTCAATATCATCTGCGTAGGCGAGTAATTGTACAGACTTTTGGAAGATTGTTCCTCTGGTGTTGACGTTTGAGTTTCTTACAATCTTTTCAAGTATGATGTTGAAGAAATCGCATGACAGTTTGTCGCCTTGCCTAAAACCTTTTTCGACATCAAAGGTCTCGGTGAGTTCTTTACCGACCTTGACGGAGCAGCGTGAATTCTCCAAAGTCATCCTGCATAGTCGTACGAGTTTTGCAGGGATGCCGAAACTAGACATGGCTCTGAACAGCTCGTTTCCGTAAATACTGTCATACGCGGCCTTAAAATCGATAAAGAGATGGTGAATATCGATATTATACTCTCGGGTTTTTTCCAAGATCTGCCGTAATGTGAAAATTTGGTCTATTGTGGACTTCTCTGGTCTAAAACCACATTGATAAGGTTAGGGAGGTATCGCTCATTTGGTATCTCGTCTCGACCGATTCCTTTGCATTTTTTGGTGTTCTCAAAGGCCTCACAAACTTTTTTGATGTCTCGTACTTTTGTAAAGTAAGACACACGCGCAGTAGTCATTCACAACAAGCGTTTCTCGACGACAAGGCGGTTTGACGTGCGAACGCTTAGAATTTTTTTTAGCAAGAGAGTTCCCAGTACCGTATCCCTGATCTTTTCAAAGTTTAGTTTGTGTTTTCTAGTACGAAAACGTTTAACCATGCTCCACTTTTTATTAGTTCTGAGGTATTTCTGGGTTTGCTAGACTCACCTTGGAACTTACATGCCAAGATGTGATTTCTTCCTTAGCTGCTTCTAACGATAAAAGAACAAAATCTGCAGTGATATTCTTACCAGTCACTGCAAAATTACGAATTTGAGAAAAAGAAACAAATGACAAAAGCGATGATTGCTAAAATAAAAGTATGGGCCCGAGGTGACTCTCTTGTGGTACATCAGAAACCACTTTGTTGGAAATGCTGCATTGAAACTCGGATGCTGACTGATGACACTGATTATTTGTAATGAAGAAAATCTTAGCTGCCCTACTCTTTGCTATTATTTGATACAATTTTTTGATGGCAAGTTTGTCATTCTTTAAATCAGGCAATAAATTAAATACATAGAAGATAAAATCGAACTTTATTCATCGATTAGTTTTACTTAAATCGAGTTCATCATTACCGTTGTATTGCATTCTATGTTGCTTTTAACAAAACAACCGAAAATTTTGAATAGTCGAAAGTCCTGCTCTCTTTAATATACAATTTGACAACCCCAACAGGTCTATCTAACAAAGAGAGTTATCCCAAACAGTTCATGTTGAAAGCTTAATTGCAAAAACTACATCAAATACTGCCTGAAAATTTACATGCACAGGATGTACCCCAATGCTTGACTATATATGTATGATGGAGACAAAAAGAACCAACAAAACATTCATAACTTCGGGACCACATTCCAGCTTCCTAACGATTTTCTCTCCTGTCAGATTCAAAGGACTAATGAAGCATTAAATTATGTTGGTAGCGCATACGTCACGTACTCCACCACCACGCAATCTACATACAATCATCCGATTTAATCCTTTCCAGTTTTCCTGTGCGAAATTACAAAATCGCAAACAACTCTGCTACTGCTGCGAGTACCGCGCGTACAAAAATCCAATAAAGACTCGACGACTCCTTTCATATTTGCTCATCTGTGACAATGTGACGTTGTTGGTTGGTGGAGCGATTCATAAGCCTGTTGCCTCAACCAGCTCAGAGTTCCAGGTTTGCATACAAATTAAAACGCGTATCGCATGTCATTACATTTTGGAAACGCGCACACATGATTCTCTGTTTAAAAAAGAAAAGAGAATGTAAAACGAAAAACCAAAATCGAATCTGATAAACTTTCACGCTAATAGAGTGAGTGAGTCGTTTTGATTGCCTTGCCTAGATAACCGTGACGAGATTTGGTTTGGTTCATATGCATATGAGGCCAATGGGGTTAAGGACTGTGCTACACTAAGAAAAGAAGTACATACATTTTGCCCTGATGGTGCATGCAATGAACATTCAACCCTCCACCCCCATTCTTCTCTAAGAACAAATTCACCTTCTTCTTTTTCTTCTACCAGGACACACGATATGTGAACGACGCGACGGACTTGGCAGTAAAAGAGTGTCCTTAAAAAGTCGTAAATCTTTGGTAAATTTTTTTTTTTTTTTTTCAAAGTCTTATCGCAGGAAGACGCGTGCTTAAACGATGAGAATCTATTAATCATTCTGTCACTTGATTTAAATATTCCGATACACGGCAGCAGCAGGTCGTTGTATAGTTTGACTCTGTTCACGGCAGGTGGAAGGATACTTTGGAGCCCAATATTTTTTAGTTGGAAAAAAGCCTTGTCTTGCGTTAAAGTGGATGACGATTCCTTGATCCTTTGCTTTTAGATCTGTTCTCATTTTTTTTTTCATCCCATTTCCACACTTTTAGAGCTAAGGGAACTATGATGTCTTTTCCAAAGGATAGGAGGAAACCTTGATGCGATGTAAAAGTCGTATATGAACGGTATTCTCACTGGTATATATAAAGTATTTGAGAGCTCCCATCCTTCGTTTTACTGATTGATGCCAACATGAACAAGAGTTTCTATTTTGTATTAAACCTACATTGGGGATACTTAAACATCTTCTCATGAATTTGAGACTCTTATTAAAATTTTCAATCTAATAAAAGCCAGCCAATCTAAGCATAAGCACAGCTTGATGAAAACACATGTCTCCCATTGTAAATCTTAAAGGAACACGCTTACACAATTATTGAACAAGGACTTGAAAAGTCTCTTTGCTTACCTTTGTTTCTTGTTAACACGAATTCAATACATCAAAGGAAATCAAAATTATAATAGTTAATAACACAGTCTTATCCAAACATTTGCATATCCTTATTAAGTATCCTGATGGCAAAACTATCGTATCCTTATTTTCTGTTGTATGTCAGTACCTTTTCAACGCAGGAACGTTGTTATAATAATCTAATTTCAAGGAACCCTCCTCTGATGAAACAAAACAAGTAAGAGGTTTCTTTAAGAAATCCCATTACTATGGTTAATCGAATAGTTTGTGTTGATGTGATATATCCTTGTGAAACTATAAAAATTCAGTTTACATAGCTCAAAGTAGTTATGTCACTAGATGCGGCATTAATTGGTGTAAATCTCTAGGGTGACACGTCTTGATCGAATCCTTTTGCATATGTTCAATACAGAAATACGATATCAAACAGCACGCACATGTGGGCATACAACGCAGAGGTACAAAAAAGGATTCCCTTTAGAACACCGAACTACACACAAACTAGGAAGGGGCACTAATTAAAATTATTTATTGTGCGTAGAGTACGCAGTGGGTGTTCAGAGTGCGAAATGGTGTGGCTTATGTGGTGGTTGTTATGCGTGCTACAAAATATAAATTTTATACTTTTTTGTTGTTATGGATCCTTTTTATGCAAATATGAATATGCCACATATCTTTTAGCTAAACGCTATCAAAGTGGTATTTTTTTGCAACAGCTTGCCGGGGAACTATGATGGAGCAATAAAATTTAAATATTCAAAGAGATGGGTGCCACATGTGTGGCGTTGGAAAAGTAATTAAAATTCGAACCCAAAACGTTTAAGATGTTTGATATTTTGTTCTAATAATGGAGTTGAGACAAAGTTAGGTAAGTGATTGGATATTGATGAGTGTGTGGAGAGAGAGCTATTCTTTTCTTGTGTGGGGACCTTTAAAAAAATCACTGTAAAGGTAAATAAAAAGTAGGTTACCATAGCTTAACCCTAGAAACGTTACCATATTTTTTAAGTACGTTAAAGCTAACCATTCGTCGAATCGACGAAGCGATATTCAACTGCGCTTTCAGAGAAAAGTTGTTTGCTTATTCTTGTGATGTTAAATAATTAATTTATGTTTTATTAAAAAAAAAAAACTAAAAATTTCAGAGATGACACTCTTGTCACGAAAAAAGAATGCAATCGGAAAGAGCAGTCAAAAGAAAAATGAAAAAATAAAATTGATATTCGTTCGATCCCAAAGGTAATTTGGGTTAACAACAAGTACAAAGGTGAACTTGTCGAAACTCGGTAAAACCTAAATAATTTTACACGGACTTTCGTGCTAGTCCCAGAGTTAACACTACTGGCGGTCACTTGTGTAGCAAAAAACAGGGTGAAAAAAGAAAGGGTTTAATGTTGAACACAAAAACCCGATACCAACAAAGGCAAAAATGGCATGATTGTGAGAAATGCGCAAGGCCCTGGGGCTCCTTGCTCTATTGTACCACCTCATTTATTTTGATCGATTATTCGCGGACTTGATTACCACATCATCTGGAAAAGGCTGTCGCTCATAGCAATGTCATCTTTAAATGACAAGATTCTTTATGGATAGGTGTAAAAAATTAAACAAGAGCTACTAAATCAAGCGATGTTATCTCAAAAAAAAAAAAAGGAAAACTGTTGAAACTGTCAAAATCATAAAAAAAACTCTCGTAATAGCGACAGAAAAGTAGTGGACGCAACAGAATTATGGTAATAGCGATTGAAACATCGCAATTAAGAAAGAACTACCGCAGTTGAGAAAGTTTCGCCAACGCTAAAAAATTGTTGTAATCGTTACTGCAACACAATTGTTGAAATTTCGATAAAGCTTTCATAATCACGTTAATAAGATTGTCGAAATCACGATGAAACTGCCGTAACTGCGGAGAAGTGTCGTAACGGTGACAAAGTTAACGTAATCACTAAAAATCTGTCGTAATCGCATCAAAAATGTCTTAAATGCCTATTCGGCAGAGTTGTTAAAAAATCAACAAAACTAGCGTAGTCACGATAAAATTGTAGTCATCAATACAAAGTTATCGAAGTTATCAGACAAAATTGTCGATATTGCTACAGACTTTTAGTAATCGTGACCGATCTGCGATCGTAACTAAAATGTCGATATAGGGATCGAACTCTGTAATCGCTACAGAACAATCGAAATTGGGGATATAATTGTCGTAATCGATACAAGAACGTCCTAGTGGCGAAAAAACTGTCGAAATCGCTATGAAAACTCCTTAATCGCGAAGAAGTGCCGCAATGGTGACAGAGTTATCGTAATCATGAGCAGTTTGTCATAATCAAATAAGATTTTGTTTTAACAATGGCAGAGCTGTCAGCATCGTAACAAGATTGGTGTAATTTCGACACAGCTATCACAATTGGAACAAAATTGTGATGATTGCGGTTTGCGACACAAATTTCGTTATCGAAGCAGAATTGTCGTAATTGCGAAAAACTATCATAATCACAAAAAAGCCGTCGTTAATATAACAAAACTTACAAAATCGCTATAAGACTTCCACAATCGCGAAGAAGTGTTGGAATGGTGACAGAACTATTGTAACCACTGTAAATTTGTGGTAATCGCATCAGACCTTTCTGTAACAATGGTTCTCTGCCAGTCGAAAAAGCGACAAATCTGAAGTCATTGCAATCGCAACAGAACTGTGGTAATTACGACGAAATTGCCTGTAATCGATAAAAAATTGTCGTTATCGCGACAGCGCTGAGCTCACAACGAAGCTGTCAAAACACACACGAAACTGTAGTCATTGCCCCACAATTGTTGTAGTCAGTACTAAATTTTCATAGACGCAAGGAATCGTCACGTGTGGATGAAATTAAAAATAGGGTGGCGCAACAGAGCGAGGAGCCCCTGAGCCTAGCGCAATTCTCACAACCATTCCTTGTGAATGTATGGAGGTGACCTACAATTTTCTGACGGTTCCGAACAGCTATTAGAGAAAGCGCTTTTAATAGCAATGAATTTACTAACGGAGGACTTGCCATTTCCTCGTGAAAGGCGATACCCGTGGAAAAACATTTTTTGCCTCTGCTGGGATTCGAACCTCGAACCTCTGGGTTAGCAGGTGGACATGCTAACCATCACGCCACGAGTACCATGTGGATGAAATTGTTATCGCAATTTCTACAGTTCCGGTTCCAGTTGCAGTTCCGTTTCGGAACCGGCTGAAATTATTATTACGTTTTGTTTTCATAGCTAAATTTACGAACTCTTAGAACATAGCACATCTAGAAGATTTCTTCTTCGATGATCCAAGCGATCTGATGAAGGCAAAAAATATTAAACTTGAGCCACTTCATCAAAAACTATAAATGGTTCAGTTAATAAAGCACCCCCCTCGCATTTTTCATAGTGGTCTCACAAAGGATCTAATATTGGTGTGTCAGTTAATATCAAATCCACCCTAACCTAGAACAAGGCGCAGCTGAACTTACAAGACTCAAGTCTAGAATGATGAAGTTTCCTGTGCAAATCCATCCCACAATGAGTTTTTTCTCTATTTCTCGCTTGCTAGGTTTTTCGGCCACTACATATAGGTATGTACATATACATATGTGACTAAAAATACTCTGATTCATAACTGAAGTTGAGCAGCTTGACATGAAATTGCTTATTATAAATTTATATGAATTTGGTGTTTCACTGCCTCAATGACTTCGCTCTACTACAACGATGGATACATTTATATTTTATAGAAGTAAAGCATCTAACTCCACATTTGTTTGTTTCTATTGAATTAATACCTTATTGCAAATACCCACTACTCCAATACTCGCCTAATCAAATAATCTCATTTATTTTTACCGAATACCTCCCCTTTTCCGAGTCAACAATACTCTCAAGTCAAGTGAAAAATAGCCAGGATCTCTAAACGAATCAAACAACAAAGTTATCCATCTTAAAAAGTCTCATAAAATAATTACAATTCGAAAGGTACACATCCGTTCCTCTTTTTTTTATCCATAATTAGTCTTTCTAAATAACAACTTTTCAACCCAAAAAAATAAGAACAGCCAAATCCATAGGGGGCTTCTTAAAGGGAGAAAGTCCTTTCTTATCGTATCGAGGACACACTCAATTAGAAAATCAAATAAAATTTTAACTTTTTCCTCAGAAAAAAAAATCTTGAAAGAAAGAGGGTAAAAGAGCCCAATAATGAAACAGCGTAATTACATGTTTAATTGAATTCGGTAGAAAATATGTTTATGTGCTGTTTGTGTTTTGTTCCTTTATTCTCTTTGAATATTTTATGTGCGAAGGGTGAAAGCACTCCAGACTCCACTAGCTCTATTCTCGTTTTTTTTTTTTTTACTTTTTTCTTATTTTCTTAGTGAAAGTCATTGTACTTGCCTTGTGCTCGATGGCCCTTGGTTATTAATTGGAGAAAGAAATATGCTAATTTAATAATCTAGCAGTAGGACACGCATCCTTGGCTACTTTTATTCGACAGTCACGTACTTTGGTTGTAATTTACAAGGACACTTTTTTTTAAATAATGTTTAGTTGTGGAGAAAGAAGGTCTGATCCCACAAACGATATCTTACCAACTTCACATCTGGTAGGTAGGTAATTGAATTTCCTGTCTTGAAATTGAGTTATGCGTTTTCAATATAAATCAGCAATTAATGAATTTTTTCTTAAAAGGACAATTTTACTAACCGTCCAATGCATTTTCATTTGCATATCCTAACATAGAAGAGAGTAAACACAAGAGAGAAAAAAAACACACTGCTCTGTGTACGTTTAAGGAAGATTTACAACTTCCTATGGCCGTGTAGTCTTGTCGTCTCGATTACCCTTTTAGGAGATGTTGTCCTTGTGCCATCTGGAGAAGATGTCCTTAAGCTAACAGCAGCCGTGTTACCTTATTTGCATGCAAATTAAAGAAGAAATCTCATTACGGAATAAAGGACACAAAACAAAAGAGAAAAAAAAACATCTCATTTGTTAAGCGATTTATAGCGTGGCAGTGAACTTTATGCGCCATGATCGTGCAATTCGTACTTAAAAAAAGTAAAAGTTAGTACGAAACAAAAGAGTGCAAAAAGGCGGACAACTAAAAAAGTAGACAATTAGATTCCACGATGTGGTGGTGGTGTAAATTTCAGATTAAAATATCCGAAATAATGAAGATTTTCCATCTTTTTTTGTGACTCTGCTTTTCCATCGTATTCTTGGACGCTGGACCTTGAAAAGAGCTTAGGGTTTATTTTATTTCTTTTCTTTTTCCTGGAAAAAGGAAAGTTGGACATAATTTGGAATTCATCCTATGCTTGCTTTGAGCAAAGAGCAGCGACAGACAACACAACTTTTGCATCGTTTACTTTTGAAGTTGGTTCACTAATTGTATGGTTGTTTTATAGTTCGTGGAATAATAATTTTATTCGTTAATGGCTGTGGGTGTGAAGAAGCTTTAAATTTTTTGTTTCACCTCATTCCTAGATTCCCGAATTTTTTGATTTTCTGTTAGAAGTTTGGAAGGCTTTCAACCCGAAACTACAAGTACTTGTAATACAAGTGAATAATGACAAATGTAAACAATTTCTGTAACACAAAGCTACAAATTTGCTTGTAGAAGAGCACTACAAGTGTGATGGACATAATAAGTGGCTCTTGACTTGTAGACTTGTAGCTCTGTTTTACAGGCCCCTGGGCAGAGCAATGGAATGGCACTTATATATAAAAATCTCGGTCAGTAAAAATATAAACTGAAGCGATCTGATGCAAACAGTTGTGATCTGACGGAAGGTGGATCCAAACTGTAGAAGTCTAGCTCATTGTGATGCAAATAATTTTGCGACAACGACAGAAACGCAGTTGACAGCATTTCAGTCGCTGCAGTAGCTGTACAAACGAATGGAAATGCGGTGTCGTTTTTTTCAATCTCTCATATCGGTACGTAAACAAAATTTGATACCGAAACTAGTCGCTGTCGGAAAAATAAAACCGCTTTGATTTGGAATTTTTATTTTTTTAAGGTGTATTCACTGTGAATCGACAAGAGCGACTCTGCGTTGTCCTACAATTGCATTTCGTGACAAAAGAAATCTCGTCAACAGCGTTTCTGGAGCTGTCACAACTGCAAGATCGCTTTGGCTTGGCAAAACCTTTAAGGCTCATCCAAACCAAAGCATTTTCGCGACAAGAACGGCAACCCGTCTTCATACATTTGCAGTTTTCGCGACGACAAATTGCAGTTGGATTAGTCGCTGTCGGAACTAAAAATTCACTTTGGTTTAAGAGATAATTTTTTTTTCTTGGAAAACGAAGCAATACACTTCTACACCGATCGATGGTTCAAAAACCAGGAAGAGGAATCTACTTAGAAAAACTGAATTTCGGTCTTTTCTTCCGCCTACCCGATCATTTTAGTGTGTTCCAAGCGGAAATTCTGGCCATTAAGGAAGTGCTGTCTTGGCTCAGAGAAACGTCATTTCCTCCAGGGATATTTGAATCTTCTCGGACAGCCAAGCTGCCCTTAAATCTCTTGCCTCTGTCTCTAATCCATCACGGTCCAAAACTGTCAAATGTCTTTGAGGGAGATGTCAAACCAGTTCAACATTCACCTTTCATGGGTGCCGGGACACAGGGACATACCAGGCAATTGTATGGCGGACGAACTAGCCGAAAAGGGCAGGACCTCTTCCCTACGCTATATAGGTATACCTATCGCTACATATAAACTCCTACTTAGACAAGACGCTTTAAGGGTAACAAACACTAGATGGACTGAGAGTAACAACTGCCTTGCAACCAAAAAAGTTTGGCCGTGTGTAGACTCAAAACGCTCAAAGAGTTTGTTAACCTTAAACCGCCTGTATCTAGGTTCTTCAATAGGTGTTCCCACGGGACACTGTCTAATAGGCAGACACGCCAAAAGACTTGGTGGGTATTTCAATGAGTTTTGCAGAAGCTGCATGGATGAAGAAGAGGAAGAAACCGTTCAACACCTTCTTTGTTTATGCCCTGCATTACTTCATAAGAGGAAAGCTCATCTCGACTAGCGGGTAATTTACCGGCTAGTCCCGAAATAAAAGACTAATGGGTGATCAACTCGTTAATCTCACATCGGGTTTTTTGAGATTAGTAGGTAATCAACTTGCTGATCTCTGTGGTAAAGAAAACTGACCCAATATTAAGAAAACTAGCACAATCAGAACACCTCAAATTCCAAGCGATTTTTATCGTATCTCGAGTTTTGCACGAATAAAAGCAACTCCTCGGACCTACTTTTATGAGTGCCTCCATCTGCGGCTATATATTGGTCTCGCCACCTTTTTGAGAGCTGCGACAAAAGCTTTGCTCTCTCAATTCTCAAAGGTACACGCACCTTTAAAGTTAGTTAATGTCATAATTTCAAGGAGAACTACTCGAATCTTCCAACTGACTTAACAAAGTCGAACTGCGATAGCAAAACCTTGCAAAAGTTTGTTGTAATTCAGTACTCATCTGAGCACGTACAATGTTCGACAACTTACTTTGTGCAGATTACTTGTGTACGTATCGTGTTATTGACTCATTGATACCATAATTCCCCAAACTAAACTCCGATTGAACAATTAAGGACAAGAATTTGATAATCACGTTTCTAACTTGCTCGTTGGCAGAGGTTAGAATGGAACTGCCATCGATAGCTGATGTATGTATGTACTTCTTTTTGCGTCTAGACTCAAGACAAGCCCATATACAAGTCAAAACACAGTTTACTATTTATATATAAGTATTTCGTATGGCAACTGCAGAAACTTTACCACAACTAGTGACATGGCAACGCGACGATAACCAACTCAGTGTATTGTTTAGCTAATCCCTAAAAAGTCACTGGCAGGCACCGGGTGGTTTCCACTTGAACCTAATCAATTTGGTGTCGATTCTCACGTAATTGTAATAATTGACTCGCACGTACAAATTTATCAATGCCAAGAATTCAAAGAGACGCTGCTGGCACTTGACATTGAAAGTCGTGCGGCACCACTTATCTACCTCGGCAGTGGGTGGATTAAAATTTAATTTTTAATCGGAAGGATCCTCTTGTTGGTAGATAAGGGAGTTCTTTTTTTAGTGAGTGTGAGTGTTATCAAAGTGAAAAGAGGTTTACAAAAATACATTGCCCCCACATGTGGTGGGGCTATCATACAAAAGTCAGTAACAATTTGGCTCCTAAATGATCCAAAACATGGAGGAAGTTAAAATTTCATCTAGTGCAACGTCATCGTTTTCATTTCCTTAAAAGAAACAGGCACCAAAATATATACAACTTCAACGTTGCTCAATACTTCTTCCATATACCATCACTTTTATGTTCGATAAAATTAAAAAAGCGACATCAATGCCCACCAGCCCATGTTAGGTACATAATAAAATTGTACCTTTCATCATTCCACAAATGTTATTGTTCTCGATTCGGTTTAGTGAAACTGGAATATCTTTAGGGATTTCGATACGTACCCGTGCCCGTATGCATGCCGTTGGTTATAACCTGCTTACGATTTCAATATCAATGTTATCTGTGTGGATACAGCTTCTGCTTTGTAAAAATAAACAATTTCACCATCAAAGCCTGATGATTCCGTGAATGACAAATAAAACATTTACGCAGGTTTGATGTTTTTATATTTTCGTCAACCGTGCTAAATCAACCCCGTCCATCATAAAAGTAGACCTTTTACCCTACTGCTGTATGTTAAATGTAACCACCCACGGCATTTTTATAACCACGTCACATCACTCATTGTTGTGAGATGAACGATTGTAAACTCTCCCCCCACAATTTTCTCTGTCAGTACAGAGATATAGTATCGGTTTCGCTTTGCATTCATTCATCCCCTGAGTTAAGAATTTATGCAATTAGAAATTAATACTGCGTTTGTCATAAAAAAAATGTATAACGTTGATTTTTTATTACATTCTCCTGGAGCATCATCGTTCTTCCTCATATTCCTGTTTAGTGGTTTACGACTGTCACTCTGTTTCCTATTGATGGTTTACGAGTTCAGGAGTAGTTATAAAAGTAGCGGCGGCGGCGTCTATATAAATTATTTTAACATTTTTGCGTCATTTCTGAGGTTATAAAAATTAATAACAAGAGTACCCACAACCGAGCACACAACACACATAACAATGACAATGAGCGAATGCGAAGAAAGAAATCATTATACCACTGTTCTGGTGAGCATTTCAATTGCAGAAGCTATAAGCTGGAATCAAAGAATCAAAATTTTATGGGCATAAGGTTACTAAAATGTGCTAACGAGTCTGAAGTTCGAACTGAGTGTAAATCACTTTTGACTTTGATTTCTATTGCATTTTTAGGATGTGGTCTGTGTGGATACTCAGAACTGGTTTTCAAAAGATTTCGGCATCAATTAGCAACGGGTTTGTGGTTGCATTCGACGTGGCTTGTACAATGTGTTTATTCTATTTATATTACTGAATTTTAATTATACTTTCGTAGATGAGGCTATGGGAAGAGGGTCGCTCTGCGTGCGTCGGTTGTGTAGAGAATTATGTTAATATCACAAATGCTTCAATTTGTTCAACATGAAACTGTGATAAGGTGAAACTCTACAATTCAAAACAATATTTTGTAAGTATGTTGAGTACAATGACGCACGTCCATTTGAACTCCAGCATTACGTTATCAGTTCGAGCGTCAAAGGAATTCAGACAACTGAAAAATGGTACGTGTAGGCCAAACTACACTCTTATCGGTTTGCTTGGCTTTCATGACGTGCGAAGAAAATATACGCCGCGGAATTCGAACCCACTCGTCCATCGAATCAACTAAGCACTCTTCAAGTGTTCACTACCGCCCTCTGATAAATCGTTTCAAGATTGTATGAGAAGTCATTTTAATTTTTCGACTTAGGTTTCTATGAACTCCTTTGGATTTCTCGATTCACCCAAAGCAATTGTAACGATTCAAATTTTTGTGCTGAGAAAAGCCATTGCTAGAGATTAATAATCTGTACTATTGGCCTTGCGATACACAGGCCACAGAGTGTCCCGCAATTCGTGTTACATACTTCGTGATGTGATTCTTGGTCATATTCTTAGTAAAAAATTGTTCAACTTTGAAATCTCTTTTCGACGATTAAAAAAAAACTAACTTTGATGTTCTCTGATCTATGTTCAATTCGATTTCTCTGTAGAGACCTAATTTTGGACTTTATTTTTTATTGGAAATACTAATCTTCAAAAAATATATTTAAATTGGGATTATAGGATTTTAGGGTTGCCAGATTTTCAGTTTTGGATTCGTTAATTTTTTTCATAAATAATAAATTTTTTTTTCTAATGCTTGATTTTTTACAAAACAACAATAAAAAAAAAACATTAAAGAAATATGACCAAAAATGGGAGGGCGGTCCATTTTCCCCCGTTTAGGCGGGAGGGGCAATTTAAGAAAAAAATCACTAAAAATGGAAAAAAAACTTATTTAAAAATAACGGTAATACCTACAGAGTCGTGCTATAGCATTTTGAAAATCCAAAAACTTATACATTAATTTAAATTTAAAAATAAGTTGTTCAAATAAATAGTTTTTGAAGTATTAATTTTCAAAGTCAAAATTTTGAAAAAAAAACATAATTTTTTTTTTTTAAAACCACTTTTTTCCAAATTTTACGTAATTAAGTAGTATTTTTCTGGCTTATTTTCAATGCTCTTATTAATGTTTGATCAAACACAAAAAACCGGATGTCAAAATAACCTGTAGTTTTTGAGAAAACCAAAAATTACAAAAACGACTTTTTTCAATTTTTTTTTTCGTTATTGGATTTTTAAGTGAATTCTCAATAAAAAAAGTAAAGAGAAAATTCATCCTTTACTTCGTAAGTTCACTTAAGAATCCAATAACAAAAAAAAAAATTTGAAAAAAGTCGTTTTTGTAATTTCGGTGTTAACGAAAACCTATATTTATTTTATTTTTATTCTTCATGACAAAATAAAATAAAAATAATTTTAATAAACACAGTTACTTTGCAAAAATCTAGTTCTGCTGGTCTTAGAGAAGCTTTACGGCTTTCTATAATAAAATAAGAGACTAAATAAGAAATGAAAACAAAAATAAAAACAAAAACAAAAACAAAAACAAAAACAAAAACAAAAACAAGAACAAAAACAAAAACAAAAACAAAAACAAAAACAAAAACAAAAAAAAAACAAAAACAAAAACAAAAACAAAAACAAAAATAAAAGCAAAAACAAAAACAAAAACAAAAAAAAAAAACAAAAACAAAAACAAAAACTAAAACTAAAACAAAAACAAAAACAAAAACAAAAACACAAACACAAACAAAAACGAGAACAACAACAAAATAAAAGCCGAACTAAAAACAAAAACAACAAACGATCATCAATCGAGAACAAAAAACCAACAATCAACGATCAACAATAAAAATCCAAAAATCAACAATCAGCGATCAGTAACAAACAACAGAAAAAAATTAAAGTCAGCAGCCAACATACAACAACAAACGACCATCGATCAAACACCCACAAACAAAACAATCAAATCAAACAACAGACAACAACAAAAAACAAGACCTACAAACACGAATACTTAACAGCACACAACAAGCAACCAAGAGCAAGAAACCAATTCTTAACAACAAAAAAGCCAATAAACAAAAAATAATCAACAACAAACGACCAACAATAAGCGATGGACAACAAACAGCAAAACAATCTACAACCAACAACCAAACACCCACAAACAAAACTAAAACCAAAAAAACTACCAAATACTAATAAACGCAGAAACCAACAAGCAACCAAACACCCAAAAACATTAAAAAGCCATCCAATAGTCTGCAATTAACAACCAAGCACAAATAAACATCATAAACACTAAAGAACGAGAACCAAAAACCAATAAATAGCAACAGTAAACAAACAATCAAAAATAAATCAACAATGAACAACAAACAATCAAAAATAAATCAACAATGAACAACAAACAACAAACAAGAGAAAACAATCTACAGCCAAAACCAAACACCCACCAAAAAAAAAAACAAACATCAATTAAATGGCGACCAACAAGCAAACATCGCAGGGGCATAAGACCCAGGGAACTTAGCCCCAATCAAAAAAATTGGGCCTTATGACCCACTCTGGTGGGTCATAAATAAATAGTCGTTGGGGACTGTTACCCGCTTGGGTGGGTCATAAAGCCCTTTTCCTTTTGCACGATGTGGGTCTCAAAGCCCAAATATTTGGAAAAAGGAGCAAAACCTTCTCGGAAAAAATAAGACAACGTACGATTTGTGAAATTCATTGAAAACAAGAAAAAAAAGTCAAAAACAAAGCAAAATAGTGATTTCAATACAAATAAAACAAGCGAATTCGAAAATTAATCATTGGTTACAAAGGGTCTGCGAATATAACGTATACAGTTTTAATTATAGGTAAACAAATATAAAGTCTCATATTTAAATTTTCAAGAAAGTCAAATTGTAATATTGGAAACAACTAGAATATTATCTTTTTTTATGTCACAAAAAAACTATCGGAGAAAACAAAATAATAAAATTATAGCCACTACAAATTTTATACTACAAACAAATACAATTTTTGTTTATTTTTTAAGATTTAAAAACAAACATAAACATTCATTTATATGTAGTTACATATGCAAATAAAGTTTTAGAGAATTGGATTAAATTAAAGCCCAAAAATCGGGCGATTGGAACACTGTTGAAAGCGACCATTTCATGGAAACAGAAGGCTCACTATATGGTCCTGACATCGCAGACCGAGCTTAAGTAAACAAAAATTACTGCGAATAACTGTAATTACAAAATTTATTATGAATGAAAACTTTGAACTCGTTTTTTGTAAATTCGTTATCCGCAGCATAACTCAAATATTAACGAATGGAATATTTCTCAAACTTTTTGCCTTTGCATGAACCTAAAATTTGTAATTGATTCTTATAAAACGAGTAAACATTGTCCTCAACAATTTGCGAATCCAAAAGAAATTTTTTTTTTTTATGATGTATTGTATGGTATTGATGTATTATAATTGCATATAATTTTCTTTATCTGGTCGTTTCACGGCGCAAACTCGAGGAGTCAACTTTGAAGGGCACAAGCAGCCATTTTGGTTTCTTCTCTTTCCAAAAAGTGTACTGATTATGTGCTTATGACGTCAACAAAGAGTATATTTTTTCTAATTTCAATAAATACTTTCAATTTTCTAAGAAAATTTATAAAAACAATCTTCCAGACAGTTGTCCCCTCCTTAAGAACTAGAGCAACCACAATTTAGTTTTCGAATTTTTGGATATTTTTTTTACATTTGTGTGTTTTTTGTTTACTTTTGTTTTTACGTTTGAAATTTCTTTTAAATGTCTTGTTTTTATAAAAAAATATATTGTTTTCAAGCGCAGACAAGGTCTCTCTCGATTTTCCGTAGGTGACCAAACTTTTGCAACGAATAAATTTAAGTACTTCACATTTCCCTTCGTGAAGACCTAGAACGCTCTTCTCTAATATCGTCCCCACTAACGGAATAGACCCAATCTGATTTTAGTTCTTTGTTTCTGTTTTCGTGATCGTTTTAATTTTCATTTTTGTTTCGTGTTTGTTATCGTTTTCATTTACCTTTTCGTCTTTGCACTCATGTCAGTTTTCGCGTTCGATTTGAGTGATGTGATGTGGCTAGGAAACACCGGTTACTAAAGTTCGAAAAAATTGGTAACCATATTGCTTCATTCGGTTTCTCACTGAGAGATATCACATTGTCGACCAACATTTTGCTCTTTTACTGAGATTTATCTTTGTAAAATAATCGTCTTTGTATGAGATTTATCATTTTTTTTTTTAAATATCTCACTTTGGACTTGACTTTTTCCACATAAAATAATTGGAATTGGTTGACCTAAAACTTTTATAATAAGAATTAAATCGTAAGTGGTTAAGTGGTTTAAAATAACGTCGTTACGCTATTATAAAGAACATCAGTCTATACCAACAAAAACAACATACGATAAAATAACGGACACCAGAAATTGAAAATAGGGAATGTGATTTATTTTTTTCTCACAAAAATAAATCTCGTTGGTTGACCAAAAAAAATCTAAGAGAAAAACAAAAAAATTTATCATAACCGGTTATTGAGAGAGCTTTAAATAAATCGCAACAAATAAGAGTTATTTAATGACCAATGGAAGTGGTCCTTTGACCTCTGCCGGTTACATACACTGATAAAAATGATTGGTTATATTTTACATATAGTAGTAGTAGGGAAAAAGGTCTATTTTTATAATGGAATGGCTTAGTAAAATCGCAACTAAGAAATCTTGGCATTGCCCTCCTAAGCTTTTTTCTGTTCTAAAAACTCTCTTTTCCCTAATGATGGAAATTTATTCAAGTTGTTTTTGTTTTCGTAATCGTGATCGCTTTTATTCTAGTTTTCCTGTTTGGTTTTGTGTTTGTTCGTTTCCATTTTAATTTTCTTTTTTATTTTAATTTTTTTTTTCATTTTCGTTATTTGATGTTTTTTTTGTTTGTAGGTGTTTGATTGTTGGTCGTTTGTTATTTGATTTTTTTTTGTTTGTTGGTGTTGGTTGGTGGTTGTTTGCTGTCGGTCTGATGTTTTTTTTTTTTGGTTGTGGATTGTTTTCTGTTGATCGTCGATTATTGCCTGTTGACTGTTTGATGTTGGTCGTTTGTTGTTTGTTGCTGGTGGTTGATTGTTTTTTTTTGTTTATTGTTTGTTGGCTGTTGCTTGTTCTCAGTTATATGTTTTTGGTTCTTGGTTGTTTGATGTTTTTTTCGTTTGTGCGTGTTGGGTTATTTGTTGTCTGTTGTTTGATTTTTCTGTTTTGTTATCCACAAACAAACAGAAAAATCAAAAAATTGTTTGACGTTTTTTTCTGATATATTTTGTTTTCGAGTATTTGTTTGTTGATTGAAGATTATTTTCTTTTGTTTGTTGTTGATCGTTGATTTTTGGTTGTTAGTTGCCTGTTGTTTTTTGTTTGTTGTTTTTGTTGGTGTTGGTTGTTTGTTGTTTGATTTTTTTGTTATGTATGTAGGGATTTGTTTGTTGGTCGTTTGTTTTTTTTCTTGTGTGATGCTTGTTTTGTTTGTGGGTGTTTGATTTTTGGTTGTAGATTGTTTTCTGTTGTTTATTGTAAATCGTTAATTTTTAGATTTTTTTATTGTTTGTTTGCCGCTGTTGCTAGTTATTGTTTTTAGTTATTCGTTGTTTGTTGTTTGCTATTTAGTGTTTGTTGTTTGATGTTTATTATTGTTTTGGTTGTAGGTTGCAGACTGTTGAATGTTTTTTATTGATTTTTGGTGGTTGGTTGGTTTTTTTTGCTCGTTAGTGTTTTTGGTTGTTGGTAGTTTTATTGATTGTTAGTTGTTTGTGACTTGTTGTCATTTGTTTGATGTATTTTGGTCGTTAGTGTTTGGTTGTGGGTGCGGATTGTTTTCTGTTGTCTGTATTTTATAGTTGGTTGTTGGTTCCTGGTTATTTGTTGTAAGTTATTTGTTTTCGATTGTTTTTTGTTTATTTATTGTTTGTTTTTAATTATTGTACCTGGTTCTTGGTTTTTCGTTGTTTGCTGATTAGTGTTTTTGTATGTTGTTATTGTTAGATTGTTTTCTATTGTTTGTTTTTCATCGTTGATTGTTAGATGTTGGTTTTGATTGTTGTTGATTTTGTTTTTATTGTGCTAATGGTAATATGCTGTTTGTTTGACGGTTTTTTGTTTGTGGGTGTTTGGTTGTTTTTTTTTCAAACCCTTATAATGTTGTAAGCCACAGTGCTAGTATTTAGCAAAGGCGCAGGGACATAACTCCTCGGGTCATAAGTCCATTATGGACTTGTATCCCACTTCAGTGGGACATAAGTCCAAAACTGGATAAAAAGTAGATTATGGACTTATATCCCACCAATATGGGACATAAGTCCACATTTTTTTTTATTTTAGGTGAGACATAAGTTCACAATTTGCATAGAATCTCAATTTTTCGATAAATAATAGTAAATAAAAAGCCTTATGAAATACAACTAGAAAACCAAAGGTTGTTAGAATACCGCCGCTCTTCAAGTTTATAAGCCAAAAACTTTTTAAAAATTTTTGTATTTTAAAAAAAATATTATAAGATTGAATTGATATGTAAAAAGGTAACCTTTTATATAAAATTTCTTTATTTTATTAAAACTTATTATTATCGCGCGATTTTTTAATTTTAATTTCTCAAATTCTCAAAAATTAAAATTTTTTAAATTTCTTTTTTAAACAAAGGAACTCTACTAACTTCTAAAAATAAAATATGTATTATCTTCAAATTCCGGAAAACCATATCTCTACTTTGCGAATTTTAACTTTTATTTTTCTTAGTTCTCAGAAACAAAATCTTATTCCGCTTTCTATTGTTTTTTTCTAATTTTATTCAATGTTTTTCTGTTTGAGGAAAACAAAAGAAAGCAGAATGATTTTGTTTCACTTTTTTCTTTTTCCTTTCCCTGTTACATTTTAATTTTTCTTCAGTATTTAGCTTATAAATTCGAAGAGCGAGCGGCGGTATTCTAACAACCTTTGGTTTTCTAACTATAAGACATTACGCTGACTTCTTGACATAATGGTAGCCCTGCCTAGTAACTAGCAAAGAAAAAGCCCGGTTTTCAATTAGCACCACTATCTTTGGAGCTAAAAAAATACTATATCTGAATTTTATTCTAGAGCTATGTCTGTAAAATTGTTTTTGGTAGCAAGATCGCGTAATCGAATCGAAATCGAATTGGCGTTTTTCTTCTTTAAATGGTTTAAAATATATGATAATGTTGTCATTTTTATGTAGTGGGACATAACCTTCATCATTTTTGTTTGGGCCTTACGACCCACCAGAATGGGTAACAAGGCCCACTTTGCGATTGGGCCTTATAGCCCGCTCTGGTGGGTCATTAAGCCCAACTTTTTTAATTGGGGATAAGTTCCCTGGGCTTTATGCCCTGCACCCAAGCAAACACCCACATAAAAAACAAAAATATCAACACCAAAAAAAAACAACAAACGAACAAGCAAAACAACAAACATAATAACATCAAACAGCAAACAACTAAAAACCAACAACCAGGCACCCACAAACTAAAAAAATTTCAAAACACAAACAACCAAGCACCCAGCCACCAAAAAGAAGTCGAACAACAAACAATAAAATACAATCAACAGTCAGGACAACCACCTACCAAACACCCATAAACACGAAAAACAACAAACACTAAACACTAAACAGCAAACAACCAAGAGCTAAAACCAATAATTTACAACAAACAATAAACAAGCAAAAAACAAACAGCCGTCAACAACAGACAACTAACGTACTAACAAATTAACTTCCATATCTGGTCAGGTGCTGCTCAAACATCTTTGCACCTGCTTGATAGAGTACAAAATAGAGCGTTAAAATTGATAGGTGATAGTTCAATTGTAGAATCGATTGATTTTCTTGAACACCGTCGAAATGTTACCTGTCTCACTCTCTTTTATTGCTTTTTCTATAAACAGTGCTCTAGTGAAATAGCCAGTTGCATTCCTCCCCTGAAACAATTTAGCCGCAACACTCGCCTCGCTAGGAATGGTCATCAGTTTTACCTTGAGCCCAACTTCGGGCGTACAGTCAAGTATAGAGATTCATATTTTAGTCGCACCACCCGCATGTGGAATGCTCTGCCCGACCCTGTTTTTCCCCTACATCAAAAGCAACGTACATCGGTGTCTCCTTTCAAATCCTCTCCTATTTTGCTAAATACTAGCACTGTGGCTTACAACATTATAAGGGTTTGAAAAAAAAACAACCAAACACCCACAAACAAAAAACAGTTAAACAAACAGCATATTACCATTAGCACAATAAAAACAAAATCAACAACAATCAAAACCAACATCTAACAATCAACGATGAAAAACAAACAATAGAAAACAATCTAACAATAACAACATACAAAAACACTAATCAGCAAACAACGAAAAACCAAGAACCAGGTACAATAATTAAAAACAAACAATAAATAAACAAAAAACAATCGAAAACAAATAACTTACAACAAATAACCAGGAACCAACAACCAACTATAAAATACAGACAACAGAAAACAATCCGCACCCACAACCAAACACTAACGACCAAAATACATCAAACAAATGACAACAAGTCACAAACAACTAACAATCAATAAAACTACCAACAACCAAAAACACTAACGAGCAAAAAAAACCAACCAACCACCAAAAATCAATAAAAAACATTCAACAGTCTGCAACCTACAACCAAAACAATAATAAACATCAAACAACAAACACTAAATAGCAAACAACAAACAACGAATAACTAAAAACAATAACTAGCAACAGCGGCAAACAAACAATAAAAAAATCTAAAAACTAACGATTTACAATAAACAACAGAAAACAATCTACAACCAAAAATCAAACACCCACAAACAAAACAAGCATCACACAAGAAAAAAAACAAACGACCAACAAACAAATCCCTACATACATAACAAAAAAATCAAACAACAAACAACCAACACCAACAAAAACAACAAACAAAAAACAACAGGCAACTAACAACCAAAAATCAACGATCAACAACAAACAAAAGAAAATAATCTTCAATCAACAAACAAATACTCGAAAACAAAATATATCAGAAAAAAACGTCAAACAATTTTTTGATTTTTCTGTTTGTTTGTGGATAACAAAACAGAAAAATCAAACAACAGACAACAAATAACCCAACACGCACAAACGAAAAAAACATCAAACAACCAAGAACCAAAAACATATAACTGAGAACAAGCAACAGCCAACAAACAATAAACAAAAAAAAAACAATCAACCACCAGCAACAAACAACAAACGACCAACATCAAACAGTCAACAGGCAATAATCGACGATCAACAGAAAACAATCCACAACCAAAAAAAAAAAACATCAGACCGACAGCAAACAACCACCAACCAACACCAACAAACAAAAAAAAATCAAATAACAAACGACCAACAATCAAACACCTACAAACAAAAAAAACATCAAATAACGAAAATGAAAAAAAAAATTAAAATAAAAAAGAAAATTAAAATGGAAACGAACAAACACAAAACCAAACAGGAAAACTAGAATAAAAGCGATCACGATTACGAAAACAAAAACAACTTGAATAAATTTCCATCATTAGGGAAAAGAGAGTTTTTAGAACAGAAAAAAGCTTAGGAGGGCAATGCCAAGATTTCTTAGTTGCGATTTTACTAAGCCATTCCATTATAAAAATAGACCTTTTTCCCTACTACTACTATATGTAAAATATAACCAATCATTTTTATCAGTGTATGTAACCGGCAGAGGTCAAAGGACCACTTCCATTGGTCATTAAATAACTCTTATTTGTTGCGATTTATTTAAAGCTCTCTCAATAACCGGTTATGATAAATTTTTTTGTTTTTCTCTTAGATTTTTTTTGGTCAACCAACGAGATTTATTTTTGTGAGAAAAAAATAAATCACATTCCCTATTTTCAATTTCTGGTGTCCGTTATTTTATCGTATGTTGTTTTTGTTGGTATAGACTGATGTTCTTTATAATAGCGTAACGATGTTATTTTAAACCACTTAACCACTTACGATTTATTTCTTATTATAAAAGTTTTAGGTTAACCAATTCCAATTATTTTATGTGGAAAAAGTCAACCAAAGAGAGATATTTAAAAAAGAAGTCGAACAACAAACAATAAAACACAATCAACAGTCAGGACAACCACCTACCAAACACCCATAAACACGAAAAACAACAAACAACCAAGAGCTAAAACCAATAATTTACAACAAACAATAAACAAGCAAAAAACAAACAGCCATCAACAACAGACAACTAACGTACTAACAAATTAACTTCCATATCTGGTCAGGTGCTGCTCAAACATCTTTGCACCTGCTTGATAGAGTACAAAATAGAGCGTTAAAATTGATAGGTGATAGTTCAATTGTAGAATCGATTGATTTTCTTGAACACCGTCGAAATGTTACCTGTCTCACTCTCTTTTATTGCTTTTTCTATAAACAGTGCTCTAGTGAAATAGCCAGTTGCATTCCTCCCCTGAAACAATTTAGCCGCAACACTCGCCTCGCTAGGAATGGTCATCAGTTTTACCTTGAGCCCAACTTCGGGCGTACAGTCAAGTATAGAGATTCATATTTTAGTCGCACCACCCGCATGTGGAATGCTCTGCCCGACCCTGTTTTTCCCCTACATCAAAAGCAACGTACATCGGTGTCTCCTTTCAAATCCTCTCCTATTTTGCTAAATACTAGCACTGTGGCTTACAACATTATAAGGGTTGAAAAAAAAACAACCAAACACCCACAAACAAAAAACAGTTAAACAAACAGCATATTACCATTAGCACAATAAAAACAAAATCAACAACAATCAAAACCAACATCTAACAATCAACGATGAAAAACAAACAATAGAAAACAATCTAACAATAACAACATACAAAAACACTAATCAGCAAACAACGAAAAACCAAGAACCAGGTACAATAATTAAAAACAAACAATAAATAAACAAAAAACAATCGAAAACAAATAACTTACAACAAATAACCAGGAACCAACAACCAACTATAAAATACAGACAACAGAAAACAATCCGCACCCACAACCAAACACTAACGACCAAAATACATCAAACAAATGACAACAAGTCACAAACAACTAACAATCAATAAAACTACCAACAACCAAAAACACTAACGAGCAAAAAAAACCAACCAACCACCAAAAATCAATAAAAAAACATTCAACAGTCTGCAACCTACAACCAAAACAATAATAAACATCAAACAACAAACACTAAATAGCAAACAACAAACAACGAATAACTAAAAACAATAACTAGCAACAGCGGCAAACAAACAATAAAAAAATCTAAAAATTAACGATTTACAATAAACAACAGAAAACAATCTACAACCAAAAATCAAACACCCACAAACAAAACAAGCATCAAACAAGAAAAAAAACAAACGACCAACAAACAAATCCCTACATACATAAAAAAAAATCAAACAACAAACAACCAACACCAACAAAAACAACAAACAAAAAACAACAGGCAACTAACAACCAAAAATCAACGATCAACAACAAATAATCTTCAATCAACAAACAAATACTCGAAAACAAAATATATCAGAAAAAACGTCAAACAATTGTTTGATTTTTCTGTTTGTTTGTGGATAACAAAACAGAAAAATCAAACAACAGACAACAAATAACCCAACACGCACAAACGAAAAAAACATCAAACAACCAAGAACCAAAAACATATAACTGAGAACAAGCAACAGCCAACAAACAATAAACAAAAAAAAAACAATCAACCACCAGCAACAAACAACAAACGACCAACATCAAACAGTCAACAGGCAATAATCGACGATCAACAGAAAACAATCCACAACCAAAAAAAAAAACATCAGACCGACAGCAAACAACCACCAACCAACACCAACAAACAAAAAAAAATCAAATAACAAACGACCAACAATCAAACACCTACAAACAAAAAAAATATCAAATAACGAAAATGAAAAAAAAAAATTAAAATAAAAAAGAAAATTAAAATGGAAACGAACAAACACAAAACCAAACAGGAAAACTAGAATAAAAGCGATCACGATTACGAAAACAAAAACAACTTGAATAAATTTCCATCATTAGGGAAAAGAGAGTTTTTAGAACAGAAAAAAGCTTAGGAGGGCAATGCCAAGATTTCTTAGTTGCGATTTTACTAAGCCATTCCATTATAAAAATAGACCTTTTTCCCTACTACTACTATATGTAAAATATAACCAATCATTTTTATCAGTGTATGTAACCGGCAGAGGTCAAAGGACCACTTCCATTGGTCATTAAATAACTCTTATTTGTTGCGATTTATTTAAAGCTCTCTCAATAACCGGTTATGATAAATTTTTTTGTTTTTCTCTTAGATTTTTTTTGGTCAACCAACGAGATTTATTTTTGTGAGAAAAAAATAAATCACATTCCCTATTTTCAATTTCTGGTGTCCGTTATTTTATCGTATGTTGTTTTTGTTGGTATAGACTGATGTTCTTTATAATAGCGTAACGATGTTATTTTAAACCACTTAACCACTTACGATTTATTTCTTATTATAAAAGTTTAGGTTAACCAATTCCAATTATTTTATGTGGAAAAAGTCAACCAAAGAGAGATATTTAAAAAAGAAGTCGAACAACAAACAATAAAACACAATCAACAGTCAGGACAACCACCTACCAAACACCCATAAACACGAAAAACAACAAACACTAAACACTAAACAGCAAACAACCAAGAGCTAAAACCAATAATTTACAACAAACAATAAACAAGCAAAAAACAAACAGCCATCAACAACAGACAATTAACGTACTAACAAATTAACTTCCATATCTGGTCAGGTGCTGCTCAAACATCTTTGCACCTGCTTGATAGAGTACAAAATAGAGCGTTAAAATTGATAGGTGATAGTTCAATTGTAGAATCGATTGATTTTCTTGAACACCGTCGAAATGTTACCTGTCTCACTCTCTTTTATTGCTTTTTCTATAAACAGTGCTCTAGTGAAATAGCCAGTTGCATTCCTCCCCTGAAACAATTTAGCCGCAACACTCGCCTCGCTAGGAATGGTCATCAGTTTTACATTGAGCCCAACTTCGGGCGTACAGTCAAGTATAGAGATTCATATTTTAGTCGCACCACCCGCATGTGGAATGCTCTGCCCGACCCTGTTTTTCCCCTACATCAAAAGCAACGTACATCGGTGTCTCCTTTCAAATCCTCTCCTATTTTGCTAAATACTAGCACTGTGGCTTACAACATTATAAGGGTTGAAAAAAAAACAACCAAACACCCACAAACAAAAAACAGTTAAACAAACAGCATATTACCATTAGCACAATAAAAACAAAATCAACAACAATCAAAACCAACATCTAAAAATCAACGATGAAAAACAAACAATAGAAAACAATCTAACAATAACAACATACAAAAACACTAATCAGCAAACAACGAAAAACCAAGAACCAGGTACAATAATTAAAAACAAACAATAAATAAACAAAAAACAATCGAAAACAAATAACTTACAACAAATAACCAGGAACCAACAACCAACTATAAAATACAGACAACAGAAAACAATCCGCACCCACAACCAAACACTAACGACCAAAATACATCAAACAAATGACAACAAGTCACAAACAACTAACAATCAATAAAACTACCAACAACCAAAAACACTAACGAGCAAAAAAAACCAACCAACCACCAAAAATCAATAAAAAAACATTCAACAGTCTGCAACCTACAACCAAAACAATAATAAACATCAAACAACAAACACTAAATAGCAAACAACAAACAACGAATAACTAAAAACAATAACTAGCAACAGCGGCAAACAAACAATAAAAAAATCTAAAAATTAACGATTTACAATAAACAACAGAAAACAATCTACAACCAAAAATCAAACACCCACAAACAAAACAAGCATCAAACAAGAAAAAAAACAAACGACCAACAAACAAATCCCTACATACATAAAAAAAAATCAAACAACAAACAACCAACACCAACAAAAACAACAAACAAAAAACAACAGGCAACTAACAACCAAAAATCAACGATCAACAACAAATAATCTTCAATCAACAAACAAATACTCGAAAACAAAATATATCAGAAAAAACGTCAAACAATTGTTTGATTTTTCTGTTTGTTTGTGGATAACAAAACAGAAAAATCAAACAACAGACAACAAATAACCCAACACGCACAAACGAAAGAAACATCAAACAACCAAGAACCAAAAACATATAACTGAGAACAAGCAACAGCCAACAAACAATAAACAAAAAAAAAACAATCAACCACCAGCAACAAACAACAAACGACCAACATCAAACAGTCAACAGGCAATAATCGACGATCAACAGAAAACAATCCACAACCAAAAAAAAAACATCAGACCGACAGCAAACAACCACCAACCAACACCAACAAACAAAAAAAAATCAAATAACAAACGACCAACAATCAAACACCTACAAACAAAAAAAATATCAAATAACGAAAATGAAAAAAAAAATTAAAATAAAAAAGAAAATTAAAATGGAAACGAACAAACACAAAACCAAACAGGAAAACTAGAATAAAAGCGATCACGATTACGAAAACAAAAACAACTTGAATAAATTTCCATCATTAGGGAAAAGAGAGTTTTTAGAACAGAAAAAAGCTTAGGAGGGCAATGCCAAGATTTCTTAGTTGCGATTTTACTAAGCCATTCCATTATAAAAATAGACCTTTTTCCCTACTACTACTATATGTAAAATATAACCAATCATTTTTATCAGTGTATGTAACCGGCAGAGGTCAAAGGACCACTTCCATTGGTCATTAAATAACTCTTATTTGTTGCGATTTATTTAAAGCTCTCTCAATAACCGGTTATGATAAATTTTTTTGTTTTTCTCTTAGATTTTTTTTGGTCAACCAACGAGATTTATTTTTGTGAGAAAAAAATAAATCACATTCCCTATTTTCAATTTCTGGTGTCCGTTATTTTATCGTATGTTGTTTTTGTTGGTATAGACTGATGTTCTTTATAATAGCGTAACGATGTTATTTTAAACCACTTAACCACTTACGATTTATTTCTTATTATAAAAGTTTTAGGTTAACCAATTCCAATTATTTTATGTGGAAAAAGTCAACCAAAGAGAGATATTTAAAAAAGAAGTCGAACAACAAACAATAAAACACAATCAACAGTCAGGACAACCACCTACCAAACACCCATAAACACGAAAAACAACAAACACTAAACACTAAACAGCAAACAACCAAGAGCTAAAACCAATAATTTACAACAAACAATAAACAAGCAAAAAACAAACAGCCATCAACAACAGACAACTAACGTACTAACAAATTAACTTCCATATCTGGTCAGGTGCTGCTCAAACATCTTTGCACCTGCTTGATAGAGTACAAAATAGAGCGTTAAAATTGATAGGTGATAGTTCAATTGTAGAATCGATTGATTTTCTTGAACACCGTCGAAATGTTACCTGTCTCACTCTCTTTTATTGCTTTTTCTATAAACAGTGCTCTAGTGAAATAGCCAGTTGCATTCCTCCCCTGAAACAATTTAGCCGCAACACTCGCCTCGCTAGGAATGGTCATCAGTTTTACCTTGAGCCCAACTTCGGGCGTACAGTCAAGTATAGAGATTCATATTTTAGTCGCACCACCCGCATGTGGAATGCTCTGCCCGACCCTGTTTTTCCCCTACATCAAAAGCAACGTACATCGGTGTCTCCTTTCAAATCCTCTCCTATTTTGCTAAATACTAGCACTGTGGCTTACAACATTATAAGGGTTTGAAAAAAAAAACAACCAAACACCCACAAACAAAAAACAGTTAAACAAACAGCATATTACCATTACCACAATAAAAACAAAATCAACAACAATCAAAACCAACATCTAACAATCAACGATGAAAAACAAACAATAGAAAACAATCTAACAATAACAACATACAAAAACACTAATCAGCAAACAACGAAAAACCAAGAACCAGGTACAATAATTAAAAACAAACAATAAATAAACAAAAAACAATCGAAAACAAATAACTTACAACAAATAACCAGGAACCAACAACCAACTATAAAATACAGACAACAGAAAACAATCCGCACCCACAACCAAACACTAACGACCAAAATACATCAAACAAATGACAACAAGTCACAAACAACTAACAATCAATAAAACTACCAACAACCAAAAACACTAACGAGCAAAAAAAACCAACCAACCACCAAAAATCAATAAAAAAACATTCAACAGTCTGCAACCTACAACCAAAACAATAATAAACATCAAACAACAAACACTAAATAGCAAACAACAAACAACGAATAACTAAAAACAATAACTAGCAACAGCGGCAAACAAACAATAAAAAAATCTAAAAATTAACGATTTACAATAAACAACAGAAAACAATCTACAACCAAAAATCAAACACCCACAAACAAAACAAGCATCAAACAAGAAAAAAACAAACGACCAACAAACAAATCCCTACATACATAACAAAAAAATCAAACAACAAACAACCAACACCAACAAAAACAACAAACAAAAAACAACAGGCAACTAACAACCAAAAATCAACGATCAACAACAAACAAAAGAAAATAATCTTCAATCAACAAACAAATACTCGAAAACAAAATATATCAGAAAAAACGTCAAACAATTGTTTGATTTTTCTGTTTGTTTGTGGATAACAAAACAGAAAAATCAAACAACAGACAACAAATAACCCAACACGCACAAACGAAAAAAACATCAAACAACCAAGAACCAAAAACATATAACTGAGAACAAGCAACAGCCAACAAACAATAAACAAAAAAAAAACAATCAACCACCAGCAACAAACAACAAACGACCAACATCAAACAGTCAACAGGCAATAATCGACGATCAACAGAAAACAATCCACAACCAAAAAAAAAACATCAGACCGACAGCAAACAACCACCAACCAACACCAACAAACAAAAAAAAATCAAATAACAAACGACCAACAATCAAACACCTACAAACAAAAAAAATATCAAATAACGAAAATGAAAAAAAAAATAAAAATAAAAAAGAAATTTAAAATGGAAACGAACAAACACAAAACCAAACAGGAAAACTAGAATAAAAGCGATCACGATTACGAAAACAAAAACAACTTGAATAAATTTCCATCATTAGGGAAAAGAGAGTTTTTAGAACAGAAAAAAGCTTAGGAGGGCAATGCCAAGATTTCTTAGTTGCGATTTTACTAAGCCATTCCATTATAAAAATAGACCTTTTTCCCTACTACTACTATATGTAAAATATAACCAATCATTTTTATCAGTGTATGTAACCGGCAGAGGTCAAAGGACCACTTCCATTGGTCATTAAATAACTCTTATTTGTTGCGATTTATTTGAAGCTCTCTCAATAACCGGTTATGATAAATTTTTTTGTTTTTCTCTTAGATTTTTTTTGGTCAACCAACGAGATTTATTTTTGTGAGAAAAAAATAAATCACATTCCCTATTTTCAATTTCTGGTGTCCGTTATTTTATCGTATGTTGTTTTTGTTGGTATAGACTGATGTTCTTTATAATAGCGTAACGATGTTATTTTAAACCACTTAACCACTTACGATTTATTTCTTATTATAAAAGTTTTAGGTTAACCAATTCCAATTATTTTATGTGGAAAAAGTCAACCAAAGAGAGATATTTAAAAAAAAAAGATAAATCTCATACAAAGACGATTATTTTACAAAGATAAATCTCAGTAAAAGAGCAAAATGTTGGTCGACAATGTGATATCTCTCAGTGAGAAACCGAATGAAGCAATATGGTTACCAATTTTTTCGAACTTTAGTAACCGGTGTTTCCTAGCCACATCACATCACTCAAATCGAACGCGAAAACTGACATGAGTGCAAAGACGAAAAGGTAAATGAAAACGATAACAAACACGAAACAAAAATGAAAATTAAAACGATCACGAAAACAGAAACAAAGAACTAAAATCAGATTGGGTCTATTCCGTTAGTGGGGACGATATTAGAGAAGAGCGTTCTAGGTCTTCACGAAGGGAAATGTGAAGTACTTAAATTTATTCGTTGCAAAAGTTTGGTCACCTACGGAAAATCGAGAGAGACCTTGTCTGCGCTTGAAAACAATATATTTTTTTATAAAAACAAGACATTTAAAAGAAATTTCAAACGTAAAAACAAAAGTAAACAAAAAACACACAAATGTAAAAATTTATTCGAAAACTACGTTGTGGTTGCTCTAGTTCTTAAGGAGGGGACAACTGTCTGGAAGATTGTTTTTATAAATTTTCTTAGAAAATTGAAAGTATTTATTGAAATTAGAAAAAATATACTCTTTGTTGACGTCATAACTACATAATCAGTACACTTTTTGGGAAGAGAAGAAACCAAAATGGCTGCTTGTGCCCTTCAAAGTTGACTCCTCGAGTTTGCGCCGTGAAACGACCAGATAAAGAAAATTATATGCAATTATAATACATCAATACCATACAATACATCATAAAAAAAAAAAATTTCTTTTGGATTCGCAAATTGTTGAGGACAATGTTTACTCGTTTTATAAGAATCAATTACAAATTTTAGGTTCATGCAAAGGCAAAAAGTTTGAGAAATATTCCATTCGTTAATATTTGAGTTATGCTGCGGATAACGAATTTACAAAAAACGAGTTCAAAGTTTTCATTCATAATAAATTTTGTAATTACAGTTATTCGCAGTAATTTTTGTTTACTTAAGCTCGGTCTGCGATGTCAGTACCATATAGTGAGCCTTCTGTTTCCATGAAATGGTCGCTTTCAACAGTGATCCATTTTTTTGGGCCCAAGGCTTAACGTACGAGGCCGTAAACAGCGTTATCGAACTTATATAGGTACTGCGGTAGATTTGAAGCCTATTACTTTAAGGACTATCTACAGACTCTTGATGCTTTCATTAACACTAAAACTACTTCAAATAGTTAAACCAAATTTCAGTTCAGTCAGAACACCTAACTGGTTTTCTACATTAACTAGCTAGTTTTTTGAGTTAAAACAAGCTAATGTAATATTTTATGACTAACTTAAAAGTCTACGTTGCCGAAAGAGCAACTTACAATATAATTATTGGTAAATAATTGTTTTTTTGAAAAACCAGAGACAAAAGCTAATAATTATAAACTTTTGAAATATTTCCACTTGAACAAAATATATTATAATAATTCATTTGTTGTTTTTTCATTTCTCCGAATTGATTGTCAAAACTTGAAACGTTTTTGCTGACGAGCATTTAATTATGCGCTAGCCACCACCATCCACCACATTGCTGAACACTGATAATTCCTCAATAACACAAACAACCACCCAACCAAAGTAACCATCTATAAAAACTTTGAATAAGCGAATACTGCACAATGTGTTGTTTACCCAAAGACGACTAACAAAATTATTTTCCAAACTAAAAAAGGTAAAACCGAAAGTAGCTGTTTGCTGTGGAAACAAGGGGGAAATTATTATTTTCCAATTAATAATTCTCAGTTTGACTTTATCTCTTACCCAGACAAACGAGAACAATAGCCATTCCTCAAACAGGATTATAATTAGAAAACGTGGGAAGTTGTCCTGCTGATTTAGCAGTTCTTTGACTTTTGATTCTTCGTGCAAGGTTTTTGATATCCTCGACTTAATCAGTGTAATGTTTGGTAACTATTCCCATGATATTTTGCACAAAGATACAGCAAAAAAAAATAAAAATCAAGGACGCAATATTGCACTTGATCCAGGAAGTAATTCTTTTTTATTTCCTTATGGTTGGTGGCAACTTAAAGTTGTTGTAATCTTTAGTTTTTGTTAAGTACATCCTTTTCTAGCTCTTTTCTCTTGAGTTGAGGAAACTATTTCAAGATAAAACGATAAGGAGTAAAGTAAAAGTCGTTTCAAATGTCAAAAAGGAAGAAAAACTCATTGATGTTGCGAATAAGGATACGCGAATTCTTTCTTCGCTAATGCTTGCATATGTAAAGTTTTTCGGTTTTATTTTGTTGGGAGGAGGACTTTTGAAGTTACCCTTATCCACAATGTCGTTTCTTGCTGCTAATGCAAGTTTTTTTTTGTATTATTACTACGACGCGACATAGAATGGAATAATAGCTAAACGTGCAGTTTGCAAGGATGTGTTGTATAGACCCTGTCGTGTCACAAGAGTCACGTTTAATTTCCTTACGAAGGACGAAGCCAGTTGAGGAAGTCATTCCATTAGTTTTTATATCGCTGATAGAAGTAAATCTTTATTTTCACTTTCCTGCATGACAAAGTGCTGTTTTAATAGTCTTGAGTAAGTATAATACAAAAGTGTTTTGAGTTATTTTATTGGGCTTTTAAAACACAAGATAAAAAGTTATGTGCTTTTCTATACCTTTTTGCTAAATATAGCAATATTCGTTATTTTTCCGCTTTCACTATATTTTCTTTTGTTCATGCTTTCAATTTCACTAAAATACAAGCAGTAGTTATATAATTCAAATGCTACCAGTTGTTATTAAATATCTGGGACAATTGTCTATTATTTAGGATCACAAATAAGTTGCTGTGGTTCCATTCCGCTTGTGTTTCGAAAGACGGCCTCCTTTCATTTCTTTATCAATGAAACGACAACCAATTTTTTGACAATAAATAACACAAGTGGAAATGAACAGGCAATGGTATCAATTATTGACAAGATTTTGATCTGTCAAACTATTCCATTTCAGTGACATGTGGAAACCGGCCATTATGCTAGATTTCCACTTGCCATTTTTTAAATGATAAATGACCTAATTTTATGTCATTGAGAAAAATGACAAGTGGAAATTGCAAAAATTGACAGTCATTGGACTGACGAACAGCGCCGGTCATTTTTTGGCAGTAAATTTGAATGACAAGTGGAAATTGGCTGATTGACAAACGAAATGTCACTCCACCATTCACTGACATCGACCTTTTTTTTGGCTTCGTTTAATGTTGTTTAATGTTTAATGTCGAAAATATGGCTGGGCAGGTTTCGTGAATGATGCTGAAGACTGTTGTTGGTGAAAGTCGAAACACATCAGACATCACCTGCATGCTAGCACCAGTCGCCAAATATACCGAATGGTAACTGCCAGTCTTTCGGCTGGTTCGATGACTTATAGTATAAAGGTACCTTTTTTGGTGATGTAAGGTTTCACCTTTTCCAGAACAAAATCAAAATCGAGTTTTGACGTTCTCAATTTTTTTTTTTTAAATTTTGGCTCCATATTAGAGTTTTGCGTAAATAAATAAAATAAAATAAATAGGGTGGCGCTACAGAGCAAGGGCCTAGCGCATTTCTCACAACCATGCCTTGTGGGGGAATGGAGGGGACCTACAATTTTCTGCCGGTTCCGAACGGCTAATTGAGAAAGCGCTTTTCATGGCAATGAATTTACTAACGAAGGACTTGCCAATTCCTCGCTAAAGGCGATACCCGTGGAAAAACATTTTTGCCTCTGCTGGGATTCGAACCTCAAACCTATGGGTTAGCAGGTGGACATGCTAACCATCACGCCGCGGGTCGCGGCTGCGATTCAAATATTCCTGACACTAATTCCAATTTTGGCCATCACACCACGGGGACCACCGTGCGGGTTTTACGAGTTTTGCGTAAAACCCGCATGAATCTCTGTCGAGAAAAAAATTTTGAACCCAGCAGTCAGGTCTTTTCCTTTTTTTTTTTTTACTTTCTCCTCTCGATAGGCCAGCTCCAATTTAGCTCCCATTATCACAATGAACGAAGCAAGGACTATCTACTTCTCTTTCTCTTCGAAATTATTTAATTTTATTAAAAAAAATTAAAACCTTGCAACACAAGTCAAATATTCGATGAAACAAGGAGGCAAATAATTTTTTTTTGACAATCTACTGACAGTTCAGAAATGACATTCATTGAGTTGACAAAGTTTTTTTATCAAAATTTGTTTATCAATGAAACGACAACCAATTTTTTGACACTAAATAGCGAAAGTGGAAATGAACTGGCAATGGTATCAATTTATTGACAGGACTTTGATCTGTCAAACTATGCCATTTTAGTGACATGTGGAAACCCAGCATTATGAAGTGTGAATACTAAAACCGTGTACTCAGCTCGAAGATTTTGATATAATACCTAGCACACAATCACAAGTTCGTGTGACCAAGTCGTTGATCAGATTGATGACATATACTCAGACGACCTCTATTTCATGCAGAATAGTATGTCATGCAACACAGCCTATGGCCAACCAATCTTCAAGTCTAAATAACTCCAAACTGCCAAGTTAGTGGAGGGCCGTAAGCTTTTTACCTAGGAATCCAGGGCCAGTCCATGGATTTTCATGAAATTTTCGGAAATGTGTTTTGCATTTGAAGTTAAAAAAAAAGAAATTTCACCGCTCTCAATTTTTTAATTATTTTTAAAATTAATTATTAATTTCAAGAATTTTCTTTTATTTATGTAGGATAGATAGGTTTGGTCAAGACAAACAAAAATTGTATTGGAGGAGGGGTCTATATCCTTCCGTGTAGGCGCGAGGGGCAATTTTATATGAATTTTACTCAATTTTTTAAAAAATTATTAAAAATCAACTAATTCACTTACTTTCTCATACTGTAGTGCTTTTGAAAGGTGCCGTGAAATAAGGTCGAAGGCAATAAGGCCGAATCGGCCTTATTACCTTTTTTGGGAAATAAGGCCGAAAACAACAACAAAAATATTTTTCTACCTTATTTCCTATTGAAAAGGTAATAATGTCGAAAAGAAAAAACGAAAATATTTGACAAAAATAAGAATGCCAAAAGTTGAGAAATAAAGTCGAAATCCATTGAGTAATAAAATCGAATTTAATTTCTGTTGGATAAGGAAGAAAGAAATTATGGGGCCGCTTTGCTTCTTCGCTACGGGACTGGGGGGTTGAAATTTTTTTTACAGGTTGGGATGGCGTTTCTATAGAATACATTTCAAAAGTTACTTCTGAGTTGGCCCCCTAAATTGTAAAATAAATGTTTTAATTTTTCGGTTTAAGCTATTATTAGTGTTGTGGTTAGAAAATGAAACTTTTTGTGGTTTGAAATTCATAACAAAGTTTAATTTTCTAACCACAAAACTAATAATAGCTTAAAATTCGCGCGAATTTAGCTATTATTAGTTTTGTGGTTAGAAAATTAAACTTTTTTATGAATTTCTAACCACAAAACTAATAATAGCTTAAAATTCGCGCGAATTTTAAGCTATTATTAGTTTTGTGGTTAGAAATTCATAAAAAAGTTTAATTTTCTAACCACAAAACTAATAATAGCCGCGCCGCGCCGATCCCGCGCCGATCCCGCGCCGATCCCGCGCCGACCCCGCGCAGACCCCGCGCAGACCCCGCGCCGGCCGTGCGTCGCACCGGGACGCCCCCCCCCCCCCCCCACCCCACGGACGAAAAGTTCAACTCCTTAAATCCAATGTTCCTCAGAACATTTCTGTTTCTACCAAAAGTAAATGCCTTTATAAACAATGATGGCAAAATATTAAACTAAGAAATAAAGTCGAATTCTACTGAGAAATAAAGTCGAAAGTTATTTTCGACAAATTAAGTGCCACAATGATTTTCGACCTTATTTCCCAAAATTGGTAATAAGGTCGAAAAGAAAATTCGACCTTATTTCCGAATTTTTGGGACATAAGGTCGATTCGGCCGTATTGCCTTCGACCTTATTTCACGGCACCCTTTTGAAAGCTATTGCTTTGTTCTTTAATAAAAAATTTAATTTGAGTTCACTTAATGAAAAGTTTTTGAGAGATCAAGCCTCAAAGTCAAAATTTTGAAAAAAGAAAATATTTTTTTTTAATTAATTTTTTTTTTAAATAATTTTGCCCCATTAAGGGCCATTTTTTCTTTCCATGTCCAATGCTTTTATTAATTTTTACTCAAAAGCAAGAACCGAACGAGTTGATGAATCCGAAAAATATTGTTTATTGCCAAATTTACAATTTTCAACCAATCAAAGAGATCTAAACCAGTTAAATTATCTATAATATCTTTAGTCTAGGTATCCAAAATTTTCTATGTGGAAAAAGTGGAGTAAATATCGTAAAAATCTGAGCGAAGGAGTAAATTTAATTTTTTCGTCGAAATTGGAGCAAATTGGCTCCGATTGGAGCAAAGTTTGAACACTGGTTTCAATCCAAGAAGAAAGAAACAGCAGGTTCTTCGACGACTAAAGTAGAAACAGTTGTTCTTAAGTAAACAAACTCTGATTTTTTGTAAAAATTATTCAGCGTTTTATCATTAAAAATAAATATGGTGGCGTAACAGAGCGAGGAGCCCTTGGGCCTAGCGCATTTCTCACAACCATGCCCTGTGAGGAAATGGAGGGGACCTACAATTTTCTGCCGGTTCCGAACGGCTAATCGAGAAAATCGCTTTTCATGGCAATGAATACTTACGGAGGACTTGCCAATTCCTCGCGAAAGGCGGTACCCGTGGAAAAAACATTTTTGCCTCTGTTGGGATTCGAACTCGAACCTCTGGATTAACAGGCGGACATGCTATCCATCACACCACGGGTACCACAGCGTTTTATCATTGCGTGATATTTTAAGTGAGTTTTTTATTTGTCTCCCTCACTCATCCTCACCCTGTCTCTCTCTTTCTCCCTTTCCCTCTTTCTCTCCTTCCTCTCTCCTCTCTCTCTCTCTCTCTCTCTCTCTCTCACTCTCTCTCTCTCTCTCTCTCTCTCTCTTTTCCTCCCTACTGTCTCTTTTTCCCTCTCACTCTCTTTCCACTTCTCCCTTCGCATCTCCTCTACTTCTCTCTTCTTCCTTCTCCCTCTTCCTCCATCTCTCTCGTCTCCTTCCTCCTCTCCTCTCTCTTGATCTTTTTCCCCCACCCCTGTCCCCATCAAACTATACCTCGTACCTCCCCAAACTCTCCACTTCCCAACCATCCTCCTACCTTACCTTACCTACCATCCTTCTCCATCTTTCGCATTCACCTCGCGCTCCTCTCCAGATTTCTCTCCCTCTCCCTCTTTTTCTCTCACTACCTCTCTACCTCCTATGCATCCCTCTTTCCCCTTTTCTTTCCACATCTTCTCTCTTTTCTTCGCTCGCTCTCTTTATCTTTCTCCCTGTCTCTTTCTCCATGTCTCTTTCTCTCTAGATCTCTCTCTAGATCTCTCTTTCATTCTCAATATCTCCTCACTCCCTTTCTACCTCTACCTTTCTTTCTACCCCTACCTTCCTTCCTACCTCTACCTCTCAATTTCTTTCTTCCTCTGCTTCTTTCGATTTACCTACTTTTGCATTTTGCGGCAGTCATTTATATTTCTATGCACTGCTAATTTTTTTTCTAGTTTCGACAACTACAATCGCTTAGCTTTTCTTCCTTTAATTTCATTCAAAAAAAGTATGTTTCAATTTGTTTTCCCTATATCCTGTTATAAAGTTTCGCGCTTTCGCTTTTTTAAAGTCTGCTGTAAAAAATTCTGTCCGATGTAAACAACATTTTATCTTTACTTATCAGTTTGATTCTAGGTAGGTTTTTAGCCTACCTAGGTACCTATGCATTTATTTTATCAAATGTCGTTTAGTTTTTACTTTTTTTATGCTAGAAAACATCTCAATAAACTTATGGACAAAATTGTAATTAAATTCTTATCTGTTGAACCATTGAGCATATTTATTTTTCATTCACAATTTTAATTGTAGGTACCAACTACCAAGATAGTAATCAATATTGATTTTCCACTCAAATCAAAATAAAGGCAGCCAACAAAATTCAATAAAAAGAGAACACAAAACACTTATCCAATGGATAGCTATTAGCTTCTCTTCGATTTATGTACATATATCACAAGTTCACAAGTCACAATCACAACATTGGTACGTTTATATACATACAAAATATATCTCTCCCCATTCCTCGTTTCGTTGTATGCATTTGGCTGTACACATTGAAAAATGTGTGTTTTTTTGGTTGAGTGTACATACTCTATGCTCTCTCAATTTAAAAGTGCTACCACTTGTTGTGAAAGAAAAAGTACGATTTTATAAATAAATGGTTTTCCATTGAGCGTTTGCTGTGTTTAAATTTTATCAACTCAAATGTGAGGTTTCATTGAAACTTTTTATGTTTTGCGAAAGAAAATGTATTCCATTATGTATGGCTTTCCTGGGAGGCGCGTATACGAAAAGTTCAAATGTTCCATATCTCTGGTGTATATATATCAGTGCTAGGATTCCGTAACTTTAAAAACGCTTACGATCATATTATAAATAAAAAAAATTTATAATTGAAATTTAAAACAATCAAATTTTTAAAATACAACATAAATTTATTAGCAGAAAAAGTCTATAAACTCAATCTTATTCTCTATCAAACAATTATTTATTGGAACTTAATATAAATAATAATAAATAATTTCAACGTAATTCAGTTTCTTGATCGTCTAAAGATCGATTAAGAATCAGCAAAATGTCTTGTTTGAACAAACGTAATCCCCTTTCCGATAGTTTACGTATGTCGGGAAGGACGCCTTTGAAGAACGTGACAGTTGCGTCGTCTTTTGTTGCTTTTGGTGTCTGTGTTGGTATTAAACTTGAATTCAAATTTGATGCTTCGTTTTGATTATCCATTGGCAACGTTTTAGGGTTTAAACCTGTGTCCAAACGTGGAATTTCATCTTGCTTAGTAAACGACCTTTTTGGTGCTATTAAACTTGAGTCATAACGTGCGGTTCCTTCTTGAATAGAATTTGGCCGCTTTGTAGGTATTAAACTTGAGCGTGAAGTTTCACTTGGAATTGGTTTCTTTGGAGCTTCTAAACTAATGTTTAAATCTGTAGGTTGCTCCTGCTTAATGAATGAAATTGTTGAAGGTGGCAAACTTGCGTTTGTACGTGAAGTTTCATTTTGCTTTTTAACTGGCGTCTTTGGAGGCTCCAAATCCAATGGTTTTTCTTGTTTTATAACCGGTACAATAATTGAGGGTGTCAGAATTGAATGCAAACGTGAAGTATCATCTTGCTTAGTAACAGTCCGCTTTGTACCTACCAAACTTGGGTTTGACTCTAAAATTTCGTCTTGTTCAGCATATGGCTTTTTTGAGGATGTCAAGCTCGAATTAAAGCGGGGATATTCATCCTGTTTAGTGCTTAAAAGCTTTGCAAGTATTTTATTGGACTCCAAATAGGAAATGGTGTCTTGCTTTGTTCTTTTCGTAGATATCATAGTTTCATCTTGATTAGTATGCGATCTTCTGGTGGTTGCCGCCTGCCTAAATTCTGGCTGCTTTGAAGGTTCCAAACCCGAAAATGAATGTGAAGTTTCGAAATGTTCAATAACTGGAGTTTTAATCAGATTAGATGTCCCATTGTGTTCATGTTTTTTTGTTTCTATCTGTCTGCCAGCAATTGTTTGGGAGTCTATTATATGAAGTTTTTCGGGTGTTGATTCACGGTCGCAGTTTTGTTCTCTTTGTTTAGTATCAATTCTATTTACATTAATTTTCGTTTTATGTTGTCGTTCCAGTTGTTGTAAAAGCAACAAATTATGATCAATACGAGAAATTTTCACTCGACACTTTCGAATGCGGAAAGGTTTAACAGATAATTCTTCTTCCATATCACATTTTTCTTCACTCGACATTAGAATGGGTTCAATTAATGGTTCTTTTTCAATGTCACTTTTTTCTTCATTTGTAATGAGTAAATTTTGAATGTTTGGGTCTTCTTCAATGTCACTTTTTTCTTTATTTGGAATGAAAAAAAGTTTAACAGATGGTTCTTGTTCAACGTCATAGTTTTCTTTGCTTGGGCAGGTTGAGTCGAATCCTTCAAATACCAGTTCGTCGTCACTACTTACTTCATAAATTTCAAAATGACTTTCCGACGCAGTCAATGTGGAACTTGAACAACTGTCATCAGAAAGAGTAATAACGGGATTAACTTTGATTTTCGGTTTCTTCAGTGGGGGTAAAGATGGAACATAATCTCTTGGTCTCATAAATTTTCTTATGAATTCTAATTCTTTTGCCAAATAATATCCTCCCCCGCCTCCTCTCGTACTTTTTGTTTGTTTGTCGGTTGATTTTTCGGTACGAAGATGTTTTGCATAAGCAGTGCGTAGGTTCAGCCATCTGTGCTTACAAGCACCGGCTTAAAATAAAAAAGAAGATTTTAATATTTTTATTCCAAAGGAACTACGTAAGTATTTACGATTTCGTTTGACAGAAAAGATTTTAAACAAGTTTTGGTTTTATTTGAGTTCAATTCAAATTTTCTCTGTCACAAATATCCCATGAACAACGGTTAAGATTCAGATCCTCGTAAATAAAAAATTAATAAATACTGATTATACTAAGTAAAAAGTAAATTCACAATAACTTTCTGGCACTCTAAGCTTAATATGTTGTTCTGAGCAAAATTCGAAACTTTATCAAAATCTTATCGAAACCAAAATAAAAATTTATCTGTCCTTTATGAAAATTAGTGCTTGACCCTTGACCGGAGGGAATAATGTAACAGCTTCTAAAGAAGACAACGCAAAAGAGAACACGAATAAAATGGCCACTGTCTTTTATGAATACGAGGTTGTTGACAGGTGTCAAGCGAGTTAAAACAAAGGTCCCAAAGTTATTGCAATGCGTAAAGCTTCCTTACACTCATTAAAAATGTGATGTAAATGAGAAAGTATAGCTCGGAATGAAAGAAACACCATTTGTATGATATTCAAAATCTAAAACTAAACAAGAGCATGAGACAAATCTCACATGAATACAAATCTGAGGGTTTTTTCATTGAACTTTGTCAAAAAAGTTTCTGAAGATGCTCAACAAATCTACCTTTCCACTATTGTGGCAACGATTCTGGAAAATTGAACAACATTTAGTGAATTGCAAATTTTTAAAAATTGCCAACAGTTTCAGTTTTCACTTTTTTTTTGTATTAAGAAAAAGTGAAAACTTAATCTTTTCGCAATTTGTTAATAATTATGCTACAGAGATGAATGAAGGCTTTCTGAGCTCAGCATAATGTGCACAAGATTGTTGTATTTCAAAATTTTGATTGAAACAAGTTTTTTAAAAAATTGTCTACATAGTTTAATGTCCACTTTCAATTAGTTCACTTTTCACTCTTTTCAAGAAAAAACTAATTTTGCTTCAATCGTCAACACAGCTTCAGGAACAGAAATGGAAACTAAAATCGGAATACTTTTCGTCAAACAAATGTAAAATGAAAATATTTTGAGAGCTCTCAATGAGCTTCTTCGAATAGCCATGTGGCGCTGTGAATGAGTTCCAGTAAGAAAATGAGCAAAATATCGACGTACTGGTCGATTTATTGAAACTTCGTGCTAAAAAAAAAGCAAAAAGCAAATGTTTTTTCTCTCCCTATCTGTAACTTCGCCATTGGTGGTGAATTTAATTTAACCCTTAAACCCTACCCTGGGGTCCAGCGCCATTGCAAACATACATTTTCTTGAATTTTTTAAAAACTAAGCAACTCACACCAGTGCCACCCATAGAATTCTCATATTATTGCAGCAGACGTCTAAAAATCTGTCATTTATTCATTTTCGAGTGGTGCAGTTGAAAATATTTGAGCTTCAGGGTCCCATAGACCCCAGGGTAGTGATAGTTAAAGTTTTTGAACAGTTTGACAGTGTTTCAAGACGAGCGAAACGATGGCCATTGGCTTTGTTTTATGGGATCTTAAATATTGTTGGTGTGAATTCGTATGTCCTCCTCAAAATAGCGTCCGATAAAATTCAAACAAGTCGAAATTTCTTAAAAAACTTAGCCTTGGAACTCATTAAACCCCAAATGGAGGAGAGGTTTACTTGGCCAACTTTGCCATCCAATTTCCAGGTCCTCATTGGAGATATTTTAAAAAAGAAGCGACCTGTGGCTGAGTCAACATCTTCAGTCACTACAAAAAACAGATGTGCCGTGTGTCCACGAGACAAAGACCGCAAGACCAAAATACGATGCACCAGTTGCCGAAATCCACTTTGTGGCTAACATAGCCGCTCAGTGTGTCATAATTGTCTTGATGTAAACTTTTAAAACATTTTTCATAATTAAACATTTCTATCTTTTATGTTAGTAAATAAAATTTTTGATTAAATTTTTTTTTTTTTTTTATTAAATTGGGGCAAAAACTTTTTGGGGTCCGTAAGACCCCAGGGTAGCAATAGTGTTTCTCCCGGGATGGGTAGGGTTTAAGGGTTAACTAAAATGTAGTCACATCTCTGAGGTATCGGTTTTTTTTTTTCATTCCATCACAAGCAGAAGAGAAAGCTTTAAATTGGTTTTGACAACTAATGTCTTCGGTTCTGACGGACCCAAAAAGTTAAGAGTTGGTTTACTTGTTCCGTTGCTTCCGTAACATCCGCTCGAACGTTTGTTCGAGCTATCATTTGAATCCCGCAGAGAACGGACACTTCTATTGGTCTATTTCTTCATATTCTACATGTTTTCAAATCAATTTATTTCATATTTTCAATTTCTATTACGTTCAAATGTCTTCTTGATCCATGATTTAATATTCGCAGGTGAAAATCTTTCCAATTTCCAATTAAAAAAAGACATTAAATTCAGCAGACCTTCATGATTCGTACAGACACCGTCCATCTGATTGTTTTTGAAATTTAGTACATTTAAAAAAAGAAGGGACTCGAAATGCAATAACGGTTACATAAATTTCATAGTCAAAAATTATTATTGCAAAATTATTTGCAGCTATCTACTTTCCTGTCAAATTGTTAACACAACTAAATATAGAACCAGATTGATTTGACTTCTTCCTACCTACTTTTCTGTCAAATTCTAAAACTACCAAACGAAATCGACAAATACCAGTAATTCCATTCATCACTTCAACGAAAGTATTAAAAAATTTAAGTGGCAGCACGCATTTTCCACACACATTAAAGTAAATTTGGTTGCAAACTTACCTACTGTTTCTAGTTCTTCGGCAATTTCATTCCATATTTTCTCTCGTTTGTCTTTGAAAGTGTAGTCTTTCGTATTACTGTCATATAATTCACGGCGTTTTCTTATTGCTTCGATTAATCGTCTGGTTTTATTTGGTGATTGCAACGGCATGTATTTCTGAGTTTTTGGCCTCTGTTGCGCTTGCATTTTGTATTTATCTCACTTCACTTCACTGTTGAACGTTCTACAGATAACTAAAGTTAAACTTGCTCAATACAAAACAAGAATAGTGTACACATTTTATGTGTGTATGCATTTTATATTGCTCTCAACGTCTCAACTTTCATCCCAACCAATAACACTGTGTGTGAGATAATAAAAAAAAGTATAAGTAAACAGTGCTGTCGCATAGAGGTGGTGGGGTAGTACGATTTGATTCGAAATTGTAAATACATAAAATTTTGTTTTTTGTTGTGGCATTCGGTTCGAAATTGTTCATACACAAAATTTTCCAAACAAAAAATAAGTATTCAGTTTTAACTGAACTTCAAAGGTGAAATAGATACGGAAAACTTAACTAACAATAATTATTCTCTAGTTCAAAATACTAAGTGCATAGATTTCTGTTTTATCTTAACAGTTTGATGAGCATTTGGTTTGGTTTTGGGTGTAGGTAAAGTCGGTTTCAGTACTCTTTGAATTGTTATTTGTGCTGGAATCAAATTGTGTACCTACATAAAGATATTTAAGATCCGATTAAGAAAATTGTACTGTTGTATTCAAGTTGTGTACAATCGTTTTAGAATTTTAGCTACACTGGTTGTAAAAACCGAATTTCGTATTAAATATACAAACTGTCAACGCAACAATCTTACACCATTGTAGTTTTGTCTTAAAATAAAGTCAGGGTAAGTCGGTAGGTACAGTAGAACTGACAGAGTGTAGAAAAACTTTACTTATTTATGCTCGTTTTACAACGATACAATATTAGCTACACCCGATCGTGAATAATACCTACCCCTATGTTCTGTAGCAGAGCATTGTTATTGGTTATAGGTCAAATACATTTTGACCGATTTATTGGGTGCAAAGTACACACATTTGAGAGTTTTCTATTGGCAAATTTGGATTCGAATAAAAATATTTAATTTTTTATGTGGTACCTAAATAAAATACGAAAGAAAATAGATTTATTTGTTTTTTCCTGTAGTTGGAACCATGGGTGATAATTGCATGAAGAGCTCGTTGCTATATCTAATGCATTGTTGTAGTGTTTTACCTAAAGCTGAAATAGGTTTGGCTTGGTTCAATAAAGTGAACAGATCAGGGAGAAGAATTAAAAGAGACAAAGAGGGATATGGGTATAAAATACACTGTAAATTCCCCAATGTAGGCGTCATGTTGAGAAAAACAACATAATAATCTATGCAATAGGCTTTGTAGGTATATGAAATCTGTAGTAAAATTTAATGGGTGTAGGTACTGTGTTTCATAAGCGAAAATGAGGTGATTGCGAAAACTTTTCAAAATAAGCTTTGTAATTGCCTGGTCATCCTAATCCTGCGGTAAGTGTCGTATTACACCCAGACGGTTTTGCAAAGACGCAAATAAGTGCGAAAGAGAAAGCAGATGAAACAGAAATACTTTAAAAAGTCTCAACCCGCAAAGTTTTGGGTAGAGGATTGCCCAGTTGTCTTGGATGGTTTTTGACGTTTCTTTTTCTTGTCTTTCTTTGTTTCTTGTCGTTGCTTTATTGTATGTATCTTCTAATGTTCATGAGTAAAGAAGTAGTATGTCGTCGGACAATTTCTTTAATTTTCCATGTATTTTCATGTATTTTCCATAACCATGATGTCAATAATCATTGCTGCAAAATCTAATTAAATTATTTACCACTTCAAATGACATTTTGTTCTTTATGAGATTTTTTTTTATGGATTTATAAATAATGCAGCTGAGCTTCTTTGATTATTTTCACACTTTGACTCTGTGGGTGAGAACAAAAAATGAAAGAGAATTGTCAAAAAACACGCAGCCGCAAAAAGTCTGAGTGTAATAATGAGAGACTGGCGGGATGAGGGTTCAAAAGAAAATATACGAAACACACAGCAGGCAGACAGTCTGAATGTAATACGGCTCTAAGGCGCAGAAGCATTGACTTTATCTATCTACAGCGGATCAGGGAGGGGTCTAATTACCGCCTTAGTGATCGAGTGAGTACAATTTTTTTTAAATTCGCTCAATTCGGTCAAAAAATTATGAAAGAATGTGAAATTGTTGTACTAAAGTGCTCGAAAACGCGGGGGTGCCGTGCAAAAAAGTCGTACGTAATAAGAAATAAGGTTGACGGGGCTTTAGTTCCATTTGGAATTGAAAATAACGTCGAATTGCAATAATTTTCTAGTTCGACTTTATTTTTTTATTATGGAAATACAATGTCGATCTCTGGAATGGGAATATTTTCTGAAGTGTGATATGTCAAAATGTAACATAAGCTTTCAGCAATCGGTTTTAGGTATAATAAAAGAGCCTTTTTTAAGCAAAAACAGCAGCATTTGGTTGGCCTCAGACATGGAACAATCCAAAACCGGGAGGCTTGCCGACGCTTTCTGAGGTCAACGCGGCGTACCCCACAGTCGGATCACTAGTGTGAAGCACAAAAGTGGGAGAGTTGTGATCGCTTCAAGATCACTACTCGTAACGCCGGAAATGAAAAGCAGAAGAAGAAAAGAGCCTTTTTTAGTCAGTTAAGGGGGGTTGGTGGTCTAGAATTTTCGAAAAATCGAGTATTTCAGGAAGGTCAGGTAACCAAAAGAATCGGTAAGACGGGTTCTATTGTTCGCTAGTTGCAGCTGCTCTGGTTCGTATAGGTATCTGACTAAAGGCCCCGGCCTATAGAATCCGTTGCGTCCGTTCGCTGTCGGATTCAACTGACAGCTCGATTAAATACACACGATCTTATGAGAGGTGACCCATAAGCATCGGATGCAACGGACGCAACGGTAAAAGAACCCCAACTTTTAACTTTTTGCGTCCGGCAGAACCGATCACATTAGGTGTCAAAATCAATTTGAAGTTTTCTCCACTGCTAGTGATGGAATAAGTAAAACCGATACCTCAGAGATGTGACTCATTTTTAGTTTTTACTGCTACTGAAAAAACAATTCAGGTAGCATTTTCGATCGGATTTTAGTATAAAAATGGTTTAAATAGCCGAAAAATACATTCAATATCCATTTTTAATTTTCGAGTTCGAGATTTGAGAAATAAATTCACTACTAATGACAAAGTTCACATTGATCGATCTGTTAAAGCAACAAATCGACTAAAATGATTACATTATTCAACCAATCGACCACAAATCAATACCGACAAATTTTTTTAGCAAAATAGGAAAACAAAAAAAATCGCTTTATTCGTACAAATTTTCAATAATTATACCAATTCGTCGATATTTTCCTATTGGTTGGAACTCATCCACAGCGACACATGGCTATTCAAAGAAGCTCATTGAGAACTTTCAAAACATTTGCATTTTGTATTTGTTTGATCAAATATATATTTCGTTTCTCTTCAGGAAGCTGTGTGGTAATGAAAATGAAGACTTTCTGAGCTCAGTATATAATGTCCACAAAAATAAGCGATTTCCTAAACGCAAGCCTTGCCCAAACTATGCAAAACAAGAAGTTCCTAAATTCCGACAAAACAAATCCCTTCAAAGCAGAATGTCCCAAAACGTAGTAGATTGCTTTTTTTCCCGCAATTGTAAGTGATTTTGTGTAACTATCAAGAAACACTTGCATACTTTTAATTACATTGCAGATGTTATTTGTAATTTTTTTTGCTGAACATTAGACTTACTTAGCAAAGATTGCGTTTAGGAGTTCGCCCAATGTAACATTTCAAAAATTGAGATTGAGATAAGTTTTTGAAAAATTATCTACATGGTTTGATGTCCAATTTATTGTAATAACAAAAGATGAAGAAAAATTCATACTGTATAACTGCATACGAGTCTAACAGCCTGATTCTGGCAAAAAGTCACGAGTCACAACGTTGTGACGTGCTGAGAACCACATCACAATTTGAGTGTTGAGTGGAAAACTGTGACTTTTCTGGAAAGTTTTGATTCGTGAGTCGTCAGTGATTTTGACAGAATCGGGCTGTAAATAAAAATACAAATATAGATCTACATTTATATTTGCTTCTATTTTATTTTGTTTTTACTAATAAAAGCGATTTTTCTTAAAAACTCGTTATGATCTAAAGGAGAGTATATCCGAAATACATATACTCTTTATAACGAAAGTCCGCACTTTTATACTTTTTATTCATAATTCGTACTGAAAATTCCTTAATTCGCTGTTCTTCTGAAGTTACTTTTATGAAAACTTTACAAAGTTCTACATACACCACCTCAAAAAAACACTTACTGTGAAAAATTTCATGGAGAGCTCACTCGTCTCTAGTAGCAGTTGACTAATCGACTCAACTCTAGTTTCTCTTATTCAAAAAATTTGTATCTGTCAAAACACCGCAACAGATTCTATGGTTCACTCCAATCCGTTGTGTCGGGTAAAACTCACTGCTGTCAGTTGAATCCGGCAGCGAACGGACGGACGCAACGGATTCTATGGGCCTTAACACGAATGTATAAATTAAACAGGAAATATTTTTGTTTTAAGAGTAATATTGGTTAGTTGAGCGTGGTCCTCAGTGATAGTAACATCGAGTGTTGAATTTTATTGAAAAATATTGGAATATTCTTGAAACTTTGAACGCGTTTATCTTGAAACTACTTTTTTTTGTTCTTCGGGTACCAAAAAACAGAAACTACTAAGCCAATTGATCTGAAATTTCAATATGTTATTTTCTACAGTGTTAGCTATCGGAGAAACTAAAACAAATAATTTCTGTAAAATATTTATATTTTTTTATCACTTAAATTTAAAAAAACGTTTGTTTTAAAATTTTTATGTTTTAAAACCCGCCATTTTGTCAAAAAAAATTTTATTTTCCAGTTCTAGTTCCTGCGATAGCTATACTTATTCTGATTCAAAATTTGTCAGCTTTTTTCATTTCAGATCAGAGGGAGAGATAAATCACCTCTCACTAGTGAATTGAATTTTTTTAGAGAGTGAGATTTCAACTCCATTGTTTAAGTTGAAAACATTTTTCTGTAGTTTTTAGTAAGTGTTAATAAGTAATTAAATAAGTGTAAAAAAATTTTAAAGCCTTACTCATTGCATTCATGCAGAAATTTGTTTTTTAAAATTGTTTAAATTTAAGGCTGCCACTAACCACTAACCCCCCTTAATAAAATGCGATGCTCATGAAAGTTTTGAAGTGTTTTGTTCAATAAGAAAAAAACGGTCATAAGTGTTTCTTATTTGGTTATAAGACCGCAGCCGTCTAACGATTTAAAAAAATCACTGCATTTGCTGAAGTCCTGATCCAGTAGCACATCCAATAACTTGAAAAAATTACCTCACTTACGAAGCTTCTTGAAAGTATGCTATTGAATTCCTCCAAAGAGCTGGTAGTCCTATGCAAAGCATTATGGCACGATATTCTTTGGGGTCCTTCCTATATTAATTTGAAGAGAGCAAAGGCTTTTGGAAGTAAATTGTAATGCGTCCAAAGAATTCCTTCTTATTCAGCAAATCTTTGGACGCATTACAAATATAGAAAGAACCCGAAAAAATATCGTGCCAGAAAGGCCTTTTTCTCGAATTTGACTTTATTTCCCTTTTTTCGACAACGGCCTTGTCAACCGAAAAGAGTCGGTTCCCATTAGAACACCGTAATTAAATCGGAATGAGCGCTGTTAGTGACAAGATGGGGGACCGTCTTGTACTACTGCGTGCTGTTGTCATGTAGTTAGTCTTGTGGTGTATCAGCCAAATGGTATTTGGCGCTCGGCTGCAACCCCCCCTACTCCGCAGATTGCTCAAAATTTTATTTATATATACGAGGTTTAGCAGATTCAATCAGAAATTATTTACATGATGTTGGCGTCGATTGCTCATATATGTATGGCCAAGGATTCGAAGGAGCTCTGGCAATGAGTGTCCAATTCATTGGTGCACAGGCTCATCTGAGATCGTATTTCCCCCTCGTAATTTATGTACATTGCGCTGCACATAGCTTTAGTTTGGCATTCAATGCAGCGTACGAAGTGTCAAGAATCAGCGATTGAAGCATTTTTCCACTGGCCTAAAAGACAAGACGTTCTACACCAAGAAATTTCAAAAATGACAAAAAAAAATTGAGAAAAAAAAAACAAAAGTTGAAGTCTGTTTGTCCTACCAAGTGGGCTCAGTCTCATGAAGCAATTGGAACGTACGTTGAATTGCAACCGGCTGTTATTGAATCTTTGGAAGAAATCAAAACGTGGAAAGATCGAGATACTTCCCAAAATGCATTGCATCTTTCGACAGCGATTTCGACTGTTGAATTCCAAATAGCCTGTCACATTATGGAATCAGTTAATGGCGCCGGCACCGTTGCAATCAACAAAAAAATCGTTGCAACGTTCAAGCACAATGTATTGAAGACTACTACAAAATTTCTTCCTACATTCCGTTTCTTAATACGTTCATTTCTCAACTCAAAAGTCGGTTCTCCGAACACAAATCCATTTTCCAAAGTTTCGGGCAACTGTTTCTTAAACAAGAATTTAACGAAAAGAAATGCGCTGACTTCTACACATTTTACGAAGATATATCGGATTGAGCGAAAGAAAATTTTCTGTCAGAAGTCAAGATCTGGAGACAACGAATCCACGGTCAGAACATCCAAAATGCGCTTGATTCTTTACTGGTTAGTATCTTTCGATCAAAAATTTACATGTAAAAAAGTTTATATGTGACGCGATCCGAGAAAAGGCACCTTCTAGGCAAAAGTGAATGCTTACACGGCACGCTCTGAAAGGCGTTGATGTACCATTCAAACCCATGTAAAAAATCGTTTCTCTGAATTTATATTTTGTGAAAAAATAGCGATGTTACAATTTCTGATTGCGCTTCATGAATATTCAGTAAAAGAACTTGTGTAATCAATCATGATCCAACAACCGATTTTTTGCCAAGTAAGTCACTTTTATCGGATCGAGACACATATGCAAACATCATCATCAATCATCAATCATCATCATCATCAGTACTCGCTCACTCGATCACTGATGCGGTGATTCGACCTCAGATTAGATCCCAGTATAACCTGGTTGAATATAAATGAATCCAATGCAGTTTATTATTACTTTTTTATGTTTTAATAATAAAAATAAATAGGGTGGGGGTGGCGCAACAGAGCGAGGAACCCCTGGGCCTAGAATGGAGGGGACCTACAATTTTCTGCCGGTTCCGAACGGCTTTTTGAGAAAGAGCTTTTCATGGCAGTGAATTTACTAACGGAGGACTCGAACGAACCTCGAAACCTCTGGATTAGCAGGTGGACATGCTAACCATCACGCCACGGGTACCACTTTATGTTTTAATACAAAGTTTAAAATAAACCAAAGAGTTCAATTGTGGAAAAGAAAATTTGTTGAAATAATCAGTGTTTTCTAGATTTAATACGATCAATCGCATATTTAAAATGTTGCACAGCACGACGCGCCAACTGACTAATCGAAAGACTCCTCGATTTGACTGAGGGAAATAAAAACAACTGTAAGAAATTGAAAAAAAAAGATATTATTGTACAAGCTTAGGAAATCTTTTTTTTTTTTACTTTTCTAACTTCTTAAAGCGGAACAAGTTTTTACATATTTTTTTACTCTACAAAAGACTAGCACTTCCACTTGAGTTTTGAACTCATTCGAAATGAAGAATTTCAGTTTGCATTGCGGGTTTTTTGCCACGACAAGGTTCCGTTATGAAAACTTCTTCATAGATATAAAAAAGAAAAGGAAACAGAATCAACTAAGGATTTTAAGATTCTATTTTTAGATCTCTAATGTCGTTTGTTCACATTTTGATAACCCCAAAAACGTGAAGTAAATTTTGTTTTTGTTTTGAATAGATATTGGTATAGTGTATACATACTTACAACCTACATACATATCATACATACTCATCATTAAATACTATCCACATTCATTAAAGTTTATCAAACTATATAGTTTATTTTTACTGCAGGAAAATAAAGTTCATCAACAAATCAACATGTTATGCTGGTATTCAGAGAAATGTATGAAAACCGAATTGTCTTTTCTGGTGGTAAAAATGTCTTTGTTTATACCTATCTCCATTTAATTGTAGGATCAATATGCATATTCATATTATGTCAATTTAAAAAATTTAGGGTTTATGAGTTGTACTCTTCATTCTCTCAACCTTCATATATGTACATTTTTGAGTAGGTAGACCTTATGTAATAGATACCTACAGCGGAGCTCTGTTAGCAGTTAAATAAACTTTTTTTCTTTATCGAAACATTGCGTCGGCGTCACGTCGGCGGCGTCGCTACGATAATAATAATAAATTATTGTAGAAAAAATTATGAGAGGTTAAGTAAAATCTTTACTTCTCTTGCTCCGCAATTTCCGTTTGATTACTTTGTCACCATTTATCTTTCATCTGTGATATCTGTGTTGAACTGAATTTAAAGTGGTGCTGGTGAAATTGGAAGAACCACTTTATGTTTGGAACTAAAACCAGTTTTGAGATTTGAAAATAAAAACGTTTATTTGTAAAATCAATTCCTGTTGCTGCGTGCGATTGAAGTGCTCAAAAAATTATCTTAGGTGATGTGATATCTTTTGAATTTAGAATTGATGGTCGTAGGAAATTAATGTTGGGTACGATTGGGTAGTTGTTGTTTCTAAAATGTTTAATGTTTAAAGTGAAATCTTTTTAAAGTGGACATCTACATAAGAGAGTGTCCGGTTGAGAGAAATTTTTTAAATAAGAAAAAGCTAATTTCAAAATAAACATCAAATAGGGCTAAGTTAACTTGTTTAGAATAAAATTATAAGCAGCTAAAAACAAATCACTTTCATTGTCTTCTACTAACAAACAATGTGCTTCATTTAGGTATTTCCATAACTTTAGCCGGCTAGACCATGGTACAAGTAGTGTAGAGTTAAAACGCCGGACTGTTAAACAGGTTCTAAGATAAAGTAATATGAATTATATTGCAGTGTCACTTTAAAAAGGTTCCACAATAATTCGATGAAATGCAAATTAAGTTTATGAAATCCAGGCAGGCATGTGACTGTTATGATAAAACTTATTGCTCTCGAAATCTATTTTTTAATTTTTTTCTGAAGCAATCAATTTTTTATGAAAAGTCTTAAGAGTACCTGTCATAGAATAGTCTTCTTCTTCTTTCCATTTCCGGCGTTACGAGTAGTGATCTTGAAGCGATCACAACTCTCCCACTTTTCTGCTTCACACTAGTGATCCGCCTGTGGGGTACGCCGCGTTGACCTCAGAAAGCGTCGGCAAGCCTCCCGGTTTTGGATTGTTCCATGTCTGAGGCCAACAAAATGCTGCTGTTTTTGCATTTGCTTGTACCAGGAGTGTTTTGGCCTGCCTTTTCTTTTTCGTCGCGAATTTGTTAAAACGTTGTACGATTGCCTTTTGGACGGGGTTCTGCGGATCTGTCCTCCCAATACCAACTGAGCCGGTCGTGCTGAATTTTGTCCAAAGTGGTACTTTTGACATGAAGTCTTCCACGGATCTTAGTACTTCTAATTCGATCAAGCTTTGTTACTCCTGCTGTCATCCGAAGCATCTTCATTTCGGCTGCCGTCAATTTGCTCTCATACTTTTTGTACATTGTCCAACATTGTGAACCGTATGTCAGAGCTGGACGGACAACTGCTGTGTAGAGTCTTCCCTTCAGCTTAGGGGGCATTTTTCGATCACAGAAGATAGCGGAGTTTTCTCGCCACTTCATCCACCCTACGCTTACTCGATGATTGATGTCGTCATCACAAGTTGCTTCACTATTGATCATAGATCCCAGATATTTAAACTTTTCACACTTGGGAAGCACATTTCCATTCAAATAAATGTCTGGAATAGGATTGTCTGGATCAGAAAAAGGGCAGCACAGGTATTCAGTCTTTTTAGCGCTAATACGGTACCCATTTCCTTCCAGAACATCAATCCAAACGTCAAGTGCTCGTTGCAGGGATGTAGGATCCTTGCTTATGATGGCTCCATCATCAGCAAAGAATAATTGTTGTACTTTATTGTCCGTTACTTTTCCTTAGAGCAAATAATCCAGAACAGCAATAAAGAGCAGTGGACTCAAGACACTTCCCTGATGTACACCTACTGTTATTTGGAATTCTTCGGTGACTCCAGCTGGGCATCTCAATTTTTTAACTGCTCCATCGTACATGTCCATAATTATTCGCACATAGGCTTCAGGAACTCCTCGGTGTCTGAGGGCCACTTTATTATTTTCCGCAGTGGACTATCCAAAACCCGCTCAACGATCTTCATAGTGTGGGACATCAACTTGATCGAACGATAGTTGTCACAGCTTCTGGTATCTCCCTTTCCCTTGTACATTGGAAGAAGAAAACTTTCCCTCCATTGATTAGGCAAACTGTCACCTCTTATAAGTTTGGTGATGAGAATCGTGAGCCATCTCAACCCGACGTCTCCCATATTTTTCCAAAACTCATATGGTACCTCGTCTGGCCCAATCGCTTTGCCTTTTTTGGAGTTCTTAACTGCCTCCCTAACTTCTTCGACTGTGACGTCGGATACTTTCGTAAAGTTAGGTGCAGCTGTTGGAAAGTGGCGCCGAGGAAACTGTTCATTCAAAAGATCATCACAATACTGTCGCCACCTTTGAAGAATTTTGTCGTCATCCACAAGTAGCAGTCCTTGAGCATCATTTATGAATCGGCGAACGAATCTCCTGCGCATTTCTCCTTCTCTGAGCGGCTATTTTGAAAATGTTTGCTCCCTTATTCAAGTTGCCTTGTCTTAGCTCTTGGATTGCCTGATTTGCTTCAGCAGCTGAGGCAGAAATCTCTTCCAGCTCTCGATACAGGCCCTCCGTGCTTTTTGCTTGAAGTTGGGCGCACTTTTTCTTCGCTTCTTTTCTGCAGCTCTTGTATTCCATTTTGAGACGCGCTTTTTCATTTGTATTTCTTGAGGGGCACTTCGACCAAGCTTGGAAAGCTGCTTTCTTCTTTCTAATCACTGCTTTAGCTTCATCATCCCACCACCAGGTTTCTTTAGCTTGTTGGTGGTGACCTTTTGAGACTCCTAACAGTGATTTGGCCTCTCTAAGCAGGTTCGTTGTAGGCGATCCCACATATTTTGTGCCGTGATTGCATTTGAAACTGCGTCGATGGTATTACACAGCTGACTTTGCATATACGAAATGAATTGCTGTCCTTTGGTTTTCTCCAGATTGTACCACTTGATTCTCCTAGGAACCTTTGTTTGTTTGACTTCCTTCACCGCATCCGTAAAAAATTCTGTTAAAAGAAGACGGTGTTGTTGAGCGGCAGATTCTCCTAGTATCACTTTGCAGTCTTTCACCCGAGATTTCATGTAATTGGTTACCAAATGGTAATCAATCTGGGTTTCATTTCCTCCACTGCTGTAAGTGATAAGGTGTCGGTCTTGTTTGATGAACATGGTATTTAGTACGATTAGACCGTATGACTTGCACATATTTAGAATATCTTCACCAGGAGTGTTCCTGGTGCCGAATCCCAAACCTTCATGGCAGTCTTCATAATCCTCGTTTGTCTTCCCGACATGTCCATTCAAATCTCCTCCAACAAACAAATACTCTTCTTTTGGGATGTTCTTAAGTAGGTTATGAAAATCAAGCCAGAATGCATCTTTTTGCTCCTGCTCACACCCTATTTGGGGAGCATATGCACTAATGATATTCCAGACCTTTCCTTCCATCACCAATTTAAGAGACATCAAACGGTCACTGGACTTCAAAATGGTCAACACGCTGTTACATAAACTTTGGTCAAGGATGATACCGACTCCGTTCCTACCTTGTTCTGTTCCATAGTAGAACATCTTGTAAGCCTTGGTCTTTGCATCTAAGAAACGGGCTTTGTTTGCTGTGTTTCGCCATTTCGTTTCCTGAACACACAAGATGTCCACTCGCCTCCTTCTCATCATCTCTTCGAGTTCGAGACTTCTACCAGTCATACTTCCAACGTTCCAACTCGCGACTCTAAATTTTCGTCCAACTCGTCGCATTACTTTGCTAGCCCCCGGAATCCGTATAGCTCTGACCCGAACATTGCTGCTCGGTCCAGGATCAGCTCCATGCATAGCAATGGAACTGCCTGGCGGGGTAGTGCTTCTTAAGTTTGCAAGTACTTCCATAATGCTCAAAATTTTTCAAAAATGTTCCTTTCATCCTTTTCGACACATGCATGCTCCATTTAATGAGTTTGATTTTCCTTTTACTACACCGGTAATCTCCAGTCGTGTAAACCCCGGGATCTGCATGCATACTTGGGAGAGTTTTTAGGTGCTATGTGTGTCGCCAGACTCACTTTGATGTTAGTCGTCTAGATATGATTGCTCCTTTAGTCGCCTTTTACGACAAGCGGGGAGGCGCTGCAGTGCTATTCTAACCCGACACTGCACGGGGCACCTGTCATAGAATAGTACCATATTTTAAAATCCTATTTTCTCTGATGTAAGCGATTTTGACGAAATTCAATACTTGAAGTTTAAGGCAGCTACAATGAAACTCTGTTGTTGGCACCTAACATTTACATCTAAAAAATATAAATTTGTAGTTTTTTGTTTTAAATTTTAAACTGCTTAAGCTTCTAAAATTGTATACTAAATGTAAGACGTATTTACCAAAAGTAAATCTGATTCGAATAGTAGTTGAGAAACATTTATACCTTGGCATAGATAAATTACCAAAACAAAATTATGTTGAAAGCTTTTGCAGTGCTAGACTACGGTTTTTGAAAATATCACATTTACAATATGTTTATTTATCATTTTCATAATTTTCAAGCAGCTGGCAACCCTAAAACACCCTTATGGTGGCCTTGACAAGTTACTTGTGAAGGAGAAGTCTTCGAAAATCAAATTCTCTGATAGTTTAATGCCATGGAAAGCGCTTATCTACTTAGCCGTTAAGAATCACAAAAAAATTTTTAGTCCTTTCACAAGTAATCGCTGTTATTGTGAGAAATGTTCTTTTGCTCAATCGAACAAAAAAAATCTATAAGGCGATAGGTACTATTTAAGTGTAGATACTAGTGAAGTGTCTGGAGCCTTAAAATCATACAAACTTCGGACTTCCTTTACAGTGGATAAAAAAATGGAGTGTTTAGGAAACAACATAATAAGAAAGTATATCTATTAAAAATTTGTGCTTTCGATTTAAAACAAAAAACGGTAGTTATGGTATTTCAAATCTTATAAAGCATGTATGTTAAGAAAAATAGTTTTTTAAAAATCCAGATTGCAAGTTTTCAGACCTTGCCATAAGATGTTTTTACAAAAAGTTTCCAAAAAATCAAATCGACCGTTTTAAAAATGTTTCAAGAAATCAAAATTTTTTTAAAAAATAAATGAAAACCTCAATAATTTAAATTTTCTAAATGTTGATACCCAATTTTTCTTAAACAACCTAAAACTTCTAAACTACAAAATTTCGTCGAAATCGTGTCAGCCATTAACGAGAAAGTCGGTCTTAAGAAAAACGGTACTATGGGGAGTACCGTTTTTAGATTTTATAAAAAAAAAGATTTATTTATTGGAATCGTTTATCTTTTTCCAGAAAAATAAATATTATCATAAAAGTTGTAGTTTTTTTCGTTGGTTTTTGTGTTTTACTCAAATCTAACAAAAGCATTGGTTATTAAAAAAAATCACCCTTAGGTAAAATTTTGTACCTAAAAAATTTACTTAAAGAAAAAAATTGTTTTTTTTTTTTTTTGTGAGGGGTTTGAAGTTGTTGGGGGGCACCCCTTACCACCTCCAACTTTCCCCTGGGGGGGGGGGGGGATGACCGACACCTGTTTGCACTTGGATGTTGTTTTGGGGGGCACCCTCCAACACCACCATGTTTCTCCCATCCCCAAATAAATCCTGTGATAATGAATTAAATTTTATTAAATTCAGCAATTTTCGTGACAACTCAAAACTCAAAAAAGTTATACCCCCTATTAGTGCAGTCAATGAAGCATTTAAGGTCCGAATTTTTTTACTGTGAACCGATTTGCATGAAATTTTGGAATTAGGCTCATCTTACCCTTAACTTCAAAAGTGAAAATGATTTGAACACCGCCACCACCCTGGGGGTGGTTGCCACCCCTTTTCGATGGCGAATTTTTTTTTTTCAAAATAATAGTTTTTTTTTAATCGTGACTTTTTTGAAAAACATGAGTCCTGAAGCATCCAAACTGATACTATCTATCAAAATCTTCATAATAAAGTTAATTCTAGGCGGAATACGATTAATTACAATTTTGGTGGAAATGGAACTTATGAAACCCATTGATTTAAAAGAAAAAAACATTTATTTGCACTACAGCTCACTTATTTTACGTGCAAAAGACTTTTAATAATGCCCATTTTAAAGCTTATTTCAAGCACTACAAAACTTTCTCTTGTATTAGAATGCATAAAATGCATCTGCTCGCCGCTAAATGGCATTGACCACAACGATTAAATTTCAGACAAAATAAAAAATGGCTTTGATCTTTTATATCTAGCTTAATATTGTTCTTAGAATACTTTATAAAAAACCAAATTGTTCATTGTTTTACCTGCTACAATTTTGTTCTTTATAAAATTTTCAATAAAACGTATAGTTTTGGAGATATTTGCAATAAATAGATGAAAAATGTGAAAAAATTGCGAATTTTCAATTGCCAATAACTCGAAAAGTATTGGACTTAATGAAAAACTTTATATTTGATTTTTTGCTTAAAATTAGGCCTTTTATCGATATCCGAGGTTATTTTGAAAAAAAAAATTCGCTACCTAAAAGGGGTGGCAACCACCCCCAGGGTGGTGGCGGTTTTCAAATCATTTTCACTTTTGAACTTAAGGGTAAGATGAGCCTAATTCCAAAATTTCATGCGAATCGGTTCACAGTAAAAAAATTCGGAGGTAAGGCCCTATTTTTCGCTTCATTGACTGCACTATATGTATAACTTTTTTGAATAGCGTGGGTAAATGCAACGTGTTTGCACTATGAGGATATTGGGGCTTTTCCCCACGCCGAAAGAGCTCCTGTAAATTTTATAAAATTCATCAAATTTCATGAAATGGGGGGGGGGGTAACTTTTTTTTGGGGGGTTGACCGCCACCTGTTTGCACTTGAAGGTTGTTGTGGGGGGAACCCCCTACCACCATTATTATCATTTCTATACATTTATCAAAACTTGTTTTTTAAAAAAGTGAAAAATATTTTGTTTATTTATTATTATTTTAACTTTAATGATACATAACTCGATTACATTATCAATAATAAAAAAATAAAGCACTAGCTACCAAGCTTTCGGCTAGTAGGTACCTAAAATAAGAAACTGGTCCAATGATTTTGATTCAGCTTTTACATGTATTAGCAACTGCAAAGGAATGTTTTTTTTTAGATTTTCGCCTTAAACCTATGGAATAATATAATTTTATCAATATTTTGTGTGATTTAATTCAATTTTCACACTTAATGTGTAGTTGGCAACCCTGCACCACCAAATATATTATGAAGAAAGAATACTAAAATTTTGTACTCAGTCTAAAGATTTTGACGTCGTATTTAGCACACAATCGCAAGTTCGTGCGACCCAGTCGTGCCTCGTGCCCAAATTTTTACAGTCTTGGCTAATCTATGCGTGCTGAGCCATTGTCGCATCTTATGCAAAACATCCTGTATGAAAAAATGCTATTTGAAATTAAATCATGTTGAATATTAATTTTTTATTTTTCTTCAATTGAATAATTAAAAAATTGAAAGCACAAAAATGTTTTGGTAATCTTTACAAGTTATAGTACAAAAATAGAAAATGCTACTTCAACCAAAAAACGTCATTCACTGTAACCATTTTTCACTACACACCAAAATGATAAACTTATTCAATCACATCTTTCGAAACTCAAACTATTGAAAACGTAAACAACTAAACGCACAATCAATTTTATATTACATAATACCCCTCACAATGAAAATTTTGAAAGCCAGCGTAACAAAAATAAATAACCAAAAATAATAACCAATAACAAAGAAGACCGAACAATCAGAAAAAGTCTTTAATAACAGGCATGGGATCCGCCTTAGCCTTATTCATGGGCTACCAATAATTATCAACTCTCAAAACTACAAAAAATCATATCTTAGTCAAAATATGTATGAATGTATGTTGAAGACAAACTTTCATCATTTTCGATGGAAAAACACAGAAATCAATACAAAAGAGCAGAATTAAAAATAATATCAATTGCAAACTACATATAGGTATTGAATCTAACAACAACACAACACTATCAAGACCTGCGCATTATTAAAAACAACAAAAAACTCACAAGTAAAGTGGCTACAGAGAAAACCAACAACAGATACCATATAAATTGTCTACCTACAGAGCCATCACTTTCTATAAATGAACTTCTAAGTACCAAGGGCAAAACAATATTGAAAAGTAAGTACCTACGATGAAACAAAAAAAATATCGCTAAGGAACGGAAATCAAACAATAACATATACAAAATGAAGCAACAAAAACTATGAGAATAGCAGGGTAAAAACTAACCTCAAATATACGCATTTCAAAAACTAAAAATGATTGCCTATCTCTAAATAGCTGGAATTTCCATGGCAAATCAAATCAAATCAAAGCAAAGAATCTACCTACATAAGTGAATGACCTTCTACGGCCTCTCCGAGTCGAACTACGGAACGTGTTTAAACTAAGAAAAGACTACATAAGAACTCTACAATTTGAAAACAACTTTAGAGGTAGTTTTTTGTGTGTCACTAACTCTACACTCAATTCTTTGCAATAATTGAAAAAAAAAAAAAACGACTTGACTGTCTTTTGCGATTGCTATGTTATCGCTGCGAATTTAATGAACAACAAGAAATATAAGCTTGTGCTTTGGAGCAGCACGCCTGGTTCACAAGGTGCGGTAATGATTTCTATTCGGTCACCCTCTGCGCCTGTGTCTACCATTCTAACAAACCGCTTGTGCCCTGTGGCGTAGCGACAATTCTTTTGAATACTTTATGGGAATCAGTCAATGTAACGCTTTAAAAGAAAATCATCGAGGTTCGAGATTGGTCGATTTCGATGTTTTAGCAACTTGAACATCGTCGCCTGTTGCTCGTTTTTTTGCTGTGAATTTTTAGTGAAATGCCGACTACTCTTAAAAATTTGCCGATTGCATCAACAAAAAGAAATAAGTAAAACTCAAAATAATTAAAAATGTAAAAGTGTTCATTTCACAGAAATTCATTTAATTACAAAAAATCAATTTATAATTAACGATATAACAACAAAACAAACAAATTAAAAATATTTATAAAAAATAATATTATTATAAGGGGTGATTTTTTAGCTGGTTTGGTTTTGGCAACACTGGTTTTGACAGCTGACGTGTGTTTAGTACCTTGTGTCACTGTCAAACAGCTTCAGTTTGGTTTGCAATTTAACCATGGATCGTCTTACAAATGAACAACGCTTGCAAATTATTGAATTTTACTATCAAAATTCGTGCTCGGTTCGAAATGTTCATCGCGCGCTGCTTCCATTTTATGGTCGGCATTCTCGACCTTCTGAGCAGTCTATTCGGAAGATTGTGACCAAATTTCGCACCAAATTTACTTTGTTGGACATTAAGCCACCAACACGTTTACGTACTGTGCGTAGTGAAGAAAATATTGCGGCCGTATCAGCTAGTGTGACAGAAGACCGCGAAATGTCGATTCGGCGCCGTTCCCAGCAGTTAGGCCTTTGTTACAGCACTACGTGGAAAATTTTGCGGAAGGATTTGGGCGTAAAGCCTTTTAAGATACAGCTGGTGCAAGAACTAAAGCCAGCCGACCTACCACAATGCCACACAGCACGCGAAACAATGGCGCAATTGCGAGGCGAGTTTGGTGAACAGTTAATTTCACGTTTCGGGCCGGTCAATTGGCCGCCTAGATCGTGCGATTTGACACCATTAGACTATTTTTTGTGGGGGTATGTCAAGGCTAATGTCTATAGGGATAAGCTCGCTTCGATTGACGCACTGGAAGCCAACATCCATGCATTCATTCGTGAGATACCGGCCGATATGTGTGAAAGAGTATGCCAAAATTGGACTCAGCGGATAGGCTACCTGAGACGCAGCCGCGGTCAACATTTGCATGAAATTATCTTTAAACATTAAATTGCAAGGTTCAAACTATCGATTCAAATAAATATTTCAATTCATTTTTTCGAATTTTTTGTGTTTTTTTTTTTTTTTTAAAGTTCTAAGCCTCTTAAAAAATCACCCGTTATAATAAATAATTGGTATGAGAAAATAGAGCACACTTTTTTAATTCAAAAATTATATCTTTAATTAAAAAATAGTTCATAAATTTGAATTTAAAGTCCAACCCTGCGGTGTTTTAATAAGGCCCATTGCTCGACAACCTCACTAAATTGAATATTATGAACAATATCCGTACGTAAACAATTGAGAACTATTTTAAGTTTACTTAACGACTCCTCTCAAAAATCCGACGTCACAGGAGCAGTCAACATGTAGCAAAAAGTTTGAAGGCTAACGGAATTACATCTCTTAATTTGAATACCTCTTTCACAATATCGTTGAAAATTGAGCATTCCTCACAAGTAAAAAGAAGAATTTGCAGTTCCGATATGTTGCAGCTTGCAGTCCACATCTTCCTTAGGAAAAAAAAATCCGATCTAATGCTATAACAGATTTTACTATCGGCCCTAGCGAGGTATCCGTTCGGAGCGCAAAATTGTCCGCAACGTCGGACAAAATCGGAAAAACTATTGCAATAAGCTGTCAGAAATTTCACAAATAAAGCAATTGATCGCACTTCAACGCAGTTCGCCTTGTGTGTTGAAATAATATTGGAGAAAAATTCCTAAAAGCTGTTCGGAAGAATACTTCAAAGATAAAAACCTCCGAATCGTACAAATCGGAGAATTTTCCTCTCCGAACGGATACCTCGCTAGGGCAGTATATGTATATAGTTGCATTCGCTCTAGAAGCGGGTATTTAAATTTTTTTTGGTAAATATTTAGAAGTGGGGCTCCAGCCCAAATCGGTCCAAAAAAATTTTCTAACAATTCTGGATTATTTTATAGTATAAAAATAGATGTTTTGAAGTGGGGGAAGACATTTTGCTTACAGAAAACAATTGCTATTTCCATATTTAGCATGAGCAGCTTAACCCTGCGGAAAAAGGGTTTAAATAATGAGCCCCGCGAAGCGGGCCATGCGGAAAGCTGTTGCATACGGAAATTATTTGCTATTTTCATATTTAGCATGAGCAGCCTAACCCTGCGGAAACAGGATTGTTAGAAAATTTTTTTGGACCGATTTGGGCTGGAGCCCCACTTCTAAATATTTACCTTTTTTTTTTTTAAGTTCAAAAATGGTAAAATTGTCTCGTTACGTGTGATGTAAAAGTTTGAAGAACCATTTTGAACTCTTTTCCATAAAATGTTTCCAAATCAAATACAAAGACGGTTTCCGAATTTTCATCAATTCACTTTAAAATTTTCAATTTCAGGCTATTATTATTTTTGTGGCTAGAAAATGAAACTTTTTAATGAATTGTCGAAAATAAGGTCTGGACGACCATAATTGACTTCGATTTTTTCTGTGTGCCGGTGTAAATTTAGATAATGGAGCATAGAGTATAATCATGGTAGGTCTAAACGATTACATTTGTTTGGCAAAAAAAAAGTTTTTTTTCGTAAAATAGGGGGTTTAACTTTTTTTGAGGGGGATGACCGCCACCTGTTTGCACCTGGAAGTTGTTGTGAGGGGCACTCACTACCCCCTCCAATTTTTCCCCACCCCAAAAGAACTCCTGTAAATTTTATAAAATTCGTCTAATTTTGTGAAATGCGGGGTGTATTTTTGGGGGGGGGGGGGGGTGACCGCCACCTGTTTCCACTTGGAGGTTGTTGTGGGGGATCCCATACCACCCCCAATTTGTCATTATCTACACCTTTACCTTTTTTCAAAATCCCAGAAGCACAGTTACGACTATTGCTATCAAAAGAATCTGGAAACATACTTGAAAATACTGTGGATAGAGCGTTTTTTTTTAACCCGAATGTTGTACTAGCTACTAGCTTAAAAAAAACAAATCAGCCAGCACAAACATTTCCACTCGCGTCTATTTGGTTGAGATGACTTGACGGCAAATTTTCTTTGTTTTTCTACCTTGATTTGCCGACTCGGGACCCACACCCCCCTTGCTACGCTCCTGCATTTCTGTCGCTACGACAACCAGAAATGCATAGAAATGCGTTGTAGTTTGTTGTGTCGATTCAGTGTCGGCATTCGGTAATCTCAAACATCACTATGTAAATAAATAATTTGACAGTTGAATTTGTCTGTTCTTTAAAAAAATATTTTTCGTTTTTTCGGATTTTATTTTTAATTGGTATGAACTTTTTTGAAAAATGCACCAAAATTTAAAAAGCTGTATAATAATAAGCTTTTTTAGTAAAAAAAAAAAAAGGTTTTGCTATCAAAACTTTTGTAGACAGTAGACACATAAAAACATAACTTACCTCAGTCTCTATTGATTTACGAAAAATTTAATTCTCTCTAATAAGAATTAGAGCCATTTTGAAACTGTAGGCGATATAAAAAACCAGAAACTTTTAAGAACCTAGATTTTCGATTACAGAAAAGCCGTTTTCATCGTCTTCAAGTGTTTTCAAAGGAACCTGTAGAGCTTCGATTTCGACATGGGAAATGTTTTCAGGCATACATATGTATTTGTATCCCAGGTCTTGCCTTTGGCCAACACGTACAATTTAAAGCAACAGTTGCGAAAATAACATCAAAGCAATGTTGAAAATAACAAATAGGTAAGGTTAGAAAAAATTAAAAAAAAAAAATACTCAACTTGCGGCGCTAGCATGAGTTTGTTCCTCACACCCACGACCCACTACCTTCAAATTCGATGGCGTACATGTAGATTGAATGATCGGAAGCAAAATTACAAAATTACGACGTGAGATGATTATCGTCAGCCGAGAGCCGATGTAATTTTTACAAAAATCTCGTAGGTACATCAGGAACGTCACACGTAATAATATTGATATCATCTTCACCACATCGACGACCTCGCTTTGGTGATCATGATGGTTGTTGTCAAAACGCTCTAAATAGGCGATAGAGAACACGATGATGGTTGGTGATTGCGCTCCCTCAAAACAATTGCTGATTTTCTGCTTAGGTATTCGTACTCAAATGCTTTTTCAAAAATCAAAAACAATCGAACATGAAATCAAACAAAACCATCAATCGGTCAATCGAATACGAATCCAAACCAAAATGTAAATAAATTAATCGATTAACGACGAGTAAACGTATGCGAATGCGAATATCCATTCTTTTTATGATGTGCCTACCTACATTGACAAATCAATTTTTTAAGAGTGTGTATCAAAAATACTTAGGTTTAGGTTTGTGTTTGTTTTGCATTCGGTCAAACTGCGCATGCTGAAGAAATAATCAAAATGAAACATCAGTAGGTACATTTATACTCTTTTTTAATAATAAATTGAGTCGTTGGCTTTCTGCTTAAAATTTAAACAAATTACAATTTCAAGGAATTGAACAGAAATAATCATAATATCGTAACCAAAATAAAAATATACCTGAATTGAGAATTACCCATGTAGGTATCGATAAATTGCTTGCTCTTTGTTTGTTGCATGTACATACACATGTAAGCCTATGTAAGTCAACATGGCTTGGGTATCGAATCGGATCTCGGATGGGGTATTTTATGTCAGTACCCATTTTTATTTTATAATACAATTGCCACCTTTCAATTCTACTCTGCGTTTTCTCACTGCACAAGTGCTGCCACTTATTGTAAATGGAAAAAAAAGTTGATGCAACTTTCAACATGAAAATAACATGAAAATAAAGTTAATATCTGAGAAATAAAATATAAATTTAATCATTAAAATTCTTATAATAAAAAAGCTATTTTTTAAAGAGCATCTAAGAATATTTTTGCTTCAACTCATTTTCTTGCTCGTCTAAAGATCGATTTAAAATCAGCATAATATCTTGTTTAAATAAACGTAGTCTTCTTTCGGATAATTTAGTTATGTCAGGAAGAACACCTTTAAAGAAAGTCATAGTTGTACTTTCGTGGCTAGCTTTTGATGTCTTCGTAGGTATCAATGTGTCATCTTGATTAACAAATGGCCTTTTTGTTGGTTTGGAATGCGAAATTTCGTCCTGCTTAGTTACTTGTTTGGGTGAGGGTATCAAACTTGAATTTAAACGTAAGGTTTCCACTTGCTTAATAACCGGTCCTGACAAACTTGACCTTAAGTGTGGAGTTTCGTCTTGATAAATGCCTGGCTTCTTTGTGGATACCAAACTTGAGTCCAGACGTGAGATATCATTATGCTTAGTTAATGACATTTTTGTTTCTATCAGACCTGAACCCGAAAGTGAGTTTTCCACTTGCTTGCCAACTGGTTTGCTTGAGATTGCCAAACTTGAGTTGAGTTGAGAACGTAAAGTTTCATCTTGCCTAGTAACTATTTTCTTTGTTGATATCAAACTGGAATTTACACGAGAAGTTTCGTCTTGTTCATTGAAAGACCTTGATGTCAAATGTGCAGTTTTATCTTGCCTAGTGGTTGGCCTATTTGTAACTATCAAATTTGAGTCATTACGCGAAGTCTCCTTCTGTCTACTTACAGGGTTCTTTGCAGTATCCACAGATGAAACCAAATGAGAATTTTCTTCTTTCTCTTGCTTAATAACAGGTATTAGAGAATCTGTTGTATTTAAGTTTTTGTGTGAATCTTTTCCCAGATGGGTAGTAGCTTTTTTTTCATATGCCTTTTCTATCTGCCTGTCATATATTGTCTGGAAGTCGATTTTATGAAGGTATTCATTATTTGTTGATTCCTGGTTGAATTTTCGTCTAGTTTCAATTATATGGTTATTTAATTTTGAGTGATGTTCTGCTTCTTTTTGTTGTAAAAGTAAGAAATTTTGATCAGTTGTAGATATTTCTACTCGACACTTTCGTATAGGAAAAGACCTTACAGCTGGTTCTTCAAGCACGGCTGGTTCTTCAAGCACAGCTGGTTCTTCAAGCTCATTTTTCACTGTTTCAGGCAACGCCGGTGTTTCAAGTATTTCAAATTTATGTTCTTCATCGCTGATTCCTTCGTAAGTATCAATATCAGCTTCTGATGTGAGTAATGTTGAGCATGAACCTTCATCGGGAGCTATATTCGTACCACTTATGGTTTGTTTACCATTCAATTTCGGCTGACGTGATTCCTTGCATTCTTTTTTCAGCGTAAATTTACTCAGGAATCCCAAGTGTTTTGCGAGATAATATGCCTTACCCGTTACTTTTGTCTTTAATTTAACAGGATTTTCAGCTCGTCTTAAGTATGTTGAAAAGGCAGTGCGTATATTCATCCATTTGGTTCTACAATCATTAGCTTAAATTAAAAAAAATATATTTTTTTAATTTAAAATTGTGTTTTCAGTTTTCTGTTTGCTTTCAGTTTTCTATAAATATTAAGCTCTTTAACCAAGTTCACACACCGACTTTGTTTTAAAGCTGATCCTTTCCAGTGTTATTATTGTTATTATCACTATTTCTTAAAATCCCCCCTCTTCTTTTTAATTGTCTTTGAGGATATCAAAAATGTATTTTGGCGCGTAAAGGGATAAGGTCTAGTGCATTCATCTTAAATTGTTTACTGGTTCCGAATGTTTGAGTGAAAAAGCCCTTTTAAACATGTCCGCCCTGCCATCCCTTCAAAAATGACAATGCCAGTAAAAAATCACTTCGGATCTTAGTGAAGTTTGAACCCTGATTCCTCAACGTAATAATCCGACACTTTGCCATTGCTCTCAGGCTTTCTATGAAAAGTTATTGGATGTTTACCATCAACGATCATAGCTAAAGATCTTCGTTCTTCCTCCTCATTATATTTGAACTCATTTACAGTATGTTAGCTTCAAGCTCCAATATCTGCCCAAACTATAACGAAATGGTACGTAGCATCCGCAATACAGCGTTTCAACTTAAAAAATAATTCAAATTGCCAGTCTATACACTTAATATTTTTAGTGCAGGATAGGAAAATAGGATATTCACTCCTCATACTGCCTAGAGTAAAATTCAATGAGTTTATTTTTATTTATTGTGAAGCTTTGATGTACGTGGTTTCATAAGACAACTTAAATATAGAAGATACTAGTAGGGTTTTTTTTAAATCAAAGTCAACTGATTCACTCATTTTGAGTGATTTGGTTGATTTGTTAACATTTTGGTTTGAACTTATATTTATGTTAGTGAATTTTTTAAAAAAAGGAGTAAGACTTCAGAAAGCATGCAAGGTCTAGAAAATCACAACACAACGAATAGATATAAAAGAAATGTTATAAGTTCAATTCCACCGCTTCCTGTGAACCAGACCTTATACTAAGAAAATTTGTCATATTTATCATCGGTTTTAAGAATTCGTTCAGTTTATAAGCTATATGTGTTTTATTTCCCTTTTCCTACGGGAACACGCAAGACGCAGTCAAAAGCTGATAGTACATATTAAAAAAGAGGAAAGATTTGAATTTTAATATTTTCAAATGTTCGCTACTCTCTTAAACAGATTTTAAGAAATCTGTCACTAATTGAAAGTCACATCATCAGCCCCACTCATGAGAAGGGGAGGCAACTAAAAGCCAGAGTTTAATGCACGATGTCTTGCAGGACAGATAGGTTGGGTCAACCAAGATAGAAATCGTAAAAAATTAAAAAACAAAGCCGCTTTCTACCACAAACTACAGTTTTAAAAAGCCAATACTTTGATTTTTAATAAAATATTAGTTCGAATTATAGCGAATGAATAACTTTTGAGTAATAAAGCCGCAAAATTTGAAAAAAAAAAAAAAAAAAAATAAAACCTCTAATAATTTTTTTTATAAAATTTTGCCTTATAAAGGATCAAAACTATCCTTATTAATTCTTACTCAAACACAGAGTTTTTGAGAAACTAAAATAAAATGAAAACTCTGATTGGCTTTCTCTGAATAAAAAAGGTATTTTCTGGTAAAAGAAATTTTCATTTCTTTTTTAGTTTCTCAAAAACTAAGAATGAAAATTTCGTTCGGGCTTAGTGTCAGTGTTAAGTGAATTAACAAAGCTTAAAGTCTGCATCACTATAATTTTTTTATTTATATTATAGGTAGTAACTCTGACAGTGTAAGAAACTAAAATTTTGTCATCACTTTACATCACTTTAAATTTCCCCATTATCTTAAATACGAGTCTTTTTTTTGTTTGTTTTGAAAAGAGATTTAGTTTAAGTCCTGCGCAAACCAGCGCGACTTGTGCATGTGCGTGCGATGCGATTGCGTTAAGTCAAACCTCCATAAGATTACATGAATTTCGTTTTGACAGAAATCGCTTCGCACGACGTTATCGCGCTGGTTTTCGCAGGGCTTTATTCACGGAGTAAAAACTGCTGTTACTTCAATAAGCAACATAATTCATAAAAAAAATTATTAAAGTCGTACTCAAAAATCTTACTGTTGAGTCCAAATGTTGATAATTTTTTATAACTTTATAGAATTGTATATATAAAGAACAGTAAACTCGATTTTCTTTTTGACTGGTGGTGGTGGCGCACCACTCGGCTCCAGTCACAGTTCGTATGTTCCATAAAGAATCGATTGGTGCGCCTACGTGCACTGGGTCCAAAGTATTGTTAAATGTGAAATCGAGTTTACTATTCTTTATGTATACAATGAATATTTCAAAACAATAAAATCATGAAAAAAATTAATTTTCGAATATTTCCCCAGTCGTGTTTAAAATTTGAGTTGTTTTCGATTTTTTTAATAAGAAAGAAGCTGAGTTTTTAAGATTGGGAGCCCATGCAAGGTTTTTTCTAAAAAGCCCAAAATCACAATTCGCTTTTCAAAAAACAATGCTACTGCATTACTTACCACAACTTTTTTTTTAATTTTTCAAAATTGTTTCACGGGTATCGGCGTGAAACAAATTTTTACTTCTCTTTGGATTCGAACCAGGAACCTTTCGATCAACAGACAGACCAGATAACCATCACCCCACGGGTAACACGTATTTTTATTTTGCGAATATAAATACTATGAGGCAAGTCTTGAAATCGTGGGATAGGTAATAATAAAACATGACATTACGATGATAGAGAACATAGAGGGTCTTGCAAATCTGTCTGTGTGTCTTTGCGTATATGGATCTACAACTTGACCGATTTTCTAAAAAATTTCAAAATTTGCAGTTAGGGTGGTGCTTCTGTGGGGCAGCCCATAGAGGTATTTTTGAAATTGGTTCTCTAAATCTTGGAATAACGATACTTGCTATGCAACCTATATGATAATACTTATTTTTCTCAAAAACGACGATTAAGATTTCCATTATTTCTTGATTGTCTTTCTCATGATGTTAAAAAAAATTTTTGGAAGTAGTCTAACAATTGTACTTTCTATAGTACCGTAGTGGCTGACACGATTTTTACGAAATTTTATATTTTCATAGCCCCAAGTTGTTTACGATAGATTGCAGATAAACATTTTGAAATTTTTATTAATTTAAAATAATTTTATTTTTTTAACAGTTTTTAAAAAAAACTGGTTCAACAATTTTGAAAAAGTTTTAGATGATCTTTTTTTTTGTTGAAATTTTTAATTTGAGACAAGATTGCTGAAAAACTATTCACGAAACCAACTTAACCTAAAGTGCTAGTTAAAGAACAAAGTATTAGCTTTTAAAAACGCTGTAGTACGTTGATAATTTTTTTCTTAAAATGAAGTCTCCCTCCCGCCTAAACGGAGGGATATAGGCCGCCTCCCATACGATTTTTAAACCCAACCTGTCCTTCCTGAGCTTTTGTCACATCTTTTGCAAAAAACGGCTAGAATTGGAAACGTCAATATATTTTAGCTGTCTCCTTAACTTGTAATGTCCAAAAACGGAAATGATGATATCCAATTCTTAAAATATTAAGAAAGTCGTTGTGTGAACTTGATTTAAGCACTAATTGTTTTTTTTTTTTTTTTTTTTCTTTCTTTTTTTAATTCATAAACATAATTTTGTTAGACGATTACAAACGAGTATTAGTTTAAACGTATTCAGAAAGGGAAGAAAATACCACTATACAGCTATTGTCCCCTTTGGAGACGTTTTTAGAAATGTTTCGAGTTTTAAATCCTAGTACACTGCTGAGACGAAAAAAAAATTCGTTGTTCATCACAATTCACAACGAAATCTTAAACGAAAAAGCTAAAGGAAAATATTTGTGTCAAGTGTTATCAGCTTAGAAAAAGCGACAGTCATTTGAAGTACAGAAGAAATAATTAAAGAAATTTTCAACTTCGATTGCTTCTCCGAAAAAGGATCCCTTCACGTTGCCAAATGTATACAAGCAAGCAATCAATGTATACCGGTTAGATAAATGGTGAACGAAAGAGCGTGAAGCATAATATAATTGTATTGAGAAACCTCAACTACCTATCCAATTGTAAAACCCTACTTTCCTGAAACACAGCGTACTGCATAACGAAAAGTAGAGCGAACGAGTGATTTTCGTATGGGATTTTTCGTTTCGTTTCAGCAGCGTACTAGGCTTTATACAAGAATACGTTAAACAGAATACTCTTGCCCAGCTGAGATCTAACATTTTCATCACATAAACAAAATATGTACTCTTTCGAAAGACTTAAGTGGCATCACATACTACTTACACATGCACACATTTAGATTCAAGTAATGTTGTTTTGAGACTTACCTTCCAGTTGGAGTTCATCTGCAATTTTTTTCCAAATTAAATCACGATTTTCTCTTTCCCAAAAATCAGTTATTGTGTTGTCATATATTGCTGGATTATTTTTCACTAATTCTATTAATTTAAGGGTGTTGCTTGCCGGTTGCCAGTCTTTATTTGTTGGTTGTAGCATTTCATAGATATACACAAAACACACACTACACTTAACTGTTGAACGTTCTACAGAAAACTAAAAGTTGTCAATACAAAATAAGAAACATAGTAGCGTGTGTGAGTATTATAGTTTTCTCTTTTCTTTAGGTTCGCACTTCGCAGAGCAAATAAAAACACTGAGCGAGGTGAGAGGTTGAAAAAACCAGTGCTGTGGCGATCTGTGGAGTGTTGTTGATTGCTGTGTGGTTTGTGGAGTAGATTATTATTGTGAACTGTGTACTTGACTTGATTCAAATTATAATTCATTGAAAAATCTGCATCACATAAAATATAAATGTTAAAATGTTGCAAGCATTGACCGGTTATCAAGTTTGGCAGATAGTAGACTTATTTTGCAGTATATTTGAAAAGTACTATATAATGACTGAGAGCTCACTACAAATCTTGGGTGTGACAGATGATTCACAAAGAATAATGGTATTGTTATTGAAAAGCACTTTATAATGACTGAGAGCTCACTACAAGTCTTGGGTGTGACAGATGATTCACAAAGAATAACGGTATTTTCTGTTCGCTAGATCTTTAAATGGTATGTTTGAAATCTTGCAAACTTTTATAGAGACCATAATCTGTTGTATTGTAATAACAGTTCAGTTTTTGAGCAAGGATACCAAAAAATTTAGATGTTGCCAGCGTCGTAGAACTTCGTTCCAGAACTCCAAAAACTTGTTTCATGGAGGTTTGCATGTCGGCTACATGGACTGACCAGTTTTGGTGTAGCACATAAAAAGAAAAAACTTCGTTAAGTGTTTTTAATTCGCGCACAAAATTTGGCAAAAAACCCCTGACCCATAAGCCCATCGGGCGAAAGGTGAACACATACATATTTTCGTCTGTGAAAAAAAATAATAAATGTTCATTTTTAACACGTAGGATTTCAAGTTAGAATCCCCGAAACATAACTTTTTCTGCGGCTATACCTTTTCGCAAGGGTATGGCAAGTCCTTCGATAAAAATTACTTATTCAAATACATTGCCATAAAAGCAATTTCTCACTTAGGCGTTTGGAATCTGCTGACATCTATAGGCCCCGTCTATTCCTCACCAAAGTACGGTTGATAGAAATTTTCTGGACCCCGGGTCTGATACCCTTTTCAATTTTTTTTGTTCAGATTTGACATGTTAAATTCAAAAGGCATCGCAACCAAGTTCGGGGAATCTCCGAGCCTAACGCATGTCAAAGACCTACCATTTCATTCCGTTTCCGGGAGAACTTAAATTGTTTTCGATTTGAATGAAAGAGTATTTTTATATGTTACTGAGACTCACAAGAAAGTTTACATAATTAAGGAGTTTTTTGAACGAAGTTATAAAGACTTGAAACGAAACAAACAAAAACACCATAGTTTCTTAACAGCTTATTTAATTCTATTCTTTAACACATCCCGAATACAATTAGGGTCACTCGTGCTCTTGATCGTCAAGTGATCGGTTTAAGATTAATAAAATTTCTTGTTTGAACAAACGTAGTCCTCTTTCAGAAAGTTTGCTTATATCAGGCAGGAGGCCCTTGAAAAACACCAGAGTTGCATCTGTGAGATCTTCTTTTGGTTCGTTTGTCGTCAGGTTTAAGTCTTGTTCATTCATTGAATCGTCAATCATTATGTTTCGATTCTCTTGAGTTGTTTTCACCCACTGTGATGTCGAGTAGCTGTAGTCTTCCGATTCTGGCGGTTTGATAGGGACTCTTTGAGCATTGTTTTCGTTGGAGTTATTGGAAAATATATTTTCTTGATACTTTACAGTTGGCGAATGTCTTCCTAGTGGTTCTTCAGTATCATCGTCGTCCGTACACGATTCAATACTCGATTCGATAGTCACAATATCTTCTTCATCTTTAGAAAATCTCTTTTCAAATTGGGTCGCGCATGTGGAAGTGGGTTCATTGTTATTAGGTTTTTCAGCAAATTGACTAAAAGCGGAAGTCTTTCGTAAAAAATCCATTTTTTCTGCAAGGTACCAAGGGGAAGGTTTTTTGAATCGTTTCATCCACGGACGATCAGCTCTGGTACGGTTCATATTATTAAGATGTCTTCTATAACAACAGCGCAACGATGTCCATTTAACCCTACATTCGCTCACTAAAAGTAAACAAAATACAAAACAAGAAAACAAATATTTAAGATTTATTCCAAACAAAGTCACGCGATTAAAAAAGTTTTATAAATGGTAAATAAAAAATATCAAGTCAAAATTGACAATTCATTTAAATTTGTTAGGTGTTGTTAGTCCCTCACTCCACACACCACTTGGGCTCATCAGAAAAAAAAATAGAGTGGCATCACCCATTCCCATCTCCCATTTCGGCTTGTCATGTCAGTCAACCATGAATAAATACATTTCAAAATACACACACAATAATGTTCAGTGTTCATATTCAGTAGAGTATTTTTATATGTCTTCTTACCTTCTCTATTCAGTTCATTAGCGATTTCAATCCACAATTTTTCACATTCTCTTCTATTTGAGTAATCTTCTGCATCTGGGTCGTAAAGTGTTGGTCGTTTCTTGACTGCTTCGATTAACTTAATAGTGTACACCATGTTTTGCGGTTTTATTTGCAATTCGATAACAACTTCACTCTTAAATGTAAAATGGATACTAAACTACACATCTGCTGGTCCGACCGGGTAAATAGTAAACATTAAACAAAGAAACAAAAGCAACCCCGCATGTGTTTTATTGAATTTGTGTTAGTGTTCTAAACAGAGAAAAGTGTTTCACAGTGTGTGTAGTTATGTTGTATAAAATTTAGAAAAACCAGTGCTGTCAGTTAACGTAGAATTTTGGTAAGTTTCATACAACGCATTTCTTAATTGTGTAAGAATACTTTTTTTCAATTGACTAAATTCTACAAAAGTCGAGCTGTGAAAATTGACACAAATTTAGGCCGTTGTTGAGTGTATCTTAAGTGCAAAATCGTCCTAGGCTTTGAACTAAACTAGAGTTTTATTTTGAGTGATTTAATTATGTTCAATTCTTAATTGGTCCTAAGTGGTTTACTCTTTTTTTAAATTTGGTCTATTACTAGGCACAGGGGCCTAGCACATTTCTCTCAACCACACTTTGGTGAGGCATGTAGAGCGGAGAGGGGGCCTACAATATTTTTTCGATTCTAAACCACTCAGTGAAAAAGCCCTTTTCATGACAGCGTAGTTAGACTCGGAGGGCTAGCAAAATCCTCGCAAAAGGCGATACACATTGGAACAGAATTGAATGTTTCTGTGATTCGAACCTGGAGCTTTCACTTCATAAGCAGACATTCATGGTAACCAGTTCTACTGCGCAGGCATTTATCATTCTTGGGATTATACTAGCTTCAAGATTTAAAGCCATTGAATCATGGTTTAATAGCTGAAGGCATTTTTAGTAAGGTTTTTGGTGAAAATTTGAAGTTTTTCAACCAGAGTGTTTGAGTGAATAAGTTAGTGTGCGTAGCCTTACTATTTGGACTTTTGGGGTCGGGTGCAACCAATCTCAGTGCAACCCATCTCATCGCAACCCATCTCATCGCACATAATCTCACGGACACAACATCTCTCGCGCAGATAATCTCACGGACATTTCATCTTTTTACCGTTATAAATGGGCTGTAACTTTGTTTTCATTAAAGAATGTGGAGTTTGACTGTGCCACCATTTTTTAAGACTTAGGTGTTGTATGATTTGCTTCTTAAATGATAACATGTGAGTGTGTGCGTTATGAAATGTAGTGCAGGGCATTTAAGTGATTGGAAAAAAACTTTTTAAAAGGCGTATACCTACTTATGTTCGGAAAGTGGTTGAAATGGCGAATTGATTGAAAAGGTCTTATTACACAATTGTGGTAAATGTGAGGTAACCTACAAAGATATTAATTTCTTTTTATTAGATATTATAGGTGGACACCTAGGTACTCATTTGTGTCTACATAAGTTTTTTCAGTCTGCTACCTAAATAGGTATAGATTTGAAATAAAAATTTGCTTCATGGCTAAGTGCTAGCAGATAACTAAATTAAGACACAATTGTATTGTTATTGTATGTATTGTATGTTTCATAAAACGTAGGTATTAAAAGTTTTAGTGTAGATATGTAGATAGGGATAACGACATTACGGAAAATCAGGTGTTACGTTTTCAAATATTATTATTGTAAGCGTATGATTGCATTGTTTTAAAAAAAAAACCTGAATTGTTGCTTGAACACAAGAGCAAAGGGGCGGTGTGTTGAGAATAAAATAACTCGTATTAGGTTATTATTTAAAATAAAAAAGTATCAGCAAACGAAATAGGGACAAATTCGATAGCACAGGGCGTATCTTCTTTTCAACACAATATAAAGGGTCGGGTGCAACCAATCTCAGTGCAACCCATCTCATCGCAACCCATCTCATCGCACATAATCTCACGGACACAACATCTCTCGCGCAGATAATCTCACGGACATTTCATCTTTTTACCGTTATAAGTTTTTCTTTTGTTGACTGTCAGCTCTCGTTCTAGACAAATAAAGCTTATCGATCAAAAATTTCAAAACTGATAAAAATTAACCAGCAAATAAAAACACGACTGTTTGTTAACGATGAAAAAGGAACATAAAGGAACATTCTATTTATTATTTAATAATGAGTTTGACATAAAACACAAGCAACTTGATCATTTAAATTTAAACAAAGTGGTTTTCAAAGTATTCATTCTAGGTAATAAAATAACAAATTCTCGTGACTTCCTCAGAACTTTTACATTGCTCAACATAGTCAAAGTCAAGGTGCCAGACTGGTATTTCATATTTTTGCAAAAGTGTTTTCTTTGATGCTGGCATTTTAGTTCGAACTTGTTTTTTGTTATGTAAATGTTTTTTTTTCATTAAACAGCGGCGAATATGTAAGTTTTTCTTTTGTTGACTGTCAGCTCTCGTTCTAGACAAATAAAGCTTATCGATCAAAAATTTCAAAACTGATAAAAATTAACCAGCAAATAAAAACACGACTGTTTGTTAACGATGAAAAAGGAACATAAAGGAACATTCTATTTATTATTTAATAATGAGTTTGACATAAAACACAAGCAACTTGATCATTTAAATTTAAACAAAGTGGTTTTCAAAGTATTCATTCTAGGTAATAAAATAACAAATTCTCGTGACTTCCTCAGAACTTTTACATTGCTCAACATAGTCAAAGTCAAGGTGCCAGACTGGTATTTCATATTTTTGCAAAAGTGTTTTCTTTGATGCTGGCATTTTAGTTCGAACTTGTTTTTTGTTATGTAAATGTTTTTTTTTCATTAAACAGCGGCGAATATGTAAGTTTTTCTTTTGTTGACTGTCAGCTCTCGTTCTAGACAAATAAAGCTTATCGATCAAAAATTTCAAAACTGATAAAAATTAACCAGCAAATAAAAACACGACTGTTTGTTAACGATGAAAAAGGAACATAAAGGAACATTCTATTTATTATTTAATAATGAGTTTGACATAAAACACAAGCAACTTGATCATTTAAATTTAAACAAAGTGGTTTTCAAAGTATTCATTCTAGGTAATAAAATAACAAATTCTCGTGACTTCCTCAGAACTTTTACATTGCTCAACATAGTCAAAGTCAAGGTGCCAGACTGGTATTTCATATTTTTGCAAAAGTGTTTTCTTTGATGCTGGCATTTTAGTTCGAACTTGTTTTTTGTTATGTAAATGTTTTTTTTTCATTAAACAGCGGCGAATATGTAAGTTTTTCTTTTGTTGACTGTCAGCTCTCGTTCTAGACAAATAAAGCTTATCGATCAAAAATTTCAAAACTGATAAAAATTAACCAGCAAATAAAAACACGACTGTTTGTTAACGATGAAAAAGGAACATAAAGGAACATTCTATTTATTATTTAATAATGAGTTTGACATAAAACACAAGCAACTTGATCATTTAAATTTAAACAAAGTGGTTTTCAAAGTATTCATTCTAGGTAATAAAATAACAAATTCTCGTGACTTCCTCAGAACTTTTATATTGCTCAACATAGTCAAAGTCAAGGTGCCAGACTGGTATTTCATATTTTTGCAAAAGTGTTTTCTTTGATGCTGGCATTTTAGTTCGAACTTGTTTTTTGTTATGTAAATGTTTTTTTTTCACTAAACAGCGGCGAATATGTAAGTTTTTCTTTTGTTGACTGTCAGCTCTCGTTCTAGACAAATAAAGCTTATCGATCAAAAATTTCAAAACTGATAAAAATTAACCAGCAAATAAAAACACGACTGTTTGTTAACGATGAAAAAGGAACATAAAGGAACATTCTATTTATTATTTAATAATGAGTTTGACATAAAACACAAGCAACTTGATCATTTAAATTTGAACAAAGTGGTTTTCAAAGTATTCATTCTAGGTAATAAAATAACAAATTCTCGTGACTTCCTCAGAACTTTTATATTGCTCAACATAGTCAAAGTCAAGGTGCCAGACTGGTATTTCATATTTTTGCAAAAGTGTTTTCTTTGATGCTGGCATTTTAGTTCGAACTTGTTTTTTGTTATGTAAATGTTTTTTTTTCATTAAACAGCGGCGAATATGTAAGTTTTTCTTTTGTTGACTGTCAGCTCTCGTTCTAGACAAATAAAGCTTATCGATCAAAAATTTCAAAACTGATAAAAATTAACCAGCAAATAAAAACACGACTGTTTGTTAACGATGAAAAAGGAACATAAAGGAACATTCTATTTATTATTTAATAATGAGTTTGACATAAAACACAAGCAACTTGATCATTTAAATTTAAACAAAGTGGTTTTCAAAGTATTCATTCTAGGTAATAAAATAACAAATTCTCGTGACTTCCTCAGAACTTTTATATTGCTCAACATAGTCAAAGTCAAGGTGCCAGACTGGTATTTCATATTTTTGCAAAAGTGTTTTCTTTGATGCTGGCATTTTAGTTCGAACTTGTTTTTTGTTATGTAAATGTTTTTTTTTCACTAAACAGCGGCGAATATGTAAGTTTTTCTTTTGTTGACTGTCAGCTCTCGTTCTAGACAAATAAAGCTTATCGATCAAAAATTTCAAAACTGATAAAAATTAACCAGCAAATAAAAACACGACTGTTTGTTAACGATGAAAAAGGAACATAAAGGAACATTCTATTTATTATTTAATAATGAGTTTGACATAAAACACAAGCAACTTGATCATTTAAATTTGAACAAAGTGGTTTTCAAAGTATTCATTCTAGGTAATAAAATAACAAATTCTCGTGACTTCCTCAGAACTTTTATATTGCTCAACATAGTCAAAGTCAAGGTGCCAGACTGGTATTTCATATTTTTGCAAAAGTGTTTTCTTTGATGCTGGCATTTTAGTTCGAACTTGTTTTTTGTTATGTAAATGTTTTTTTTTCATTAAACAGCGGCGAATATGTAAGTTTTTCTTTTGTTGACTGTCAGCTCTCGTTCTAGACAAATAAAGCTTATCGATCAAAAATTTCAAAACTGATAAAAATTAACCAGCAAATAAAAACACGACTGTTTGTTAACGATGAAAAAGGAACATAAAGGAACATTCTATTTATTATTTAATAATGAGTTTGACATAAAACACAAGCAACTTGATCATTTAAATTTAAACAAAGTGGTTTTCAAAGTATTCATTCTAGGTAATAAAATAACAAATTCTCGTGACTTCCTCAGAACTTTTATATTGCTCAACATAGTCAAAGTCAAGGTGCCAGACTGGTATTTCATATTTTTGCAAAAGTGTTTTCTTTGATGCTGGCATTTTAGTTCGAACTTGTTTTTTGTTATGTAAATGTTTTTTTTTCACTAAACAGCGGCGAATATGTAAGTTTTTCTTTTGTTGACTGTCAGCTCTCGTTCTAGACAAATAAAGCTTATCGATCAAAAATTTCAAAACTGATAAAAATTAACCAGCAAATAAAAACACGACTGTTTGTTAACGATGAAAAAGGAACATAAAGGAACATTCTATTTATTATTTAATAATGAGTTTGACATAAAACACAAGCAACTTGATCATTTAAATTTAAACAAAGTGGTTTTCAAAGTATTCATTCTAGGTAATAAAATAACAAATTCTCGTGACTTCCTCAGAACTTTTACATTGCTCAACATAGTCAAAGTCAAGGTGCCAGACTGGTATTTCATATTTTTGCAAAAGTGTTTTCTTTGATGCTGGCATTTTAGTTCGAACTTGTTTTTTGTTATGTAAATGTTTTTTTTTCACTAAACAGCGGCGAATATGTAAGTTTTTCTTTTGTTGACTGTCAGCTCTCGTTCTAGACAAATAAAGCTTATCGATCAAAAATTTCAAAACTGATAAAAATTAACCAGCAAATAAAAACACGACTGTTTGTTAACGATGAAAAAGGAACATAAAGGAACATTCTATTTATTATTTAATAATGAGTTTGACATAAAACACAAGCAACTTGCAGCAACTTCATTTAAATTTAAACAAAGTGGTTTTCAAAGTATTCATTCTAGGTAATAAAATAACAAATTCTCGTGACTTCCTCAGAACTTTTACATTGCTCAACATCAAAGTTGCCAAAATTTCAAGTTCGTAGAACAAGTGGTTTCCGAGATACAGATGAGGCCTTCAAAATTCCACACTATCCGATATCTCAGAAACCGTTTGTTTTGAAAAGCTGAAAAAATAGGTGGAAGGTCCTTAGTCCACCAGAACTCTTGTGCCAAAATTTCAAGTTCGTAGTACAAGTGGTTTCCGAGATACAGATGAGGCCTTCAAAATTCCACACTATCCGATATCTCAGAAACCGTTTGTTTTGAAAAGCTGAAAAAATAGGTGCAAGGTCCTTAGTCCACCAGAACTCTTGTGCCAAAATTTCAAGTTCGTAGAACAAGTGGTTTCCGAGATACAGATGAGGCCTTCAAAATTCCACACTATCCGATATCTCAGAAACCGTTTGTTTTGAAAAGCTGAAAAAATAGGTGCAAGGTCCTTAGTCCACCAGAACTCTTGTGCCAAAATTTCAAGTTCGTAGAACAAGTGGTTTCCGAGATACAGATGAGGCCTTCAAAATTCCACACTATCCGATATCTCAGAAACCGTTTGTTTTGAAAAGCTGAAAAAATAGGTGCAAGGTCCTTAGTCCACCAGAACTCTTGTGCCAAAATTTCAAGTTCGTAGAACAAGTGGTTTCCGAGATACAGATGAGGCCTTCAAAATTCCACACTATCCGATATCTCAGAAACCGTTTGTTTTGAAAAGCTGAAAAAATAGGTGCAAGGTCCTTAGTCCACCAGAACTCTTGTGCCAAAATTTCAAGTTCGTAGAACAAGTGGTTTCCGAGATACATATGAGACCTTCAAAAATCAGGTGACGCCCAAATAAAATAATAAAATAATATATAACGATATCTCAGAAACCGTTTGTTTTGAAAAGCTGAAAAAATAGGTGGAAGGTCCTTAGTGCAAGAGAACTCTTGTGCCAAAATTTCAAGTTCGTAGAACAAGTGGTTTCCGAGATACAGATGAGGCCTTCAAAATTCCACACTCTCCGATATCTCAGAAACCGTTTGTTTTGAAAAGCTGAAAAAATAGGTGGAAGGTTCTTAGTGCACCAGAACTCTTGTGCCAAAATTTCAAGTTCGTAGAACAAGTGGTTTCCGAGATACAGATGAGGCCTTCAAAATTCCACACTATCCGATATCTCAGAAACCGTTTGTTTTGAAAAGCTGAAAAAATAGGTGCAAGGTCCTTAGTCCACCAGAACTCTTGTGCCAAAATTTTAAGTTCGTAGAACAAGTGGTTTCCGAGATACAGATGAGGCCTTCAAAATTCCACACTATCCGATATCTCAGAAACCGTTTGTTTTGAAAAGCTGAAAAAATAGGTGCAAGGTCCTTAGTCCACCAGAACTCTTGTGCCAAAATTTCAAGTTCGTAGAACAAGTGGTTTCCGAGATACAGATGAGGCCTTCAAAATTCCACACTATCCGATATCTCAGAAACCGTTTGTTTTGAAAAGCTGAAAAAATAGGTGCAAGGTCCTTAGTCCACCAGAACTCTTGTGCCAAAATTTCAAGTTCGTAGAACAAGTGGTTTCCGAGATACAGATGATACCTTCAAAGATCAGGTGACGCCCAAATAAAATAATAAAATAATATATAACGATATCTCAGAAACCGTTTGTTTTGAAAAGCTGAAAAAATAGGTGGAAGGTCCTTAGTGCACCAGAACTCTTGTGCCAAAATTTCAAGTTCGTAGAACAAGTGGTTTCCGAGATACAGATGAGGCCTTCAAAATTCCACACTATCCGATATCTCAGAAACCGTTTGTTTTGAAAAGCTGAAAAAATAGGTGCAAGGTCCTTAGTCCACCAGAACTCTTGTGCCAAAATTTCAAGTTCGTAGAACAAGTGGTTTCCGAGATACAGATGAGGCCTTCAAAATTCCACACTATCCGATATCTCAGAAACCGTTTGTTTTGAAAAGCTGAAAAAATAGGTGGAAGGTCCTTAGTCCACCAGAACTCTTGTGCCAAAATTTCAAGTTCGTAGAACAAGTGGTTTCCGAGATACAGATGAGGCCTTCAAAATTCCACACTATCCGATATCTCAGAAACCGTTTGTTTTGAAAAGCTGAAAAAATAGGTGCAAGGTCCTTAGTCCACCAGAACTCTTGTGCCAAAATTTCAAGTTCGTAGAACAAGTGGTTTCCGAGATACAGATGAGGCCTTCAAAATTCCACACTATCCGATATCTCAGAAACCGTTTGTTTTGAAAAGCTGAAAAAATAGGTGCAAGGTCCTTAGTCCACCAGAACTCTTGTGCCAAAATTTCAAGTTCGTAGAACAAGTGGTTTCCGAGATACAGATGAGACCTTCAAAAATCAGGTGACGCCCAAATAAAATAATAAAATAATATATAACGATATCTCAGAAACCGTTTGTTTTGAAAAGCTGAAAAAATAGGTGGAAGGTCCTTAGTGCAAGAGAACTCTTGTGCCAAAATTTCAAGTTCGTAGAACAAGTGGTTTCCGAGATACAGATGAGGCCTTCAAAATTCCACACTCTCCGATATCTCAGAAACCGTTTGTTTTGAAAAGCTGAAAAAATAGGTGGAAGGTTCTTAGTGCACCAGAACTCTTGTGCCAAAATTTCAAGTTCGTAGAACAAGTGGTTTCCGAGATACAGATGAGGCCTTCAAAATTCCACACTATCCGATATCTCAGAAACCGTTTGTTTTGAAAAGCTGAAAAAATAGGTGCAAGGTCCTTAGTCCACCAGAACTCTTGTGCCAAAATTTTAAGTTCGTAGAACAAGTGGTTTCCGAGATACAGATGAGGCCTTCAAAATTCCACACTATCCGATATCTCAGAAACCGTTTGTTTTGAAAAGCTGAAAAAATAGGTGCAAGGTCCTTAGTCCACCAGAACTCTTGTGCCAAAATTTCAAGTTCGTAGAACAAGTGGTTTCCGAGATACAGATGAGGCCTTCAAAATTCCACACTATCCGATATCTCAGAAACCGTTTGTTTTGAAAAGCTGAAAAAATAGGTGCAAGGTCCTTAGTCCACCAGAACTCTTGTGCCAAAATTTCAAGTTCGTAGAACAAGTGGTTTCCGAGATACAGATGATACCTTCAAAGATCAGGTGACGCCCAAATAAAATAATAAAATAATATATAACGATATCTCAGAAACCGTTTGTTTTGAAAAGCTGAAAAAATAGGTGGAAGGTCCTTAGTGCACCAGAACTCTTGTGCCAAAATTTCAAGTTCGTAGAACAAGTGGTTTCCGAGATACAGATGAGGCCTTCAAAATTCCACACTATCCGATATCTCAGAAACCGTTTGTTTTGAAAAGCTGAAAAAATAGGTGCAAGGTCCTTAGTCCACCAGAACTCTTGTGCCAAAATTTCAAGTTCGTAGAACAAGTGGTTTCCGAGATACAGATGAGGCCTTCAAAATTCCACACTATCCGATATCTCAGAAACCGTTTGTTTTGAAAAGCTGAAAAAATAGGTGGAAGGTCCTTAGTCCACCAGAACTCTTGTGCCAAAATTTCAAGTTCGTAGAACAAGTGGTTTCCGAGATACAGATGAGGCCTTCAAAATTCCACACTATCCGATATCTCAGAAACCGTTTGTTTTGAAAAGCTGAAAAAATAGGTGCAAGGTCCTTAGTCCACCAGAACTCTTGTGCCAAAATTTCAAGTTCGTAGAACAAGTGGTTTCCGAGATACAGATGAGACCTTCAAAAATCAGGTGACGCCCAAATAAAATAATAAAATAATATATAACGATATCTCAGAAACCGTTTGTTTTGAAAAGCTGAAAAAATAGGTGGAAGGTCCTTAGTCCACCAGAACTCTTGTGCCAAAATTTCAAGTTCGTAGAACAAGTGGTTTCCGAGATACAGATGAGGCCTTCAAAATTCCACACTATCCGATATCTCAGAAACCGTTTGTTTTGAAAAGCTGAAAAAATAGGTGCAAGGTCCTTAGTCCACCAGAACTCTTGTGCCAAAATTTCAAGTTCGTAGAACAAGTGGTTTCCGAGATACAGATGAGACCTTCAAAAATCAGGTGACGCCCAAATAAAATAATAAAATAATATATAACGATATCTCAGAAACCGTTTGTTTTGAAAAGCTGAAAAAATAGGTGGAAGGTCCTTAGTCCACCAGAACTCTTGTGCCAAAATTTCAAGTTCGTAGAACAAGTGGTTTCCGAGATACAGATGAGGCCTTCAAAATTCCACACTATCCGATATCTCAGAAACCGTTTGTTTTGAAAAGCTGAAAAAATAGGTGCAAGGTCCTTAGTCCACCAGAACTCTTGTGCCAAAATTTCAAGTTCGTAGAACAAGTGGTTTCCGAGATACAGATGAGGCCTTCAAAATTCCACACTATCCGATATCTCAGAAACCGTTTGTTTTGAAAAGCTGAAAAAATAGGTGCAAGGTCCTTAGTCCACCAGAACTCTTGTGCCAAAATTTCAAGTTCGTAGAACAAGTGGTTTCCGAGATACAGATGAGACCTTCAAAAATCAGGTGACGCCCAAATAAAATAATAAAATAATATATAACGATATCTCAGAAACCGTTTGTTTTGAAAAGCTAGTTTCTAGGTTTTCAAATAGGTATGCAACTTTGCCTGCTATACAAACTACTACTTACAACTAAAACTACTACAACTCCAACGATTTGATAAAATTTTTGTGTGAAGGATTGTTGTTTGAGTGTCTTTCTTATGACGAAAAAGAAAAAGAACTTTATATAATAAGTCTAAGAACAGTTCCTCAAAAAAGTTTTCAAAATCAGCTTTCTCGTTGAGCCAGGTTGTTTGAAAAAGATCTAGAAAATTTAAATTTTTATGAATCTACTAAGATAGTTTATATTTTACAAATATTTTAAGAACTTAATTTTTGATTTTTGAAAAATATTTTTGTCAAATCAACTTTTGAGAAGATTTTAAAACTTCCTTTTTTGATTTAAATAAGCAACTGTTTTCAAAAACATCAGCATTTTTCCTATGAACGTCAGGGGTCTCTTGATTTAAACAATTTCATAGGATTTTTAATCAATATTTTGAAATATGTACTTAAAATAAATTGTTCAATCTTGATGAAATAAAAAATATTAAAAAATATAAAAAAAGTCTCTTAAGCTTTCTTAATTTTTAATAAATGTCTGATCATATTGCGAAATAATATGAACATCTATAGGTAGCTACTAAGATCTCGAATTAAGCAACCAACCACTAAGCTGTTATTGAGTACTAGCTGAGCCCCCCGGCTTTGCTCGGGTCTGTAGTTTTAAGGTTCCCATTCTCGTTTTTCCTTTTCCGTGAGAATTTGGGGATGAAATATAATCTTTCTTACTGTGGGACTATGTGGCATCCTAATGCTGCAAAAATTTTTGAAATCTATCCAGTAGTTTCTAAGTTTCCGTTCCCAACAAAGTTCCTGAAGGAATCTTCTGTTCCCATGGAAATAAGCGAATGAAATATAAGTCTATGGCACTGAAAGATGATGTAACATCCCACATTTGAAAGAATTTTTTGAAATTGGTCCAGAAGTTTCTAAGTTTCCATTTCCAACCCCGTTCCTGAAGGATTCTTCCTTTCCCGTGGAAATATGTGAATGAAATGTAAGTCCTTGTCACTGAGGGATAATGTAACATCCTAGAGTTGAAAGAATTTTTGAAATCGGTCAAGTAACTTTATGGTTTCTTTTCCGTTTCCAACCCCGTTCCTGTGGGAATATGGGGATCAAACCTTTACAAGAACCATCTTTGGACTAAACTATTTCTACCCTGAAAATTTCATAAAAATACGTTGCGTGGTTTAGGAGCTTACCTTGGACATACATATAGATAGATAGATAGATTGCAGTAATAGCTAGAGATAATTTGCGTGCACATATGTATAATGTATATGTTACCACTTTAACATAAGCATAGGTAAATAAAATACCGCCAATTTAAATTCAGTATGGTTTCAAGAAACAATGTCTCTGAAGATATTGTTACTATTACTTTAAAATGAGGTAATTCAATACATAAGATTGATAAACACCTTTATACCTTTCATTTAATTGTTCAGATTGATGATAAAATTGGGCTGATTTAAAACTCTTAAAAATAATTGAACCATAACAATACTTACAGGGTGGCCGTGGTGTATAATGGTTAGCATATCTGCATGGGTCTTGTATGAAAGATTCGTGGTCCGAATTCCAAAAACATCAAGGAAAAAATTTTTTTTCATGGATATCGCCTTTCTTGAGGATTTCGCCTGCGCTCCGAGAAGGATACACACTACTTATTATGAAAAGCGCTTTCGGACTTAGCCGTTCGGAACAGTCATAAAATTATAGATCTTTGAAATGCATTAGGCCCAAGGTTTTCATAGCTTTGTTGTGCTACTGAACTCATTTATGTATTTATTTAAAGAATAATAGAGTAAACTGTAAGGACATATGTATGTACCTATAGTAAAATGAAATTTTAGATGAATTGCAAAAATATTTTCGTAAGATTCCTATGGCTTTTTCATTTCTTCAATTAATATGACAATCGGCAACTAGTTCCCCTACAAGAGGAAATCTGCAACCAAAAGTGAAACTAACAAAATGTGAACAGTTTATCGTTTATGCTGCACTCAATGCCATTTGGACAATTTTTCTTCTTTCGCAGTGATTGTAAAAAATTCAATTGAACTCCAAAGTTTATCCGGCGATTAAGAAGTTTAGGTTCCACAATAACAATTTATTTTTTTCAGGTAATGAACTGATTATTTTTATCCGCATCTTGTACAATACTGAGCATTCTTTTTTTTTAACTAGATATGTGTTACATAATTTTCACATATACGGATTATTTTTATTAAATACGATACTATCTACTAATACGAGTCATTTTATTCTCAACACACCGCACCTTAGCTCTTGTATTCAAGCAACAGTTCAGGTTTTTTTTTAAACGATGCAATCATACGCTTACAATATAATAATGTTTGGAAACGTAACACCTGATTTTCCGCAGTGTCGTTCTCCCTATCTACATATCTACACTAAAACTTTCAATACCTGCGTTTTATGAAACATTAAATACATAGGCTACAGTACAATTGTGTCTTAATTTAGTTATCTGCTAACACTTAGCCACGAAGCAAACTTTTATTTCAAATCTATACCTATTTAGGTAGCAGACTGAAAAAACTTATGGAGACACAAATGAGTAGCCGCCGTATTAATAAACGCAGAATAACTGAGTTTTCCTTATTCCATGGATTAAGTTAAAATTATACCATTTTCCATTTAATTAAAGCCATCATTATACCATTTTGCACTTAATCCATGGAATAAGACTTAACCCAGCTATTCCGCGTTTATTAATACGGCGGTAGGTGTCCACCTATACCTTCTTCTTCTTCTTCTTTCCATTTCTGGCGTTACGAGTAGTGATCTTGAAGCGATCACAACTCTCCCACTTTTCTGCTTCACACTAGTGATCCGCCTGTGGGGTACGCCGCGTTGACCTCAGAAAGCGTCGGCAAGCCTCCCGGTTTTGGATTGTTCCATGTCTGAGGCCAACCAAATGCTGCTGTTTTTGCATTTGCTTGTACCAGGAGTGTTTTGGCCTGCCTTTTCTTCTTCGTCGCGAATTTGTTGAAACGTTGTACGATATTGCCTTTTTGACGGGTTTCTGCGGATCTCTCCTTTGAACATGACAATACCAACTGAGCCGGTTGTGCTGAATTTTGTCCAAGATGGTACTTTTGACATGAAGGCTTCCACGGATCTTAGTACTTCTAATTCGATCAAGCTTTGTTACTCCTGCTGTCATTCGAAGCATCTTCATTTCGGCTGCCGTCAATTTGCTCTCATACTTTTTGTACATTGTCCAACATTGTGAACCGTATGTCAGAGCTGGACGGACAGCTGCTGTGTAGAGTCTTCCCTTCAGCTTAGGGGGCATTTTTCGATCACAGAAGATAGCGGAGTTTTCTCGCCACTTCATCCACCCTACGCTTACTCGATGATTGATGTCGTCATCACAAGTTGCTTCACTATTGATCATAGATCCCAGATATTTAAACTTTTCACACTTGGGAAGCACATTTACATTCAAATAAATGTCTGGAATAGGCTTGTCTGGATCAGAAAAAGGGCAGCACAGGTATTCAGTCTTTTTAGCGCTAATACGGTACCCATTTCCTTCCAGAACATCAATCCAAACGTCAAGTGCTCGTTGCAGGGATGTAGGATCCTCGCTTATGATAGCTCCATCGTCAGCAAAGAATAATTGTTGTACTTTATTGTCCGTTACTTTTCCTTCGAGCAAATAATCCAGAACAGCAATAAAGAGCAGTGGACTCAAGACACTTCCCTGGTGTACACCTACTGTTATTTGGAATTCTTCGGTGACTCCAGCTGGGCATCTCACTTTTGTAACTGCTCCCTCGTACATGTCCATAATTATTCGCACATAGGCTTCAGGAACTCCTCGGTGTCTGAGGGCCACCCATATCAGATCTCGTGGTTGTCGATCGAATGCTTTTTCGAAGTCAACCAACACAATATGCAAATCCTCTAAGGCATCTCGGTGTTTTTCCATAATGATCCTTATACTTTGGATTGCGTCTGTAGTTGACTTACCCGCGACAAACCCGCATTGGTCATCAGAAAGCCTTATTATTTTCCGCAGTCGGCTATCCAAGACCCGCTCAACGATCTTCATAGTGTGGGACATCAACTTGATCGAACGATAGTTGTCACAGCTTCTGGTATCTCCCTTTCCCTTGTACATTGGAAGGAGAAAACTTTCCCTCCATTGATTAGGCAAACTGTCACCTCTTATAAGTTTGGAGATGAGAATCGTGAGCCATCTCAACCCGATGTCTCCCATATTTTTCCAAAACTCATATGGTACCTCGTCTGGCCCAATCGCTTTGCCTTTTTTAGAGTTCTTAACTGCCTCCCTAACTTCTTCGACTGTGACGTCGGATACTTCCGTAAAGTTAGGTGCAGCTGTTGGAAAGTGGCGCCGAGGAAACTGTTCATTCAAAAGATCATCGCAATACTGTCGCCACCTGTGAAGAATTTTGTCGTCATCCACAAGTAGCAGTCCTTGAGCATCATTTATGAACTTTGGCGAACGAATCTCCTGCGCATTTCTCCTTCTCTGAGCGGCTATTTTGAAAATGGTTGCTCCCTTATTCAAGTTGCTTTGTCTTAGCTCTTGGATTGCCTGATTTGCTTCAGCAGCTGGGGCAGAAATCTCTTCCAGCTCTCGATACAGGCCCTCCGTGCTTTTTGCTTGAAGTTGGGCGCACTTTTTCTTCGCTTCTTTTCTGCAGCTCTTGTATTCCATTTTGAGACGCGCTTTTTCATTTGTATTTCTTGAGGGGCACTTCGACCAAGCTTGGAAAGCTGCTTTCTTCTTTCTAATCACTGCTTTAGCTTCATCATCCCACCACCAGGTTTCTTTAGCTTGTTGGTAGTGTCCTTTTGAGACTCCTAGCAGTGATTTGGCTCTCTCTAAGCAGGTTCGTTGTAGGCGATCCCACATATTTTGTGCCGTGATTGCATTTGAAACTGCGTCGATGGTATTACACAGCTGACTTCGCATATACGAAATGAATTGCTGTCCTTTGGTTTTCTCCAGATTGTACCACTTGATTCTCCTAGGAGCCTTTGTTTGTTTGACTTCCTTCACCGCATCCGTAAAAAATTCTGTTAAAAGAAGACGGTGTTGTTGAGCGGCAGCTTCTCCTAGTATAGGTGTCCACCTATAATATCTAATAAAAAGAAATAAATATCTTTGTAGGTAACCTCACATTTACCACAATTGTGTGAGATGATCTTTCAAATTAATTCGCCATTTCAACCACTTTCCGAACATAAGTAGGTACGCCTTTTAAAAAGTTTTTTTTAATCACTTACGTGCATTGCACTACATTTCATAACTCACACACTCACATGTTATCATTTAAGAAGCAAATCATACAACACCTAAGTCTTAAAAAATGGTGGCACAGTCAAACTCCACATTCTTTAATGAAAACAAAGTTACAACCCATTTATAACGGTAAAAAGATGAAATGTCCGTGAGATTATCTGCGCGAGAGATGTTGTGTCCGTGAGATTATGTGCGATGAGATGGGTTGCGATGAGATGGGTTGCACTGAGATTGGTTGCGTCGACCCCGGACTTTTGCTACATCTCCCGATGATTGAATTGTCTGTTCCACGGTAAAGCTAGCGCTAAACGACGAACATGCTCGTGCTCGCCGTATTTTCGTCGTCTAGGGGCTGGTTCGCGAGCAGCTCGCAAACCCCTCGCTGTTGGTGAAAAATTTCGATTTTGTCATGTTCGTTGGATTCGATGTTCGCCATGTAAGATTTAAATATAAGGCCAAAGGCTATGCTCGCGAGCAAACCTAATTTGTGCTGTGAACGTCGCCGTGTGTGTGCATGTGAAATGAATGTTCGGCAAATGTGTTCGTCGTGTAGGGGATAATGCAAACGAGCATGTTCGTCGTTTAGGACCAGCTTAAAATACAAGCCAATCTAAAAAAAAATTGAAAATTGCTGACGCACGTCTTTGTATAAGTATTGGAGCAATGTTTTTCTTTCAGTACGGGCTAATCCATCGCGAACAGAATATATCTAATTTTAGATTAGTCAAAACAACATGTTTTAAAGCTAAAAACGGTTTCAGTTTCAGCTAAACGCACTAATTTTTCAACTGAAACTGAGCTACTCTCATCTTATATTTCCACGGATACTTAGAAATCCGGCATACAAGACGATGAACTTCTTTAAGGCTTTGAATCGCCTTGGTCCGATCGAGCATTACATTTTTCACTTTATGTGTTTGATTCGGGTGACAATGTGAACTGAAATCGGCCTACCACGTCTGATGCTAAGTGCTAAGTGATTTGAGAGAATGGAGTACAATTGGCTTGATTTTAAAAGCTTTTATAGTCGCCCCTTCGTATTTTTTGATCTACCTAGTCTAGAAGTGCAAATTTCATTAGCTTCCATCGAACTAAAAAACGATCAAACTTTGAACTAAACGAAAACGAAACGAATTAACATTACACACTTTTTGAAGACTGTCAGCTGATATACCCACAGGAGAAAAAAGAACAATAAATTAACAATTGATAACAGCACGCGGTTGTGCGTACAGATGGTAACCACCATTTATCAACTAACAGCGCTCAACTCCATAGAACTATGAAGCATGCAGTATAAGTACCCGTGCGTAGCCGTAAAATTGAAATTGAAAAACTGCACTGAAGTAATTATACAGGGTGTTTTGTATAAGATGCGACAAAAGCTCAGGATAGGGGCCAATTATAGCGATAAGGGAAAACCATCAGGAAAAGTTGAGACAAATGGAAACATGAATATTTTCCTGATGAGCGTTTATAGCGAACAGGAAAAATATGTCAGTTGCCAGGCTCTCAACCCTTCGCAGCCACACAACAGGAACCGGTTTTCCTTAGGCAATAAAATTTAAAAAAAAAAAAAATAAATAGGGTGGCGCAACAGAACGAGGAGCCCTTGGGCCTAGCGCATTTCTCACAACCATGCCTTGTGAGGAAATGGAGGGGACCTACAATTTTCTGCCGGTTCCGAACGGCTAATCGAGAAAGCGCTTTTCATGGCAATGAATACTAACGGAGGACTTGCCAATTCCTCGCGAAAGGCGATACCCGTGGAAAAAACATTTTTGCCTCTGTTGAGATTCGAACTCGAACCTCTGGATTAACAGGCGGACATGCTATCCATCACACCACGGGTACCGCTTTTTTCGACTTATTCCATTTTGGCTGAAATTTCAATCAGCTGATACGAAAAATGTATGTAATCGTAACAGAAAAATAGAAGAATACAATTTTAACAGAAAATATCAACATTTTTTTTGGCAAAGCAAATTCTCTGACGTATTTGCTATCGATTGGAATAACATCTGTTATTCAATTCTAACGACAACATAGTTAATACTCCTTTTAAAAATTTTTCCTGATTCGGTTTCCTTATCGCTCTAATTGGCCCATAAATAGGTCGGGTCAATTCAAGAAAAAAATCGTATCGGAGGTATTATAAAAAAATTTACTTTTAGTTTAAAAAATTACTATTATGCATTTGTTTTTGAAAGTTGATACTTTGTTCGTGTTGATTTAGTGAATGGTGTTTAAGTAATCAAGTCTCAAAGTATAATTTTTTTTATTTGCTTTGTCAAGGGTAATTTTTTTGATAATCAATTCTTTTATCGGTTTTGACTTTTATTTATTAATTTTTAATTTTAGTAAAAAATTTATTTGTTGAAAAATATGTGATTCTATTGTTTTTTCAGCATTTTGACTTCGAGACTTGATTACATTCATTTCATTAACTTGAACTAAAATTTTGATTAAAAATCAAAGTATGTATAGGCTTTGAAAAACATTTTGGTATGTGGTTGTAAATGGCTTAGTTGATTTTAATATTTTTCTTAGAAAATTAAGTCTTTTTTATAAAATTCCCTTCCCACCTAAACGGAGAAAGATGGACCCCCACCAAAGATTTTTTTCATTTATTTGACCCAACCTGAGCTTTTATTGCAACACCCTGTAGCCTGTATAATATTGTATAATAATAACTAATGAGGAATGGATTGTTGGCCTTACAAATAATTCTCTGCCACTTTTGCTGTTGTCGTTTTGTACCGTTCTTTCCCAGATCATTTGGAAATATTTAAAATAGTTTCAACTTTTCTCTGATTCCAAAATATCCCTTCACTTTGCTTTTCGGAGCACCTGTTGAGCTTGCTGAAAAATGTTTTTATATGTTTACCTTCTTAAGGCAAGGTATGAGTTACTCCTATACTTTTATTCATATTCATTGTTCACGTCTTATCCTTCTTAACAATTTCGGATAACGAACGCCAAAAGGATAGGGCTAAAAACAACTTTGTAATAAATGTTTTGAAGCAGATACCTACATATTTAGAACTTGTGAATAATTTTATCATTGGATACAAAATTTATTTGCGAACCACTAACTACAAGAACGACTACGATGCTTCCGTTTTAGTAATCGTAGTTCGAAATTGTTAAGACGGGCGGGCCTTGTGATAGGGGCTCTTTTCATAAAACAAAACGCAAAACCAAAAACTCATCATTTTACACAAGAAATTTTTTGACGGATCAAAAACAGCTTCTAGCATTAGTCGAAACCATTTAACTTACCTTATCTAACCTGTTACATACTTGCCTGAGGATATTGAACGTATTTGTTCTGCTTTCTTGGAAAGAACAGCACATTGTTAATTTTTAAATCCGTTTCATCATAATTGTGTGCTGATTTTATTGAATAACTCGGAAATCTTACAACGCAGGTTACAAACAACAAAAAAAAAATAAGGAAAAAGTCATTTGTCACCCTCAGTTTTACCTTTATAGAGTTTTTGTTCATTTTGTTTGTAGGCCTTAAATATTGGAACTTTTTACTAAGTGTCATAAAAGAAACAAAAAGATAAGAATTCAGGTACATGTCTTCGTTTTTTCTAGTTTAACCAGTAACAAAATTAGTTTGGTTGAACGCTGAAGAGAGAGTGTTTACTCGGAGAATATTTTCAACTTGTTAGTTACCTACCTCAAAAAAAGAAAAATATATGACGTCCAGGTAGAACGTAGAATACAAGTCTTTGCTCACATAGGTATACGAAGTACCCCAAGAGTTAAGTTTATTCTGGTTTCGTTGATTTATGGACGATTGAACCAGCGCAGCGCACCGGGTAGAGTTAAAAATAAAGAAAAAGGAAGAAAAAGAATTTCTTAGAGGTCAACGGTGTTTCCTTCTTTGAGTTCGTTCGTATATACAATAGGTACATATTTCGAACCTCGGTCCTCGGTCGAACTCGTAATAAGGAGAAGAAATTCTAAACTCGTAAAATGTCATTATATTCATCTTTAACTGTGTAAAAATATTCTGTTGTGAATTCAACATGAACATTAGGTTTACTAAAGTGAATCTTGAAGAGCTGTGATCGCTTCAAATTCGATAACACAGTTTCGATTATTTAAAATAATATCCACTTAACGTGACATTGGCTGCATTTTCACCCTTCGAAGCATTGTCTTTTTGCATGTGTCGATAAGAGAAGAAAAAACCCAGATTCAGTCATTTACATTTTTATTGAATCACATAACACATATTCACTCAGCCGATGGATTCGTTTTCTTGCTCATCCAGGGAATGATTTAAAATTAATAAAGTTTCTTGTTTAAACAGACGCAATCTTTTTTCGGATAGTTTGTGTATATCTGGAAGTAGACCCTCGAAAAACGCCAAAGTAACATCTTCATGTGTTAATTTCAGTTGCTTTTTAGGTGGCGGACTTATGTGTGATGGAGATGTTGCTTTTCGCGTCGAAGCTGACCAGTTTAAATTTCCATATTGTGTATTTGTTTGTTGGGAAATGTCGGCACTACAATCTGGATAAATATTGCTTGATGTATCTATTGAGCATTTATATTTGAACTCAGGTGTTTGTCGAAAAGTTAGTTTTTCTTCAGAATCACTAATTTGTATAGTTGAGGAATCTGAATCCAGTGATACAATACTAATTTCGTCTTCATCTTTTGTTTGATTTTCATCAATTGGTGATTTACAAGTCAATGAATTTGAGTTGGGACTTTGGTCGATTTTCATAGGGTCTGGTGTTATTTCTGTGGTAGCGTTAGTATTGTAACAACCTCTTTTGGAATACGGATTCAAGTAGTTTCGTACAAATTCCATTTTCTTTGCAAGATACCACGGTTTCCTTCTTTGGGCACTGGACGGACAAACCGACTTCATAGATTCATTTTTGATGTGTCTTCCGAAATTAGAACGTAACACCCTCCACTTCCATTTGCATTCGTTGCCTTAAAAAACAAAATAAAATAAAATATATTAAGTAAGACAAAGTTAACCTTTAACTAAAAAATTTCTTTTCATTTGAAAGATACAAGTAAGTTCTAATTTAAGTGGCAACACTAGTGTTTTGTACACAAAGCAATTTGCGTGAGCAATTCATACTACTTACCAGTCGTTTGAATTTGTTCTCCAATTTCGTTCCATAACTTTTCAGTGATTGTTTTGTCTCTGTACTCATTCATATCAGTGTTATAAAGTGCAGGTCGATTCTGAACCAACTCAAGAAACTTTTCAATAGTGCAAAACCGAGACATTTTATTTTATTTGTTACAACAAATGTTGTTTTCTTTCACACAAACTTCACTTTCGAACTGTTTCATTAAAACTAAATGGAATGCAAATGTATTCTGTAAAGTCATGAACGTCATGGATATGAGAGAGCAGACTCTCACAACACAATCTCTTTACTAATTGTTGCTGGCATGCTCTTAAAATGATTCAGAGCAAGTGTGATTTTCTGAGTTTTGAATTTTGATGTGTTGTTAAATGAATGAAAGCCAACCAGTGCTGTTGTAGAATACGATACCTTCACAGTGTGCGTTGGTATTGTAGAAATCATTGAGACATCATTCATCGGCGATCAGATTAACGTATTCAATACATCTTTTTTGGCAAAGCGAAAATTCTTCATCCACATTCTTCATATACATTCTTCATCACAGGGCAATTTATTTTCGCGCAAAGGAAGTGCTGGGTAGTAGAAGTGCATAAGTAGTATGAAGAATGTATAGTGATAATATAGTTAAGGTAGAAGAGGAATAAATTGACTGATTCCGCGATGATTTCTTTGAAATTCATTTAATCTCTAGTTATCATAGGGTTTTTAGGTGTTTTTTTTTTGAGAACTGTACATACATGAAATTTCAAATTAAAATTTTTTTTTGGACAATTTGCTTGTTTAAAAATTTAAGGAATACAATTTCTTTTTTAATGAAAAATGATATCTTACCGCTAAAACAATAGGTAATTTAAAATATGGCAAAGATGGAGATAATGATAAATGAATTCACGGGAATTTTAGGCTATTATTATTAAAATAAAAATTTTTTGAAGGGTTGAGTGCTCTTTGAAGTTGTTGGGGGCACCCCTCACCCTTCTAACTTTCCCCCACCCCCAAACAACTCTTGTAGCAGCAATTTTCGTAATATGGGGAAGTGTAACTTTTTTGAGGGGGGTGACCGACACCTGTTTGCACTTGGATGTTGTTTTGGGCAGCACCCTCCAACACCACCATGTTTCTCCCATCCAAAAACAAATCTCATGCTGATGAATTAAATTTTATTAAATTCAGCAATTTTCGTGACATGGGGGGTACCTATAACTTTTTTGAAAGGGGTGGGTATATCCCACCTGTTTGTATTATAAGGTTATTTTTGGGGACATCCCCTATCCCCTCCAACTTTTCCCCACCCCGAAAGAATTCCTGTAAATTTTATAAAATTCATCAAATTTCATGAAATAGGGGGGGGGGTGACCGCCACCTGTTTTCACTTGGAGGTTTTTTTGTGGGGGCACCCTTCATCACCCCCAACTTTAGCCCACCCCCTCCGGAGGTGGGGCCATTATCTCCACCTTTACCAAAATATGTGTTTTTGATGATATGTGTTTTGATGATTTTGATGATAGGCGCTTAAAAATTTGAAATACCTACAAATGAATTTATTCAAGTGCATGAAACTACAAGTCGTGAAGTGGAAAGAAAATTTCGTCATACTTAAAGGCTCTTCTTACTAAGAGCTACACTTGTAGAAGAAAAGTAAATTTTGCATGTAATGGTTTTTTTTTTTTTTCAAGTACATCAAATTCCTGTAATTCGAAACTAAAAGTCGACATGATCCAATTCTGCGAATTGTGTCGTTATTCATTTCTTCTAACTAAAAACTACAAGTTTTAAAAAGCAGTTTTAGTTACAATCGTTCATGTGATTTAAGACTTGTTTGATAGCTAGTAATGATTGAACCCGGAGCCCTGTGACGCAATGCTAAAAGTAAAATGTGCAGTACAGGCCTAATGAGAGATCTTTCAAAAGACCAGTGAAGTGCACACAATGTTCTTAAAAGAACCCCTTTGAAAAAGTGCTTGAACGCTACTGCATTCTCATAAAAATCATTCTACAACCGACATATGCGCATGTTTAATGGAATACTGACCTAACTCGAAGAAGATGTTTTTTGAGAAACTCCAAAAAAATATCTTGGTATGAGGACTTACCCTACTTGGTGACGGACAAAATTAAAACTCATCATTCATGAATTAATCATGAATACTGGTTTTGCTAAAGTATGATAATTGATTCATGAGATCTGATTTAAACAATCGTGTATCTGTACGTAACTCAATTTTGACCTACGTCTTGATCGGTCAGTATTCCACTAAGTATGCCATAGGCTCCTCACAACCTGACATGCGCACACTTGACTGTGCACTGATTGGCTGTTCTGCATCATGCTTTCAACTTACAAATGCACACCGCGTTTCCTTTGCTACCTTTCACTCATCTTTTTTAAAACTTAAAAGCACAGATTCGTACTGAAAGTGTTTACGTGAGTTTATTTCTTTGTTTTGATGTTTATCAATTCCTTTAAGAATGAAAAAGCCTATGTATTTCTTTCTGTATTTCTTTGTTTTGATGTTTATCAATTCCTTTAAGAATGAAAAAGCCTTGACATGCCGCTAAGAAAATGTAAATCTGTAGATGTAAGTATTGCTTCCGAAATGTACATTTGAGGAATCTAAATGAACGGACGGCAACCATACATAGTATTTAATTAACTCAAAGTGCATACTACGGCAACCATGCCATAGCTTTTATTTAAAAAATAGTTATAGGCATCATGGCGCGCAAGTGAGAGGTAAACATGCCTACCTTTTCTGTAATAAAGACTTTTACAAGTATAACAAGTCATTTCAGATTTCGAAAACTGTAATACTACTTATAAGTTACTTTCTCTGGCTAAGAAACCGTAAGTATGGAAAAGAGGATTTAGATGTACTTGTAAGTTGATAAACTCATAAGTGTAATTCCTAACCTGAGTTAGGAATGATCCATTCAAGAGCTCAGTGAGACAGTGCTATAAATACTTGTAAAACAAGTGCAAACTGTGTTTTTATTCGCTTTCATCGTACATATGGCTCACGATATGTTTGGTAGCTTGAGAAGAGAGCGCTGTGACGCCATGGAAAGCGCTTTCTCGGTTTACTGTTTGGAGTAGGCAAAAAAAGTTTTGTGGGGAATGAAGTCCCCACAAAACTTTTTTTTGAAGGATGCTTTAGGTCCTGGAGCTCCCCAATCTGTTGCTCCACCCTTTTTATTTATATATTTATTTATTTATAAAGTCTGCGAGCCGACAGCCTCTTTCAAAATTGGTACGCTGTTTCTTTTTTCGATTTCCTTGGATCAAAGACTCAAGTATGGAAAAGCAGATTGAAATGCACTTATAGATTAATAGATTCGTACATGTGATTCCTGACTTGTAGAACAAGTACGAACTGTGCTATTATTCGCTTTTCACTCAAATAAATAAAAAAAATAAAAATAAATAAATAGGGTGGTGCACAGAGCGAGGAACCCCTGGGCCTAGCGCATTTCTCACAACCATTCCTTGTGAGGGAATGGAGGGGAACTACGATTTTATGCCGGTTCTGAACGGCTAATTGAGAATGCGCTTTTCATGACAGTGAATTTACTAACGGAAGACTTGTCAATTCCTCGCGAAAGGCGATACCCGTGGAAAAACATTTTTGCCTCTGCTGGGATTCGAGCCTCGAACATCTGGGTTAGCAGGTGGACATGCTAACCATCACGCTACGGGTACCACTTCACTCAAATAGTTGTAGATAAAGTAACAAACAGCATCATTCGAGTGTATCACACTTTGGTAACACTAAACTTCTAGTTGACAGCAATTTTTACAATTGTAATGGGTCAGTTCTTAATGTAGATTTTGTCTTGAATTTCCAGATTTCAGTGTTCTTTCGAGATATTTTTCACAACGCAAAAGTTCGAAAAAATGATTTTTTGATTATTTCGAGTAACTCACAAAAGTGAATAGCTGCTGCTACGTTTGATTCGGATTTTTCAATTGCTTGCCAATAGGAAATGAATTTATCTGATAATCCATTACGGTCCTTATAACAATTTTTGTATTGGACGTTCAATCTCTTTTGAAAAGAATATCTCGACATTTCAAACAAAAATTGTACTGCAGCGGTACACGTTACGAGCTCTTTGATCACATCAAATCAATTAATCTAGAGGAAAGCTTTTTAAGGAAGCTTTAATTCAATTTTCAAAAAGCATCATTATAAAATTTCTATCATAAACAAATAATATAATGTAATAATGATAGTTTTAGTTTTTAAACTGTTAAAGAAAATTTATAAAGTTTTCTGAGGGAACCGAATCCATGAGACCTACATTTCTCGAGATAGGTTAATATTTATGGAATGATATTACTCGAACTCCATTACTCGAGATCGTTGTCTCATTTCCAACTCCTCAAAAAAAAAATTGAAAGCTCTATAAACATTTTCGTCGAAGTGGTTAATTCTCCAATGTTACATATATAGCAGCAGCGGTTCCTTGTTGAGGCGTATTCTTCCAATCTGTTCTTAAAATAAAAAAAAAAAATTACATTTATCTATTACTTACAATTAATTCTTCTTGCTATTTGTTGTTTGTGTTTATGAGTAACAAAAAAAACAGTCGCCAAAAAAGTAGGTATGCCAGATAGTAAAATTGGGAACACTGTTAACTCAATTTGTCCTATCTTGAATTTGGCAGCTCGGTAGTCGGTACTCTCACCGCACACACACAATTCTTGGCGCAAAAAAAACCCAAAGAGCAAGAAATGTTGTGTTTTTTGTGTCTCTTTATAGTACTTCGTTGTTCGTTCCTTGCTTCATTTCTCGTTTTGTTCTTGTTATCTAGAGACACATACTGCCACACAGTTTTGCGCTGGGGTGTTTAGTGTCTAGTTTTACTACGGCTTTACGCTTCGGCAGCAAATTAATGGTGTGTCGTGTGTGTTGTTCTTTCAATTATAGTGTGAATTTTTTTAATTTAAAACCCTTTAAAAATGATGTCCGAAGCTGATTCCAGAAAGTTAATAAAATTAGTGGAAAACCGACCTGCAATATATAATTACACATTGAGTGAATACAGAAACAGACTCACTGTACTAAAGTTGTGGGAAGAAATTGCTGCTGAAATGGATCTACCAGGCAAGTAAAGTACCTACATTTTTTCGTGAGAGTTTGTTTTGTTTGTTGATAGATATGCATGTGAATTTAAGGGATGGTTGATATTTAAGAGAATTTGGTAGTTTCTTCTTATCTCCCAAGGTTCCAAGGGATGAAAGATGAAATACTAATCGCACAACATGCCGTATTGCATTTTCTTGCCGAAAATGATTGCCCATAATTTATTTTTTTCAAAACGTTATCAACCAACTTTGAGATTTTTGTGATGTGAAAAATCAAATCAAGTTTAAATGTAATGTTTTCATTTTCAGTTGGTCAGTGCAAATGGAAATGGGGTAATCTACGAAAAGCATTTACAAGGTACATCAGAGAAGAAATTGCCGCCAGAGGGGGTAAATGTTGGCTTTCGGAGAGCATGGAATTCGTTCGTGAATACATCGGTTATACTACAGTGAGAGGAAGTCTTTTAGATAGAAAAGATCCTAGTTTCGAAGCAGCCTCAATATTTCGTTCAAAAAAAATATATTTTGCAACCGACTCTGAAGAAACATGTAAACCAGTACCATTACCATCACCATCATCATTTCAAATATTTTCGCCTCGTCCTGCTCCCAATGTTTTTAAAGCAATCGAAGAACAACAAGCAGACACCACAAGTGTAGAGCAACCCAAAGATCTGGAGATATGCAACTCCGTGGAACAACAAAAACGAACGGAAAGACGAGAACCTTTAAAAAAGCATCCAATGATGGAATACGTTTATAGCATACTTTCGGATATTCACCAATTATCTGACAAAAGACAACGCAAATTTAAGCAAGATGTTTTGATAATTTTAAATAGGATTCTAGACCAAGAGATGGCGCCCCACATTCGACAAATGTAGACAAAAAAAAAAAATTTTAATATTTTTCGTAGTTTTATAAAATGTAAAATGGTGTTAAATTGTTGAATATCTCAAATAAACATATTCCTTATGAATATTTTCTATTAATGCTCCCAGTTGGTTTGATTCATTCCACTCCATTTTTCCGCAAAATTTGGGATAGTTTTTAAGTATAAAACACATTTTAACGGTTTAGACCTAAGGTGGATTGAAAACAAAACAAAACCAATACCTTTACTTCAAAAAAAAAATTTGTAAAAAAAACGTACAGAAAAATGTTTAAATTAAAGTTCAAGCCTTTCCCATTTAATTCTTTTTTATATAGAGGTCCTTTTCTTAACATTATGGCGTTATTAATTGCAGCCTTAGAAACTTCTCCCGGCAGCTGCAGAATTTCATCGTAAAATTTGAAAGAATTTATTCCTTTTTTTTTTAAATGAATCATTTAGCAATGTAAAATGTCTTCTTCTTCATTTCCGGCGTTACGAGTAGTGATCTTGAAGCGATCACAACTCTCCCACTTTTCTGCTTCACACTAGTGATCCGCCTGTGGGGTACGCCGCGTTGACCTCAGAAAGCGTCGGTAAGCCTCCCGGTTTTGGATTGTTCCATGTCTGAGGCCAACCAAACTGAGGCCAAAGCAATGTAAAATGTAAATGCTTATATTGCACAAAGTAAATTGTTGTGATTGATAGGGTTATTTAGTTACACGGAATTTTATTTGAATATGAATTCACTGATTTGTACTTGATCGGTTTTAATAATTCTGAGCATATTAAGACTTGATAAAAAAGTAAATGAAATAACCTAAACGATTCTAAAAATTCCTTTTGGAAAAAAGTATATCCCCGAATCTTATTTCAAAAGAAAACAAACCCCCTGATACTGCTAATGTATTGTATGCTAATGGCAACACTGGTACAAAATGAGAAAAATAAAATTGTGCCTGCATTATGTACAGTCACTCACACTCAAAGTGGGACACCTAAGAAATAAAATCTTCAATTTAAAGGTCAATGGCGGACAGAAAGGGATCACTTCTTATTTTTCTAAAAAGAAACCACCCACCTCTATCGCAAATTTTTTTTTTTAATTTCAACATTTTTTGGTTTATTTCCTATTCGACCTTCCCGAAACCGTTTTACTACACTAAACACCATAGATTTACTTTTTTAACAACTTCACTTATTTTGCGAACGGATTTTCCTTTTTGGTAATTGAAAATCACAATTTGCCTTTCTTCAAAGGTTGTTTGCCTTGACATTTCGACTTTTTTTTAATGCTATCACAATGAAAGCTCTACAGAAACTGCAACTAAATAATATAGATAACATGGCAATTAGTTAGTTTTCTTAGAAAACAGCAGGTGTCCCACTTTGAGTGTGACCTGCATTAAAAAAAAAATACTAGACAGATCATTTTCATCTTTTTTTTTTAAACTTTTATAATAATTTGAGGTCAATATTAAGCAATAAAAATAAAAATTATTCAAAATAGTGAGCAACTCTGCACTTTTTTTCGTAAAGAAGTTTATTGAAGATTTTATTGAGTGTGAGTGACTGTATATCAACATTGCTTTTGCCAACTACTGTTAACGTATCCTCTTGTGTTTAAAAAATAATGGGTATTAGTGTGCTAAATTTTATATTATTTGATTGTAACTTTAAAATTTTTGGTGGCTTTCAGAGTTTGGGACAAGCAGTTTTTCTAAAATGTTTGTTTTGTACAGGGTGCGACAAAAAGTCAAGGTTGTCCTTGTCCTTGAAGTAATTCTCATCGGCTATACCATCTTGAACTATATCCCCACTCAGTGGAGAGAGGTCAAAGTTGTGTTTATACCTAAGGCTGGGAAATCATCCTACATAAACCCAAAAGATCTCCGACCAATAAGTCTATCATCTTTCCTTCTTAAAACTTTAGAACGACTGATTGATATCCACCTGCGTACAGCTATAGATCCAAAATTGTTATCTACCAGGGCTGCCAGATGCATGCTTTTTAGACCCAAATAATGTTTTTGAGTCCAAAATCATGTTTTTTCACACACAGCCTTAATCTTTCTTTCGCCTCGGGCCTTGGAATATTTTTGACAGCTCAGCAATCACCTCGAGTGCTCGACTAACGCAATGATGATGAGTAAAAGAGATCAGAGAAACGGTTTTTATATTTTTCTATCGTTCACTTCATTTTCCTGATATTATTTTGCTTTCAACATTGAGAATTGAGTTCAGCTTCAGCAATTGCCAATTGCAGAGAATTGAAACATATATTTCGGCTTAAGAAAAATCATGTACATATTTATTTTATTAAAATCGCTTTTGGCCAATTTCAGTTTTTGTTCTCTAGACAATGGATAAAAAACACATGAATAAGTACAAAACTGTTTAATGAGTTCTTTTAGTTGAGATAATCGACGTGTTTTTTTATCTAATAAATAAAAAGACTAGTAAGATTTTTGACAGTTAAAACACAAACTTTTTATATTTCCTCAGACGCACATTTCGGAAGCAATGCTTCCATTGTCAGTGAGATTTATAAATTAAAATAAATTATTTGTCAAAAAAATTAATAAAAAAAAAACAAAAATGTTTCTAAACAAAATTACAATTGAGTTGAGTTGAATCTATTAAAATTTTTTTTTTAAATTGAACCTTTGATCGGTTCATCATCATTCATCACTATTCATTAGATTATTTTTGTTTTTAAATATATAAAATGATTCAAAAGCATCTAATTCATAATTGCTATTTACATTTCTTATTAATTTTAAATTTTGCAAACTAAAACTATGACTATTTTCTAAAACCAGATAAGGTTTGATAAGTCAGTGACTTTTTGAATTTCTCGCGCAGTTACTCCAAATGCAAGAGTGCTGCAGTCAACTGTAATCTATAAGTAGGCAACTGTGAACTGTCAAATTTTGAGCAAGCTACGTCATGCAGTTGGTGTTTGATACTTTGATAGCCATCCAGAGCAGACAACCTCTTGAATTTTTACGAAAATGGAAAAAAGGGAATTTCGTGTGCTCATTAAACATTCATCCTTATTATGAGTTTAACGTAAACCAATTCCCCTCGAAAAAAATCCCATTTCACTTTTCCCTTATTATGAGTTTCGGGGGCAAATTTTTTCATATTCGCAAAAATTTTCTTATTATGAACTATTTTTTCCGTGAAATTTTGAAATTGAGAACAATGACGGGAAATTGGATGCAAATGACCGTAGTCTTTTTTTCGAAGTGAACTTTCTGATTCTGAATTTTATTCAGGCGAAACTCATAATAGCTTTTATAATTCCGGGCGAACAAAAATGTTCCGGGCGAAAAGCTGTTCACGTGAAACTCATAATAAGGCTGATTACTTTTTACGTAAAAAGTCCATCACTTAAACTAAGGAAAGGCTTGATAAATACTACGGGCACTCGGCACCATCAATTTCAGTAGTAAATAAGTGGTTTACAGAGTTCCGTTGTGGTCGTACCAGCACTAGTGACGGCGAACGTTCAGGTCGTCCAAAAGAAGTGATCACGCCGGAAATCGTCGATAAAATCCATGAAATGATATTGGATGATCGGACAATGAAAGTGCGTGAGTTGGCTCATGCTGTAGGTATCTCAACTGATATTTTACACGAATATTTGGACATGAGAAAACTCTCCACTCTCCGTCGCTAACACCCGACCATAAGCGCAATACAAAAAAATGGCCAAAATCCTTGAATTGAGATACGAACTGCTACCCCATCCAGCATATTCTCCAGATATAGCCCCCTGCGACTATTAATTATCTGTTTCCAAACCTAAAGAAATGGCTGGGTGGTAAGAGATTTGAGTCGAATGAAGAAGTCATTACCGAAACAAACGCGTGTTTTGAGAGCCTTGAGAAAACCTATTATTAGTGGAGGGCCGTTAGACATAAAAAAGGCAAAACCCAGGAATCCAAGGCCAGTCCATGAATTTTCATGAAATTTTCGGAAATGTGTTTTGAATAGCGTATAGAAAAAAGTTAAAATAAATAAATTTCATCGCTCTCAATTTTTTAATTATTTTTAAAACTAATTTTTAACTCTTAGAATTATCTTTTATTTATGTAGGGTGTTTTAGATACGGTTTTCTAAAGGCTCAGGATAGATAGGTTTGGTCAAGACAAAAAAAAAATTGTATGGGAGGGGGGTCTATATCCCTCCGTGTAGGCTCAAAGGGTAATTTTATATAAAATTTTTGAAAAAATTATTAAAAATCAACTTACTTACTTTCTCATACTTTAGTGTTTTTGAAAGCTATTGCTTTGTTCACTTAATGAAAAGTTTTTGAGAGATCAAGCCTCAAAGTCAAAATTTTGAAAAAAGTGTAAGGTATAAATATAATGCATGCAGACCTTTAGAATTATAAGACATAACTATTGTATTATTTTTTTCATAATAAATATTTTTTACATGATTTTGCCCCATTAAGGGCCATTTTTTCTTTCCATATTCAATACTTTTTATTAATTTTCATTCAAAAGCAAAAAACCGAACAAAAAAATTTTTCTTGGTTTAAGAGAAATAAAAAAAAAACCAAAGGTACTTTTTTCCAGAAAACAAAATGTCGTTAATTTCCCGCTAATTGAACTTTATTCCCGGAAGTGAAATATGAAATGTATTTTAAATAGCATATAAAAAAAATCTCGTGTGATCTTAATTTTAATATAAGTTATAAATAATTATTAAAATTTTAGAGTTATCTTTTAATTATATTAGTTTTAAGTTAAATTTTAAAACTAAGACCTATTACAAACTTGAGCTTTGGTCTCAAAGGACAGCACATGTACTGATTTGTGCCCCAAATGCTGTTTCCGGTCAAACGAGTTGAGGAAACCGAAAAAATGTGGTTTGCCACAAAAAGTTTGTTTTATTCAAAAAGTCACGGACTTATCACACCGCCCTCGTACATAAAGCAAATAGAAAATATTTCTAAAGAAAAAGAATGCTTCAGACCTGGCGTAAACTGCTAAAAGGAAAACGTTTTGTCAGTCTAAGGGCAGAATTTTAATTCCCCAGATAGCGTTAAATTAATCGTTTTTGAAAAACTTCCTTGTCTATCCACCGTCAGCATGTCTGTCTGTCTATCCGTATATGGATCTACAGCCTGAATCGCTTGACCGATTTTCTTCCAATTTTGCAGTTAGTGTCTGTGGAGCAGCCTACAAAGGGGTCTTTGGAATTGAGTTTCTAGGTCTTGAAATAACGGTACCTGTCATGCAACCTTTATGATAATATGTACTTATTTTACTCGAAAACGGCTCCAACGATTTCGATTCAATTTCGTGTAAAGAATTCATTTCAGAAAAAGTGATAACAAGTATGAACAATTTAAATTTTTGAAATTTTTATAAACCTTATTAAAAATTTTTGATTTCTTGAAGTAACTTCAAAACTGCGTAATTGATTTTATTAAAACTTTTGTCAAGACAACTTTTCGCAATTTTAAACTTGCCATACTTGACTTTGAAAAAACCTTTTTTAAAAATGTTAAAAATAAAAATCCATTTTTTTAAAAACTTGTCTAACGAATTTGATTAAATTTTCAGCGTTTATATTTACACTTATGGGCATACAATTAAGTCATTTTTATAAAATTAGGTCTACATATCCATATATTAAATACAAATTACAACGAAAACAAAATTTGTTCAAATTCTAAATATTTACAATCACAATCATTAAAAAAAAAACAAAAAAAAATAAATTCCACTATAACAATATAGTCATTTCCTTAACAAAAAATCAATAATATACAAAAGAAGTGTGGCCATATAATTAAGTCACCTGAAAAAAATAAGCAAAATATGATAAAAAAACATAGTTTTTTTAACCGCACCGTTGATATTCCGTAGGATAGCCTTTCTGTTTTGATACGGCGGATATTCTCCTTGGCATGGAGTCCACCAAACCTTTGCATTGCTCTACGCTAATATTTTTCCACTCTTTCTGCAAATATTCCAGAGAGTAGTCGTACTGGTTGGTTTTTTTGCAGAAAACTTTTTTTTTTTTGAGAATGTCCCCAAATTCTCTATGGGGTTTAAGTCCGGTGACTGCGTTGGCCACCCCAAAACAATCACTCTACACTCTTCAAGGAAAGATTTAACAACTCTTTACTTGTATTTGGGGTCATTGTCGTGCTGAAAGATCCATCATTGGAGTAATTGGTTCTGGCAGTCGCCGAAAAGATTTGTGTCCAGTACATCCCGGTAGTGAATACCTGTCATTTTGCCGTTTGTTTGACACAGCGGACCGGCACCATGGCTTATGAAACACCCCCAAACCATTACAGAATCGCCGCCCTGCCTTAAGGTCTTTTTGGTGTATTTTGGGTTCAGCTCAGCATTTCTGGAACGTCTAACATACGGTTTGCCGTCATTTCCATAAATGTTGACCTTCACCTCACACAAAATTTGTTGATGAGAAATGCTGAGCTGAACCCAAAATACACCAAAAATACCTTAAGGCATGGCGGCGATTCAGCATTTGGGGCACAAATCAGTACATGTGGTGTCCTTTGAGACCAAAGTTCAAGTTTGTAATAGGTCTTAGTTTTAAAATTTAACTTAAAACTAATATAATTAAAAGATAACTCTAAAATTTTAATAGTAATTTATAATTTGTATTAAAATTAAGATCACATGAAATTTTTTTTTTTAACTTTTTTTTATATGCTTTTTTAAACACATTTCATATTTCACTTCTGGGAATAAAGTTCAATTAGCAGGAAATTAACGAAATTTCGTTTTTTTGGAAAAAGTACCTTTCATTTTTTTTTTAATTTCTCTTAAACCAAGAAAATTTTTTTTGTTCGGTGTTTTGCTTTTGTGTAAAAATTCATAAAACCATTGAATATGACAAGAAAAAATGGCCCTTAATGGCAAAATTATGTAAAAGAAAAATTTATTAAGAAAAAAAAATTTTCTTTTTTTAAAATTTTGACTTTGAGGCTTGATCTCTCAAAAAAATTTCATTAAGTGAACTCAAATTAAAATTTTTATTAAAGAACAAAGCAATAGCTTTCAAAAACACTAAAGTATGAGAAAGTAAGTGGCTTAGATGATTTTTAATAGTTTTTTTTTTTAAATTGAGTAAATTTCATATAAAATTGCCCCTCGCGCCTACACGGAGGGATATAGACCCCCCCCTCCCATACAGTTTTTTTTTGTCTTGACCAAACCTATCTATCCTAAGCCTTTGGAAAACCGTATCTTAAACACTCTATATGAATAAAAGAAAATTCTAAAAGTTAAAAATTAATTTTAAAAATAATTAAAAAATCGAGAGCGGTGAAATTTTTTTTTAACTTTTTTCTATACGCCATTCAAAACATATTTCCGATAATTTCATGAAAATCCATGGACTGGCCCTGCATTCCTAGGTAAAAAGCTTACGGCCCTCCACTAATAGTGGAATTTATTTTTTTTTTTTTGGTTTTTTGTTAATGATTGTGATTGTAAATATTTAGAATTTGAACAAATTTAGTTTTCGTTGTAATTTGTATTTAATATATGGATATGTTGACCTAATTTTATAAAAATGACTTAATTGTATGGTAAATAAATAAATAGGGTGGCGCAACAGAGCGAGGAGCCCCTGGGCCTAGCGCATTTCTCACAACCATCCCTTGTGAGGGAATGGAGGGGACCTACAATTTTCTGCCGGTTCCGAACGGCTAATCGAGAAAGCGCTTTTCATGGCAATGAATACTAACGGAGGACTTGCCAATTCCTCGCGATATGTATGGCAATAAGTGTATATATTATTGTGTATAAGTAACTGCAATAATAGGCCTTTTAATTTTTTGCCAAAAATGTTTGGGTTATTTAATCAAATTTTTCTTTCAATATTTTATGTGATTTTATTGTTTTTTCGTAATAATTAATGTGTGCAATCTTGGACCACCAAATATACAATGAAGAGCGAATACTAAAACCTTGTACTCAGCTCTCAGCCTCAAGATTTTGATATTGTTCTTAGCACACAATCGCAAGTTCGTGCGACCCAGTCGTGCTCATTTTCAATCAAAGTCTAACCTCTGACGTAGCACGTAGCTATGGTTATTTTTCAAACCTTGACTCACTGATACCGACTCGCAGCAGAAAACGACGCGGATTTGCATCTTTCTTATAACAAAACAATTCATTTTAATTGAAAAAATTTTTTTGTAAAATGTTCATGGGTACTAGGTACCTACAACTAGCTTGCTACTATTAATAGGTAGTGGAATGGAGCTGCGAACACTGTTAATGTAGTGTGCCCAGTCTTTATAACTCCGCACTAGCATCGCACACATACAATAGTTGCTCGTTGGGGATAAAATAAAAATACTAAACTAAACAACGAGAAATTTCTTATTTTTGTTTTATCCTCGTTCCACCTTCCACAAGCCACAACTTGAATTTAGTCTTTGCCTTATTTCTCGTTCCGCTATATCTAGAGACATATGTATACATACACTGCCTCTGTGTTTGGGTTCTTTGTATTACTATTTGTAGTTTTGTACTTACGCTTAGGCAGCCACAAATGGGGAATGGTGTAACATCGCTGTAGTTTTTTATGCAAAATATTTCAATTACTGTGTTTACCTAACTAAATTATTTAATTTATAAAAATGATGTCCGAAGCCAATTGCAGAAAGTTAATAAAATTAGTAGAAAACCGACCAGCAATATATAATTATGAACTAAAACAATACAGAAACAGAAACCATGTACAAAAGATGTGGGAACAAATCGCTGCGGAAATGGATCTACCATGTAAGTATAATATTTCTTATTTCTTTTTGAGAAGTGTTCTTTGTTTTTTTTCTCAATATGTGTGTGAATTGAAGCGAGGCCGAGGGTTAGTTGATATTTAAGAGTTTTTGTTTTTGTACCTACCTAAATTTTGGTTGCTTCGAAGCTGCTTTTGAATTTTTCAATACGTTGCGCAACAAATTTAGGCTTTTGTGAAGTGGAATCAAAAATAACATTTTTATTTTCAGCTGAAGAGTGCAAATGGAAATGGGGTAATCTACGAAAGGCATTCACAAGATACATCAGAGATGATATTGCCGCAAGAGGAGGAAAATGTTGGCTTTCAGGCAGTATGGAGTTTATTCGTCAGTACATCGGTCATACTTCATTGAAAGGAAGTCTTTTAGATAGAAAAGACAATCCTAATTTCTCAAGAGCCTCAATATTTCGTATAAATACGGGCTATTTTGCAACGGGAGATGAAGAAAAAGAAGCATGTAAAAGTAGTTTTACCGAAGTTAAACCATCATCACCATCATCATTCCAAATGTTTTCGCCTCGTCCTGCTTTTAATGTTCGTAAACCAATCGAAAAACAACAAGCAGACACCACAAGTGTAGAGCAAACCAAAGATCTACAGGAATGCACTTCCGTAAATCGACCAAAACGAACGGAAAAACAAGAATCTGTTAAGAAGCATCCAATCATGGAATACGTTTATAGCATGCTTTCGGATATTCACCAATTATCTGACAAAAGACAACGCAAATTTAAGCAAGATGTTTTGATAATTTTAAATAGGATTCTGGACCAGGAGATAGAGCCCTCTAGTCGACAAATGCAGTCATTATCAAAAAACGATGAAGTTATTATTTTATAAACTATATATTTAGGTACATACCAAGTTTAACATTTTTTTAGTTGATTTTAAACCTAAAATGTTCCATAGTTTAAAATAACAAGTAATAAATATTTTTATGTTTTATTTTTAATTTTTAATTTTTAATTTTTATATTTTCTTTCGGCTCTATTGGGGTAGAATTTTGTTACATGCCGTTTATTTTTATAAAGCATATTCGACATATTATAAAGGCCTTGATCATTGATGTGGGTCCAAAGTTAGAAGTATTCCAATGTTACCGTCAGTTAAATTTTTTGTCTATTCCGAATGGCTAACTTCGAAAGTAATGAGTACCATGCGAATTATTACGCCACACAAGCACCATTTATTGAATACCCACTAGATAAATAGCTGAACTCTGGACTAATTTTAGATGGTCTTTCTTATGGTGAAAAGAAAATTTTGGAAAAGGTCTAAAAACGGTACCTCCCATTTTCAAAACCGACTTTCTCGTTAATGGCTCACACGATTTTGACAAATCTTTGTGTTTTAGAAGTTGTAGGTTGTTTAAGAAAGATTGCATATCAACATTTGAAAAATTTTAGTATATGAAATTTTTATAAATTTAAAAAAAAAATTGATTATTTGAAATAACTTCAAAACTACATCTTTGATTTTTAAAATTTTTTTTGTCAAAACAACTTCTGCCAAGATCTTAAACTTTGCATAGGTACTTGACTTTTTAAAAACCTTTTTTTAAAAAAACTTTTTTTTAAAAAACCTTTTTTTTTTTAAAGTGAAAATTTTTTTGAAAAAACTGGTCCAACGATTTGATTAAATCCTTAGCGTTTATATGTATTAGCAACTGCAAAAGAATGGCGTTTCTAGATTTTCGCTTGAAACCTTTGGAATATTTAATTTAATTGTTTTCATTATTTTGTGTGATTTAATTAAATTTTCATAATTAATGTGTAGTTGACAACCCTGTGTCACCAAATATATTATGAAGAGCTAATATCAAAACCTTTTACTCAGCCTTAAGATTTTGATACCGTATCTAGATCAGAATCGCAAGTTCGTGCGACCTAGTCGTGCCATTAAATAATTAAATAATTGCATAATATCTCAAGAATATTGTGTAAAAATTTCAAGTCGATCAGAGTAACATTGACGAAGTTATGAGTATTTGAGCGTCATATATATATTGCTCCATGCCGGGTTTTATACCTGGGCGCCAGATACGCGGCGCTATTGTATTTTTCGACCCCGAACAAATTCCTTCAAAAAGGGGCCTGTTCCGATCTTGTTATTTATATTTGAGGCATGGTGTTCTTAAACTTATTTGCAATAAGCGCTGAACGACCAAAATCTTCTGAGTTTTTCAAATCGTTTTTCTGAGACATGTAGATAACATTTAAAGTCCGTGTGCACGATAACTCAAAATCTACTAGACCAATCGCTTTGAAATTTTGCACAGTACTTCTTCACATAATTCACCAGGTATTGTCGAGAGCTTTTTGGTTTTTTTTTTAATATTTACTAATTTTTTAACAACAAATTAGTCGATTTTTTATATCGAAATCGAATTTTTGACTTCCAAGTACTACGAAAAATCGAAAAAAACCCTACCGACATTACCTGGAGAAACATCACGTTTAACGAATGCATTTTGATTTTTTCGTTTCAGATGATTCTGTTGCGAGTTATGATGCACACCGCAAACAAACTTTTTTTCAATATGCCTTCGGAGTTTAATTTTTACTTGCTCAATTTTGAATGTTTTGCATTGCAAATTTAGGAGATTTTCGATCAGATATTACATTATTTAATGTAAATTTTTCAATAAACGAACACTACCCGTTACGTCAAAAAAATCTTTAAAATATGTCTGTTTTACGGCCGAATTAACCTCCCCCCTTGAGGTGTTGCCGTTGTTCTTTTTTTTCTATTGAATTCGCAGTTAGGGACTGTAGGTAGCCTTCAGAGGGTTTTTGGAATTGGGTTACTGGGTCTCAAAATAAGGGTACCTGTATGATAATTCTTATTCTTCTCGAAAACAAAGTCTACGATTTCGTTTAAATTTCACAAGCAGAACTAATTCTTGGCTGCCTTATGATGAATATGATGAAATATTTTGGAGCCTCCGTAGCCCTGTTATTTTTCAGAACCGATTTTCTCTGACATGGCTTATACGTTATACCATTTTGCCAAAATATTCGGCCCTATCGAGGTAGACGTCGGACCGGAGTTTTCTCCGCGTCGTATCCTTTTTCGAAGATTCAATTTCGCATCGAAATAGTTATCTGTAAACTGCGTATCAACATTTGAAGAATTTGAATTTTTAAAATTTTCAAAAAAAGGTATTTTTTTTTTAATATTTGAAAATTGTTATCTTTAATTTTTAAAATAGTTTTAGTCGATTACATTTTCTAGCATTAAAACCCAATACACATATTTAAATAAATAAACAGGGTATCGCAATATAGTGGGGAGGTCCTGCGCCTAGCACATTTCTCACAACAATAACTTGTGAGGAATGGGGGGGCTTACAACTTTTTGCCGATTCGGTACGGTTTATCGAGAAAACGCTTTTCATCGCAATACAATTACTATCGTAGGGCTTGCCAATTCTGATCGAAAGGTGATACCGGTAGAAAAACATTTTTTGTTTTCCACTGAACCTTCCACGTAGGCAGACATGCTAACCATTACACCACGGCCACCATCTTAAAACTTGCGCACTGCATTTAAGATAATATTTTTAAAACTTGTTTTTAAAAACATTGGCCTTCAAAACAGTTTATATAATGTTTTTTTAATTATATAATCTTGTGATTTTATTCAATTTGCTTAACAAATGTGCATTTGGCAACCCTATATCACAAAATATATTAGGTTCGTTCGTTGAACTTCACCCAGGGTTGACCCATATTTCTTTGACAAAACTGTTCATTGTCTAAGCTCGCGCCAGCAAAAACCTAGGGCGAGTTGAGGGCAAACCCAGGGCTCAAAAAACAATCAGGTTGACATTCAGGACGAGTTCAGGTTTCTCAAAAACGCTTGGCGGCAACTCCAGGGCTTCAACGAACGAAACGATTATGAAGAACGAATACCTAAACATTCTTGATTGATACATATATTCAGAAGCTTCAAAATATAAGAAACTTAAAAATGTTATTTAGATAAACATGTTAGGTACTTACATTTCCCCTTTTGTCCATTTTTTCTGTTTCAGCGAATTTTTCTAAAATTTGTTTTAGACACACTTAAGTAGGTAGGTACTTTCATTGCAGTCGATTTCATTTTTATTTTGGTTTAAAACTATCCCGTTTTCTGAAAATAAATTCAATTGTGCGTGCCTTCCTTCATTCCAATTTGCTGCACCTCCTCGTGAAAATCAGAGAAAACCAGATACCTACCGAAATTGGAAAAGAAATTTTTTTTTCTGCACTGCACAGAGAAGATATTACAAGAGGGTAAGTCTCACACACACAACGGCATCTGTCCTCAAATTGAAGTCCGAAAATAAACTGGTGTTAGTATATTCACTGACACAACTTTATATTCAACTGAATACGTGTATCGCAGATAGATCCCGTGTTCTGTTACAAAAGCAACAATGTGAACAAATGGAAGTTACGCCTTGCGGGGCAAGAGAAGTGACATCTTTCCCTCGAGTTCTTTTTTCTTTATGCTGTACTGATAACGTTAATCCATGATCATTTTCAACATTTATACGAAATGTGAAAAAATAAATATGTAGGTGTAGGTACCTATCTATGTACCAACTTAAGTAAAAAAAAGTAAAACTGTAAAAATGTATTACATACACATGTTTATTTAATATTTTTAAAGAATTTTTGGAATGTTTTATAAAAACAAATTATGAATATTTACAACTACCTAGGTACTAACTAGAAACTTATCTCTTATTTTTGTTTATTTTTTTCGTTGACTTGCTAACTCCATCTCTTGGTCTAGCAAGTGATTCAAACTTATCAAAACCTCTTGTTTGAATTTGCGTTTCCTTTTTTCTGACAATTCGTGAATATCATGAAGAATGCTATCAACGAATGTAATAATCGGATGCTTCTTTTCTGATTCTAATTCTAAGTCTTGATTTTCGTTATGTTGTTCCAATGGACTGCATGGCTCTAGTTCCATATGTTTGCTTTTTTCCATAGTTGTGGTATCTGCTTGCCGTTCTTCAATTATTTCATGAGAAGGCCATATCATTTCATGGAATGATGGAGTTAAAAATGTAATTGAGTTACTTCTGCTTGTTTCTTCGTCGTTTATGTTTAAATTGGTTGTATTTGAGTCAGAAATTGGAGCTGGGTAATCAGCTTCTCCAAAATAAGTTGTACATGTACGTTTACGAATGCCAATGAATTCCCGAACGAATCCCATACAATCCGAAAGAAAGGATGACCCTCCCCTTGCTGCAGCACCATTTGTGATATATTTCGTGTATGCCTTACGCAAATTACCCCATTTCCATTTGCATATGTGACCTGAAAACGAAATTTATATTTTTAAACGGGATTTGATTTTTTCATTTCTAACACAAAATCAAACTACTAAAAAAACATGTAGGTACCCACATACATATTTATGTGGGTAGGCGTTATTTAACTTTTCTTAAAATCTCCAACTACATGCCACTTTCAGTACGATATTCCGCTTGGTAGTTAGCTACGATAGTATTAACTACATATTAACATACTCAAACACCAAGCACCAACTCTGTTTTGTTTTCCTACATATACACACATAAACACCGCTTTTAAAGAATTGTATTCATGCTTACTTGGTATATCCATTTCCGTAGCAATTTCTTCCCATAAAAAATGTATAAGCGATCTGTTTTTGTTTTCCATCAATCTAGGGTTATAAATTGCAGGTCGGGCTTCTACTAGTTTAATTAATTTTCTGCATTTAGATTCAGACAACATTTTAAAAAAGTTTCGAGTTTACAAGTTTCACACACTGATTTAAATATCGTGGCAAATATGGCGTCACAAACGTTCTCAACCACAGCCAAAGCACAAAATATAAAATAATCTGATTCTGAATGTAGTAGGAGCTCTCAATCTCAATTCAGTGAATACATTACGTTCAGGGTTCAGTAAAGGTGACAAGGCAGCTAGCACTAGCACAAAGCACAACCACTTAACAGCCAAGCTACACACAAAATGAGAGTAGTAAGAACGATGGAAACAACTTGGAGAATGGATAGAGAAAGAGATAGAGATATCAAAACTCAAAAGTATACATACAGAAATTTTGATGGAGAAATAAAAGGGGAACGCACATTTCCTCTTCACTGTTTTGTATTTCGTTTTTTAGTCACCGCTCACCGCACGACACCAAATTGACTGAGCAGTGTTCCCACAACGTATTATTTGCATCAGCAAAGCACTTCGTGTAATGAAACACGACTACCAAATTGATGAAAGTAGTAAACTTTTTTTTTTTTGCACGCAGTTGTGAACACCAGTTCCTAGGCTCAGTGGGTTGTTCAAAAATTCACAACTTTTGATTGATACTTTGTGCAGTGCATATAGATAATGTGGAATGTGGATGTGGATTAACTTCTGAAAATTTGTGTTCCAAAAGCTGATCTAAGACTATTATGTGAGTAGTATGTTTTTACTTGCGTAAGAACTTCTTGGGATAACACTAAAATATGACACTACGATGATAGATAGTACGAAAAAAGCTAGGTCCTGCAGTTCTGTCTGCCTGTATGACTGTTTGTCTGTCTGTTTGCATATTCGATTTTCTCCAAAATTTGCAGTTAGAATCCGTGGGGAATATTTCGTTTTTTTAATTGGCTTTGTCGGTCTTGAAAGAGCGGTACCTGCCATACAACCTACATATATGATAATGCCTATTTTTCTCGAAAGCGATGCTTACGATTTCGATAAAATATTGTGCGAGGAACTATTTCTTTGTTGTCTTTTCTTTATGTAAAAAATTTTTTTTTGGAAAGAAATCTAAAAGCGGTACCTTCAACAGCATCGTTTTTCTTAAAACCGAGATTCTCATTAATGACTAACACGATTTTGACGCAGTTTATGTTTCACAAGTCCTAGATTCTTTACGAAAGATTGAATTCCAACATTCGGAAAATTTAAATTTTTGAAATGTTGAACAGTTTAATAAAAAAAATTGATTTTCTTACGATAATCTAAGACAGTGTCTTTGATTTTTTAAAATCTTTTTTTTGTCAAAATGACGTCTAGCACGGTCTTAAAACTTGCATACTTGATTTTTGAAAACTTCAAAAAAAGTGAAAAACCCCTATTTAGTAATTTTACAATTAAATTGTCTTAAAAGTAATCTACATAAAATTCTTAATTAATGTTTAGTTGGCAACCCTCTACCACCAAATATAATATTATGACTGAATACTTAAATCCTGTACTTCGCCTTAAGACTTTGATATTGTATTTAGCACAAAATCGCAAGTCCGTGGAACCCGTTGGTGCACGTTTTTTCTTCTACGCATGGTCGGTCGGATTTGTCTTGTGTTGTTATGCATTCTAGAAATTCATGAGCAAAATCATAAAATCAAACCAAAATGTGAATTCAAATGAATGTATCTGTTTATGATTATGATTTTTTTTTTTGCATCTTTAGTCGCTGACTAATCACGGGTTTTTTGTGTTTAATTGAAACCATTCTCAAACTTTACGATCACTAGTATCAAATTAAACCAAAATGTCTCGTTTTTATCTTGACAAAAAAAATCGTGCGACTGTTAATAATTTTTGAAATCGGTTCAGTAGTTTTTGAGTTTCCGTTCCCGTTTCTATGGAATAAAGGGATGAAATAAAGTCTAAGGACAATATAACTTTCTATTGTTGAAAGAAAATTGAAAATCTTCGACATTTGTATCAGAAAATTATTCCTTGAAATGAAAATGTTTGTAACAAATTCTCGAAATATTAAATAAAACACTCTATTTGTTTATTATTAGAAACCGATCGAGTCGTTTTTATGTTCCCGTTCCCATGGGAACATGGAGGTGAAAAAAGTTGTAACCATATTTTCAGAACTACCAAATATATGTACGTACAAAATTTCATCAAAATCGGTCAAGTCGTTTCGGAAGAACTAACAATGTGACACTAAAATTTTTTATATTTAAAAAAAAATTGAACTAAAGTGTTAAGAAAATCTCAACTATAAGACTCATTAAAGAAATCAATTCGAATGAGCGTATCTTTGTGCATATTGTTCTAGTTTTGAAAGCATCTTCTGTCAGTTCTTGATTTGTTAATGCACATGCTCTTTCTGTGGTGTAGTATTCTTCTTCTTTTTTTAAATAAACTCACGAATACAGATATAAAACCAAAACTAAGTGTAAACAAATCAATCACGAACCCAAACATCAAAACAAACTGAAGAATAGCCAATCAATTCACCAAGCTGGTGAAGTAAGTTTCTCGGATCGGAACAATATTGGTGTGCAATCTAGTTGATAATTATATGCTTTCCCTTTGATTATAAACAATCACTTCACCAGGTTTATGTCAAGCTGGCTTATTTTTTTTTTTTGAAAAACAATTTTTTTGTATTTTTATCTACTAAAGGGTTTTCCAATAAGAGTGATATGATTTCTTTTTTGAAAAAAACACACTTTTTGTTAAGGAAATTCAAATATTTTTTACTTAATGTGCAGTTCAATCAAATGGCCACCACGTTTTCTTCTGCAGCATCAAATTCGATGAACCCAATTTTCGAGCACTTTTTCCACTAAATCAAGTCGTATGTCATGAATGGCACGTTCAATATTGACTTGTAAAGCTTAAAGAGAATCTGGTTTATTTTGAAAGACCAATGACTTCAAATAACCCTACAAGAAATAGTCTAATGGTGTTAAATCACGACTTTTTGGAGGCCATTTAATATCACCATTTCTTGAAATAATCGAATCTCTAAATTTTTCTCGCAATAATTTAATTGTTGCATTTGCTGTGTGACTCGTAGCCCCGTCTTGTTGAAACCAAATGTTGTCAAGATCAATTTCTTCCAATTTCGCCAGTAAAAAGGTGGTTATCATCGATCTATATCGCTCTCCATTGACAGTAATGGTGTTACCAGCTTCATTTTGAAAGAAGTATGGACCGATGATTCCACCAGCCCAAGAACCACACCAAACTGTCAATTCAGGTGAATGTAATGGTTTTTCATGAATATTTTGTGGATTTTCATCGCCAGTTTTGCAGTAGTCAAACAAAAGTAAGCCTCTTCGGAAAAGATGATTTTCATAAAAAAATCGTTATCGATTTCAAGTCAAAATCAGAAAGTTCACGACGTTTACGGTGGTCCAATGGTAAAAAGTAAACACTTCTGAATGCAATAAAAAATAAATGAGAGATCATGACATACTACAAATGGCCGAAACGCCACTGCAAAATCATATCATACCTATTGGAAAACCCTTTACTATTTGCTCCACAGAAAAAAAAAACAATAATCTATAATATAATAATATAATATAAATAATGAATAATTTTTTGCTCTTCCCGTCTAATTAAAAAAATTCAGGGTTTTTTTTAAAAGAGGTTAGGAGACCGAATATTTTCACCATATTTTTTTGCTAACTATTTGCTTTAAAAAAAATCTAAAAAAAATTTTTCGCTTAGATTTTGTTTTTATGTATGACTAGAAAAAATTTAAAAAATTTTTTCTTAACTGACTAAAAAAAATTTCTGGTGAAGTGATTTTCTTATAACTAAACTGGAGGAGCAAAAATCTAATTTTTTGGCAGATAAGTAGCACATACATAAATTACACACAAATTTTGTTCCGATCGAAACTCACTTCACCAGCTTGACAGAGGTTCAATTTAATGCTCTTAATTTTATTTCGAAAAAAATATTAAGGCCGTTCTGTTAGTTTGTTGGAACGCTTTTTCAAATTTCACGATCTGTAATAATATAATAATTTATTACATTAAACTAAAATGTAAACAAATCATAAAAATCTTGTTTTTCTTTTTTAAAGAAAATATTAAATCTGTTTGTGGTTATTAATTTACTGCCTATGTTCGGTCCTTGGCTAATCACGGAATTTATTTTTTTTATTATTATCTTAGCACGATTTTCGTTTTAGGCTAGTTACAGATTTTTTCTTCTTTTACAATAATTTTTTGATTCACCAACAAAATAATATATGATCCTTAATGAAAACGAACAAAAACATCTAATTTTTATTCTAAAAAACAACTGTCACTATGGTATGGTTTTGCACTCATTTCATTTTGTTAGCACATTTATCCTTCTATTTCAAAATTTTATAAATTTAAAACCCAAAATGCACTCAAATTGATTCAAATGACGCATGATTGTTTTTGATTTTTTATTGCTCATCTTTTGTCACCTACACATATTCTTTCGTGTTTGATGAAAAGCTTTTCCAAAACTTACGAACATAAACATAAAAACCAGCTCAAATATTATCGAAATAATTCAATCCTCTGCTTTTTATTTTGACAAAAAAAAACCTGTGACTGTTTATGATTTCAGTGTTCCGTGTCCGTGTTTTTGTTCGTTGTATTATGATTGCGGAATTTTTTTTCTTCGAATTCGCTTTCGAAAATCAAATGCAAACAGATAAAATGAAACTTAAAATGTAAACAAACCAATTCAAATGAGCGTATTTTACTTTTATTTAAAAAAGACTTTGAGTGTTGCGATTTTTTACTGCGCTTCTTTGCTTTTCATGTTTATGGATTTCGTTTTCTTTTGAAAAGATTGTTGAAAATTGAAGATTACAAAGGCGAAATCATACCGAAATGTAAACAAATCACTTCGAATGAGCGTATCAGTTTGCGTCTAGTTCTAGTTTTTAAAAATATTTGCTGATATTTTCTGATTTTTTAATGCACATACTTGTTGTGTTTTGTTTATGTATTTTGCATCTGTTTATTGCTCATCTTTGGTCACCCACACATATTCTTTCGTGTTTGATGGAAAGCTTTTTCAAAACTTACGAACACAAATAAAAATAAAATCTAACTAAAACATAATCGCCTCTGCTTTTTATTTTGACAAAAAAAAAATTGTAACTGTTTATGATTTCAGTGTTCCGTGCCCGTGCTTGTGTTTGTTGTATTATGATCGCGGATTTTTTTCTGTTCGAATTCGAAGCAAACAGATAAAATGAAACCTAAATTGTAAAAAAACCAATTCAAATGAGCGTATTTTATTTTTATTTAAAAAAGACTTTGGGTGTTCCGAATTTTACTGCGCTTGTTCGCTTTTGATGTTCATGGATTTTGTTTTCTTTCGAAAAGATTGTTAAAAATTGATGATTCCAAAGGCGAAATCATACCGAAATTTAAACAAATCAGTTCAAATGAGAGTATCAGTTTGCTTCTAGTTCTAGTTTTGAAAAACATCTGCTGACAATTTCTGATTTGTTAATGCACATAATTACTTGTTATGTTTTGTTGATATATTTTGCATCTGTTCGAACACTTTTTCAGAAAAAACCCAAATATTTAATTGCCTATTTCGAAGTGTAAGCAATTTAATCCATCTTGTCACTGTTTGGGAATATTTACTTCAGTCTTTAATTTCTGGTTAATCACGGATTTTGTTTTCTTTTTGAACGGTTTTTCAAAATTCATGAACTAAACATCAAATAAAACTAAAATGTAAACAAATTATTTCAAATGTGCGTTCTTGTTCTTGTTTTGAAAAAAAGATTCTTTGACAAATTATGATTATTTGCTAAGCAATTTCGGTCCCCGCTATCATAAGATTTTTTTTTACTTGATGAAAAGTTTTATCAATGAATACGAACACAAAAAACAAAATCAAAACAAAATAAAAGTATAATCAAATCATTTCAAACTGGCATATGAGCATGGACATGATTTTGACAACATCCTGTGGTTTTGATTTTTTAAGTTGAAAGTGTAAAAAAAAGTAAAACAAACGCGCTCATTTATATATTCACAGATTTATTGTTTTTCACAGCTACTCCTACTGTATATTGAACTTAGAATAAATCAGATCATTCTTTTGATCTTTTTCCTGCTCGTCCAGTAATTGGTTCAGATTCATCAAAATTTCTTGTTTTAATAGACGTTGTCTTTTATCAGACAATTTTCTAAAGTCGGGAACAATGCTTCTGAGAAAAGTTAAGTTGGTGTCTTCGGATTCAATTTCGGTTCTGAAGAACCTTCTTTTTTCTTGCTCTTGATCTAAATCCATTCGCAGACGTGATGGCCTTGAAATATTTGCGGTTGATTCATTGTTTTGATCGGTATCATAATAATTTGAATATGGTGATTGAGAGTCAACTATTATGCTCAAGTCTTCGTCTTTTGTTGAATTTTCATTTTTACTAACTGAGGCGAAACCAGAAAATTCGTTAGGATCCTGTGTCTCATCGTCAGAATCATACAAAGAGATTATATCCAAAATGCTGTCGCCATCATTTGTTTCCTCTGATTTTTCGGAAGTCTTTTCTTGTCTTGCATCGACCGTCATGAAATCCCTCATAAACTGCATTCGGTTGGCTAGATACCATGGTTTTCTTTTTTTCGGATTATGTTTCTCCAGTCTGAGATGTCTTGCAAAGGAAATACGCAAATGCATCCACCTCTTCCTGCATGCAAAAGCTGGAAAGTAAAAAAACAATTATTAAATTCTAAAATAATTCTTGTAATAGCACAGTAGCTTTTTGTCATAACAAATGTCAACAGAATATACTTATTGAAGTTTACATCAATAGAGCTTTCATTTAGGTTTTTAAAACAATACATGTAATATAATATCTATTGAGATATATATACAAGAGTCAATTTGAATAACATCCACAATCCTCTAAAATTTTGAATTTTCCTAACGTTTTTTGATACTTCTTAGTAGGCCTCATATGACTACCAATTTATAAAACAAAACATCATTTGTAAAATGTGAGCGAAAACCTATGATCATTGACAATTTTTTAAACTTAATTTTGTTTAAACAATAAATATTCTGAATTATATAAAGTGTAAATTTTTTGTTGTTTTTTAGTAGGCATCGTATAACTCGAAAAATGATAAAAATAAAACATCATTTCGAAAATGTGAGCTCAGCAAAAACTTATCAAGATTTCATTTTAGTCGCTAATTTCTCCCAAAAATAAACTGTTTACTCAACTGAATATGTAACGTGTCTTACTTAAGCTTAGGGTTTTCATTGAAATAGGGAAACAAATAAAGTCCCGCATGAAAATAAATTACTTTTTTCAAGATTTTGCTCAAAATTTTTTAGCATTCTAGATTTTTTCATTCAAAATTAATATTTGTTTTTGTTTAGACTTTTGTCATTTGAGATCACCCCATTACCCTAAATATGCAAAAAAAAAATATGATGACAAATTGTTTTAGTAATCCTTACATAGTATAAAACAAAGTCGATTTCCGCTGTTTGGTGCTAAGATCTTCAACACACAACTTTGATGCATTTTTTTGAATAGACAGAGTGATCTAAGAGAAAAGTTCATATGGCGTGATGGTTACCATGTCGGCCTGGAAACCCAGAGGTTCGTGGGTTGAATCCCAACAGAGACAAAAATGGTTTCCACGGGTATCGCCTTTCGCAAGGATTTGGCAAGTCCTCCGTCAGTAAATCCATTGCCATGAAAAGCGCTTTCTAGGTTCGGAACCGGCAGAAAATTGACAAGGCATGGTTGTGAGAAATGCGCTAGGCCCTGGGGATCCTTGCTCTGCTGCGCCACCATATGTATGTATGCAATCCACATATTCCAATTGGAACGGGAACGGGAACATTCACGGGAACTTAGAAACTGCTTGACCGATTTTAAAATTCTTTCACCGTTAGAATGCTATTTATTTCCATATTCCCACAGGAACAGGAAAGGGAACGGGAACGGCGATATAAACTTAGTGTTTTAATGAAAAAGTTCCAAAACTACTGAACGGATTTGGAACATAAAATGGTCTGTGCCCCTGTTCTGTAACTATCGCCTTGGCGATAAACGGTGGAAAATGGAACGAAATTCTATAAAATTAGTAGGATTTCGTTCCATTTTCCACCGTTTATCGCCTGCTTTTATCGAGGCGATAGTTACAGAACAGGGGCACTGGAACCTAAAAAACGACATATTCTATATTTTCTTTCTATATTCCTATGGAAACGGAAACGGGAACATAGCCGCAAATTTAGAAAATACTTGACAGATTTCAAAAATTCTTTGACCGTAAGAGCTCTTCATTCACCCCTATTACGAATGGCGTTTTTTTTTTTAATTTTACAAAAGTGTGAACAATTACTCGCTTACGCAGACGATATTGACGTTATGTGAAGAAGGAAGCGTGATGTCGTAGGTGCTTGAAACAGAAGCGGCAAAAATGGGTTTGATGGTAAATGAGAGTAGAACGAAGTATGTGTGATCAAAAAACAAGGGCACCGAACATCGACGAAATTGACAGAACGTCACAATAGACAGACATAACTTCGAGGTAGTACAAGACTTCGTCTTCCTGGGATCCGCTCTACACACGCATAACAAAATCTGTGCGGAGATCATACGGAGAATAACTTGCCAACCGTTGCTTAAGAAGGCAATTAAGGAACAAAACCTTCTCTAGATAAAGCAAGGTAACCCTTTATAAAACCTTATGTCAGTCCTGCTTTGCGGCGCGGAGGCGTGGACATTATCGAAAGTGGATGAAGAAACCCTTGGTCATTTCGAAAAAAATGTACTCCGAATGATCTTTGGCCCCGTATGAAAACAATGCATGGAGATCGCGATATGGGCATAGCTAGAAGAATACGCTTCGCGTGGTTACGATGGTCAGGCCATGTAGAGCGAACGGACATCAAAGCTCCGGCTCGACGGGTTTAAGACCTCGTCTTAGGTGGTGGGCGCAATCAAGTGGAAGAAAACCTCAAACGACTTAGAGTGCATAACTGGAGAGAGCTCGCGAAGAAATTATTGGCAATCTTGATTTGATGTTGATTGAGTCTCAGGTTCATCCCGAAGTATGAAACCCACCTAAGTAAGTATAGACACACTCATCTTTTGTTCTGTGAAGTCTTCTTCCGCTTTTTTTGCACAAAAATTGAATATAATAAAATATGAAAAAAAATTCTTGTCTGATTGTATTTTAATAATATATTTTTTAGATTTAAAACTTTTTATGTTCATTGTTCATATTTATGATGTACATATGCCGTTGAAAAAAATGGGCACCACCGCGTCGCGGAACTTGCGATTGTGAGCTAAATACGATATCGAAATTTAAAGGCTGAGTAAAAAAATTCAGTATTCACTCTTAATAATATATTTGGTGGTACAGGGTTGCCAACTCCACACATTAATTAAAAAAATCACATTCAATATTGAAAAAAATTAAATTAAATATTCTAAAGGTTTCAAGCGAAAATCTAAAAACGCCATTCTTTTGCAGTTACTAAAACATATAAATGCTGAAAATTTTTCGTTGGGCCAGTTTAAAAAAGCGTTTTTTTATTTTTCACTTTTTTTAAAACAAGTTTTTTAAAAGTTAAGTATGCAAAACTTAAGATCTTGTCAGAAGTTGTTTTCACAAGAAATTTGAAAAAAATCAAAGATATTATTTTGAAGCTATCTCAAAAAATCAAAAATTAAAAAAAAAGTTGTACATATAAATTTCTTTCTTAAACAACTCAGGACTTCTAAAATACAAAATTTCGTTAACATGGCTTACATATAAACGAAAAAGTCGTTTTTTAAAAAAAACCGTGTACTATGGGAGGTACCGTTTTAAAACTTAAAAAAAAAAAAAAAATTAACTCATAAGAAAGACAAACCTAACTAAACACAAAAAATTTAATCGAAATTGGAGCTGCTTTCTTCGTATTCTCTGTCTTCGTAATGTAATGTTTGAACTTTTTTCTGCACGATTATAGTACCTGCAAGTAAAAATTCTTGAACAAAGCCGAAGTATGTTTTAAAAAGATTGCGCAAGAATGTCTGAGATTTTAATCTTTTGAATACTATAACTTTTGAATAATAACATAAACTCTATTTTTTTGTTAAAACATATCTTGAAAAGATCTTTAAACTTATAGGGCCCATACACTACGCATGCAAGTTAGTTTCTTTGTACGTGTTTTAGTTAAAAAAATATATTTATTTCATTTAATTCTCTTAGGTGTGTTACAATTAATTCACTTTGGTGTGTTACAATTAATTCACTTTGGTGTGTTACAACTAATTCACTTTAGTGTGTTATAATTAACGAGAGGTTCTTTCCTCAGTTGAGCCGGATGGAAGACTGATTTTAAAATACAATTTTTATTTTCAGATGAGCTAGGGAAGCAACGCCTACGCGATATTGGTATTGCATTAATCATCATTCTTTAATGCTTAACGGATGTGGTATCTGGTTGCGTTTGCAACGAAAAAAGAATAAAAGTGTCCACGAAGTATTTATTCTTTTGTTCGCATAATGCTGAAATGCATTTTGCGTTGGAAATAGGTTGTTGCTTTTGCAACAAAGTATCTTGGAGATACAAAGAAAAAGGAACTTGTGTATTTGTTCCCTTGGGATTGATTACTGATTTGAATGTGCAGTGGGTGGTATAACTTGCATGCATGCGCAATCAGAAGATTGCGCAATATTGCTTTCGCCCTACACTACTCATGCAAACTGCGCAATCTTCATTCGTGTTTTTATAGCCGTGCAGACAAGTTGTAAAGATTTCAAGCCAAAACACCGCTGCTGCTCTTCTCTTCATTCGAATTTTATCACTTGACAGAGCAATTTTGCCCACACACCACACATGCATGCATGCGCAAACAAGAAAATATCAGAAAATTCTGATTTTGCTCATGCCGCATGCACAACCACTCAGTCAACACCATAAACCTTCGATCGGCATACGCAATCACTTGATTACGCATGCATGCATATGCATATGTAGTGTATGGGCCCTATTACATACTTGAAATATAAAAAACCCGCCTTTCAAAAAACTATTTCGACGATTTCGATTCCATTTTCAGCTTTTGTATCACAGCAATTTCAAAACCTTTGGAATATGTCTGTTGATTTTTTTTTAAATATTTTATGCGATTTAATTTAATTTTCATTAATAACGTGCAGTTGGCAATCCTGTATAAACTCGGAAATGATTCTTAGAAATACAAAAAACCTTGTGTTAAGCTTTAGCACACAATCGCAAGAAAGTCCAAAATTGTTTTTCAAATTTGCTGCCATAGACGTATACATACATCCGTACATCCGCGGGTGGTGCATTTTTTTTTCTTTTTAAATAACTTCAGTGGTGGGCCGTTAGACATAAAAAAGGCAAAACCTAGGAATCCAAGGAGAGTCTTTTCGGAAATGTGTTTTGAATGGCGTATAGAAAAAAGTTAAAAAAAATTGTCACCGCTCTCAATTTTTTAAATATTTTTAAAATTAATTATTAACTTTTAGAATTATCTTTTATTTATGTAGGGTGTTTTATATACGGTTTTCCAAAGGCTCAGGATGGATAGGTTTGGTCAAGACAAAAACAAAATTGTATATGAGGGGGGGGGGGGGGGGGGTCTATATCCCTCCGCGTAGGTACAAGGAGGGAGCGGGTAGAAATGCTGTATTTTAAAATACTGTATGGTCAAATTACTGTATTATACTGTATTTTTTTTTTTTTTTATAATTAACGCGCACATCAAGGGGTTATGACTACCCTTATAATGTTATTAAACACAGTGCGAGTATTTAGGAAAATAGGAGAGGATTTGAAAGGAGACATCGATGCACGTTGCTTTTGAACCTTTGTGAATCGTAATGCAGGGGAAAAACAGGGCCAGGTAGAGCATTCCACATTCGGGTGGTGCGACTAAAATATGAATCTCTATACTTGACTGTACGCCCGAAGTTGGGCTCAAGGTAAAACTGATGAGCATTCCTAGCGAGGCGGGTGTTGCGGCTAAATTGTTTCAGGGGAGGAATGCAACTGGCTATTTCACTAGAGCACTGTTTATAGAAAAAGCGATAAAAGAGAGTGAGACAGGTAACGTTTCGTCGATGTTCAAGAGAATCAATCGATTCTACGATTGAACTATCACCTATCAATTTTAACGCTCTATTTTGCACCCTATCAAGCAGATGCAAAGATGTTTGAGCGGCACCTGACCAGATATGGGAGTTATACTCCAGTTTAGGGCGGATGAAGGCCTTATAAATTATAGCCAGATCAGAAGGGGTGAAGAATTTCCTGCATCGTCTCAAGAAACCTAAGCATTTAGCAGCGTTTTTGGCGACTTCAAATATGTGGTCGTTCCAACGAAGATCATCGTTTACACACATGCCAAGTACTGACAGCTTTTCGGTTTCTTCGATGCAGGTACCATTCATGGATAATGGCAATGGGGGAATGTTAAGCTTCAACGACAAGAGACAGCATTGAGTTTTCGAAGCATTGAATTCTACTCGGTTCATAAGACCCCATGCAACAATGCTGTCAAGGTCAGAATTCAATGAGCTTATCATACGCAACCGTTCCAGTTCCACATCCGAAGAGCAGGGACGTGAATTTGGAAACGAATATGAAAAGCTGAGGGTCGAGTCGTCAGCAAAACAGTTAAGCGGATTAGAAGTTTCAGACAAGAGATCATTAATGAAAATGAGGAAGAGAGTCGGAGACAAAACGGAGTCCTGGGGCACACCAGCATTTATTAAGTGGGTATCAGACTTGAAGCCATCCAACACAACTTGTATTGAACGGTCGGAAAGGTAATTTCTAATCCAACGAAGAAGAGACTCATCGATACCAAAAGCACGCATTTTCGATAAAAGAGCCTGATGCCAAACTCTATCAAATGCTTTAGAAATATCAAGCGCAATAATCTTACTTTCTCCAAAACAATGTAAAGATTGGTTCCACTTTTCGGTGAGATAAGCCATCAAATCACCAGTGGACCGTTTGCTACGAAAGCCGTACTGACGGTCATTAAGAAGCTTTCGTTCTTCATAAGTTGACGGTTTATCAACGTTTCCATGACCTTGGAAAGAAGGGACGTTAGTGCAATTGGACGGTAATTGGAAGGGGAGGAAGATTCGCCTTTTTTAGGGACCGGCTGGACAAATGCAGTTTTCCATCTGCTCGGAAAAATCCCAGCAGAATAGGAAAGATGGAAAAGTTTACGCAGTGGTTTTGCCAGCGTAGAAGAACACCTCTTCAGAATAACGGCGGGGATACCATCTGGACCAGCGGATTTATGTATGTTGAGATCTTTGAGGACTCTCGCAACCGAGCGAGTTCGAAAAAATATCTGTTTCATCAAAGAATTTGCAGACTCGAGCTCAGGTGGAGCCAATATGCTATAAGGAAGTGTCGAGTTGGCAGCAAATTGAGCTGCCAGCAAATTGGCTTTGTCGATGGAGCTGACATACGGAGAGTCATTGAAGACGAGCGTTGGGACCGATGACGTGGTCGAGTTCTTAACGTTCTTAACAAAAGACCAAAAGTTTTTGCCTCCTTTTGGACACAACAGTATTTTTTGCCTTACTTTTTGGTCATGCAAGAACTTGGCCTTTTGTATATGAGCATTACAGAATACAGATATTTCTGGCCCGTTTGAACAAATTTCGATTTTCTACTGTAGGGGTGCCTTTAAATTTTCGAAAACTACTTTCTCTATCCCTAATCGCCTATTTGCAGCTTGAATCAAACCACGAATTCTCTTTGGGGATGATACTTTTTGTTCTGTGAGGAACAAAATTTCTCATGCCGTTGAGAATTACGTTAGATATCATATCAGCTGATGCGTCAACGTTTCCGTCGAGAAAACACAATGACCAATTAAAATTTCGAAAGAAATTATTCAGGCCGTCCCAATTGGCTTTCTCGTATTGCCACACAGTTCTTTTAGGGACTTTATCTTTTTTTACCGTGACGGAAAGTGAAAAATCTACCGATATGACACAATGGTCCGATGTGCCTAAAGGAGATGATACTACAACCCTGTATTTTTCGGGGTGAGAAGTGAGAAATAAGTCAAGAGTGTTGGCCGCATGGCCTTCAATATCAGGAACCCGAGTGGGCTCATCAACAAGTTGAGTTAATTCGTTAAACTCAGCGAAGATCTCAACACATTTTCCTTCGGGTGTTGTCTGGCCAGAATGTCGAAGCCAACCAGAATTGTGTACATTGAAATCGCCCGCAATTGCGATTTCGGTGTGAGGATAAAGGGAAACAATTCTTATTATGGAGTCAGATAGCGCATCAAACTCGTTGGAGGTTGAATTGCTATCTAAATTGGGGCTTCTATAAATAAAACAATAGTGAATGATATGCTTACGGACGGTGAATTTTAACCACATGAAATTAAAGTTCGTATTAGAACAAAGGCCGTATTGTGGTAGAAGCTGGTAAGCAATATCATTTCGAACATAAACCGCGAGGCCATGGGAAGAAAAGAATAAAGGCACTAAGCTATAACCAGGCAGGTTGAACTCTGGGGGATCAGAATCAACACCAACCTGTGTTTCACTCAGTGCCAAAACAGCTGGCCTGTATTTTGCAGTGTGAGCGTACACAGCAAAGAAATTCGATCTTAGCCCCCTAATGTTGCTAAAATCGACCCGAAATCTACCCGACATTATAACTCACAAAAATACACAAAACAAAATATCAAACGTAGACGCTTACTAAGTCTAATCAACAAGTGTATATCCTATTAGAAAACAAAATCAAATTACTAGCGGTGTTATGCCCAGCTAGCAACTTGATTTTAGTTCACCAACGGGGTCAACACCGTTGATTGACTATTCGCCTAACAAACCCACAGCCTCATTGACTGCACACACTGCCTAGATAAGATAAGAGATTATCAAATCGAAGAAATGTGTGCAGTCACTGGGACTGCGAGAGTGATGTGTGGGAGGAGACGATGTACTAGGTAACGCACTTTGTGTTAGGGCTATTGTTTTTGTTAATGTGTGGCTTTTTTTTCCTTTATTTTTTTTCACTGTCACAGCACTGAGTAGATTTGCACAAGAATTTTTTTTTCTCGCGGCGCGGCTGGAGGAATTTTAGTTTTATTATTGATTTGTTTTGGGTTGGAGAATTTTAATTATAATTTTTTTTTTTTTGCTTTTTTTTCGGTTTTTTGCTTTTGAGTAAAAATTAATAAAAGCATTGAATATGGAAAAAAAATGGCCCTTAATGGGGCAAAATTATGTAAAAAAAATTAATTAAGAAAAAATATTTTCTTTTTTCAAAATTTTGATCTCTCAAAAATTTTCTTATAGTGAACTCAAATTAAAAATTTTATTAAAGACCAAAGCAATAACTTTCAAAAACACTAAAGTATGAGACAGTAAGTGGCTTAGTTGATTTTTAATAATTTTTTAAAAAAATTTGTAAATTTCATGTAAAATTGCCCCTTGCACCTACACGGAGGGATATATAAGTTATTTTAGTGAGCAATTCTTGAGGAATGAAGCCTCAAAATCAAAATTTAAAACAAAAAAGTTTATCACGTTCGATTTTCAGCGCTTAAGCAAAATACTTAAATGTGCTGGTATAAAAGCAAAACGTCACTAAGCGTAAACACTAGGGTATGTAATTTTTGGGCAACTTTTTTATTTATAAAAAAAATAACAAACTAAATACTATTTTAAATTCAGGAAGGTATAAATGAAAAATAATTGAGATGTTAGTTTAATTTTCTTTTAACACAAAAATAGTTATTTGTTCTTGAAAATAATTTTTAAGTCATAAAAAAAGTCATCAGTATGAGTTTAATAAAATAAAAGTCATAATTTCATACATTTCCAACTTTGAGTTTGAATATCTTCAGAACGGCTCACTCTATAAAAAAAAAAAAATAAAAGCTTTTTTGTAGAGCGTTCAATTTTTACTAAAATAACTTGTCGGTTTATTTTTACAATGCTCAAATGTCAAGCTACAAAAATAAGAAAAAAAAAAAAAAAATGTCTGTTATTCAAATGGAAAACTGAAAGTTAAGAACAGGCACCACTTAATGTTAATAGGCTTCTTTTTATACCTTCCTGAAAGTATTCAGCCTGTTTTTTTGTTTTAAAAGAAAAGTTGCCCAAAAATGACACACACTAGTAAAACCATTGAATTAGCAAGGAAACAAAAAACAAATCATACTCAGCAAAATGTAGAATGTAGATAGATATTCCCTTATAACAGCAACGTTTTTTTCCCTATATGTTGTCACAAATTGTTTAAATTCTTGAAATGATATGTAGATTTTTTGCCTTTGCCGTCTAAATGCGATTTTGTCTTACTTATCTACATACCTAAAAAAAATAAGGTTCAAGTCCTTTCAGTTCGAACTGATAAAGTGAGCAAACAGTATATTTTGCGAAAGAAATCAAAACAAATTAAACCGCAACACTTAAACGTAATATAGGTATGTACATATGTACCTAAGAACACTTTGTTGCTGTTGCTGCAGATCTAACCTAAACCAGATAGGTATTTTGAAAATTGATTCTGTTTTAAAATGTGTTATTAATCGATTTGCGAAAAGTTACCTACTTTGCCTTAACCAAAGTATCCTAACCAAGTGAGTGACACAATAATTTTTATAAACTCTAATCTACCTAGGTACTTACAATTAGTTTTGAGTTCTTTTGCGACTTCTTCCCAAAGATTTGTAAGATGTCTCTTGTTGTAGTGTTCACTTGAATCCCAATCATAAATATCAGGACGAGATTTCACTAGTTGTATGAATTTTTCTGTGTCACTTATTCTTACAGCCATTGTTTTTGTATTTTTATCGATTTGTGATATTGATATTTCACATTCACGTTTTCACGTTTCTCAAATGTAAACTATAACTAAACTAAATTGACAAATTTTAAAAACACAAGAAACAAAACACAACTAAATATCAGAGCGGTAAAACTTAAAAACAAGAAATGCGAAAACATTTGTTATCTTTTTTTTCTTGTTTTCTCTCCTCTTGTTTGTTTTGTAGTAGTTAGGTATCCGTGTATGTATTTTCGTTTACACTATACTCTACATCTGTATCTATACACTTTGTCTTTTTTCTTTCTGATTTTTGTTTTTGTGCTCATGTGTATTTGGAGGGGTTTTCTTGGTTTGCTCATTTTATCAGTGCTGCCACTTTCTGAGAAATCAGGTACCTCATTATGTTTTAAGAATTGGGCTGGAGAAAATATAATTAAGGGACCATAATTACTTAGGTTTATTATTTTTGTATGCGAGTAATTAAGAATATTTAAACCTGGTTGTACTGTTACAATTATTTTACTCAAGATTTATTGGAACCTGCTACAAATTAGGTAAATGGGTTGCAACAATAGACACCTGTTCTCAGGGCTGCATAAGCGCAACCCATTACATGATTTTATTGTTTGAAAAGTTATTTTAATGAATAAACTTGGGTTTAGAAGAGAGAAGTAGAGAAATAATTAGCTAAACTGCAACCTGGAGCAGACGCTCTGTGCATTTCTATCCTAAATTTTAAAATAAAGCTTTTTTGAATGCATTAAATTGAACAATTTTTTTTCACTCAAATTTGACGGTTTTTCAGGTAGCAACGACGGTACAAGTTCTGCTATGTTAGAGAACTAATGCAAAGTCACTGAAAATGAATTGTGATGAAGATGAACATATTCGGCCCTAGCGTGGTATTTGTTCGGAGAGATTCTCCGATTTCGTACGGTGCAGAGGTATTTTATTCGAGCTATTCTTTCGAACAGTTCGGAATTTTTCTACGACACTATTTTTAACACACCCTACAAACTGCTTTAAGACCTTTATTTGTGAAACTTCTGACATTGTTTTGCCGATTTCGTCCGAAGTTGCGGACAATTCTCCACTCCGAGCGGATACCTCTCTATGGCCAATTATATTTTCGGCTAAAAACTTTATCCCGTTTTCTATTCATTTAAAAGTCCGGTGACTTTTTTTATGAATGAGCAAAATAATGTGGGTAGCATCAAAGGTCGTAATATTTCCAACCGGAGGGATCTTTTCTAACTTTGTCGTTGACCTTAAGATATTAAGAAAGCCCAACATGGTGGCTATATGGCACACGTATTGCCACTAATTTTTTTAAGCGTGCATGTTTTATAAAAAAAAAATGTTTCATCCTTCTCAGGAAGTTTGCCATTTTTAACTGATTCCTTACCTTTGTTATTGCTTTCATGTTCCAAGTACTGAATAAAAAGAAAAAGTGTCACCTTTAAAAAAATGTTTTCATAAAAAAGTCAACTGTTGCATTTCGATATTTATTTAAAAAAAAAATGCTAAACAAAACGCACTTGCGGGGATTCATTTTCTTGATCATCGAGTGTCTTATTTAAAATAAGTAGAATCTCTTGCTTGAACAATCGCAACCCTCTTTCTGATAGTAGATCTATGTCAGGAAGGATGCCTTTGAAAAACGACACAGTTTCGTCCTCGGGTGTTACAATTTTGACTTTCTCAGCAGGTGCCACCGGTGAGTGCAATGCCGGCATTTCTTTTCGTTTGATGGCTGGACTATCGTGTTTGACAGATTGTGTTTCTTTCCGTTTTGAAGTAACCATATTTGAGTCTTTGCTTAACATTTTCATCGTATTCGTAGTCTTGGTGATAGAGTCATCAAACGTTGCCTTTTCTTGCTTACAAATTATAGGGGGTACATGGTTGGAAGCCTTATTCATCTGCTTAGTAGGTTCTTCGTAACATTCTGGACGTACACCATGGGCAACTAATAAGTTATTAGAGTCTTCAGGTTCTATTCTTTCCTGTTTAATTACTGTTTTGTTTTGATGAATCTTGTTTATTTTTCTTTGCTCTTCTTCTTGTTGCCTTAAAAGTAATTCCGATCTTCGTTTTGCTTCCATTTGATTTAAAAGTAAAAAGTTTTGATCCGTACAAGAAATTTCTACGCGACATTTTCTTAAAGCTCTTTTTCTAATAGGTTGTTCTTCAATATCTTCCTCTGCTATAGCTGATAAAATTGAATCGATTGTAGCTAAATCATCATCGTCCTCATCATTTTCTTTATCACAGATCTCAATTTTGGGTTCTAATGTTGGCAATGTAGCGGATGAGTTTTTTTCGACATCAATATTTTTAACCGGGTCAATGACATTTTGAGGAACACTCGAATCGCTTCCGTCAACTTCATGTTCGCGTGGTATTCCTTTCGCTCTTATAAAGTTATGTAAGAAGTTCAGCCTTTTTTCCAAGGGGAATTCTTTTCTTTGTTTCTTTCTTGTTGTAACGCCATATTTGTGTCTCATTTGATATAAATACTGTGCACGCAGCTTTCCCCATTCTCTTCTACACTCGTTAACTGAAAAAAAAGAATAACGTTTTGAATTGTTATTTTCTAATAAAGGTTAAAAAGAAATAAAAATATAGCTGGTTAGCTAGTCGATTGAACTTTCATGGCCATATAATTTGACCCAAGGTATTTTTGTTTTTCTAAAGCAGTGGATTTGTGCTGAAATGGGAGTCTCGAGAAAGAAGTGAAGTTATACCTAGGTGTTCAAGGAAGACTTGAACTTTAAGACACCCAAAGCTTTTCAGAAAATCACTATTTGACTTGGCTGGAAATGGTGAGGGACAAAACTTTGGTGGAAGCTTCCCTTTGGGCCCCATTTTATCTGGCCTCTATTACCTACATCAAATTATGTACTGAGATATTTAACTTCAAAACTTGTAAAGCACTGTTATGCGTTATTTTAAAACCTTGTTAATCTCAAAAAGAAATTTGAATCAGATAAGACATTCTTGAAGGTTTTAAATGTGCTGCAAATCCAGGAAAACGCTTTACAATAAATCAATTCTTACAAATATAAATCAAAAATACAAAGAATAAAACCTTGATGTCTTGAACTTACTCTGCTATAATCTCATTAACCTGTCGTGATAGAGTAATTCTGTGACTGAATTCGAATTTAACACAACCAGGTTTTTCAAAAATGTCTTATCTGATTCGCATTTCTTTTCGAGACTTTTCAAAGGTTTCAAAACAAATGATGTACTCTATTTGAAGCTAAATATCTGAATAATTTAATTAGTGGAGGGCCGTAAGCTTTTTACCTAGGAATCCTGGGCCAGTCCATGGATTTTCATGAAATTTTCGGAAATGTGTTTTGAATGGCGTATAGAAAAAAGTTAAAAAAAAAATTTCACCGCTCTCAATTTTTAAATTATTTTTAAAATTAATTATAAACTTTTAGAATTATATTTCATTTATTTAGGCTGTTTTAGATACGGTTTTCCAAAGGGTAAGAATAGATAGGTTTGGTCAAGACAAAAAAAAAGTTTTATGAGAGGGGGGGTCTATATCCCTCCGTGTAGGCACGAGGGGCAATTTTATATGAAATTTACTCCATTTTTTAAAAAACTATTAAAAATCAATTAAGCCACTTACTTTCTCATACTTTAGTGTTTTTGAATGCTATTGCTTTGTTCTTTAATAAAAATTTTAATTTGAGTTCACAATGAAAAGTTTTGGAGAGATCAAAAGTCAAAATTTTCAAAAAAGAAAATATTTTTTTCTTAATAAATTTTTTTTTTATAATTTTGCCCCACAAAGGGCCATTTTTTCTTTCCATGTTCAATGCTTTTATTAATATTTACTCAGAGCAAAAAACCGAACAAAAAAATTTTTCTTGGTTCAAGAGAAATTAAAAAAAAAACGGAAGGTACTTTTTTCAAGGAAACAAAATGTTGTTAATTTTCCGCTAATTGAACTTTTTTCCTGGAAGTGAAATATGAAATGTGTCTTAAATAGCATAAAAAAAAGTTAAAAAAAAAATTTTGTATGATCTTAAGTTTTTTAAAAAATGGAGTAAATTTCATATAAAATTGCCCCTCGTGCCTACACGGAGGGATATAGACCCCCCTCTTATAAAACTTTTTTTTTGTCGTGACCAAACCTATCTATTCTTACCCTTTGGAAAACCGTATCTAAAACAGCCTAAATAAATGAAATAAAATTCTAAAAGTTTATAATTAATTTTAAAAATAATTTAAAAATTGAGAGCGGTGAAATTTTTTTTTTTTAACTTTTTTCTATACGCCATTCAAAACACATTTCCGAAAATTTCATGAAAATCCATGGACTGGCGCTGAATTCCTAGGTTTTGTCATTTTTATGTCTAACGGTCCTCCACTAAATGTAATGAAGCGATTTTGCAGCCAGATTTGGATTCAGCGCATAACAACTTACTACAAATAAAATAAAATAGATAAATAGGGTGGCGCAAAAGAGCGGAGTGGAGGGGATCTACATTCTACCGGTTTCGAACGGCTAATCGAGAGAACGCTTTTCATGGCAATGAATTTATTATTGGAGGTCTTAACATTCCTCGCGAAAGGCGATACCCGGGGAAAAATATTTTTGCTTCTGTTGGGATTTGAACCACGAACCTCCCGGCTAACAGGCAGACATGCGGCCATCACGCCACGGGAACCAAAATATTGAAAAAGCAATGGTTTATATTTATGTTAAAATTAATTAAAACAAAGGTTTAAAAAACCTTAATTTTTAAGGATCAATATCTTGAAATGTGACGTAACAGAGCAATTATGTATGAGGCCAGATTTCAAGGCAAAAAATACATTCAGAAAAATATAGCTTTCTCTGGGGCATAAGCAAACGCAAATTTCGAAGACCAGTGTAATATTAAATGCAAGACTGTTGCACTTAAAAATTAAGTTTTTTTATATAGAAATTTAATAAAAAGTCCCATAATTTTTCATTAAATTTTTTTAGTGATGAATCTAGATGACTTCTTTTTCAGTCGGTTCGAAACCTTTTAGGTTGACAACTACCTCGGAAGTTAGTGGAAGCAGGTTATTTAAACACTTCGAAAAATTATTATTTTTCTTTCATATTGTAGATAATTATCTTTTATTTTCGATTGTGTAAATTATAATTTACACAATCGAAAATAAAAGGTTACAACTCATAATCGCCGACGAACTGTCATGGACTAGAGAAAAAATCAATGGCTTTGAAAATAAAATATATTCTTCTACTTCGGTAGTCAGCAGTACCAAAATTGTTTATTTCCGAGAATAGTTTCATATTTTAACATTTATTTATAAAATACGGCAAGTTTTGCAATGGTGCAGAAAAAAATTTTGAGATAACAAATAAACATGACATTAAGATGATAGAGAATACCGGTAATCTAATTGGTTCTCTTCACCATTCTATAACGTACGCCGACGACCTCATTACGTACAGAACAGGTTCAAAGATCGAAGTCATCAGAAGCCTCTTGCAAAGTGTCTTCGATAAGATTCAGCAATAATGCGATGACTGGAAGTTGAAAATCGGATTGTGTTTAGAACCCCGTTGGTTCGAGCCTTATGGGATACGAGAAAGAAATGGCGAAAGCTAGCGATCGTTGATCTATACGGCCACCCACTGCCAAGCAAAGTAATAGTCAAGTACCTCGACCTCTGACTAGATCAGTATCTATATTCATATATCATGGGTGCAATGTGTGGTTCAACGTTACAGCGTCTCAAATGGAAAAGATTCGGGTGTTTGAGAGACAGTGTCTGCGTACCTGTCTTGGATTGCACAGAACACCGGAGTCGGAGTAAACAAAATATTATCGTAATGGGGTCCTTTACAAAGGGGCTCAAATAAACAGAATCGACAACTTCATCATAAAACTGACTCGGGGTCACACTGCAAGAGTGATGACCTCGACGAATGGCCTGATTTTTGGGGCTTATTACCCCTCTATTTCCTCTATTTCGACATGGAAGGGCTGACTGGGGCGGAGACGGTGAAGAGCTCCTCCGGTATAGTAGGGCGGTCTCAGATCGCGATCGTCATGACATTATTAAAATATAAAAAAAAAAAAAATAAAAAAAAAAAAGCAAAAAAAAACCAACTGCGGCGCTCTAGTTTTAATTAGTTTTAAGTACTTTTAAGAAAATCAAAACAAAAAATTAACAAGAAAACTAAGTTTTTCAAATTTTTCTTAGCTTGTTAATATATAAGTTATTTTTAGGCCGAAAGGCATTAGCATCAAGATAATAATTAATTTAGAGTATAAGTTAGTTGAGTTTTTATATATACGCTTGTTTTATATATTTTTGATAGCACGTAAGCAGATATAATATAATAATATAAGATAATCAAATAAGAATGAAATCAAAAATGAAAAAAAAAAAAATAATACGAAAAAAGTTGGTCCTGCAATTCTGTCCGTATGTCTATCTCTCCGTATATGGATCTACATCTACAGCCTGAACCGCTAGACCGATTTTCTTCAAAATTAGTTAGGGTCTGTGGGGTTGCCTATAGAGGGGTTTAGAGAATTGGATCTCTAGGTCTTGAAATAACGGTACCTGCCATACCACCAATATGACGTAACTAATTTTTCTCGAAAACGGCTTCAACGATTTCTATTAAATCTTGTGTGAATGATTAGTTTCAGGTTGTTTTTCTTATGATGTGAAAAATATTTTCGGAAAAAGTCAACAGTACCTCCCGTAGTACCGTTTTTTTAAACCTAGGTAGTTTGAGAAAGATTAAATATTAGGTAACATGTAAAAAATTTTAATTTTTGAAGTTTTTACAAATTTTATTAAAGTTTGGATTTTTTCAAATATTTTTAAAACTATGTATCTTTAATTTTCTTTTAAATTTTTTGTCAAAAAAACTTCTGGCAAGATCTTAAATTTTTACACTTTTAAAAAACTCGTTTTTAAAAAAAGTGAAAAATAAAAAAATTTTTTCTTAAATCTGGTCCAACGATTTTGATTGAATTTTCAGCGTCTATATATGTACATTTGTACATAACCAAATGCAAAAACATCGCGTTTTAATTTTTTCGTTAAAAGACTTTGAAATATTTAATCTATTAAATTTTCATAATTAAAGTGTAGTTGGCAGTTCTGTACCACTAGATTTATTATGAAAAGCGAATACCTACTAAAACTTTGTACTCAGCTTAAGGGGGAACGCCACTGTGACAGGCCAAAAAATAGCGAATTTTTTTGCGTGCGTATATTTAAGGATACAATGAAAAATATATAAAATTGATTAAGTTACATGCATTTTGATAAATGTCAAAAAAAAGTTCTTTTTCGTTGTTCCAACCATATCACCTTGATGAATTATCTGAATTTGAAAAATGAAAATTTTTATAGTATCTACATATACACAGCTATCGTTGTGGGTAGCCGTTTTTTAATTTTTAATTTGTTAGCAAAATGGCGGTGTTTTAATTTTTTTTTCTCAATTTTAGCTAGAAAAATAGCTAAAATGATTTTAAAAACAGTAATTATAAAAATTTTTTAAATCTATCTAGAATAAAAAAAAACATTAAAATCGGTTTATTGGTCTTCAAGAAATCGATCGATGGTAGCGGGAAGCGCTACGTGCCTGCCCTAGTTGGGCGCACTACCTGTTCCCACGAAATTGCCTGTAGCTCAGTCGATTTTCGAAATTTTTACATAAATTTTTTTTTTTTACTTATTTTTGAATAGCTGTATGTTTGTATACATTGAGAAAATGTAAAAAAAAAATTGAACTGTTTTTTTTTTTTTTGCTAAGCGATTGGAATTTTTTTTTTTAATTCTCATGCAACTAAAGTTACTTTAACACTGAAATAAACGCTCACCAAAATAAAAAAAAAAAAAAAAACAATACTAAAAGAAACAAAAACGAATTTTCTATCGGCTGATCACCTGAGAAAGGTATCCCAAAAATTCTCGGATACCTTTTTGTTAGAGATGGGTGCGTGCCTCTGCTATATGCTTAACACGTAAAAAACAACCAAAAGGTATCCGGATACAATTATCAAACGTCCCAATAATGACAATTTAATTGACAACGACAACGGTGTGAAACACGAAAGCCTCTAATAAATTAATTTTGTTTTTTGCTTTTCATGATTTCTTATGAGAAATAGGTATGTGCATTTATTTACGGTTCGGCTGACACCTCTTCAATATAAGAGCAAAAGCCCCATATGCACTTCCCTAGCTCCTATCCAAAAATTTTTAACATCGCAATAGGCTGAGCACGCAAACACTACTTTCGATTTTCGAACCACTATAAAGTACGAAACATTTCTTCCAGTCAATTCTCTCAGTGAGTAAGCAGAAGTGGGATCACAGATCATAAATTTTGTTTTCAAAGTCACCGAAGACCGAATACGTATTCTACCAGGGCAAAGATATAGTACGAGTATCTAATGTCTTACCTTCTACTTGCATCTCATGTGCGATTTCATTCCATAGGTGGTCGCTTAGTCCACATTCGCGATAGTTGTATAATGTGTAATCAAAGAGCGCAGGCCGTTGTTTCACCAAGGTGATTAGTTTTTCTGTGTCGATTTCCATTATTTTTAATTTGTTGCAATTTTCAAAAATAAACTTCACTGTTGAATGTTCTACAGAAAACTAAATACAACAATTACTACATATGTACGCTGTTCCTCTCTTCATTCAGATGAGTAAGATAGAAGATAGAACCAGTCATCTGGGGAGAACACTTCCAACTGCAAGAGAAAATACAAACGTAGAAATATTCTTTCTCTATATGTGTGTGATACAATATACAAAATACAAATGCAACTGCTCTGAAAATACACCAATATTTGAATGGGGTGTCGGTGCGTAAATAAATTCACGAAAAACAGTGCCGTCGGATTTTGGTATGGTTTTGGTACAAAAATCATTTTTGATGCTTGGTCTTTTAAGTTTGTGTTTCGTATCGACTTGGAATTTTTTTTTTCGATTTAAAAGAAAATCAAGATAGTTATGGCAGAAGAAGGCATAAAATCAATACTTGTCTAACAGGAAGGGAAGACCCAAGTACAGATGTCTACACTTCCTTGCAGATTATAGGAACAAATACCAAATATGAAAAATTATGGTGGATTTACATGCATCTGCAAGTGCAGATGAAAAAAGGAAAAAGACACAAGATGTAAAATTCATACTTGTCTGATAGAGAGGGAAGACACCTTTAGTTATAGGATGCGGATGAAAAATTAATCTTTCATCTGTAGCCATAATTGTATTCGTTTCTCTTTTTAACTTTTCTACTTAAAGGTACAGGACAGGATGAAGTTTCTCCCATCCCCAAACAAATCCTGTGCTGATGAATTCAATTTGATTAAATTCAGCAATTTTCGTGACATGGAAGGGTATAACTTTTTTTGAAGGGGATGGGTAAGCGCCACCTGTTTGTACTATGAAGTTATTGTGTGGGGCATACCCTAGTCCCTCCAACTTTTCCCCACACCGAAAGAACTCCTGTTAATTTTATAAAATTCAAAAATTGGGGTTACACCTTGAGGGGATGGGGGGAGGATGACCGCCACCTGTTTGCACATGGAGGTTGTGGTTGGGGGCATTCCCTACTAGTGTTCTTAATTTTACCCGGGTAGTACCCATTATAACAATTACCCGGGTACCCGGGTACCTGGGTAGCGCGGGTATTACCCAAGTTGACGGGTACCCGGGTAATGCGGGTAGCTCGTCGGGTACCCGGTTACCCGACAGAATAAGCTATACATGACAGTGTTATGTTATGGGTAGCGGAGAGTGAAAATTCTCTAATGCACTTTGAAATATCTATCGGGTATCGACATCAAATGATTTAAATATTAGCAGGTATGAGTTCTTTAAAAACATCAATCTAGGAAATTAATAAAGGGCGTTTTGATACATGAGCACCGCAGACTCAAATCTTAATTGATATTTTTATTTTTACATTAAGATTCAATTGTTAAATTTTATTTCAGTTTTTCGAGATAATCACAACAACACAACATGCAACTCAAACACTTTAAGCTATTTCACTGTTGCCAATCCTATCATCAGATTCACTTGTTTTTATGTGTTTTTACTCCTCATCCATATTATTTTTACGCTATAAGCGGGTACCCGGTACTTTGGTACCCGGGTAATAACCGGTTCTTCGGTACCCGGGTAATACCCGATATTGCGGGTACCCGGGTGGGTACCCGGGTATGCGGGTATTAAGAGCTCTATTCCCTACCACTCCCCTTATCTCCCACTTTTAGCGTGCTTTATAATCTTTATCCGTCCCGTTTTACTTTTCTGGATTCTGTAGTAGCAGATGAATGTAGGTTAATTCAGAATTATAGCTAACGACCTTGTTCTTCTGCAGTATAACATCTTCATCTGCGCCATAATTTTATTCTTTCATGTGCCAGTGTATCTAGTGAAAATTATTGAAATCACAGAAAAAAATTAATGACAGAAAAATAAGATCAATTTAGTCAAATTGGTAGAAAAAACATTTGATTTTGAAAGGCAAAGCTGTCATAGCTGAATATAGCAAGCGGGAATTTTTGTCTTCCCTGTATATAATCTGAATCTGTAGTTCTGTGGTTCTTTTGGCCACCTATCCATTTTCTCAGCTTAAGACTGTCATCCTAACGAACCAATTCACTTCATACGCAAACTTTTTCTAGGCCTGCACTAAAGTAATTACTGAAATTACGAATGTTTGAAACTTGGCATAGTGGAGACCGAAGACATTTTCTGCTTTTTGGATTGAAAAATATAAGTTTTTCCTTTTCAAGACGGTGAGATAGCTGAGATGCTCTTGCAAAGGTGTTAATATTGAATAAGGGAACTTCTTGATTTGTTATTTAAAGATTATTTTACAATTTACATATATCGTCAGAGGAAATTCAAACCTCACCATTTAAAATGTCAGAAACAACATAGTGGAATATGCATCTCTAATGAAATCATAGCTGTGCCCTGTGCCCGCGGCGTAATGATTAGCATGTCCGCTTGTTACGCGGGAGGTTCGTGGTTCGAATCCCAGTAGAAAAAGAAAAATGTTTCGGAACCGGCAGGAACTTGTAGGTAACCTCGATTACCCAACAAGCCATGGATGTGAGAAATGCGCTATGCCCCGGGGTTCACCGCTCTGTTACGCCACTCTATACATGAATGATGAATGTATGAATGTATGAAAGTAATGAAAACGTAGAGGAAATATTATTTGGTGATCGAAGCTGAGGTATGAATAACATGAAAGCTTTAATGAGTTTAAATATCCGGTGAGACGGAGTTTTTTTTTCAACGACTGGAAATTACGCTCGTCTTGATAAAAGAGACACTCAAATAAATTAATAACTACCGGATCTCATTCAAATAAGCTGTGCCTTAAAGTCTGAGAAGTACTCGAAAAAAGAAAACATTTTGAAAAATCGAATGAAAAATTCGTTTTGCTTAATAAGGAGCCTGCATCGGCAAGTGTAGAAGCCGGGGTAAATGCCAAAATAGTTGTAGGCTACTGTCAGACGTCCGACCATAGCGTAAATAATATAAACATGCTTATTTTGACATTCTATTTCGATAGAAAGTTAGTCAAACACTTGAACGATCTGAATGTTAACATGTAAACTTCCGAATCGTTCGAGTTTCAAAATGCACTTCTTTCGAATTCGACTAACTTTTTGTCGAAATAGAATGTCAAAACTAGCATGAAAGAGTCAACCGTGCACCCATTGGTGGTAGCACCCTACGTTTCTATTGTGGAATTATAGTAAGCGTCTAAATTGCACTAGCGTTTGAATCTTAGTACAATCAAATTTTATTATTCATTCCTTTTTAGTTTACTTTTGACCTAACGGTAGGTAAATAATGTTTACTATAGCAGCTTCAAATAAAGTTTTTTCAAATGGATTTCTAACCAACTCACAATAAAATGGCGACCAAGGGTCCCTCCAGATGGTTCCCGGTCGAATCTAGTTTGGAAGAATGACACTGCTTGCCACAGTTGACCTTCTGTATTCTGTACTAGTATGTGCTTCCAAAGTAGTTGAGTGTAGTTCTACTCAGGTGTTTCCGACACAAGCGTTCATTACGCTATAAGGGAAAATTCCACCAGTCTTAAGTTCCACACCTAATCTCGCCCATATCTGACTCCAATAATAACGAAACTATCAAAAAAAAAATCAGCGATTTTGAAATGAAACTTACGAAGTTGGATAAAAACCGAGAAATTGGCATTTCTACACGTTTTTTTTTGTACGAAAATTCACATTTTTCGTTTTCACACACCAAACATACACATTTGAGTTATTTGGTGCCCTATTCTGTATTCGATCTGAAATTGAGACGGAATTGCATTTTGAGATTCGATTGATTCGAAAGTCAACCTGTGAACTTTCGAAAAAAAACGATGCTATCGTATTGAGTGAGTTATAAAAAAGCACTGTGCTTGGATCCGGGTATTTTTGAATTTGGACCTGATATTTTTATCGCTTACACTTTATGACTTGAAATAATGTGTTGAAACATATTGTAGGTACCTTGACACTCGATTTTTTTTGGAATAAATGGTGGTACACAGAACTAATCCTATTAAAAGCCTTCCTTACTGATAAAAGTAAGCAAAGCAAAACATGAAAAATATACAAATGAGAAAATGAAAAACTTTTTTGGCGTTAAAAATTTTTGTTTTATTTTTTGAATGATAATTCTCATATTTAATCCATTTCTTGTTCGTCTAATGATCCATTTAACTTTAATAAAATATTTTGTTTAAATAAACGCTGACGTCTGTCTGATAGTTTGTTAACATCAGGCAGAATGCTTTTGAAAAACGCCAAGTGGTGATCATCAAAGTCTGGCTCATCTCTGTTTTTACCTTGGCCAAAGTATTCGTCATAATAGTTTTCTGGTTGTTCAGTGTGTTGTGGGTGTTCAATTTTTTTAACCTCGATGAAATTTTTTGGTGGAGATGATGAAACTTCATTGAAACCTTCATTGATTTTTCTATTTGATGTTTCTGGAGATGGAGGTGCTTTAATGGGTAAAGGAAACGACCTAGTAGTCTCATCTTGGATATCGCTTATGCCTTTATCACAGGAACTTGATTGGTCGAGAATACTTCCATCTCTGTTTTTGTGGTTCATGTAGATTCGCAAAAACGCCATGTTTTTCGACAAGTACCAAAATTTCTTTCGGGCACGTCGAAATTTATTTGGATAAGTGCCGTTTTCTATTCTGATTTGTCGAGAGTATGAGGAGCGTAACGACATCCACTTGTTCTTGCAGCATTGGACTGAAAACATAGAAAAGAAATCAAAATAAACTTTGAATATTCAATTTTAAGCAATTCTTTCACATTTCAGAAGCATTTGGGTTAAAAAAGAAATGCTTTAAGTTAAATTAATCTAGTAAGGTAAATTCAAAAATTATTATAAGCTTTCTATAAAAAAAAATCTGCAAATTTGAAAAACGCCTTCTTTTGAGATCGAAAACTTTATGTGATTTCAAATATTTTAATTTTATCTTTAAAATTATTTCCACATTTAATACTTTTCTTAATACCAAGCACAAAAAAAATCAACTTACCTTTAGTTTTCATTGTATCTGCTATTTCGTTCCACAATTTTTCAGCCAACTCCCTATCATTGTATTCTTTGATGGTGTAATCGTAGAGTTCAGGACGTCGTTCAATTAAAGCTATAAGCTTTTGAGTTTGCTTAAAATCGCTTAAATTAACCATCTTTCACGGATATTCCAAGCGTTAGGACTAGAGACTCGACAAATTATTCTTGTCTGATATGACTCTATGACTCATTAAACACGACAAAACAGATTAAACAGAAGTAAGCCAAGCATACACGAAACACGATATCTATACAAACACAAGTGAGCACGAGACTGTTATATTAGCATGAGCAGATGAGCACTGTCCGGGGGGCACTGAACACTGATAAAAACAACTACAAGCCCAAGTCCAAAACGTTCTCCGATTCTCCTTTTTTGCTATTACCAAAAGAAAGAAAAGAAGACATAAAGTTAAATCGATACGTTATATGTGTTGGTGAGTGTAGATATTATGAAATACAGTGCTGTTAGCCAAGTACTATTAAAATACATTTAATACCTAGTACTGAACTTAAGTACTTAGGTGCTCAAATGTGATGAACGTATTTGTTTTGTTTGCGTTTTTTGCGAACAAAATGTAAAAAAAATTTTGGGAACAAAATGTAAAAAAATCAAATCATTTACATATACAGTTTGAAAAAATTCACGAAAAAATATAAAAAATGGACACGACTGGGTCCTAGAACTTGTGATTGGGTGCTAAGTTCAATATTAAAATCTTAAGGCTGAGAACAAGGTTTTAGTATTCGCATTTCTAATTATATTTGGTGGAACAAGGTTGCCATCTACACATTAATTAAAAAAATTGAATGAAATCACATAAAATACTATAAAAAATCAAATTAAATTTTGAGCGAAAATATAAAAGCGCCATTTGACTGTTGCTAATGTACATTAAAGCTGAAAATTCTTTATTTTCGACTTTTTTGATAAACAAGTTATTTTTTTAAATCAAGTACATATTCTAGTTTTAAGATCGTGCCGAAAGATGTATTGACAAAAAATTGAAAAAAAAAAAAACAATTGTAAGGTTTTGAAAATATTAAAAAAAATTTTTTATAAATCAATAAAATTTTTAAAAAAGTAAAATTTTCCAATTATTGGTATGTAACAGAACTTCTTAAATATGGCCATTAACAATTGTTGGTTCTTAAAAAAAATTCATAGCGTCTCAGGGAGCGTTCAAGTATTACGTAACGCAATTTTCGAAGATTTTTGCCCCCCCTCCCCCCTTGTAACGCACCGTAACGTTTTCATGTACCCCCTCCCCCCCCCCCCCCCTTCTAAAGGTTACGTAACACTCAATTGACCATTTTTACCTTAAAGTCGAAAAAAATTATGTTATATTTTTTATACTTGGTATACTTTTAATTGCCACTGCGGTAATCATTTAATATTACATAAATAATACAAAAGAAAATAATACAAAACAAAAATTATTCCTCTGTCCACGGATTTGCTAGCCACTCCGATTCTTTCATCACAGGCACCTGGAGTGCAGACGAAGACGGTTCTGGAATTTTTAAGCCACTTGCATCAACTTCGTCAACCCAGTCAGCATTTGGGAGTTTTTATTCCCTAATTTAAAAAAAAAATGTTACGTAGCGTATTGTAAGAAAGACCCCCCCCCCCCCCCCGCCATTGTAACGCATCGTAACGTTTTACGAGACCCCCCTCCCCCCAAATTGCGTTACGTAATACTTGAACGCTCTCTCATGACTTTTTCCAAAACCATTTTCTAAAAGATAAATAAGAAATAGTCTCTCACAAATTTTTTTTCCGAAATCTTAAGAGCTGTTACCCGTGGCCCAGAGGTTCGAGGTTCGAATCCCAGTTCCCAGCCGAGGCAAAAATGTTTTTTCACGGGTATCGCTTTTCGCGAGGAATTGGCAAGTCCTACGTTTGTAAATTCATTACCATGAAAAGCGTAATTGTAGGTCCCCTCATTGAATACATCAGACCTTCACACTATGAATGATAAGCGCGGGAGTTTCTTAGATGTTTTTAAGCCAATAATCCATTTATTCATGCCGCAAAGGACTGTAAACACAGATGACACAAAAAAAAACACGCACCTTGTTACCAAACGAATGTGTGTATTTGTAAAGTTTCGAGCAACATTGTTAGTGCTATTTGGCCTTAAGACACTTCTCAAAGTGTCATTATACCAAACGCTAATGTTTGGCCCAATTGTTGGCTTTCGGCCAACCAGACATTCGTAACTTCAGTAAGCAAGATAAAAACTTTCTTTCTATTACTGAGTATGTTACAAAACCTTTATTATGAATTAAAGAATATAATTACAAATTACATATTTACAGATTGTTGGTAATTTCACTTACGTGTCTGGTTCAAATACATTAAATCAATTTCGTGACTTTATAAATTATAATTCTTCCTATGGAAATCAACCAATGCACGCTACAACTTTTTATCGAATGAAAATGAAAATGAAAAATGGCAGAATAAAAGTTTCACTTATTCGTAGTGAAGTGAGTGGTGGTTATTCTTGCTGACGTGGCAGGCGTTTGTGTAATGTGAAGTGAGTGGTGGTGGATATTCCTGCTTGTGTAATGTGCATGTTCACACTTGACCTCTGCCTCTACCAACACTCCCCCTCGGTATGTCCAACGGGAGTCACTTCACGTCTTCCTGAAGTTCCACGTCCAGCACAGCCAACCTTACAGCCGGCCTTATGTATGTACCAGAACGTGTTAAAACTGTTGCACTTCTGACTTGTCCGTCTTCTGCAACTTTGGTTTGAGTGATGCGTCCCTTTTGCCAGCAGTTTCGCGGACTGTGCGGGTCTACAATAAGCACGATGTCACCTACTTTAATCGGCTCTACTGGTTCAAACCATTTAGACCGACGAGTTAATGTAGGAAGATATTCACTTACCCATCGCTTCCAGAAGTGATTCGCATACTGCTGTGATGTTTGCCAATTTTTCTTCATAACCTTTACGTCGTCATCCAATATCGCTAGAGGCTTCGTGCCGTTTGACGACCCCAGGAGAAAGTGGTTGGGTGTAAGCGCTTCCTCGCTTTCGTTGTCCATGGGGAGATACGTTAATGGACGCGAATTGACGATGTTCTCAGCTTCCAGCATCATACTTCTTAAAAGCTCATCCGTAGGATTTCGATCAGGCATGATTTTATATAGAACGGTTTTTATCGAGCGCACAAGTCTCTCCCAGGAGCCCCCCATGTGCGGTGAGCCAGGTGGAATGAATGTTCACTTTGTATTGACAGATGTAAACGCTTCCATTAGTTTAAAATGGTCGACCTCATCAAAGGCTTCTCTCATCTCACGCTCTGCACCTATAAAATTAGTGCCATTGTCACTAAATATCTCGATCGGTGTTCCTCGACGAGCCACAAAGTTACGAATGGCTAAAATACAGGAATCTGCAGTTAGGCTGTGTGCAATCTCGATATGCACTGCTCTGGTTGTAAGACAAGTCAATAGGACTCCCCATCTTTTTTCCGTTCGCCTCAGAACAGACACATGCATTGGGCCAAAGAAGTCAACTCCAGTAAACGAAAAGGGTCTCGTGTATGGAGACAGTCGCGCCTTAGGTAGTTGGGCCATTATCGGCTCACGTGGTTTCGCGTTTTGATTTTTGCAGTACTGGCACTTCCTCTTCATGACTTGATACGCAGTTCGTAGCTGTGAGATGTGGAACGTTTGACGAAGCTCGTTAACCGCTGTTTCGTGATTTTGATGATGGAGTTTGCAGTGCATGTCCATCATGATGAGGTTGGTAACTGAGTGATCTCTGGGAAGGATGACAGGCCTCTTTAGATAATCGTTTAATTCAGCGCAGGAGTCGATTCTACCCTTAGCTCGTAAGATATTATGTTCATCGAGATACGGGCAAAGGTTGAAAATAGGGCTTGTCTTCGGTACAGGTCGTCTTGTTCTCAGATGTAGTAGTTCCTGTTGGTATGAATTACGCTGGGCTTCTCTCATCAGAACGTAGTAAGCCTCTTGTAGTTCTTCTCGTTTTAGACTTCCTATACTTCGATCATGTTTGTTCGGTCTTTTGATTTTGAGATTATTTTTGAATCGGATAACATATGCTGTACTTCGCAGCAGCCGGTTCCAGGATGAAAGATGGTCTATTCGAAAAACACTTCCTTGAAATTCAGCATGGACATTCATGTACTGTGTCTTTATTTCTTCGACAGTAGTTTTCTCCAGACAAACTTCTGTTGGCCACTCGTTTGATGGGAGTTCTAGAAATTCAGGTCCTTTGAACCACCTGCTCTGAGACGAAAACTCGGGCACCGTTTACCACTTGGTTGCTTCGTCTGCCACGTTGACTTTTGTTGGAACCCAGCGCCACTCTGTCACATCCGTGATGTCCAAAATTTCGCTCACTCGGCAAGCAACAAATTGTTTGTATCGACGATGATCTGCTCTAAGCCAACTGAGGACGTTTTTGGAATCTGACCAGAAAACACGATGAGAAAACCGGGAGTTATGCGAGTCCACTATTGATTTCGCAAACCGGGCTCCTAGTAGGGCAGCTTGGAGTTCAAGGCGGGGAATGGACATGTTCTTAAGAGGTGCAACTCTTGTCTTCGCGCCTATGAGCACACACTCTACATTCTCGTCACATACGCTCCTCACATATGCCACGGCAGCGAAACCATTCTCGCTGGCGTCAACGAAGATGTGCAGTTGTCGTTCTATTGTGCCTACCATGACTTCTGAGATGTGACATCTGGGGATTTGTAGCTCTTCAACCGCTGGTAAGAGGCGCACCCATTTTAGCCACTTTTCAAATTCGGCATCTTCTATTGCAGTGTCCCAATCTATTTTCGAGCGCCATATGTCTTGCAGGAGGATTTTGACGAACATGAGAAAATGAGCTAATAACCCCAGTGGATCGAAGATTGTCATCAGAATCTTCAAGACTTCTCGCTTTGTTGGTCTTCGGCCCTCGAATAAAATCTCTCTTTGTTGGGAATGTCTCAATAACTTGTAGGTAAAGCAGTCGGTTGAAGTACACCACCACATACCTAAAACCTTTTCCGTACCGAGTTCAATGTCGAAGTTCAAGTTCTTATTTTCGGTTGGTTCAGACTTTAAAGCTTGAAGTACAGCGACTGAATTCGAGAGCCAGTTTCGTATGTGAAAGCCTCCCTGCTGGTGAACGTATCGAATTTGTTTGGCTAACTGTATCGCTTCTTCTTCGGTGGAGACACTATCCATAAGATCGTCGACATAATGGTTATGTTTGATTGATTGTACTGCACGGGGAAATTCGGTGGCAAAGTCATCAGCATTTCGGTTTTTTGTATATTGAGCACAACACGGAGAACAGCTTGCACCGAAAGTCATAACCGTCATAGCATAGGCGACAGGCGGTTCTTCTGCGCTGGGGCTCCACAAAAATCTTTGACAGGATTGGTCTTCTTCTCTTATGCGCACTTGGTGAAACATTTCCATTATGTCGCCACATATGGCAATTCTCTCTTCTCTAAACTTAAAGATCACAGATAAAAGTGACGTGAGTTGATCTGGACCTTTGAGAAGGAACGAGTTTAATGACACACCCTTAACAGTTGCCGCTGCATCCCAAACAATTCTCATCTTGCCTGGTTTGCTAGGGTTAAACACGGGAAATATTGGTAGATACCAAGAACGATTGCTTTTATTTCGGATCTCGTCATCTCGCAGCATGCGTGCATAGCCCTTCTCAACGTATTCTTCTATTTTCTTATTAAGTGCGCTCGCCAAAGCAGGTTCTCGTTTCATTCGTTTGTGTAGACATGACAGTCGCTTCGCGGCCATTTGATAGCTATCTGGCATTTGGAAGTCATCATCTTTCCAGAGTAACGCCGTCTCAAAGCGATCATCAGTACGAACGGTGTAAGTTTCCAACATGGTGGTAGCTCGTTGGTCTTCATCCGACATAAGTTCTTTTCCGGTGTACGATGTTCCGATGCTATCGTTGACAATGAAATTGTTTACCAAACGCTCGAGGTTGTCATTATCTCGTTCGTTAATATGGAAACAATTATTGTGAGCTTCGGATCGCCTGAGTGTATGCAGTCTACTAGATAAGTTGCCGTGGACAACCCATCCGAGACGAGTCTTGGTGGCGACTGGTTCGTCTGTGCCTCCTTCCTTATGACTTAATGGTAATCCGAGCCGTGTGTTGTTAAGACCAATCAGTACACGTGGCCAAGCATTTTTGTAGGGCTCAATTTCTAATCCCCGGAGATGTTCAAACCGGCTTTGTAGGGCTTTGGTGTCCAATGACTGTTTTGGTAAACTAAGGCTTCTCACTGTAAGTGCGTCCGATAACGCGTACACCTCAGACCCAGTTTGGACTCCCGATATTCGAAGCTGAACGACACGAGAATTATTTTCCACTCGACAGGTATCACCAGTCCATTTAAGGCGCAGAGGCTGAGGCCTACCTAGCAGGTTCAGTTGGTTGGCGATATCTTCATCTAGGAGCGTTACTGACGATCCGTCATCAAGAAACGCAAACGTCTGGATCTCCTGGTTGTTACCGTACAAGGTCACCGGCACGATGCGGAAAAGAGATTCATAGCAATCTTCTTGTATGCTGTTTTGTTGATGCACCGAGACATTTGCATTGGCGTTTCGAGTTCTGTTCTCCTTGATGGTATAACTATGCAGTAGCTTGTGATGATGGAATGGACAGTCGTTTATGCCACAAGTCGAAGTTGAGCTGCACTTGTTTCTAGGATGGCTGTTTAAACAACATCTGCAAAGGTTGTGTTCTCTCACGGCAGACCATCTGAGGGTTCTAGTAAAACCTTGGAATCTTTTACAGTTTGCAACCGAATTGCAACCGCCCTTGCATATGCAGCACACAGTGTCGGTGGTAGCAGCAAATTCAGTACTTTGTGGCAATGCAGTGCAATGGTCGTGCGTGTTTACAAATCCCTTACCTCTCGGAGATCTACTAGCTGGCTTGGGTTTGCTCGAAGATAAAGAAGTGAGTGGAGGAACAACACCTCCTGCCGCATCTGCAAGCCTCATCAACCAGTCATTGAAATGGCAGAGGGTACATTCTACTAGCATGTACTTATGTGAAGCCCAGTTAAGCCTAATGTCGTGAGGTAGCTTGTTTTCTAACTCTTGTAAAAGCGACGGATGTTGCAGGTAGATGGTCAGACCAGAAGCTGATATTGTTGCACAGTAATTTTGTACCGCCAATGAGAAGTCCACAATGCTCTCAAAATCTCCTTCTTTAGGTGCTGGAGTCGCTTGGATTTTTTGAAGTACTGCTTGAATGATCACCTGTGGTCTACCGAACTTTGTTCTCAACGCTTTGATGACTTGATCAACACATTCGGGTCGAATAAGAATACTTCTTACAGCGTTTAGTGCATCTCCTTTTAACGATTTCTGCAAGCGCAATAAGTTTTCTTCTTCAGTGAACCCGCACAGATGGGTACTTCTTGTAAAATTTGAAATGAAAACCGGCCATTCCTCTACGTCACCTGAGAAACTCTGGAGATCCCGTGAGATAAGCTGTCGCGCTGCGATTTGGCTTCTAGATAATCTCGTTTCTCCAACCATGGATGGTATCTGGTTGAGATGGCGTGGTTCCACTGGAAGCTGAGAATGTGTTGCAGTTAAATGAGGCTGAAGCGGTAACTGAGCTGAGAATTTTGGCTGTCGCAGTGTTGAAATATTCGACAGCGTATTCGCGTTTAACAGAGGTGGTTGCCAGATAGGATCTGACACATACTTCGTTGTTGTTGTTTGAGGAGGGAAATGCGGTTGTGGTTCCGTTTGAGGACGATGGTTTACTGTGGTGACGCAGGTTTTATTGTTTGCTTGACTCTTAGCACAAGTCTGAGATTCACCATGCGCTTCAGTTGAATGCTTTTGAACTTCTTGTGAGGTTAACCAGTTGCTCACTTTGACACTTGCAGCGGATGATTTCCAATCCTCATCGTCCGAGGAATGTTCTGACATCTGGCTCAGCAGCTGGTATTTTTTGGCGAGATAATCTTCATCTTTCTTTGCTTGGAGTTCCTTTTCCTCTTCTAAACGCTGTAATTCCATTTGAATGTGTCTTCCTCGTGATGACTTCGTGTTCTTCGAACACACCGACGTCTTCGAAGCGCGTTTGTCGCCTGATTCCAACGCTGTTAGTCCGGAGTTATACACCTTTGTTGAAGTTAGTGCAACACCCTTATGCAATGGTGAGAGGGGCACTGGCTGTGTGACTTCGAAGGATTTTCTTATGGCTTCGGACGCGTAAGGGATGAGCCCGCATGGAGTATTCGATGTGGTATAGACGGCATTCGATGACGATGGTATAGCGTTATGCGTTTTATTAGATAAAATCCAACCTTCCAATCGACTTGACTGAGGACGACGACCTGAGGAATTGTTCGGCATCGGAGCTGGACGAGGAGTTGCTGAGAAAGGTGCTGTTGAGACTGTAGGTACGCAAACGACGACAGGAGTTTGAGCAAGAGATGTTGTTACCGAAGTAGAAAACGCGTTATTGCTATTTGGAAACGATGTACTTAAAGGGTTTGTTGCAGTTGCTGTGGTTATTAAAAAATTGTTTGCGCTTATTTGACTTGTGGAAAACGCGTTAGTGCTTTGTTGCAAATGCGCATTACTTAAAACATTCGCATTATTATCGACGAGAACTGAATTCGAACTTGCAGCAGTATTGGCTGCACGTGTCGCACCTTCTTTGGAGGTTATGGCAAAACATACAGCAGCTGCGCAATCAACATCTGAAAACTTGGAAAAAGGAATATTCTTACCTTGATCACATTTAGCACATAGCCACTCTCGTTCTGATATTCCACTGGTCACTCCAGCGCATGTGAAATGACACCAGGCTTCGCAACTGTCGCAGTTGACCATGTGGTCGGCGGAGTCCGGCTTGTCACATGCATAGCAGTTAAATTCATCCTGTGATGCGTGGATTACTTCATGTGATGGTTTCGATGTCTTCTTCCTAGGCATCTTTGGAAACTCAACTCGTTGTTGAAAAGAACGTTTAGAACGTTTTGTAATTTGTTGGCTTTCGGCCAACCAGACATTCGTAACTTCAGTAAGCAAGATAAAAACTTTCTTTCTATTACTGAGTATGTTACAAAACCTTTATTATGAATTAAAGAATATAATTACAAATTACATATTTACAGATTGTTGGTAATTTCACTTACGTGTCTGGTTCAAATACATTAAATCAATTTCGTGACTTTATAAATTATAATTCTTCCTATGGAAATCAACCAATGCACGCTACAACTTTTTATCGAATGAAAATGAAAATGAAAAATGGCAGAATAAAAGTTTCACTTATTCGTAGTGAAGTGAGTGGTGGTTATTCTTGCTGACGTGGCAGGCGTTTGTGTAATGTGAAGTGAGTGGTGGTGGATATTCCTGCTTGTGTAATGTGCATGTTCACACTTGACCTCTGCCTCTGCCAACACCCAATGTTACTTTGCAAAAGCGTCACTGTGCCAAATTTCTACATTTGGCATAATGTCTGCACGACAAAACTTACTTTATTGTACCTATGTATAATCGCAAGTAAAAATTGTGCACCAAAAACAAAAATTGGGCTTGATACAAAGTTTTTGATTGCTTTTACTTGCTTCTGTAGATTTTGAGTTTTTAATAAAAAAATAAGGGTGATAGAGAAGTACATGTGACTTGATGAAACAGATATCTTCTGTTCAACGGTATTGGGCTTAGTGAAGTTTCTCGAATCGATTCGACTGTACTGTGGGCGTACCGAGGGAAGGTGGGGGTTCAACCAACATCTGTCGCCAACAATTTCGATTTCAAGCGAGCTCTCTTCAGTTTTGAGGCCTTCTTTCACTTGGTTGTGCCACCTAAGGTTAGTTGCACACACACACCGATTTTGGACGGCCGATTTTATGCCGGTGGACGACCGGATTTATCGGTAGCAGGATGCTAGTACACTCACCGGATTTTTACTAATGGTAATGTATTTTTTTCCTTATCCCTAAAACCTCAAAATCAGAGCGCAGCAAGCTTCTCTCCATGCATGATTGGGCACAATCGGTGCGTGTGGAACCATGTATTTAATCAACTTCGCTACTACTTCCCGTTACTGCCGGCGGCGGCGATACAGTGACAGTGGACGGCAGCTCTACGGCATTTTACCGCTACCGATCAGCCTACTACATCAGGCCTAAGACGAGTTCTTTCCCTTCCGCGATTTCCCTGCAATCTGCTTTCGAATTGACTGAGACGGTTTATCGAAATTGAATTTGAAAACGATTTTTTGAATCAACATAGAACGCGTTGGTTATCAAAAAGAATTGATAAGAATTCTGAAACCGTCTTGGTATTTGATTTTGAAACATTTTATTGAAAAGCGTTCAAAATCGTTCTCCAAAATTTTATTGAATGAACTCTTCTTCAAAATTTTTGAAATACCTATCCGCTTTTGAGCCAACATCACCAAAGAATTATTCAAATCTATTTTGGTATTAGACACGTTTTTCAACGCGATCTCGGATAGAAGATCAATCAGAGAACTCTGTTTTGTATGGTAGTATAGTTAGAGGAGTATGAATTGCGATGGCTGGGATATGAAGATTGGCATAAGCGTTTCGACTTCTTCAAAAAGCACGCCATAAAGATATTGCAAAAGCGGGACACCTTGATTAAGGTGCAATAATATAGTCATGTGGACATCTAAATCACTTTCATACTCACGTAAACAAAATCACTAAGGCGGAAGCTGATCACCTAATACACAAAAAGTTCCAAAATGTTTTTTTTATAAATAAATTTTATTAGGATAAACATTAAACTAAATATTAAATAAATTAAGTAAAAAAATAAATTCAATATGTATTTTTCATTGTAAGTTTTGAACACAGGTACATTTTTCGTTAAGTTAAAATTATATTTAAAGTGAAAACATCATTTTATAGTTTCAAATAATTTTTTTCAAATGACATTTTTGATATTCATTTTGTTGGTCATCTAGTGCTTGATTGAGAATCAATAAAATCTTTTGTTTGAACAAACGCAGTCCTCTTTCCGATAGTTGGTTAACATCAGGAAGAATGCCCTTGAAAAATGTCAGATTTGAATCTTCATGTGTTTTCTTCAACCTCTTTTTTGGAATCAAACTTGAATTATAAGGTAAGGTTTCTTTTTGCTTGGATAAGGGTCGGCTTGTGCTTTCTTTATGCGTTTCTTTTCGATGGGGAGGCAATATGTTTTCATGTGTCTTTTCTGTATGCGTTTCAAGTATTTTGTAGAAGTCGCCGTTGAAAGCGTACATTTGTCTGATGTCTACTCTTTGTAAGTTTTCATGTGTGTGGTTTTTATTTTCTTCTGTCTTCCTTTTGATCACAGTGCTTGTGGTTTGATTGTCTTTTGATCTACACTCTTTTTCCAACTGCTCAAAAATTTGCCGAAAATTCTGATCAGCACAAGAAATGTCTACTCGACATTTTTTTAGATTATTTAGAGGTTTTTTAGCGGATTCTTCGTTTTCGTCCTCTCTTATACTTGCTAAGAGTGAGAATAACTCGAATTTCCTTTCGTCTCCACTGTCTGCTATCTCGCATATTTGAATTTCTGGTTCAAAAACACATATTGAGGAGCAGGAACTTTGGTCGTCTTTTATAAAGGAAGCAGTAACATTTTGCGGTTTCTGTTTCCGTTTCAGGCCAACGTCTTGTTTTCCATACCGTTTCATGAACTTTCGTAGAAAATCCATTTGTTTTGCAAGATAATATTCTTTTGTAATTTTTCCCGGTTGGTCTATTATTCTGAGATGTTTTGCGTATGCAATGCGTAAATTCACCCATTTGCTTCTACATTCGAAAGCTTGAATAAAGAAAAAACAAATATTTTTCACAACGAAAAAGATAATTTTAAACCCATTATGGTTGTCAAAAATCAATTTATTAGGACTGTTCACACTGTACAATTAGTTGGACTGACAGGTCGGTATTTGTAATGTTGCAAGGTCGAATTTAGTGTGGGTTCAGACTTATCGTCAGACCCCATTCTTTATGAAAATTATCAAAAATATTTGAAAAACTATCCAACATGTCGGACAAGCGGTAGTTTGACAGTTCACAGACTCTAACATCAGTTGTTCAGGCCAAAGTCGTCCAATTAATTGTACATTGTGAAATATAGGTGAGCGAAGAAATTTACTAGTTAACAGACTTCTTGGACTTTTATCTGTCAGTCGAAGAAGGAGAAGAGCTGTCAATTGATAAAATATTTTCTTTTAGTTGTCAGAGTAATAGTTTCGTAGATACAGTTCTAAAGAGAAGTCACTTGAGGAGCTAACGCTCAAAACTTCAAAACAGTGTCAAGTTTTCTATAGAAGTGCTCAACCGATTTTTAGGAAATCCAGCACAGATCTTTGCAAAAAAAATTAACAAGGACTTGGAGGAAGAATTTTGTTTCAATTTCAACTTTTTTTTGCAGAAAAAAATTTTGATCGAAATTTTCATTTATGTATTTGTAAAAATTTTTACCAAAAATCCGATTTTAATTTTTTACTTGCGATTATAGGTGCTATAAGGCAAATCTTGCAATCGTGCAGAAGAAAATTTTTGAGATAACAATTAAATATGACATTACGATGATAGAGAATACGAAAAAAGTGGGTCCTGCAATTCTGTCTGTCTGTCTATCTGTCTGTATATGGATCTACAGCCTGAACCAATGGACCGATTTTCTTCAAAATTTGCAGTTAGGGTCTGTGGAGCAGCCTACAGCGGGGTTTTTTGGAATTCAGTCTCTAGGTCTTGAAATAACGGTACCTGCCATACAACCGATATGATAATACTTATTTTTCTCGAAAACGGCTCCAACGATTTTGATAAAATTTCGCGAGCGAAATTAATTTTGAATTTTTTTTCTTATCATGCAAAAAAAAATTTCGAAAAAGGCTTAAAACGGTACCCTCCATAATACCGTTTTTTTTCAAAACCGACTTTCTCGTTAATGGCTGACACGATCTTGACGAAACTTTGGATTCAAGAAGTCGTAAGCTGTTGAAGAAAGACTGCATGTCAATATTTAAAAAAATTTAGTTTTGGAAGTTTTTATAAATTTTTTAAAAAAGTTTTGATTTTTGGAAATAACTTCAAAACTGTAACTATGATTTTTTTTAAATTTTTTGTCAAAACAACTTGTAGCAAGATCTCAAACTTTGCATACTTGACTTTTAAAAAACAGTTTTTCAAAAAAAGTGAAAAATGTATTAGCAATTGCAAAAGAATGGCGTTTTTAGATTTTTGCTTAAAACCTTTGGAATATTTAATTTCATTTTTTTTAATGTGTGGTTGGCAACCCTGTACAACAAAATATATTATGAAGAGCTAGTACCAAAACTTTTAACTCAGCCTTTAGGTTTTGATATCGTATTTGGAACACAATCGCAAGTTCGTGCGACCCAGTCGTGCCCATTTTTTTCCTTCGATTAAGAATTATGACTAAAAACTAAAACATGTTTCTTTTTGTTCGCCGGAAATGAAATCTATTTTTTTTGTTGGCAGATTAAGGTTTATACAATAAAAATTTATAACGAGCGAAAATCTTAAAAATTGAAACCCCCGCTACGTCCCTGCATATATTCCATTAATTATTTCAGTTGTCACTTGTCAATTGTGAGGGCACGGCCGGAGTACCCCACGAGTGGATCACTAGTGTGAAGTAGTTGAGTAGGAACCTGTGATGGCTTCGAGATCGTGATGCTCGTAACAGCGGAAGGGAAGGAGTAAGGTCAACAGGGCCGTTCACAAAAGTAAGATTTCTGAAATTTTTCGTTTAATTTGGCTTCTGATCGGTAATAAAATTTAAAGTTAACATTTCAACTGGCTTATATAATCTTAGTTGTTATATCAAGGCAACTATCTTGAGAGCTTACTTGACACTTTTTCAGTTAGTTTTTGTTGAAACATTTTTCGTATGTCAGAAATTTAAATTTAGGTACCTATCGTGATATATTTTTGAATATTTTTGTTTTATATGTAGATGAAAACAGTTATTTAATTGAAACAAATGTCAGACAAACCAACCTATACAATACATCAAGTCACACCACACTAGGTATGCTAGGTAGATTTATCTGACAACTCTTCTCACGAACTCACTCACTCACTTTTACTTGCTAAATCGATTTTCAGTAAATAGTGACACACTGCACCCGCTCACAATAAACTAAAACATATAACAAAACCATTGAAATATTCACTAAGTAAAGCATCACACTCTTACCGTCCTTTTGCATTTCATACGCAATTTCGTTCCATATTTTGTCAATTTTACTTTTTTTGTCGGGTGTATTTAAAGTGTAATCATAAATTTCAGGACGTTGTTTCACTAATTCGATTAACTTTTCGATGTTGGTAGCCATTGCTTCTTTATAAACTTCACTTTACCTTAATGTTTTGCAGAAACTTGAAAGACTATACAAAACAACATTTTATCATGTAGATATAAAATGCTGTTTTCCTACCATCTGCTTCCTAACTGCTGCTCTGCCGGTTGCACACAGCAATTCTCTGTACACAGAGAGCGATGTGTTTTGAAAACCAATGCTGTAGCTGTAGGCTGTAGCTATAACAAACAGTGACCTGGGAGGTATTGTCGATTGTAGTTCCTATCCTACAGTAGATACGAATACGAACAAACATAATATACCTTACCTACCTATAGCAGTTCTCTCACTCAAAAATTATAGATTTTAAAATCAAGAGAATTTTTGTGAGAGAGTGAGACTCTGAAAAATAACAGGAACGATTTGAAAAAAATTTGATGCAAGAAAACGAGTTAAACATCAAATTAAAAATATGTGCGCATAGGCTTCGCTTACGTATGTAGGTATTTGCATACCTACCTAATCAAACCTTATTTTAATTTCTAAAAAAAAGAATACGTAGCTTACTATTGGTTTAGTTAGGAAAATTATCAATATGTCATTTATTTCTTTTGACTTATCAAAATTTTTTTTCACGCAAAACTATAAAAATTTGTAGTGAAGTATGCGCAAGTTGTGAATTTTTTTTACAATGAGGTAGAAAACTCAAAAAAGGAAAAAATCTTACTAGGTACATACACATGTATGTATGTACGTATATTATCTTTCTGTACGAAAAAAATGCATTATGAAAGATAATAAGCTGAAAATTGGCATAAACCTTTGTATTGTCGCATAAGTCACAAGTTCTATTGTGCCCGCGTCTTAAGATATTGAAAGTCAAAGGTCACCAACATTTTTTGTAATACACACACACCACGGCATCTGTCCTCAAACTGATTGCACAAACACCACTTTATTTTCAGCTTTTAAAACCAGTGGTGTTAGTAATTTTGGTGTTAGTAATTTCACTGATATTCAGCTGAATACGTGTATCACAGATAGATCTCGTGTTACAAAAGAAACAATGTAAACAAATGGAAGTTGGGGTGCAAGAGAAGTATTGGGTTTCCCTCTTGTTTTTTATTCCTCTAAGATGGAGGGAGATGGTCCCCCTCCGACACGAATTTTTACTTAGAATATGACTAAAAATCAGATCCCTGAGTTTGTAACATGAATTACGGGGCACCCTGTGAAATCTAGTTTTACACATTAGTGTTAGCATGTAAGTAGATTTAAGTATATGAAATAAAAAAATGAGTTTAAAAAAAATAAAGCATGACAGTGAATGTCTTTCTGAAGAAAATATTAGGGAGGTACCGAAACAATAGGGATATACATACATATTCACGATCCGATGTACAAGACTGGGTCGCACGAACTTGCGATTGTGTGCTAAGTGCAGTATCAAAATCTTAAGGTTGAGTACAAGGTTTTCTTCATAATTTATATTTGGTGGTATAGGGCTTCAAGCTACATGTTGATTATGAATATTGAAAAATATAACATAAAATATTGAAAATATTTAAATTAAAAATCCCTAAGGTCTTATAGCGAAAAAATAAGAATGCCATATTTAATCAAAATCGTAGAACCAGTTAAAAAATTTTTATTTTTCAGTTTTTTTTAAATTAGTTTTTTATATCAATTATGTAAGTTTTAAGATCAGAAGAGGTTTGATAAAAAATTTAATTTGAAAAAAATCAAAGATACGGTTTTGAAACTATTTCAAAAATCAAAATTATTATAATTTTAAAGATCAAAATTTTTTAACATGTTAATATTCAATCCTTCTCAAAGTACCTAGGACTTTTTAAATATAAAATTTTGTCAAAATCGAGTAAAACCTTTTAACGAGAAAGTGGGTTTTAAAAAAAACAGTTTTCTGAAAATACTGTTTTCACCATAGAGACAACTTCAAACTAATCTCTTCACACAAAATTTAATCGAAATCGTTGGAGCCGTTTTCGAGCAAAATAAGTACTATCATATCGGTTGAATGGCAGGTTATTTCAAGACCTAACTGCAAATTTTAAAGAAAATCGGTCTAGTGGTTCAGGCTGTAGGTCCATATACGGACAGACAGAAAAACAGACAGAAAGACAGACAGAAAAACAGACAGACATACGGACAGAATTGCAAGACCCGCTTTTTTCGTATTCTCTATCATCGTTATGTCATATTTTAATTCTAAGACATAAACGATGATATCATCTCATCTTGTGGTACCCGTGGCGTGATGGTTAGCATGTCCACCTGCTAACCCAGAGGTTCGAGGTTCGAATCCCAGCATAGGCAAATATATTTTTTCACGGGTATCGCATTTGGGGTGAAATTTGCAAGTCCTCCGTTAGTAAATTGATTGCCATGAAAAGCGCTTTCTCAATTAGCCGTTCGGAACCGGCAGAAAATTGTAGGTCCACTCCATTCCTCACAAGGCATGGTTGTGAGAAATGCGCTAGGCTCCTCGCTCTGTTGCGCCACCCTATTCATTTATTTTATTTATCATCTCAAAAAAAAAATTTTCTGCACGATTGCAAATTGTCGTGGCCCATAAGGATAATATAATAAATTAAATTAATTAATTAATTAAAATAACAAATAATTGGAATGATTTGTTCCATTTTGGCTGAAACTTCAGTTAGCGGATACGAAAAATGAAATTGCATCAGGAAACTAGAAAAGTGCAATTTTAACAGAAAATATTTTTTTAAATTTTATAATATATAATTTTTTTGCTATGCGCAAAAAATTCTTTAAGTGATTTCCAATCGATTGATCTGACATTTCAAACCGAAAGAAAAACTAGTTTTTATTCCATTTGAAAATTTTTCCTGATTCGTTTTCCTTATCGCTATAACTGGGCCCTTATAGTACCTATAATCGCAAGTAAAAATACAATTTTAACAGAGAATATTTAGTATTTAGTATTTACAATTCTCTGGGCTAAACGGTGAAAAAATTTTTAAAATCGGTTCTAAGTTCCCGGTTACATTTTTTATTAATTTTTTCATCACTGTTGCAGACATTTTGTAGTTTAGAAAACCACACACGATTTCGAGAACAAAAAAAATTTCTAGCAATGCCAAATGCAGAGGCATGCGCAAGCAAAGATATATTTCTACACGAAAAAGAAGTAGGTAGGTTTTGTTAAAATATTAAATTGCAAAGGCATAATCATAATGGTGGTATAAGAACAAGAGCACAAGTAAATAGTACCGGGTGGTCGCGTTAGCTGGTTTATACTTGATAGCTTGGTACACTCATCTCTCTTTTTCTGTGTATCTTAAATTGAACTGTGTTTGTGTGTGCATGACAGAAGAAGAAAAAAGATGGTAAGTGCTACCACTTCGTTTCATTTTTAGTGGAATCGTGGCACATATCGACGATCTTTTTGAATAGAGTTGGTAAAATGGTAAGAAAACTACGACAGATCGATAAAGCAAGTGTAAAGCAGCCAAGTAGAAAAGTTTGGATTTGTCTATGTAGAATGTAGATCGTCATTGCATTGGCAGGAAAACACAGCCAAAATGACGCCCTCGGATCGATACGTCTTATCGACAGTATTAAAAATGACTGAGAGTAACAGCAACCACCCTAATCCCCTGGTGAGAAGGATGACCACTGAGGACCGACACCCTGAGAAAAGATACCTAAGCGTGTTGCACGCTTTGGACGAATAAGTAATGCCAGCCAGCAGCCAACGACGAAGCCACCAGCTTCTATGCCTGACCCTGGGTCAGCATACTTCCGTGGCTAATGCCACCCCCTTACCTTAGGGGCAAAAGCGCTGTGTCAAGAAATATCACTCATCTCAAAGATAGCGATTTGCTTATATTGGGGTTGTAGTTTTCAACAAATGTGTGCCTCGATGACGTCATGCACAGAACTAAAGAAAAAAAAATGGGTACGACTGAGTCCCACGAACTTGCGATTGTGTTCTAAATACGATGTCAAAGCTTATGGCCGAGTTAGGTTTTGGTATTCGCTCTACATATATTATTTTGTGGTACAGGGTTGCCAACTACACATTAATTATGAAAATTGAATTAAATCACGCAATATAATGAAAAAATTAAATTAAATATTCCAAAGGTTTCAAGTAAAAATCTAAAAACGCCATTCTTTTGCAATTGCTAATACATGTATGATAAAAATATTATAAATAAAAAATATATAAAAATAAAAATTTTTTAAAAACTGTTTTTTAAAAGTCAAGTATGAAAAGTTCTAGAGCTTGCTAGAAGCTATTTTGACCAAAAATTTAAAAAAAATCAAAGTTATAGTTTTGAAGTTATTTCCAAAAATCAAAATTTTTTAAAAAAATTTATAAAAATTTCCAAAACTAAATTTTCTTTAAATATTGATATGCAGTTTTTCTTTAACTATGTAATGTAAGCCATTAACGAGAAAGTCGGTTTTGAAAAAAGCGGTACTATGGGAGGTACCATTTTAGCCTTTTTCCAAAAATTTCTTTTACATCATAAGAAAGAAAATCTAAAATTAATCCCACACACAAAATTTTATCGAATTCGTTGGAGCTGTTTTCGAGAAAAATAAGTACATATTATCATATCGGTTGTATGGCAGGTACCGTTATTTCAAGACCTAGGGACTCAATTCCAAAAACTCCTCTGTAGGCTACTCCACGGACCCTAACTGCAAATTTTGAAGAAAATTGGTCTATTAGTTCAATATACAGATAGACAGACACACAGACACACAGAATTGCAGGACCCACTTTTTTTTCGTATTCTCTATCATCGTAATGTCATATTAAATTGTTATCTCAAAATTTTTTTTCTGCACGATTGTAAGACTTGCCTGACTTGCACGATTGTAAGACTTTGCCTATAATCGCAAGTAATAAAAAACGCAACGGTGATACACAAATTTGTACCTCGATAACGTACATGCGCAGAACGAGAGAAAAATTATCGACTATATTTAGCTTCAATAAAATTTCCTTAAGTTTTTGTTTTTATGGCAACAATGTTTATTGCGGCAGCTTGAAAAGAATTTTTCTGCTTTCTTCACTGTGGATCACCCAAAAATATCAAACAAAAGTTTACGATTTCGAATTGATTTCAAACCAACTAACAATTCAATGGCAACCGCTGGTCTCAGCTTCTTGCCAAAATGGCACTACTTGCCTCACTTTCTGTGTCATCTGCTTTGTAGACTGTGGTTGAGGCGATCGTAGGAAAACTTTAATAATTTTTTAAGGGAGAGCAGGTGTTCATTCTCTAAAAACTACAAAACTACCTGATTTTTTGTTGATTATTATTTGCATTTCAGGTTTAAAATTTAAAATTGTGTAAGAATTTATGTCTTTTTTGATTTGAATTCATTAAAGAAAACAATAACATTAATTTATAGCATTACAAATTCTTAATGATCGTGCTCATCTACAGTCACTATTTTGGATAACAAACTTAATTGCTTAGTAAACTCAATTTGCAATGCGATTTATTTGAGTTCATGAGTAGATTTAGATTAGATTAGATTAGATTTTATTTGTAATCATAAACAGTATTTACATTATTTAAAATAGAAACGAAAATCAGAAAAGCTTGGCATTTTTGCCGTCTGCCTAGTTGACAAAACATATTTTATCTATTTTACCATCTTTCGACTGAGATGTCATGAGTAAAAAACACCGAATATTTTTTTTCGAGATACAGTCTTTTGAGATGTTGTTCTTCCGAAATTTTTTTAATAGACATTTTGATTTTTTGTTTCGTGATTTTATGTAGTTTCAAGCAAGAAATTTGGATTCGAGATTTCATCCGCCTCCCAATCAGCGTTGCCGTTACAGATCTGGGATTATGGTGCACTTTTGGCACCTTCTCATTTTAATGGCATTGTGGCACCCAAATACCAAACATTGAAAATTTATTTTTTTAGTTCTGTTGCATTCGAATAAAAAAATTGGCACAACTGTGACGCACATACTTGTGATTGTGTGCAAAGTTCAAAATCAATTTCTAAAGTCTGAAAACAAAGTTTTTGTTTTTCTAAGAATTGAGTTGCCAACAGAAACTCCTGTAAATTTTATAAAATTCGTCAAATACATCAAATTTCATGTAATGGGGGGTGTAACTTTTTTTGGGGGCGTGACCGCCACCTGTTTGCACTTGGAGGTTGTTGTGGGGGCACCCCCTACCACCCCTGATTTTACCCCACCCCCGGAGGTCATTATCTACGCCTTTAACAAAATTGTTTTTTCTTTTAGTTTTAGTGAAATTCAGTTTAACTTAATACTAAATACATATACACAACATGAGAAAAAATTCTTATTAAATGTACTAAGTTGTTCCGATGCGGTGGTTGATTTGGCACTCAGCAGCAGGCAAATACGAGTTGCGGGCATACTTTTTATCTGTAATGTTTGAATCGTGGATAATTATATGTCTCAATATTTACAGAGTTCATATTGTTCAATCGAAAAAAATTTGTTTTATTAACTCACAATTTTTAAATATTAGTTTATAAAATTTGAATGAGAATGCAAGTATTCATATTTTTTTTTTGACAATTTTCAGCATCAAAATATGTTTTAATTTGATTTTTTATGCTTTCCGTACCTTTGTTTTAATACTTTTCTTTTGTATTATGTGGATTATTCATTAAACTCTGTGAGGCTATTGAAAGAGAACCTGCGACCATGCGTGTTGCGAATTGCGATATCAAGAGCGGCTTATCAACCTACATAAATGTATGTTTATATACCCTTGTACATACATACATACTCTGTTATTCAATCACTAATCGAAATAAATACCTGCTACCTACAAAAAAATCTTTTCTTTTGTCTTTTAACATTTCAATATCCTCTTGATATCATATACCTATAGCATACCACAGCACTGTAAATTCAAGCACAGAGAGGAAACGAGTAAAACTAATAATAGCATAGCAAGCAACGAACGCAACACAAGAATTTTTTTTTTACTTTTGTTGCAATCATTCCCTACACCCATTCTAGAAAATAATTACACTTTTTCCTCATGCGGTGAATAAAATTGTAAAACGTGGCTACGTTCGTACTTTCCATATGGAGTTGAATGGATGTTGAAAATTAGGCAACACAGCCAATAGGGACCGAAGACTTCTTAGGATTTGAGTACAGGAATTATGAAACGTCCGACAATTTCATGAGAAATAAAAATAATTTTGAACAAAGCTAGGAAGAAATATACGTACAAATCCTGTGGTATCTAAAAAGAAATCTTAGAGGCTGAATAGGCTAACACGCCTCTAAGTAACACGTTTTATATTCTGTCACTATAAATACGACTGATTGTTTTAATTTTTTCACTAAGTTTGACTAACCCTTATCAACGATTGCAGTTAGTTTCTCATCTAAAAATAAAAGACAAAAAATCCACTGTTTCAACTTTTGCTCTACCATTAGAATGAGAAACCAAGAGTTCATTAAAAAAAATTGATAAGAATGGTTTTGGAGGGGTGCCTCAGCGAAGTATCCGTACGGAGAGGAAAATTCTCCTTTTTTGTACGAAGGTTATTCCGATTTTATTTTAACATAACGAACTGCTTTGAATGTAATTGTTTTCTCGATTTCGTTTGACTTTTAATTCTCCGCTTTGATTGAATACCTCGCTTAGGCCGAATATCGAGGCAAAGGCACTAAAGGGTCATTCCATCGTTTCGGGTTTTACATGTGTTCACATAAAGTCAAAATTTTAATGTATTTTGAAATGATATTTTAGCGATTAAAATGTCTTATTCGTTTTTAGTTGTTTTATCTTAATTGTAAGATTTGTAGATTCAAGCATAAGGATTAACAATTTTATGAGTCGAAAAGTGTGCATTTCGGGTGTTACACCATGGAAAACCCTAAAGAGTAATTTTCAATGTTAAATCCATTCAAAAATTTAACTAAACAATAGAAAATAAATGTTAATGAAAATCTAATGAAAAGAGGAGAGAATACAAGAGATTTTTTTGACGAGGTTATTTGGTATTTTTTTTGATTATAGTGAAACTCGGAGCAATATTTGTTTTCCATTTACCGAGCAATATTGCTCTTGTGACAAAGTTTTCATTTCCGATTTCAAGCAATAGCAATGCTTTATGCTATTCATTCTTTCAAACCCTGCGATAAACAGCCTTCAAAAAATTGTATCCAGAATACGTTGGGGAGCTCAGATCAAGTTGACTTGCGTTTTTAAAACTAAGATAAAAAAATGTTGTTCTTACGACAGTAAAAATAAATTCAATTAAGTTTATTATTTAATCTTGATAAATGTTAATTTGCATTAAGTATTGGCCTACATCGACAGCCAAAAAACGACATAATGAAGTAAGTTGTGATTTTAAATTATGTATTGGTGGCGATTGTGTGCTAAGTACAATATCAAAATCTTAAGGCTGCTTACAAAGGTTATAGTACTAGCTCTTCGCAATATAAATGGTGGTACATGAAAATCGAACAAAATCACATTAAAAAAATTTAATTGAATAATCCAAAGGTTTTTACCGAAAAAAAAAGAAATGTCATTTTTTTGCAGTTGCTATATGTTTTGCCCTCTGAATATTTAATTAAAATCTCTGAACCAGTTTTTTAAAAACCGATTTCTTATTCTTCGACGTTTTTAAAAACAGTTTTCAGAAAAGTCAACTATTCAAAATTTGGGATCTTGCCATTAGATGTTTTGACAAAAAATTTGAAAAAAAAGACAGCGCTCCGAAATTACTTAACAAAATCAAAATTTTCTTAAAAACTTCAAAAATTACAATTTTTGAAATGTTTATGCATTTTTTCTCAAACCACAGACTTTTCAAATAAAAAATTTCGCCAAAACCATTAACGAGAAAGTTGGTTTTGAAATACCTATCGGTATTATGGCATATGCCGTTTATAAATTATTTTCAAAAACTTTTTTGCATCATAATAAAGACAATTTAAAAATATTATTATATCTGCAAAAAAAAAAAATAAAGTTGAGAGCTGTTTTGGTTTTTTGTGTAATACTTATGTTTTTGGGTGTGCTGAATCTGAAAATTACTTTCATTTACTCGTAGAACGTCACGTTTTCTGACAATGTAGGTATTCTATGTTAAACAAGTTATCATCTTAAATAAACGATAAAATACTAAAAAAAAACTTTTATTTATAGTTAAGTAACAAAACTTAGTTGTTTAATCTAAAATAAATACATTCATTAGTAATCACTGAACACATTTATTTTCCCAGTGAGGCTTCTTTTGGTACATTTTCACTTGTATGAAGCATCTGGAAGGTTTCTCTGAAGCATCCAACAATAGTCTGATATCATTGGGACGCTCCATCTTACCTGATATCTTTTTCCATCTCCTTACTCCTTGATGTGTTGATGAAATCGTTCACCTTGCTCTTCACTCACATCTCCTAAATTTTCTGGAAAGTAGTCGAGGTGGGAATCAAGAAAATGAATTTTTAAACCCATTAGAGATTCATTTTTCTTCATTCATTCTATTGACGATTAGTTTGTAGTCAGGGTTTTTGTTATGACCTAAAAATTCCTCTATTACCTCTTTGAAGGCAATCCATCCTTTTCTTTGAGGATCCGTCATGGTTGCGATGAATTTTGGTTTGTTGATCAGCCATAAGCCATTTAATATTTGATCCAGTGAACACACCTTCTTTCAACTTTGCCTCCGAGGGGCCTGGAAACTTTAATATTATGTATTTGAAGCGATTCCAATCAAGAATCACATCCCAAAATATGTAACACGAACTACGGGACACCCTGTATTTATTTTATGATAGAAATAAAGTTTACGGAAATTTTTTTTTTTTGATTTTGAAATTGTTTTTAAATAAAAAAATATGAAAAAAAAATAGGCCACTCTCTGGGATTAGCGAGGATAGTTGTCAAATTAGTTGAAGTTTTTTTGAGAAAAATTAAAAAAAAATTATTATTATTTTGTTTTATATAATTGTTCATGTTAAATTTTTTTCGAAAAGTTCAATCAAAAACAAAAAACTAAAAAAAATGATACCCAAAAGTCAAATTTTTAAAAAAGTTGTTTCTATTTGAAAATAGAAAAGCCATTTTTTTTGAAAAAATCATAACTTTTTTGTTGGACAAAAAAATTTCAAAAAATTCTCAAAAATGTTTTTCAAAGGGTAGAAAAGGATGGAAAAGTTTCAGCAAAATCTTAAGGGATAGGGTTCAAAAGTGGTCGATTTGGTATGGAATACCCCATGTATAAATCCTGGCATCCTTATATCGCACTCTTGCCGAATGCGAGAAAATGTTCACATGTAATCTTATCCGACACTTGTGAGTCTGTCGCAAGGTTTGGCAAGCTTTAATAAATAAATAAATATAAGCAAATAAGTCGCAAGCTTCTCGCCCAAAAATTCTTCTGACCACTTTTTCAAGCTATATTGTGCGACAGGTGCTTGTTTTAACCTTTGAAGAAAAAAAATCAAACATTTCAGTGCTTGTGCTGGGTGGTGCTATTTTGTTATTATTTTTGTTTTAATAATTATAAACGAAAGAAATTAAATAAAGTGATAAGTAAATTGTGTTGTTTTAAATAAAGAATACTGATATCAGCAGTTTTTATCCTTTTCCTTCCTCTTGATACTTATGTTTGAATGTAAATTTTAATTTAAAAGTTCATCTGGAGATGACGCATCCGTATTGTTTTGACACAAAACAATCAAGCAACACAACACAACGGCACAAACTCACTTTTACTGTGCGCACTTTGTCGTATCGTTTCTCGCATAGCATCGCTTTCTCGCTCTACTAAAGGGCAAACAGTCAGATACGTATCCCATTATGCCAAGTGCACCACAATTATTTTTAATCCCTGTCGATAATTTTTCCATTTTTAGAGTTGTGAGTTGAGGGTTGAGCAGATGGTGTACAATCACCCCGAGAAAACAGCAATCATGAAACTAAAAATCTTCTTCTTGGCCATACACAGACAATTTAATTTGTTGTTGTTCATTTGTTATTTTCCTTTTTGTGATACTACGTTGCTTTTCGAGTGTAAAGAAAAGAGAACATGAAAACGACGCATGTATATTAAGAATCGTTTAGAGATCTTATGTATATACAGAGCCGACACCCAGGCACTGAAATTTTTGTGTATACGTGGTCTATGTTTGGTTTTGTTTTAATACATACTCAAACACAGCCACAACAAAATATTTTTAAAGAAAAGACAGCAGCTGTATTTAGCAGCATGTGCTTGTGCTCTTAAAAGATGTAAGGGTGGGAGTGAGAGTGCTATTTCGTGAGAATTGAGACTGAGATATGTTTTAAAATCCAGAGCTGTCGGTCGTACTTTTCTTTAGTACAATTTTCAATTGCAAATTTATTTGTCGTCATTTAAATAAAAATATCTCATGTCTGTGATTCTTTGATAAAAGTTCATTAATTTTAAATATCGATCTATTTTTCCTACAATTGATCTGAAGGTTCTCCAGAAATAAATTATTTATATAAATTAATTAAACTCGATTCTCTACTCCAATTTCAATCACAAAGAAAAACAAATTTTTAAAACTTGAAAATTTTTCTTAATTTTATTTTTGTTTTAATTTTTACTTTAATAATTTAAATTAACTTAAACAGTACGGTAAAATATCAATGTTTGCTTTTTTGTGCTTAAATACGTTCTAAGTGTCTTGGTCGTCAAGTAACTTATATAAACTAATCAAAACATCTTGCTTGAAATATCGTTTTCTTTTGTGGGACAATTTGTGTATATCAGGCAGGATACTATCGACAAATCTCACTATTGGATGTTCCATTTCTGATTCCATACTTGTTGGAAATTGACTATGATCAGTGCGTTCTTCTATTTTACGTGTTGGTTCCGCCGAAATGTTTGATAGCACAGTAGGCCTCGTCTTGTTAAAGCTCGTAGTGTCCACTTCTTGGTTTTCTAATGGTTCCTGTTTTGGTAAAACACAGGGTGATGGGGGTGATAACAATGATGGCCGCAAAACGATTTTGGAACTACGCTTCACAGTGTCTTGGGTTTGAGGGTTTTCAGTACAATATTTGGGTAATGCAATGGTCTTTGGTTGTTTCAAATCATTCATTTCAATTCCTTCGGGAATTTTTCCTCTTGGTGTAATATGCCCAACTCCAATATACCTCTGAATGAATTCCATTTCATCTGCAAGCCAAAATTTAATTCCTCTCGATTGATGATCTCTGAGATATTTTGTATATGATTTAAGTAAGTCTCCCCATGTAAACGCAGCACCTTAAAAATCAAGAAGAAAAAAAGTTTATTTCAATAATCTACATTATGTAGGTATTTGTTTCATATACATACATCACACAACTATCGTACAAAAAACAAACTTCACTACGAAAACTTGTACTGAGATGTACTGCAATAATACTTTTGGTTGTCGTATAAAAACGTACTTTCTTAAAACACTTATTTTCTTTCACAAAAGAGTTTTTTTGTTTTTGCAATGCCTACTTGAATATTTTGGTAGGTAGCTACTTACTTGGCAAATTCATTTCCTTTGAAATTTCGTCCCATAACACTTGCACTATGGCTCTGTTGCCGAAGTCTTTAAAAGTATAATCGTAAAGTACTGGGTGAGCTTCTACTAATTTTATTAATTTCTTGCAAGATTCGGTTGATAACATGTTGACAATAAAAACAAAACTATGACAGCGCGCCAGCTACACAAATTGTAAAATGCTGTTTCGTCTTTCGTAGTTGTGATGGAAAAGCGAAATGAGTTGACAATTTTAACAAAAGTTGAAATTGAAGGGAAAATAGAAACACAAATTTAGGGGATGTGCGACGTGCGAGTACATAAACGAGAGGGAGACTATCTCTTTTGTTTATTCGATAAAATAGAGTTGTGTGTGAGTGTGCTCATGAGTTCATGTGTACAGTAAAGATTAGTGCTCCCACTTCTTTTTATAACAGTAATGTTTTTATGAAACAATTCAAATCGAATGAAAGAAAACAAAAATTAAAGTTTTATTCATTGATCTACTTGTAGTTAAATAAATAAAACGATATGCAAAAAAGTTTCAAGTCAAAGTTCTAATCAATAACGTCCGAAATCAAAAAGAAAATTCGAGTCAACTATTTCGGTAAAGACGTTTGTGCGATGTTCAATATTGCCATCGCAAGAATTCATTGGCAGTTTGTAAAGTATTGGCAGAACACTGACAGCTGTTTCGTTCTCGATATCTTGACAGAAAATCGGTATTAAGCCGCTGCCCGCTGAACGAAATGAGTCGCTAAAAGGATCTCCCAAAATTTTGCAGTAGCTTATGCTATGTCCGCACCTGAGAGGTAAACTTGTTTAACTCAAAACAATCCCAAACCAACATGATAACCAAGTGGTTTGCCATACAAAATGAAACCTTTTTAGTCACTGGTTTCGAGATAACCTACTCGAAACCAAAGGTGCTGAATGCACTATTTCCAATATTCCATTGAATTTGACATTTAAGAGAGTGGAAGTGAGTGGAGAGAGAATGAATTCTCTCATACGTCGTTGACGTTCTGCTCACACTTGTATCTCTGTCTCTTTTTAACTTAAGACAAAAAGATAAACTCAAAACTTTTCTGCATATGAGGACACTACTTGGTTAACTCAAACCATACTGGAACGAAACCCAGGTTAACTTCAGGTGCGGACATAGCATTAAACGCTTTGATTTGGGAAAACCTTTACACTTGAACAACATTGGAAAATGTTGAAAATATATTTCCAAAGAGTTTTGTGTAGCCAAAAAAAACAGTGCTTATTTTGTAAAAAAAATTCCCCCCGAAATGAAGCATCTAAAGTGCTTGCTGTACTCAAGTTTATTTACGGTGCACAGCCGGGAATGTGACTGGTGTAGGAGATTATGAGTGAAACTTTATCTACGAATGAGTGTGAGGCTGTATTTTATATGAGTATGAGACTCAATCAACGAATGAGTGAGACTGAATCTAAGAATGAATGCGAGACTCAATCTACGAACCCCAACATGCCATCGAGCTCAAGACCTCAACATTTCACTCACTAGGCTAAGGAGGATCTTGCACAAAGATCTATTATTAGCTCAAAAGTTCCAATCGGCTCAGTAATTGAAGGCGCCATCCATCCGCTTAGCAGTTTAAGCCTTCAAGGCTTCAAGCAGCTTGAATATACAGAGGGACCATAGGACCATTTTTCTTCCGTTATACAGGGTGATTTGCATAAGGTGTGACAAAAAGATAGGGTGTGTAGGTTGGAATTATACAAGCAAAAAATCGTATGTGAGGGGGGTCCATTTTCCCCCGTTTAGGCGGGAGAGGCAATTTAAGAAAAAAATCACTTAAAATGAAAAAAAAATTATTTAAAAATAACGGTAATACCTACAGAGTCGTGCTATAGCCTTTTGAAAAGCCAAAAACCTATACATTAATTAAAATTTAAAATAAGTTGTTCAAATGAATAGTTTTTGAAATATTAATTTTCAAAGTCAAAATTTTGAAAAAAAAAACAATTTTTTTTTCAAACCATTTTTTTTTTCAAAATTTTACGTAATTAAGTAGTATTTTTCTGGCTTATTTTCAATGCTCTTATTTATTTTTGATCAAACACAAAAAACCGGATGTCAAAATAACCTGTGTGTCCATATCTTCAAACCGCATCCAGAAAGCCCCTAGTTTTGTTACTTGAGACTTCATAATCCCAACTCACTTCTTGAACAGCTAATATAATCAATCCTTGATCAAAAATTTTAGATTTGCTTTTTCATAAATTTTATAGTTAGCCTCCGAAAATAAAAGGGATCAAAGACTATCTAACAAAAGAAATAACTTTCGCCTACTCTACGAACGCATCCACTTTGAGAATTTTTTTTATTAATTAATGAGAACACAAAAATTATCTTGAAACTCGATTAACCAAACTTTATTTTGTTTGGGTTTGCAGTGTTTGTTTTTAGTTTCAGTAATCTTGGATTGTATATAAAAAAAAGTTCAATTTGTTTTTTATCCTCTTTTATCATGATTGCGATCAGAATGATGCAGTAACTATGCTCGTATTTCTGGGGGTAGCAACGAGCAGCATGCATTACACAACACACACGCTCTATCATTTGCACAAGTGATGAAATTTTATATTTAACCAGGTTGGGGTATGTTCAAATTTAACATAGTTTAAAATAATAGAATGCTATAGGTATTTTATTATTGTATTTTGCTTAAGATTGGTCAACTAAAAGCACAGATCGAGAACTCACAAAGTTCAACTCAAAAACAGTTTAATACGAACACACTCACAAAATAAGAAACATGCAGTAGCAGGCGGTGAAAATGAAAACATTCCCCTGCGTTGACACTACTGACCCTTGAATGGAATGGTTTCGCTGTAGAATTAATTTATTGGTATCTGTATAGGGTATGTACTTTTTAATGAAGAGCTCTTCGTAAAGCAACAAAAAGTGCTGCCACTTGTATAAAAGAAAGGCAGCTAAGTGTTCCTATAACTTTTTTTGTTTTCACTGTTTATAACGCCTTCATAAAAAAATTCGTAATTCGTTACGATTTTCGGTCGATGTTATCGATGCAATAGTTACACAGTTGCACGAATTGTTAGCATTTTGAGTTGACTTTTAATATTTAATTGCAAGTCCGACAAGGTGTTGAATAGTTTTCCTCCAATTTACCGAGACATTACTGCAGTTGATTCTACTGAGGAAAACGGAGTTTTAAGCTGACAACTGGGTTCTGTTGTGCATTCGGTACGCTACGTTACGTATCCACAGTAACCGAAATTGCATCTTTTAAACATAAGGGATTTTTCTTTTTTAGTTCCGAACAGAAAAGTGAAACGTAAAAAACGTAAGAGTATTTCTTTTTCAATTTAGCAACACCTGAACGCTCAAAATGCTTTTTTTTTCAGAACACTACGCGAGCGCACTCTACGTGCTCGAAATAAAATGACGGGGCATCTAGAGCAAGAGTCTGAGCGCAGCCAGCTTCACATAGCATAGCACATATTTTGACAGCTGTTTAACAGTCTACGTTCAAGTGTGTTTCTAAAATGAACTGAGAATTGAACACGCTCAATTCAAAACACGTTCACGCTGTTCGTTCTCAGTTCAGTTCATTGTTTCGAACCAAAAAAGAAAAACCCTTATTGTCATTTTAGAGCATCAACTTTTAATAATTCAGGACTGCGATAGTAGGTATGGTAAAGTTGTACTATGCATACTTATGATAAATAGATATGATAGCATTAAAATGAGCTCAAAATAAACTTTCTTTGATCGAAAAAATAACCAATTATTTAAAGGTTAAAAGACTAAAACATTTTTATTTGTACTCTAATATTACTTATAATTATGTGCTTTATTTATACATATTAATGTTCTTCATGTTCCTGGTCGTCTAATGACTGATTCAAAGACGTCAAAATTTCTTGTTTGAATAAACGTAAGCCCCTATCAGAAAGTTTGCTTATATCAGGAAGTATACTTTCAAAAAACGTCACAGTTGTGTCTTCGTTTACTTTTTTCGCAATTTTAGTAGGCCCTGAGCTGGAGTCTAATCTTGGTGTTTCTTTTCGCTTAGTGGCTGACCTGTTTGAATCATCAGAATGTACTTCTATTTGATTTAAAGTCCTCATAGTGGAATCTACTTCGTCCATCCGATTGGATGCAGTCATATTAAAGTTCTCTCGAGCCGCCTGAACACAGTTGGAAGTTGAAATTTCAGAGTCTTCGGGTTCTGAGTCTTCGAGATCTATGACTGCAATTATGTTTTCTTCATTTTCATTCTGAAGTTGGTTCACCATCGCAAAATTTCGTTTTTCAAATTTAACATCTAGAGGACAGTTTTCAATTGCTGAAGGTTCTATATACGGTTCTCCAGTATCGTCCATTGTGACATTCGATTCAGCACTTGATTCTATAGACACTATACTCTCTTCGTCATCTTTAAGTGGGCAGTTTTCAACTTTAGGTTCGAAATTCGAAAAAGTTGTTGAAGTAGATTCATCCATACTTAGATTGCTGTTGGTACTCTTCCGTGGTGTGTCTTCATCACTTTTGAGATGGGTAAACTCGTGTATGAAATCTATTTCACTTGCTAGATACCAAGGTTTTTTCCATCGTTTGTCGAACTTACAAATTGTTTCATTATTCTTCATGTTTCTTAAGTGTCTTCTATAATTACCCCGTAAAGCCGTCCATTTCGACTTACATTCGAAGGCTGAAAAAATATAAAAGAACAGAAAATGGATTACACCATGCAAAAAGATGTTAAATAAAATGGTATAGGGCCCATAGAAATCATTGTATGCAATGCGAACATGTTCATCTGCATCTATTATTTTTCATCTGCATCCTTTAACTTAGGAAGTTCCCTTTCAATCAGAAAAGTACTATTCTTATTTTTTCTCCTTCATTTTACAAAAAAAAGAGTAAAAGGCAAATAATCTTTTCACCTCCAAACAAAAATACCGAACGTAACTGTCATACTAGTTTGAACCACAAAAAAGAATTCGAAAATGAGTAATGCAATCAATGTCAGCCTGTCATTGCACTCCAAGTTTATAAAACAGAAAAGTGGCATCACTCGTATGAATCTCGCATTCGCTGCACATAAAACACTCACAGTATAGGTACACACCTTACATTTCTTCAATTATTTTTACTCACCATTTCTGTTCATTTCAACGCCAATTTCATTCCATAACAATGCTCTATGAACATCATCTGATGTGTTATTGTAAATTTCAGGTCGATCTTTCACTAATCTGATTAAAGTTCTTAATTCGTTCATGTTTTACTTCTTTTTTTTTGCAGTTTGGACACTAAAACTCAGCTGTTAAGTGTTTTTAATGAGAACTGAACTTGATCACAAACAAAAACCGATAAAACTAATTTACTGACTGAGTAGCGCTCTGCTCGGGGCTCGGCGACGAGTAAATGAATAAATGAGAAAACAGAGAAAAGTAAACAACCACGAACGAATGTCGAGGAACGGCAAAATACAGAAAAATAATACAGAGACCTTCTCTTCATTGAGACTGAATGAAAATGGAAAATATATTCGGTGGATGGTAAGAGCTAAGAGGTAATGTGCATTGTGCACTTTCAATGTTTTAGTGTAAGTGAGCTTGATAAATGTATTTATAAAAACAGTGCTGTCGTAGTGTACAATGGATTTGAAAAACCGTGGATATGAAAACAAAGATTTTCAAGGTGGATATTTTAGATCACTCGGTTTTCAATTATTTAAAAACTCTAAACTTTTCTTTAACAATATTAACGATTTTTTAGGCTTAATATAAATGTCAAGGAAGTAAGTAGTTAAGTAATTGAAATCAATGATAGTATTGAAAAGAATAAATTGTGTAACATGAAGGTATCTTTAGCTTAGGCAAAGAAAGATCTCATTATTTTTATATGTATTTCCGTGTGGAATTTTGTAATTGATTTGAAACTAATTTACCAATGAGCTAGAGATTTCAAATTTGGACCATAGCTCAGAAGTTGATGACAATACAAGAAAATTTAAAAATGGAGAAGAATAATGAGAATGAAAACAGTAAAAATGATAAAAAGAAAAAGAAACAAAGTTAAAACTTCCCGGCGCATGAGACTTAAAATGTGAAAAAAAAAGAAAAGAAAAAATGAAAAGTAATACCTATAGTAATTATTTTATTAAACGTTATATAAATACAATTGATATTCATAAAAATTAAAAAATGATGATGTAAGAATGTTGGCACATACCTAGGGGGCTTAACCAAATACATTGTCTAGAATAAAAATAATAACTTAATAGGGTAAACGCACTAGTATCCGGACAGTGTTAGTACCCGGACATTGACCTTTTTTTGCGATTAATAGATAAATCACACAAACAAATTCACAAACGTCAACAAAAATGGGTCCTTCAATGTGTCCTATACATGCATGCAAAGTTTCAGGCGTCATTTTATTGCTTATGGTTTGAAGGTGCGGTCTCGTTGTCGATTTAGGTAAAAAGAAATTAGTGGGAACAGTTTTTAGTAGTAAGCAATTGACCAAGTAGCTAATAATTGATTTACTGTAATGGAAAGTTATTGGTTTCGTTGGAAATATCACTAACTAAAACAATTTGCAAAAAAAACCAAATTTAATAAAATCTTTGCCATTATTTGTGGTGTCCGGGCACTAAAACCAAAATTGAATATGTTTTTTAGTCCCCGAACATGCTGTCCGGGTACTAACAATGTGTGATTATCATATCAAGATATCAAGAGACTTAATCATTGAGAGATTTAATCATTTTAAGAGACAAGCCCTGTATGGATACAAAAAATGTGCGCTTAACTTATGTACCCTTTTTTTTTAGAGTACTCTGATTTTTACTCCGAAAAAATTTCTAGAGTAGCAAAATTTGCTCTGAGGGTAATTTCTGACAGTACCCTTAGAGTACTCTTTTTTCCCAAACGAAAACGGCATTATATTTTCACTATCCAGACAGGGCTTGTCTCTTAAAGTGATTGTGTCCGGGTACTAAAACCAGAGCGTTCGGGTACTAAATTTTGCTGTCCGGGTACTAACGCAAATGGAACTTTTCTGAATTGTTATTTTATTAATTTTAACAATGATGAATGAGAAATGTTTATATTCTTACAATCAATAAAAGTATCCGTGGTAGCATTTATGGTTACGGATAAATGGTTATGGTTTGAAGTCAAAGTTGAGGAAAAAGTTAAGTGTCCGGGACTAGTGCGTTTACATTATTAAATAGCTGAAAAGTAAAGAAAAATCTTAATTATAAGTCGGCTGCCTTGGGTGATCTCGGTATGTTACGTCCCGGTTGTCACTGGGAAAAGGAAAAGAGAAATATGAAATTCGCTTTCTTGTGTGTAGTTTGTCTTACCGAGTGAAGTTTTTGAATTAATTTTAAACTTATTCTCTAATGAGCTACATAACTGAAATACTGGTAAAAGCAGGACCATTCAGAAATGAGTAAATAAAATTTTTGTGAAATATTCGTCAAAAAAGGAAGGACTCACCTGAATTGTTCTTCCTTCTCAAAAATGTTCTCTTTCTAATATATAGGTAGATAATTCGACTTATTATTTGGGATAATTTTTTTTTTTTTAGATTATTTCGACTTATTATTTGAGATTAGTGGGTACATACTTACATATTAGTAGGTTTGTTCGTTGAAGCCCTAGGGTCGCCACAAAGCGTGTTTTGAGACACTTAAAGTCGCCCTGAATGTCAATTTGAGTTTTTGAACCCTAGGGTTGACATAGGTTTTCCCTCAACTTGCTCTAGGTTTTTGCTGTGGCGATTTGAGGGCTGTCAAATGGCATGTATTTTTTTTAATGACAGGTATGTGTAATGATTTGTGGTTTAGCGTTTTTTGAGGACTGGAAAACCCAGGTTTTTTTGACAATTTATAGCGTTGTCAAGAAAACCTGGGCCAACCCTGGGGAAAGTTCAACGAACGGACCTAGTATTTATTTATTTATTTAAAGGCTGGCCTAGCCGTCTGCCCGATTGACATCATTTTAAAATAAATACACAGGCACCTATATGATAATATAAGATTGAGTGAAAATAAGTATAAGTAGGTATATCTATTACTGTAGAAAGTTTTTTATTATAATTTAAAAGGTTTCGTTTCTTATTTGATTTCTTTTTCTGTGTTCACATAAAAAGTCGGCATAAAAATCAATCCACACAAATTTTCAGGATTGCCTATGAATTTTTGATCTGAAACAAATTTTGTTGTTAGCCTTTTTCAAAAGAGATAAGCTGTTACAACTTACAATAATTGATAATTTTAAACAAGAAAATTTTGTTACTGTCGTGTTTTTTGTCCTGGAGTTGACAATTTGATTAAAAATATAAATTCTAAAAAGAAAGAAATTTCTTAAAAGAAATGTTGAAAGATCGTGTAGATCAACCTCAACTCCTATTTGCTGTTTTGTTCGCTTATTCGTAAGCAAAAAAAAATTACTTATACAGATCGTGAAAGCGACAAATATTTGTCCAAGCCTCTTGGATCTTGGTTTTTCGATTGGGCGACTTCTGTGTTGATGCATAAACGAAAATAAATTGACAGCCATACTTACCAAGTTTTATTTGAGCAAATCATTGGACCTGGTAATTTTTGGTTACAGCAATCACTTTGCACGCATGTCGCCTTGACATTCATGCATTCATGGCTTAGAAATATTAAAAAAGGGGCACAACTGTGTCGCACAAAGTTGCGATTGTGTTCTAAGTACAATATCAAAATCTTGTAGCTGAGTAAGAGGTTTAAGCATTCGCTCTTAATATATTGGTGGCACAGAGTTGCCAACTCCACATTAACTATGAAAATTTAATTAAATCACGCAAAATATTGGAAAAAATTAAAATAAATATTCCAAAAGTTTTAAGCGAAAATGTTAGAATGCCATTTTTTGGCAGTTGCTAATCTGTACATTGTTTGTTTGTTTGTGCACGCTAATCTCAGAAACGGCTTATCCTATCTAGATGGGGTTTTCAGTAATACATATGTTGTGGTAAGCTTCACTTAACATTTAGTTTTTATTTCATGTCAATCGGTTGATAAATAAAAAAGTTATGCCAATTCTTGCGGACGAAGTCGCTGGCACACCTAGTACATAATTTAAACGCTGAAAATTTGATCAGAATTGTTATACCGGTTTTTTCAAAAAACGGTGTTTTATTTTTCACTTTTCTTAAAAACAGGTTTCTTAAATGTAAAATATGCAAAGCTTAAGATCTTTCCTAAAATTGTTTTGACAAAAAAAATTTTTTTTTATTTTAGTTATTTCAAATAATGAAATTTTTTTTTAGGAAAATTGATATTGAAATTTTTTAAATGTTGATATGCAATCTTTTTTAAACAACTTAAGACTTCTAAAATGCAAAATTTCGTCAAAATCGTGTCGGTCATTAACGAGAAAGTCGGTTTTTAAAAAACGCTTTTACTATGCGAGGTACCGTTTTTAGACTTTTTCCAAATTTTTTTTTTTATTTCATAAGAAAGACAATCTAATATTAATACTTACCAAAAAATTTAATAGAAATCGTTGTAGCCGTTTTCGAAAAATTAGTATTATCATATATCCACATACGGACAGACACACAGAATTGCCGGACCCACTTTTTTCGTATTCTCTATCATCGTAATGTCATCCAATAATCGCAAGTAAAATTATACCATACCTATAGTACTGCTGTTTTTTAAACAATAAATAAAATAAATACGGTGGGGCAACAGAGCGATGAGCCCCGGAGCTTGGCACATTTTTTACAACCATTGCCTTTGTGAGGGAATGAGGGACCTTCAATTTTATGCCGATTCGCAACGGCTAATCGAGAAAGCGCTTTTCATGGCAATGAATCTCCTATTGGAGGACCTGCCAGCTCCTCACGGAAGGTGATACCCGTGAAAAACATTTTTACTTCTGTTGGGATTCGAACCACGAACCTCTCGGTTAACAGACATACATGCTTACCATCACGCCACAGACACCCCTTTGCCTTCCTTTATCTAAATATTTCGTCTTCTTAGATGGTCGATAAATTTATGGATAAATATAAAAAAATATCAGAAAAAAGGGCCAAAGAAAAGAAAATAGTAAATTTGTTGTTTTATATGATTTATTTAAGATAAAGTTTTTTGTTTTAGAATTGCATTTTTATGTCAGAACACTTAGTTGGTCGAATTTAAATACATTGGCTTTCAAATAAGTCCCAATCTCCCAATTATGTAACTCAAATCAATACCTACTGGCCCAATTTTCAAGAATTTGTACTTTTTTATTTTTATATTTTACACTGAAACAAACTTAGAAGTTTGTTATTTATTTATACTTTGGCTACCAAAGTTCGATAAAACACTTGAATCTAGTAGAAAGTTCGATGTGCGTTCCATAATTAGGGCCTAAAATTCCATGTCTTGTACTTCTAGCATTTTGTTTAAGCTCATCAGGACGTCTAGCTTGAATTGGCGTTTTCTTCTTTCGGATAACTTGTGAATGTCGGGAACTATAGTCTCAACGAATTTTATTATTGGGTGGTCTTCATCCACTTTTTTGACAACAGTATATGATTGATCACAATCATATTTGTTTGTTTCACATTGGGATTTCAACGTAACTTTATTCGGCCAATCAGTAGTTTTTTCAATTTGAATTGTTTCTTGCTTCACTTTGAGATCGGATAGATCGGACATGCAGGGAACTACGGTACCGGCAGCCTTTCTCACTGGATGACTACTTCGCAAATCTTTATTTAGGAATGATGGTTCACCAGCAGTTTTTTGTATATCAAACTTAGACTGATCAGTTTTTTCTATTTCCTTCTGCACTTTGGTATTGCTGTTTTTTGGCAATTTGTGATTATCGGAAGCTATTGTATCGACAGACTTTATCATTGGATACACTCCTCCTGGCTCTAAATTTACAAAAGTTTTATCACATTGACGTTTTGCATTCACGTTGACAGCTGATATATCACATTGAGGTTTCAACGAAGAGTTACACGACATTAACACTGGATCTGCCGATGGTTCGTTATTTGTTGTATCTGCCTCTTGTAGTTTGGATTTTTCTTCATTCTGTAACTTAGGCAAGAATGATGACGATGATACAAAGCTGGGAGAATCAGCTGTTCTTGACTTTTTTCTTTCACTAAAAGTGTTTTCGGTTAAAGAGGATGATGATAATTTGCCATCGTCAATTTGACCTTCTGTATCATCAGAAATTGTTCTTCCTATTTTTTGAGGAGGGATATGTTCATACATAAAACCCATGCATTGATCTAACCAATTTTGTCTTTTTCTTGAATAATGGTCACTTGTCGTTAAAAACCTAATGTATGAATCCCGTAAGCTGGACCAGAGCCATTTGCATCGAAAAACTGAAAATTAAAATATTAGTCAATGTCATTAGTTATTGTTAAAGTCAAATTTGTAAAATATTTGCAAACAACTGCAGAGAAATTTTTGAGCTACGATTTTTTTACTACGCTTGATTACTAGGGTGTGTCATTTGGACAACTTTTATTTTTCAACGATAAAACAGGCTAAATACTTTCAGGAAGGTATAAAACGAAGTCTCTTAAAATTTAATATAAACATTTAGAGGTGCCTGTTTTTAAAATTTTCAATTTTCCATACAAATAACATGGAAAAAAATTTAAATTTTATCTTATTTTTATAGCTTGACATTTTAACATTGTAGAAATAAATTGACAAATTATTTAAGTAGAAATTTGAATGCTCTACAAAAAAGCTCAAATTAATTTTTTTCATAGAGTGAGCCGTTCTGAAAACATTCAAACTCAAAGTTGGAAATGTATGAACTTTTATTTTATTAAACTCATAATATATTGATATATTAATTTATTTTTTCTCTAATTGAACAAATATATTGAACAAAAGCAACTTTTTTGATAGCAAGTAAAATAAAATTAAAAAAATAAAAAGTTGGGATTTACATAAGTGTTGTTTTCTTTCTACACAAAAATAGTTATTTGTTTTTGAAAATAATTTTTAAGTAACAAAAAAAGTCATCAGTATGAGTTTAATAAAATAAAAGTCATAATTTCATACATTTCAAACTTTGAGTTTGAATATCTTCAGAGCCGTTCTGAAAAAAATTAATTTGAGCTTTTTTGTAGAGCGTTCAATTTTCTTCTTAAATAATTTGTCAGTTTATTCCTACAATGCTTAAATGTCAGGCTAGAAAAATAAGAAAAAATAAATTTTTTTTTCCATGTTACTTGTATGGAAAATTGAAAATTTTAAAACAGGCACCTCTAAATGTTAATATTAAGAACTCAAATTTTAAGAGGCTTCGTTTTATACCTTCCTGAAAGTATTTAGCCTGTTTTATCGTTGAAATACGACATGGCACACCCTATGGAAATCTTATCAAATAGATGCAAGTGAGATAGGTATAACAAAGAAAGACCGTGCAAATTTATCAGACAAAAAAATTTTGATTTTTATAGTGGACTTATTTTTGGCATTGGGACGAACGAGTTCATGTAAACATCTGACGAAAGAGAACACTATCACTTTGTTCCCAGTTTTAAAATTTTCAGGGCAACTTTTCCAATCTTTATCTTTACTCCTGTAGAAACGTATTCCAAACTGTCACGATCACTTAATAAAAAAAAATGTAAATAGATTCCAATCACAAACATAATTTTTTGGAATGAAGACTCGTCGCAAAGAAAATTATTTATTCAAATCAAATCTTGTTTACGAATACTTAAGCTTAAGAGTTTGTGAATCGACACTCTGATCGCGAAATCACAGATCACAGCGGGATGGTCAATTGTCACACGTTGTTTTCTCTGTGGTTCTTTCTGAATTCTGATCCATACACTTATGTCAATCCAATGAATTATTTCAAAACAAACAACAACAAAAAGTACTTTTTACAAGCCAAAAACGTGGTACATAAATACATTTACGTTTGTACTATCTACTTACATGGTAGTTGCATTTCTGTTGCTACTTCGTTCCATAACTCTGTACAGTGCTCTCTTGATATGGATTGCTTCAATTCTTTATCATAAAGATTTGGACGTTCTTGGACTAATCGCGCTAATTTGATGCGATCTTTTATAGGCAACATTTTAAGAATTTGATGAATTAGTAAATTTGTTTATTTAGAAAGAAACAGACGAAAGAAAACCAAAACATCAACAGAAAACCAACGCACTGTTGTGAGAATACGGTGCGAATGTCACGATTTACGAATCCACTGACTGTACTGAAACTGTAGTCTGAAGAGAAAACACAGTAGCACACTGCACACATCGATGTTTGACGTTTGAGGTGTGAGTGAAGGGGTGACTTTTATAAATAAACGAGCAAAAGAAAATGAAGAAATGTATGTGTAGGTATGTGTATGTATATAGTATAGGCATAGGTATGTTGTTTGCGTATGCGTATATTGATATTTGATAAAGTTATTCGTTTTCATAGTTCGCTCTTTGCTCACATGGTATTACTCTTTCGTGGCTCTTAAATCCTTGCACGAACTTGTTTATCGAATGTGTATCTTTAAGTTTGTTACCTGTCTCATTGGGTGTGTTAATGAACAATGGCAATGGGTATAATATAAAGATGACAATAATAGATAATAGTTGAGTAGTGCTCCCAATTTATAATTATTTTTGAATACATAGAAAACGAGCACAATAAGCAATGATTGGTTTTTGGTTTCTATCTGCAGTTTTCTATTAGTGACAAATTAGTCCAGTCATTTTATTCGAAATTAGGCAAGAATCTCGGAATGTGAGATACCCAGCTGTAAATTTGTATAAACTTCTATTTTGACATCCTTAAAGTTGTCTCAAAACCTACATACTGTAGGGTGTCAGCGTCTATTAAAACCAAAGGTCAAAGGTCACAAAAATCTGTTTTTCGCAAAGATCTCATTTCCTATTTGTTTTTGGCTATTGTTGTCTTTTGTAGAAGATTAAATTCTTTACAACTTTTGCTCCAGAAGTTTTTTTATACGTTGAACCGTTTCCGAGTTAGAGGCCGAGCGCGCACGGTTAGAGCATAATTCTACGAAAAATGAAATTGATTTTTTATCAGCGCAGCGCCTTCCACTACGCACGACAGCTAAAAACTAAACCTTTGGCTTCGGCCAAAACTTCGGCCGATTTTGGTGATGATTTCGGTGAATTGGTTAAAAATCGTATAGTTATTCCATATAATTTGATTGCTACTGAAGCAAAATATCATGCTGTTTGCTTTACAAACTTCTCAAATAAATCATTATCATCGCCGCATCAGAAACCTCGCCAAGACAATCAAGTTACAAAAGCTATGTTAGAGATTTGCAAAAATTACTATTACAGTATAAAACAGACTGAATTGTGCTAACTCTGCTTGTTTTGAGTTCCCGATCCCAGACATGCTTATTCCAGACATTCGGAGCGTTGAATGATCCTATCCAGATTGCGGTTCACCGTTTTAAACACCGAAACACTTATTTCTACCTAAAACCTATCTAACGTTTTCCGACAGTTTTTGCTTTGGTATACCTTTCTGTTCAAGCAATCATTATCAGCTAGAAAATTTATTTTTGTTTCTTTTCATGTTGTTGTTTTTTGGTTAGCGTTGCACTATTAAAATCATTTAAGACGTTAAGAGGGTTTCAATGTGTAAAAACGGCCTATTTCCAAATAAAAAAATTATATAAAAAATTAAATATTTTATTCAAAGTTTTTACATTCATTTAACAAATTTAAAAAATGTTCTTGAAAAAATATTCAAAACTCCGCCTTTGCGACAAAAATTACGGCAAAACCTCGGAAAACTTTTGCGTCCAGCATAACTTTTTATTGTGTAGGTATCATCTGAAGTGAACAAGAAAAAACTCCGTTTTTTTTAAGAAAAAAAAGTAAATTGGATTTTAGGCAGACATTTTCATAAAAAATTAAAATTTTGGTCTAACATCTCCTCATTTTTTTCATTTGGAATAAAGATAACTCCTTCGTTCCAGTTCTTGTGAATTTTACACATGAAGACGTTTGTTAAATTTCATCAAGATCGGTGGATTATTTCTCGAGAAATCTTGTCCACCAATTTCAGAAATACAGTTTCGAGAAAAACGTTTTTAAAGTTTTGAGTGCAAAAACTATCTGCCTCGAGTGTATGACATCTCAAAGCCGCATCTCCAAAACTATTACTTGGATCAACTTGAAACCCGAAAGGTTCTTGAACGCGTCCATTTATTGAAACTATAGAGTGCTCCCCCAAGTGTAAATTTTTTAAATGCTTGGGGTATGATGATCAATAGGAAAGCACCTTTTGATGGCCACATCAGTGAGCAGGTAAGCGCAGAGTAAATGAGGTATGAGGAAGTAAATAGACGCAGTTGAAACGAAAATGCTTTATATGACAATACAAATATTAGCTAAGCGTGGTAATATTAGAGACAATAAAAAAAATTCCTCAAGAAAATAGAAGCATAGCTATTCAAAAAGGGGCATAATGTCATGCGATGCGACGGTGTCGTTCGAATACGATCGCGAATAAAGATGAGGATAGGTAAGTTATAACACTTCCGGTAGAAAACCAGCAAATAAGCTGACCTCAGACATGAAATAATTTGAAGCTGGTAGTAAATATTGCCGGAGTTATATGAGATCAACAAAGCATACCCCTCAAAGATCGATCAAAAGAAAACAAGTATGAGAGTTGTGATCCCTTCCATATTTTGTATTTTTAGACCAGCAGAAAGACATAAAATTAGTACCAAATATAAATTCTTAGGCCTATTTTTAGCGCACCCATACTCTCGTATGTTTATTCGTAGCTATTCAAAACCTAGTTCACTTCAAAAAAAAGTTATATATTGCACACAAGCCTACGATTTTCTATCTATTACAATATCAAAGTCGCAATATACCTACGACTAAATAACCATAATTAATAATTTATGAGCGAAATAGAGGTCGCTGCATTTTAATCGATGAAATTTTTCAGTCGTTCTTACATATTTCTTATGACTTCATATATTTTTGAAAGAAAAAGCAAGCTGCGATTTTATTTTCTTTGAATTATTATGATTTCATTCCCAATTCCGTTTTTGTGTTTTCCTTTTTTCACAACGTGACTCTCTCTTATTGCACAGAAAACAGATCAAATGGAAGCAGATTGCTCGTTGCGGCTGTTAAGTAGTCATATGCGTGCATATGCGCGTTGAGTTGGGGGTTTTCTTTTTTTGTGACAAAATTTTTGTGCGACTGAGATAGTAAATTAAAAAGGTATTTGATGTCAATATAACCTCGATCGGCAATCTAACAGCAAATTAATAAAATGAAAAAGAGTTGTTACGCATGAGGTGAAACAGGCCTCATGGTCATGAATCATGAGTCATTGCGAAGCCGAGTTAAATATGTTGTAGGTTGAAATTTTTTTTCTGGTTTATTGAGATGAAGTAAGGGGATTTATTTTTTTTATAAGCCTTTATAACGTGAGCATTTTTCATTAATTTAATTTTGATTGCTCGAATTTTATCACCCTTGATAATTTAGTTAAATTTTAAGTTCTTAGCGTTTGTTAAGTGTTTTACAGCACATTGTATACAGTACCAGCAAAAGATACCCAATTACATTTTGTTCAGGTAATAGAAAAATCTCAATTTTAGCTTCTCTAATTTTGTCTGGTGTTTTTATTGCTCACAATGTAATTATGTACCAAGACTATTATACAGGGTGGCCAATTTATAATCGTAAAAAATTTTCATGTTCTTTTGCTAGGGGAATCCTAAAATAGGTTAAGAAACCGGGTGTTCAGGTATTTTAAGGGGTTATACCTAAGTGAATTTTTTTTTTAGGATTTCTTTTTGGCTTAAAGTATACTAATACATCCCTAGAATTGAAATCGAAAAGAATCAAATACTAATAAATATACTTCAGAAAATGTTTGAGAATTATTTTTTTGAAGCAAATAAAATGCAAATTCAAAGCATTTTGAAAATTAAAACGTGCTTATCTCAAAACTGCTCTTGAAATTAGCCGGAAACGAAACTTATTCAATTTTATCCGACCGTAACCTTTTGAGATGATTATCTAGTGAAGTACACACGATTTTAGCGATTTTTTGTTAAAGTTATTCACAATTGTAATCATTTTTTGGTCAGAAATGCAATTTTTTGTTTAAATGGTCGCCATATTGCGAAAAAGTGATACTAATCTATTATTCTATACTTCATTAGCAAAACGAATGTAGACTATTGTTCCAGATGCTGATGGGGCTGCGTAATGTGTCCGACCGCGGGACATCTTTTTAAAATACTAGTTAACGTATCATATTCTACAGCCGCCATTTTGTTTTAAATTTCAAATAATTTTTTTTTGTACTTTCGAAGAGTTGTCCTACCGATCAGTATATTATTTTTATAATCTTTTTTCCAAAATCTATTAAAAAAAATTCCGAAAAAACCCTTGTTGTAAAGTCTCCAAAAAGGTGTAACCCCTTGAATCATTTTTTTTTTATAACGCTTTTTAATCTTCCAAAATATATTCAATTCTCAAAATGTCTAATTATTAATTATCATTTGTACACGAAAATAATTAGAGGAAAGTATAACAGTTAAAAGTTTTTATTTGAATAAAATTTATTAAATAATTCGTTTGAAAATCAAAGGCATGTTGGAGTATCAAAATGCAACAAAATTTCATACCTGCGGGTGATTAGGATTCGGATTTCCCTAACACTAATTTACATAAGCAGCATAGGCGGATCCACGGGAGGGGGTTTCGGGTCCGGACCCCCCCCAATCGGGAAAATAAAAGATGTTATTTGTAACATTTATCGTCTCCTAATGTTCGAATTTCGTTACGGGACGGAAAAATATAGCGCGAATTTTTAATTTTCAGAACACAAACCCATACTCCCCTTGCCAAATTTTTTTCCGCTTCGCTTTTAGCTTCCTTTTCTGTAGTTAAGGCAGCGGCTGCATATTTTTTTTAAGTTCATCACTTACCTATATCTTAAAATTGAACTAAGTAAGAACACATCTTTTACACACACAGGCGATTTCTTACTAGTACTTTATCTTATGCTCAAAAACAAAACATTTGAATACATCTGACCTTCACACTATGAATGATAAGCGTGGGAGTTTCTTAGATGTCATTAAGCCAATAATCCCTTTAGTCATGTCGCAAAGGACTGTAAACACAGATGACAAAAAAAACTACGCACCTACACAACTACACATACAATGTAACCTTAAACTAATAATTTCAAAAGTATATGTTATGTTCCTTTCAAAAATAAAAAAGCATTTCATTGGTAATAATGACGAATACCAGTTTTTTTTTTTGAGAAATAAAGTCGAAAGTTATTCTTTGGACACTTTTTCGGTAATAATGCCGAAATGGGGGTCGACGTTGTTACCATTTTTGTTGGTAATAAAGTCGACTGGAAAAAAGCCGGTTGTTCGTCTTTATTTCCGTTTTTTTGAGAAATAACATCGAATCTATCTTATTTCCATCTACCTTATTTCACGCCACATATATGAGCAATCGACGCCAACATCATGTAAATAATTTCTGATTGAATCTGCTAAGCCTCGTATATATAAATAAAATTTTGAGTAATGGACCCCCCCATGCCCAAATCCTGGATCCGCCACTGATAAGCAGGTATATAATTTTCTTTCGGATGTTTATCAATTAAGTCACCCTGTTCAATTGTTTCTGTTTCAAATTACTACTCGATGTCGATCTCTTTAATCTGCTAACTATGCTGTTTTATTGGGAATCCCAATAAAAGACGCAATAATATTTTAACCTTCGGTTGAACTTGAAAAAGTGAGTTGCTAATTGAAGTATGGTCTGTCCGTCGCAACCTAAATGAAAAGAACCTTATTAAGGGTCGCATTATCAACATAATGGCGACATAAACTTTCCAAATATTTGTTTCTATAGCAGGGCGATTTAACTATAGGTTATTCTGACATCTGTTTCTCGTGCGCTCCTTCTTTTTCTTCCTTTTCGACTCTATGAACACCGTGATCTCGAAGGGATCACAGCTCTCCCACTTAACTGCTTCGCACAATCCGCTCGTGGGGTACGCTGTGTTGGCCTCAGAATGCTTTGCCAAACCTCCCTTTTTTGGATTGTTCCATGCCTGAGACCAGCTACGTTCAAATTTCGTTGCATTTTCTGTACCTGGAGTGTTTTGGCCTGCCTTTCTTTTTATTCCTTCGCGATCGTGTGTAAACGTTGTATGATATTGCATTTTTTGACGGGGTTCTATCGATCTATCCTTTGAATATGAAAGCTGAACCGGTCACGCTCTATATTTTCCAAGATGTTAGTTTTGACGGGAAAGCTTCCACGGATCTTTGTAATTCTAATACGATCAAGTTCGCTCGGTGTCTTGGCAAAAAGTCGGTATTATACCGCGGAAGGGAATGTGTTGTTTTACACTTGTATAACGTTGGGGGATACTAAAAACTATTTTCAAAGAGAGTGCTTTACAACCCAAACCGTCGTTTTTTGAAAAGAAGTTTTGTTCGGACTGTAGAACCCATCGCAATTGGCCCTTTCATAGCTGCGGTTTGATCCTTTTAGACTTTTTTGTGTGGGGGACCTTCGTTGACCGATTTTATAGCAACAATCCTGAAACGATAAAAACACTTAAGACCAATATCTTCCAAACAATCCATGAGCTGCAGCCCCAAACTAACAAGGTGTTGGAAAATCGGGCTGACAGAATGCACTATTGCGAAGCCAGTCGAGGCAGTCATTTGAACGATGCGACATTGTGTTCCGTAATGGGAATGTTCGCTCTTACTCACAAAGCCAATGCATTGAAAAAATTACACTGCTCATTTTATTGCATTTTGAAAAGGAAAGTTGCAGTAGGCCCACCCTTTGCAATACATATTTGCAAGTAGTAAATCGATTGATAAAATTTTAGTGTTTGTCGTTTTTCTAGAGCCATGTTAAGCTCTTTCTCGATTAGCCGTTCGGAACCGGCATAAAATTGAAAGTCCATTCAACAGTTCAGGATAAAATATCTTTTTCACTAAATCAAAGGCATCGCCTATTGGAACGATAATTGAAACTCTTGACAAAACAAATTTAGAATGCCTCTTGCGAAGAACTAAACCTGGTGCGTGAACAGGAAGCCACCTTAATTGCACTTATCGATGAAACTTCCAAGGGAAAGACCGCGGCAATTCCAAACTTAATTGAAAATTAACGCTTGATAAGCTCACACTTGACAGAAAGACATTTGGACAGAGTTATCAACGTAAGTTTCTTCGGTCTCGAGGCAACAAAAAACTATCCAAATAAGTTTTAATATCCTTCCAAATCCTCACGCAGACACATATACTTGCAACTTGAATGAAATTTCCGGGTAGTTGTATCAAAACCCTGCATTAACTTTCGAATTTATTAAAAAGAACTTCTTCCAGTTCAACTTCCTGAATTTTATCCCCCATCCACAGGAAAAGATGTCCAAAACTCTCAAAGAAGCTCTCACTCTCATCTTAACAATCCACCATATCCACAACTCTTAACACAAAAGATGTTTACTAACAGCAAACAAAATCAAACCGATGCCTAAGTAACACGCTGAGGATATAAATTTTCCGAGGGATTTGCCTTTTTCACCCCTTTTATTTGAATTGAAAACCTCAAGATATGGGCTGGCTGTGTCTCGTAAGCCACTAAATAAAGAGACAACAACTTGCAGAACAAGACAACCTCAAGCAACAGCCACCAATGCTCCCCCCACCCGCACTACCGCACTGACTTTTTGCTGATTTATTTCTTCGATTTTTTTCTTTTTTTTAATTTACGACCACCCTTTTATTTGGGGAGAAGGGAAAGCCAAGCGACGAACGACGCTACCGACGACAGAACGTCGCGGAGGCAGTTCTCTTCAACTTACACGAAAAATAATTGCTCTAACAATAAGACGAGGGATGGGCAATTTCTTATTTGTTTACGTTTTCTTTTTGTTCAACACTTTTCTGGTCAAGATGATACTTTATTTTCGCTTCACAAAAAGCCCGAATAGGGCTTACCTATCATAGCAATCAGATGTTTCACTTAAGTTAATGAGTCTGAGTAATTAGTCGGAACATGTTATGGGTGTTGCTTGTATGGTATCTCCATCTGGGACATCGAAGACGAAGATATTTATTACTTTGTGTCATATTTCGTATAGGGTGATGAAAAATTGCCTGGTCTTGATTAGATTTACGGCTGAAACAACAAACTGGACAGGGAATCTATGATAAATGATGGACACACAAGATAATGGTCAATGCGGAGAGATCTTTGGCTGGATTTGATTAAAATGGTGCCACAAAACTTTACCACTTGGATTAATTTGGGGTGAAACGAGTTTAAATTTTGTAAATTGAGTTAGTGGGTGGACTGGCAGAGGAATTGTCGAATTTTCTCAAGGATATGTTTGTTTAAAAGTTGAATTATCTGATTTGAAGTTAAATAGTCTTTCAACTCATTTTTTGGAGCAAGTGTTGAATTTAATCTGTTAGGAGGAAGATGGCAGCCAGGTCCTTCTTTTTCTGAAACTGACAACACAATTTCCTTTTCAACTGTCAAAAAAGTGCGCAAGTGGTGCTACATCCCACTGTTCACTTCAACTTCTTCACGGATCAACGCATTTTTGGGATACTAAATGCATCTTTGTCTCAAGTGGGACAACCAAGTTGCTAAAAACCTCGACTACATTCCTCCTAGGTGTCAACAAATAGAAAAGTGGATCAGGTTAAAACTACCAACAGTTTTCGACAAAAGCTTCAAAATCTTTGTGCATTTCTCCCGTTTTCACCTACCTTAATCGTTTCATCGTTTAAAATCACAGATAAAGAATTTTTTAGAATTTCGAACACTTTTACTGTAAAATCGAGTTGAATCCTAGTTCCCTGGAATTGGGTGAAGTTTTTTGTGTTGTGTAGAAAATTTGAGCCTTAGAGCTCAAGTTTACGCTCTATATTAGTCTCGGGCTGTGTGCTCTTCCAGCTGATGCTCATGTTGCGGTACAGCTCATTCGTTTCTTCGTTGAGTTTTCGTTTCCACAAATTAATCACACTAATGGACCCGATTATCAAATAATTTTTCTATCGGAACCACCAAGGGTTTCCTCATCCTCTTTGGATATGCTTTTCGAATGATCAGGATCTTGAAAAATGGAATTCATTGGTTTTCCGAGAGCTTTTTCTTAATTGATGCAACGACTGGCTGGATCTCGGTTTGATCGCCGCGGAGAAGTTATTTAGGACTTCAATGATTTGTTGGCTTTGATGCTCATGATGAGTCTCCAATGTTTAATGCTGCTGGCATGTGATTCAAGGAGAACTTGAAGGACACTCGATTGAAAAAATCATATCGCTTCACATCATTGATATAAGAGGGCTGCGGGTAGGATATATGTAATTCTTCGTACCTTGGCTTAAATGAAATATTGATCCCAGGCAAAGTGAAGACTCCGTCATCTATAATTCCACAAAAAATTGTCTTTCGTCGATCGCAACATGATTTTCGTTGATTGTTGATTGATCGAAGGATTGCCATGTACCTTTATGAGTTTTGAGGTGACGAAAGTTGTGCTACTTATAACTTTATTTAGTCTCGCAGCAAAATCGGGTAGCCTGAGCTCGTTTTCGGAGTTTTCCCGATAGCTTTGCCTATACGTTATCTTCTTGTGGGAAAACGGCCCCACAAAATATTTAAGATTAGATCTCTCCAAAATTGTATCCGATACCTTTACCCTGAATACACCTTTATCCGCACCCATGAAAGCATTGTGTCTGTTTTCTATAGTAGTCGCCTTAGTACTTATGTTGCAGTTTTCCATCTTTATGCACGGTCCATTCCATTGCACCTCTTGGATGGCGGTTATATCTGTTTTGCAGCAGTTTAGGGCCTCGTCTATTATTCTGGCTGCACGTAGTTTGGTGAGAGATCTTCCATTCCAAGTGTAGATTTGTAGATGCCTTTTTCAGTTTGCTTGAGTTGTGTACAGTGAAGTCATTATTTTTATCCGTGGCTGTTTGTTTACCGCACGACAACCCCAAACCTTAAATTCCAGGCCCTGAAGTCCTTTAAAACAAGGAGTCGGACATTCCGGTTGCAGTACTTTGTTGAAAGCTACTGTTGGCCAAGAGCTCATTCGTTACCAATTTTTAGCCACAAGGGCCCTTTATATTTTGTCAAATTAGTACGCCTTTCAAATTCATTTTACATGTCTGTGTGTCAAAATGGTTTTCATTTTTCTGACACATGTACAATTCTGTCATCTTTTCAAAAACAGGATAATTTAAATTCGTCTTAACCTCCTTTCCACTTGGCAAAAATTAAAATAGATTCTTCACGTTTAGCATTTAGTTAACTTATTTATTCATCTATTCATCTTTCGCCTAACAAGAGTGCTGTGTCTTGTATTCTCATGAGATCTACTCATCCATTAAATTAGAATAAATTATGTTGCCACACTGGCACTTCTTTTTCCAATTCAAATTATACAAAACGTTTCGAGCACAACAAAGGTGAATTCGAGATGTGAGATATGTTAACGTTGAGGAACCTATCCAAACCAGACACCATAAATAATAATCTCTCTAACGCGCTGTTATCGCATCCTTATAGCTGCCATTAGCAGTATCGAGCTTCATTGCCGCCTGAAACTTATAAATATTTTATGAAAATTTTCGAAAATCCTCACATTGAACTACAGCGGAGGAATGAACGCAAGTTTGAATCTTGATACAGAGTAAGTAGAGTATGAGTGTGAATGCTGGCGGTTGAACTCTACGGCATAGCGCTAAATTTTAATATTCAATTATCGAAGGTCCTTTTTTGGAGAAGGAACGTTTGGATTTTCTGACGCAAAACCATATTTCCATAAGACACAAAACGAACAAAAGGCTAAAATATATCTTATCGTTCGCCGCCTTATCCACGCCCGCCGAATTGACTTGGAACATACTTTCGAATGGTTCGAGGAATGGGGTACGAAAGAAAGTACCTATACAAATTTCAGGCGTCATTCCTTTGCTTCGACTTTTCTTTTAATGTTTGGTACATCGTGGCTATTAGCGCGAACGGAAACAAAACTCCTTTGAAACGTCTGTTGTTGAAAGGACATTGCTTCATGGACCGTGTTGCTGATGATTGGACACGGAGGGTGTGCAATTAACATACCGCCCCTGGTTCACTAACCAGAGTACACTAATATTTTTTTTTTATTATATTTTTTCTTCGAACCGTTTTTTTATTCAATTCTCTGGTGAATTTTATTGCTTTGATATTTCCCTTCGAATGTCATAATTTAAGTCCGTTTGCAATGAGTTTTTTTGGGTGTTTCCGCCGTTTTTTGATAGCGCGATTAGTTTTACCCCGACTGTTTTTTTTTTTTTTTGGCTGAGAATTTTAAATTTCTTTTCAATTTTCACATTGTAACTTGTGTTGTTTTTTCATATTGTTAGCGTTGAAAGTGAAAGGTGATGAATTATTGGACGTCTGTAAGAGATTTATGAGTGTTTGAATGAATGAAAAGTTATGCTTCAAGGAGTGGTAACGCATTTTTTATGTTTTAACTTCTTTTTTGTATAATGGGGATGGTTTAGGTAAGGCGTAAAGTAAAAAGGGAATATTTATATACAGCTGGCAAGTAATACTTGTAACTGTTGTAAATTTATGCGTTTTTAAGATTTTTAAATAAGCAGGGAAAATATGTTTCTTACTGTCTATAGATCGAAAAGAAAATATTTTACAAGGTTTTCCTTTTGAAAACACTTATAGAGAATGTAGTATTTTTTTCCTTTAAACTATTTAAGCTTTTTTCAAAATTTTGTAGAATCCACAAATATGCTGATCGGGAGCGGTAATGGTTAGAAGGGTGGGACAATTGTATGAGAGATCGAAGCTCGAATTGTGATATTATTCAACAGGCAAGTGCTTCACAAGTGTTACTACAATGAAAACTGCTTTATCACGTAGCCGTTCGGCATTGTGGAATGGTAGGTTTTCTGAAATCCTCAGATTGTAGCTTAAAGTTGGGATGTTGGTTTTGTAACGGCAAAGGATAGATTGGGAATGAGCTGAGCTCTGAACCAGCCTATGAAGATAGAACCATTTGGGAAGAATATCCAAATTATGATTTATATCAGAAACTAAGTGAAAATAAAAAGAGAGAAGTATTATCTACTAAAGCTGTAATTTTACATGGTTGAGAAAAAAGTGAGTTAACAAAGACTAAGAACATAATCGGGCCCAACACAGAACCCTGTGGCACGTCCATAAATATTGGCCTTTCAGAGCTTATTTTACTATGAATTCTTACTTTTTTTCTGTTTGTTAGGAAGGAAGCCAGCAAATTATACACATTACTCCTTAAACCAGCTTTGTAGAACTTAGAACTTACTGAGTAGAGGACAGAGGAGTATGATACCAACAGTGTCAAAGGCCTTATAGCTATATCAATAAATAGAGACGAAGGTAACTCAGAGTTAGTCACACTACGATACATACAATTTTAGAAGAGCATCTTCCGTCACTCGAAAATCCGTATTGAAACTTACCGAAGAAGTTTTTTCTATTCAAGAAAGAAACCATTCTAAATTTACTGCCTGCTTCAAATATTTTAGTAAATACTGAGAGAAAAGAGATTGGACGACGGTATAGTTATTTAAGCTGGAGGTTGATTGAACCTTTTTTATGCAATGGTATTACAATGGCATTTTTTAACGCTTTTGGAAAAATACCCTTTTTAAAACTGAAATTGAAAATGTGACATATAACATCTGATGTGAAAAAGGAAATCTGTTTCAAAACGGAGCTTGAGAAAGAGTCTTCAGAAGAGGAACTAAAATTTATTAAAGACGTGCATGCACAGATTTTAAAAAAGAAACTGTTTGAAGAAAAGCTATCATCTCTCAAAATTTAACACAACATAGTGCGTTAGGATTAGGATTATCTTTCCGATAGTCAAAATAGGAGATAGCTCGGTGCCAAAAAGATAATTTTCTTATTATCAATACGAAAATAGGAAACCTTCTGAAGGAGAGGAGAATCGAACATTTTTTCTACATAACATAACACATTTCTACATTTACATAACAGGCAGGCACTTCTAACTCCTGGAGTAGACGCCAGGTTTGGCCATCCGTTATCGTAAATTTGTCGTGTTTTTTTCTGGATATTGTCTTTGGAAATATATTTTCTGTGGTAAGTCAAGTAATTAAATCTTTAGATTTTCTAAAACAGACCCTGTATCAGAGGATCTTTAATATTTTTTGTGTAAAGAGGTTTTTCTTTTTTAAAAGCGAGTTTGAGAAAAATTTAATGGGCTTTCAATGAATCACAATGCCACTTTAGACTCAGTTTTGCCTATCGTTTATGAGTTCAATTATAGGAAATCAGTACATTCTATCACAATATTGTCTCGACGTAACGTGACTAAAATTCGATGCAAAAAAGTTCGTTTGGATGAACTTTTGCTCACTTTGACAGTAATAAACAACAACAAAATCATACTGTTAATTAAAAGCGAACACAGAACTTGCACGTGAGTGGGTCGAAACCTAAGCCGGAGCGTAATTGTGATACAGAAATGACTAATGGTAGAATCCTTTAATTTGTTACGCCTTTGGTCTCAGATATTTATTTTTTTGAATTTTGGGAAGTCCATTTCCATTCAAATAAATATCTGGAATAGGCATATCTGCGTTGAAAACGGGCAGACCAGGTATTCCGTCTTCTTAAGACTAAAACAATACCCATACTTTCTTCTAAAATATTTACTCATACGTCATGTGCTCCCTGCAAGGATTCCGGATCCTCACTTATAATAACTTCACCGTTAGCAAAGGATAAACGGAATTTTTTGGTATTGAAATAAATAAAAATAAATAGGGTGTCGCAACAGAGTGGGAAGCCCTATTTAGTACTTTACTTTTGAGAAGGTCACCCAGGACTCTAACGAAAAGTGGAGGACTAACGATGCCTCCTTTTTCTTACAATCCGGTAAAATCTGACCATATTCTTCCGGAGCTCCTCATTGCCTAAAAGACAAACATATCAAATCTCGAGGATATCGATCAATTGCTTTATTAAGTCAGTCCATAGAACCTAAAAAACCAATGAAGAATAAAAACACTTTTTCCACGTAAGGATATGATTAGATCGATCGAGCATCGAAAATTTTCTTTATCGAGCGGCTATAATTACAGTCAATACATTAGTCTTTCTTTCCCTTTTTCGAGGAAACTTTTCACTCAAAAGGCCATTACAAACCCATCGTTATAGTCCCAAATTTTTTCATCATACAGAAGAAGATCTCTTTGCCAGTTTTCATTGAACTAACTCAAAATACAAAGAATGTTCCTACGCATTTCTTCTTTTAAACATGGCTACCCCCTCATTCAAGCCGTTTTGTCTTATTTTTGTCCTTGAATTCCTTTGATTGTTGCCGGTGCAGAAATTTCTCCCAGCTCCTGACACACGCCTCCGTGCTCATTACTTCGAGTAAGGCGTACTTCTTCTGCCGTTTTATCTTGTAGCTTCTGTATTCTACTTTGAGGCGAGCCTTTTCATCTCAACGAATTCTTTCTTATTTTTTAACAATACTTTAGCTGTATCATTAGACCAAAATGTTTCTTTGACTTGTTTGTTGTGTATCTCTAGCAACACGTAGGTTTGAGTTTGTTTCAGGATCTGGATCATTTGCAAAACACAAAACCGATTGAAATTCTCATTTCGTCAGTTAAAACTCAAGACCTTTCGTCATTTTCAGTGTACTTATTTGATCTGAAAATTTCATAGAAAAAAAATCTAAAAAATGTCTTACACCAGTTGACCCACCTAGTGGGGCGTAGTTTATTACCTACGTTGCGTTGATTGAATTGAGTTAATTAAGTAAAGTAGTTTCCGTCTTCCATTCCAGTGGGAAAATGGAAATGAAGTAGTCTATTTTACTCAGGGGCAATGAAGCACTCTTACTGACAGAAGTTTTAGAATGGGTCCAATTTTTTCCAAGTTTCCGGTTATGTTTCAGTTCCCGTTCCGTTCGTGTAGGAATATGTTGAGGAAATATAGTCTATGTAGCTTGGGAATAACAACGTATTGAAATAGTGAAAAAAAATTTAAATCGGTCCAGTGGTTTTTGAATTCCCGTTCCTGTAGGAATATAGGGATTAGATATAATCTATGGAACTCAATGGCAATGAAGAACTCAAACGGGGAAAGTAATTCCTGGTGTAATTTTCCTGAGGATCCGGCTGGTACATGATACATTTCAGTCTTAGATATGCTAAAATCATAACCTTGTGAAGTCCAGTTTGTTTTGGCCTCCACAAATAACAACCCCGCAATGTTTTTATAGCGGATCGAATTCTTGAACTTTTCGCCTTTTATGTGTACTCTCAGATGGTACTACTGCCTCGTGGTCATAATTTTTGTTTCTCCATCGTTACTGCGACTGCTGAACTTAGTTTCCATCCTTAAGTTAAAGGACTTCTAGGGTGGTTTTGTTTTCGTTTCAGCTTGTTAAGCCTTTGCAAGCTGTCTTTGTTTTTCGAACTTTGACGTGTTTACGGAGTTGGTAGTAGATATTTAACTCAATAAATTACCTGCTGGCATTGACATTTGTTGGCCCTCCTTTGAACAAGAGACATTTTTTATTAAGTGAACTGAATAAGATAATTATATTCTTGATTAAAAACAAAAAATAGTCAGTCAAAAAGTTATTTTTGTATTGAATTTGGTCGCCGTGATGAGGACGGCAATATGTGCCTACCTGTTAATTACTTACCCTGTCTATAATTTGAATTAAATCAATTTTAGAAAAATACAACTAAATTTTAACTGCTGGTTATCACCTTTTTTGAACTATTCATTCAATTAATCACATTTCAAACCTTTATCTTAATTTTCTGCTATTCTCACATTTGAAGCCACACGCCAATTAACCAATAAAACCTTCTTGTCGTTTACGTGCAAAGTGACGAGTGCCGACCTTCCTTTTTTTTATTATCAACTTGAAAAAGCTTAGTTTAAATTGAATATTTTTATTTTCTAGATTCTGACGCTTCAATGTTATCGATAGACGCAAAACAAATAACCCGCCTGTCTTATGTTCTTCACGTTGACTTAAATGCATTTAATTTTAAAAAGCATGATTGATTAATCGGTATGAAAATGAAAGCACGTAATCGTTAACTGACAAGCACCTACTTATTATTGAAAAGTTAAGTAAACACCAAATTTAACGTTTTAAGATATCACACCAAGATAATGACACGTGAACCTTTGTATTCCAATTGAAAGAATTGACTTACGATAGTGCGCTGTTGCTATGCTATCCTATAGCTATAGGCAGGGTAGCCCGTCCCACGCTTTGTTATCAAACATAATTCGGTGATGATGGAAATTCTCAGTGTACTTGACAATGCACAATTGATGATTTCTCAAATTCTAAGAGAAATTAGAGAACCATTGTGAGCTATGAATTAAGAAACTTATTTTTAATGGACAGCCAAATAAAGTTTTTTTGTTCGTCAAAGCAAATTTTGTTTCCATAACTTGGAAGTTTAGCATCGAAAATTCTATAACAACTCCAAATTCCATTCTAATGAGTTTATTAACAGCTTCAACCCTGTCGTACATTCACAACGAAGGGTAGCGCTATTCCTCATTCGTCAAAACACTCAAAAAGGTCAAAACTTTCAACTGAATTTCAAACATAATTAGAAGATTTTTATAGTTTCATGACTACGTGATTAATAAAAGTAACTGAACTGCATTCATCCTCAGTTGGAAAAGCCAAAAGTGCTGATCATTAAATCGCCAAGATGTTGAATACTTAGAAAAGTGCCCATTGATTAGTGAAAATACACAACCCTTGGGTTGGCTGTGGCAAAAAAACAGAATCGCATGAGGCCATCACAAAAGTATTTTTTAATTAATTTTAAATTTTCGAGCAGGATTGCTTTGTGATTCCCAAGGGTGTGGCGTTAGCCCTTATTTGAATTTCGTTAATCCTTTTTCTGTGCATGAATAGTCAGCAGAGTCCTTTGACCATGGTCATGTTGGTAAGCGTTGATTATTGGGGTGTTGCGGTTGGTCCCATAAGCTGGAGGCCATGTGTGAAAAGGATTCAGTGGTCAGGCGTTGTGGACACTCCTTGATTGCTTTAAAATTTCAGCAGAATCAACATTTTTCTGTGTCTCGCTCTTAACTTCGTCCAACTTTATCGGCAGAAAAACATTCAAGTCATAAATACTACACTCCATCCCCGTCATCTAAAAATTGTCTTCTAAAAATAAGTCTTGTTTACACACTTAAGCAATTTATGTAAAATTAAAACCTCGCGATATCGTTCATTTTGCATATTCTTAACGTTACCCTGCTCTTTTGCGCCATTGAGTAGCAGTAGACCTTTTTGCCAATAAACGACGCGACTCTGACGTTATGGCGCCCACACCAGGAGCATTAATTAAGTAGGTATCTCGCTTTCTCTCACTTAAATTGGTAATTTTAAATCTTGTTAACGACAAGAATTTGTAATTAAATTTTTTGCTTTACAGGCACTCGGACCGCTTTTGCATTCCAATTGAACGCACGCATTCGAGGCTTATGAAAAGGATACTCCTTTTTGTGTTTTTTTTTTTTTTGTATAGGTTCCGACGAGTAGACAGAGAGTGAAGGAAAGAAGAAGCTTACCGAATGGATTTAATCCCCCAGAAGATATAAATTAACAAGTAGATTAAGGAATGAGTATTTATCGTATCTTCTTCTCGAGAAACACCATCAAGGATGCCAAAAATATTTTAACATAAAATCCTTTTGGGATACCTAACGTTTGTGGATGTCCAGATTTTTGTGTCTGTATAGTAAATTTGAAAATGGGATTTTATCGGATACTCCTTCTTGTGTTCTTCTTAATTGGCAATAAGGCTAATAAAAGGATTCAAGTGTAATTGGTTTTGTTGTAGTTAAGGTAGCAGTGATGTTCTTATCTCGACCAGGGAGAATAAAACGTATGATAAGGACAATTTAAAATATTAGTAGAGAAGTCTTTGGAGGATATGGGGGGACGTTATTGTAAGAAATTGAGTATAAGGGACTTTAAATTTTTGTTTAGTTCTAATTAACAACCTTAGAATCTCGAAATCATTAAATCGGTGTATATTAAAAGGACTTTTCAAAGTAAACGGCTCAGACATATATTTGTTTAGGCAATGACAGGCTTTAAACAAGAGTAGAACTAAACATAAGGAAGGTAGAATTTGTCCAGAATGATCGATGATTTCGTACTTTTATCCGATCAATGCTTCTTTTCAAGATCAACTCATCTTGGCTGAAGCAGAGAAAAGGAGATACAAAAGAAAAAAGCAGAAGATGTTAAACAAAAAGGAAAGAAGAGACCAGGGAAAAGGCAAAGAACTCAAGAAAGTGGAAGGATTCATAGAAGAAAAGGTAAGGAACTAGTGAAGAAAGGAAAAGAAGAAGAAGAAAAGGATAACCTAACAAAAGAGATGAAGCTAAATGCGAAAATAAGGAGCGTAAAAAGAAAGAGCTTTAGATAAGAAAGGAGTTGAAAAGGTAGGAGAGGAAATAAAAGAAAGGGGAGGTAGTTACTAGGTAAGTAAGAATGAGCCTTAGGAGAAGGGAAACATTCTCAAAAATCCAGATAATCTCTAAAAGAAGATGCACAATATGGGTCCTAATGAAATTAAGAAGCTCAAAAAAACTGCTGAAGAGTTAAAGTAAAAGGATGTGTCCGAAGATGAAACAAATGGAGTTAAAGGATAAAACAAGAAGCATATTTAAACCGGAATAGATGATAAATGGCAAATGCTAAAGCAAAAGAAGAGGAACTAATAAAAAAGGAACTTAAGAGGAAAGGAAAAGAGCTCAAAAACAAGAGGAGCTCAAAAAATGAGAAGACCTCAAAAAACGGTAAGTTATAAAAAAGGATGAAACTAACCGAATGGAAGGATCTAAAGAAAAAAGAGGAGCTTTAAAAAAGCCAGCTTTCAAAGCGGTCAAGATTAGTAAAAGTCTGAAGATTAAGAAACAATTTGGAGCTTAGAAAATAGGGGAACTTACGTGCCATTGGGAGCCCGTGCTACCGGAGCCCTAAAGAATTAAAAATAGGCCGTAAATAAAATTGAAAAGGCTGCCTAAGAAAAAGAAAAAGAAGAAGTACTTCACTTTTTACTTTTGAAGAGAAAAGAGGAGAGCAAAAAAAGAAGAAGTACTTCAAATACCAAATAAATTAACGCAGAAGGAGTCGAAATTGAAGAAAAGGACATAAAGAAAAAATATCAGAGTAAGAAGTTCAAGACTCAAACGCGAAATGAACTGAAAACGAAGCGAAACAAATTTTTTGTTAGAAAAAGGAGTTCTTGAGCTAATTTAGAATCAGGTTATCAAGGTTGATGAACATCGGGAAACTGGGTACTGAGAATCTTTTTTTGGCTTCCAAATACATAATTATAGTTTGAAACTCATGAAGTCTTAACTTACTCTTTAGTAGCTTTTTGTTTAGTAGTCGCGAATACAATGATGCTCGCAATTGGGCTCCCCTCTTGCATCTGCTTTCATCATTTTTGTGTCCCATTTCTTATCTACTTTTTCCACTCACAAGTTCATTCCAAACTCAAACAAAATGCACAATAAATTAAAAAAACAATTCAAGTACCTACTCATAAAATAATTTGGCCATCGTTTCCCGCATTGAAAACCACAAATTAAAACCAAAGCAGTGATGAGCCGGTCCTTCCTTTCATGTTGTCTTTCTGGTAAACACTTAGAAATGAAACAAACAAAAATACTACAAATCTTTTTCAATAACGATACGACCGGAAATCAAATTGTTTCCGCCCTGTCTTCTTGCCCTTCTGTACTTAATGTTAAAAAATATACACAGCCCGGACACAACACCGCACGCACAATGTCAATCCAAAATGATATGATGTGCTACATGTTGAGCCAAAGATCAAACAAAGAAGAGAAGATGCCGTTACTGTTGACTTTTTATATTTTGTTTCTTCAAAGCTGTTGGTCAACACAAGCAGGACTCAGTACGTATAAGACTTCTCCTTCCTTTCTTCATCAAGCTGATGTGATGGCATCATCTTAAACCACATTGACATGTTGATTGTCGGATGACATAATTTTCTCTTTCAAAAGGGACAAACGACACAGGACATCTAGAGCACACATAATTTTGTAACAATCAAAGGGACCACCACACATGTACACGAGTACAAATCAATTTAACAATATTAAGTCCTGAGGGTGTTTGTAAATTTTGAAAAGATTACAAAAGGAGGTCCTTTTTTTTATTCTGGTTATTGAAAAATTGCAGAAAATAAAATTGGCTATGACAGTAATAATGCGTGTATTGTAAAACTGTTGTTTGTCCTTTATTCGAACGAGGCCTGGTGATGTGTCGGTTTTTTTTATCAAATTGGGGTGAGGTGAAAGGTTTTTTAAATTGAAAAAAAAGGACACAGGAGAGGAGATGATGAGAGACTCTGTCCTTTCCTAAAAGTGTGAAATACTAGGAAATTGATGTTCCTTTTTTTTACTAATAAAGGGGGAAACTTTTATCCACTGGGAATGGACAAATGTTGTGGACACCTTAACATGTTTCATGTTTAAATTGGAACAGTCGTCGCGCCCTCGGGCTTTTGTGGTGCTGGTGGTGTGTGGTGTTTTACTGACACAATAAAGTGTGTGGTTGTTTCGGGTTTTTAGGATTTAATGCGTTTAATTCAATCTATGAAATAGAAAATAAGAGTTTGATCAGCAGATGCCTTGGTAAAATCTAAAATCGAATTTATTTATGGACGAAAGTGACATGTGTGTATGGCCTATCGTCAAGGAATACATAGCTGCAGCTGCAGTGGAGAGTGAGAGAGAGCCTGTCTTCTTTGCTCTCAAAGCTAAAGGTCAAAGGCGGATTCGTTAAGAAAGTGGAATACATATTTTTTTATGCATCCGATTCTATACAGAAACAATCTTTGAACTGGAATCTACGGGAGGCAAAATTAAAGTTGGGTTTGAATCAAAAAATGACATGTGTGCATTTTCTTCCTTTAAAAAGCATTGTACAGGTTTTTTTTTCCACTCATATCGCCTCTCGATTGGAATTGGCAATGCCTCAAAGAGTAATTATTTTGTCATGAAAAGCACTCTTTTAATGCATCAGACTCCAAGACTCCTCGAGTTTGTTTTTTTTTGCACCACCCAATTTATGTTATTTTATTTTACCGATGAGTTGTCAGTCTATAGGGAACTATGCTAAAACCGAATCTCATCAAAAACCCTCTTCAAATCATTTATGATAATTTATGAAATTCTCATCCAATTTAAAACGTTTGTGAATGTCTAACCTGATGTCTTTCATTCATTTTGTAAAATAATCATTCAGCAGCTGCAATTGCTTTCGAAATTTTCTCTAAAAAGAAACCTGCAACTCTTATTGCAATGACCCACGCCCACAGGTAAGAACAAATAATTCTATTAGTATAATGGAAGCCTTTGGTCAAAAGCCAATTCGACTGTTGCAGACGTTTATTGGAAAATTTAAATGCAATTTGCTGTATGTACGGACAAAAGCTTTGCAACTGCCAGTCAAAGGGATGCCCTTCCCAAGCAGGATTCTCTGAAATCAATTGATTTAACATCCCCACAGATATCTTTAGAAATTTGTTTTTTACTATGTCTCTGGTTTGAATGTGTGTATATGTGTGTGTCTGGTTGTCTGGACAGCCAAGTTGCCTTTTGAAAGCAAATCAATGCCAATGCCAATAGGACCCATCAACCTTCGATCCTTTTCGACCATCGAATTCGTATAAATGCTCTCTAAAATGCAATAGCCGCTTAGACATCTCTTCAAACTTATCTTTTGTCTGTCCATTCAAATCCATTTGATGCAATTTTGAATATCATCGAAAAATGGGTTGGCTAAAGGGTGAGGTCTCTGTGCAACAGTATTGATTGAAAAGACAACGACAACATATCCTAGTATACATGCAATGATAGATGTATGTAGGTATTTACCCTGTCTGAATGTGTGCTCAAGCATATTTGACCATCAAAAGCCAATTAATTGGAATTCCAAACTTCTAACGATAGTTGTATGGGATACCAACAAAAAAATAAAAAATAAAAAGAACAAACTTTTAAGCCCGATCATCGAGTAAACATTGTGTTCAATTAAAATAAATCAAACAGAACTGACGCGAACAGTGCAGATGAGCCTAGTACATGGCTATTTGGGTCTACGCCTGGTCAAACAGTGTTTACAACAAGAACAACCCGACCAGACACTAACGTATAGAGAAGAGCATTTAATGGCTTTAAAATGCAAATGTACTTGTACATTGCTGACGGCAAGGAAAACAGATTTGAACGTTGTTTACGCCTTAAAGGTTTAATAGTTGCAATGTAACAAAGATAACTTATATCCTAGCTATAATGGCGGTCGTTGTTTGAGCTTGTTGCAAATACTTATTTTACATTCGAAATTAAACTAATCAGGAGGAGGCTTTTGGGTTATGCGAAAGAAAAGTTCCTAACAAGTCTTAAATAGAAAATTTTACAAAACTGAGAATTCCGGGGAATTGTGTTCGACTAAAAATTCTGAAGTTCAAATTAGTTCTGGAACTCACAGAGAAATTACAGTCCAATTTATAAATTTTTGTTTTTTGTCCAAATTGTTTCGGAGTGGGAAAATTACGTTTTACCAAAAAAAAAAAAATAATTTGAAGTGTACGCCAATTCAAAAAGAAGTTAGATTTTTGCAACTTCTGTTCTGTCGTAGAAGAATTTTGTTTAAGCTTTTTAGGGACAATCTAAAGGGTGTTTTTTTCTAGAGATATAAAATTTAAAGATGGCAGCACTGTTTTCATTGGCGGTCATTTTGTAAAATGGCATGTGATTTTTTCTTTAGCTTAGTTCTCCATTTCATTGTGCAAGAAGTGAAGCCACCGGGCACGAGTACATTCGGTGAAAACATGTTTGCGGTTGATCCAAATTTTCATATATTTTCGCGTTTTTTTTTATCTGGGAGCGGTCCTTTAAAATCGTGCGTTTTGCCACCACTCGACTATTTTCTGTGGTAGAATTTGAAGGCACTAATGTATACCGATAATGCAGAGACGATTGATAAAGCCCATGCGGAAAACGAAACCAAATGCTGCAAAGAGTGATAGGAAATTGAACCTCAAGATTTGTAAATTTTTTTTTGACAGCTTTTTCTTGTATATAGCTATAAAAAAATGTATTGAGCCTCGGGTGGTGAAAACGGTTGTTCATTAGAAACTCAACTCTAGTTGATGTGCAAGAGTTTTTTTACAACCTGTGCTATTTTTTTAATTTCCACGCCAAAAATCCATACTTCAGGCTTCAAGGCCAAGCTTTCTTCGCTTCGTTTTATTTTCCCTAATTGTGTCGCTGGCGTAATGATTAGCATCCTGCCTGTTGCGTGAGAGTTCGTGGTTCAAATCTCATACACATCAATTGTTTTTTACTGCGTGGATATTGCAAGTAAAAGAGAGTAGTTACACTGCCATTAAAAGTGTTTTCTCACTTTAGAATTGGGAACCGCGGGGAAATTGCAAATTCATTAGGCCCGAGGCTCTCCGAGATTGGTTTCGCCAGTCTATGTATTTATATTGTTCTAGTCTCGCCGAGTCTGATCAAAAAACGACACCTTTGACTACTAGTAGGTTCATTCGTTCAACTTAATCCAGGGTTATTGTCACAGGATTTCCCTGACAAACCTATAAGTTGTTGTTTTCGGTTCTCAGAAACCACGAAATCACCACACATTCCTGTCGTTTTAAGAAAAAAAACATGCCATTTGGTAACGAACAGGTTACATGAAACCGCCCAGCAAAAATCTATGCCTACTTTAGGGCGAGCTGGGGGTGAACTCAGGGCTAAGAAAACCTTCAGTTTGAGTTGGGCGAGTTGGAGTTTTTCAAAAAACGCTTTGTGGTTACCACAGGGCAAACCCAGCCAGGGCTTAAACTAACAAGCCTACTATCGAAATTTTAAAAGCAGCCAATAGAAAAGAAAAAAATTGGTCGGGCTAGTAACTACAAGTGTGTGAATAGAAAATTCAAAATATTCTATTTTCTATCACAAATTTCCCATTAAAAATTAAAAGAATTCAGTTTTCTTTCACAAATTCATAATCCCTTTGCGAATTTTTTCGACTACGCTATGAGCTCTTGTCCTGATTGTAACCTCCAAAATATAATAACCTCTGTCACATAACCCGTCGCGTCGAAGCAATTTCGGACTGCGAATTTCTGAAAAGGAAGAATTAGCCTTTTTGCAACTTTTGATAAACTAAGTTTCTAAATTTCTCCTGTAAAATAATAATCAGTATGAGGGACTCTATATTTCTTCCATTCTTAGCTTTAAGTCATTACGACATTTTTATAGAGAAATAATTGAAAAAATTGGAATATTTGTATATTTGGAACAACCTAGTGCGTTACTCTCAACCATTCTTACTATGACAAATGGAGAGGACCTGCACATTTGTACCGGTTCTCAACGGCTACGTTAAAAAGAATTTTTCTTGACAGTTTTGCCCCTGGGGACCTAACAATTTCTTGGGATAGGTGATTACCGCGCGAATAACAATTGTTGCGAATAGCTAATGATTATTGACATAATATATAAAAATATAAACAGATATGATAAGAAACTAGAGGACTGAGAATTGGATACCTGATGCTAACTCTAAGACACATAGTTTCAAACAGTAAAATCTTCATATCGAAACAAAAGATTAAATCTGATAAAACCTCTGGTAAACAACCAGGGCAAATCTGCACTAGTAAGTTTGAAAAAATGCTATGGGTCCTGAGGCTTCCCGAGCTCGCTTGTACTTAGGACTTTATGTACATCTTTAGTGGATCCCTGCATCCTTTTGGAAATATTTTTCGTAAGACATCGTTATGCCTTTTATATTTTCCAACTCCCAACTCTTTTTTTTCGCCATAGCCTTTGAATCGTACCCCCTTTGCTTGAAACACCCTCAATTTTTTTCTGTGATGAAATCGATAAATCGTCTTATTTGAATTAACGGCTACATAACCCTGCTGATAGCCTAATGTCCCCTCCATTCCCTCACAAGACATGGACGTGAGAAATGTGCCACACCTAGGTGTTCCTCGCTCTGTTGCGCCACCCTATTTATTTATTTATTTATTTATTTATTTATTTATATGCGCCTGCTATTGAGTTTTATCATTTTCACTTTTTTATGTATTTTTCACTTGGATTGCATATAAAGTTTATTGCGGCAGTATTGAATGAAGTTCTCAATGTTCTACACTTTAACAAATCCAAAAATATCGAAAACACGTTCACTTTTTTAAATTGATTTCAAACTAACTGAGCTCGTGGACAAAATGGCATTACCTTGCCGCAGCTGACTATCTGGTCCTATACTATGTGGCTATGTCATCTTAAACAATTTTTTTTATAGTTTTTTTTTCAACTGAAGACCACTAAGCATGTTATAGGAATAACAACCGGGATAATAAATATTTTCCACTTGTAACAGAACCTGATTTGAAATCGTACCTGGTTTACCAGATGAACCCAGAGCTTCATCTGGAAGCTATTCCATTTAAATGGCCGTCATGATGCATATTGTTTTTTGAGAAACAGGATGGCCTGTGAAAAACTTGAATTGAAACGTCGTTACTATACGCCAAGCCTAAATTCTTCTCAAGCCATTTTGGTGCTCCAATTGTTTATTAAAAAAAAATCAATTCTTTGTAACGACCACAGTGAGATTAAATACAAATCTTTCTTTTTCTCTTTTCATAGGGTTCAAATGAAAGAAGTAAAGAACATTTGCTTAGTTTGTTTACTCCACCACTAAAAATGTCCTTGCCACAATGTTTCTAAAAAAACAGAAAAACATCTTTCTGGACAAAATAAACGCCAGCCCACCACAATTATTTACAATGTTCCACTTAAATCCAGAAGGTGGCTTCCCAATTTTCGGTAATCTTCAGCTTAATATTATTTTTGAAATCAAAAGCCACAATGCAAAAGATTGCATTCGCATTCCTCCCCCCGACCGCACATCCCTCTAACCAGTGGATGTATTAACGTAGATCCTTTTCTCTTCCCTATTGTTGTTAACTTCACCGAAAGTTAATTTCATTTAAACGAATTGGACGTGGCACACAATTTACTCTGCATACAATGTTCGTTGTGAGAATCAACTTTATTGTGGCTCCAATAATATTATAATCCAAATAGGAAACGGAATTTAATGGTTTTGCTGCCACAGCCTCATGCAGCATGGTCCTACTCTATATAGGAAAGGGAAAATGCAAAAAAATGCCATTATCTCTTAAATTGTCTGGTAGTGTTCCTAGCGTTGTACTGCGCGTGAAAGCTGTGTACTTAAGTGAGGTTAACTCGTTTTGGTGTCGTATAAAGTGAGGGTGTTCCATGCATAGCCAATGAGTTCGCCTCCCCCTCTGATCCCATTACAAGCGGAAAGTTGCGCTTGTATAAAACTGTTTTTTGTCTTTTCGAATGTTTTTTTGATACGACTTTAGCGTTAGCAAGGCAACAACTCTGACAGTTAGACAAACAATAAAAACTATCCTCTGCACGTTTCCTTTGTATTTTACTTTATATATGGTTTAGTGTTCCTTCGAGAAATCGTTTATTATAGTCCATTCCGAAGGCTTTTCCAGGACATATGACACAAAATGTTACATAAGAAGCTGTGTCGTATCCATTCTTACCTAAGCCGATTACCTTTACTTCAAGTTGCTACATGAACATTGAACATCAAACGCAAATCATATGTATAATCATAGCAATTCAAAATTACACTCTACACCATTAAGGACATTTACTAAATATCTTCAAATAGCCAATTTTCCTTAAATTAAAAGCCCTAGAGCACTCCATTTCCTTACCACCGTAATATAACAAGTCACAAATACTCTTAAAATTTACGATGTAATCTAAGAAAGATTCAATGAACCATTTAGAGGCTACAGAGTAATTACGTTACCTCACTATTGCTGCCACATGTGACCGTAAGTTATGCAGCAAAACTAACCCCGACCCCAATTATGGCAGTTAAAGGGGTCATAACATAATATAGTTCAAAGACCATCACCATAGTTTCATTTGGTCGACGGTGAGCGGCATGCAAATACGATATCTTTCGGCAAACAGTGTTTCCTTCAGCTCGCATATATCGCATCTTAATTTTACGCAAAAGGTAACAGCTTCCAATTATGACAATGGCACTTGTGCTTGGGCCTTGGTCGGGGGCTCGGGCACATGATGGTCCTTCGCGTTCGTTTTGAAAACGGATTACTCTATGAATTATTATTATGATTATTATTTTCGAAAATGTCGGTGCTCGTGTGATCGCAACTATCAACCCTTGTTTTTGGCATATGTGCGATGATGGGGATGCGATGGATGGAGGAGGAGAAACTTATTTCAAATCTAGAACTCATCCACCCACTGTAACATTAGGTGAGCGGTAGTTAGGTACAAGAAAAAGGAAAGCTTTTTGGGTCGTTTGTGCTGGGTGTGTTGGCCTGGATTTAATACCTTGAAATGTACGCTAATTAATTTCTCTGAAACGAATGCGTTTCGGCTTTTTCATGGCATATAATTGTCATCGACCAAAAACGTTTCATAAGAAACGCTATAAACATAAAAGTTAATGACTGAACTTAGCCGGCGGAAAGGCCAGGGGTTAGCTTTTGACAAAAAAAAAAGTTGCAGCCTTCGGCAAAGAATAAATAATTAAACAGTAGGTACGTAAGAACTATGGTTGGGTATTCTTTTATGGAGTTTCTGTTGCAATTTGACGTGGTTTGTTCCAGACCTTGTTTTTGTTATTTTTTGACTTCAAAGGCAATAATGTCTAACGATCCGAAACTGTGGCACATTAGCGCCATTCTCCAGGACATCTCGTGGATGAGATTTTATGTTTCTTTAATTTTTTGTTTGTTGAATTGGGTATTTAGGATTTTGTTTTATGGTCTTGACAAGTGAAGATATAGATGCGTAGCTACACATGTGCAATCACATCTTTAAAGCATCCAAGTCAATAAGTTGGGAAAATAAAAAAATATTCGTTGTTGTTCCTTCTGCAGACCCAAATGTGAGATAAAAGCTTTGGTTTTACCTACCTAAGAAAATAAATATTCGGGCAGAACAAGCCCATTGAGGTCAGGGTGCAGAGTGTTTTTCTCACCCATCTTTAGCGTGATAGGTAGCCATGCTTACCATGACACCACGTGCCCAATTATGCGTACGTATGCATACACGTCTATAGGTATTCTAAATGGAAGCAGGTCGGATAAATGCGTTTTTTCAATTTTTTTTTTTTTCAACAAAATTCCACAGTATAATTCTGGCTGTTAGTCTGCCCTTGAGCAGACATTCTTTGAATGGGCTTAAACTATAAATAAAAAGTCTCGAAACTTGGCGATTTACTACGTAGAAATCTTGCGTTGCAAATTAACGACTAGGTTCAAAAATCTACAAGGAGGTGGACCCATCTGTCGAGACAACAAACGTCTAGTTTTCCATTTTATTGAGTTTAGAAAATACAAAACGAATATGTTTTGTACTTTTTCCAAGTTTATCAAAATCGTAGAAGTTTGTCTTCAGAGTAGTGCCACAGAAAGTAAGAAACTCTTTCATTGTGTGGCCTATATTCATAAGATACGGACCCTATCATGATGCTCTTCGATTCATCACTATTCGGTTGCAATGACAACTATATTGGCGATGTTTGTCCGAGTCTTTCGTGATAATTTAGTAGGATTCTGCAAAGGTGAGCCTGAATTCATTGTTGTAAACGTTTGTAGTCTTTTAAACCAACGATTTGTCTGGTATAGAAAATAAAGACCCTCACAGAAAGGTGAAATCCTCAAAGGTTCTCCCAAATTAAAGTGATTTTGTACTTGTGACAGCGACAAATTCAGCTGTCAAACTACATTTACATAGCGCTAAATAAAAGTGCCTACAATGGAGCGAGAAGAACGATACATTTACAGTTGTCGTAAGATCAGAAATCCTATCAACAACGTTTCTCCAGCACTCCAGCTGTCGCAACTACAAAATCTTAAATGCTTTTGGGACTTCAACTACAACTGCGACTGTAACAGCAACTGCAACCGTAATAGCACCTGGATTTGTAACTCCAACTGCAAATCCAACTCCAACTCCAACTCCAACTGCAATTTCAAGTCAAACTGCACCTCCACCGCCAACTGTGATTCTGTTTCTGACTCTGACTCTGACTCTGACTCTGACTCTGACTCTGACTCTGACTCTGACTCTGACTCTGACTCTGACTCTGACTCTGACTCTGACTCTGACTCTGACTCTGACTCTGACTCTGACTCTGACTCTGACTCTGACTCTGACTCTGACTCTGACTCTGACTCTGACTCTGACTCTGACTCTGACTCTGACTCTGACTCTGACTCTGACTCTGACTCTGACTCTGACTCTGACTCTGACTCTGACTCTGACTCTGACTCTGACTCTGACTCTGACTCTGACTCTGACTCTGACTCTGACTCTGACTCTGACTCTGACTCTGACTCTGACTCTGACTCTGACTCTGACTCTGACTCTGACACTGACTCTGACTCTGACTCTGACTCTGACTCTGACTCTCACTCTCACTCTGACTCTGACTCTGACTCTGACTCTCACTCTGACTCTCACTCTGACTCTCACTCTGACTCTCACTCTGACTCTCACTCTGACTCTCACTCCCACTCCAGAACACACTCAAATTTCAATTTCAAAGGTTAAAGCTTAGGTTTTTAATCTTAAGCTGTCTAGAAAAGAATGACTCTTCCTTTACGGGCATCGGGATCTCAAGGGATCGTAGTTCTCCCAACACATGGCTCACTTTAGTGATACGGGTACGCACCGATGAAAAGTAAACGATGATGTCAACTCTATCCTGTCTTTAAGTTTAAGTTTCAAATTTATTTGACTAAAAATTAATATAATCCAGTAAAAGTGACAATAACACTCATATCCAGGAACCTTTAAACTAGTTTGTTTTTGAAATCCTCTCTTGTAATAGTACGTGCATAGCAGTATTTATTCCCACAAGTCAACCAGAAGATTATAGAAAGCAGTAGAATATACAAAGTTTCTCATTCTCATTCTATTTCTCGGATTTCAACTCTTATACTACTCACGTCTGAATCGATGTTCATATTGCGAAACTTCGACAAACATATGAACAAAATGAAACTAAAATACTTTTAATTTAAATTGTAATTTTGAATTTTATGAAACATTAAACTAATTTATTATTGTCTTTAACAGGTGACGATTTGAATACACTAAAAATGATGCCCATAAACTAAGTTTCACTCCTGGTGAGTATATTAAAAGAACTGTTTAAAAATTATCCTCATTAGAATTTCATTGCGAAAATATACGAGATGGTATTCGTGTTCATTAAAACCATGTCCTTTAAAAATTCCCAAATTTATCCTAACGAGCTACTAAGCATGTGGCCAACAATATTATGGAACAGGCTCACATTCATGTTCGATTTCCGTCAAGTCCTAACGACGTTGCCTTGTATTTCTATTTCAGTTGCCCGAAATTGCAGCACAAAATTCAAACCTTTTTCTTTTGTGTTCTGTTAAGGTTTGCTCTAGTTTAGTTAACCTAACCCAAATTTACGTGAACAAAAACTGAAAATACTAAGCATGAGCATGGGTGACACAACGAAGCTATAGCAAAGCATAGAACCCTTGCGTGTTCCAGAGACGTAAAATGTTTCCCAATGAAAGACGATGTAAGTTCTCTATAGAAGTACTTGCCAATTACGAGAAAAAACGATACGTGTACGGTAAATCCAAATCACGTTTGGTGCTTGTGAGATTCGACGCTCGCAGTGCATCGTAATAAATAAAATGCTTACCATTATCCCATGGCAGCACATTATTTATCACTACCGTAGCACCAAAATCATCGAAAATGAAAAACCAGTGAATGCAAAAAGAAATTCTAACTCGGAAAAGGCATTTCTTGTTGTCTTCGCCTATTTTATTTCCTGAATCTAATGTAATCCAACGATAAACTATAAGTTGAAGTCCTGCCGTGTCATCCTTTCAGTTTCAGCCCTAAATTTAATTTTTATTCTATCACAGATTCACAAAGGTGATAATAAATGACGAATCATATTGAACAGTTGTCATCTTTCCATTAAAGAAAAGTAGGTATACCTACTTCATCACCTAAACTTAATGCGATTTAAGGATTACGACATCACCCCCACCTAATCTAAAGACGAAGCAGGCCTACTATACCACTCGAGTTCACAATACTTTAAATATTGCTTTTCTCTAAACAGTGAAAATAATTTAGGAAAAAAACTCTCCAGTTCATCCCACAAATAACAGGAAAATCAAATTAAATTCGAACAAATATCCTCTCGACTAATCTGCAGTTTTAGATTTTTTTTTTGCAAAACTTTGCTCACGTTACTGAGGGAGTTTGTTTATCCCTCGAACTCTCTACAATGCTTGCACGTAGAATAGGGATGATGTAATTTTCGCATGATTGCATAAAGCAATGCACCCTTTTGCTATATTTTGCCAAAAACTCATTTCCTTTTCTAATCCTGTTTTCAAGGTCAGTGGGTAGATTTTGGGCCTTGGCTGTACACAGTGATTTAAAGTTTAAATTCTCAAAAAGTGTACCGCTTTTGCCAATATCCTTTCTACTTTTAAAGAACAACTTCCATTTCAAAATGCCACGCCCTCAGCAATGGTGCTTAAAATACCGAATGTCCCTGCCCTTTCCAGAGTAGAATTTTAAATCAGTAAAAAAAAATCTGCACACGGGAGTAAACAAGTCATTTGTTATACATATTTGCATATGAAGCGTGTCCTTTTTCATGCGTTCGTCCATCCATCCATTAGGTTGTGGTGGACTGCGACTCATCTGCTTAAACAACATCGTATTCTTTGTTTATAGAGCCCATTCCAATCTCTTTATATGTACATAGAAGAATGCAAACGGATGCTAGTCAAAATTACCCTGTGTTCTGTCCTTTCGTGATCCTGAACAACCATCGGAAACTGGACAGCTCTCCCAGTCGTGCCTCCTTGGTATATTTGCTTGCATCCACTAGCGATGCCGTCACAAATCTTTGTCGGTTGAATGCCGGAGAGAGGCGAAATTCGTCCTGCCTATCGTATTATGTACGATGGTGATGGCTGATCCTTGCAAAAACACGTATATGTACAGCAAAAGGTCGCATCAGCATCACATCGTAATCGAATGGAGGGTTGCAAATTTGCGGAATCTCCTTCCTTTCACTCGTCGTCCGTCAACACTGCGTATACTCTTCCTAATATAAACATAAAAGGGTCGCAAGGATACATGTCATTTCCATTTGAAATTTGACTATCCCCATTGAGGAGATTCTTCGTCAAGCCTGGTCATTCGAGAACACATCATCTGCTTGCATGAATTTAAAACTTTCGATTTTTTTCTCGCAAAAACCAAAACCATGCTAATTTATAATCCAGAGATGGCTATGCAGATAAAGTTATGGAAACATCTGCTGCGGCAAGCAATATTGTTCGTCCAGCGAGTTGATTTTAATATTATTCGTTGCAAAAAAGCTTACCGCATTAAAAAATAAAAAACTTATGCCAACATTACCGTCAGTGATTGCGCTCATTATGATTAAAGGTAGGAGGACAAACTTTATTTAATCTCCGTTCATTTGTCCATTTGAGTTGATTAAAATGCCATAAATCATTTTGCTCATACTTTTGATTTTGTCTAGGAAATTACGTAATTCGAACATGATGACGGCAATGGTAGAAAATATTTTTTGATAATTCAATGAATTGATCTTGTTTTTTTATGAGGTGAATACTGAATAGCTACTTTAAAGCTCATTTGGTATTGAAATCCACAAGTTCTGTTCGTTTGCAGCCACTGACAAAGTTTTAAGGGTTGTAAGGACTTTTCGGAAGCTTTTATAGATCTACATTTAACATTAGTTTTATTAAGTTTAGCGACATAAGGAATTCTTATTTTTTAAGTCGGCGTGTAGTAGCTTAGTATGAGTAACTTATTAGTACTTTAATTGCTTAAGTCCTAAAGACACGACATCAAGCATGATTAGATAAAGGTTTGCAAAGATGTGAAGCTTGCTGGTGAAAGTGGCAACAAAATCCATAGGTTTTGTTTCACTTGGGAGTGGAAAAGTCAGCGCTAATTGTAAGATGTAGCTGCCCACATTCGTAACCAAAATTGGAATCAAATTTTGAAACAATCTGCATTATAAAACTTACATCTGGAAGTTCTTAAAACTGATTTTCCATTTATCTACGCGTAATGCAATTTCAAAGCCATTACACTTAAGGATGGGTCACCACGGCTGCTTGCCGGTTGCGAATCGAGTAGCCGCTACTGCCAGCCGCTGATCAGCTTTGTGTGACCACGAAATTCACCACACTCGCTGCCAGTCGGCGCGGCGAGTAATTAGCAGCGGCTGCTAAAATAGAAAAATACTATTACACGTTCTGTTTAGTATATTTTTCATTCAAAATTTGTGTCAAACATCAAAAATAGGTTTAAAATGTAGAAATATAGTTCAAAGCAGTTTCTGTATGGTTTTCTGTAACTTTTTGCTGAGAGAAGCTGGCGAGTAGTAGTCGATAGTGTGACCTGGCTCCCAGCTTCTGCCTGTTTCTGCTACTGCCAGCCGCTGCGCTGGTAAGAAGCGACTGGCAAGCAGCCCTATGTGACCCGTACTTAACCTTCTGCTTCACAGTAAAGATCAGCCCGTGCTGCTTCTAATTCAATCAATTCCTGCTTTTATATGAAGCATAATCATTTGTCATTTCAGCTGCACATCTTGTTTCCACAGTGTTATGGCGTCGAATAAAACCAGCTGCCTTTATACAAGACTTAACTAACACTCACCGAACGTTATTGTGTTCGATCCAAACTTAGATCGCCGCTGGCCTAATGGCTCAAAAATCATTTTAAGGTTGTTTTCCTTTTGTTCTAATTGCAATTGCAAAGGTATTGCATTATTGAAGCGAAGCGTCGGATTTTGCCCAGCGCAGCAATTAATGGTAAGTCGGTGCTTCAGGTGCCCATTTTGTTTCCTTGATTCCACTCGTTCAAGATCGCTGGCTATGATGTGCTTTTCCATATCGATGACTCTGTCGGTGACTATCCGTTTACGGCTCTTCCCTCTGATTATTGTCACAAGAAGTACGATTGTTATGCGGCTATCATTCCTAAAGTAGTTAAAGAAAATAGAGAATATATCTGCGAAAAGATATTTCTCATGACATATGTCTTGCATTTCTCGTGGTTTCCAAGTTTTCAATGTCTTACTGCAGTTTTCGCAGAAAACGCTTAGCATCCAACATCCCGCTGAGGTGGTTGGAAACTGTTCAAGTACCCAATTATACAACCTAAACCTAAAGGTGGTTGGTTTACCTTGTACTCGAATTGGTTTTTTCAAGACTGCCAAGAGATATGAGTGATTGCCCCCGGTTATTTGTATTCAGCAACTTTGGCGAAGTTTTATTGACATACGAGAACTTAATTTCTTTGGTATTGAAGTCGCTGTTGTACAACCCCCAGGTTTGCCTACCCACGCACACCACTGCTCATTTTATTAAGTATCGAAGGCTTTCTAGAACTCTTTTATACATATCCTTGATCGTTCACACCTGGACCTCAGGAATTCCTAGTTTTCAGAGTGTCGCCTACATTAGATCTCGCTGTAATTAATCTTGCTTTTGTGAAATCAACTATAGTACAACATGTAAACATCAAATTTTTTTTTTCAGAATTTTTCGGCCTTAAGAAGATTCAGTGAAGGAATATCCTCAGTATTTTATTTTCTTTGAGCGGCTATTTTGAGATGGGTTCTCCCTTATTGTAGTTGATTTGTTGTATTTTTTTTAAGGCGGGGACAGAATTTCTTGATATTTCATATGAATTGTATGCGAGTCACTATAACCATGCTTTCATCTTGTACAACACAACAACTTTAAAGTGTTCAGGAAAGATTTCTTCGTCATACCCTACGGTTTTTTTCTTTGGTTGGTCGACGAATCAACCTACAAACGTTGGAAAAACATCGTAAAATCATATTGCATCGATTACACTATAGTCATTATTTTGAATTTTAGTTGGAAGTAGTTTATATGCAAGGTACTGATCGGTGAAACTTTTTTCGTTTCCAAAATTTGTCTCTATTCAAAGTTTGCAGAATAAAAAGTTATCAAAAGTAAAGAAAATACATATATGTATTTTTTTAAATAAATACTTTTCTTAAAGGGAATACCAATGTTCGAATTGATTTTGAGAATGAAATCTTGAAAGAACACAATACTAACATAACCAAACATTTTTTACATTTACATTTTACATTTTACATGAAACCTACTCCACACATAAATCTGCGGAGTATGGGGGTTGCAGCTGGGCGACAAAGACCATTTGGCTGATACACCACAAGACTAACTAAGCAAATACTACATAGAACAAATAACACATGACAACAGTGTTCTAATGGGAACCGACTCTTTTCGGTTGACAAGGCCGTTGTCAAAAACATTTTTGAAAAATCAATAATTTGTCGATATTTCATTTTTATAAATAACTAGCTGACCCACCTGGCGCGGCGCAGCTCGGGCCGAACGGTGATTGTATTGAGTAAATTAATTAAAGTAGTAACCAAGTTTCCATTCCAGCGGAAAGATGGGAAAGAAATATAGTCTATGCTACTTAGGAGCAATGAAGCACTCTAACGGTGAAAGAATTCTTCAAGTTTCCGATTCCGTTCTCGTTTTCTTTCCCGAGGATATTGCAAAAAATATAGCCCGTTTCATTTCTCAGGTTGTAGACCATTTTGTTCCAAATTTCATTCAAATCGGCTCAGTATTTTTGAGGCCTCGTTCGCTAGGGTAATGAATAGCATTCAAACGGTAAAAGAATTTTAAAACCGGACAGTCAGTTTCTAAATTTACCTGTATGTTTCCACCCCCTTCCCGTGGGAATATGGTGATAAAATCTACATATAAACCTTCCTCTTAAATCTATCTATTGAAAAATAGCATCAAAATCCGTTGCCTAGTTTTCAAGTCCTTAGAAACATAGACAGACAGCTGAAACCGACTGTGTCTTATACTATGTAAGGACTTATAAATAAAAAAGGTGCCATTGGCAAAATCGTCGCACTTTTACTTTGGTTATCTGGGCTCGAATCGCAGTATGATGCTATAAGGTACCTTGCAGAGATCAAAATGAGTATGTTCAAATCTGTTCAAACACATCGAAAATTTCTCAACAATCGCTCAGACTTGATCATTTTCCACCCCTATTCACAAGCAAATAGCTCGCAAGCATATTTACTCCCAAGCAAAAATCTTCTGAACAAACTAAATCAGTAAGGATGCTCACAAGTCATTTTTTCTGTATTGAACTCACAAGCAAATGACTTGCAAGCAGATTGACTTGTTTGAACTTACTTGAATATATTCAAATACTCATGAGCACGCGAAATGTTCACAAGCAGGTAGTGTGTTCACAAGCAGGTAGCGTGCTTACAAGCAAGCAGTGTGTTTATAAGCAGGCAGTGTGTCCATCGGAAAGCAATGCGCTGAACATTTATACCTATAGAACGCGTTGCGTGCGGTAGGAGCGGCGCGGCAACTGATGCGGTGGGTTTTGCCGCGCGCAACTGCTGGGGGTGACCCATAGAATTCGTTGCGGTGTTTTGACAGATAAATTTAGTCAAAATGGGGGCGTTCAAGAATCGTATCCGGATAGCTTGTTGTTGTTGTTTACGTGTGGGAAATCGAAAAAAATAAGTTATAATCGTCTAGCAATGATATTTTGAATGTTTTTCTGTTTTCAAAAGTCGAATTTTAATATTTCACAGCTGTTGTCTGTTGTCGATCGTTCAAAAAGGTATCTAAGATACGGCTATCCGAGATAGGCTATCCGATAGGTTCTTCAAATTGGTTGTGACTACGCATGTCTTTCTTCTGTCACCGCGTGACAGCCGCGGCAAAGTAGAAAGTTGGGTTACTCGGCGCGTTCGGCGCGTTACTCGCAGTGCTTATGGGTCACTTCTCATAAGAACGTGTGTATTTAATCGAGCTGTCAGTTGGAAGCGGTGCCGCACGCGCGCAACGCGTTCTATGGGCTGGGGCCTTAACTATAATTCTATTGAAAAACAAAGAAAGGCATACAAATGGTTGGCTTTGGATATGAAAACGGATTGGTTGCGTTGCTGGATGATAAAATATTTTAATTTCTGATTCCAAAATTTCATTTTTAATATAATAATAATTTTTAATTGTTGGTGGAAAATGTAATGTAATTTTTACAGTATAATAAATTTATATGCCTTTATTGCGGAAATGGATTTTGCTTCTCATTTTTTTATGACAAGTGATTGCTTATCCTTTCGTTTTATGGCATGCAAATGTTTGGGTTTAAGCTTAGGTAGGTACCTACAAAAATTAAAGGTCATCAATGAATTAGGAAGAGTTATAAACATGTAGGTATAAATACCTATTTTTATAGTTGCATATTTTTTTTAATGTTTTGCTTTTTTTAACTTCTAGTTGAGTTTTCTGTTTACTTGAAATTTTTTGTTTCTATATAATTACAAACCTATACTATCTACTTCAATGAATACAATAAATTGTTTCCATATCTACTGTATAATAACCATTTTCTTCATATAAAAGAAAAGAAGAAAAAACCAAGCTATTAAATAAACAAACTTCTCACCTATACCTAGATTTTTATTTTACTTAAAACGATCACGCCATCAAACTACCCTTTTTGGTATGATCACATTGCTTGCTTTATGAACACACTGCTTATTCACAAACACACTGCTTATTCACAAGCACACTGCTTGCTCATGAACTTATTGCTTGCTTACGATCAAATTGCTTGTGATCACTTTTATTCACAAGCACTTTGCTCACAAGCAGTTTAACCATTGTATATAGAATCTATAGTACTATCACTTCGGCCTTACTAGCGCCATTTAAAGACGGTGAATCACGCTACTAAAATGGCTTAAGAGCAGGAAATCACAAGAGAAATGATTTCCCTTCTCTTGCTATTATAAATTCGGAGGAGTAGTAGGTTAAAATGCTTAAGAATACAATTCTTCTTCTTCTTCTTGTGTATAATGCCGAAATGCGAAATGTGTATTCAATATGGGGTAAGACAACAGAGCATGTTAAGATGTGTGTGTGCTATTGATATAGGTCATGAACTGATATGATCATATGACATGACTTGTGTGGATTACCTGTATGGTTGCAATGAGATAGTGAAGGAGTAGAAGAAATTCGTTTGTAGGCTTTTTTTTGTGTGCTTTTTGTGTGCGGTTGAATAAATGAGTTTGCAATGTATCATTGAATGTATGTATATTATTTTTGGCAGTTACAACTGAATTTGGTGAAGGCTTACAGAGAATTATGGCGAATTCAGTCCTTTTTGAGGTCATAAAATTATTTGATTTTTTTGAGATAGGCATACCTGCCAGGAACAATTTATGTGGATGAATTTTACAATCAGTAATTACGTAAAAAAGACATATCGAAAAGGATAAGCGGGAATCCCAGATTTGTGAGATTAGGCAATTTTCATCGTTTTTGAAATTGAAAAATTTTATTGCTGACCTCCTACATAATAACATCTCTGCTTAAATGTCTTTATCCCTGCTAAATAATAATACTTAGAAACAATTCATACAATAGCCAAAAGAACTAGAACTGAACAATATAAGTCAGAAATCAAAAAAATTTCGAGGAAAAAATCGTCCATTTGGACCCCAGTTCGGGTGGACACGACTTTTGGCTGTTCGTAAATGAGGGTTAAGAACATTATTCGTTGTGATTTCAATTGGATAAGTTCTAAGCTGATAAAATCATAACAAATTTTGCCAAAGCAATTAAAAATTGTTTAATAAAAAAAAACCAACAAGCGTTCGAAAAAAACAGTGTTGTGTAGTGATAGTGCGTCAAAAACAATAACTTTCATCTGCATCAGCCATACCTTGAACAATCATAAAATCAACTTTGCAGAATAAAAGAAGTTTATTCAAGTAAAAACATATTGAAAAAAAAAAAAACATATTAAAATAGTGATCTGTTTTTGTGTTTTGTTGTTTTACTGTTGAAACAATTCATAAGTTTCAACGAGACAAAAATTTGCAGACGATAAAAACTGGAGAGTAAGAGTATTTAATCCATAATATTTCTTTTTCTTTTCAGCATTTCAATTTCAATTTCAATAATTTATTTAAAATTTATATTTCGCGCTACGAATTCGAATTCGATATTGTTAGAGCAGGGATTTTCGTGAAATAATAGTCGATTTTGTTAGGTGTCTTATCGCGACTTGAGTGAAGTGATAGTAAAAAGTAATAAGTGAATCATAAGCTAGTGATATTTTGGTGAAGTTAAGTGTGTATATTCACTATATTTGTAATACTCTGTGTAATTTGTTACTATTAAATTAATTAAATACTTCGAAATATACCTTTCACTTCTGAACAGATATGTCAAAGTGCGTTTTCAAAGGCTGTGGTCAGTTTAAGACCTATCCGAGCCGTATATCTTTCTTCCTTATACCAAAGGATTGTAGAAGGCCAATATGGTTGAAACATGGAAATGTTTCAACCATCAAGCCATTGCCAAAAACGGCAAGTATGTGCTCAAAGCACTTTCATGAAAAAGACTTAGCTGTTCCAGCGTTTCGATGTGTTCTGTCAAAGAAAGCACTTCCAATGTCTTCGCCAGCTATTTGCTGTTGCACGGATGTTGCTGTTGACCATTCATGTCAAAGAATTATGGATGCTGAAGCTCTTAAAGCTCAAACCATTAAAACAGCAATTTCTGCCCAAAAATCGGCAACAACTTCTGCACAGAAATCGGCTACGAGCTCTGTCGATACAAGTGCTTCTAATTCTAATGTTACTTTTGAAACCCCTTGCACCAGTTCAGGCCCGTCTACTTCATTTATTTCAAATGAGGCCTTAGATACAATTTTGGAGAATTTTCCTGATTCTTCTTTTAAAACTCCCCAAGCCCCAAAAATGCCGAAAAAACTTCAACCCACTACTTCCAGAACGTGTTTGAATACACAGTTCGAAAACATACCAGTAAGTCCAAATGTTCCTCTTCATAATTTGGCATCTACATCCACTAAGACTTATAGCTGGGACCACAACTTTCAAGATCTTCCGGAGGATACTCCGCTTTCACCCTCACAACTTCCGTCTCCCATTCATAGACGTTTTCACTGAAGTCTGACGTTTTCACTGAAGCCTGTTCCAACTTCATGATCAGCAGCTCGGTTGAAAGGAGAGATCAACTGCAACTTATAGAACTAAGGGCCTATGTCAGCACCGTTGCTACATCTGAATTCGGATCGCTAGCTGTTCCCTCAATTCAGCTGGAAAAATTGGCTGAGAAAGTGCAGAGGAAAACTTCAGAAGAAAACAGCATATAGAAGACCTCATGGAAAAATGGATGGAGACTGTACGTGATTCTAGAGATGCGAACCTGGAAATACCCTGCCCTAACACCGAACATAAAGAGACAATTGTCAGATTCCTTATGCAAGGAATGATGTTGTTCTCTATAAAAAAGACAAACAAGGAGCTTCGCGGGACTAAAAAATATAAGAAAAAGTATGTTTAAGTATTCTAAGTTTACCTATTTAAAAAAAAAAAAATGTTTAAGTATTCTAAGATTATTTTTTAAGTGCAATGTAAATAATGTTTCTGAAATTAAAAATGTATATGGAAAAACTATTAATTTTTGTTGAAATCAATTTAACCTTTTTCCTTTAAAGGTACCTTAAAACTGAACCTGGACCTGACATGCCTAGTCATTTTATTGCTTTGTTTTACTTTTTTGTTGTTTTTTTTATATTAATTTTTGTTGTTATGTATATATTTTTTTGTAAATTCTAATTTATTTTACATTTTCTTCTTCTTTACCCTTAAATTTTCTTAGTTACATAAGTATTCTTTCTGCTTTTCTTTCACTTTTTTTCCTATTTTTTATATGCAATATGAAGTGCAATTATTTTTCTCCTTTCCTTTCGCTTTTTTATTTTTTATTAACTTCTTTTGAATGTGCAATATTCAATTCCCTTAGCTAGTCATTTTGTTATGATATGCTTTTTTGTTGATTTTTTATAAGTTATTTGAATTCGTTTTATGTTATTTTGTGATATAGCTTTACGTTTTGTTTATTGATGATATCAATGACAAATCAAGCAAATCAAGCATGCAAAGTAGTTAGTGAGGCAGGCCTACTGGGGCACCTCATTAAAAAAAACGAATCTTGTATTTTACCTCCTGGGTGATCCGGAAAAAAATACACTTTTTTTGTAGTTGCCTATAGTTTTCCTTTTAAAAAATCTTTTTATCAAAATACTAACGTTTTCCACCCTTTTTCAGATGTTTTTACCTATCATAACCTTACATTTCCATACTTACTTTTCTCAACTATAATTCCAACATTTCCGAAAAAATGTTCTTCAATATCATTTTTCACATATCAAATAATAAATTCAAAACAAAAAAAAAATTTCTTCAAATTGAAATTTCAGTTTCAATCACAATAGTATGATCAGATGTTCAATTTTTTGTAATATATAAAATATAAAAATGGTTACTGTGGGTTATCCTTAGGAGATAAACATATGTTGTCCCGTACTTTTTTATTCATTGTTTTAAGATTTACAATTCCGTAGTACATAAATTTGAACTATCTCGTAAGTTTTAGCCAGCGTTTGCAATGTAGGCGCAGAAAAATATGTTTGTTAAGACATCACTTTACAAATCTTTAGATTTCTCGGCTTTTCTCTGCTTTAATATGCATGCATTATACATATAAACCTTCCTCTCTATTCATTAAAAAAAAACCTCACCAAAATCCGTTGAGTAGTTTTAAAAATCTAAGCATACATAGGGACATAGGGACAGAGAAAGCGACTTTGTTTTATACTATGTAGTGATGAAGTGCAATTATTTTTATCCTTTTCTTTCGCTTTTTTATTTCTTAAAAACTTTTTTTTGGATGTGCAATATTCAATTCCTTTTTTTTTTTGTAGTTGCCTATAGTTTTCCTTTTAAAAAATCTATTTATCAAAATACTAACGCTTTCCACCCTTTTTCAGATTTGTTTTTATCTATCATAACCTTGCATTTCTATACTTACTTTTACCAACTATAATTCCAACATTTCAGAAAAAATGTTCTTCAATATCATTTTTCACATATCAAATAATAAATTCAAAACAAAAAAAAAATTTCTGCTCATTAATACAAATTTCAATTTTTCATGAATTTGAAATGAAATTTGCTTGCATTGCAATATAGCAATTTCATTTTATCCCTTCAAATTGAAATTTCAGTACCTCAAACAGAACAGTATGATCAGATGTTCAATTGTACGTAAAATCTTTCTTGACCTACTACCACCACTATACCCCACCCTAAAAGAAAGACAAAACAATTCATGTAATTATTTTTCCATACCTATTCTGCTTTGCTTAACCATAAGATTACTGATTCTCTATACTTTGTCTTGTGTTTTCGATTCTCCTCCCCACCTTAAATAATTTGCTCTGATTTTGGTTCTCTCGGCACTTTTTGAAATTTAAGCGCTTAATTCTCTCTTGTCTGTGTCTCTTTGCTTAAGCGATTTCAGCGCACCACTCGGTGAATAAAGGTCTCAGAAAAAGCTATCTGATGATAGTACTATAGATTATATATACAATGGTTAAACCATTGTATATATAATCTATAGTACTATCATCAGATAGCTTTTTCTGAGACCTTTATTCACCGAGTGGTGCGCTGAAATCGCTTAAGCAAAGAGACACAGACAAGAGAGAATTAAGCGCTTAAATTTCAAAAAGTGCCGAGAGAACCAAAATCAGAGCAAATTATTTAAGGTGGGGAGGAGAATCGAAAACACAAGACAAAGTATAGAGAATCAGTAATCTTATGGTTAAGCAAAGCAGAATAGGTATGAAAAAATAATTACATGAATTGTTTTGTCTTTCTTTTAGGGTGGGGTATAGAGTATAGTGGTGGTAGTAGGTCAAGAAAGATTTTACGTACAATTGAACATCTGATCATACTGTTCTGTTTGAGGTACTGAAATTTCAATTTGAAGGGATAAAATGAAATTGCTATATTGCAATGCAAGCAAATTTCATTTCAAATTCATGAAAAATTGAAATTTGTATTAATGAGCAGAAATTTTTTTTGTTTTGAATTTATTGTTTGATATGTGAAAAATGATATTGAAGAACATTTTCTATGAAATGTTGGAATTATAGTTGGTAAAAGTAAGTATAGAAATGCAAGGTTATGATAGATAAAAACAAATCTGAAAATGGGTGGAAAACGTTAGTATTTTGATAAATAGATTTTTTATAAGGAAAACTATAGGCAACTACAAAAAAAAAAGGAATTGAATATTGCACATCCAAAAAAAAGTTTTTAAGAAATAAAAAAGCGAAAGAAAAGGATAAAAATAATTGCACTTCATCACTACATAGTATAAAACAAAGTCGCTTTCTCTGTCCCTATGTCCCTATGTATACTTAGATTTTTAAAACTACACAACGGATTTTGGTGAGGTTTTTTTTTAATGAATAGAGAGGAAGGTTTATATGTATAATGCATGCATATTATAGCAGAGAAAAGGCGAGAAATTTAAAGATTTGTAAAGTGATGTCTTAACAAACATATTTTTCTGCGCCTACATTGCAAACGCTGGCTAAAACTTACGAGATAGTTCAAATTTATGTACTACGGAATTGTAAATCTTAAAACAATGAATAAAAAAGTACGGGACAACACATGTTTATCTCCTAAGGATAACCCACAGTAACCATTTTTATATTTTACATATTACAAAAAATTGAACATCTGATCATACTGTTGTGATTGAAACTGAAATTTCAATTTGAAGGGATAAAATGAAATTGCTATGTTGCAAGCAAATTTCATTTCAAATTCATGAAAAATTGAAATTTGTACTAATGAGCAGACATTTTTTTTTTGTTTTGAATTTATTATTTGATATGTGAAAAATGATATTGAAGAACATTTTTTCGGAAATGTAGGAATTATAGTTAAGAAAAGTAAGTATGGAAATGTAAGGTTATGATAGGTAAAAACAAATCTGAAAAAGTGTGGAAAACGTTAGTATTTTGATAAAAAGATTTTTTAAAAGGAAAACTATAGGCAACTACAAAAAAAGTGTATTTTTTTCCGGATCACCCAGGAGGTAAAATACAAGATTCGTTTTTTTTTAATGAGGTTCCCCAGTAGGCCTGCCTCACTAACTACTTTGCATGCTTGATTTGCTTGATTTGTCATTGATATCATCAATAAACAAAATGAAAACTATATCACAAAATAACATAAAACGAATTCAAATAACTTATAATAGTACAGGCAATAGAGACCAAATAAGGGGGGTTACCTTACAAAAGGTCAGGTAGTTCTAAATTTTTTATATGTTGTCTAGGATGGTTGTTAAGTGTTTAAAATGAAAAATGCACAATTCAACCCCTCCTCCGCACCCGCCGCCATTTTGAAAAAACCGAAAAAAATCGGCACTTTTTTAGATTTTCACTTATATCTTTGTTTCGATGCATTTTAGCTACAAGACAGTTCTATTCAATGTTGTAGAGAATGAAATTCCCTATAATATACGTGTTAAATTTTGTTTATAGGGCAGATAGTTCACGAGATATGATATTTTAAAAAAGATTAAAAATACGCATTTTACAGAAATTTTTTCAAACTTCTAACTTTAGAACGCTGTACTTCAATTTTGACCTATTTGAGAAAAACAAGTATAAGATTAAAAATTGTAGGGAATTTAATTACCTACAAAATGGATGTATACTTGTTTTAACCAACCTTACGGAGGGGGCAGTAAGCATTAAAATGAAAACAACGGCATATTGTTTATTTGATTTTTTTTGCTATTGTGACTCCATATTAAAGGGACAAAATCTTTATTATACGAAGCCTTTTCACCACTTCCACAAGACTTCCAGCTCCCTCAACGTTCCATGGTCGTTATTGACGGTGGGCACCTTCTGCACAAGGTTGTATGGAACAGAAGCTCCACCTTTGAAGGGATTTGCCATGATTACGTCAAGTACGTTCAGCGTCACTATGGCACCAATGCGATGGTGATTTTCGATGGTTACGCTACAGATCCTTCTCAGCAAGGGACAAAGACTGCTGAACGAGCGAGGAGGTATAAGGCAAACTCATCGGCAGACGTTGTGTTTGACAAAACAACTGTCAACACCACACCTCAGGATAAGTTCCTGGCCAATGAGGGGAACAAGGACCGATTCATGAAGCTGCTCTAGAGTGCAATGCAAGCGTCAAGCTTAGCCACAGACCAAGCTTCCGAAGATGCTGACAGGTTGATAGTTGCCACAGCTAAATGCCTCTCCCCCACATACGACGCCGTCATCATTGTCGGGGAAGACATTGACCTTCTCGTTCTGCTGACTGGCACAACACCTGCGGTGAACAATGTCTACCTAAAAAAACCAGCACGAGGGAAACATCCAGACGCAATATACTCCTCCGCCTCCTACAAATACAACTCCAAAGGCTGCATCTTGCTCCTGCACGCAATATCGGGCTGTGACACCACTTCAAACATTTTTGGGTTTGGAAAGAATAAACTCTGCCAACTTTTTAGGAAAGACCCATCATTGCTGGAGCAGGCGGAGAAGTTCAGTGACCCTGCTGTAAGTTGCCAAGAAATTTCAGCAGCAGGGGAGAAAATCTTGGTATCCCTGTATGGTGGAAGTAGATAACAGTCGTTAAACTCCCTCCGCTATTGCAAATTGAAAACAAGTACCACCAAGCTCAATCTGGCAAAACTACCTCCGACCACTGACGCAGCACATTTCCACTTCCTGAGGACATACCACCAGGTCATGGAGTGGATGGGGATTGTCAAAGACCCTATCGAGTGGGGCTGGAGTAGAAAAGCTGGAAGACTGGAGCCTATCAGGATGAGTAGAAAAGCGGCTCCCCCAAAACTGCTCAAGACTATTTCATGCAGATGTAAAACTGGCTGTATGGCGATGTGTGGCTGTAGAAAGGCAGGACTTAATTGTTCCACCCTTTGCAAATTCTGTGCTGGCCAAGAATGTGACAACAGGAATGAAGTCATCGTCGACGAGGAAGACGACGCCGATCAAGTAATTTCACTATGTTACGAAAATGAAGACCCCGACTTCATGAACTCACCACCTACAAAACGAGCGAAGCGCTTATAAAAATTTTTTTTTCAGTACTTAGTTCAATTACTAATGATTATTGTATGATAATAACTGCCTTTTGTTCTCACTATGTTTAAATAAATGAATATTTAAAAAATGTATCTGCTGTGTTGGTGGCTTATTTGAAATTGAACATCCGCTATCACCAGTTAAGTGAAATAGTGAAATATTCAAGTGAAATAGTACCTTTCTGATGATCATTGCGCTATAACATGTAAGAACCCCAAATAGGATTGGTATAAACTACAAATTCAAGCCACCACTGGAAAATAATAAGTGATTTTTTAAAAATACACTATGGAGTAACAATTGCTAAAACAAAACAAAAAACGCAATATGCCGTTGTTTTCATTTTAATGCTTACTGCCCCCTCCGTAAGGTTGGTTAAAACAAGTATACATCCATTTTGTAGGTAATTAAATTCCCTACAACTTTTATTCTTATACTTGTTTTTCTCAAATAGGTCAAAATTGAAGTACAGCGTTCTAAAGTTAGAAGTTTGAAAAAATTTCTGTAAAATGCGTATTTTTAATCTTTTTTAAAATATCATATCTCGTGAACTATCTGCCCTATAAACAAAATTTAACACGTATATTATAGGGAATTTCATTCTCTACAACATTGAATAGAACTGTCTTGTAGCTAAAATGCACCGAAACAAAGATATAAGTGAAAATCTAAAAAAAGTGCCGATTTTTTTCGGTTTTTTCAAAATGGCGGCGGGTGCGGAGGGGGGGGGAATTGTACATTTTTCATTTTAAGCACTTAACAACCATCCTAGACAACATATAAAAAAATTTAGAACTACCGGACCTTTTGTAAGGTATCAGCTCTTTATTCACTGGGTTATAAAAAATCAACAAAAAAGCATAACATTACTTGAATAAACTTCTTTTATTCTGCAAAGTTGATTTTATGATTGTTCAAGGTATGGCTGATGCAGATGAAAGTTATTGTTTTTGACGCACTATCACTACACAACACTGTTTTTTTCGAACGCTTGTTGGTTTTTTTTTTATTAAACAATTTTTAATTGCTTTGGCAAAATTTGTTATGATTTTATCAGCTTAGAACTTATCCAATTGAAATCACAACGAATAATGTTCTTAACCCTCATTTACGAACAGCCAAAAGTCGTGTCCACCCGAACTGGGGTCCAAATGGACGATTTTTTCTTCGAAATTTTTTTGATTTCTGACTTATATTGTTCAGTTATAGTTCTTCTGGCTATTGTATGAATTGTTTCTAAGTATTATTATTTAACAGGGATAAAGACATTTAAGCAGAGATGTCATTATGTAGGAGGTCAGCAATAAAATTTTTCAATTTCAAAAACGATGAAAATTGCCTAATCTCGCAAATCTGGGATTCCCGCTTATCCTTTTCGATATGTCTTTTTTACGTAATTACTGATTGTAAAATTCATCCACATCAATTGTTCCTGGCAGGTATGCCTATCTCAAAAAAAATAGTCATTAGTTCAGTTTGGACTGGTCATCAAATAATTTTATGACCTCAAAAAGGACTGAATTCGCCATAATTCTCTGTAAGCCTTCACCAAATTCAGTTGTAACTGCCAAAAATAATATATGTACCTACATTCAATGATACTTTGCAAACTCATTTATTCAACCGCACACAAAAAGCACACAAAAAAAGCCTACAAACGAATTTCTTCTACTCCTTCACTACCTCATTGCAACCATACAGGTAATCCACACAAGTCATGTCATATGATCATATCAGTTCATGACCTATATCAATAGCACACACACATCTTAACATGCTCTGTTGTCTTACCCCATGTCCGATGTCCCATACGATAGCCAAAATAAATGCTTACCTATGGTATGGAGAATGAAGGAATGAAAACCCATAAGACAACGATAAGTTGTCTTCTTTTGCTTCGCTATCTGCCATACTCCATTGAATACACATTTCGCATTTCGGCATTATACACAACACACAAGAAGAAGAAGAATTGTATTCTTAAGCATTTTAACCTACTACTCCTCCGAATTTATAATAGCAAGAGAAATGGCAAGGGAAATCATTTCTCTTGTGATTTTCTGCTCTTAAGCCATTTTAGTAGCGTGATTCACCGTCTTTAAATGGCGCTAGTAAGGCCGAAGTGATAGTACTATAGATTCTATATACAATGGTTTAACTCAATGTTATTCAAACTCATTTTGACTTGCAAGCAAGCCTACTTGTTTGGTTCGTTTGAAATTAGGGGTTGTTCAGAGTTGCTTGGTTCACAAATAAGATTGTTCAAATTTACTTGCTTGGTTTACTCATTGTATATATAATCTATAGTACTATCATCAGATAGCTTTTTCTGAGACCTTTATTCACCGAGTGGTGCGCTGAAATCGCTTAAGCAAAGAGACACAGACAAGAGAGAATTAAGCGCTTAAATTTCAAAAAGTGCCGAGAGAACCAAAATCAGAGCAAATTATTTAAGGTGGGGAGGAGAATCGAAAACACAAGACAAAGTATAGAGAATCAGTAATCTTATGGTTAAGCAAAGCAGAATAGGTATGGAAAAATAATTACATGAATTGTTTTGTCTTTCTTTTAGGGTGGGGTATAGTGGTGGTAGTAGGTCAAGAAAGATTTTACGTACAATTGAACATCTGATCATACTGTTCTGTTTGAGGTACTGAAATTTCAATTTGAAGGGATAAAATGAAATTGCTATATTGCAATGCAAGCAAATTTCATTTCAAATTCATGAAAAATTGAAATTTGTATTAATGAGCAGAAATTTTTTTTTTGTTTTGAATTTATTATTTGATATGTGAAAAATGATATTGAAGAACATTTTTTCTGAAATGTTGGAATTATAGTTGGTAAAAGTAAGTATAGAAATGCAAGGTTATGATAGATAAAAACAAATCTGAAAAAGGGTGGAAAGCGTTAGTATTTTGATAAATAGATTTTTTAAAAGGAAAACTATAGGCAACTACAAAAAAAAAAAGGAATTGAATATTGCACATCCAAAAAAAAGTTTTTAAGAAATAAAAAAGCGAAAGAAAAGGATAAAAATAATTGCACTTCATCACTACATAGTATAAAACAAAGTCGCTTTCTCTGTCCCTATGTCCCTATGTATGCTTAGATTTTTAAAACTACTCAACGGATTTTGGTGAGGTTTTTTTTTAATGAATAGAGAGGAAGGTTTATATGTATAATGCATGCATATTAAAGCAGAGAAAAGCCGAGAAATCTAAAGATTTGTAAAGTGATGTCTTAACAAACATATTTTTCTGCGCCTACATTGCAAACGCTGGCTAAAACTTACGAGATAGTTCAAATTTATGTACTACGGAATTGTAAATCTTAAAACAATGAATAAAAAAGTACGGGACAACATATGTTTATCTCCTAAGGATAACCCACAGTAACCATTTTTATATTTTATATATTACAAAAAATTGAACATCTGATCATACTATTGTGATTGAAACTGAAATTTCAATTTGAAGAAATTTTTTTTTTGTTTTGAATTTATTATTTGATATGTGAAAAATGATATTGAAGAACATTTTTTCGGAAATGTTGGAATTATAGTTGAGAAAAGTAAGTATGGAAATGTAAGGTTATGATAGGTAAAAACATCTGAAAAAGGGTGGAAAACGTTAGTATTTTGATAAAAAGATTTTTTAAAAGGAAAACTATAGGCAACTACAAAAAAAGTGTATTTTTTTCCGGATCACCCAGGAGGTAAAATACAAGATTCGTTTTTTTTAATGAGGTGCCCCAGTAGGCCTGCCTCACTAACTACTTTGCATGCTTGATTTGCTTGATTTGTCATTGATATCATCAATAAACAAAACGTAAAGCTATATCACAAAATAACATAAAACGAATTCAAATAACTTATAAAAAATCAACAAAAAAGCATATCATAACAAAATGACTAGCTAAGGGAATTGAATATTGCACATTCAAAAGAAGTTAATAAAAAATAAAAAAGCGAAAGGAAAGGAGAAAAATAATTGCACTTCATATTGCATATAAAAAATAGGAAAAAAAGTGAAAGAAAAGCAGAAAGAATACTTATGTAACTAAGAAAATTTAAGGGTAAAGAAGAAGAAAATGTAAAATAAATTAGAATTTACAAAAAAATATATACATAACAACAAAAATTAATATAAAAAAAACAACAAAAAAGTAAAACAAAGCAATAAAATGACTAGGCATGTCAGGTCCAGGTTCAGTTTTAAGGTACCTTTAAAGGAAAAAGGTTAAATTGATTTCAACAAAAATTAATAGTTTTTCCATATACATTTTTAATTTCAGAAACATTATTTACATTGCACTTAAAAAATAATCTTAGAATACTTAAACATTTTTTTTTTTTTAAATAGGTAAACTTAGAATACTTAAACATACTTTTTCTTATATTTTTTAGTCCCGCGAAGCTCCTTGTTTGTCTTTTTTATAGAGAACAACATCATTCCTTGCATAAGGAATCTGACAATTGTCTCTTTATGTTCGGTGTTAGGGCAGGGTATTTCCAGGTTCGCATCTCTAGAATCACGTACAGTCTCCATCCATTTTTCCATGAGGTCTTCTATATGCTGTTTTCTTCTGAAGTTTTCCTCTGCACTTTCTCAGCCAATTTTTCCAGCTGAATTGAGGGAACAGCTAGCGATCCGAATTCAGATGTAGCAACGGTGCTGACATAGGCCCTTAGTTCTATAAGTTGCAGTTGATCTCTCCTTTCAACCGAGCTGCTGATCATGAAGTTGGAACAGGCTTCAGTGAAAACGTCAGACTTCAGTGAAAACGTCTATGAATGGGAGACGGAAGTTGTGAGGGTGAAAGCGGAGTATCCTCCGGAAGATCTTGAAAGTTGTGGTCCCAGCTATAAGTCTTAGTGGATGTAGATGCCAAATTATGAAGAGGAACATTTGGACTTACTGGTATGTTTTCGAACTGTGTATTCAAACACGTTCTGGAAGTAGTGGGTTGAAGTTTTTTCGGCATTTTTGGGGCTTGGGGAGTTTTAAAAGAAGAATCAGGAAAATTCTCCAAAATTGTATCTAAGGCCTCATTTGAAATAAATGAAGTAGACGGGCCTGAACTGGTGCAAGGGGTTTCAAAAGTAACATTAGAATTAGAAGCACTTGTATCGACAGAGCTCGTAGCCGATTTCTGTGCAGAAGTTGTTGCCGATTTTTGGGCAGAAATTGCTGTTTTAATGGTTTGAGCTTTAAGAGCTTCAGCATCCATAATTCTTTGACATGAATGGTCAACAGCAACATCCGTGCAACAGCAAATAGCTGGCGAAGACATTGGAAGTGCTTTCTTTGACAGAACACATCGAAACGCTGGAACAGCTAAGTCTTTTTCATGAAAGTGCTTTGAGCACATACTTGCCGTTTTTGGCAATGGCTTGATGGTTGAAACATTTCCATGTTTCAACCATATTGGCCTTCTACAATCCTTTGGTATAAGGAAGAAAGATATACGGCTCGGATAGGTCTTAAACTGACCACAGCCTTTGAAAACGCACTTTGACATATCTGTTCAGAAGTGAAAGGTATATTTCGAAGTATTTAATTAATTTAATAGTAACAAATTACACAGAGTATTACAAATATAGTGAATATACACACTTAACTTCACCAAAATATCACTAGCTTATGATTCACTTATTACTTTTTACTATCACTTCACTCAAGTCGCGATAAGACACCTAACAAAATCGACTATTATTTCACGAAAATCCCTGCTCTAACAATATCGAATTCGAATTCGTAGCGCGAAATATAAATTTTAAATAAATTATTGAAATTGAAATTGAAATGCTGAAAAGAAAAAGAAATATTATGGATTAAATACTCTTACTCTCCAGTTTTTATCGTCTGCAAATTTTTGTCTCGTTGAAACTTATGAATTGTTTCAACAGTAAAACAACAAAACACAAAAACAGATCACTATTTTAATATGTTTTTTTTTTTTTCAATATGTTTTTACTTGAATAAACTTCTTTTATTCTGCAAAGTTGATTTTATGATTGTTCAAGGTATGGCTGATGCAGATGAAAGTTATTGTTTTTGACGCACTATCACTACACAACACTGTTTTTTTCGAACGCTTGTTGGTTTTTTTTTATTAAACAATTTTTAATTGCTTTGGCAAAATTTGTTATGATTTTATCAGCTTAGAACTTATCCAATTGAAATCACAACGAATAATGTTCTTAACCCTCATTTACGAACAGCCAAAAGTCGTGTCCACCCGAACTGGGGTCCAAATGGACGATTTTTTCCTCGAAATTTTTTTGATTTCTGACTTATATTGTTCAGTTCTAGTTCTTTTGGCTATTGTATGAATTGTTTCTAAGTATTATTATTTAGCAGGGATAAAGACATTTAAGCAGAGATGTTATTATGTAGGAGGTCAGCAATAAAATTTTTCAATTTCAAAAACGATGAAAATTGCCTAATCTCACAAATCTGGGATTCCCGCTTATCCTTTTCGATATGTCTTTTTTACGTAATTACTGATTGTAAAATTCATCCACATAAATTGTTCCTGGCAGGTATGCCTATCTCAAAAAAATCAAATAATTTTATGACCTCAAAAAGGACTGAATTCGCCATAATTCTCTGTAAGCCTTCACCAAATTCAGTTGTAACTGCCAAAAATAATATACATACATTCAATGATACATTGCAAACTCATTTATTCAACCGCACACAAAAAGCACACAAAAAAAAGCCTACAAACGAATTTCTTCTACTCCTTCACTATCTCATTGCAACCATACAGGTAATCCACACAAGTCATGTCATATGATCATATCAGTTCATGACCTATATCAATAGCACACACACATCTTAACATGCTCTGTTGTCTTACCCCATATTGAATACACATTTCGCATTTCGGCATTATACACAAGAAGAAGAAGAAGAATTGTATTCTTAAGCATTTTAACCTACTACTCCTCCGAATTTATAATAGCAAGAGAAGGGAAATCATTTCTCTTGTGATTTCCTGCTCTTAAGCCATTTTAGTAGCGTGATTCACCGTCTTTAAATGGCGCTAGTAAGGCCGAAGTGATAGTACTATAGATTCTATATAGGGTAAACGCACTAGTAGCCGGACAGTGTTAGTAGCCGGACACATTGACCTTTTTTTGCGATTAATAGATACATCACTCAAAAAAATCCACAAACAACAACATACATGGGTCCTTCAATGTGTCTTATACATGCATGCAAAGTTTCAGGTACTCGAAATGCGTACTTTAGGAACTACGCATCATTTTATTGTTTAAGGTTTGAAGGTGCGGTCTCGTTGTCGATTTGTGTAAGAAAAAAATAGTGCGAACACTTTTTAGTAGAAAGCAATTGAACAAGTAATAATTAATTTATTGTCATGGAAAGACATTGGTTTCGTTGGAAATATGACTAACTAAAACAATTTGCAAAAAAAAACATAATTTAATAAAATCTTTGCCATTATTTGTGGTGTCCGGGAACTAACACCAAAATTGAATATGTTTTTCAGTACCCAGACATGCTGTCCGGGTACTAACACAGTGCGATTATCATGCATATTCAGTACCCGGACAGGGGTTGTTTCTTAAAATAATTGTGTATGGATACTGAAACAAAAGCGTTCGGATACTAGATCAGTCATTTTAAGAGACTTAATCATTGAGAGATTTGATCATTTTAAGAGACAAGCCCTGTATGGATACAAAAAATGTGCGCTTGTCTTATATTTTCAGTACGCAGACATGGCTTGTCTCTTAAAATGATTGTGTACGGGTACTGAAACAAAGGCATCCGGGTACTAGATTTTGATGTACGGGTACTAACGCAAATGGAACTTTTCTGAATTGTTATTTTATTAATTTTAACAATGATCTCTTTGCAATTTACTTGAACGCCATATTATTGAGAAATGTCTATATTCTTACAATCAATAAAAGTTTCCGTGGTAGCATTTATGGTAACAAAATGGTTTGAAGTCAAAGTTGAGAAAAAAGTTAAGTGTCCGGGTACTAGTGCGTTTACCCTACAATGGTTTACTCAGTTTGTTCAAACTCGTTTATTTCAAGTAAATACTCATAGTTCACAAGCAGACTTAGTTCATTTTAATCTCTGTACCTTGCAAGTCTTCCGATAGTGAAAGTGTCGTGAAAAGTTGTTTCTAACACTGGGAGAAAATTATTGAAATCTATAGGTTCTCTTAATCCGTCACAGGAAAGATTGCTATCCTAAGCTTCACTTTTTTATAGAAAATACCGATAAAATTAAGGCTTCCAAATTATGCAAACAAAACTATTAATCTGCATTGCCATATATAGAAGAACCTGAGAGATCACATTTAGTGATTAAAATTTCTATAGCTTTTGAAAACTGCCTTTTGATTGATAAGTTTTATCAACAATTTGACTTACCTACTTCCAAAGTTTAATGAAATATGAGTTCGAATCAAAGCCAACAATTATTGGTTTGTTTTTTGATAAGGAATTTGGACATACCAACAAAGCCAATATAAGTTTCTTAATGCTTATCGAAATACGTGTCTAGGTTGGGTACACATTGACTAATTATAGACATAGACATAAATGTATTTCGACGATCATTAAGAAACTTAGAATGACTTCGTATTACTAATTGTTGCCAATCCAGTAATTCATTTCATTTGTTAGTCAATAGAATAACGAAATCAAATATGCTATATTTGGTCTAGGATCCCAATTATTTCAATTGCATATTCTAACCTTTAGGTCAAAGATACTCCGATAGTAAAGCGCCAATCTAGATTGGAACTTAAAACATTGAAAACCTCAACATCAAAGGAGGGAGCTTTGGAAAATATGCAAATGAACACTCATCGATTATGAATAAAATTCTTGAACATGGAGTTTCTCTTTGTTTCGATTTTTCATTTAAAACGACTTGGGAGAATGCATTGAAGATGTAATTAGGTTTTTGAAGAACTATGAGTACTTCCTAATGTAACTCTTTGTTTCTACTTTTCAAAATCAAAACTGATGCGTCACTTCATGATTAAATAATAACAATCAGTCTGAAATAGTTTACCGCAATCTGTTTTGCGAAATTTGAAGTGTATCAATCGATTGGGACATTAAAAAAAATTATATCTTGCGTGTGTTTTTTCTCACATAGGTATGTAGCTTTCCCAGACATAACGACATCGATTACGATTGCTTATCCATCCACCCAACATTTCCGTTAAAGAACCTTTAAATTTGTGGTTCTTATCAATTAATTTTTGTTTTGTCGATATGATATTTAAATTTGAAACAAACACTAATGTCTGCTGGCAAATTTTTAAGACGGAGTGGCGATGGCGGTGTGCAAAACGCCATTTCAAAAATGACGTAGAGTATTTGCTGTTGTTTCTGATAAGACAATGCAAGTGTGTAGATTAAATGTGTAAATTCACAACAAAGTGCAAATCAGAAGAGGGAACTGAGTAAGCAATGATGTGTCTTTTTGTCGTTGGGGGATTCGACTTTTGGAATGAGTAAACAAAATTGTCCATCATTACGTGTTTTATAACGAATTGATTGTAAACAAGTGATTTTCTATAGTGACTATACTCTATAATATGTATAGGATTTCATAATAACACTTTGATGCAACAATGTTAACGCTTCTTGATATGCACAGTTCAATCTTGTTTCTTATCCCCGCTATTAAAATGAAAGAAAAAATGTAACAACTACTTTTACTGACTCTTCCACAATTTCTTGGTCATTGTTGTTTACCAAAGATTTTACTTCTTTTGAACAAAGAATTTTTCCTTTTGTGCGCTGTTTGTGCTATTGTCTTGAGAACATTTTAAGTTCCTTTGTAGGTATTGAATAGAATAAGTCTGTGCATATGTGCATTTATTTAAGTTTAAAGAAGACAAGATCAACATGTTCTATTAATCAGCCTATGCTCCTTTAACCCGTGGTACGCGTAGCGTGATGATTAGCATGTCTGTCTATTACGCAGGAGGTTCGTGGTTCGAATCACAGCAAAGGCCAAAATGTTTTTCCACGGGTATCGCCTTTCGCGAGGAATTGGGAAGTCCTCCGATAGTAAATTCCTTGCCATGAAAGCGATTTCTCGATTAGCCGTTCGTAATCGGCAGAAAACTGTAGGTTCCCTCTATTCCCTCATAAGGCATGGTTGTGAGAAATGCGGTTCCCCGCTCTGTTGCACCATCCTATTTATTTTATTTAGCTATACTTCTTTAACTTTCTTATGCTTTGAAACCGCACCAAAAACAAAGGCCGAATTACCGCACACGTGATCGAGTAATACGTGACTGAATTATGTGTTTTTGGCATTATTTCTCGTGTTATCAATTACTTTAAGACCTCTATTTGAAATTCTTTCATAAGTACTTGAACGAATTGAAGTCAATAAATGAGCAGTAGAATAATTTTGTGTAATATGGAGCAAATGTTGAAAGAAAATAGCATTCACTCACTCGTTCACTGATTCGGAAATTCGACGCCACTATAGAAAAACTAATGGTCTGCAATAAATGCTAATAGATGTTAGATGACAACCTGCTGTATTTCGAAGTTTCGGTTTTTTGGAATAGAATGTCATTATACTTACATATAAATGCAAACCACGCAGAAGCTCCACTTGTTTTTCCCCATATTTACATTTAATTGAGAGTACATCGTATAAAATGGCTTTAAAAGGTAAAGGATAAGTCTCGATCTCAAGTTATCAGAACTTCACACTCTAAGGTTCTCTGATTTACTCTGCTTCGAAAACGTTCAAGGCTCGATGAAGAATGCAAACAGGCACAATATGCTGCCAAGCTAAAAGCATACATTTTATGGAAAATAAAATTAGGACTTTTTGTGAGCACCTCAAGGAGCTCTCGTAAGAGAAAGGAACAGAAGAGTGTCGTATTTTCAAAAAGAAATCAAAAGCAGCGTGAAAAATAATCGTCCGAGGAAATCAAAAGATGCCACAATGAGAATGAGGCTCGAAACTTTTTCAAAAAGGTAAAAAGATCGTATGAAGGTGGAAAACCTTTTACTCAGAAAACCAGCAGCTTAAAAGTTTTGCGATGATGACATAAATCCTGCTGTCAGGCAGAATGCCCCACTCAATTTGAACGATGATCAGGAATGCCTAGATCAGGAATCTACCTGGCAAAATTACCCCCGTTTGCTGACGTGGCTGATTTTATCTCGTTACGGAGTAAGACCCGTCTGTCTGATCAAAGTAAAGATGACATTAAGTCAATAGGAATCATATATTGTTTATGTCAGTCCTTCGAACCTTGTGACTTTTGCCGGTGGAAAGTAGACAACTAAAGCGATGATAGAAAATACCATCGATCTGATTTCAAGGCATGTAGTTTGTTACCAGAAAGAGCTGAAGCATCGTATCTCAAAAGAGAGTGTTGTGAACGCTAACAACGTACATCCGACTTGTATACAATTTTAGATTGGACAGAGAAATCGCCAGGCATTAGGGGCAGCGATACGGCGGTGTCGATCGAGGTTTTGCTGTTTGTTAAATATTATTTCTAACTGGCAAAAGATGAGCAATTATTGGCAGCAAAATTTTCCCTGAATTGCCCTGCATCGATGATGAAATTAAATCCCACATCCGCGAATACGTCTGCAATGTAGTATATGCCTTCGATATAATTGCTTGTCTTGTATTTTTGAAAGTTCCAGCAGCTATCAAGCGACCCTACCTACAATCATTGACATCCTAAGATAAGGAACTGAAATGGACTAACGAAAGAATGAAATAAAACGTTCTACTAACTTTCCCTCTTTTGAAATGGGACATGGCATCATTAGACAGTCTTATTCAGCCAAAGCTGTCAAACTTGCAGACTCTAAGAAGTCAATGTATACATTAAGCGCTTCAAGCTGATTGACAAAGACAGCAAAGAATATGTTTCGATCAACGATCTTCGCCGAGATTTGAAGCTCGATAGAGATAACGATCTGCAAGGAGGACAATTGCATTTAATTTTTCGAGAAAAAGACCAAATTTTCATATTACATGATGATCTTGGACAAAACCGGTAATACAATATCTATACACATCATTTTTTTAACGACTTCTAGCTTCTAGGCCGCTTATGACAATTTTTGCAGTGATGAACTGTACTGAACCATGTCTAGTGTTCGCATCTCAACAAAAAAAAATAAGTCGTACTCGAGACTACGAAGGTTGACTTTGAATAGTTAACGCGGTTCCATCAAAGTCGGCAAAGAACTTACCGAGATTTTTGATGTAAAAAGGTTTTTGTCTAGGCGACACCCTGTCAAGCGTCTTCTTTGTAACAACATTCTTGAAAAGATTGCGCAAAACTCAACACCTGACGCGAAATCTTTTAAAAGTCTGTAAAGGAAGAGTGATGGGGCTCACTGGGTAACTGGGATAAAAAAATATTTGTAGCGTATTTTTTGGAAAATATAGCATCAGCTTGGTAAAAACAGAGAATTAGTTTTGTTAATCGCTATTTCTTTATGTTAGAAACGCAACGAAAAACAATGGGGCTTATTTAGATCGGATGAGAAAACATTTGGTCCACGAATACTCCGAGGGATTGAAGATTAAACGAGGAATTGTATAATTTTTATAGGTCATGAGTGTCATGAGACTATGATGTCTGGGCTGTGTAGATGAACACAAAGGACAAACTCTGTGTTTCGACAAGTTTTCGAAGGCACAGTGAAGAAAAATCGTGGAAGAGCAAGACCTGAGGTTGAATTACCACATCAGTGATCGAATGAGTGAGTACTATTTTCCTCTCGCTCTTTATTACACAACATCAGTCTACTGTTAAAGTTATTGACTTCAATTCGTTAAAATACTGATGAAAGAATGTCAAATTTTGGGACGAAAGTGCTCGATAACGTGAGAAGTAATTCCAAAAACACATCACGTATTACTCGATTACGTGTGCCGTATTTCGGCCCCTGGTCTTAGGTGGCGCTATTAAGTACAAAAGGACATCATACGATTTAAGGAAGGGAAATCGGAATTGTTTATTTCGAGAAATGTTTGTTGAGACCCAGGTACACCCGGAATTCAGGAGCTTACCTATAAATAAGTTGACAGGGAATCAGTAAACGTATAAAATATCCTTGATTTAGTGAAAAATATTTTTAGATATTCGTAGTCGTACAAGACGCTTAATATCTTCTTTTTCCATTGAGACAAAAGTACTTTACCTTTCCAGTTGGCCTTTTACTCTTGATTCATATAAATAATATTGAGAATCCATTTACTTATATGTTTTATTGAAAGCAGTTTCCCATTAGAATTAATAGAGCACGCACTACTCACAAACCATAAGCTTCAATAACTCCCAAACCACATTATGGGCGAACTAAATTATAATTTGAATGAACCGAAACGGATTCTTAACAAAGTACTGCCGCTCAATTTATGTATTCGCGTATCAATTTAACCGCCTCTATTCGGAATATTTATTCATTTACCAAAGCAATTTCAAACTCTTAACATCCTTTGTGAGTAAATTGCTATACTTAGTCGTAGATATTTGGTTCACATCCTGAACAAGCTTTTATGACCCTTCAGCTTAGTAAAAGTTCTGGTTGCACCCCTAAAATCACAGCAATTAATAACCGAAGATTATAATTTTATGAGAAGGTTGCATCGTTTCATCTTTTTTTTTTTTTTTTTGATATAACGACACTTTACGAAGCGTTCCAAATAAATAAAAGCCATAATTGCCTAATGACACGATACAATTATGCCCATGTTTTGTATGGGCAAGAATAAGACGAAATTGACTGACATTCTGCATGCGACCAAAAGAACGGCGGAACCATGCGAGTGGGTGACCCAACCCTAGACAGGCAATCAACTAATAATTGCCAAAAGCACATACGGTCATTCCTTTTTTTTTTTTGATTGTGGGGAACGATTCAGTCGTCCTTATGACCGTGCCTGATTATTAGATGAGAATTAATTTTTTCCTTTTTGGCCTCTGTATCCAATTCGAGTTGTATTATGCCGAAGGCACAATAGTAGGTACTGGTGGCATAATGAAGTTCCGTTTGGAAGACCATTACGCTTCATCATTTTTATGTAAGTAAGTGCTCCTGTTGTAAGCACACATCGAGTGTAATTTCGTTGGTTTAATGATAGCCCCGAGGATTTGTGATGATTGGTAAATCGGAAGTTTGCTCTGGTGTGTCCTGACTGTGTCCAATTCGGCACACGCAACATTTTTAGTGTAAAAATGATTTACTTTAATGACTACTTTGGTAAATTTGATGAATATTCTACTGTCTGGCCTTTGCCTTTTTTGAAAATGTACATAAAATATTTTTTACAAAAACTATTGGCGAAATAAGATCTTGATTCATACATCACACTTATTTACACTTTTCCTTACCACCTTTTGGATCTATCAAAAGCAGTGCTGAAAAGTACGCAAAGTAAAGTTCAATTTAACATAGTTTTTGTTAAAATAATATCGACTGTGTGAAATAAGATGTTGGCCCATGCAATTTGGTGACCTTTTGTTGAAATAAAACGTTCGTCTTTCGTCCCAACTTTCATTCCTCACAAGTAATGGTTGAGAGAAATGCTAGAATTGACCCCCCACAGCTTGTTGTGCACACCTTGTTATTTGTACATATATACATTTATTTGTATGCCGAACAAAACATCACTGTACTTTAGTCTTTCTAAGTGAGTTTTTTCCCTGTGACACATTTTTTCGACTGTACTGTACTCCCTTCACATGGTGTCCTATTGATGGCTTCGTTCAAAACTATCGTTTTTTCAAACGAGCCCATCATTCATCACATATTAAGTCAATTTAACGTTACGATTTAAAAACTGTTTAGATTAATCAATTTTTCATTATTTGCACCTAAAACAGACATCACTCCCAGACCTTTATTTGCCTCATTCTTTGTCTTTTCAAAATTAGAAAATCTTCAATCGCATCTTAAATATTGGTATTTAGATACGATTTGAGCACCGTAACAAAACCCATTTTGGAAAAGTACAAAGCATTTGGTAAATAACATTGTAGGTAAATAATGAGATCGACTATTTTAAGCATTAAAACAACAAATATTGAGGTTAATGGCCTCCCCACACAACATTTTGAATGTTCAAATAGAATACCTTAAATTTATCAAAAACTGCAGCTGTGCTGCACCAAAAATGTTGACAAAGTGATAAGGTAAAATCACCATGACAGCTATCGGGGAAACACTTTGGAAAGTCGAAATAAATACTAAATGATTTTTGAATGTACTCAGCATTGCAAACAAAGATAAACTTTTTACATGAAACTAATTTGGCTATGTCTTTATTTGTTGGAATTTTTTTTGTTAACCGAAATTTATTGTACTAAGAAGATGGGGTATTTGTTTCTGACTTTATGGTATAGTCAATTTCAAATAGCCTTTTGTTGTGTTGCGTAAAATTTTACTCAAATTTACTAAAAATGTTCAAATAGGTATTGGGACAGGGACTGACTCGTATCATGAAACATGATTCCGGATGTTGGAAAACTGCCACGCCATAGGTATATGATACGTACACGAATTGTCCAAAAGATCCATGAGAGATCCTTTTAAAAGATCCATTCCCAATCCGTCATTTTACGTATTGATTAGGTACTGTTCATCTGTTCCGTAATTATAGCATCGAAATAAAACTGGTACAAGATTCTACGAATTTGGTATAATTGCATTCTGGTTTCCAACATTTCTCTATCTGAATATACGAAAAAAAAAAAAAAATGGAAGATAGGTGGACAAATTTACTATACAGTCTTGATTATTATAAACGGTGAATGACGAATTGAAGACTAATATCAACTGTGATTTTTGTAATTTGTGCATTCTAAGAATATTTGTACGTATGAGTACAAAAAATCTAACAAATATACTGACTCACTCTACAGTAAAATTACTTGGTGCAGAAAATTATTAAACTAAGTAGGTACCTAAACATGGCTTTGATAATCAAAATAATGGCTTAGTAATTACATTTTTAGTCAATTTATTGTTTGCCAAATAATACCAATCTTATAGAAAACTAAGTTCTGTATTTTGATCTAGTTAGTTCAGGACATAGGATAGAATTAAAAAAAAGCCTATTGAAACCGATTTAAGTTTTGTAGCTCGTATTGGATTCTGTTCAGGACTTAATCAGATGGCTGGATAAACGGATAGAGTTAAGGATTTTTTAGAACTGTGAGAAACTTATTAGATAGTCGGAAAAGGGTATTGAACACTGGCTAGCTCCTGGTGTTGCATGACCAGAACCAGATTACTGGCACTGTATGCTGATTAATTCATGATCGGATGTCTAGATTAAGAGTTGATGTACTGTATTCTGATCAGTAACTGATAAAATGGTCATATTACGTTTAATCGGATCCGGATTTGACGGAAACAACAGCTCATCGATCTGACGTCCAACTCCGAAATATACAGAGAAAGAAAAGTGTCTAAATACTTATATGTACCTACATACTCATATGTATTTTTTCTTAGATGAAGGAATCTCCTGACCACCTCTTAGGTGACTGGGAAGCTCTATTACCCAAAAGAAGAAGTACCTAGAATCCTACTACGTAGAAGAAAGGGAGCTAGAACTCCTAAACGTAACCCAGATACTCAGTTTCATCAAAGGAACTAATCTGGATGAAGTACTTTAAATTAAGGAGTACCACAAGGAGAAGGAGTACAATAGATCTACAAGGTCGAAGTACAATATAAAACCCTAAATCATTCATTCATTCATCATAAAAAATACTGATTCTAACTTTGTCTTAAACACTCCAATAACTGGGCAATTGGTTCGAAAATTTCTTTTTCATCAGTAGTTTAAAATTAACAAAATTGTTAAAGTGAAGCTAATCAGTGGACTTCCATATCACCAAAGAAAGAAGATTTAAAAGATTTGTTTAGTTTTTAAGACATTTTACAAGTGAACGTTTACATGTAATTTTTCTTACAAGTTCGTTTCGTCTCCACTTTTATAATAAAAATGTTTGCAACGAAGGCATAGTAGTAGCGATGTAGCCAAAGTAAAGATACGTTAAAAAGGCGCTTACCACGGCCCCTAGCTTTAAGTTTTGGTCCATCATATCTCGAAAAATTTCCCAGTCTTTATTAATGCGAAGCCTTTAGTACTTCAAGAGAATTTAGATTTTTTTCGATTTTCTTATTTTGTCAAGAAACCAGAAAACCATCGCACAATTTGTCTTTGTTACCTTGCATGAGAGAGGCATTAAATTATTTGTTTTGCTGTTGAAAAAATAGTCTTTTCTTGATCCAGGTGCAACCGGAATTTTGAATAATTTTTTCCTAGATTTCTTTCTTTGTTCGCATTGTTCATAAGTTCGTGAATTAGGAATTAATTAGCTGATGAAAAAAATTTGATTACAAAGCTATAACTTTAAATAAAGAGTCTTACAAATAGATTAGTGTTGTTGTTTATTTTACTGATTTGTTATTCAAAAACTTAAAAGGAAAATTAAGATCTAAAAAAATAAACAACAATGAATTTTTGATATCTTGAAATTTATTAAAAAAAAATATATCAGAATTCATAGGAAAACTAAGTGTGGAATGCAATGAACAATAGAGAACGTACCAGTGCAGACTTGGTTATAAGTTATCAGAAATAAAATAATAGATAAAAGATAAGGCTTCAGTTAGACTATTCTTTAAAGACTGATCCTATATACATACATATATTGACAACTGGGAAGGTATTAGAGTAGTACTCTAACATAGGGATTAGAAGACATTATGCTTCAGCTTAGTTTAATGGAATAAAGTAGCAAAATATTATGACTTATAATCTCTGAAGTTATGTAACTTCTCTGCAGAAAAATTTACAAAAAGTCGTCTTGGAGACCTGGCGTTATGTTAAGTGATTCTGGTTTTTTGTATGGGTGTAGGTTCTTTAGTTACTTCTATTACAATTGAAGAAGGAAAATCAATACCTATCCTTATCTTAAAGGAATGACAACAACAAACAAAAGTTTTTTTTAAACGATAATTCCGATGGCTGATAACAATCGTGTATGCATTTCTCTACATTTTTTCGTAAAATTGTTTTCCTTTAAAAAATCACATCGTGAAAATTAATTGCTCAGACACCATTTTAAAGCTCATGTTTCTCGCTGACAAAAAATTCACAGCTTCAAATTATTATAGATATTTATTTACAACAAACTTCTCACTCTTACAAATTTATTCGGTGTTTGATCACCTGAAACATTCTCATAAGTCATCTAGTTGATTCATGTTATCAATATTATCGTTGGAATTTTTTTTTTTCTTTGATTGAAACCGCTTAGTTGTGCAAATAAGGTCTAGAGACGATTTATGGTTGGTATCTTGTTTGTTATTTTGCTTCCCCAACCTTTTTCAAATTTCAGCAAGATGCTCTAAAAGTATGAGTTTTCGGGAAATCTCGCAGAATCTTTTTTTATGTCATAGTTATTCTAGAACATTTACCTACTACTATTTCAAAATAGCTCACTGCAGTCAATAAACGTCTTTTTTTAAACCAAAAATATGTCGCCTATCATTGGAATCGATCGGCATTTTTTTCTCAGACTTGAATTAAGGGTTACCATTCTAACCAATGGACGTATTTTCGAAAACTACTAACATCCTAGTTATGAAATGTATCCATTCTGATTGTCTCCGTCGGCAAAAGAGTTAGGACATCACAACCAAAATAAATTTCAATTTCATCATTGGAATTCTGTTCGATCGTATATTTTTCAGTATTTTTAAAATTAGTGTTCATTAAATTATAAGTTTTTGTGATAGAAGACAAGAACTCCTAAATGGAGTTGAAATGTGTTGAAATGTTTTACTTATGTTTTTAATACTTACTCTATCTGGAGTATAAATTAAAAATGAGGAGGTGTATCCCCAATGCACTTTACTTCGCTCAATTAGATCTGAGAACGTTATAACACTTAAAGTTTGAATGGTGTGACTTGTTACGTTTGCTAAATGCCGGAATAGGTCCACAAATCCTTGACATTTGCTTATTTAGATCTCAGTTTTTCTTCTTTGATGTAAAGACTTGTTTCTTACATCCGGGTGAACTATTAAATATCGATTACTAAGACCTACCTAAGTAGATAGGTAACACTTGTCAAAATATTGAAGGAAATCTTTTAAGGAAAGTCGTACGTTGCATTTTGTTTTTCGAAATATTTTTGAAATAAGTGTCGTATATGCCTCTTAAAAACCCTTAGGTCTGTCACAACTCACAATTATGTTAAGAGAAGACTGTTATTTGTTTTTTATCACTCAGCAAATGACGTAACGTTTAACGTATGACGTTAAATCGAAGAGAATTTTCAGCAAGAGAATCCAATGTGAAGAGAACAAAAAAAAAACACATAATGCGTCTTGTTTTCCTTTGTTGGACTTTTTATTTCGCTTTCATTTTTTATCACAAATAAAGAATATGGTAACTGAATAAATTTATTCACGGAAACTAAAAAAACATAACGAATTGAATTGAAGAGAATGGAATTTTATTTTTATTAAAAAAAAAAAACAAATACTTATTAACAGCGATAGATCAATGACTTTTTTGACAGGTGTTAAGTCTAGTCCACCTCTAGTGTGGCTTTTAATTCGAAAGAAAACATTAAAATTGAATTTGCTGACTGCAGTCTAAAAGGAATTTGTTGCTTTGCTTACTTAGCTCATATCACAACTTCAAAATTACTGCTTTTGCAGGTATTCATCGAACAAGTACACTCCCAATGGAGTACTGCTTCCCTCAGAGTATGGGTTGTTCACGATCTTGTACAAGTCGTTAGCATAGCCAGACAACTTGCGGATGGTAGAAGCTTGTTCTCCCAATAGCTCCTCTTCCAAGAACTGTGTGATCTCTGGATCGTATGTCTTGCGATCAGCTGAGTGGATTGATGTATGAGCATGAACTTCAATAGCCTTCTTCGATAGTTGTTTCTCCATGTCCAAAGCCTTAGCCAAAGCGGGTAGCTCCTCGAAGTCCAAGATCTTTGTTGGAGCAGCTGGGGCGTTGAGTAGGTCTGGTACTTCTTGGTGTAATTTGAAGTCTGTAACTCCTCCACGCTTGGCAACATGCTTGATCAATTTAATTGAGTTTTCAAAAGCGGTGTCGGACAGAGAGCGGAAGAGTTTCATGAATCCTGGACGATCCTTCTGGTAGGAATTGAAGAATGTTCCCAAAAGCAGGTAATCGTATGATGCTGCGAGTTGTTGGTTGGCATAGTTTTGTAGGCTAGGTTCGATATGAGCAATAGCCCCGAATTGCGAATTACAGTTGGCGAAATCTGGTTGAGGAAGGATGATTTTTAGTTTTAGTTGCACGGTATTATTATCAAACTAACACAACTATACTCACTCTTCTTTGTTTTGGGGTTGGCATCACATACACCTTCTGCAGCCTTGTAGCACACATTCTCGGCGCTGACGACGGTGCCAATCAGCAATACCGACGCAATGGCGATTAGAACTTTCATTTTAAATGTTTTTGTTAGTTTTTGATTTACTGTATCCTTGAAATTAAAAGAAAAAGACAACTCAAATTAGGAAAATTTTCACAAAATTACGTCGTCGTTGTACACAATCAGAAGAGCAAGTAGAAACTGTAGAAAGGTTGAATAAATTTTCTCTTATATTGAAGAGGCTACGTTTACTTTGGTTTTTAATTTTATTCAATTTTTGATAGCACACTGTCTCTATTCTCTTTGCACTTCTGCCTAATATGTAAAAATATCACAGTGTAAATTCTTTTTATTGAGAAAAGAACAATTTGAAACAAAATTGATCCACTTACAGACTGATAATAAATTGCAATGAGCACTGAATTAAGAAATAAAAATCTATTTGTAAGTTGAACGACGCACGCTAAACGATTGAATGTTTCTCCCACCCGAACCGATTGAGTGAATCTGATGTCGTGTCTGCCTTCGCTCAGGCAATTTATGTAGAAAAATATAATCTCAAAAGAGAGTACGATGAAAAAACAAATCAATATGGTCGGCGACTGCCATTTGTATGTGAAAATTGTTGTTGTAGTTGATTTGTGAGCATACAACCGGAATAGATATGGCGCAGGGCTGTATAGGCTTATAGGGTTGCCATTACGTGTAGCTCTTTATCTGTGGCTGATTAATCATTTAATTTATTTTGCACATTGCACTTTTTTTTTCTTAACAACAACTTGTGAAATAATGATTGAGTGTGTTTGGGTTGGAGGCCACTTGGCTGATGAGTAAACGACTTTTGTTCATTTTGCAATTTTCCAAAACCTTATTTAAAGAGGCTGACTGGATGAAGCAATGGGGAAAAGACCTTTTTCAGATACCTATGTGCACATACTCCACTGATTCGGGTATTTTTAATCGTTAGCATCTTGGGGTCGGAACCAATCGGTTTTTGAAAGCTTTGGTTTGCCACGTACTAACTTTTAAGTAAGGTTAGTACTTCGCTTAAGCTAATTGAGAACAAGTCTATAGTTAAGAGCTTAAAAACCAGATTTTAACTTTCTCTCTGAACTTTCAATGAAATCCGTGGTTGAACACTGAAATTTTGTTCCAAAATGCTCTAGTTTTGTTTTCATCGCTTCTCGACTGATTACATAATCAACGCAATAATTACAGAACGTAACTTAAGTTTCAGTAATAAGCAGTTTTTGTCAAACAGGAAATAGAAGGTTCTTTCTTTGAAACCCTTAGCCTGCTCTGTACTCTATAAAAGGTGTTTTTTTTTTTAAAGCTCAAGTCGTTGGATATCAAACTGATTGTTTTTCGTCCTAAAGAAGCGCCAGGTTTTTCTTCAGGTAGCGAGCGTAGCATTTTCCTTTCGTCAGTTCAAAATTATGTACAGGGAATTTGTGAATTTTGAAAACCAAAATTCTCAGCTTTTTTGGCAACTTTTGGCATTTTCAAGGAGCATGATTCAAACCTTGAGGAATTTCAACCAACGAGGCGAATGAAATTTAGTCGCAAATGCAGGTGCTCTATTAGTGCATTCATAGGCTTAGTCTTTCAAACACGCCATTTCTAGTGACGAAATAAACAACAATTAAAAACAAAAATTAAGGCCTTATCTTTTTTCGAAGCCAAGCGAACGAACCTTATGCTTTCAGAAACAAGAGCAATTATTCAATCGGTTTTTGTTTCAAGTGTGAAATATTCTTCGTCTTTTGTTACCATCTTAGCCCACTAAAGGTTGAATTAGTTTAGCTCACAAAAAAGCCATTTCCTTATTAAAAGGTATAAGCAGTAAAAGAGCTACTGTAAGCAATTACTGTCTTCACTGCATTTATTTCTTCGTAGAAAACGTACATAGCTTAATTTCAAAAGATTACCTACCTTCCTAGCTTCAAAATCTCTGAAGTCAATCAACTTAAACTGCAATAGTCCATGAAAACAAATTCATGTTGCGAAATGCATACAAATAGATACATGAATAATCCACGTCGTCATTCGGCAACCCTTTTCTTCATATAAAATTTTCCCTCAGCACCACAAAATTCTAGAACAGCAATTGAACATCAAAACAAAAACAACTATCAGCTGACTCATATCATGGCGCACCATGCCATGGCAGCCATTTGCCTCCATTGTGGCAAATACTCGCCAGCCATGTTTTATTTCCTATGCCGTTATCTGGCTCTCATTTGATGAAATTCACACGATATCTACGACACATGTTTGCTAGTAGTGGTGTCTGTCGCCCTTTGTACTGCGTTTGCTAGCCTTTGTTTTGGACAATCTTGACTCAATACAGTTAATTTGTGATCGTTTTTTATCGCAATAGTCGTATATTTTTTGTCTGATTAGATCCTCTATGTGAATGTATTGTGCGGGCAGCAAAGTATCGTGTACCGTGTGTAATCGTATTGGAGTGAGAAGATTATTTTTCTTTTAAAAGTATACCCCATTCCCCTACAAACGTCAGTTTTGTATAAGCAGCGTTTGGCAACTTAGCACATTCGTGTTCTCTTTTTACCTCCGCCATATTCTCAAACGAACAGTCGACTTCTATACCAGTGTGTATAAAGATTCCGACTTCATTGAGAATCAGAAATTCATAATAAGTGCCAGCAATTTAAAACATCGTGCTAGAAACCAACCAACAATAAAAGTAGAGACTTTTTAAACTAAATCAATTAATTGACATTCTAACTTGTTAGTGATTCGTTCGCGAGTTTTTCCAAAAACAAATTTTCTTCGTTTCTGAGAAAAAGTTGACAAAGGACATAAAATACGCAAAATGAAATTCATCGTGGGATTAACTGTGCTCTTTAGTGCTATTGCACTAATATACGCAACTCCAGAATGTAAGTGGAGTATCTGTTTTAACATTTATTTAAAATTCAAATGAGTTGTTGAATAGTGAAAGTGGATTTTAGTGCGTTTTCGAGGTGATTTAATTTTTTTCTTCGTATCGAAGTTACTTTATTTTGTTCGATGTTGTTTTTCTTTTCTTTTTTTCTTTTTTCAAGAGAACTCGTAAGAGATTGACTTTTGTTGTTCTCTTCATATGCTCGGTTTTGTGAAATTCTCTTAGTTTTTAAAGTTAAAATTAATTTTTTTTTCTTGTCATTGCCAAGATGTTTTTTGGCTCTTCTTTCCTTCTCCGCTACGGGACTTGGAGGTTGAAACTTTTTTTACAGGTTGGGGGGCGTCTAAATAGATTATATTTCAAATTATTATGTGTGAGTTAGCCCCCTGAACTATTTAATAAATGTTTTAATTTTTCGTTTTTAACCTCACTTTTGATTTTTTTTCTCCTTAAAATCATAAAAATTGAATGAAAACAAACACTACCGAATAAAACAACACTTCTTATATGTACATTTCACTATTTTATTGCGGAGAAATCACTTAATTTAACATTTTTAATTATTTATAAATGTTTACCTTGACTTGCTTTGACATTACTTGTTTAAGTGATACCAGACGGTATTTTTAAGTGGGAAATTTTTAATTCATAAAAGGCAAGTGGGATTTTTGTCGTTAGAAAATGAAACATTTTCTATGAATTTCTAACCACAAAAAGTTTAATTTTCTAACCACAAAACTAATAATAGCTTAAAATTCGCGCGAATTTTAAGCTATTATTAGTTTTGTGGTTAGAAATTCATAAAAAAGTTTAATTTTCTAACCACAAAACTAATAATAGCTTAAAATTCGCGCGAATTTTAAGCTATTATTAGTTTTGTGGTTAGAAAATTAAACTTTTTGTGGTTAGAAATTCATAAAAAAGTTTCATTTTCTATCCACAAAAATCCCACTTGCACTTTTATTAATTAAAAATTTCCCACTCAAAAATACCGTCTGGTATCACTTAAACAAGTAATGTCAAAGCAAGTCAAAGTAAACATTTATAAATAACTAGCTGACCCGCCCGGCGTTGCTCGGGTCAAACTTATTCAAAGCGTTGTTCCCACAGAAAGCTAGAAAAAAAAAAAAAATTCTCGTGTCACAGTGTAAATTAAAAAAACAATGTTAAGGGTAGATGGCCCTTATCACTTACGGGTATGAAAAATAGATAGTAGCCGATTCTCAGACTTACTGAATACGCATATAAAATTTGGTAAAAATCGGTAAAGCCGTTTCGGAGGAGTTCAAGTTCGAACACCGTGACACGAGAATTTTATATATATGATTAAAAATGTTAAATTAAGTGATTTCTCCGCAATAAAATAGTGAAATGTATATATAAGAAGTGTTGTTTTATTCGGCAGTGTTTGTTTTCATTCAATTTTTATGATTTTAAGGAGAAAAAAAAATCAAAAGTGAGGTTAAAAACGAAAAATTAAAAAATTTATTTTACGATTTAGGGGGTGAACTCACAAGTAACTTTTGAAATTTATTGTATAGAAACGCCCCCCCAACCTGTAAAAAAAATTTCAACCCCCCAGTCCCGTAGCGGAGAAGGAAAGCGGCCCCTGTTTTTTTCTTTGTTATGCCGGAAAGAAAAAGAAAGGCGCCTTAATTTAGTGAAATTGAATTAAGTTTTGTGACACTTGTGATGCTTTATGTTGAGATTAGTTGGAATTATTTGCATAACTGGATAAATCAACAGTCATTTTAATCATGGCCGCTTATTACAGTAAAATGTGAAACAGGAGCACATTTCAAATTTTGATTTGAATATATGCTGTGTAGATTATGTGATACGTCACAATTATGTAGAACTAGCCAAGAGTTCACGTCCTAGGCATTAATAGTGGAAAAACTGCCTAGATTCGCGATGTCTCAACAGTTTTCATGTTTTCAAAACAATAAATTTTTTTTAGCAAGTCACTGGGTCCATGTGGAATTTTTAGTGATGTCTTTAGTGTAGATCTTAGCAACTGACTATCTTAAGTGCACTCTTGGCAGAAAAGTTGAAAAGTGGATAAGAACTTTTGATTGCCTAGTTTTAGGTTTAATAAATCATAGTATCTACTAACCTTTTTGTTATTTAACTTATGCTAGATTAGGTTTGAATACCAGCACACAAGATGAGAGGAAGTGCCTCACTTGTGCTTTCGATGAAGTGATGACATCAGTGAATGATCTTTTGGATTTTCGAAGATGAAATCTCCTAGACGAGTTTAGGATTATAAAACAGAATAGGACATGAACAAACGAGGTGTCTTCTACTATTCAGCTTCTTCAAAAGTTATTTAAACACCAAGTCTTGTGGCATTTCTACTTATGAAACATTTACTTAAGATTTGAAAACAAACTCATCTCAAAGTATTTTTTCCGAAGTTTGAAGAGGAACACTACTACATGTTTTACTAGAGAAAGTTTTATGTTAGCCTAAAGAGTAAAAGAAACTTTTAGGTAATAGGTAGGTACCTACTACAAATTTAAAAAGTGTGATGAAAAAAGTAAAACTTTTTTTTACCGGCGGTCAAATGTGCTTCAGTTGAAGGATGAATCTTGATAGTCTCTATGTCATAAACAGGAATCTATTTGCACAATTTAATGAACAAGTGACTGATAGCATTTAAATCATCAGTGATTCAAAAATAGAAAGTCACTGAAATTGGATCAAATTTACTCCTCAACACGATCTTACGCAGATCTTACTGGCTTAACAAATACCACAAAAACAGAAAAAATGCTCCGACCGTCAACAAAACACTGAAGCAATAGTATTTTCAGCTTAATATGATAAGGACTTGCTTTCTTTTCGAGTTACTAAGGTGAACAAATTTTACAGTACGTTGGGAACGTGTACATCTGTTTGGAAATGCAGCATAATAGGACTTTGCATCAGGCATATGTGAAATTTAAAAGCCCTCCGCCGATATCTCTAGCAAATCAGTTTTGCATTCAATTTAGTCTTTGATACATTGTCAATGACATCAACAAATGTTGACTTGTGAAATAGAACTCAATTCGGAAATGAGTACCAAGTTCTTGTTATTAGCCTGCAAATTGCAAAATAGTCAACCAACAACTTCGTGTAGAATCCTTAAGATGTTAGGTTTGTTGAAAAGCCAAGCACAACACAGAGTTTCAACTTCTTAAAGAAAAGCTCCATCCATCAACATTCATATGAGGGCACAAGGCACAACTAAACCACCATGGCATAGACGTATTATGTGGATGTATGTATTTAAAGAATGTTTTGTTGCGCTATGCTTTTGAAGAAGTTAGAATGCTGCTTCGATAAGTTCAGTGACCAGGCCACAGGCCGCATATATACACATGTATCATAAATAAGGTCTACCTTTGGAATTTTAAAAACGAAATTTTAAGGTTATCGAATGGAATCTCGATTGGTTTGAGTTTGATAAGAACAATATCAACCGTCAACCCATTAATCTGAACTAGCCTAACTGGAACTATTACCACCTAGACAGGAAGTAGTTTAAGAAGCGATTGCAACAAAAAGAGCGAAAGTTACAAACAGCTAACAGAAGAGGAATCAAATTCTATCGAATGAAGCTTTTGGAGAGGATCCACGAGCAAAATAGTAAAGTGTTTTTTGAAAAAACAAACTTCAAGCGCATTCCAAACGAATGATCGTAACGAGACTGAACCTAAGGATGTGAGTCTGTTAGTGTTTTACAAAATCATCAATTGCTGCTTACCTTATCTTCCACTTTTTGCTTTCCAATTTTTGACTTGCCAACAGAATTGAAAAAATGATTAAGGATTTTCGTCGACCGAGTTTAGGTAGCGGATAGTGATGTTAACTGACATGTACATTCTTTTCTTCAAGTGACAGAATTTTTTTCAAAGATCCGGAAAACCCAGGACCCAACCATGTCCTACATAATTCTATTCTACTTTCGAATCATTCAAAAGTTATTTTTGTCAGAACGTTTTAAGAAAAGTAGAATTGAATTTGAACTCTGCCAACTTCTTTCGACAGAAACTATCGAGTTTCGTTCAAGTATGCCTTTTATTTTAATTACTGTTTTTCATTGAAATTCGATAGATTTACTCTCATATCGACAACTACTCCTTTCAATGAAAAATGTGTGCGTAAATTCAGAGTAGATCTACTAATCAAATGGGAGTACCTAGATCTTAATTGTAGTTAAAAGTTAGTCCTCTTTTCACCCCCAGGGTTTTTTGAAAACTCATGAGATTGTATAGACTCAACACGGGAAAAAGTTTAACTAACGAACCTGTTGCAATAGAAATGACAGAGTTCATCGAATTAGTAATTACAGCTTTCAAGTATTCATTTAAATCCTAAAATGTTGCAGGTTTTATTAAAGCAACACTTAAAGTGTGTCCGCCTACAAAAAGTTTTATGACTTGCACAAAAAGAAAAAAAAGCATAACCTGCGAGAAATATAATGTGTGTATGTTTATGTACATAGAATAAAACCTCATTTCAATTTCAGTGCTATCCGCAGATAGTTTAGTTTTTCCATTCAACAGTAGGTGTTTACTTTCAAGTTTGTATACATATGTATATAAACCTTCTTGTTCCTATGTAGGTCCCCACATTCTTCCTTTTTGACTTCTTTATTGCGCATTACCTTGACTTTTCGCAGGGTTAATTTGTTTTTTTATTGCGCTTTAATCAAGCCGATTTCTTTCGGTGGTCAAAGTTATTTTAAACAAACCAAAGAAATAAAAAAACCAAAAAAAAAAAAACAATGCAAAGCAACAAATCAGAAAAAAAACAAGCAGAAATGCATTGTGTGTAAAATTATATTTTTTGCGGCTGTATCTGTATGACTCTTCGAATAACTCAATAAAAAACGCAGTTGGGGAGGGATGATGCAAATTTTTGCACACGAAACCAAAACAACTCAATTCAGCACCAGCACAGCACGATCACACTCAAGTCAAGACTCAAGTAAAGTATACAAAAAAAAGATAAAGAGGCAATGCGTCACTAAAGAGAAAGAGTAGGTATGAGTTTAAACTGGCATAATAAATTGAATTGAATAAAAATCAATAACAAATTAGCTTGATACTTGTAAGGTATGCAAAATTGACAGATTGCAGGTCAGGTGGCAAGCGAAGATAAGACTTATGTTTTGTATTTGCTGCTCGATCGAATAATCGAGATTATGAATTTCCTCATAGTCATAGTTGTTTGTAGTTGTTATCTTGTGTAAGTGGGTATATTTTGGGATTTGTCATTTGAATGAAAGATAAACAGTTTTATGCTATCAAAAAAAAAAAATTAGGTACTTAGATAAGAACCCTTGTTTTGAGTATTGAATCGAACAGACTGACTGCGAATGTTCTCGAGCACTTCATTGATAGTAATATCAATACCCTTCTTCCGTTCTCTTAAACTCTAAACATTTACTTCTGAAATTTTTATCTAACTGTAATACTGATATTTTTAGGCATACTGAAACATTCGCATTCGTAGTAGAACAATCGATTCGCCACCCATAATAAGTACCATAGCCTTTTAAAGATTCAAAGCTATAAAATCTCAATATGTTTGCTTACAGGTACCGTTGCTCTTCCTGTGGAAGAACTTCCAACAAAATGGGTGAATATGTCAGAAGCCTGCATTGAAGGCATGAAGAAACAAATCCAAACTGAAATTGAAGCCTCTTATCAATACCTTGAGATGGCAGCATACTTCTCCCGGGACACAGTCAATCGTCCAGGATTCGCCGAGATGTTCTTCAAATCAGCCAAGGAGGAACGTGAGCATGGAATCAAGTTGATTGAATACCTGTCCATGCGTGGTGAACTTATTCATTCTGTTGGAAATTTGATAACCGTTCCCGTAAGTTTATATTTGTATTTTCGGCTTTCAAAATGAGACTTATCTTCCTTTTGTTTTTTTTCTATTGTTCTTTTTTAAATGCAGAGGAAGCAGGCAGGATACACCGTAAGTTTAAAGACACCCTTTGTTTCGAGTACACAAATTAATAGCTCTTTTTGTTAACTTTCCATATGTCTAGATCTCATTCAACGGAGTTAGTGCCCTCAAGAAAGCCGTTGAAATGGAAACCAGTGTCACAGCTGCCATTCGTTCTCTCATCGAGACTTGCGAATCAGTTGACAACGACTACCATGTAAATTAATACATTGCAGTAATTTTTATTTTGGGTTTAAATTGAATTCTTTTTCGTTCGCAGCTCGTTGATTACTTGACCGGTGTCTACCTAGAAGAACAACACAAGGGAACCCGCGACCTTGCCGGCAAATTGTCAACCCTTAAGAAGATGGAGAAGAACCACGGACAACTTGCTGAATTCTTGTTTGACAAGCAGTTGTAAACTCAAAATTCAAGTCAATTATGATTTTTTTCTAAGACTATCTTCTTTTTTTTTGTTCCACTTTGTTAAATAAGAAAAAAAAATCCATTGAACTACAGAGTAGACTGCATATTCAAAATTCATTACAAAAACGTAAAAGTCAGCAAGATCAATCCTCAAAAGAAAACATTGAAATAATAATTGTTACTCAGAAGGTTTAAATAATAAAACATCAACAAACTGTAGTCAAAAGAAGAACTTTTCTGTGTATTCTTTTTCACTGTAATGTGTTGATTTTCAAATGTGAACCCAGTCGAAAAAGTAGTGAAGCTGTACGGCAATATGATCCTAGTCAGAAGAGTTTTGCTCCACCTTGTACCATTACTACTGCATCCTGCATGTACAATGAATGGGTAGTGACACGGCAGAGGACATCCACAGAAGAGGGAGACTCTTAAACTGAGAGCTGTACCTTATCAATGGACTACAAATCGATTTCAGAACTTTTCAAATTCACCCAACTGCACTAGTTAAATTCCTTAGCAGTTCTTTTGCTCCTTAATTAAACCAAAAGATAATCATACTCATAACGATAGGCGTTTTCTGCTGCCCAACGAAGTAATGCTCGTCTTTTCAATTTTCCTTACTCCTTTAAAGTAAACGGTCTGTAACTGTATGCTCAAGATCTTATGCCGGGACTGAATGGCGCATAAACAGTTAACAGCAAAAATTTAGTAGATGAAATGCATATTCTTATAATGTTTTGATTGAGTGTGCATTTGAAATTAAAAAGCAAATTTGTTATACGCTATTGATGCCTACATTTATGTAGAATGTAGCTACCTCATTTCTTTCAAAGTTTATTACAAACGTTTTTAGTACCTATTTAACCACGGGTATGTGTATCCTGTATCGGCAATGTGACACTTTCCTATTTAGATTTAGTTTAGTTTTTATACAAAATTCTCTAATCCATGCAACTTATTCCCTCACGTCATCAAACCTCCCCCATATCGAATCCCCTTTCCAAAATGTCAATCAAAAATGTTGTGCCATTTAAGAACAAAAATTAAAATTGCATTCACGTTCAGCACTCATAATCGTGTAAAATGGAACTCAAAAGTCACAATCATTCCATGAACACATAAATACACAACATGTCCTCACCTCACCTCCCACCTTCGAACAAATTACACACAATTGGACGGACGACAATACCAATCGAACCCTGCCCACAACAAATCATGATAAATTGTTCAAATGTCAATCTGTCGATTTAAAATGGTCCTTCTCCAACCCTTTTGTCCAACCAACTAGCAACTACCAACCCATGCCATTATGTCCTAAACTCATCCATTCATTGAGTCTATCTCTATATTGGATGTACAAATTGCTGCCAGTTTACATTTTGGCTTTCAACTCCTGTCCAGAATGCGAACGATGTGAATGTAGAAATGGCCTATTTACGCATGTTCGTCACATCTGTGAAACGGATTTTAAAATTTTGCAAATTGCCTCAAAGGTTAATTTTGTTGGATACATTTTTTATTTATAAATCCAAAGGCTCACCAGAGGTACTATAGATAGTCAAGAAGCGTAATAGTGGTTTTCTTTGACTAAAAAGTATTACATTAGAAAGTGAGTGGATGTGAGTTAACTCACCCTTTAAGAAGGGCGCACGAACTTACATACAACGAATCTTTTTTCTTGTGGAGGGGTAAGAATTAGGACGTGAAGACAAGAAATCAGTTTCGGCTTGGAGGAAAATTTTCATGTTTGTTTATGGTTTTTGCATACGGATAGCAAAATACATAAACTGAACTTTCCTGGGCAAGGCTGTTTTTTCAGCGAAGCGATAGCAATCGAAATATTTTAATACCTTTCCGTTGACAACCTGTCATTTTGCGGTGGCCCGTTTTCTATAACACGTGCAGATAAAAGGACTTGTGGGGAAGAAAAGCTCGCATTTCAATGTTTTTGCACGTGCGATAAATTGTAAACATGACAAGGGAGGTTCGGGGCTTAGCGAGTTTTAATCAACCATACCTCGTTAGGAATGGAGGGGTCCTACAATTTTTTGGCGATTCCGACTCCGACTGGCAAAGTGCGAAAGTTTTTTTGATAGCACTTGATAGAAGCGAATTCTGGTTAGGAAAAGAGTAGGTATTTGTCTTCGAAAGGCAAGCATGGTGGTTTCGTGTATAAGAGCTTTTGAATTTCGAGCAACTAGGCTGTCAATGAGACCTGAGTCCACCCTGTGTAAAGTTCAATGAACGAATCCAATATTAAATAGTGCTCTTTTGAACCCTGAGGCTTGCCCTCAACTCATTTTTTCTGGAGCGAGTATAAGTACAGAGCAGGGCGATAAAATGGGATGTATTTTTATTGAGTGACAATCAATTGTAGAGGTTGGAACTTGGAACCTGTATCAACTTTGGGTAGAGTTCAACTAACGAATCTACTTAGGAATATTAGTCTGTGAGGCTGTAAATAAGCTGAAGTCAACTGAGTATGGCTTCAAGAATATGTTTAAACATCTAAATGGTTGGATGTTTTAAACATTACAGTGTAGCAACCGGTTTAAAAACTTTTTTACTATACAAGAGCTCTTTCGAAAAGTTTCGTAAGAAGAAACCTAGAAATCCTGTGCTGTTTTCTATTTCTGATTCGAGCATAAAAGTACTTCCTTCCATACATAAATTTATTATACACCTTTATAAGTGTGGTTATGTTGTTGATGCGCTTCCAAATAAATACTATTATCTTACAAATTCAAACAGAAGGCAAAGCGGACAGACATGTGTTTTACAAGCAATGAAAAAACAAAAGAAACAAAAAATGTTCGCCTTTCGATTCACTGCGCACCAGGCGCACAGAAATTTCAGAAGACAAGATTCCCTGTTAAAATAACAATCAAGAATAATCAAAACTCCACCTCCACTCTACACAATTTTGCGCGCTAATCAGGTATTGGACTTGTGTGTGTTTACGATGAACAAACAAGTGTGCGCACCATACTTTTCGGTTAGTGAGTGGGCGTTAACCTTAACATAGTAAACCAGTTTTCTATTTCTTCCGTTCTGATTCAAGGATCTTCCTTACTTTCTGATATTTCTGTGCGCCTGATGCTAAACGACAATTTTACTTGAACGAAACTAGTTTTCGGTACTGGGATGCTACTTTTTGCACATAAAGGGTTGTTTCGAGAGTTTTAATGATCGATCTTTGCTCAAAAAGCTAAGCTTTCATGTTTGATTGATTTAATTTAAAAGGAATTCAACTTTAAGCAGAGAACTCGCTCCTTTTCAACTCGCTTTTCCCCAGCAGAACTCGCTCAAGTAGGAGCGTTTTAGAACGATATTTAAATTGCAGCTAAGTTGGTGGCGACGGCGACGGTGTAAATACAATAAAGAAAACTGAAATCGATTTTGTTTTTAATATTTAATTGAAATAATCAATAAAAGTAACACGGCTAAATCAAAATACAAAATACAAAGGCTTTTGCCACACGGCGCCACAGGGATAAATCCATAAAATCCAATATTTTGGGAAAAAACCTTTCATTGATTTGTTGATGGCGAGTGGCAGTTTGCGGTTATTTCTCATCCGCCAAGTGCATTTCAGACGATCAGAAAGTATTTTTTAAAAATTCTATATTCTAGAGGGAAACTGCTAAGTATTTTTTTTGATAGAAACTTTTATAGCTTCAGTGTTGATAACCTGCTTATGTCCTTCAAACAACCATTAAAACGAGCAGGTCTATGCCTTCTTCAGCAATGTATACTACATCTTACTTCGAATCCATGACTGTTACAAATAATTGTCTTTTTCAGCAATTAAAGGTTTCGGAGTTTGCATAACTCGTAAGCTCGGTCACAGTGAATCTCTTGTTGTTTCTCTCATTTGCTACATTCTTTAAGGTGATGAGAGTTAATTTATCAAATAAGGCAGAGGCTTACACAACATGAAGATTACTAGTACGAGGGGGATAAGTGGGAGAACTGTGAATGATTCAAGACCTTAAAAGGATCATAGCGTCGCGTTGTTAAAGGAAACATAATTTTAAAAAGTTCTTCCATTCGTTTGCTTAAGACTCTAGGTATTTGAAGTGAAGCGTTCTCATGGTAGTCATCAAAGAAATCCATCAAGAACAGTACTACAATGCCAACTAATATACTTATGGCACTTTCCATTGGACGAAAAGAACCGTCCAGGAGCGTCCAGAAGCATTCTCAAACCGTTCCATTGGTGCAAAAAGATCGCTTCTCATGATTCTGAGGAGTGACAGCCGCTTCTCGATTTGAAATGAGAATCGACTCAAGAAGCACTAGGTTTGTTCGTTGAAGCCCTAGGGTCGCCATGGGGTCGCCACAAAGCGTTTTTTGAGAAACCTAAATTCGCACTGAATGTCAAATTGAGTGTTTTTTGAGCGATAGGTTTGCCACAGGTTTTCCCCAAACTCGCCCTAGCTTTTTGCTGTGGCGATTTGAGGGCTGTCAAATGGCATGTGTTTTTATTTAAATGACAGGGATGTGTGGCGATTTGTAGTTTAGCGTTTTTTGAGGACTGGAAAACCCAGGTTTTTTTGACAACTCATGGGGTTGTCAAGAAAACCTGGGTCAACCCTGGGGAAAGTTCAACGAACAGACCTACTAACACATGTTACTCAAATGTCAAAAAGAAAATTTTCTTCAAGGAATATTTTTAAGAGCCATAGGTGTTTCACTCACACAAAGGCAATTACGTTAAACTGAACAGAAATTATTTTGGGTGTTCCATTGGTTTTTAAAATGAGTGCTTCCCCGAGTGAAACCAATGAAAAGTGCCATTAGTCTTACAAAGCACCTACAATGGTTAAATTTTCATTCAAACTGCTCCTAGAGCACCCCTTCTGTTCTCCTGCTAAAACTCCTCTCCGGCCGGAGAATTTAGGTTCAATACAAGATACTTTCGTTGAACTCGGGTTGACCAAGGTTTCCGTGACAGTAGCCGAGCCGGAGAGGTCGTTGATTTGGAAGTCTGTGGTATTCATTCACCAACCTTTCTTAGCATTAAGTGTGTTATCAAGCTTCCTTTAAAATCTAATTTTCTGTTCTGAATAGACCACTATCAGTTACTTACTTAAAACTCTGTTTGGATTGCATTTCAACGATCAACGAAAACCAGCAAAACAGTGTCTTTAAATCTGATCCAGCAAATACACATACACGAGTCGACTCGAAGAGTTTTTCAAAATAAAGTGAAAAATTGTTGCAGTAAATTAAAAGTTAATAGGAATCACCTTTAGGTTGACATTTTACATTTTTATCACGTCGCGTATATTATTTGAACGTATAGATTGGCAAGCACAAAATGCACCAAACTCCAAAGCTTCCAACAAGATTACAAGCATTCATTTCGTTCTCCATAGTGATTCTAAATTCTACCCACTTTAAGAAGTCAACCCTTATCAAGATGTCCCTTTTTAAAATTCCATCAAACAAAAAATAAAAAAAAGAGGAAGAAACTTCCCAAAGAAATAACCTAAGGTAAGGAGCCAGCGAATCTCTTTTTGGGGAAAACAAAGAGAAAAGCATTGAATCAGCAAATTCTTGGCAAGTACGAGACTTTTTCAAATCCTTTAAAACAGAAACAAACAAATCTCGTGTATTTTCTTCATCTCCATGGTGGGTTAAGTGTGGGTTGATGGAACTAAGTGAAGCCCTTGTCATCTTTTCGTCTGATGCCATGTGCGTGGTTCTTCCGATGCAAAGCCAGTCTTCCGCACTCAGACGGGTAATCTTTTTGAGAGTTTGATTCGGTCAAAGTTTTTGTTTTTTTATGTTGTTGCTTTTAAAAACAGAATTTTTGCTCAACAACAATTTAACTCACGTACCTAACTTACCTATACATTATAAGTTGGTTTATACGGATTGTGCTGTGGCGATGTTCTGAGGCCAAGACGAAGACGCACTAACCCCATCTGACAACTGACTTTGCAAGGATTTTCGTTTTCCACTTAACTCATTTGCTGTGTAAAGACACAAGACACAAGGCACAAGGCGCTGGCATAGATATTTTGGTATCGTCGGAATGCAAGGTGAATTGGAATCTCAATTTGGACCGAAAAGGGGTTCACATTTGGTGGGATACTTTTGTGTATACGTACTTGAATTTCTGTTTATTTCTTTGTGCTGAATGATGGAAATTTGGAGATTTTCAAATTCAAAACACGTAGCTATGCTGGAAGCTCGAAGTGATGGCTTGTGAGTGTACTTTTCGCACTTCTGTATGGCAATAGCCGGGGGCTATCCTTTTTGCCATAGAATGGCTCGGATGTTAATCGTGCTTTTCTGACGTGCGTCTGTGTGCTTTTAGTTTTCGCAATTTTAATATCGCTTATTGAACCTATTTCTTAAATTGTAGCACTAGCCATCAATACCTCCCCAGTTCTTTTAAAATAATTTAAAATTTTCTTTTCTTTCAGTAGTTTTGAGTTATCCTTCATTCTAAAAACCGGTGAGCCATTGATAACCTATAAAAAGGTCATATGCCGACCAGGATTGTTTTGAAATTTTGCAGACTGTAATATGTATGCTTATATGTAACAAGACAGTGTCTCGTAATGACGTCTATCAACGAACTGACGTGTGTTATTTTTTTCAGAGAGATTAAAGCGAGTAAAGGTTTGGGAGCAAGCCATTAATAAATTGGGTGGTGCAACTGAGCGGGGAGCCCCGGGGCTTGGAGCATTTCTCTCAACTATAACTTGTGGGGAAAGGGAAGCGACCTCCAATTTTTTGCCTATTCAGAGTGGCTTATATAGAAAGCGCTTTTCATTCCATTTCTTTGTGCGAAAGATTTTACCTCGTAGAGTTCCTCTGAGGGCACCATTTTTGGTAAAAATTTTACAGAGCTTTGATTTTATAATACATACAACAATTATACAAAAGTTTAACCAACTCCGGAGGACTCTCGGAATACTTGTCGATCTCCCGAATGGCGAGATCCTTGAAAAACAATTTTTCTTTTTATGTTTTTGGGATTCAAGCCACGAGCTTATCACGTACCAGGTATACGCATGCTAACCATAACTTACGTTCGCAAAATGTTGAGGGATTCTTTGGAAAGTCCTATTGCATCGATTCTTTTTTAAAGCAATGTAGATTTTATTAAATAGTTCTCGGCCTTGCTTGACGACGACATGTTTTGACATGTTTCTTGACCGGGAGGGTCCTTGGTACAGTTTCCCATTCGTGGCAGCCTCGCCTGTTTTCCTGGACATATACGATGAGATCTCCGGCAGCAGTTGTTAAAATTTATCCAAAAAGCCATTAATATTTGGAAAGTCCTTCTGCAACATTCAAGAAGTTTCGCAGCTTTCCATGCTCCATTTTTAATCTCGATCGCTTTTACTTCACCAAGCACTGAGATTTCTTAATACATTTGTGAAAAAATTCTAATTAACTAAAAAACCTGCCAAATTGAGTGTTTTTTGAGCCCTGTAGTTGACTTGGCTTTTCCCTTAACTCGCCCTAGGTGTTCGCTGTGGCGATTTGAGGGCTGTCAAATGGCATGTGTTTTTATTCAAATGACAGGGATAAGTGGTAATTTTGTGGCTAAGCTTTTTTTGTAGAATGGAAAACCAAGGTTTTTTGACAGGGTTGTCAAGAAAACCTGGGTCAACCCTATAGGTAAAGCGTAAAGTTCAACGAACGAACCTAACATGAGGTCGCGAAAGCTAGCCTAGAACTGGACGAAGCAAATTAAATTCGTTTTTGTGATATTAAATGCATCTCAGTCATTTCGAGGTGCGTTAGTTTGTTCATACTCTAAAATTTCTTTAAGGACACGTTTGTCATGTCCAATTTTCTTGTCCTGCTGCATACCTCTTTCGTAATTTTAAAATTAAATGCACAAACCTACAAAATAGCCACACAAAGTACACCACTTTTCTGGCCCAATCGTGGAAAGAATTTCAGTAGCGAACATTGTAATGATTGTATCTTTTTTCAATCCTTAATAAATCTCCAATTTACATATTTTGCAACTCCATGCTTCCTCCACGGACTAATTATCTGAAATCCCAAGACATTCCACTATCTTTTAACTTAAGGCCTTAGGTCCATTTCGATGATTTACAATGGCAAATTTTCCTTTGCAAATCTTCAAAACCCACTCACTCCTAAAACAAGTTCAAAGTTCCATTTCAATATACCCAATCTCATATAGCCCATACCTTTTCTCAAAGACCCAAATCGGAGCCAAACATAACGCATAACTTCATAAGAGAAACTTAACGAATTTACGGTATTCTTGCGAGATATTTCCAAACCAAAAAACAGTGTAATTACAAAACTTTGCCAATGACCAGGCCGACCCATTGGACATCCCCATATAAAAATTAAGGACGGATATATAAATCATACAAATTACACGACATATCTCATGCGTGAGAATCGACTTTTACAAAAGTTTTTCATCATAAGACTATCGACTTGGTTCACCCCCTCGTCTGTACAGTCGTTCAAGACATAATCTTAAATTGTTTAATGATTTATGGGTCTTTTGTACACAGAGTGTAGTAATATCACTCCTCCTGCTGCGACATCCTTAACTCTCACTCCATTTTTTGGAGTGGACTTTCAAAAGTATGCAAATCTAGGAGATGACTTTCTCTCCCACAGATAAGTTTCCAATAAGTTGGTCATAATTCAACTCTGAACCCTTTAATTGACAAAGAACACACAATTGGTTATCCTTTTTAAGTTTCTTGCCGAATTCAGGGACCTTTATGGTCAGGCACTCTTATAATACTTTGGTGTGTTCTGTGTTGTCCACGTCTAGTCCAGAAAATTTACATGAAATATTATATTTGACTAGTGTTGTTGGTTGCAAACGATTCATGTGACTTAAAGCATGACCAACCCCCAACTGGTCTGAAGGGTGCGTTTTAGTTGCTTTCGCCTTTCATTAACAAAGGGGTAATACGTAACACGTTTGTTTTGGTTACTGCTTATCCCTTGACAAAACGTCACTGTGAAACAAAGGACAATTTTGTTGCGTGGCCAAGCATAAATCATTAGATCGGAACATGGAACAATCACACGCGTGTTTTATGGGGAAGCGCTTACAGCAAAGGTTCTAAAGTTGCCTATTCCGCAGTGAGAGATATCACTACACTGACGACTCTAAACAAGATTTATGGCCAAGGTTGTAATTGATTTAGATTGTGTCATACTCGCTGATCAGAGAAAGTCATTCAACTTACAAGGGGGTTAGCGACACACACAAACTCATTAACCCTTTGAATGAAAGTTGAACCCTTTAATTTCAGAACAACAAAGTGAAAATTATTCCCTTCGATTAGAAAAGAGCGTGAAGTCAATTGGAATCCGACAGGTTCAGAGCAACAGTTTAGGATAGGGTGTAGAGTAAAGAAAAAGTTTCAGACATAACCTGAAATCGTCAATGCGATCCTTGTGTAGCAACAACATGGAAGCTAGTGTCGTACTGGTAAGTGCATCAGGCGCGGGGTTCAAGTTCTCACCAGCAATTGGCAAGTGTTTCTAGAGTTATACTACCAAAAAGTTAGACAAATTGCCATTCCTTGAATAAAAGGACATGGAATGGCTGAGAGAATAATGCACTAGGCTCTGGCTTACCTCGAGTTATATTTATAAAATATTCAATAACTAACAACTAACGTTATACTACCACACCACCCCATAAAATAAAATCAGCTAAAAATCACCAAACAATCTTCTTGAAATGGCCATCGATACACGCACTTCTATTCGAGTACCTCTTTGTGGTTTGCTTGTCCATTCGTATGAATTAATTCCAATTCCCTAATCCATTTCCCATAACAGTTACAGTACCACTTCCCATCGACTGATAGATAGGATAGTACATCGTCGAGATACGCATCGTTTGCCCATTACCCTTTGACATTCAATCCTTTCGATAATCCTGCGTTTATTTCCCCCAAAAACATTGAAAATAAATAAATAATAAAAAGGATTGGCAAGGATTGCATTGGCTCAACCCTTTCATTTGATACGGCCAACCAACAAATCCACTTAGAATTTAATGAATTTTCTATACTTCTATCTCTAGGAGATCCCCTCTTCCTCCATCCTTAGCATCCTGGGCAGTAATTTTAATGGAATAAAACTTGTCATCTGCTTTTTCTATTTTTGTTAGTTCCGAGTTCCGATCAAATCATAGTGAATCGCCAACGCCCGCCTCATGATTCTTATTTATTTATGACTTTTCCAATTGACAGACATTTCCTATACTTTTTTCTTTCTTCCCTATACCCTACCCGACTTAACCCGTTTGTAAGATCGTAAATCGTCGCGCACCCCTTTCACTTAACGTTAGCAGTGCCAGCTCGAAGTTATATGAAAAATGCAAGGAAAGAGGAAGTCACATCATCGCCAAAAAGCAACATCAAAAGGACTCTTGATACGAAAATAATGCAAGACGACAGGGCATAAGACAAGCACAGCATCGGGAATAAAAAGAGGGCGAGTTTCAGTTAGTTATCGCTTTTTATGTCGTCTGTTTTTACAATATTCAATATTCGATATTTATTTTATTTGTATTGTGGTGCCCGACACGCCATTGGCGGTATAGATAGAACGTATTAAAGCAACGGTAACTCATCCTTGTCGTGAAGAAAGACAGAAAAAGGGTTTCGGACAATTTTATTAAAATAAAAATGGAAAGTATATTCACGCCGCAGGACGTGAATGGACTTTTAGAAGAGGAAATTACGTTCTGATGGTAAATGCTGAATGTCCTTGTGGGTGGCATACTTAGTTAAGTTTTTATTTTTTGGTTTTTGAACGAATGTTTTACTCTGTATTTAAATTTTATTCTTTTTGAACTCTTGATGTTTGTAGATGTCAAATTTTAATTTAACGCTACGTCAATAGAATTGGAAAAAAAGGTGCGATAGGCGTTCAAAGATAAGAGCATACCTACGGAATGTAAACTTACAAGTAAATGGACTCTGGAAAGTTGCAGTTAATAGCACAGTCTGAATTTGCTGATATTGTTACAGAGGTGACCTAAAAAGATTTTCTATTACATACGGTTTTGTATTGGGAATAATTTTGTAATGAAAGAATTTGACAATGATGAAATCACGAGTTTTGAAACATGATGGTATTTGTCAACTAACTATAATAGATTCCATCTTCTCGTAAAAGCAGGAGCACTTCCTCGTTGAAAGTGAACTTAAAAAGGTTTCAGAGGCTGCACTTTTTATTCCAATTCAAAGATTCAAAGTAAAATAAAGATTCTCTCAAACTAAATCGTTTTTGCAGCTGCTGAAACGCTGTTGTCATAATTTTTGCTGCCGGTTGCGACAGTAAAAATATATGAAAATGCTGCGTTTTTATGTCGCCTTGGTATGAGTTTTCTCATATGCCGGTGCCGCGACTGCAAAAACGCTTTTGTTTGGGAGGTCATTAAGACTTGAATGGATTTTTTGTACAGCAAACTTTTTTTAATTAATAATTTCTATTCCTGATAAAAGGCACACTTCCTGCATTACCTACCCCAAATTGGGATCATTCCTCTTGGCTGTTAAATTTCGTGTAGGTAGGTACTTCAAAGCGCGTTACATTCATCATTGCTTCGATTAACCCGCAACTTTTTCTTATGTTCAGGGAGGACGGAGGACCCGCTAACCGATTTCAAAAAAGGAAATTGACGTATTCCTGACTGCAAACAAAATCAGGGCTCCCTCATCATGATCTAATCCGGACTAGGTTTTGCCATCTAATCAGTTCCCGGTTAGGGTATAGTACTTCATTCCTTAAACTGGTCATCTGATCTGATCACAGTAGGTACCTAACCTACCCATTTCCTTGATCCAGCTATCTAATTAGCTTCTGAACAAAAGATGCCCTAACCTTCGATACAGTTGTATGATAAATTGCATCCCTTGATTTTTTCATCTGATCAAAAACTGATCAGCGTACAATATGCTCTCCCTTGATCTGGATATCTGATAGTCCTTTGATCATAATTCAGATCGTAATTCAGAATTGAATTTTTATTTATAAACTTTTACCATATCAAGTTATAAATTTATTGTCAGATTGGACAAGATAAGATATTATGGAAGGTTGAACTTATGCAAGCCTGGGCACGGCCTGTGGCGACGCAGCGTTAAGTTCGAACCTACTGTACCAGCCCATGGACATTTTTTGCTCTTAATTTGGAGTAGAAATTAATGATCCTCTGGCGATGAATGAAGTAAAGTTTATCTAAGGGATGATCTCATACAAGAAGTTATTTGCTTTCTAAGGCGGAGAGAGCTGAACTTTCTGTTGTGATGTGCCAATGCTTTTACTCGCTTTCAAAGCGTAGTCTAAAAATAGGAACCTCATTTTTTGTAGATACTTCTTTAAAACTGATGCCGGCTAATAGGTCAGTAAAGGTTTTGAGGGTTTTTTGGTTGAGATTTAGTAGCTAGTTTGAGCGTATCATGGCACTAAAGGTTTTGATCAAGTTAAACCAGAGGAGCTTTATTGGAATCTTATAGTAGGATGTTCTTGGATGTGTTCTTGGTTTTTGATTACATCTAAGAATGGTCCAGGGCCAACGAATGATTTAGAAGCACCGTCACTTGCAAGGGTGTCTGCAATCTCGTTACCATCATAGGCCTTACGTGCTGGAGTCCAAGAAAGGATAACATAATTTTTCCGGGAGCGGGTCAAAATTCTGGCTACAAAATACTGCTTTTCATAATTCTGCTTTTAAAATGAAAATTCTGCTTTTTTTTCATTCTGGCTGACAAAATTCTGCTTTCCAAAATTCTGCCTATTTAAAAGGAAAAAATTCTGCTGATTTTTTTTTATTTTTTATTTTTAGAACAAAAACAAAATGAACAAAAAAAAAACAATAAAAAAGAAACTTTATCATGAATGAACACAAAAAAACAACATAACATAAAGCTATACAAGACCAAATAGAACAATATTTTTCGCAATCCGCATTTATCTTTTAAACGATTCGCACATGCCCAATTATAATGCTTACACTTATTAAACTTTTCAAAGTAGAACATACATATATCCATCCACACATAATTTATTTTTTCCTTTATTTGATTTAACGATTGACACATTCATTTTTATATTTTGATCTTAACACTTTCGAAGCGAAAACACTAATGACACTAAATGAGTTATGTAATTTTTTTTTTTTTTAGTAAGAGAGTGACACTGAGGAAATCATAAAACTACTTCTCTACTTTCTAATTCTTTAATAAGCAAGAGTTTAAGAAAGTAAATAACTAGGAGAGAGTAAGAACAATTGTTATCAATATTCTGCCAATTATAAAGAAAATGAAAGTTTGGAAAATGTTAAAAAGCGCGCGCTTTTATTGATAAGCAGAATTTTGAAAAGCAGAATTTTGAAAGCAGAATTTTGAAAAACAGAATTTTGAAAAGCAGAATTTTGAAAAGCAGAATTTTGAAAAAAGAATTATGACCCCGGCAGAATTCTGACCCCAACCCAATTTTTCCTTGCCAGTTCAGAGAGTAACATGGCTGTCTCATGCTCTAGTTTGGATCGTAAGGCAGATTCACTGTTTGAATAGAGGGAGATTGTTTTTTGTGTTCGATAAACCTATTATTCGCATACATTGATTCATAGCAAAGTAATAGGTTTGAAATATAGACATCTTACATCTCTGAATTATTATTCAGCCCTATCACAGATTCCATCGTAGAAAACTTCCACACGAAAATCTAAGTTACGAACTACGGAAATTTGTGTTCGCATAATCCGAATGGAATCGAATAAAGCATTTCTAGTTGCCACGCTAAATACCGCCATGCTGGTTTTCGAAATCAGCTGTTTCACGCCAAATGTGCAAAATCTACCAAATCTACGAATTTCGAAATTCGTTCCACACCGAATGCATTTTGTGATAGTCAGTCACATCGGGAAACTTAGACTTTTTTCGATTACGATGGAATCGGTGATAAAAATAAAATAAATAGGGTGGCGCAACAGGGCGAAGAGCCCCTGGGCCTAGCGCATTTCTCACAACCATGCCTTGTGAGGGAATGGAGGGGACCTACAATTTTCTGCCGGTTCCGAACGGCTAATCGAGAATGCGCTTTTCATGGCAATGAATACTAACGGAGGATTTGCCAATTCCTCGCGAAAGGCGATACCCGTAGAAAAAACATTTTTGCCTCTGGTGGGATTCGAACTCGAACCTCTGGATTAACAGGCGGACATGCTATCCATCACACCACGGGTACCACGGAATCGGTGATAGGGCTCATTATTCTCTGAAAACAACAGAACTTGTGCCTCAGCTTCCAATTTTGCGCCGTCAGTATTCTAGACAAAGTCTTTCTCTGAAGGATGGGTTCTATCTTTTCCTTAGAAAGGTTGAACGGATCGGAAAGGCTATTCGTTTTTCCAAACTGTCAATAATCGATTCGGGTGGAAGTGGTATTGCTGGCTTGCCAGTCTTACTTCATTTTAAAAGAAAATAAGGTAGAATGTAGTCTTAACATGAAGCAAAACGTAGGTATGACACGCATGCAGCATTTATTATTATGTACATCCTTAAGATTTACGTAGAAGGAATTTTGGAAATTCGACCGCTTTTATGATAGATTCGACTACACAGTAGTCCCTCCGAGATCACAGTGCTCGATGCATGCGCCGTAAAAACACAGAAACCGGAGAATAGTTATTACACTGTAATTTAAATCCTTTAAGTTGTAACTAATCCTCAATAATATTATAAATGCCATCAACATGTTTGTCTGTCTTTCTTTGTTACCAGCTACCTGGTCAAACTGAACCGATTTAAATGAAATTTGGTACAGATAAAATTTAGAACCAGGTGATGATTTATCATCATATTCTTATGGGAATGGAAATGGGAGCCTGATAGCCACTAGACCGACCGATTTCAAAAATTATACCGGACAATATATTCAGCCATATTATCCCTCAGCAACAAAGATTATTATCAGCCTTATCAGGAATTCATTGGGAAATATTTTTCCCGAAAAATGTTTCCCTTCCTGGGAATTCCCCACGGATTTTTTTCCTATTGGCACAAGGTTTTTGCAAGGAAAAACACAATATTTCCCATAGTAAATGAGTTGATATTTTATTCCTAATTTCGAAAAGAACTTCCTGATACCAAATTTTCGAATTTGGGAAAAAATCCATGGGAAAAAAAGTTCCCGATTACCGGATACATATTATTTTGATGATTACCGATTATATATTCTCCCAGTAAAAACTTTAAGGTAATCTTCAGCTTTGAGCAACTCATCCGAATCAGGGACTTTGATTTGTACTGATCAGTCTCTAGGCAATTCGGATCCAATACTTACCTACATATATAATTTCCAGTCAGGATTCTCTGTTGTGATTTTTACCTCCACCATTTTTTTCTGTTGACTGATCAAAAAAAGTCAATGTCAAATGAAATAAAAAATGCATATTCATTTAAATTTTCAAACGGTTTGTTCGACCGCGCTTTATTAAATATTTTTTCTTTTTCATTTGTAATGTTTTTCTTAATTTTTGTATTCTGTATTTTGTTTTTGTTAATTATTTGAATTTCTGAACTTGAAAAGTCTGAGAATTTTTTTGTTCATAAATAATTATAATATTTTGTATACATTCTAATAAGATACAATAGGTTTTATAATAAGTAATAATGAATTTTTTTTTTTTTTTATATGATGATAAGTACGTAATACTTTTTTGCCAATTTTTTTTTTGTAATTTTTTGTTTTATCTTTTTTTCTTTAACTAACATTAGTTTGTATAAAAGTAGAAAAAGCCCTTAATTCTGTAGAATATATATATAATTTTAATATTTTGTATTTCCATTTTATATCTGTGTAACTGGTTTTGTAGTTTTCATTTCCGACTTTGTTTTTGTGATGATAGATTTATCCGTTAAAATTTATTTGCATTTATTTTAATTTACCATATATCCAGATAGTTATTGCATATTTAAAAATTTGTGTTTTGCTTTTATTTTTTTGTCTAATTTTCTATGTATAGTATATATGTTAATATATTTTTTCTATTTTTCTTTTGCTTATTCATCTGAAGTTTGCTATTATTCTTTGTAAATTTAACCATTTCGTTTATTTGTTATTATTTTTGTTTTTCTTTTTAAATATATGTATTTTGTTGCAACTTTATTTTTGTAGGTAGAAATGTTCTGAAATTGTACAAAAGTTTTGTTTCTTTTTTTTATTTATTAGTGAAAAAAAATTTCGTGCAAATAATACAAATGGCGGATGCAAAATATATGAAATCTTTTCCGACGTTTCGTAAATATAACTCATGGCTGTTTGTAAAATAAATGGAAACAAAATATTAAATGACTTCATCATGCCTTTTCATTTTCATTTTCCTTCTCTTTTTTTTATTAAATTTCTTTTCAATCAATCAATATAAATTTTCTTCTTTTACTTTAATAATTTTGTTTGTTTAAGTTTTTAATTTTTGTTTTTAAATATAATTATTTTCATTAAAAATTCTTAGTAAAAAACAATTTGTACTTTCGAAAAGGGGGAGGAGGTGTTTGGTTTTATTTTAGTTTTGTTTTTTTTTCTCTTTTTATCGCTTTTTCTATTTTTGTTATTTTTTCATCTTCACTTTTTATGGTTTCGTTATAAATATTTTTATTTATTTATATAGGGGTGAGCAGGATCTTCATTTTATGTGTTTTTTTGCCAGATTATTTAATGGTGTTCTTTCTATACATAAAAAAAAAAAACAAAAAAGAGAAAACCATTCAAATCAAATTAGAACTATTAAGCATTAAGTTATATATGGCTTTTTAGGTATTTAAATGGTTAAATTTTCTAATATGGGTTTGTATTTAAATTTCTGTTGAGATGAGAAACAAATAAATATATATTTTACACTTAGTTGCGATTGTTTAAGTTTATATTTGCTTTAATATAATGTATAATATACTTTTTAATCATAAAGTTACATAAAATGTCAACCTAAACAAATTTTATTTAAACAGAAGAAAACACGATTAGACTAAAGTTGTTTTTTTTTGTCTCAACATAACAAAGATATATAGGAAAGATTACGATTTTGTTTATTTATTTGTTTCTTTTTTAATTTAATTAATGTGTGTTAATCAAGGAAACCACTAAATAACACTAAAGAAAAACATAAATATTCTCATAATAATAATAATAATATTAAATTGAGTAGTTGCATAATTTTAATTATATATTTCTATGTGGTTAATGGTTGTTATGTTATTATTTAAAGAGATGTGTGAATAAAGGTAGTTCAAAAATTTCTATAATCCACAATCTCTCCACTGACAAGACAAGTAGAAATATGACATGTCTCTTGTCTTACGTATAAAAAAAACCATTTTTGTTTAACTTAAACAAGAACTACTAATACGTTTTATGTTTTATAAATAATGTGTAGTTTGTCTCAGAAAAATGTTTATTTCTTCTCTCAATTAACTATTAGAACTTTTTTAATTTATATTCTTTTTTTTGCGCATAGTTTGTTTATTTACTTTTATTTTTTTTTCTTTTTGTTTGTGAAAATTTATCTAAATTTCTATGTGAGGTATATTTTCTTTTTGTATGTTGTTTTAGTTTTATTTTTTTTTTTATTTACTTTTATTATTGCTCAGAAGAAATATTTTATTTACTTGTGTGAGTTGAGTATCGATAGTTGATATTTATATTTACTTATCATTGCTGTTTGGTGTGAAACTCAAATTTAAAATTATATATGAAGTCAAGCAATTGCAGGATTCGTCGCTTGTTTCGAGTTAAATAAAAATCCAAATATTTTCAAATGCCCTTAACAACCTAATTTTTATTCACATTTTATTCTTATTTAATACTTTATTTTTGTTTTTTATTTTCTTGCCAATTTATAAAAGTAAAAGATCTCCTTTCTGTGCGGTTTTTGAGCGCAACTCCTACACAGTATCCTTATGACATAAATTTTTCCACCGACTTTATGAAGTCATGTTTAAACAAAAAAAAAAATTGATTTCGAAGTTCAAATTTCACAGATACGAGTCAAATTAATAGCTCTTTTTGCTTATTTCGAATTCTAAAAGGCCTTCAAAAATGTTTTGGGCTCTTTCAAAACACAAATTGAAAGAAAATTTCGAGTTGAATGAATAGTTTTTGAATAAATTTTTTTTCTTCTTTATGAGTTTACCTTACGAATACAAATGTTTTAGTTTTAATTCCAATCCTATCGCTAACTTCTTAATTTAGATACAAAAATTTCACAGTTGCGAGTCTTCATCATGTAAGCCCAAACAATTTCGTAAAATAAAAACAAAAAAAATGTGTTTCCCAAAATTTCTGTACAAAATTCCCTCAAGAAAATTCATCCAAATAAAAGAAAAAATTATAACTTAGCGCTTTATTAGTCGCCTTAATTTCGATAAAATGTTAAATCTTTTGTAGAATCTCAGTCAAATGACTGATCCTTTTTCCTTTAATAAGGAGTGCAAATAAAAAAACTCATGGTTCTTACCTCGTCAATTCCGTTATCACATATCTGGAGCTCTTATCTGTTTGTATTCAAAATTTTGTATAAAAAAATATTTGAATCTTATTTTTAATTTAAATTTATCAATTTCTTATAAGAAAATATTACAGTTTTTTTGCCAATTATTATTCGTATCAATGCTTTTTGTTTTTGAAATGTTTTTTTTTTTTTAAAAATGATTGCTTTAAATTTTTTTTGTTTTTGAGGAGTAAAATTTTAAATTTAGAAAAAAGACATAAAGAATTGGAAGAGATTAGAAAAATAAAATCCTTCCGTTTCTTTTTGAGCGACGACACGTATACACACAATATCATTTATCTCTTATGATAAAATATCAACTTTTCTGGCTGTTGTTTTTATTTTATTTTTTTTTTTTACTTTTTATACTTAAGTTTTAAAATTTAAGTGGCATGAATATAGACATAAACATTTATTGAAAAAACACTTATTCTATTATAAAAAAAAACATTATTAGTATGGAAAAAACTGACACAACATACATGTATACAACACAAAGAAAGTAACGCAATGATATAACGGTAAATAGTTATGTAATGAGGTTTGGTATACTAAGATTTTTTGTTTATTTTAAATAGGTTTTAATAGGACACCTAATTTTTAACCTAAAGAAGGAAGTGTTTTTTTTAGGAATACAAATCGTGCTTCAATCGATCGAATTTTTTTTTTAATTTAAGGATGTTTTTTTTTTTAGTGTAGGATAAGGTTAAGAGGATAGGGAAAAACAAGGAACCAGGTTCAAGACATTATTTATATATACACAATTATTTAAATTTATATTTTAATGTTTTAAATTCTAATAACATGCGAATAATAATGTAGTATTGGTGTTTTTCTCTTACACACGTGGTTCTTAATTTACAAGTTGGAAAATTAAGAGCGTTTTAAGTTTTGATAGTTTTTGAAGTTTTTACATTAAAAGAAAGAATCATGTAAATTTAATGAAAATTTTAATGAATTCGTGGAAAGATGTTTTGATGATAATGATGGGAAATTCAACTCATTTGTTTCAACGATGGAGTGAACAATGAATGGAGAAAGATTATAAAAGAAAACATAAATGATACATTTGAGGCTTGTGCCTAAGTATCCGAAGCACTTGGGCTGCTCTAAACACAGTAAAATTTTGCTGGGAGTTTTTGAAAGCCGTAACTATGTGTAGTTGCGTTCTGAAATAAACTATCGCCTTTGTGGGGGAATGGAGGGGACGAACAATTTTCTACCGATTCCGAAAGGCTAATCGATAAAAAGCTTTTCATGGCAATCAATTTACTATTGGAGGACTTGCCAAACCCTCGGCGATACCCGTTGAAAAATACTTTTGCTTCTGTTGGGATTCGAGCCACGAACCTACCGGTTAGCAGGCAGACATGCTTACCATCACGCCACGGGTACTACATCGAGTTACATACGTGAGTTTTAGCCGACCACGGAATGTTTTTTTAGGGATTGGTTGTTTGTCTGGCATTGAAATAACCCCTGGCCAACTCATCAGTTCAGAGTTCTAAGTATCAAACTGATCCACGGACACTTAAATAAACTAAAGAAAACATTTTTCGCTTTAGTATAGGAATAGGGTATGCTTGGTACGATTCAAAAAATAGGTCGATCCTTCCTATGTTCTGTGATTAAACTTTTTTCTGCCTTGAAAAACGTCCACAACGCTAGTTGTTTGTGTGTTGTCCTTGTCAACGCATCCAGTGAAGAAACTGAAGGAATATCTCGTTAACCTTTTTCTGGCGGAACCAGAATCCCAACTAAAACCAAAGCTAAGCACCTCTGTATTCATGCTAATTTCGAGACTCCGTTTTCGAACAAAAGTTAGTCATATTCGAAAAAATTGCATTTTGAGATTCGATCATTTCGAAAGTCAAGCTTTGCACTTACGAACCGATAGAATCTCAAAATACAATTTATTCGAATTCGACTTACTTATGAAGAAATCATCAGCTGCAGGTTTCCAGTCTGGTTCAGCTTATCTAAACCAACCACCAAGGAACTTCAAACGCTGGAGAGGTAAGACTAAAGAATTTAGAGCTGGATTCACTTTATCGTCACCGACAAGAACATCTCAAGATCAAACAGCTATACAACCAAGGTATTACCTCCAGACAAGATGCATTTATCGAAGGCTGTAAGGAAGAGAAGTATGATGAATCAACAAAGACCATCCTGAAACAAAGCACCTCAGCCTTCAGGAAATTCAGGATAATGAAATCATGTCAACAAAAACCCACAACACTGTAAGCTTCTTTACTAACTGACTGGGTTAATATACTTCCCCTGCTAAGTGCCACCCCTCCATTGGCATTCAAATTATGAACTGACAACCGGGATAGAACACTTCAAGATAACTGAGACAAATTCTGACTTTAAAAAAATTTAACCCAAATTTCAAATCTCAAATAATAATTTTTAAACTCAACGCATAGTCCTTCATATGCCAAAATATGTTCAAAATTAATTATTTTTTTAAATAAACCTGTAAAGAATAAAATCAGAAAGAATTTCAAATTAAGTTTGTCATTTTATCAACGAATGATGATCTTTAGACTTATTTGTCCATTCGGTTCTTTGTCTATACATTAAATAAACATTTTGAAATAACCTCGTCCATTCTGTGTTCACCGACCAAATAAACCATCGAAACATTTGGGAATAATAATTGATGTCAATGATGTTGCATGCGATGTGATGATGATTAGATGTGATGAATAAAGTGTTAACAACACTTACAGTGAATGTGTAAATTTATCAATACACAAATCTCATTGCATAGACCAAGATTTCTTAAATACAGCGAAGTTAACCTTTTAGACCAGTCATTCAGTCGAAAATGATTATGTACAAGTGAGTGTCTACGACTTGTTAGTATTTAAATACTAATTTACCTCTTACAACATGTAAAAAAAACTTACGACAGTTTTTAATTTCGTTAAATTTAAATACCAAAGACTGAATTTCAATAATAAACAAATCACACTACACACATAGAATTTGGCTTAATTAATTTTGACTACTTTTTTTTTGTAGAAATTTGCATCTAAAAATTTTTCTTTAAAAAAAAGTTCCTAATCAGAAGCGTCACAATATTTCTACTAAAACCTTAAAAAAGTAGTTTTTCTGTTTGTATCTATTGTGTAGTGGCAGCTTTTGTTTTTAGTTTTTTTTCTTGTTTACTTATTTCGTCGGTGTTATCTTCGGCTTGAGGTAATTGATGTTTTGTGATTTTGTTTTGAGGTAGGACAATTTTGTTCAGTTCAATATTGAATGTTTTTGTTGAGAATTTGTTGTTTTGTTTGTGTTATGTTTTTGGCAGTGTATAATAAGTACACATGGAAGTCTTTCTATTGCTTGTTAGTTAATTTTCTATGCAAACTGCATAACAAAAAAATCACATATTTTTTTCTTCTCTATAAACGGTTTTATAAACTACTACACTTAATGTAAAGATTATTTTCACTTTTTCGCGTATCCAGTCTTAAATTCACTTTTGAGTCGAATATCCCCACAAAATACCCTCTTTCCAACTTATTATTTATGGTTATGTATAAGTATAGCAAATTGTTAAAAATGTTTTTTTTTTATTTAAATCTATCACTTATATGGAAAAAATGTTGAGTATACATTTAAATTTTATTTTTTGTGTTCGATTGTTCGACAATTCCAATTTTTAAATTTTCAAAGCAACAAAAAACAGAAACTAAAACAAAAAATCAAAGTAAAGTATTGGTAAGAAGTCTATAATATACGTATATCATATCTTATGTAATAAATACATACACTTACTTGTATGAAATCCATTTTAATTGTGAAGTAAGAAAATGAAATGAATTAATATTTAAATTTAAATATTGCTTAATCAACACTGAATCTTGTTTGCATTCGTAGTTTTGTTTTCTTAAATTTTTTTTTGTTTCATTTTTGTGTGCAAACACAATGTCTATACAAACTTATTAACTAAATTTATGATAAACTATTTCGAATGAAATAATTAAAAGTGTTTTAGATCTTTTTTTTTTAAATATTTTTCACCGATTTGGTCCACATCACCAGCCTTGCGTAGTGTCATTCCATTGAGGTATTTTTCAGAGGAATTCTTCGGTGTTCTGTGTGTATATTTGAACAATTGATTTTTGTTAAAATTTTATTTTTGTTACTTTTTTATAATGACATTTTGTCCACGCATCCTTTTTGTATTTTTGTTTTGTGACCACATCGGTTGATTTGTTTTGTTGTTGTTAAAATGTCTTAAATTTAGTTCAAAAAATTTCGTGTTTTTTTTTTAATTTTATTTTATTTTCTTAAATTCGTTTCTTTTAAAACCTGGAGACCAATGCGTTGAAATTTTATCAAATCATTAACCTTAAAATAAAAGATTTAATACTTTGTTATACAAAATAAAAAGGATGTTGGTTGTTTTGGTTTTTCATTTTCAATAAATACCTAGTATGAATATATTTATAAAAATTTGCAAAAATCACTTAAAACTAATTAGCAAAACCTAACTGCAGCCCAATTATTGTTTTCCTGTGACGACGTATTTATATAATAATAATATATATTTCTTCATTTAAACTAAATAATAACTCACTCAATACATAAATGTTTATATTCTATTTAATTAATTATTTAATATACATTTATAAAGAAAACACAGACAACAATTATTCTAATGCAGGTAATAATAGTACGAGTAATGATGTTAAAAATGCTTAAGATAAAGAAAAAAAAAAACAAAAAGCTATTATTGAGAGACACAAAGTAAAAGAACAGTGGAATAATTGTTATTGTTATAAAATTGTTTGAGTAAGGTGCATAAATAATTATTCAGAGTATTCTAATACGTAGTTTATTCTTTATACTTTTCTTTTGTCTCAAGTATTTCTTCATTTTTCGTTTAGGGTCCATTTAACCAACTAATTCTTTCTTTTATGCTTCCCTTCTCTAATAACTTTTTTGTATCTTCAAACCTTCCTATGCTATTAATAAAAAATCTTACAAAGCTAACTTCTTATTTAACGTATTTTTTTTTAGTTTCTTTTTAATTTTTTTTTTTTCAAACAAACAAAACCGTTTTACGCGAAAGAATTCAATTGATCAACAGAAACTTTAAGAATTATTATTATACTTTACATCAACATTTTGTAGAGTTTTTTTTTGGGTAATAATTTTTTTTTTTGTTCACGATGTTTTTTTTTTCTTGCCTAAGGTATTTAACTAAAAAATTAACTAAACAAAAAACAGGTAGTAGGTGAAAGGAAGAGAGTCAAAAACAAGAAATATAATAAATTTTTTTATGAAAAAGAAACGGGAGAATTGTTTTACATTTGTACTTTTATTCTTCAATAAGAAATATATTTAATAAGATTATGTAAACTACTTTTTAATTAAATTAAAAATAAATTCTAATATATTTTGTTTTCAAGAAAAGCAACACATAAATAAATGTTTATTATTTTTACTTGTTTTTGTTATGTTTTTCAATAATTATTATTAGGTATTATTATTTAAAAGGAAACTTTTCAAAACGAACAATGATATAAAAATTAATTTAAATATATTTTACTTAAGGACAGGTAACGCTGTAAGAGAAAAAGAACTAAGGAAGATATTTTTTATTAGTTTTTACTTTTTTTTATTCACTTCTTTTTTATAATTATTTATAGGAGTTTCATTGTTATCAAATTTAAGTGTTGAAAATAAAGGTTGTATTGCGTTAATGTATGTCTAGATAGAGTACCTATTGCGGGTTGTTGTTTAAGGTGTGGAACAACATTTCATATTGCTATTTAAAAAAATGTATTGATGCCGCTGATGCTTTCAATAAACAAATTTGAACGTGAAGCTTCGTAGGGTAAAGGGATTTCAAAAGATTTTCTTTCATATTAGTAGTCCTTGGGAGGAACGCAAGAGCTGAATATTTACGATTTCTTAATTTTTTGTGAAAGAGAAAATTGCAACCCAAGGTTGAAAACATTTTTGAAGCCGAAAACTTATATTTACAGTAGAAAAGGTGTTTAGCTGTGCACAATAAATTCTGTGGGAAAATTGCAAGACAACCAAAGCATCAGTAAGAATGAATAGTTGATACAAAGATTACTGAAAATCTTGGAACCAATAAAAGGAATAGTGATATCCCTATATATTCAAGACGATTGCTTGCTTTGGTAAGCCATTCGTTTCTTCTCTTTCAAAGTTGAAGCCTTCGACGGTTTTGGTGATTTCATATAATTGCATGTTTTCTTTATTTACATAAGATTATTTTCAACAACATATAAAATGACTGCACGTGTATTTTATTTTGCATTTATGAACACATTTTCTGATTTTGATCATTGGTCATCTGTTTGCGCAATTTGTCCATTTCTTTGAAGACTAAAATTTAAGCAAAATTTTTACGTTTTACATTAATGAAATTATGACGTTTTCCATTGGCAGTTATGAAAATTTTTGATCCAAGTGTCAACACAGATAAGCCAGAGAAAATTGACGACTTGAATGAAGGAAAACATTCGTCGTGCTATTGCCGATATAGGCACGACCTCAATTTCACGTGATCGGAAATTGTGTAGAAAAACACACGTTGAAACATTTCCTCAAATGGACTTACATATTTATGCACAAAGAAAAATGTTATATACTCAGCCATTATGAGTTTCACGTGAACAGCTTTTCGCCCGGAACATTTATGTGCGCCCGGAATTTTAAAAGCTATTATGAGTTTCACCTGAACAAAATTCAAGGCTTACAATTTTTCCGCTTTTGTTGTTCACTTGTTCGCCTCACAAAAATAAGTGAAATAAATTGCTCACAACGTTTTCACGTTTCACGGGGAAAAATAGCTCTACTCATAATAAGGGAAATTTTTCGAACATGGAAAATTTTTCCCCCGAAACTCATAATAAGGGAAAAGTGAAATGGGATCTTTTTCGAGGGGAATGATTTCACGTGAAACTCATAATAAGGCTGACTGTGTTTTAACAGTGATTTTAAGGTTTACGTTTTTGAAATTTTGTTCAACATTTGTGCTTAGTAAGTCACTCGCAAATATGAAAGCAGCCCTTTACTTTCTTAAATTGTCAGCTTAAGTGAAATTTAAAAATAAGCCTTAATGGATGTGGCTTTAAAGATAAAATAAATTGCCTCTTAGCAGACGGTTCTTCAAACTTGTCAAGCTAATTTTGAAATTCTCTTTCGATGGCAAATTAATCAACGACGAAAGAATTGCATTAGATTCGAACGATTCGAATCGATCGAATCTCAAAGGCATTTTTTTCGAACTCGGCTTACTTTTTAACCCAATAGAATTTCAAAATAAGCATGATTGTCTGGTTGCCTCCAGAATTTCAAACGTCTAGCCTCCAAAATGCTTAGGAAGAGAAGAGTCCGTGAGTCTCTAAATCGGTTGCAAGTCGTACACTGTTGTAATTTTGGATTTAGAAAGCAGCTACCAGAAATTTAGATAATTACGCACAATTTCACAGTCGAAATTAAAACTGAGAATAAACTGAGCCAGAAAATCATTTTAAATGAAAAGTTTAACGCACCTAGCTGGAGACTAAATGGCTTAAAGGGTCGTTTAATACTAAAACGGTTCAAATTTTAAGCCAGTTAATTATTGAACTCAAGTTTAAACTAAAACTTAAGTTAAGACTTCCACTTTGTTTATAGCGCGCGAGAAAATGATTCACACATTCTTACTATCGCTATTTTATTTTTATTAGTGCTCTGTTGCACAGTGTAATTTTAAGTTTCTAGTTTTGGTTTTTAAATTTCGCAGAATCTTAAACAGAACAAAAGTTTAAACCAAATTGAAACTGAGCAGAAGCTTGTTTCATTTAAACAACATGAAAATCATTTCAATTTTCATCAAAGAGTTAAAATTTTAACTCTTTCTCATTTCGACGTTACGAGCATCGTGATTTAGAAAAGGCTCACCCACTTAACTGAAACTGCTAGTGTGAAGCAGTTAGAAGGGAGAGCTGTGAAACTCTGAAGTTTACAATGCTCGTCTGGAATTTAAAAGTTGAGGCTTCGCGTGAAGCAATATTTTTATTTTTATTTTTAGAAAACAATTCGAATTCGAAGCTGTCCAATATTGCTTATATTACGGCTTTTACAGGCGTTAAAAAAGAATATCGCTCATTGCGAACGAGTATTAAAACGCTTAAAACGACGAAGACAGATTGATGATGAAAATTTTCCGAAACCTGACGCAACTAATTTCGACAGTGAGAGTCATGCATTTTCAGCTTTAAAAAGTATGTGAATTGTTCAGGGACTTCTCTTAATATTGAAATCGAAGAGAATAATATATGTATTTTGAGTTTCCAGTCAATTGACATGTGAAACTTTAGAAAAGTTTCTTACTACACAAAACTTAGCGTCGCTTAAAAAATATTTTTAAGAAAATCGCAATTTTAAATCAGTGAAAAGTCTAAATAAACATGAAAATCTGACCAGCCCTGTAATCGTATTTGATCGGAAGAGAATTGTAACCGATTTCTACAAATTCTTCGTTTCGGAAACCTAAGCGAAAAAATACTGTAGGGTTCGTGTAAAATTTAAAATGTAGCAAAGATCTTTTAGCAAACATTTTTACAAACTACTAGATATCAAATGAGTGCGTTTTTTTACGTCAGTTTTTTTTCCGATCAGGATACCAAGTTTTTTTCCGACCGTAACTTTTCCTCTATGGGATATTTTTCTCCAAACAGGCTCACATTCTTAATTATTGTGCTTTAAAAATACATCAATATTAACTGTTATTTTCAAAAGGCCTTAACCATTCCATCCATAAAACCAATTGAAAGGGACAATCACTGTAGAAATAAACCGAGTCCCTTAGTGACATTTTGAAAACGCAATGAGGAGCTTCTCCGAAGGACCGGTTAATTCAATTCTACATATAAAAAATCATTATGTATGCTATTTGGGTGTAGGCTCTAACTTTTATGCCATGGATCGGTTACAGGAAGTCTGGTTCCCAGAATTTGATAGAATCAGCACAGGATAAAAAAATTACGTTTGGAAAACATGGCTAAACTATGATGAGAAAAAAGGATGATTCAACAAATTTGCTTAATATATTTGTAGGTTGTGTCAAGGAACTTAATTTAATTGCTTAAATATTGAAAACTATTTCTAAATATATTTATATGTATGTATGTATGTATGTATAGAAATGGTCGTGCACACTAAACTTTCACCAAACCAAATCCTACATTTTTCATCGAGCTAGTGTGCCCCCACCATAAAAATAATAAAAACTGTTCACAAACTACTACACACAACATCTAATCTCTTAATTGATGCATAAATCTATTAGTTAAAAAGTCTATTTTAAAACAAAAAAAAAAATAACTATTTTCTATTATATTAAATGTTTGATGGCTAAAAACAAGCTGCAAAGAATCTGTCCTATCAACTGCAATAGTTATAGATAGAAAAAAGAATCTTGAATTTTACACAATGCGATGGATCGTTCCTACGTTCAATTATATTGCTCAATAAATGGTTTATAATATTTATTTACTATTTTATTCTCAGTATTTTCTTTGTGATATTTATGTATGTATTTGTTTGTTTTGTTGTTTAGAAATGCGGTGCAATATGTGTTACATATATTCTTTCTGGAATTTGTCTAATGTGCAGGGTTTTATCTTTTCGATTCTTAGAAAAGAGTATGTGTATGTATTTTATTTATTTATTTATTTGAGGTATTGCGCGGCTTTTTCCTTTTCTTTTATTAAAATGAACTAATTTATTGAAATAAAATAAGTAACTTAATTCAACTCAAAGAGAACAGAACCAAAGTTATGCTGAACGAGAAGTAATTAAAATTTCATTAACTTAATCCTCTTAATTTTTTTTTTTTTTAATTTTTAATTGCACAATCGTTATTTAATATATTTGTTTGTCTGCGTCGCATCCTGATATGATAATAATGTTTTTTTTTTACTTTCTTCTTTATTAATTTATTTAAATAACAAACAATATTTGCTCTTTATTTAAATTGCATCGTTGAGGTATATTCTTTTGTTTTTGTTCTTTTGGCAGATTTTTCTATGCTTTTTTTTTATAATAAACGAGTACAACACTGTTCATGTTTTATATCCTTTGGCAGCAGTATTTATTTCCTTTAACGTTGATAACGCGAGTTTTTTTTATTTTTTTTTTTATTTCATTTGCAAGCTTATTGACTTGTTTGTATTATGTACAGATATTTTAAATTAATTCAATTAAACAGATAGATACATTACCTGGTAATGGATTCAATAAATGCTTGCACTTATATCGAACAAAAAAAAAAAAAACAAATGAAAGGGGATGGTGGTTCAGTGTCGCTTGGTGGTGGTTGTTTTCATATCCTTTCCCTATTCGTGAAAGTAGAACCCGTATAGCGCTTTTTTATATTTAATACATTTTCTGTTTGTTTCTTTGGTATTGGAAGGGATTTGGTTGTAAAATATGCAACAACAATCTCCTTGAAATCAGCATAGAAACCGACAAACAATTCGATGGGCGTTCACCGTGTCTCTCCTTTATATTCATTTATACAATTCTCCTCCAATACTCAACCCTTAACTATGTAATTATGCAAATTAGAAGCTTCCATTTTTTTTTTGTACACACGCATTTACACAAGGGACTCTTAGTTATTGCATTCGCTATTCTATTTTTTTTTATCATTTTATCTTTTAAGATATATTTTATCGTAAACTATTTGTACAGAGAGAAAGGAGAATGAGAAGAACGAACTAAGAAACAAATCAAAACAAAACAAAACACAGTCAAGAAGAAGGAACAACCAACCGGTTGTCACAAGGAAAACGAAAAGAATTTAAACAAAATTAAAATTAAGAACAAAAAGATAAGACGAAATTCTAATATAAATGTATGTATTTTATTAAACATTTGAATAATCAACAAAATTAATTAATTAATATTATTTTTTTTTGAATGTTTCTGTTTTACTCCATTCACATATAATATGTTTTTTTTTATTTATATATAAAGTATTTTATTATAATAATCAACTAAAATATTTATCTAAATTACATTTAATTAATTAAAAAATAATTCTTTTTTTCTGTTGTGGTTTATTTATTAAAGCAACTTAAAGTGTGCAGGAGGTTTTATAAAAAAAATTATTAAAAATTAAAATTCATGTTTTATGGTATAAGTGGATGGGAAAGGAGAAGAGAGGAACTAGCAAATTTTATTAAGTAGAAGAAAAATGGAAAAAAAGTAAACATAAAATATATTTGTATAAAAATAATTAAAAAAAAAAATTAAACTAATATTTTCCTTTCTTGGGTTTTTTTCTGATATTTTTCTATAAAAAACGGGTTTCTTTTTTATTCGATTCGGAATAAGTTTTTTTGTTTTTATTTGAATCTAAACTGATTTAGTTTCTTTCCTTTCTTTATTTCCTATTTAAAGTGTTTGTTGCTTTTAACCTATGGTGTTTGTCCAACAGGTGTGGTTTTAAGTAGTTGTGTAAAAAGGTACTTTGTATTTTGCTTGATTGCTTGCTTAGTGAAGTGCTTAAATTGTTCAACGGTAGACAATTTGATATAGTGAGATGAAACGATTTAGAACCGTCTTCTTCAGTATAAATTAAAGACTTCATGAAGTTTGAATAAAGGGACAGGCAGACTTTTACTTCTAAAAACCGAGCTTCAAATGAAGAACCTCAAATCGAGAAGATGATCAAAAAACTATCAAAATGAGCGTTAATTACCCTTCCTAGACTACTAAAGAGCCCGATAAGCCTTTGGAAAATTTCTTTTATTTCTAAACACACTGAAAAATTTCGCTCCAGTAGCTCATGGTAGTGGTGTAACCGACCATTATGCCTGTGACACACATGTAGTATAGATACCGAGGTATGAATTGCTGCCATTTTGGGAAGATATCGGTAAAAAGATATATTCGTACCAAGAAAAAGAACCTAGTAGAGAACCACGATAGGGTTGGTATTACCTAAGAATGGTCTGAAACAAATGTGGCTTATTCGTACAGCGTGAAGCCCTTACCAGCTGTGGGTCACACACAAAAGTTGACCAACGAAAACGAAGAACGTATATGATGAACGTATAACATGGACAAATACTACAGTGGATATACGAATAAATATTTTTTTTTACAAAATAATCCACTGGTCTCGCTTTCACAATTTATCCAGGTTAAAAATTTGTAAACGTTCAATTATTTTACCAAAAAACCAAAGCTGAAGAAAAGCTTTTCATTATTTGTTCTTGAAAGGATAGTGGCAAAGAGTAAGTTGAGCTTGTATTAAAGAACTTTTTAAGTTCAAATGAGACGAGGGAATCACTAGAAACCAACAAGCAAACAATAAGCACAAAGAAAAAAAAACTCACCTACAAATTGCTTCATTTCTATTTGTACATTTTTTCATCAGATGATCTGAGAGAGTCCGTTCCGATATTTATTTCTTTAAACTTTTATGTTATTTAAGCATTTTAAAGTTTATTTCTATTTAAATACATATTCAATTTGTCTAAACAAATTTTATATTTCTTCTTTTTTTTTAAGTTTTTAATTTCATGTTATTACGTTAAGTGTGGAACCGGCGACTTTCAAAAGAAAAATTTATTTAATTTTTAAAAATAAGCAATTTGTAATGAGTTCGTTGTTGATGTTTATTTTGATTCCTTGTTAATTGGTATCCCTTTTCACACAACCACTTGAACAGTAGATTTTTTTTTTCTTTACTTTACCCGGTGATGGTTGTGTTGATGTAGTTTTGTGTAAGATTAAAAATAAATGTTTGATTTTGTCTAGGGGATAGTAATGAGTAATGAATAATTAAAAGTAAATACAAAAAGTAACTAATATACGATAATTATTCACATATATATATAATATATATTTGAATTTTTCCATAGATATATAAACTAAATTTTACCTTTTTTTCAATATAATATATTTACGTTTTTGTTAAAAGTTTTTAATACACACATATATACGTTTATCTGTATCTATATATATGCTTTCATATATACCGTACGCATGTATATATATATATATTTCTAAAATTTGCTTACTTTGTTTTTCTTTCGCTAAAGAGGTATTAGTTCAAAGTATAAAAAAAGAGAACAAATGTTGTTATTCTACACTCAGGGGAATATACACAAATTATTTTGCTATGCTGCCAAGGGATGTGAATTAGTATTTAGATTTTACTTCCTTTCATGTGTGAGAAAAAAAACCTACAGAGAGTTTATTTATAAATTGAACTAAAAGTTCATACTCAAAAACATAAGAATAACAATTTTTTTTTTTGTGTGAAACAACATGGGCTGCTGACTTAATTGTATGTACATGAAAAAATCCTTAAATCTTACAAGTTAAATTTTTATTTTTATTTAAGAATAAAATTTTTGCTCAATGTCACAAATTTTATCTTTTCTGTTCTTTTTTTGTTCATTTAAATTAATTCTTACGCCAAAATATATGTTCTTATTTAAGTTTTATTTTTTTATAAAATTAGCCAAAACAAGGACAATTAGTACATGTTTTTTGTTTTGAACATAGCCAAACATTTTTTGTTGTGTAATAATATATAATAATAAAAAATTTTGAATTTTTTTCTTATCATGTATAACCTAAATCATGTTATCACTTCGTGTTCTTTTTTATTTATTTCGCTTTCGTAATTTTTATTTGGTGTGTTCAAAAGGATAACAAAAAAAAATGTATGTTGTGGTGGCATGATGTGGAATACGTGTATTTTTTTCTCATTATTTTAAAAATAAAACTAAGCAAGTAATACTTGTGTAGCAAATAAAAATAATAGTAATATATTAATAATAAAGAAACAAAAACAAGTCTTACATGTCTAACTAACTTACAAATTTAGAGATCACATATGATGTTCTTTCTATATCTACGTAGTGTAATTTTTAATTCAATCAAGTTGAATTTGTTTCTTGTTTGTTTAAATTATTTACATCGAAAGTGTTTGAACGCGTTCGAAAATTTAATGACTGAAATGATGCAAGGAAGTTGTTGGAATTTTTAGTTTGTTTTTACCTAGCGGTTTCGAAGGAGGAATAAGTTTAACATTTTAAGGAACTCATCTAACTTTGGCTTGCGTTCTAAAATGACCAATTTTTAAAAATATCAATTTAAATAAGTCAACCACTGAATTCGATTCAATGTTCTACGAATTTCATAGACGTCAGTGTTTTTCCTAATACGTGAATCACGTATTCCGGGAGTGGAATCAGGTAATGGGTCATTCCATGGTGTAACACCCGAAATGCACATTTTTCGAATGGAACTTGACGATCAACTATCAAAAATCACCCTAGGAGCATATGAATGCCAAACTAAAAGACTTATGACATGAGACATGACCCAGTTGCCGGGTAAAATATTTCATTATGATAAATAATGTTTCTCAGTTATACTGCACACCCATTATCAACAAGAAACCCAAAATTGTCAACAAGTGGAAGTAGTCCTTACAAGAATTCAATAACAGTTTGGAAATATGCTAACGAATATTGGTAAAAAAAAATCACCACCCGTTGTTTTGTTTCTTGTGTTGATAAGTTAGTAAAAATGTGTTCAAGAGTAAAAAAGGAAGTCTATCTGTCTACTCAATCAAGATAAAAAAAAACACAAAACGGTAAAGTAAGTAACTCCTCGGAGTAAGAAACCGAAACTAAGTTAGTTTTCCATTGTAACATTCGCAAGAATGTTACAGCTCACAGCTGAGTTTTGTGCGATACGATAGATTCAATATAAATTGAAACAGATGGACTGGCATCACCGCACTTGCGACTGAAATCCTAACGAAAAAGAACAAAGATTTGTGGCAACTAGATTTGGTTATTTACGCAGTTGTATTTTCGTAGGATCAAAAGATATCCAGGAGGAAAATTGAATCTTAGACTAGGCGCGGAAGTGCGATTTAATTCGCAACGATTTAGAAAACACTATCGCGAATTGAGTTGCAAGTTAGCGGTTACTTGGCGGAGCATGCTTGCATTCACATTAAAAATTACGTTTCACATTTTTTATTATGGCTAAAAGAAGACGCTCTAAAAACTTACATACATTCAATCTCATGAGATTTTTCTGATGCTCATACGAAACTTTATTTGTTGTGACTGAAATCGTATGCTATGCCTTATTTATAGAATTTTTTTTCTTAAAGGTCAGAAAAAGTCCTTACAGATAAAATTGAATGTTTAAAAGCACCTTAAACTTTTTATCAGTCCATGGTTTGGTTTATATCTAAACCACATATCTAAATCGGCCGACTCCAAGTCAGAAAAATTTTGAAAACCGTAAGCTTCTCTTCCTTTTCAAGCAATTTCGTTATGAAACTTTAACTAACACAAAAAGGTGCTGGTGAATTTTCAACTCACGATAGTTAATTCTAACAATAACGGGCCTGTGACAACAATACTATTAAACGTTGAACGAGCAACGAAAACACACCTATAATAAATTACTGAAGAAGACGCAAACCACAAAGGGCAATCGAATTGGCAAACTGTAGACAGAATGCCAGGGATGTGACCAAGTCTACTCAAGAGTGTAGTGCCCTCAGAGTAAGATAGATTTAAGATAGAACACAACTTTCTTTTACTGATGGCTTCGATGTAAGTCGATTTGTTGGTAAACCGAATTCATTGACTTTGTTTGTACTAAAAAAGAAAACAGAAAAACTAACAACCTTATCATGTACAAAACTTAGAAATTAAAAACAATCAAAAGCTTTCTTGGTTTTTACAAATGATTTTGATGATTTTACAAATCCAATCATTTTAAAATAAATGTTTTAAACATCTTACTTAACCTTGATCATTTCATGCCAATTTATATCCCACAACAATGCCACCCTTTTACGATAATTAATTTTTAAAAACAAATTTTCAAATAGAAAAAAATTAAGAGAAAGAAAAAAAAACTAAAATAAATTAACGAAATAACCGCAACAAATCTTATTAACTCTACCATTTATACTTGGTTTGTAAACATTTCTTTTTGTTAATATAAACGTTACAGTTTACAAGTTTTTAAATGCTCATGATTTATATTTTACAAGAAAAACATTTTATTACTTTTATTTAAGGAAAACGCACATAAAAAAAATTATTCAACTGACTGTTAAATTATTAAATTCTTTCATTATAAAGGTTATTGAAAAACACAGCATTCATTCTTAATTAAATACTTTTTATTGTGATGTTTTCTTTAGACCTATGTTTTTTTTTACTTTATTTTATTTGTATTTGTAATTTTATTTTTAGTTAATTTTTAATCTAAACAAACAAATTCGTTCAAAATGAATGAAACCCAAAGTTAAAAAATTAATAAATATTAACAGAAGATTTTTAAAACAAAAAAAAAAAAAAAAGTAGAAAAAGAAGACACTGCGAGAGATAGATGAAAAAACAAGCTAAAAATAAAAAGAAACTTTAAAAAATAAAACAAACAAAACTAAAAAATTGATTTTATATAAAACAGTAAAACTAATTAACAAAAAAATAAAAAAAAAAAAATAAAGAAAAAATAATTCTATTTTTCGCTTTTAAAAATTTTTTATTTGCTTTTGGAAATAAAAAATTTTAGAAAAATCCCCGAAAGGTAAACTGAACTCAACTAAACCTCTAATAATTAAAATTAGTTTATAAATTTTCGTAGATTAATGTTAAAAAAAAAAATATATGCTTGTATATTTTGAAGAAAAGTAAAAATTAGCTAATCCTTTCGTTTAATTAATCATATTAAGATAATTGAGGAACTCCTCGGAAAAAAGTTGCATACACGTGGAGCCTCCTGATGTCGCTGCGGCTGCTGCTGCTGCTGAGGACGAGTGAGAGGAGGCAGTTGATGGGTCGGTTGCATTGGTAAAGAAACTGGCATTAGCACCAATGACAGGACGATGTTGCTGCTTCGTCTGGAGGTTTGTTGTTGCCTTGTTGCGGTTTGCCATGGATTGTTGTTGTTGTTGTTGCTGGTGAGCACCGACGCTGCCGGCGATAGATGAAGTTGATGTTGTTCGCCAGATTGAACCAATTGTATCACTTTGAAGTTTGTTATCACTGGCAACACCAACAGCATACTGATTGTGTTGCTGTTGATGTTGATGGTGATCGGAGGAGGAGTTCAGTGTTGTAGAGCAACCTTCTGGGTTGCTCCAGAGATCATTGAATAGCAAATCACGCGACTTTCCCATGAATGATGTGTTTAAACAGTTTCCACCGTTGCGCTGCTGCTGCTGCGGTTGTTGTTGTTGTTGTTGTGTGTGTTGTAGTAGCTGTGGCTTGGAATTGCAAATGTTTGCAACATTGGCTGTCGGATTTGGAATTTCCCAAATGTTACTGATTTTATTTAGTTGACTGGCATATGATGTTGCTGCATCCATTGTTTGTTTCGATGATGCCACTAGAGGGCTTTCCCACAAGCTTGTACTTTGTGACAATAAATTTATCCCATTGCCTCCTCCTACTCCACCTCCTGCACCTGTACCTCCTAGACCGCCGCCGCTGACACCAACGCCATTCGAAGAACATGTTGACCCAGCTGATGATGTGTTTGACGAAGTTGGCGATGTGTTGCTCTTAATAGAATAAAAACTTTCCCTGAGATTACTATTTGGCGAGGACTGACTTGAGGTCCAGAGGGATTCTTTGCTATTGCTACGATGGCTGCTGGCGCTATGATATTGGGATGAGCGCACAGACGATGAGGAAATGGGACTGAGGGATGGATGGGAGCTAGTCGAGTTGTTATTATTATTGTTATTGCCGTTCATTTGGTTATGATTATTCGAGGTTACAGCCGAGGATGAGGATGCCGAAGTGCATCCCCACAAATTGGAAATATTTGTAGCTGAAGCTTGATTGTACAATAGTTGGGTTGGGTTAGTGTTCATATTATTATTAGCTGATGGCAATTGGCCCCATAGATTGTTACTATTATGTGCTTTATTGCAAGAGCTGTTACTTAAAATGCTAATACTGTTGTTGGAATCTCCTACTCCTACACCAACCCCACCGTTGGGCATTCCGAAAAGCAAGCTGTGGTCGGCGACATTAGCCGAACGACAGTTGATGTTCAGAGCCGTATTGGTGGGATGGTGGCTCTGACCTACTACACCTGACGTGCTACTATTGCTTATTAACTTAATTGCATTTAATTCATGGACTACGGAATTCATAAAATTATTACTACACTCGTTGAGGTTGGCAGAATTTCCGCTGTGGTTGTTGTTGTTGTTGTTGTTATTGTTGTTCTGCGATTGAGCGTGTTGTAGGTGATGATTATGGTTTATATTATGATTACCATTGGTGATAGTCGTCAGAGTCGATGAAGAGGGCTGCAGCTGAACTGATGTTGTCGTTGCCGGTGGTGGCGTTGTTTGTTGGGACAAGTTTACCCCCACTGATCGATGTTGTCTTACCTGAGTCAACAGCTGCTGCTGTTGCTGCAAAGTAATTTGATTGATTGAGCTGCTATTTGTTTCCGGTGTTTGTTGCAGCAATGGTGCCGAATAGTCGATCAATGGAGAATATAGTGAAATTGCTTTTTTCAAAGAAGCCCCGCCGGAAGTCGTTGTTGATGATGATACCATTGTTGTTGATATGGTATTCGTATTGGTGACTGCCGCGCCATTTGGAGACTCCAACGGGGCCTCATGTTATGCGAGGTGCAACGCCAACTTGCTGACAGATTTGGTGTAGCAATAGCCAAGAGGCTTGACGAAGTGAGTGTCCTGAGTGGCACAGTATGGGCATGTGACACAGTGCGAGTAGTCGCTAAAGAAGTTCAGCCGTTGTTGAGGATGAAGAAGTAGTTTCAAGCAGGTATTGCACTAAAAATAAAAATAGATTCATGCAAAAAATTTTCCAAACAGAGACGAAATAGAAAATGGAAGTTTATAGGGAATTAAGTGGGGCTATAAGTTACCTTAAGACGTTCAGCACAACACGGCATTGCAGCAAAGATGTCATATGCGTACATGGTGCCTAGGACTAGGCTGGAACCGTCCCAGAATTCACCACAGAATCTAAAAAATAAAAAGAAGAAAATTGTTTTAATTTCAAATTGAAGCTATAAAACAAAATTCTATGCTGCAAAAAGTTCTTATAAGAAAATCGTCATCATCAAACAAATCGTAACTCACCTGCAACTAATAACGCGCCCAGATGCAGTACCATCCAAGCAACCCATGCAAACACAGGTTAGAAAGAGAGAGCGTCCTTCATATTTTACCTAAAATGAGGAAAGAAGAGACAATATTGTGAAAACCATGTTCATTGCCTATTTCAAAATAAAAGTAAATAAGTACAGAGACGAATGGATTAAAAAAATATTTTGTCACATGCTGCGAGATTTATATCCGCCTACTGTCCTGCAGAGTAAATCTGACATGTTACAATGATACATTGAAGCTAAAACTGCAAATATAGCTTTAATTTTTTCTTTTCTTTTTTGCGTTTTTAGTCCCCACATACCTACGTAGCAACGAATTTCCCTGCAGGATTTATGGCACCATTAGTGTCAGTCTAATTATTCAAACCTATGAATCAGATAAATATGTAAAGGAAAATAGTGCAACACAAGGGACAAATAATGGGAATCAAGTGTGTTGGTGTCTTTTTTTATGCTTTTTTAGTTAAATTCATCAGATGGAACAAGGAAACTGCATAAATTTTGTAATTTGGTAGTGGGCGATAGGCGAAGAGGCTTGAGGCCTGTATAGGAATTGAATGGAAGGTAATAAGACCAACCAACACTAGGGTTTGCTTCTATCATCAAATTAATCATTTTGTCCATATGAACCTTAGAAATTGAATAATTTAAGTTATCTTATTTGTAGGCTTACAGGGTGACAAAAAACTCACGCTCAAGCTGACTAATTCGGCTTTCAACATCTCGAATCTTAAGACAATTAAATTTACAAGATGATGACATAATATGTACTTAAAATATTGCAGTCGAGACTTTATTCAAACATGCTCGTGAAGAATTGGGATCAACAAGGGGCCGAATTAACGCACACGTTATCGAGTGATACGTGACTGAATTACGTGACTATGGCACTATTACTTACGTTATCGAGCATTCAAGTAACATAATTTGATATTCTCTCATCATCATCGAACGGAACCGACTGGAATTGTGTAGTTTAGAGCAAATTTTAAGAGAAAATGTCACTCGATCACTGATGCCGGTATTCGGAAATTGATTTCTCTAAACCACAACTTGCGAACATTGACGAGGCCTACATTTCTTTCTTGATTCCCAACGGATGGACGATAAGAAAGCGATTTTCGATACCAGTGAAACAACAACTAGGTGTTTCTGTTTTATTTGCCAAATCAATAAACAATCAGAACCAGAACTTCACTAGAATTTAATCAAAATACAAGTAGTCGCATATGAAATGTTGCTTCGCTCCTGTTAAAATTAGAGCCCCTATTACTCATACTTGTGGTTTGTCTTTTTTTTACATAAATGTTGAATCACCTTAACGCCACCAGGTTTGCGGCACTATAATGTGTCGTTCTCCTTCTAAATTCACCGTGATAGCGAAAAGAGATCAAAGCTCTCCGACTCATCTGCCCCCGATTCACCTGTGGGGTACAACCTTGTACAGTGCGTCATTTAATAATACAATAAACCAACAAAAATGGTCTCATACGATGAAACAACTTTCCAATGTCATGGATCATTAGAAATTACTCACAACCCAATGCAGCTCTACACTCGCAATTCCGTTGTCGTAAGTTGTCATTTTTAAAATGTGGGTCCAAGAGAAATGCCTTAACAAGCAGACAAACTATGAAGTAATCATTTTAACTAACCAAAAACAGACGCGATTGCAACATTGTAACTCTCTGAGTGCAAATACCATACAAAAAGAGATGTATACAAATCCATGAGTTAAGAAGCATAGGAAAAGGAACCCAACATAGGCTTGAATGCGGTTTAATGTTGCATGCCAACTTCAACATGGCACAAAAGGTGAAAAGAAGAGATGTTGAAAATTAAAGATAAATGACATGTTGATGTCCCCTCAACCTCTTTTAAATGGCTCGTGTCTGCATATTTTATGTCATCGTTGTGTGGCATATTGAAATGAACATCCTATTTAAGATTGAGAGATAATTTAATGAAACAAATTTACTTTGCATGTTCATTTGAAGGGCGGCACAGCACCACCGCAAAGGTGTGAATACCGCATTTTAATGAAGTAAAACCCAGTCTTGTGTAAAAAGGATTATCGTGTTTATTCAAAATAGAGAATGCCATTCCACTGGGAAGGAGGAGACTAAAAGGGGTTTTATTTTTTAATTTTGGGTGGGTGGTTGAAGTTTATCTGAAAATGATTTAAGAGGGTTGGGGTCAGAATTCTGCCGGGGTCATAATTCTTTTTTCAAAATTCTGCTTTCAGAATTCTGCTTTTCAAAATTCTGCTTTTCAAAATTCTGTTTTTCAAAATTCTGCTTTCAAAATTCTGCTTTTCAAAATTCTGCTTTTCAAAATTCTGCTTATCAATATTCTGCCAATTATAAAGAAAATGAAAGTTTGGAAAATGTTAAAAAGCGCGCGCTTTTTAACATTTTCCAAACTTTCATTTTCTTTATAATTGGCAGAATATTGATAACAATTGTTCTTACTCTCTTCTAGTTATTTACTTTCTTAAACTCTTGCTTATTAAAGAATTAGAAAGTAGAGAAGTAGTTTTATGATTTCCTCAGTGTCACTCTCTTACTAAAAAAAAAAAAAAAAATTACATAACTCATTTAGTGTCATTAGTGTTTTCGCTTCGAAAGTGTTAAGATTAAAATATAAAAATGAATGTGTCAATCGTTAAATCAAATAAAGGAAAAAATAAATTATGTGTGGATGGATATATGTTCTACTTTGAAAAGTTTAATAAGAGTGTAAGCATTATAATTGGGCATGTGCGAATCTTTTAAAAGATAAATGAGGATTGCGAAAAATATTGTTCTATTTGGTCTTGTATAGCTTTATGTTATGTTGTTTTTTTTTTGTTCATTCATGATAAAGTTTCTTTTTTATTGTTTTTTTTTTTTTTTGTTTTTGTTCTGAAAATAAAAAATAAAAAAAAAATCAGCAGAATTTTTTCCTTTAAAATAGGCAGAATTTTGAAAAGCAGAATTTTGGAAAGCAGAATTTTGTCAGCCAGAACGAAAAAAAAGCAGAATTTTGAAAAGCAGAATTTTCATTTTAAAAGCAGAATTATGAAAAGCAGTATTTTGTAGCCAGAATTTTGACCCGCTCCCGATTTAAGACTCACCTCAATGCATCCCGATGAATGTTGTTTTGGGCTTAAAAAGAACGACCCGTCGACCAATGGATAACGATCGAATACCAACATTGGTTCCTCACAGAGGATGCATGCTACGCGACTCATTTGACTCTGTGCCAGTGATGATAGTATAAAAAGACGTGTTTCATCGTTCCCATGATTTCCTTCGTCCTCGATCTGCAAATAGAAAAAAAAAAGAAATATAAATTCCATTATTTCAAAATGCATGCACCACTTGATAACAAAATGAAAAAAGGGCATCACTAAAAAGTCTGCACTCGGTGAATTCAACTGTCAATAACAAGTAGAACAGAAACAGGTGAACTTCCCAAAACGGAACTGTTGTCCGATGGACATTTCTTTATTCGTTCGTTTCTCTCCTTCTCTGCAGTTGATGTGTAGTAATTCATTTGGTCAATTTTCAAAATGCCAATCGTTGCTACAACTGGTGTCGTTACTTTTGGCGAAAGTCCGAATAATTCTCAATGCATAAAAATGTCCTGTTCGTTCGTGTGCAAAAAGTCAATATATATACGTTCGTCGTCGTCGTTGGCTATTCTCAGAATAAAGTCTCTCAATCACATTACAGGTGAAAGCATATACACACAACTTTGTAGGAGCACGTATGCAACAAAGTACCATATTAAGCTGAAATTGGCAAAGAAAGGATATAGAAAGGACATGGTCCTTTTGGATTATTGAAAAAAGTCAAAGACATATCTGGCAGTGCAAGTGAGAGGGAGCCCTATAAACTATCACTGCAGTATACTGTCTATACGAAGGACAAGCCGCCCTCAAATAAAGAAATATCCATTTTATTTCTCACATTTACCAAAACAACAACAACAACAAGCAATTTGGATTTCATGTCCTTTCGCAAAACGAACGTATACCACGTAACGTATACACATGTTGTTATTTTGAGAAGAAATATAAGAATAAAAAAAAGGATTTCATTTCGAAAAACAAGACTCGGTCATGTTTCACTTTATTGATTATCGATTTGGGAATTCTATTTTGTGTTATCCCGCGTGACATGGTGCAGAAGCACAATGAATAAGCTAGTGATCCTGCAAAATGAGGAGCAGACAATCGTGGAAGGAGCACCTTAGTTTATGGTTCATTTGGTATGCTGAAATTGGAAGGCGCATTCCATACAAAATTATAGGTAGACACTATATGTGGTGTTTATAGCTCCCATGGTTACCTGAAGTAACTTATGAGTACTGCAGACACATATGAGAGTGTAGATTAGGGAAACGAAAAAGTTCATTGTTTCTGACCTGATGGAGGTCATCATGGGAATAGCCGTTGTAGATCATGAGCAGATGTTTTATTTGGGTAGAAGGTACTCATGTGATGCAATCCATTATTCAATTTAGAGACTGTCTATTAACTCAATCTGCATTTAAAATGCAAGTTTATTTCTTTTGGCTACGACTTCAGTCAACGTATTGTTTGGAAACCAATCAAAAGACTACTATGTATGCTGGCCAAAAATGTGTTGTTAGGCAACTAATAAACAAATTATGGTGTCCAAATGAATCTTCACCAAAGAACCACATTCAGTCCACCAGAGCTGAAAAGAAAATGAAGGTAAGGCAATCGAGCTTTCACTTAGCCCACCACAGATTTAACTCAACTCATCCCGACAAAAGTCAACTAATTTAATCACTTGCTTTGATTTCTCTTGTCTTCTCATCTTTACTAACTGAAATTTCACCACCCAAACGATCTCACAGCATTCCTGTTGAAAAAAGCCTAATCAACAAGGCTTTGCCATGCTTAAATGTACAATTTTATATACTATTATTATGAACTCAAATTAATAAGCTAACTTGAAGCCCAGCCAAGACAGATTCCAACTCACATCAAAACATCTCAATCCTAATTTAGCGCTGGCTAGCCAATTGCGATTTGAATATCTTTTTCTTTATACTCTATTCAAATAATACTTCAAAAATGGAAGTAAGTACATATGAGGCAATTTGAGTCATTAAAACAGACTCATCCCAATTGATCGGTTAGCTAAAGAGCGATTTTAATTTTCCTTTTCGTAAATAAATCGCGTTTGTTTTAAAACTAAGTACTTTTTCCAAAGTGAAGGAACAATTGACTTGGTGGAACTCATCCCAATGAAACTTATCCCAATAAATTCTACACCGTATCCTTTCTTAAATTTTTAACACAAGTGATCTTTGAGAAATCCTTTCGATTAAGCTCAGATCAGAGTTTTAACAGACCATCTCATTTCAACTCATCCTTATTCATCACTTACCTGAGATCGTCTAAGATTTCTTCTCTTTGTTAACAGATCAGACAGAGTATTTAAAATGTTCTTCCAATAGGCACATACATAAAAATCTCTCATAACTCATAACTCATCTTAGTCCTAATTTTTCTGATTTACTCCACGTCTAAGAATTTTATAGGTCGTTTGGAATAAGTGTAGGAAAATTTGATTCAAAAGAATTTCAATTTAACTCATCCCAGTTTTTTGCTTCTAAAATACCATTAGCGCTTTGTTCTTTCATTTAATTCATTTGAATTTAACACAAGGATATTTAAGCAATATAAACTTATTAGCTCTTAACTTTTAAGTGAGCCCAAACCCGGCTTAACTAGCATAAAAAAAACTCATCCCAAGTCACTTCAGTTAACTAGATTGACTCGGATTTTCTTTTGGTAAACTTACTAGCTCTTTACTGGGTTCATAAAATGTTAATCATATCATTTAAGTAAAGGCTATTTTGAATTGAACAACTCATCCCGTTTCATCGTTTATCAAAGAACTATTCAAATTTTCCTTATTTTGAACTAAGATCATAGCAAGTTAGATGGGTAGCTAGTTAGTTCAATAGCAAATAACTAGTTCAAGCAAAATTTGAGACACTTTAATTGAATGCAGATCAATTGGACTCATCCCAGCTCATCCCAACTTAGCTACATCTTATCTACTCTCTGCCTGTTTTCTTGACTAAACTCTAAAAAAGATATTTTGTGATAAAATCATTCTTCCAAGCCCCCACATAATTAGACTTCACAAAAAAACTCATCCCAAACTATCACAAGCACATTCTTTTTATATAAATCAAATTTCATCTATCAATAAGATGTTTTGCATAATTTTTCATTCATTACCACAGTTTAAGATCAAACAGCACGTTCAGTTCAGTCTGAGCCGAAATTCCATAGACATTTTGTTAACAGACAATAACGAAGAAGAATAATTTTGTTAATCACTAATCCTGAAGTATTTATGTATATTTACATGAGAAAACCTTTGTTTGAGACACATTACTTCCACGCATAACCAAAGTCGGTGCTTCGTTATGTTACAAGGAACGTCTATGGATTTTCGCAACTTTATACGACTTCGTTTGACATTGCCGTATCAGATTCGTATCAAGCGGTTGAGGCCTAAGACGTCTGTTACTCAAGGGATTACAGCTGCTTCGAGTATTACTGTTTTCTGCAAAAAGGATTCTTGCTTGTTCCCTTTTTTCTTTTTCCCGCATTTCACTAGAATAGGATTTCGCTCCTAAGTAGATTTACTTAATTTTGATTCACATGCCATGTATAGAACCTAATACTTATTGTACCAGACTCAAAAAAGTTGCAATTTCTTTTTTCTTTTTCTTTGCTTGTTGATTCATATATAACTTAATAAAGAAACCGCATACACTCAGACAGCCAGAAAATCATATTTTACAAAATGCATAACATGAGAAAAATCCACAAATGTGAAATTAAAAAGGATTTTTCTTTTGATTCCAGAAAGAACCCAAGTGAAAAAGAAAAATAAATAAAATACAAATACAAATAAACGTGGAATATTTTTATGCTGTGAATGGCACACGAACAATTCATATTCAGCAGCCGGAGGTATCGTAAATAAGTTTTATGACTGCCAAGCCAAGCAATGTTGATATTTTGCCATGCCATACGGGTAAGTTCTACACGAAGAGAGACAGGATACCCTAAAAAAGAGGTTTTGCCTTATGTGTACATGAACTCTGGTAGGTATGTATATGAAGTTCATTCCTTGGTTATTTTAAAATGTGTCAATCTACGACCGACCACAGCATTCGGCTTAGTCTAGACTCAAGGATATTGGTCAGCAGAAAAAGGACTTTCCACATCGAAGTAGAAACTGCAAAAGAGTTAAGATACTTAGTAGTTTACTTCAGTTTTCTTTATTTTTATTGTGATTGTTGTGTCGTGTGTGTGACTCAAGTGCATTGGAAGAAGAAGAAGTTTCAGCAAATTTACTTATTACCAATTCGTCACGTAGCTCTTCAACTAAGTTTATTATTGTCATGAAGTTACACAAATTCACCTGACAACACACAGACAACATTTGTGAGAGATGGATTTATCGATTTAGAAAGTTTAATGGGTTTGAATGATGCTTAAGAAGCTGAAGAAGTTTTTACAAAAAAGGGAATAGTCCCCAGGGAAAAACAGTGCTGTTTTGCCAATCATCGTTACCAAAAAAAATTGGTTCCTCAACCTCAAGGCATTGCATTGGGACTTAACGATCTATCAGTAATTCCCATAGATGAGGGCACTTAATTCAATTTAATTTTTCATAAGGCTTTAGTCCTTTGTCTTTTTTTCCGAAAGGAATAAACTTGCAGAAAAAGTATACACATAGTACACAATTTACATACATATATAGAAAATCCAATTTTGCATAAAAAAGCCTGTAGAATTCAACGGCAAAATCACATATTTCTAGAAATATTGAGGGTTACAGGATTACATATGAGAATTGAGTCTAGTACCCCCCATAAATTAATCAATGTGAGTTTTAGTAACGCTGTGGTGGTCACTTTTGTAGAACGTTTTATGACTTGTGAAATGCGATTTTGAACAAAGCACTCGCATAAATTGCCAATGATTATCACTAACGGACACAGCAAGCCTTTCGAACCGAGCTGAAGCATTAACAACTAACTACCCTTCAATATTCTGTAGTTCATTGTAAATAGAAGATTGGTAGTGCAAATTCCACGATAAAAAAAAGATTTTCAGAAATTTTGTGGACAAACTAATGCACAAAACGAATCCTTTGAAAAATATTCAAGAGACCTCTGCTTCAGTTCACAGACCTCAGGTGAAGGTATCATTTGCAAACTCAACTCTCACGAAACGCGATAATATTTCCAATTAGAAATTATTCATTGCAAACTTTGTCTTCCAACAATAATGCCAGAGCATCATAAATTCTATTTCCTTTGCCAAATCTAGAAAAGGAACCAACTTCTAATCAAATCAAAAGCTAGACAAACATACAAAAGTATTCCTCCAAAGACAACAGCCACGACTATACACCAAGAAAGAGACGGCCAAAGTTGATTACCAATGCCGAAACGTCTATTTAATCAGCAATTCAATTTGTAGAACTTTATCTGTTATCCTTGTTGTTTATACTCGTATATCATGTCATTGGATATAGCAATATATACTAAACCTAAACCCATATCGTCTCCTTCTCGATGTCAGAAACACAGCATTCCATTTCTCTTTCTGAAGCCTCAGACTAATTCCTCAAATGAAATATTATCGCTTAGTGGACGTAGAAAAAAACAAGAAGAAGAAGAATAAAACGACAACGATGACGGCAAAGTAAACTTTTACTTTTCTCATTAAGAACGAAACAATAGCAAAAGCACCTTCTTTGGCAGGGCATCCTTTTAAGATTATATTGGTTGCTTTCGTTGCTCTCAAATGAAACACAAAGCATTTGCCCAGATAAAATAATTTAGAAAAAGGAGGAGGAGGAGGGGGAGAAACGGAATTAGAACAGATTTGGAGTATTTGCGCTTTTGTTTTCTATGTAGTTATGTGTATATACGACGACGATAGTCCTTTTAGAAGGGCTCATGCAAACCCAAGCATTTATCATGGAAGACAATGGTCCACAAGGTGATGATTGTTGACATAATCCTTACGAGTGTATAAGGCGCTTTTTCGATTAATAAATTGTTTACACACTTTACTAATTTCATTTATATTTATAAGTATCAAACCTCATCTAGGACTAGGGACACCCTCAATTCTAAAACAGAACGCGTATCTATGTGCTTCTTTTCGTCTATCTCCCTTTCAAAATTCCAAATTCCTCACATACAATAAGCGGATAAAGCAACTGAATTCATTACACTTGAGTGGATTTTGATATCGAATAGATACGGAATAATACAATAGATACTTTTGATTTGTTTTATACTTATTCTATATACATATACTCGTCTTCGTTTACTCCTTGATCCTTGGTCGCCATCGTCGACGTCGTGAAGTTGACTTTTCATTTTTATATGGTTGTTCTGTTCTGTTTTGTAATGCATCTTAATGCTTTCTGGTTAAAAGAAATCCCCAAATGGCTTGTCTTTTACAGTGCCGGAGTTAAGTTTATTGCTTTTTAATATCAGAACAACGAGGACGAGCTAACGCTACATATACGAATATTGGGTGTAGAGTGGATTATTGTTTTTCATTCGCAATAGGTATACAATACTTACTTAGATACATTTTAAGCGAAGCAATAAATATTGTTTTTGTACAAAACAGAAAGAGGAGCGGAGAAAAAAAGAAGGACTAAAATATCCTTTATAGACGTATAGAGTGCTTTTGTTTTGTTTTGTGATCGGGACTTTTGGAAATGAATAGCTGTCGGATGCATTGGGTGAGATTTTCTTTAGCTGATGGCTTTTAAAGGGGGAGCGAGATTAACGATGTTTCAATAGTGTGGAAGATACTTTATATCAAGTGGGGTGATGCTGTGGGTCACAACTGAGCTATTATTCTTAAATGTGCGATGAAATGGTCAAAATAATACCCACAAATCAAGAGAAAGATGAGAACTTAAAGTTTTCAAAAGTCAGCAGCCCTACAAACTTTACAAAACTGGACTGGATTTCAGGATGGAATATGATGAACTTACATATACCTGGAAGAAAGGGCAACAGCGTTTAATTTTTCTCTACATGCAGTTTAAATAAATCCAAGATATCAAACCAGCTTCATCAATCGGTTGTAGAAGCGCTCAGAGAAAGACAAGTTTTCTTTTAAAGTTTCCCCACCAGTGGTAAGGGGTTTAAGAACTAGTGGAGAAGGTTTTGAAGTTATGATGTTAAAAGAACTCGGATAAAAGGCCGATACGTATTGTAATGAATACATAAACAAATAGGTTGGGGCAACAGAGCGAGGAGCCCAAGGGCCTAGCACATATGGAGGGGACCTACCTTTTCTGTCGGTTTCGAAAGGCTTATCGAGAAAGCGCTTTTCATGGCAATGAAACTACTAACGGAAGACTTACTAATTCCTCACGAAAGGCGATACCCGTGGAAAAACATTTTTGCCTCTGATTGTATTCAAACCATGAACCCAACAGGCAGGCAGACATGCTAACCATCACGCCATGGATACCAGATTGGCCTTGGAACATCCATATTATTAAGAGAACAACTGTAGACAACCGTTAGGCGCTGTGGTGTATGCTTAAAGCACCTATTTCTAAAGCTTTTTCACACATGTAAAGAATGACGAAGACAAGAAAAAAATGGGTTTTTGATAGAAAATATAGCCACATCCTCACATTCGTTCAAATGAAAATATATGTATTTGCAAAAGCGACACTCTACTAGCTCGTGCTGCTTTTTCATTAATTTCAACAATTTGTGTCGGTTTTGGAGAAAACTGATATTCCTTCTCGGACAACCTTCTTTGTCTCTTCTTGTGTTTTGAGACAACATCACTTTTGAACGAAAACACACTTTTGAGGACCTAAGCATACAAAAATGGGGGACAATGGGCTTTCAACTCTTTTTGTATATAAATCGGTGAATTTGGAGAGCGCTGATTTGTGCTGCTTGCGATTGTATCTACTTTTCTGGATTTTAAAGGTAAACTTTAAAGAATCAACACTCATTTATAAACCATTCCACGCTTTATTGAGAAACAGGACTAGATACAAGTCCTAAGCACAACTACAGCTGAGAAAACTAAAAAACACCTTCTATAAACCTATTAGTTCCTCAGCAGTTGTATGCTCATCCAAACCGTTACAATGGTATCCATTTTATTCCATGTACTCCGAGTGGAACAAGTGCAAAATTTCAGTTGTCTCGCTAGCATCCTCATGCCATTTCTTTTGACTATTTCTAAATCCACTCGCAGTATGGATAGACTACACACAAAAACAGGATGTTTTATGGAAACAGAGAACTCTTCTTTTTTTGACTCGCTGCTGGATTTTCGCGATTTCATTTCATTATTGTTCATTGTGCCATTGCCAGATGGGGATTTGTTGTCACCAAGCGTATTGTGTGTCTGTATGGTCCTTGGAGATTCATAATACACAAATGTAGAGATAACAGCAGAGAAAACATTACATAGAATGCCATTTTACAATGCTTTTGATGTTTGTGTCAAGGATCTGTTGTGTGCAAAGCTCTATGCAGCAACGCATTTGCATATTTTGTGTAATTACTTTATATCGTTGAATTTGTACAAGGATAATTTATTTGCATTGTGTTGGCTGTTAGTAGGATTGTTGCACAAAACAGCTGAGGTCATTAGACAAATGTAAATGTAAGATGTAGTCATTTTTCTTTTTCTACGTGGAGCTATAAGTTTAACAAAGAAATAAATAGCGAGTCTCAACGAAAGACTAAATCGTAAATCGTTGTTTCGCTCAGATACTCTATGGTTATTATAAGAACCGACTCAAGTCCATTTCAAACCTTCACTGCCTCTCCAAAAAGAAAGTCGAAACTTTCATGCCTCTTCAATCCCACAACTTAACATTCCAATTACCCTATCGACCTACAAAAGTTCAAACCGTTCAATTTCCATTTCAAATGACAGATGAATAGAAAAGAAGCACAATCACATTTCCATAAAAAACCATCGCAGCCAATCACACAATTTATGGCATTTATCAAATGACGGTGTCCAACAAATGCTTAAAGGAACAAATCTCTCTTCCTCTCGATGTAATCACCTTATGTTTAAAGTCATCCATTTGTCTTCATCTCAAACAGCAGCAGTAATGGCCAGGGTTCATTTCACAGAAAAGGAAAAGCGCGCACATCTCATAAACATTTAAGTTTTGCTTAATTCAAGTGAAAGACCCCCAACCTCTCGAAGATGGCGAAGAAGAAGAAGAAGAAGAAGAAGCCATCTGATGTTATCTCAAAACAGCGAGGTTCAAGTCAGAACCATCTCATTAAAAGTCTGGCAGTTGGATGGAACCCAGTGCGAGAGGGGGAAACAAGCATCATACAGTACCCTCGTTAGGGAAGCAGCAGTAGCGTACAAATTGATCTCAAATGAACAATATAGCCTCGGAGAAAACAGTTTAATCTCCCGAATAAAAGCTGACAGGTGAGATGATAGTTTGTAGAAACATAACACAGCTAACGATCCTTAAAAACGGTTAGGCTGCTCTTTTTTATTTTGGGAGTAGTTTCACGAACTGGTTGCTAAAGCATTTAATTAAGACTTTCCCGTAAAAGCCCTGCCTCGTCGCGCCACCGTCATCGACATCGACACACCTTCCATCTACCAACGAAATAACTCGTCTTGTAACCAGGGAATCAGCAGTAGTATCTTTTAAACGACACAACCGAGTGTGGTGTACAATAAAATCCAATGTTCGCCCATAAACGAACAAAATTGGCAATGTTCATTGAGCATATCTACAATCATCTATGAGATACATTTGGTCAATTGCCACACTTTGCATTTACATCGATGTCTTGTCCTGGTTTTGGGTGGACCAACTTCTCCGCGTTTTGTCCATTTGCAATGAAATGAAATGCTAATCAGCACTGAAATTCACATTAATTGAGCATAATTTATGGTGAATGAACAGATACGAACGAATACGAGACTATCTGTAGCTCCTGTTAGTCTCTCTTGCTTGGTGCAGAGCAATACTACAAATAACTTAAATAGACTGGTAAATCCCAAATGAGAAAGTGTTACTTGGCTAATTTCGAAAATTGGTTTTGTAATTAGTAATCGGTGTGGTTATATGGTGTGTCTGTGATTGCCAGCTTACAGAGGGCTCTCTCGCACAATAGACTTAGACACCAGCGCCAGCGTTACGATTAGGTGGTTAAATAAAATATCTTTGTAATTGTCTGTTTTGTTTCAAAGGAATATTTTGTGGGCAGCAAAAAGGGAGGGTAGTTTCACAGATTAGAGCCAAAGAAAATCGTTTTTATGGTTGCAAAGGATTAAGTGTATCGTGTGGCTGAGATTTTTCTTAGTGCTAATTGGTGGGGCTAGGATTAGGGAGTTAAATTGGTTGTGTTCATAACTCATAACGATAAGTGTTATTCAGAACAGAAGTTATTAAGAATTGTTTCTTGTTTTTTTTTTTTTTTTTTGAAAGACAAAACGACGCCTTTTGAGGTCAATGATGGGTAACCCACGGGTAGATCACTAGTGTGAAGTAGATAAGAGGGAAATCCCCTTTCGAGATCAGGATGCTCGTAATGCAAAAAAGGAAGAAGAAAAAAAGTAGGCCGTAGGAATGAAATAATCAACCTTACACTTTTCGTGTGCAAAAGTTGTAGAGGCATTGAATCATTCGAAGGATTGGCCACTACTGTTGGGTTCACATTACACGCTTTTGCTTCTGCAACAAGCCACGGTGCGGCAGGCAAATACTGGCGTTCCTGAAAAGTTGGAAACTGCGAATTTGTATTCAAGATAGAAAACAGAGATTTGAATCTCAAACTCAATTCGAATGTCATAATCGATTATAATCGAATGACATAATCGATTATAATCGAATGACATAATCGATTATTATCAACGATTCTTGGGATATCTCGAGACATCTAATGAACCACCCCAGAAATTTTTATTCCACTCGAGTTCTCTTAACTGTTGAAGTCCACCTAAAGTTTTTGTTTTGTTTACCGTCTTATATGTTATTTTTTCTTAACACTTATCTGGGTGTCGAAGTTTTTTCTTAAGTTTATAGTTATTGCTATTCTATCATCACAGCCGACCTGATTGAGAATTTTTCGTAGCTTCTTAAGCGGTTCTTATTTCGATTGCTAATACTTGAACATTACTTTTATGGACATAACAAAGGCGGTCTCATTGCTGTGTTTGACTTGGCGAAAATTCGAGGAGGAGACACTCTAACAGCCATGCCTTCAAATTTAATAGATTCTATGAAATTTTCAGAGATCCGAATCGAATTTTATTGGCATCATGGCTGCAGACAGAATTACAGTAATTTGTTTATTGCTCGGTTTATCCCTTGATTCTGTCACTTACACTTTCTGCCTTTATCACTACTATCTTCTCCTTTTTTTTTGTGTGTCTTCCCAACTTTTGTGAGGCTTGAGGGTATTCAGTTTTCTTAAGCCTGCAGCTGGGTTGATTAGTATCGAATGAATAGCAATTCAAATCTCGAATGATGACTCGAATTCTCAGATCATCCGAATACCGACGTCTCGATTTTTAAAATAATTTCATTACGTAGTTTTAACCTGCCACATAGTTCGATACAACACCATGCTTACTTTCTTTGAAGTACTAAACAACAACGTGAAAACGTCATTGTCATGATAAAATTAAGGACGAACCCCAAAAACCCCGAAACTTATGGCTTCCGTTTACAAAAGACCCTTAAGAAATTAAACTCACATATAAATCGTAGTAATAGTAAAAAAACGTCAAGTTAATTCCATGCACTTGAAAAGGATATGCGAACTAAATCCTTTAATAATGAACGTAAGGACCACGACTGTACGTTTTACTCCATTCGCAGAAGTGTTCCATTTTCCCTTCCCCCTAAAGAATTGTTTCTAACTGAGTTTAAGATCTTACTGCAGTACTTCAAAACAAATCCCTGCATCCTTTCAGCGCTGCATTTCCTTTTTGTATGACAAACTGAAACAATAAAAACGGTATGACCGAAAAGGGAAACAAGCCAAAAAAAAAACAGCAACAAATCCAAACAAACGTTTCCACCACATAGTAATCATGTGTCTGGTGTGTCTGTGTCTGGTCCTGGGTCTGGGTTAAACTCCAGAGATTTAAGTAAGTGGAAGAAATTACCCCCTATAGTAAAAGGATATACAATTACTTTTGTTTTGCTGCTGGATTAAGTGCAAATCAAAAGAATGACTGCTTTTTCTCATGTATAGTCGCCGCCGCCCGCCGCCGTGCCACCATCCTCGCATAATAGATTGGGGACTGCCACATATTGGATCGGAGACATTCCAGATATGAAAACACATTTTGAATACAAGTCCCAAATGAGACTCAATATACTTGTATGGCACTTCACTATTCAAACTTGGGGTATGTAAAATTGTATCTTCTCATCCAACTCAAAGCTTATAATTGAAGGATTGAAAAACTATTTCGCAAAACCCAAAAGAGAAAACGACCTAAACGATGGATCTAATTAAAAGAAAATAGCACGCAGAGGAAAAAGGAAAAAGAAGCGTCCACGACGGAAGGCCATTGAAAGTTCCAACCCTTTAACTCTTCAACAAAAAAAAAAAAAAAAGATTGGTCCATACACAAAGCAAAGACCAGGGTTAGTAAGAAGTATTCTCAACTTCTGATTGAATTGTAAGTCTTCAGTCCTTGGAAGACGTCTTTGAGGTTTTTACTTTTTTCTTCAACAAAAAAGGAAAGAAGGGAAAAATTAAGAAAGTTCCCTACAAGGTACCGTAAGCATTAAACTTGCTTATGGGAATTAATTGGCTCCTCTTGGGTTAAATTAAGTTTTCTCTTCTTTTATTTTCGAATCTCCTCCGCTAAGTCGAAGCACATTTTGGTGTTTTCTTTTGCCAGGTCAGTTTAAGAAAAGGTGGTTTTACAGAATATCCTATTAAATTTTACTATGCAAAATATCTTTATAATTGCGAAACGTCTGCATTTAAATGAGGTGGTATAGGAAATTTTTAATTTGCTTCTTTCTACTTCACTTTTTGTTATTTTTAACAACGCAACTGATATAAAAAATTCAAACTGGTGCATTGAAAAACTAAATTAAAAAAAACACAAACTTGGATTTGGTCGGTCAGACTCTTTACTTTTAGTACTTTTTGCCAATTCATTTGTTCCTGAAGTTTTGTACTCACGGTTAATGTCCCATCCGGAGAATGTAAATAGCACTCCACAAAATTACTGTTTGCTCATGAACAAAATGAGCAATTTAAATGCAGACAATGCTCGACATTGGTAGTTAAATGTTAATTTCATGACAATTGCACACTTAAAGCGAGGTTACATCGAAAAAAAATTGCAAAAAGATCCTTGTGAAGGAGTTAGTAGGGAAAATTCTTTGAAATAAGCAGCGGTTTTTCTTTTATGACTTTTGTTAATTTTCCTGAGTTTTTTCTTTCGTTTAAGACAAGCGACAAGTCATACGAAGTATTAAACCTTAAAGCTTCATTTCTGTTTGAAATAAGCTCATAAAAAACTTAATCGTGGCAAGGACCAAAATTTCAACATCTTGAAATTGCTTTCTAAAGAAAAATGACGTACATATGCCAACTGATGACACTCCAATACACCTTTTTCCTTGCGCTCAAAGACACAAAGAGCAGTTTTGATAAAGAATTCTAGAATTCGAGAAAAAATGGTTCTCTAAATTCTGTGTGTTCATATCGGCACATATAAGCTGCACAGAGTGGTGTACTTTCTTCCTTTGAAATTATGAGACTATTTGAAATATCTCAATATTCGAAATATTAGTATTCGAGTTACCTGAACTATCGAGTGATCATTCGAAATATAATCTATTATAAGCGATTGAAATGATAAAAATTGAATTAAAAGAAGTAAAAATAAATAAATGGTAAAGATAAATAAGTGTCAGACCAAAGCTCAGGAGAATCAAGATCTAATGCACTTCGGGGACCCACAATATTTTGACGATTCTGTAAGGAAATCGAGTAACGACTCGGAGGACATGCTTATAAAATACGAAACGAACGATAAACCAAAACAGTTTTTTTGGATTTCTCTGTTTTCAAAATAGTTTCCGTTGGTTTGAGAGAAGTGTGCGAGTATAGACAATTGGATTGAAATCCGATATTTATATGAAAAAAGAAAAGAAAGAAAATCATCATTTGAGTGATTACGGAAGATATCTCGAGACATTTCAAGCTAATGTAAGAACAGTTTATATCATTCAAATGCGTTCATCAGTGAATTCTATGCCTTGAAATAGTTGTAGCCAACTACACTACACCTTCCAGTTACTCTGATCCGACCAAAACTTAAACAATTTTCGACTGCTAATTATTTAGCCAAACCACCAAAACACTTGAATATTGCGAAAGTAAAAGCAATTAACGACACAAAAACAGATTTTATCTTGATATCAGATACACAGCTGGACGAGAATAGGGCTCGAAAATACACTTGGCTAAGTGGCAGACAAAGAGCCGCTAAAGAAATAGAAACAAACCATAAATCGAACAATCTCTTTGAATGGTTTTTTCTGCAAGCACTGCAAGCAAGTGAAACCGAACGCCCTCTTATCGCACATTCAATCACAATCCATTTTGTAGTTACCTATACCTTTTCAGCTGCCAATGTTATAGCTTCAGAGAAAAAGTACACATGCAACACTTTATTATAAAGCATTGATAAGCACTCCAAAGGCTATAAAAATTACCCACAATTTTCCTTACAGTGCCATTTTTTAATTGGAAATCGTTGCACTTACATTTAGAGCTATAGAGTCCAGTCCAATGAACCGGTTGCTATCAGTTGGGAAGTAAATTATGTATACTCTTGATGGTCATTGGTGCGTGAAGATTACACAAATATTCCGGCATGGCTGAGAAGGAAGCAGATAATAATTTTCTATAGATAGATGATGTTATTCCACAAGCCACAACACAATGCACTTCTCTATCTCTATGATTTGATTGCAAAATGTTATCTCAGTTAAGACACTTTGTTGCTGCAACATGAGAAAAGAAACAGGAAAGATTCTTCTTCAATTCAATTTCATTTCATGGTCGTTAAATTAAAGCGATTCCATTCTCAAATAGCTGATCCTTGCGTGATGTAAAACAGCTATAACCATCCAATGTGTGCTCGTCGACGACATAATAACAATAAAAAGAAAGCCCTAGCAGCATCCACACATTTCTACGCTTTTATAAACTGTTTAATATTTTTCTATGATAATTCCTTATATTCCTCTCGGCTGCATTTAGATGACATACTTAAGGCAATCACTTGGAAGGAATCTGTTTGGATTTTAATTTCATATAAGATAGTTTCAATTCTCACAACTACTTACTTTGCACAATATTCATTTAAAGACCAGATACACACACCAAATAAAAGTTAAATGTTCTTTTTATATCACCGCACAACGCAAAATTCACCACCCACTCAATGGTGATGGTATAGAAAATGGTCTTGTGTATGATTCTTTCTCCTTTGCATGTAGAAGGAATTTTCTCAATTTGTTAGGTGTAAATTGGACGCAGTCAAGAGTGACTGACAGTGACAATCTTTTAGTCATTCGTTTTCAGCTTTTACAGATTTTCTTAACCAAAAGAAGATGCGGGCACAAAGAGATGGCGGCGCGGTATTTGAAGGGCAAAGATTATGATGAGGACGACGTGTGGAGGACGATCTATGGGTGGGAAAGAGTCACCAAGGATGTGTGAAATGTTGCGGTTGGTTAAATTCGAATGATGTGACTTTTAGAGGATTATGATGATCTGACATGGAATGTCGTTAAATTATGTATAGTGAGTGGTGTTGGGTATCACTTTTTCTTCTTTAATATTCTTCTTATGAGTACTTATGGCACTGGGGCATAAGAGAAGGTGTTTTCGGTGCTTTGAGTTTAATTTAAGGACCATTAAGCATTTCCACGTGGATGCAAAAAAATAAAGGTGTATGGTGGGCGTTTATTCTTAGATTTATCTCACTGCATCATGTTGCTTTAAGTAAATGTTTCCAAAATATAGATTTTTTATGTAATTTACTTCATCCAGAGGAAGAAATGTTATAAAGATAGCCCTTAGCAACACTAAGTCTCTGTAAGTGGAAGACTTTCTCAGTCTCCTCACATCATCCCTTTAGCGTTTTACGTGCACTTTGGATGATTATTGAATAATACAACTCATTCTTATCGTTCATTATGGGCTGTCCATGAGAAAAAAAAAATAAGAGTAAAGAAATTCGAAAAGGCCTGTTTAAATTTAGGACAGCAAAAACCTTTTTGTTTATTTTATTTTTTTCTTCCGATTTTTGTTCAAGTTTCAGGCAAAAAGAGGGTTTCAAAAGAAGAACTAACCAAGAAATTATTCACATTCACATATTTTCATTTCCGCTCTCTAAACATGTTTTCTTTGATTCTGCCCACCAACAGATGGCGCAAGTTGTTTACGGTTCTTTCAAATTTGCGAGATATATCTTTGACGCTAAGATTTTGCTTTTGAAGAGGACGAAAGAAGCATTTTCACAGTAATGCTGTAAACGACGTTTAACAATTCAATAGCTACTCGTATCAAAGTTTGTTCTTGTTCGTGTTCTTGTTCTTATTGAATTCTTATTTTTATTCTTGTTCTTGTTCTCGTTCTACTTGTTCTTCTTGTTTTTCTTGTTGTTCTTCTAGTTCTTGTTGTTATTCTCTTCTTTCGTTGTTGACGCTATTGAAAGCAAAGATCAAGTGGATGTTATTTTTACCGATTTTAGCAAAGCGTTTGATTCGGTTTGTCACAAAATACTGCTTCAAAAACTGGAATCATTTGGTTTCCACTCAAGCCTCCTTCAATGGATCTATTCCTTCCTCATAAAAAGGGTTCAAAAAGTCAAAATTGACGAATTCACCTCAAGGCAGATAAATTGTACCTCTGGTGTTCCACATGGTAGTCATCCAGGTCCTCTACTTTTTATCATATTTATTGATGATATTGTTGACAGCTAGGCAAAATCTTCTAGGTTTACAGTCGCTAAATTCAAGTAGAACTAGTCATGACATAGTTTTTGTGCGAGATATTTTATGTTATCATATAAAGTGTCCTTCCTTGTTGTCCTTAATTTGTATTTATGCTCCTGAGAGGAGGGATAGAAATCTTCTTTTTCAATCAAGGCACAGAACTAATTATGGCATGAGGGAACCAATTTCAAGATCAATTAGAGAGTTTAATGAAGTTTGTGGTCATATTGATTTAGCCTTCTCCAGAGATAAATTTCGAAATAAATTGTATTACTTATTTTTAAGAAATTGAAACCTATTTTGTTATACTGTGTAATCTGATGAGCTCATTGCTCGTAGGTGAAATAAATAAATAAATAAATATTCTTCTAGCTCTTGGACTTGTTCTTCTAATTCGTTTTGTTGTTGTTGCTCTTCTAGCACTTATTCTTCTAGTTCTTGTTTTTGTTGTTCTTGTTACTGCTCTTGCTCTTGCAAAGAATCAAACAGTAATTGGCTACATGAAATTGATTTCATAGATAAACAATTCACTTTTAGGTTTTTTTTCCAGTTGAGTTAGGTAAGACAATAAAAAACCTACAATCGAATAAATCTATCAATTGGTCACTGTAGTCATTCACAAAGAAACTCATTCCAAATAAATTCGCAGTTTTGACAGGGTAGGTAGTCTTTGAAAGAAACGCTGTTCGTTTTGACAGTACCCAAAGAACACCAGCCACTCCAATATCACACAATTCCATTTAATCCTCTCAATCTATCTATTAATCATGAAAGCAAACAGTGCATGTTGACGATAAAATTCAATCTAATTAATTTCCAATGTCAAGCATGCCCCTCAGGGATTCAATTGTGTGCGTGTGTCTGTGTTTGTGCAACAGAGCAATGTGCTGTGCGGTGCGCGCCTTCTCGACATAAACAGTCGAGTCGGTAACGGCAAAGTTATGTTCACATAATTCATGACATATTCCTCCCACTTAGGTCTACCTATACTCTACTCATATTCTCTAACTAATGCCATGCCTAGGTGCTGCCCCAGGCTTCAGTACACATATTAAAATAAAAATCACTTGAATAATTAAAGAGACTCATATGAATGAACCGTATAAATTCTGGAAAGCTCGTCGAAATATGAACAATAATCCTAAGTGTGTGCACTAAGTCCATAACACACACACACATGCTCACAAACTAGGTGAGGCTGTATCGAATGAACTTTAACATGTGCAGGTAGAATTATGATATGGAATCCTTAAAGTCTTGAGCATGATAGAACAATGAGGAGAGAGTTCATTGGCAAAATATGAGCTCTTATTTGCGTATACCCTTAAGGGTATTTAAATGGCTGAGATAAAACCAATTTAGTGTCTTGAGGAATTCGTTTAACAGTCGTTTCTTTTCGCAATAAGATATTTATGGCAGCTTGTCGTGTACTTTGTGTAAGGACCCGATAAAGTTACATAAAGGTTGTAGGGAGGTACTTAATAAAATTCATTCCAATATAAAATAAATCAACGACCGTTAAGACATTAAAAAGAAAAAAAAAGAACTCGATCATTGACCCAAGCTATTCGATTACTCTGCTCAAAAAGGTACGTATGTACGTATCCCAAAGACATAAGGTAGAAGTCAGGACACAAACGAAAATGAGGGTATTTCCAAATATAAATCTCATCAAAGCTTGAAGATGAAAAAAAATCAAACGAACAAATGATTTAAAAGGAAAAAAAAAAACTAGATTCGTTGGTCTTGTAAGCTGCAGATCGGATAATAAGGACAACGAATGCGATAAGGACATACAAAGTAATACGAAAGTGAAAGTTCAACGAACGGCAACTTGTCATAGTCATTAAAAATCCCAAATAAAACACACAAAACATTGTATACAGACATAAAGCTTGGTGGTATTCAAATATACGCATTCGAACGAAGGAAGTCTTCGTTTATGGCATGAGCATGATGTAGGTAGGTATAAGTTAAACAAGGCCATCCCTACTATCCAGACTATGGGTGGAGAAGGTCGGTTCGGTACAGGGTCGTATGGCGATGACGATGGCGGTGCCCTGTCAAAAGTAAGCAAATTTCACTTGATTTAAAATTCAATTGAAATTGAATGATGTTGTCGTTGTCTGATTGGAAATACTTGTATAGTTGGTGGATGGACTGCTGCGGGTCGTTCCTGAATGATGATGATAGGATACGACTATTGAACGACTATTTAAATAGTCAGACACACAGTTCAATATCCTGTGGTTGTTGAACGTCGTAGAAATGATTTAATTTGCCTTAGAACGGGGTTCTTGAGTTTCAGGACTAGCCATTATTGAAGTATGGAATTAATTGATTGAAATTTAAGCATTTTAAGGGAGGTGGTTTTCTGGTTCTGAAGAAAGATGTCTCGGTGAGCACTCAAAAGTGCAGTGTTAATTTTTCTACCACTTCAAAGTAAGAAATGAAGATGTAATAACAATGGGTGTGAGATCCTTGAAATTGAAAACATCTGTTGGGTGGAATAGAGAATTACGATTGCATAACGAAAGCTCGTAATTTTTTGGAAAATAGGTTCTTTATTGAAACTTACTCTATTCGCTTTCAATCTTCCATCGAGAAACTGGACTAAAAAAGTTAGATTTGGTATTGTTAACTAAACATAGCTAACCAGGGTTAAGAAAACAGCTTTAATAAACCACACAAACATATCACTACTTCATAGTAAGCGAAGGATGAGAAAAAGAAACAATGGCATGAATGTGACGGAGGGCGGCTTCGGGTCTCAAAAAGAAACTAAGGGCATGGATTCTTGACATAAGACATTTCTGTTCAAATATTTTTTAGAAACGAATCAAAATACAGTAAAGGGTGCTTCTTAGAACTTTGAATTGAAATAAAACACAAGAGAATCGTTTTAATGTCCATCAATTTAGCTACTTTGCAAGAATAATTTTATACCATTAATTTAAATATGATTTCCGCGGCTGGCTTGAATAAAACCAGGTCTAGAGGTCCAATTTTCAGCCACTTTTTTGATCATTTGAGGCCGTGTGTCGGCAATAACGCCACGAATGTTGACTTCCAAGCCCCCTAACGTTTCTGGTTTGCTGACGTAGACGAGCGACTTCACCTATCCCCAAAGAAAATAGTCCAATGCTGTCAAATCACACTCATGTGGATTCTCTTCACTCCAAATGCTTCAAATTTGCTTGTTGACGTACCCATTCAACCAAAAATGAGCCTCATCACTGAACAAAATTTTGCGATGAAAATCAGCATCGAGATCAATCTCACTTTCGGCCCATACACTAAAATCACACGCATTGCATGGTATTTGCATTGCATCTTGTAAGGTCGTTAGCCAAGATTTTTGCGCAAAGTCTTCCATAAAGTTGATGGACAAAGCTCCAATTGCTGTGCATGGTGGCGAATCGATTCATTCGGGTCCTCTTCAACACTTTGCTCTACAGCGGCTCGGCGCTCATTATTCGACGTTTCTGCGGATGCAACCTGTTCATGATGAAATGGCAAACCAAACTGAACATAAATGACATTAGAGTTGGCCGATTTGACCAAAAGATGTCAGTTATAACCCTATTCGAAAAATCAACCTCTAAAAAAAACAGATATTTGTTAGAAACGAATCAAAAATAAATTTTTAAAACAAAACTTGACCATTTGTGCATCAATAGATAAATCATCTCCAATCTTCTTAAGTTCTTAGCGTTTGATCCTTTGCGAAGGATCGTTGGAAGTTCTTTTAGGACGACTTACAAGTAACAAGCTTCTAGGTCGGTATTCAACTAATTTACTTAATAAGAAACTAAATAAAAAAGTGGTCGATGAAGCACCCTTTTACATTTCAGTCTGTTCACGACAAAATTTTACAAAGAGTGCAAAAAGCCAGTCATGTTACTTTTAAAAGACATGACACGCCTTTAAAAAAGAAGAAAAGAAGTCCCCGAATATATTATGAAATATTTATAAATAGAACCATCGATGAAGAAAACTACTCTCTCTCTCTCTCATTTACGAATCAATAGTTTTTAGGGCTTTGGCTTCAAAGAGTAAATTCGCAAATGATATTCCAATTCCAGTCTTTTACAAGAAAACGTTACAACCTCTTGACTTCCTCCTCGTTACATCTCCTAACCGTAAGCCTCATCGTTGAAAAAACATCTGAATTAAACAATCGGAGCTTCTGCTTTTTTCCAAAAACTTTGACAGAACTGACAGTTGGGTTTCTATTTGATAACAGCAAAACGGAATATGAATCTATAAGAATTCGCTTAACTAACCCCCATCAAAAAAGTAAACACTGAATATACAAATCAATGGCTCTTCCAAGAAAAGTCAAGCATCATCGTTCACAAAGAAATCCTTTTCTCCTTTGATTGCAATAAATTTCTTTATTTTGCCAAAGCCATCAAGTTCACCATTTCTGTCTGAAATAATTAAATCACGGCATAAAAAGCCAATATCCATACCATGTATCTCAGCATAACCACATCATGAACTTCTCTTCCAAAAATCTTAATCAAAGTTCAATCACATTCCATTTTATATCAAAGAAACAAAGAATCGACTTTTCTAAAAGACGCTCCTCACTATAGGGACTCTAATTTCACGCCTGTCGAGATACATTCTTATTAGCACCTTTAATTACCTTTCAAGGAGTCACTTTCACATGTCATTACCTTGCCAATATGTGTGTTGTATATGTGTGTGACTGTTTGGATATAGGAGTGCCCCTAAACATGAACAAACAAAAAGATGTGAATCTTTCTTTAACGACTCGCCCCTAAAGGTATAAACTGACGATGATGCCTAGGGATGGTTATGGAATAGGGGGTTTCTTGTCTTTACAACCGCAACGTAAAACTTTGAGGTTATACTTTCGTGGTACATCTTATAGTATTTTGAGATGGCAGGTAGCGAAGCAGGTACCTACTCTCAGGTAATTAGCACTAAAAAGCGCAAGCATACAGACAAAATTGAAAATTCACTTTCTTTTGAACATTTACACAAGCTACATTACAATAAAACTGAACATGCATATGCACACCTCTTTCTTGTGCTTTGTTTTAATGATTTTTCACATCATCACTGTCGTGACATTAGTGCTTCGCTAATGTCTCAACCTCATAATGAGATTTCAAGTATCTGTTCGATATGGAGTTGTCTAATATAAAAAATGTACTCGTATCTCACATTTTTCATCGCGTGATTTAAGCTAGTTTCGCGTGTTCTATTCAATTAAAACACTAAACGTCATGTTAAGAGCTGTGAGTGAGTGGTAATTACTAAAAAACAAACAAAAAAACAAAATAAAAAAAGAATGAAAATCTCGAAGCGAAAGTAAATTTGAGAAGTTCATAAAATAACAATAATGTCGTTTGCATACCTCGAGGAGAGAAAGAAATGAGACAAAGTGCGCCTTACAACATGCTATTAATTCAAACACTTAATCCGTCGAATCATGTAGGGTACGGGATTGGCTCCGTTTTACCCGTGGCACATTCAAGTGGAAACAATTTTCTTTTTGAAGGAGATCGTTAATCACCTCTACCTCTACGACAACGACAACGAAGGACTCCGACGAACATTGAACCGAACAAGGTGATAAGTGGTGACCACGGCCCCTGTCCTCAGATAAAAGTAAAAGGTCTCTCACTGAACACTTATGTACATATATACGGGTGGCGAAATAGGGAGAGTCAAAGTAAAATCTATGATACATACAACGAAATTAAAAGGGATTCCCTAATGGATTTAAACAGAACATTCCAATGGCAGTAAGCATGTGTGAAAGGACATACTTGTATGGTCCTGTGATGTTTCTCATGAATTAAACATTCCTCCTCCAACTCTGTATACTATATGTCTTCGAAGGAATTTAAGGATTAAGTCAGTGTCCCTTCGTTTTGTATGGTGGCTAGATTTCATTTAAGATTCAATCGGGTACCAACTATCATGTTCACACACCATCATCACGGATATACCACCATAAAATGGGGATCATCTTGTATCTTAAGATTTGGTGCAAGACGATTTCCATCTGTATAATTGTTGGCTGTCTTACACATTTTGTCATTGCATATATTAAGATGTTGGACATTAACCAAAACTTTATTTAACAAAGAAACAAAACTCAGCAAAGTATTAAGTGTATGCACAAAGTTTTCTTAAGAAAGATACTTTTATATTTCACTCTGGGGTGTGTTTCTAATTTTGTTATTTCTTCTTCTTCTTCTTCTCTTTTTTTTTTTGCTTCACGCCGATATAATCTGATAAGGTTTAAAGTTTTATAAAAGTTTTAATGAAAGTCTGCTTAAAGAAAAAAACTTTAAACGAAAACACTCAAAAGTATTTAAACTACCTATCAATCCTCATTTTGGAAGCAAGGTTTGGACATATTACAAAATTTAAGGCTTTCTTTCTTTGTAACAATTTAAGCCCACAGTTGCTTTAAAGCCAATTTAAGTGCACTAATCAAATACTTTTCTACACTAAACTGGTTCCAGATCTTTTTTGAAAGAACTTTAAGTTCGCAATTCGAATAATCTAACTTTGTCATATTTATGCTTCTATGTGGAACGCTTAGGTCACCCCTAAGAAGAAGTACAAACGAATATCACTTCGAAATAAAAGAGCCACATATTGACGCACTGAGTTCGCATATTACAGAAATTAAATTTTACAGAAATCTTAAGATCACATGGAAAAGAAGAACAAGCAAATGGAGACCACAACGAGGTTGAAAACATGTACATTACAGTAAAAACATGATGTGGACGCTGAGATCACTTCGAGACAAAGGAACTTACGAGTAACACTTCGAGGTTAAGAACAAAATCAAAAAGTCGGAGGAAGACAACAGACTCAAACACTGGAACGACCTTCCCAAAATCCGTCAAGTTAAGCTCTAACTTGGCACTTTTAACTCAAAGCGTTACAAAGACCAAATAAAACTAAGTAGAAACAATGTAAGAATGCTAGCCGGGTTCCTAACCGGACACTGCAGACTAAGAAAACTAAAAGTACTAGGTATAGAGAGCAATGACCAATTCAGATACTCAGAAAGAATCGCCTGATAACCTCTTAGGCGACGGCGAAGCTCTATTACATGAAGGAAGAAGTACCTAGGACTCTACTACGTAGAAGAGAGGGACCTTAAACTAATAAATGTAACTTCATCCAGATTAGTTCCTTTGATGAAACTGAGTGTTCATCAAAGGAACTAATCTGGATGAAGTACTTTAAATTAAGAAATACCACTTAAGAAGAAGGGGGTACAAAAGATCTACAAGGTCGAAGTACAATACAAACCCCCAAGTTATTTATTATTTCATTCGTGAAATATAGAACATAAGAAACTAAGTATATTTTAATAAAATAACATGAAAGAATATTAAATGCTCATTGTCAAGCCAAAGCATTTTACACAGAGACCATTTGGTCACCACGAGAAAGAAGAACACATGAAGATCACTTCGAGGTAGAAGAGCTAAATGACCCGTACAATAAATTTTAAAATACTTCAGTAAGCTCGGGGAAGAAAGCTTCGAGATGGAAGAACATTAGAAATTCATTGTCAATCCAAAGTATAACAGGAAACGAAATAACGAATAAGCGGCTAAAATCGGGTCAGCATTCGACTCCACTAGAACAGGAAAAAATAGAATAAAACAAAATATTCTAAAAACCGCCATTTTGACAAGTGGTCATGAAACCTATGGGAATATATTTCCAAGAAAAAAACAGAATTCTTGCTCCAACTTAGCAGCCCTCGATATTCTGTTGATTGGCATTCTGACGGGTCACAACTCATTAGGTACAGACATGATGAGAAAGGGCACTAGCACATCCGACTTATGTAGGGGATGCCAAGACGAAGAGGCAGAGGAGTGATCATTTCACTTCCTCTGTGAGTGTCCGCACTAGGAAAAAAAGCCCTCGGAGAATACGGGGCATCTCTAAAAGACATCTCTAACCTCCCACTATACAGCATCCTTAAATTCATTCAGGGCTCCAAATGATTCAGTGGGGGTTCGCAACCCCAATAACCCAGTTACAAACCCAATCCTCTGCCACCCCCTTTCCTCCTCCTTTTCGTTATTAAGAGAGCACAATGGGTTCTTGAGATCCGAGTGAGGAAGAAGAATTCATATCGAAAGCTAGGTATATCACTGTACTCGTAGATCACTTCGAGTTATGTCATAAACTAAATTAGCAAATATGTAAACTGACTCTGGTAATGTAACACAATCTGATTTTAAAGAACCAAAAGCTGCTGTTGATGTTTCGGATTGTTTTTTATCAAAAAAGAAAATGTAATCACTCAGAAACCACTTGTGCGACAATAGAACTCATTCAACCCTTTAATCTCGACAATATTCAAAAGAAACTCTCAAACTTTGCTACTTGTACTTATATTTTTATCCCCAAAAGGAAAGAAAGTATGATAAGAATGCATCCTGATACCTGCTCAACATAAACCTGATATATGAGTCTGCAGCAAGACTGCTATTTGAGTAAAAAAAGAAATTTTTCTATCAAACTTCTTTGCTTATAGCCTCAAACACGACACAAAAAAAAAACCTTTATTCGTTTTTCAATTCTTCAAGGGTCGAGATTTTCTTTTATACACAAACTTAGCAACCAGTGTTATGATTTATTGAACCACCACCAAGGAACGTGGGTAGTGGGATTTTACACAAAAAACATTTAGGTATCCCTGCAGAGGATTTCCAGTTATAGCTATTTGCTTCTTCTCTTTCTTTTTTTTGCATATTTTACCTTATAAATCTTTTAGAATCCATTTTGAACTAGAAAATAAGAAAATTGCAGATCCCCATGATGGAAATTATTAAAATGGGACGTCCGTAAAATAGAAAAATATAGTCTCTCTGTGCCGTACTAGCACCTGGTCGTCCATAAAGCGTTCATTGTCTCCTCTTTCTATGTGCAAAGTGCGGCTAGCCGGCTAGCTTCAACTTGTATAATCCACACAGCATCCTTTGACAGTAATTTTTCAATCAAATTAGAAGCACAAGCGCAAATAGAAAATACCTACTATAAAAAAAAAGTAAAAGAAAAAACAGTCACGTCTCTTAATAAGCGACACGGGCAGCGAATAATGCTTTGCGCTTTAAAATTACTAAATCACGTATACCTACAACACATAAACGTAAATGAATAATTATTTTAAAATATCGTGTCCTCTCTCAAAACACAAAAAAAAAACCATATCCTCTCTGCCAGCCAACACGTCTGGTATTAATAAATACCCTCTTTCCGTAGGCTTGTGTGTTGTTCCCCTCCTCCCCCTTTTTTCACCCGCCATCAACGTTCAAATCAAGATGTTGGATCCTCTGGGTTGTGCTTATTTTTCATCTTTGACAAAAAAGAAGAACAAACATAAGCACACACACATACATAGTTATAGAGAATGCTTCATCAACGTCACACCAGAGAAAAGGAACCTTACCCTTGGAACACAGCTTTCAATGCCAATCTCAGGATGGGGGATTTTCCCTTTAGTGTTGTTGGGCTGAAAACATAAAATCTCCTTCTTCATTCTATGCTCTTATGCGAGAGGCTTTATGTATTTTTATGTGGAAAAAGGTAGACATAAAATTGACTGGTATGCGAGGATTTTCCCATGCGTCTGCCTGTTGGCTGGAAAACGCCGACAATGGTAATGATGATGACGATGACGATGAATACGACGTTTCGACTACGACAACGAGGATGATGATGATGATGTCGATGGAGGAAACGGATCGATAATTTTAAAGAGGAAGTGTTTAATGTGCGTTTGCTGTACGCCTATAGACACTCTAACTTAGGTTATGTGTTTGATAATGGTGCAGTTGACTTTACAAGTATTATGAACTTCAAATGAATGATAAGTGGGTGGGAATGACTCAGTGGTTTTAGCCATGAGTTGCTTGTTGTTCTAAGCTAGGAATTATTTGTGAGAAAAACTCTCAAAGCGTTGAGTATTGATGAGAATTTTGTAGGACTCTGGCAAAAGGGAACTTTTTTTTAAAAATTGTTGAGGTCTGACTTGAAATATGAGACGATCGGATCGGTTGATAAAGAGCGTAGGTCCAAGAGCTCACCTCTGTGGACACCGACGTTAATTACTTTTCTTGAAACAAGCACGATTACAGTTGAAAAGGATTACGAGTGTTTCGAGGATATGCATTGGCCTAATGCCTAAAGAACGAACATTTTTCTTATTCCGCATTAAAAAGATGATTTACCGATTGATAAGTCCAAGCGCTCCTTACTCACAGGTTACACACGCCGCGGAAAGCGCTTATTATTTTGTTTAAGAATAACATAACAGTTCTAGTTTATCTTTTAATCTTTGATATAAATCTCCATAAAGGCATTCATATACTTCGTCCTTCATAGCAACGACTCTTTCGAAAAAGTCCTTGAACGAGACTCTAAGAACCATCTGCCCCATGCAATGTCTGCTTTGGAGGAATGGAGGACATTATTTATTATAGAAAAAATAAACCAAACAACATGTTAAGCGTGTTTCATCGATAAGAATGGCGTCCCAAACAAAACAAAAGAATTCGTAGGGCTTGAATCCTTTCAATTGAAAACAAAACAAAACAAAAACTTTCGACCTTATAAAATTTTAATGGGATTTTTTAAAGAAGAATGCGAACATCTCCGCTGTGTTGTCCAAAATGAAAGAATGTTTACTTCAAAGTTATCACATAAACAAACTGACACTCACGAACCTGTGATGTCTGCCTGTGAGTATAGGTTTACGCGTCCTGAACATTCATCGAAGGACTCACTGTACACACTACTATTCTCCCGTCACTTTTGAGAGTAGGTATTCATAGAGCTTTAAATTGCCCGTCGTTTTGTCTGCACCCACGCGACACAAAAAACTTCCCTCCCATTATAACTTCAAAAGATTTTTCAAAGGTTATCCCTTTTTTTTCCTTCTTTTAAATATTTATGAAGATTTACCCTAAAAGTTTATTTTTGGAAATATAAATATTTTCGTGAGCACCGTCACTAGGGTGAGAGATGAGAGAAAATGGCTCTTTCTATTGAAAATACTCATACCGATGATGTTGAAGTGAAATAACTCAGAATAAAGCCGTAAGTTGAGGGGGTCAAAAGCTTGGTGGTTTGTATCAGGCAGTAAATGCGGGTGTGACAGGTTGGTAAAGTTAACCATGGTCAGGTCGTTGTCCTTGTGAGATATAAATATTTATACAGTGGTGTTCTTTTCAATTTCTTTGTCTAGGTAAAGACTGCGATGGTTTAAAGTGAGGTGACCTGGCCAGGTGTTTTGGCGGATTTATTCGCATGGTGAGCAATTATTTGCTTTGACCACACACACATGTCCTGCTGAGTCCTGACTCATGTCAGCTATATTTGTGAAAGAAAATTCAATGCTGACAGAGCTGTTTTGTTTTGTTGTTTAGTGTTTTCGAATTGAATTGTGATAAATGGACTTTGTTATGTGTTTAGCTTTCCTAACTTGTTTAATGAAGTGGTATAAGTTCAATGAATAGAGTGACAGACAGCACGTGGATAGCATTAATACGATAATGATGTGTGAGTGTTCTATAAGACTTTCACAGAGTTATTTCAAGTATGTTTGCTGGCGCAAAATTCAAAAATCATGACATTACTGGCCTTTTTGCATCAAAAGGAAAGAAAATAGTTGAAACATTGCTAGGGAATTCATAGCTTGCTGCTGTCCAGCATTGATCGAATCTTATTGTTTAGGGTCGGGTAAAGAGCGCTCTTATGGAAGCTGAGGCTGTCTCCAAGAATAACGAAATAGACAGATATAACGGTATATTTCAAGCGACTAACTCACACAGCACAGGTCACCAAAACTAAGGGTAAATGCAAATAATGACGCTCAACAGAAATTGATTTCACGAAACGAGTAAAGAGGAGGGACCGTTTTACGGCATCAGTGATCGAATGAGTGAGTGCCATTTTTCTTCCAAAATTCAATCAAAATTACACATTTTTAGTCGGTTGTTCATCTATCGAAACAAATTCCGTTCGATTACTGATGAGAGAGAATGTCAAATTATGTTACTAGACTGCTCGATAACGTGAGTGGTAATGCATCCTCAAATAATTCAGTCACGTATAACTCGACAACGTGTGCCCAAATTAGCCTTAGCTTATAAGACAATTTAGTGTTTTGCAAGACTTTTTAAGAGGGCCAGGGTCTGCAGACTCGGGGATAATGGGAAGTATGCTGCAGAACAGCATCGCTTAGAGTTTGAAAATATTGATGGGTGCATGCAAACTTAGTCTTTACAGACAGTTCTCTTATGTGGACAATTTTATTGAGCAGACATGGACAGCTTTAGTACATCCTTTTCATAAAAGTATTTGGTTAAGTGGTTACCTGGTGAACACTTGACTGAGACGTCATATCATCGTTTTGAGATAAAAGAATCGAGAAAATGTTCTATCACTGCGTATCTGGCTCAGTATGTAGTCGTCAAATAGCTCGACATGGAAAAGGAATCAAAATTTAAACTTCCAGAAACAAATGAGAAGAGATTTTGCTTGCTAGCACCGAGCGAGCAAAATGTTTCCCCTCTTCAACTTTTATTCATTTTTCCATGTTTTTAAGATTTTAATTTTTTAAGTTCATTATTCCTCTTGAGTGGACACTTACATAAATGATCAAATTGTACCTCCAAAACAATTAAAAAAAAACACAAACTAGAACTGAAAACTAAAAACAAAAACTTTGAAACCGCAAAAAAAACTCAATTGTACGAATAACAGGTGAACTACATAGAAAACTTTCGTTACAATAAAACCAAGAACGCTTTTTTCCTTGGAAACAAAAGTACAAAAAACCACAAACAGATATTGTTTTTTGATAAATCATCACTCACAGACTCAAATTACTGCGGTCTAGGAGCGTGTGCGTGATCTATTGCCAAGTGACTGAAAAGGCATCAAGCGCATATGGTACACCGCAGCAACTTCTCATACTACCAAAGCCGAATCGAGGACGCTTTTTGATTACTTACAGTCGAGTAGATAAAGTTTTTAGTCTCATCACATTACATTCAACCTCAAAAGTGTCCCAGACCACGAATTTATAAGGTCACACAACATCTCCCTCAACGATAGTATGAAAAATAATTCAAAGTTCTCCGGTACCCCTCTATAAGATATGAGTATGAGTATCCCAATACAAACCAACTTACAACACTCCACACCTCTAGCCATAAAGATCAGCAACATAGTTTTCAAACGTTTTCAATCGTTCGTTCGTTGACTTTTGGCATAGATCTTTAGGTGCTCATTAAAAAAAGCCGTCATGCGGTTCATTGAAACCGCATACTACATACCTATTCTGTGTGCGTGCACTTTCAATACAATATCGTCTAATGCAGCAAACTAAAAAAGCCGCCTTCAGGTACGTGCCTCCTCCACTGAATTGTGTGGTCGATGCAAGAGCTAAACCACACAGTGGGACTGATGCAAAAAAAAAAAAAAAAAATCCAAAAATAAAGTTTGCAATGAGAATTCTTTTGACATATGCTTTCCTAAAATTTGGTCAATTTGTGGCAATATACGAGATATGGCTCTCGGATTACAATTTCTTTAAGTCCAAAATTTAAAGTATTTTGTATTTGTATTTGTATTTATTGGTACAGAAATTATGTTACACGTAGATACAATATTATCTTTTAGTTGTGAACAATATAAACAGGGTTTAAATATTAATGAATTTGAAAGAAGTGACCGCATATGTTTGTGGTGTAATGTTATGTCAATAAAAAGTCTTTGTTGGACCAAAAAATAATATGTATGCCAAATTTCACTGCTCTCCGTTTTATACTTCGGGTTTATAGATTTTTTTCCGCATTTTCATACAAAAGACACCACTGTGCGACGCGCGGCCTGTTGCACACATTTAGCTGAACTAAAACTAGAGACACGCTAGTGCCAAAATGCATATACATTGTATAGATAACGTATGGCAGAAACAACCATCACTCTCTAGCTGGTTACAGATTTTTAACAAACTACGTCGACATTTTGGGATAGCAATTAGATAGAAGTGTACTTTTTTTTTAGTCATTGCAATCTCATGAGTGCGTGGATGTATCTTTTTTTTTCTATGTTAATTTTTTGTCTAGCTATTGTTGCGATAAGCAATTATAATATTTGATTTCAAATATAGTAACATTTACTAGACACTGTGCTGAGTATCTGTGTGACATAATAGTCCACGGTGAGTGAGTTCATTCAACTTGCTTCTCGCATGCATTAGATACAAAAAAAAAGAGTAAAAATAAAACTCTATTCTCTGCTGCGTTTGCTACGAGCGACGACGACGGTGATGATTTATAAACGTTTGGACTTTTATCATTTTTTTTTTTGTGAGAGTTAATGAATTGGCAGTATTATAGCGAAGGTGTGTATGCGCACGTACGTTGCTATGTTGTGCCCATTTTGTGTGCATAGAGTAACTTTTTTTTTTTTTATCTGCGCTTTGAAACTTGGTATGTATGTAATTTGATTAAATTGCCATTCAAATGCTAATTGATTATGACTTAAGTTGGTCGAGTGAAAATCCTAAAGTAAATTAAACGTTTGAGACAATCCAATCGGGTGAAATTCCCCAATGCATAATAATAAGTAGTGTGCAGTGTAGTTGGCCTCAAGAGCGCAGCACACTCTATATTAGCTTGATTTATTATCTTGGAGATTGACAGGTTTAGTGCAGCAGCCAATTGAGTAGGTAAATGTTGTGTGCATGTGTGATTTTTATTCATTTGAAGATGGAAGAAAAAGCTGAGTTACAAGACACTCGATCATGTGGAGACTAATTGAACATTAAAATGCGTGTTTCGAAATCTTGTCGTGCCAGTAAAAAAAAAAATAAAAATAGGAAATGCCCTTCTAAAATCAAACTTAAAAAACAAACTCTGGCAAAATAAATCGAAATTAAATCACTTTCTCTTTGCCTTTTATGGAAAGTGTTTCCTTAAAACATACCCTTCTCTTTGCAACATTGCCTAGTAAACAAGACTGAGCTGAACCATTAGAGGCATTTTATTAAGACATTTTTCTTGTTATTAAAAACTATTCAAACATTCGACTTGGAAGTGATAAGAGGCGTATATTTGTTATTCAACCTCAAAGCAAATTCAATCAGTTTAAATGATTTCAACGACTTTAAAGGGATGAATCTTTTTAAAGGTATACCACACGTTGGGATGAGTTGTTTTAACGATTCCATGAAATAGGAGGAGCTCTTACTCTCTGATAGGATGATTTTAAAGATTAAGATATCATCTCATGCTAAAGAATAATCTTGTCCCATTTCATGCGTTGCATGTAAGAACTAGCCTCAGCGAGTGGTATGAGAATGTTGGAAGCAACAATGAAAAGAATATTCTCTTGACTTAACTATGAGTGTGGAGACACACATTTGCAACAGAGGGATCCGAAAGCAATGAATTTCATAACTCAAACCACAAGTTGGGATGAGTTGTTTAACCCACAAAAGAAAACAAAAACAATGTTCTCTAGACTTAACTCAATAACTAATATCACAAGTTTTGAGACTACTCCATACCCCTTGGATATAATTTAAAAAAAAAAACTCATACCAACATGTGGTATGAGCACGTTAGAACCGAATTAGCGGACACTTTTAAGTGAGCATTTTTTTGTTTCTCTCTATACTTCAGAGGCTTAGTTTTGACAGATTGATTGAATACAGACATAATCAATTTACAAGCTTTCATGCACAGAAGTAAACATATGCACATGCAGTCCTTTTACCCATGGCCTATGGAAGGTGATAGAAAGGAACGTCAGAAAAAAGTATCCCCTCACTAAAAAGTCAGACCAGCCGCCTTCTTTTATTGTATAACAGTTTTCTATAAATTTTAGCACATAAATTAAAGATTTATTCATAAAAAAACAATCAAGCAAATTAACAATTGTTTAGAATGAAAATGACTACATGTAGACATAAATTACTCTAGTGGCGCCCACAGTTCAAACAGAAAAGAATATGAATAAAAAAAATCCTACTTACTAAAAATTCTAAATGCAACAACCCAGACAATAGAATCAAACTGCTGCGTGTGCCACACAAATTCATCATCCATGAAGTGTGCTGCTGCACTCTATAGAATAATTATGCCTAATTTTCCCGCCAATAATTTCCATTTGAATGATATCCCATTCGCCTGTATGTAAATTTAGATATAGACAATGATACTTAACTCATCTGACAAAAGTTTTCCTCGCACAAAAATGCATTTATTATAAACAGGAACAAAACAAAAAAAAAAAAACAATAAGAGTACAGCACTCGCATATCTACAAATTTGCATTCATCGGATGCATAGGTTAGCGACCGCAAAACTATCTGACATTAGATTGTTGGGCTCGTCGGCCGTGTGTGTTTGCTAGCTGTTGTCATGGACTGACTGTTGTGTATGGTGGTGCATCGTCATATTATTAACAGCTCTCTAGACTTACAATGAACAAACCATCAGCGCAACACAGCGGAGGGAAAATAAACAAGATTGTGACACAGCGTGGAAAACTGCGACACTGAGAATGTGCCGACTGCCGACTAAAGCGGTGCGGTGGTGGTGGTGGCGTTGGTAACGACGATGACGATGTCTGACAAAGTGCCACTAAAAGTCAGCCCAAAATCTTACAGGCTAACCGCATAGCTGTTGAGCATACGAGATATGTATAAATGCACACATAAATATAAGTAATTCAGTGCCAGAAGCAGTGCGAGAGCGAGATTGCAATTTTTTGTAGGTTTAAGTAAGCACTCGCCAGCCATAAAGGTGGCTGTTTTATTTTCGAAAACTATTTTCTATCCAATATTTTTTTTTTCCCCATTTTTTTTATTCCACTTTAACTTGCACTCAACGTTTTGATTGCATTCGTCGAACGATCGGCGAAATTATATATAAATCTACGCAGCGTTGGCGTCGATATATTATTTCCTATGATTTGTAGATAAGATTTTGGAAATTGTTTGTATCAGCTTGTGTAACACGATCGCAGTGATTTGTCCGTATTGAATTTTGTGCAACTTAAGAAGTTGCATATCAGACCCTAGGCGACGTTTTGTCATTGAAAAATTGACCGTAATAAAATAAGCTCGAGGAAATTGAGTCTTATTTTTAGGCAGATTTATGGGATATTTGTTCAATTGGGCAGTTTTTACTGTCTAGACAAGATGTGATACTATCGGGTACTTTATGTCGATTCGTGAGTCAAGAAGTGAAAAAAACTGATGTCCCAAGGTCTTTGGCATACGACTTCCTGATGAATACATCTTTTGTTAGACGAAGCCATTGTTTTAGCAAACTCTTTATTCTAAATTGAAGAAACTTACAATTTTTGGTTGTATACGTTAGCGTTTTAATACCTCCGCTTATCCATTAGCACTTACCTAAAATGAAAAGAAAAAATATAATTGTTAACACTTATTGAAGATAAGATTCAAGCAAAAAAAGAGACAAATAACCTAAACAACTTGATTCAAAAGAAATATTAGCACGTAAACTGTAAACAATGTCAACAAATTACAACACTAACCTGTGAAGTAAGTTGTTAACACACAAAGCAAACAAGCAACTCAACCCATCGCATAAACTTATTTATGCCCATGAACTTAAGTGGCGTTCGTTTCCAGAAAACGTGTAAAATAATTATTCATCATCATAAAAGAAATAGTTGATCATTTGGTTTTTTTTTACTTCAGTGGATGGGAAAATTTAAAAACCAGGAGAACTAAGTTTTAGAAAACGAAAACAAAATTTTCTTATGAATTCAGACAAGATATTTATGTGTTCCTAAAGCTCGATATACTTTGGTGGTGATGTTTTAAACTCATCCCAACTAGGTGGGATGAGTTTACAAAGCATATTTTATGAGTTATTGTCATTGAATATGCATTGTTTAAGAAAATAATCAAGCTACGGATAAAAAAGAGGTTCCAAAACAAATAAGCTAGGCATATAGAAAATAAATGTTTTAGAAAACAAGATTGAAAACTCTCTCCATAAAAAAGTATTAATTTAGGGAATAATTTGCTTTCCAGTATTCCCTTTTAGAATATTTAAGAACTCATCCTATATCCTACTATAAAAGTGTCAGATCCCAAAAGAAAGACCGATCACATTCCACAGCATCACTGAAAGAACTGATCCCAATGTGTGGTATGAGTTCAATTCATAGACTTTGAAAGGCAATAAATATAAGACGGTCTGTCAACTGTTTATGGAAAACTAAACAAATCAGGACTAATCCAAAAGGATTAGTCCTGATAGACATTCTAAATCACATAAGCTCCTTAAATTTCCCCAACACTTGTAAGACACAGCACGAGCACGTCACTTTCCACTTTTTGCTTAATTAATTCGGAATAATTCCACAAAGTTTTTCCAGTACATCAGCAAACGGCTTATTCACACCACAATTCCTTCCCCGAATTATCCAGTTCAAATATTCCTTTTTCAACACTATGACAATAACTCCATTAAACTCAGCCTTCAGCCAACACGCGAGCATTAAGCTGTCATTAAATAATATCACATCTGCTGACTTTAAATAAACTAAAGAAACAGAAAAAAAAATAAAACTCTTCATCGACTTGCTCTCAGCATTGCAATACTTTTATTTCTCTTCTGTTATACACACATTTCCACATATGTAATGACGCAACTCGCCCCCAAAAGACCAATAAATCGACTGATTATAATGACAACATTTTTATTGGATCTCGCATGACTCCAATTAAACTGTCAAATTGTAAAAATAAAAACCAAAACCATTTCATTTTATATTATTTTTGTTTTCTTTTTGGTTCAGTCCCAAAACATGTTTTGTTATTTAATTTATATTTGTTTATATCATCTATTAACAATTTTGAGAGCGATATATACATTTTCTTTTTTGCAAATGAACGAGAATATTGTTTACATTAATCAGCACAAAAAAAATGCACTCCATTAATAGAAGGTGGGAGCTGAGATATGTAGAGGCACATTAGTTTTGTAGAGAGCTTGTTGCACAGAGGGTGGCATTGACCTAGAATATATGTTTATAAAGCGTGTTAAAGCTTTTCTTCTTGTTTTAATTTATTTTTCTGTTTCTCTGTCAGAAAAATCAGCCATCATCGACGTTGTTGTCGTCAGCACAGCTGCTGCTGTATATCTAGTATCTACTAAGACAAAAAATATTCTTGTTCTATATGAATGTCGATGATTTTTCCTTTCTTGGATATTAAATATATATTTTATTTTTATATGTCTACACTTGGATTCACATACACAATAAGCGAGTTCTTGGCTTGTCATATGAGATATACGAGCATCTATTCATAAGCCTACATGTGGTGTTTTTTTCTCTTCTTTTTTTTCCATTTTACTGTGCCAAGCAGTTGAATAATCTTTTTAAGGTCAGACATAACGTTTAAGATAAAAATGAATAATGATTATAGAATTACCCGTATTGAGATTTATTAGGCACGTACTTGAGCATGGGCATGAGCACCCACAACTAATAATGCAGACTTTTGTCTTGTAGAATAACTTGGTTTTCATTCTTTTTTTACTTCTGGCTTGATTGATTTTATTTAATAAGATATTTCTGTTCGTTTGACATAAATCGACTATATGTGACGTGAGGGTAACATGGTATTTTTATCCATCACGTTAGCATACCACGAAGTTTGTCGATGGAAAACTTCAAAGGGCGGTATATTACCAAAGGATCATTCGATGTCTAGAGCACTTCCTCTGTGAATGTCCTGCTTTTTCTCGTATGAGGTCACAGATACTAGGCGCAGACATGGTGAGAGTTGGTAACCTAGGCTCCTTATCATGGCAGCGTCTTTTGGCTTTTCTTCGAACAGCTGGAAAGCTATAACAAATAGAAGGTTGCTATCTGGTGGCATAATGGACCGGTATTTAGGTCTTAGTGCTCAAGCTGGTATTTAAAAAAAACCTTCAACAGAAAAAAAACCTCAAAGAATGAATGGAAAAAACTCATCCCACTGGGTGGTATGTGTTTGTTAAAAAGTCGAAAAAACGCAAAAGATGTTTGGATTGTTTGAGATGATGTTGGATTCTTTGACATAATTTTGCTAAACCTCAGTGAGAAAAAATTTAAGGCCTCAAGATGGAACTCAGTGGTTCTTCCAACAAAATGTAAAGGTTGGTCACAATAGCAAATAATTGCTCATCTCTCCAACCATCAATGCTTATCAATTATTCTACATTCGACACATTTCTGAAAACTTGCCTCCTATAAACGAGTATTTACCCTTTTGACTGCTCCAGACAGACGTTGTGATCCAGTTCATGTTATACATAACTCCGAGAAATCAAAACAACAAGATCCAGTATCTTCGAATTCAACCAATCAAGTGACTCTCCCCCACAAGATTAATATACGATCATCTAGAATAAAACCCCTTCGAGCTGCAAATATTGTTTAAGCTGCAGAAACTAAACACGAAAGACCACCACGATTACATTAAAAGATCATTGATCTGAATCATGCGAGATGGTCGTTCATTGCGCTGACTTTGCAACGAGTATCTAAAACACTTAATCTACTGTCTACCCACCAATTGATCCAATATTTAAGTGCAAAGCGCATTTAGACTGCAGTCGGTACATACATACTTTTCCTCAGCGGTGCTTGAAATCGTATATGTACTTTTGTTTTTTTTTACTTAGAGATCAGCAAACACGAACATTCGATATATGGAAGTTTGAGAAGGTAAGGGAATAAGACGGAGGCAGTCGCGAACACAAGAAGATATACAATATCGTATCTCAAGTATCTAATATTATGAGGCAATTTATTAAGTTGTTGCACGCTATACAGTAGGAATAGGTCAGTGTCTGCCAATGATGACGCATGCAATAGATACTATATCTATTTGCCTACTTAATATTCTTCAGAAGTATATTAGTATATTTTTTTTTCTTCTCTGGTGCTGCTTTGTTTTCACACACATGTCGAGGTGTAATAACGTCTATAAATTTTCTGACAAATAATTATAATCACACATTTGCTTCAAATCAAATAGCAAATGTTTTTAGTTGCAATAGATACTTAGGCAGAGGGATGGATGGATGAATACGTTTGTGCGGTTGAGTCCCACATATAAGTCGCGCAAGACGCAAGCAAGACAGCGAGCCAAGGCAAACCGGCAACCCGCAGCAGCAGCAGAAGCAATGACGACGGTCAATAGAATTTGTCGCCACCACCACCATATCTAACTATAAACTATTGCTGCAGGCCTGGCTAGCTGAGAGTGTAATGACCGCCTACAAGGCAATAAGAGTTCGCTAGCATTTCAAAGGTTTTTTTTTTTTTTTTATTCTTTCTTATGCAACTAAATTCGCACAAGATAATATACGAAATGAGTTGTTAATGGCATAGCACAGCGTGGAAAGAAAAAATAAATAATAGAAAAGATGATGGAAAAGCAACATAGCGCAAATTTCTTTGTAATTTACATTTAAAAACACACGCTTCTCTTTTCCATTGTTGCTTCTCTCAACTAGGTATACGAATACGTATACAAGATCTAAAAATAGTAAACACAAAAAAATGTAAAAGTAAAATTTAGCACAAAGCCAACAATCATTTGCATGCGTGGAAAGATAAAAACTAAATAGGGGCAGGAAGAAACAGAAAAAGATACTCTTAATCAATGGGTGGTGCCTGGTGCGTTGGGCGGCGGTGTACGGGGTATTTCTGTTTCGCTCTGCGGCTAACCAAACGATTAATGAAGGAATAAAAACTTATTAAGTGGACTCTAGTAACACTTGGCCTTGCTGCGAATGGACACCCTTTTTCATTCTTTGTTTTGGTTCTGTGTTGTTATTTTTTTTTTCCACTTTTGTGTGGCCGAGAATACTAATGAGCTCTTTCTTATTGTAGAATATATTTAGAGGAGTGGAAAAATGTATAGGAAAATCGGAGTTTATTGGCCTAGTGCCAGGTGTTGAATTTCATGGTTATTAAAATCGGCGCAACCAATAAATCGGTAAAATTTTTAACCAAATATGTTTCGTAAGAGTTAGATATTAAGGCAATAGGAAAAGTAGAGAGTGAAAGGATGGCGAGCGTATGGGTCTGTGAACGAAAAGTCTGTAAACAAAAAGTATTGAAAAATCTCTGAGGTGCTGGTTGATTTAACGTCACTCAACCCAAAAAAAAAGTCAAGTTAAAGGTCACCAATCATCATTTGAAAGTTATTGCAAATCGGCAGAAAGCTCTGCGACATATGCTTTGATTATATACCATAAGGTGGGGAAGTTATTTTACCTATCCTATGAGATGGGATGAGTTGATTTTTTGGTTTGAGTGATCTTATGTTTCATAAAATAAGTTGTTTGTACTTTGTGTTTGAATGATGAATATCCCAACTCGGAAGGTTGATTTTTCCTTATCGATAAATAAAACTGCTCATCCCTTAGCATGGGATGAGTAAATAAAAAAAAATTAAAAATAGGGTGGCGCAACAGAGCGAGGAGCCTCGGGGCATAGTGCATTTCTCACACCCATGGTTTTTTTGAGAGAATGGAGGAGACCTACAATTGTTTGCCGGTTCCGAACAGCTAATAGAGAAAGCGCTTTTCATGGCAATGAATTTACTATCGGAGGACTTGTTAATTCCTCGCGAAAGGCGATACCCGTGGAGAAAAGTTTTTGCCTCTGTTGGGATTCGACCGAGGAACCTCTGGGTTACCATGCTAACCATCACGCCACGGGTATCACGGGCTTGGGATGAGTCCGATAAGTAAAACAACTCCTCTCTTAGCGTGGGATGATTCACGAAATTCATTAAACCCCAAAGGATAAACTTATTCAATCTCATAGGACGGGCAATATATTTCGTTTCATCTCTACACTTTTTCTATAAGATCACCAAAACTCAAAGTATCCCCAAAACCCAAGCCCAAGAGCAAAAGAACTCATCCCAAGTGTTCTATAAGTACACTGAAAAGCCAAGACAAAGTGAAACCGAAGAGGGTTATTTTTAACTACTTCTAAAGCAAGTTTGGGATTTGGGAGCTCATTGGCTGGATGGTATAATGTATTTATGGTTAATCGATTCTTGATAAAAAGTCCAGCTGAAAAGTCATCTTCTCTAGATCAGTGGGAACAAAAGCAGACTTTTATATCAAGGAATCAGCAACATCAGCTCCAAAACGAACAAATTCAAAATACAGCAAAATTTCAGGAGCGTTGAAAGATCTGTCACTAGATCAGTTTGTCCCACAAAACTTAAAATTGTTCAAGCAGTTAAAGAGGTGTCTGTGAAAAGTCGCAGTCAGTAAGCAAAGTCAGTAGAAAAAAGACTGTCAAAAGTTCTTGAACATCATTTTGCTCCGAAAGATTGAGTTATCAATGTATTTCCTACTAAAAACTTTTGGAATTACATCCAACTAACCCACGAAAGCAATTTCTTCTTCCTTTAATTTCCCAACTCTACACTCATTCAGTCATACAAGCATCTACACACTGAGTGTTTCTCTACTTAATCGCAACTTTATTAAGAAAACGCAATAAAAATACAAAATTTATTATCGCCTCATGAATTAAGTTGTTGTAAGCCAATTCAAGAAAATTAGCAGAGTGAATTATGTTTATGGCTAAATAAAAGCTCTGATAACAAATAGACAGATTATCACTGTCATTATATGTACTCATGTCGTCGTATCCGTCGACGTCCTCCTCCGGACATCGATAGATAGACTGTCTAATAATAATTACAGTTTAAGTCATTAACTCTATAGCTACTACTCTTCTACATACTTTTGTCAACGTCGCATCGTCGCTTATCACAAGGATCATTAAAAATTTCCCTCATCTTGTCAAGGCTAAAAGTGAAAGCGTATGAGTAAAAATGAGTATAGAGTGACATGGAAGAGAAAAAAAAAGAAACAAGAGTGAATGAACGATTAAAATCAACTTCAGGAGCTGTATATACGTACAATGTCTATTTGAGTGCGAAGCTAGAGTTTGAGAGACGACACAAATTTATAAATCACTTTGCAAAACGAAATAAAAGGGACATTAAGCGGCGATAAAAAATGATAAATGCACAGGACGAATAAATTTACGGCTTTCAAACTGAAAAGGACGATGTGAAAAACTTACACTATTCTCACTTGATTTCTTTTTTTTTCTAGGGCTTTCACCATAAATTTGTTAAATGCTCATGTATGCTTTAATCGGGAGCAGAATAAGAGAAGGAAGAGAAAAAAAAGTAAGGACTGCGATAAGTGGAAAAATATAGTTTCAGGATAATTTATTGAAGACAACAAAAAGGATAACAAACACGAAAAGGTAAGTCTGTATGAAACTCAATAGAAGACAAAGTCATGCGATTAAAAGTGTCTGAGCTTGGGGACTTCCATCTGAAGGTTGAATATTTTTTGCCGGCAGAACATTCGGAGTTGGAGCAATTGCTAATATTATGAGATTTTCAAAGCAGATTAGACATGTTTTGCAGTAAAACAATTGTATTTGGATTTCTATCATTCTAATTTTAATATAATATTGCTTTTTTATTTGTTATTAGTAAACTAAGTCATTAATCTTCTTAAGAAGAATTTTTTATCACCTTTGAATATTAGTTTTAAAAATAGTGCTCAAAAATAATTAAAAAGCTCCAATTATTTGTTATGCAGGGAAAAATGCAAATCGGGTAAAGCATTAAACATTCGGCTCGAGCGGAATGAATGGATATGAATCTCTTACGTTATTGAGTATCCGAAGCTGGGTCCAGGGTAGAATCAGAATGATGAGAATTCCTAGCTAGGTGGGTAAATAAATAAAAATTAATAGGGTGGCGCAACAGAGCGAGGAGCCCCAGGGCCAAGCGTATTCTCACAACCATACCCTGTGAGGGAGTGCAGGGGACCTATAATTTTCAGCCGGTTCCGAACGGTTAATGAAGAAAGTGCTTTTCATGGCAATGAGTTTACTATCGGAGGACTTGCCAATTCCTCGCGAAAGGCGGAAATTGGAAAAACATTTTTGCCTCTGTTGGGATTTGAAATACGAACCGGGTGGGTGTTGCAGGTAAATTGTTCCAAGGGAGGAATATAGCTGTCTCTTGTTTTGAAAAGAAGAAGAGAAAATCGAAATAGGGAGACAGGTAAGATTACGACAATCTACAAGACAATCAATCGACCATACGATAAGAATATCAGTTTTAAAACTCTGATTTAAAGATCTATGAAGAAAACGCAAGGTTGTTTGAGAACCACCTGACCAAACATGAAAAAACATATAGCTTTGGCCGGATATAGGCTTCATTAATTGTAGGCAGATATAGATAAATAGTGGTACCCGTGGTGCGATGGTTAGCATGTCCACCTGCTAATCCAGAGGTTCGAGGTTCGAATCCCAGCAGAGGCGCAAAAATGTTTTTTCCCGGGTATCGCCTTTCGCGAGGAATTGGCAAGTCCTCCGTTAGTAAATTCATGCCATGAAAAGCGCTTTCTCAATTAGCCGTTCGGATCCGGCATAAAATTGTTGGTCCCCTCCATTCCCTCACAAGGCATGGTTGTGAGAAATGCGCTAGGCCCAGGGGCTCCTCGCACTGTAGCGCCACCCTATTTATTTTTATTTTTAATTGTAGGCAGATAAAAAGCGCAGCCGATTTCCTGCATCGTCTTAAGAGACATAAGCAGCGTTCCCAGGAATGACCACATATCTGAAGTACCTAAACTTCAAATATGTCTCTAAGCTTCATATGTGGACATTCTATAGAAGAATATCGGTTACCCAAATACCAATTACTGTTGACTTTTCGGTTTCAATCATAGATAAAGGTATTGGGTTGAGGGTTGTTGAGCTTGAACGACGAAACAAATCATTGGGTTTTTGAAGTACCTCGTTTAATGATGTTGTCAAAATCAAAGTTCACAGGCAATCGTTCCAGTTCAACATCTCCTGAAGCAGGGACTTACATTTTGAAACAAATGTGAGAAGCTGAGGGTTCAGTCATCCGTAAAACAATCGAGAGGTCTAGAAGTTTTACATAAACGATTGTCTATGAAAATAAGGAAAAAGAATCGGAGACAAAACCGAGCCCAGGGACACCCCAATATTTATGAGTTGATTTAAAACAATCCAACACGATTTGTTTTGTTAAGATTCGGAAAAATAGTTTCTAATTCAACGAAGTAGAGAATCATAAACACCGAAATAAAATTTTTGATAAGATAGGCAAAATTCTTTCATATGCTTTAGAAATATCAGGAGGTTAGTCTCCTTGAAGAGATGTGACATCAAATTGAGAAGCATTCGTTCTTTAAAATATTTTATAAGTTGCCGACGTTTAAAAACGTTTCCCCATGACCTTAAAAAGAAGAGACGATTGTGCAGTTGGATAGTTATTAAGATTGTGGGAAGATTTGCCTTTGGTGCCTCGGAAAGGTCGAGAATAGGACTGTTAAAAAAAAACTGACCCAGTGGCTTTCACTCCAGAATAATCATCCGGATAAGCGGTTTTGAGTACATGGAGGACTTTGAGGACTTTCGCAACCAACCGCTTAAGAAAAAAACTACAGTTGAGTTATCAACCTAAAATTGATGCTACTAACGCTCCAAAATAAAAAGAAATAGACCACAGAAATATTCCCAAAAATACTGAAGTTGGAAATGTGAAACTAGAATCAAATTCTATATTTAAATTGAGATAAAGGCATTCTCAAATACGTATAAGGAGAGGTTTTGTATTGAGTTCTAAAGAATCCAGTCGAAAGAAGAGCCCTACGAAAAACCCTCATATGTGTAGGAATCCCTTAAGCAGATAGCAAATGGTGAGATGGTTATTCACGACACAAATACCCACACGTAATGATATGCCGATTAAGAAAATATTCAAAATGCAACACCGTACTCCCCAAAGTCTCACACAAAAAAACATTACCGCCACAAAAGCTTTCACGAAATCTTTTCAATTTACTCTAGGGAAAAAAAGGAATACTTCAACAAATCACAAGTACTTAAACCCAAATCGTATCCTTGGTTAAAAAAAAAATCTGTATACTCATTTTTACGGTCTCTTCCTTCCATAAATCTCTTTTATTAATTATCCTCCAATGGACAATGAACTCTCCCCAACAAGGACTTGAAATTTAATAATAAAGGCAAAGAAAAAAACCTTCATAAAAATTAATCCGCAACATAACCCAATTATAAACCCTTTTTTATCTGCTGTTTCTCTTTATGTTCCTTAAATCCACTTAAGGGCATCATAGAATAAATTTATACTCAAAAAGAAACCAACACAAAAACCAAAACCAAAGAAATACTAGAAACAGTCGAGTACTTGAATTGCGGATTAAAAATAAATTGATACCCAATGTCCGTGGTTGCAGAGCAACTTAACCATCGAGCGAGCACTGTCATTTTAATGGGCTGGGTTGCAACTATACAAAATACAACCCATTTAGTTAAGAAATTGAATAGTCTACGAAGGATAATTGAATGGTTCGCTCGTTATAATTATATTTTGTTCCTATGTCTTGTTAAAGGGTTAAGGCAAGCATATACGACGACGCACGTTAAGAAGATCCATTTAAAAGGATTATTATTTTAATGTCCTATACTCTATGCACACTAAGCAGTTTTTAATACTATGCTTGCGTAGGAAATGATAAAAGAATGACTACGACTGTAAGATTGAACGTTGTCAATGCTAGAGGTCCTTGAAAGCAAAAAAGAAATGAAAAAAAAAGAAGAACGATGCCAAATGGCAGAGTTCAAGCTTTATAAATGACATGCAGACATGTTTTTGTGTGAAGACTATTCTGCTGGCATTGTTCCCACTCAAGAAGATGGAATGCTCACAGCACCCACAAACATTGCCAAAATTAATTGAAAACATTACTTGTGTGTTTGTAAACAAAAAAAAAAAGAAGAATTAAGTGACTGGAGTGAAACCACGATTAGTTGGCATAGACATCAGATGAGAACAAACTCAAACAAAACAGCATACACTTAAAGATATCATCATGGTGATGGCGATCATTAAGGTAACCACATGTACCACACTTTTGTATACTGGCTGCAATTAAGTTAAAGTTTCACCTGTAAGTCGGGTCCTTATGTTGTGATAAGCCATCATACAGACATACACACAAAGTCGTGAGCAAAAGGATACTCTCTGCCAAAATGTGCATATAGGTGTGTCTCGTAATATCATGACATGCAAGGACTTCACTAAACATATAAATAAAAAACAAAAAACTTTGCCACACAAAAAAAGTTGAATTGTTTGCCTTATCCTAAAGTACCATTCATTCACTTAAAGGACTTTAATTTTATGCAAGTCCTTTCGGTTGGAAGATAAAGGACACTTGTCTATTGCTGAATAGTTTTGAGGGGAGCAAAATTCATAGCTCAGGTCATGACATAGCTCATATTTTGTATGTGCAAGATAAGAACTTGGACATTCTGTCACATAGTTTTGTTGAAGAGATTCGAACGATAGTGGTGCTGCGAAAAATTTCATAAAGTTTTATGGTAAGGAATACTTTAGACCCCTTGATGTCATCAGGCTTTGTTATGTTTATCAAGTGAACGTTAAAGTTTTCTCTGTGTTTGCTTTGCTTTTTTGGGTAGATCGCATTAAATTTTAGGTCTAAGTCGAACAAATGTTAAAATTGAAGAGGCATTGAGTTTGAAATAAGTTGTAAGTCTTCATTTGTTGGTTGAAGTCTGCTTTTGGTTTCAACAAAGCTAAGAAATCCCTCCTACAAATTGTGAATTGTACCAAACAAAGCTCAAACAAAACCACAATGGTTCTTATTGTTTCTTGACAATCATTACTCATCCCTTTACGTAAGCTTCTGCAATCTTATCATTCGAAAAAAATAAACAAATTTATTTGCACCGATAGGTGATAACAAATCAACAAGAAACAGTTCAATGAGTCAGTTCAATGTTGATGTATATTTCACTAGCCACGCTGTTTAAACAAAATGCCCCTTTATCTCCATTTCGTTATTGAGAATACATGTTAAGTTAATGTTCTTCATGCCTCACAGAATAATGCATTGAGGTAGGTGGATACACATTAAGATATACACAGAATTTATTTATTCATACGTCCTCACATGTGTGATATTGTGTGACTTTGGGACCTGGGTGTGGTGGGTGTTGGTTATAGTTTTTGCTTTTTCTATTCCCTTCCTCTTCATATTTCGCTACGGAACTCAATTAAATAAAATTTACTTAGTTTTCAAACACGTACAGTTCTCGCTTGCAGTGAGTAAACAAATGTAATATTAAAATTATCATGCGAGTGCCTTAACAGTAACTACATTGGAAGTTTACTACAAAACAGCTCTAGAGGCAATTTATTAGTAATTATTATTGAGAACCAGTTGCAACAATGTTGCAAACGTATAACGTTTACGTGCTGCTACTGCTATTGAGCTTTGTTGTTTCATAATATTTGCTGATTGATTGTTATGGGGGGTAGATAAAAACAAATTTTTTTTACGCCTTCTTATGTGGTTGACGACTTTGAGTAATATTTCTAGACAGTCGGCCATATGTTTGTTGGGAATGAACTTTCAAGGAAATATTTTTGCTATAGAATTCATTTGAGTTAATCACTTCAGGAACCAGGTTTTTTTTTATAACTCAAGAAGAAACTGGACCACTCGGATGAATTACTGATAGGTTGGTAGTACAAAGGGAAGCAACTTTTTGCGGGCTAGTAGATGCTAATAAAAAGGTCACAGGTCCACTTGTAACTTCAAAGGCGGCGAGCTGGCGTTCAGATGGATTTCGGATACTGAAAGACAAGAAGATATCCGCACGTCACGTCCAGCCTGTCCACCCTCACAGTCAGTTTAAAAACAAGAACTAGGTTCATATGGTTTCTAGGTGAACAACACCTAGCTTAATTTGAAAACCAAGCTTTTCGAACGATCGATGATTCACTTCAAATATAATAAAATACAGTGGAATAGCAAAAAGACAAGTTAAGTAAATTGATCTTCGTGTAACTGACCAGTTTTGTTAAAAAACAAAAAAAAATTTCCGAACGGCTAAAGCAGTTAGTCAAATCGGCATATGGAGACAATGACACGCAACATATGAAACTCTCTTTCACTATAGGGACGTTTTTAGGGCTTGGCTTTGCTTTCCTGTAAAGTTAAACTATACGACAACGTTAAGTAATTCTCAAATCATTTTCCATCCTTTCACATCAGTTTTTTCACAAGATCTATTCTCATTGAATTTTTTCAAAGCTACGTCGTAGTTATGTTACGGCCGAACATCATTACCACACGACAGCGTTATATCACAATTAAGTTACGTAACGATATCTTAAGATAAACAAGTTAAGCTACAATAATTTGCATCAAGTGAATTATTGGGTACAACATCGTTACACAACAAAAACGATACGTTTACGTGAAGTCAAGTCACAAAGTTACGCTATAATAACGTTGGAACAAACAATTGTTTGAACAAACCAAAGCGCAGTCAGGTTCAAATTAATTTTTTTACGCTAACATTTCTATGCAAGTTTCGAACCACAAACTGAGAGAAAATATTTCATGGATGTAGTACCTTTGAAGGGTTTGCCACACGCTTGAGCGAGAAGATACCTTTCAAAGGTACTTGTGACTATTCGTTTCGTTAACGAATAAATTGTACCATATCACAATAAGGCATTCTCACAACAACGTTACGTCACAATAACAAAACTTCACTAAAGCGTTACCATTTATTACAACGTCCCAAATAATATCATCCAAGAGATGCTGAGAGACGAGGAGAGTTCGTTAGCTTCTATCTGACGCAGATTCTGAAAACAAAGTAACTTCTTCTTCTTTCCATTTCCGGCGTTACGAGTAGTGATCTTGAAGCGATCACAACTCTCCCACTTTTCTGCTTCACACTAGTATAGTGATCCGCCTGTGGGGTACGCCGCGTTGACCTCAGAAAGCGTCGGCAAGCCTCCCGGTTTTGGATTGTTCCATGTCTGAGGCCAACCAAATGCTGCTGTTTTTGCATTTGCTTGTACCAGGAGTGTTTTGGCCTGCCTTTTCTTTTTCGTCACGAATTTGATTCTGAAAACAAAGTAACAAGCAGAGATAGTTGAGGAACTTGAACCCGCCGCTTAGCCACGGATCCTCCCTCGAAGAAATGGGCAAGTGGTCCCGAGGGGGAGATCAGCGAGAAACTTTTGGAATTTTAGCCGGAATGCCAAGCTTAGCACACCTTGGAGAGTCCGGCACACGGGGAAGTATGGATACTTTCTTAAGTTGTTATAACTTTACGTCATAATAAAGCTACTATACACAATGTTACATCACAATTACGCTACTTCACATCAATCATCAAACTCAACCAAAATTAAACCAGTAATCAGTAATGTTGATGATGAATGGAGTACCTCTTTATCGAACACTTCTTGAGTTCTTATGCGTTTTTGTCATGATATGCAACCTAAAATGCATTTGAACGTGTTCAAAATTATATAAAAAAAAACATAAATAGAACACAGTTTTGGAAAGAAAATCAAAAATCAAATAGCTCTGTCGTTCCAGAAATTCCAATTAGTCGCTTTAACCATTAGTCATTTTCTTCCCAAGCCAAAGACAAAAACAAGGCTACACAGTTACGCAAGGTAAAATCTATGAAAACTAAGTGACAAAATAAATCTTGCGGTTGCAACTTTTTAACTGTGATGTACTGCGACGCAGCATTTAAAATTTTTTACATTTTTACCGAGACACTGCCTAGACATGTATGTATGTATATATGTCTTTTACGCATTTAAAAACCACAGAGATATTTTTGAATAATGTTTTTTTCTTTTTGTTCGGCTTTCGTTATGATCACTTTACAATTTAATGTTCTATGAATTCCAAAGCTTTATAGACTGTGCCGTCTATATGGCTTCGTTTAAGTGCCGATTCGTGTCATACTCTAACGTTTTCGAGTTGTGTTTATATTTTTGTTTTAATAGCATTGTCGTAGGTCCTTCAAAATTATTTCTACGTAGGCAAGTGATAAATCATTAGGAAATGTTTGATCGTTAACCTCAATGCATAAACTGCTTTTATGTGGTTAGACGGGAAGTTCGGTGTTGATTTTAATTATATGTATATGCATATGCATTGTGGTGCATTAAAGAAGCAGACCTAATTCTTGAAGTCGTAAAGAAATACAATTTTTTTCTCATATCAGCTTCTTTATGGAAAACAAAGCAGGTGCACTGCAGTCTAAGGAGTTCTCGTAATCTCAAAAGCTACCCTTAAAAGTTCATTAATCCTAATCATTACATTGCATGCAGCAACATCCTGTACAACAAACTGCAGAGAAAGTGAAATTAATGTCGACGATGTTGTTCTATTAAAAATGAAACAGATACAAGAACAAATAAATCCTTGAAGCAAAAATGGTCCTTTTGTGCAGTTTTTCATTCTCGGCAAGCTATAGGTGTACTTATTGTAGGTATATAATATGTACACTTTTAACATGCACTTCTCTCATCACTTCCATTTCAACATCAACAGCAACCGATTCAGCAGACAATCTGACAGTGATAAAGGACCACTGATAGTCGTTGGCATTTTAATATGAACAGCAGCCAAAAAAAGGAAGACAAAAAAAAAACTATAGAGAACAAAAAATGCCCCAGACAAGGATGCGACTTCTAAATAAAATATGAATAAAATCATCAACCAAATTGCTTCACGTCAGTTATGCACTTTATCATGGAGATACCAAGCGAAAAACGACGAATAGCAAAGGACATTCAAACAATTTGTTGATGTGAAAGTGTATTGCAGAAAAACCAATGGAAATAAAAGCACGTATCCATTTCCGATGCCGGCTACTCCAGGGGAAACATTCTTGTACAGATTTCATACAGATTGATAGGCATGTGATGGTCATGCTATAATTTTCGTGATTTGAATTTGCTATTGCATCTCATTTGCATTTGAATATTTGGACAGTAATTTGAGACCTTACAGATGGAATTATTTACAATTATTTTTGGCACATTGCAAACCAGGATGCAAGGACTCATATCTACACATGTCCAGCAGATGATTAGCAAAGCAAGTCTCGTGTTTGCAATCATACAATTTGATTATATAAGAATTTGCATAAATCATGAAAGGGGTAATTCGATCATGCCACGCTTATTGCAAAAAAAAAAGATGGCAGATGCTGAGAGCTTTTTTGCACGTTTGCGAAGAGCAGTTGTTCATTGTTTAGACTTTTGCGTAACGCATTTCCGTTGGAAGGGAGTTTTTTTTTTTGTTCATTGACAATGAAGCAGGGAAGGTCGTTTTAGCCCTTTGCCTAAAATGTGCGTGCTCTTTAAAGCCCCTTTTTTGGTGCTTCTGTCATTAGCAACTTGGAATTAATAAGGACATCAAAAGTTTCGCGATAAGGTAAATGTTTTGCAAAGGATAAAAAATAACAAAAGGAGAGATGGAGGGAAATATAATCCCAGTTGGACCTCCTTTATAGTTTGTGTCGTTTTATTTCGGAAATAGGCAGGTGGCTAAACAATGCAAAAATATAGTGACACCCTAATAAATAAAGAAATGATGAAAATTTAACTAGTTATGTATAGTTTACGAACAGCAGGAGTTGCAAGGCTCTGCTGAGAAGTGATAAGAACCGTGGAAAAATCCACGTCAAGAACACCATCTTGGAAAACATTAAGCAGGAAAACTCAGTTGGTGTTTCATGTTCAACGGAGAGATCCAGAGAACTCCTCGCCAAAAAAGAACACCCAAATTCTTAAGACATGGAGCAATCCAAAATCAGGAGGCTTAATAAAGTCAACGCGGATCACTATTTTGAAGTGAGAGAGCATAGATCCTTTCGAGTTAACCGCCCCGCCCCTATCCCAAGGCCCGTCGCGTCGTAACAATTTTGGACTACAAATGCCAAATAGGAAGGATTCACAACGAGGGCCCCTGTGATGCTTCCTTTTTGCCATTCTTAGCCCGGCATTTTTACGGCGGGCTTTGTGATGGGGGCCAAAAGCTTCGTTATTTAGAAGGGATCAAAGCTCGCCCACTTAACTGTATCATACTTCTGATCCGCTTGTAAGGTACTCTATACTTATATAGGCTTTGGGTTTCTTCCCTACATGGGATCTGAACAAGATCTTAGACGATGACAATAGTTGGATGCTAAGTTCCCAATTAATGCCATACGAACCAACGTAGCACCTAAATTGATATAAATTTCGATCGCAAGTCTTCGCATATTCCCATGCTCTACATTTGTCTCAATAAAACATACGCTGCATGAAGCCAGGCAAAGTCAACCACAAAAAATACTCAAAACCGACTCCAAAAAAGACTCCAATACATCTCTCGTTCCAATTAAACCATTCGTCATGGTTTACCGAATAAAATTTAAATTTTCATCTTCGGTTTAACGCCAAAAGTTGCGTGTTGCGTATCTGTTTTCATTTCTCTTTCTTTCTTTTTTTTCTGTAAATGGAAGACAATTTGAGGCACTTATCTCCGTTCAATCGATTCGCCAGGCTTATAATACTTGTTTTGCACCCAATGCTATCCTGGTCCTATCTGCAATTCTGTCTGCTCCAGTAAAAAAATAAAAAATAAAAAAAACAAAAAGAAAGAAAAGTGGTCTTTCCCTATATCGGAGGATGTTTAAAGGCGGCATGCTGTCCGATAAGTAAAATCATTTCTTGTCCATGGGGGACAGACGCTGGCCCTTGGATACTTAGTGATTTATGGATTTGTGGAACACATTTAACAAAAACAGCAACTTACGGACCAGACATCGCGCTTTTCAATCTGAAAATTTCTCATCTTACATCGACGGGCTACCACGATTGAGAATTATTACATAATCAACATTAACATACTTAGCGTGAGTTTAAACAAAGGAGAAGATAGAGAGAGAGAGAAAAAGGATGATTCCTGTGGTGCCTAGTGCTCCATTTTTCTTTGTGGTGAATTTTGTTCAGTGAATTCTTGTTGACAGAATGAAATTTACTGCCCTACTGATTGAAAACATATAGCGCGACAAACACGCTTGTTTGAGATGGGATTTATGATTGCGCCCTTGATATTATTGCCTATACAGGTATACTTATACTACTCTCTATAGTTTAGTCGGCAGATACAGCAGCTGTGTCGTCACAACTACACAATGGGAATATAAATTTATAATAATCAAAGAATCGAGAGCCGTCATTGCTGTGTGTGGTGTAGTAGCTGTAGCTGCCGTGTGTTAAAGGGTTCCTCCATGTTTCCAAGGTTTTCGTTGGAATTCAAGGTACACCAGCAGCTATAGCAGCGATTTAAGGTGGACAACAACGACGTGTATAAGTACGCTGTTAAATGCCATCGCTGATATGATGGAGGAATTACCTGTTTTGTATATTAAATTACAAGGAAACCCGAACAATCGACACGTTCGCGAATGAAATCAGAAACCTCAAAAAAATGGAACAACACACCTCCTGAATGGTCAGGTAGCTACAAAGTACAGTGGGGTCTACATTCGAAAACAAAAACACCAAATCGTGATCCATTGGCATACCTACAACAGAAAAAAAAGACAAACAAACATGAAATCCGTGCGTCTTATTACTGAAGGAAAACTGTGTTAGTTTTTTTTTTATGGTTGTTTGGAAATCTTATCAAATTACATAATGGCATAATTAATTTCGAAATAAAAAAGTTTTGGCCCCGGCTGTTTTTTTTTTTTTTTGTTTCTTTTGTTTTTCATAAGATTTTGGGTGTTGCATCGTGCTGAGTCTTTATCTGTCACATTTGACCGAATGAACTATGACTGTTTATTAGGCAAAACACGTGTGACGTATGCACCATGTTTGATCATTTGTCATCAGTTTATGGGGACAGGGTGGTCTGGTAGGTTGTCTTATCTTTCTCTTAATTGGTCCTGAATAAATTTCTCTTTTTTATTCATGGCCTTTTTGGGGCGATTTATTGCTTTAGCTACTGTTAGTTTGAGGGTCTCTTTATGCACCAAACGAAAAAGTACCGAAGAATTTTTTAGAGGTTATCTTGATGTAGACATCGAATAGTTTTCTGGAATCGTGTTTTGGTTGTGAGTATGCGGAGATATTTTTAACATTCATTGTCAGGCATGAGATGGAGAAATATTTATTTTTAGACTTTGACAACTTTTGTAGGTAAAAACTTTCACATCTTGAGATTCGTAGAAATGTGCATATCACTTCTAGGAATTGAAAGAAAATCGTGAGAAGTTGGCGATTAGCTTTGTTTCATTTACATGAGAGACCAAGATCGACAACATGGTGTGATGAACATTGCAACGAGCATAGAACAAAAGATCTAAATATATTTTATTTCCATCAAGTTTGCCATAGAACCATGTTTTTGAGAAACTTATATCCGAACAATTGCTCTAAAGTCAGACAAACGCCTAAAATTGACAATTTCTCCGATCGAAATTTCATGCCATGAAAAGAGTTTTCTAGCTAGTTTCGTAGAAATCATATCGAACTAACACGAAAAATAGTCGAGAAAAATTGAGCTAATGTGCAAGTTATGACAGTTTCGAATTGCAAAATAGGTCTGTGAACTTTGATTTTTTTTTTGGCAAAGATTTTGTAAATTTTTCCAATTCGAGACTAAAGCCGTGCAGTTCAAGCATTCACATTTCTTTTTCAATGCACTATAGTTTAAAGGATCTACCAAACAAGTTAAACAGTTGACAACATTCATAAATAGAAACGAAATGAAGCAACTGGGGGTGCAAAAAGTCTATTGACATGTCCGGTGTTTACTAAACTTATTAATACAACTCTAACATGTTAACTCGACGACTTTTGGCTCAACTCAAGGCGGCAGTGATGAAGTGGTGGATATAAATGAAAATGAATTTGCAAAAAAACAAAAATGTTTAGTGGATGGGCTGGACACACGGGTTCCAATTCCACGTCTAGTGTTTACTTTTCTTTCCACAGTACACAAAAAAGTAAAAAGGTTACCTGTAGGGCTATTCCAGAAAGCGCGGCTGATCGCTTTTGATAGCGGAAATGAATTTTCGTATTCTCAAAAGCGAATCGCTTTTAATTTTTTTTTCCATGAAAAGCGAAAGCGCTTTCCAAACGTCACTCTTTTCTTTTCGTAGAAACTATACCTTTTTGACATAATTCATTTCGTTTTCAAAAGCGATAGGTGTTGTAGTGTCGAATTGCAAGCGGATTGATAGAAAAATGTAAATATAATGAAAAAATTAACTATTAAAAAAAAAAAAAAAAAATATACCTTAGCTTATCGAATCTTAACGTAGCTTCTTTTTAATTGCATTGAATTTCCCCCACCCATTCAACTCGTTTAATATTTCTACATATGCCTTGAAGATCTCTATCAAAAGACTCCTAATTTACACATAGTATCTCAGCTCATCCAACCTTTACAAACCTCAGGAGGTTAGCAATACCGCTTTAACACATCTAAGCAAAACTCATTACACATTGAATTTTACAGCCGCTGCCCTTTCACAACTTCATATCAATTGAATAAAGATAAAGATAGATCTATGGGTAAGGTTGTTATAAACTTAGACTCAACTCATTCCTCTAACAAACAAAATTCGTATCTTTTAAGCACAAGCTACCTATTACAGTGGTCTTCTCGGCGAGATGTTTGCATGGTAGTTTGAGGTTCAAATCCTTGAAAATATGAATTGTTTTTCACCAGTAAGTATGGCCTTTCACAAAGAATTGACAAGAAATCCGACAGAAAATTACACTACCATGAAAAGCTATATCTCACTACGTTCCCAAAAATTCGTTAGGCTCCGAGGTTCTCGAGCTCTGTTGCGCCACTTTATTTACTCATACATTTACCTATTCCAACCTCAAATTTTAGATTTACCTCAACTCATCCCACCTCATTCAATTTTAACAAAACTCATCCCAGAATAATTGTATACTCTTATCATTTTTTTTACACCTCAACTCATCTTATCTCGAACCTTCCTACAAAAAATAAAACTCTTTGAAGGGATCACAGACTTCCTCATTAAATTCTAACAATGCTTTTCTTTAATCATTTACTCATCCAACTTGAACTGACCCATCCAAATTCATCCCAACAAAGTAAATCTTTATAGACTCATTCATTTTGTCCACATCTGAACCCAAAGCATTTCACATAAGTTCGTTAAATAAAAACTCCAAATTCTTTACTTCATTCAACACTTTTCTTGCTATCCCATACCACCTTTAAGGGTTTAACTTTTCTGGTCCCACCTCAACTCATCCCATCTATATCATACCTAGACTGACTTATTGAACTAGAAAATACATTTTTGAAACTTTTTACTTCAGAAAGACTTACGTTACCGTTATTGAAAAAAACAAACTCATACAATTTTTATACAATTCAATTAATATCTCTTAGACTCATTCTACTCGAGCTCTTTCAAACGAACCTTTGCTTTTCCCACCTTCACTCATCCTACCTTAGTTCATCCAAATTTAACGAATTCTAAGTCTAACCTCAAAGCGTTTCAATGTTAGCCGTTCCACCTAAATTAATCCCCATGAAAAGTCACTCAAAGACCTAAACTGAGGCAATCTTAGTGGATTCAGTCATTTAAAAAAAAAATATTGGTCAATAAGTCTAGAGAAAAAAAAAAAAATATTTTGAACATTTTGAAGAAAAATGTATGTATACTTTTCAGAAAATATTAAGTAGAAAAGAGCTGACAAGCTTTCCACATCAAAAGCTTCAATACTGCCGAAATCGAATAATGCTTCTTTATTTTTTTCCTTTTTTTGTAAAACATACCAGAAAACTAGTTTCTATCCACATCATCCTTTTTGTTTTACATCGTTGCTTCATTTCAACAACCATTGCCGATAAGGCTCAACACAATAAAGGGATAGAAAAAAATATTTTTTTCATCGGTTTACAAATTTGTTATTCAAGTTTTAAGCTCTGCCGCAAACCTATTCAACCATTCCGCGTATTAATTTTGATATTACAAAAAAAAAAAAACTCTTCAGACTTAGGCAAGATTTTAATTCTCTTTCAATTGAGTGCACATTTTCATAGAAATAGATTAACGAAAAATTCCGGTAAGAGGATTGTTTTTCTATTTTTGAAATACCCCTTTGCTAACTCAAGCGCTTAAAAGTTCTGATTTTTTGTCCAACTTGCAAATCACTGGGTAGAATGAAAAAAAAAACTATTCATACTTTGCAACACATGACAGCACAAACAGCAAAAAACTTTTATCTGTTTCCATCCTTTTTTTGTTTGTTTTCCAACTCACAACATATGCAAATTCATTCTACAAATATGTTCTCTACTGTCAATTATGACATTTCACACATAGTTCGCCTGAAGTGTAATTTGAAAGGATATATTATGGGGCACACGTATCCAGTGGATAATAAAGTGGATGAGCTGGCTCATGTCCACCAATATGCACCAAGAGTTTTATTTTATGTCCTTCAGTTTTTGTGAGCTAATAAAATGACACTAAAAAATCACACGCACATCAAAATAGAAATACCTGTCTGAGAGTGAATTGCATACCATCAATCTTTCTAATTTTTCGACACAACAACACTGGGAAACTTTATTTTTTGCTGTTGTTGTCTTGTTTCGTTTTGTGTTGTGTAGAGGATTTGAAGCTCATCATCCCAACATGTGAGTTAAAATTTGTATATTTTTTTTGTTTATGGTTCACTTTTTATTATGACACGTTTATACTATACACCAATGCGACATTTTATTAGTTGCAGTTTATGTTGAGAAGGTAGCCTCATGTTTTGCTCAATAAATTGTCAAAGTTTTATTAGGTTTTTCTTGCTTTTCGGATGATGTATTTTAACATGGCCAGACAGATGAGAAACTTTGATGTGTAGACAAAAATCATTGAGCACAAGCGAAGAACACCTTTGTGTGTTTTAAATTTTGGTGGAGAAACAATCAAAGGCTAGGTAAGTAAAATAATGTAATAAGAAGTCGATGCACTGAACCCCTTAAAAGAGGACATAGAAGATATTCACCAGATGAACTTTCGACGGAAGAGTGGAATCATTTCCGACAAACGCTAAGTAATCTAGTTTCTTTTTGGCTTTTGGTGACGAAATTCTAACTCTCTAGTTCAATGAGCCCCAAGATTAAAGCACAACCCAGCGTTTAAGTGTCGGTCAGTGAGTCAGTGACGAGAGGCAAACACAAACATTTGATGTGTCAATATTAGGAACTCAGAAGACAATCAGGCGTTACAGAGTCAGTCAGCGAGCCAGTGATGAGCCTAAAATCAAATATTGTAGGGTGCTACAATCACGAGTAAAGTTAGAGCAGAATCCAGGCTTACAGAGTCGAACAGTGAGTCAGTGCTGAGCATAAACATATGAAGTAAAAATCACGAGCAAAGTTAGAGCAGAATCCAGGTTTATAGAGTCGAACAGCTAGTCAGTGATGAGCATAAACAGAAATATTTTACGGCATCACAATCAGGAATAAAGTTAGTGGAGAATTCAGCGTTACAATGTTAGTCAGTGAGTCACTGAGAACTCAAATATTTTAAGCCGTCACATCCATGAACAAGGCAAAGGTAGAATCTAAGTCATATATGAAACACAGCGATTGTGTAATAAAAACAAAGTTTAGACAACTAATTTAAATTGCATTACCCGAATTCTTCCGCAAATCTATGCCTGTACCAATTGAAAAATATAATGTGCCTGCACAAAATAAAAAAAAAATAAAAAGATTTTCAACATCCAGACGTAATTAAATATGAAATCTTGGTTGTCTGGAGGTAAAATCGGCGTAAAATCCAAGTTTTCTCAATTTTCAATTCGACAGACGGCTTCACATTCAATTCCAATTAATTTATTTCCTCCACACGTTTCACGACGTGCAAATACGAAGGACTCATTGTAAGTTTCCCCATCAGTGGGAAAAATCCACTTAGCATATTCTCCAACATCCAGAAATTAATTGTTCGCACATAAAAAATAAAACGAATAAACTACAAACTCACTAACTTTACCGCTCACAAAATTTTCTTTCCAACTTTGTAGATACGTACCTGAAAAGAGAGAGAAAAAAAACCGTTAAAATTGTACGAAAAGGAATCGAAACATAGAATGAATTTGCTTCAGGTAAAAGTTGCAAAAAGAAAGAATAAAAAAAATAACAAAACTCCATAAATTGTCCAAGCCAGACGCACAAATTATGATGTCCACCCCCGTTTACCCAAACCGAGCTCCACAATAAAATGAAGTGCCAGACGCGGTGAGGCAAAACAATCCGGAAAAAAGGAAACTATAATAAATTGGAAATAGGACCAGATGTAACAGAGAACTACTACAACAACTACCACATAGGACGGCAACAGCCATAACAACCAAAAAAGGAAACAGGAAACTATCCAAACAGAAAAAACGCACATTTGCAACTTAACAATATTTGCAGTTGAAATGGTTTGTATGGAATGGAATAGCCAAAAAAAGAAAAGAGAGTAAAAGTAGTGGAAGTATATGATGGTGAATAGTAAAGGAAAAACCGTTTGAACTTTTCTCATTTCCTTTTTATGAGGTGCAAATAAAAATACCTTCCTCATATAATAGACCGTTGCACACAACTAATGCTACACAGAACTACAAACAGTCATCTTTAACTATAAAAGGACCAAAAGAGTAAAACATCTAACGATCCACAGGAATTGTGCGCGATTGGAAGAAGTATAATTTTCTTACAAGTTTCTGTGTCTCAAGTGTGTCTAGAAAATCTGAAAGGCATAAATAATATAAAAATGTTTTTCAAACTAAAGTGGAAGTTAAGAAGAAGGACTCCTCCTAAGTCTCATTGTGCACCGCATCATTTCGAAGCAAATGTGGAAATAAAAACTAACAAAAGAAACAGAAAAAGAATCTTCTCTTCGAAATAAGTTAACACAAAACATTAGCTCGTAGCAAAAGTTGAAGTTCATGGCTGAAGCTGGGTGATGTCTTGCCACAAACAGACACTTTCGTTTCCACATGTCAAGGTATGTATCTTCGCATACAGAAACTTTGCCATCATGCAGGCATTTCAAGATTTTAATGTGCTTCACGCAGTTCTATGTTTATCACACATCAGAGATCAGAGTACACCAAAACAAGCATTATCTTTCGTACTTTGGTATTGTCATTAAAACTAACTACAAGAAGGTAAACGACGATGCAGACGAATACAATGCGGATCTGTCATTCCAAATGACTGATGTGATGCAATGCTCTTATTCGAGAGCAGCAAAAACTTTCTAGACTAAACTCTATTTTTACATTTTAATGCTTGTTTCGTTTTATAAGAATAAAATATCATCTAACCATTGGATTTAAGAACAAAAGCTTCTTTTAATAAATCAAATCCTTTGAGACAATGGGTGGAACAAAAAAAAGATTTGTTCCAAAAGATTCTTTAGGAGAGAAATGAAGTATGTGAGATATATTTCATGCAGCATAATATGAGAAAAAACAAACTTTTCAATGTGTAAAGAGGTATAGTGGTAGGTAAGGTATGTATATCAACTTCTATATCCTTATAAATTGAATATCGAATCGTACGTCATAAGCTAAAGAACTTTTTGTGCAAAGGGAACAAAGGACATCGGTTTTATTAAAAAGAATGAATAGAATCGATAGCAGAGTAATGAATATCTTTTCGATAGGTAAAATCGGTGATTCAAAAGATAGGTTCCTCTTTTATTGAGTTTTCTTTATCCTTCAAAGTTTTTATGATAAATTACAAACAAATTCGAAAGATACGGTTTGGAATTCACAAAAGGAAGGATTCGTTGGAAATTATCTAAAAAGATTTGTGTGGATATGGGGTATGAGTCATGAGTATGCGTTTGACAAACGTAAATCTAAGCTTATTGGAGGGTGCGATAAAAAAAAATTTACTTCAGCATCAGAAAAAGTCCTGCATTCGTTTTGCTGATTGTATTGATTCGCATGTACTTTGAGTATAGTAAGTTGTTAAAAATCTGGTTTGTTCAAGAGTAAGACCTTTATTCGGATCAATCCCCTGTCACTCCGACTACACCATCCCCCAATTGGTTTTTGATAAAGTCTCAATGCCACCGAGAACGACCTAGGACGACGAAGAATTTTTGAGAGATGATTCAATTCATTTCTATACAGATGGTTCAAAAACCGAAGAAGGGGTAGGCTGCGGGGTGTACTCAAACCGACTTAACTTAAGTCTCTCGTTCCGCCTTCCAAACCATTGTAGCGTGTTCCAAGCGGAAATTCTGGCGATCAAAGAGGTTCTATCATGGCTAAAAGAAAACGTGATATCCTCAACGAATATCCGGATTTTCTCAGATAGTCAAGCAGCCCTCAAATCACTCGGCGCTGTTTCTACGAACTCAGTAACCGCCCTCAACTGTCGCTTATCTCTTAAGGAGATGGCTGAACAGTTCAATATTCACCTTTTTTGGGTGCCGGGGCACAGAGATATCGCGGGTAACTGCAAAGCCGACGAACTCGCCAGAGAAGGAACCGTTCTACCGATCTCTACCAGCAGGTTGAATATTGGTATACCAATCGCTACATGTAAACTTATGCTAAAGCAAGAGGCGATGGACAGAACAAATCACAGGTGGAACAATATCACCACGTGCGTGGCAACAAAACGTATATGGCCAGGAATAGATCCAAAACGCACAAGACATTTGTTATCCATTACCAGATTGCAAGTTAGCTCCGTAATCAATGTCATTACCGGACATTGTCTGATAGGAAGACACGCCATAAGACTTGGCGTTCCCTCTAATGACTTCTGCAGAAGTTGCTTAGATGAGGAGGAGGAGGAGACAATCCCACACCTCCTCTGCTCATGTCCTGCACTCTCTTCTAAAAGAAAGAGGCATCTGGGGAAATATTTTCTCGATGATCCAAGCGATCTGGCGCACACAGATCCCCTGCATCTCCTTCGCTTTATTGTAAGCTCCAAATGGTTTTGTTAAGCGAGGTACTCCCTCGCATAATTTCTATGGTATCACAATGGACCTAATATTGGTCTAAGTGTGTCGGGTGTATTCCTGACAGCCATTGTAACCTAACCTAACCTAAGAGTAAGACCTCAAGTGTGGGAACCATGCACTTAAAAAAACCAACATAGACACATGACTGAAAAATTGATCAGCCAGCCAAGCACGGGCAGTCGTTATCACTCAGAAAGAGCCAAAAGCGGTGGCTGAGGCTTATGCTCCAACGCTCACTAAAAGATGCGGAGATTATAGAAGGGCTGAACACAACAATACAGCAACTACAGCAAATGGATACTAAGAGAAAAAAATTTCGTGATGGTCTTTTAGCCAGAGGAGAAGAAGAAGGAGAATATTCTAGCCAGAAACCGAGAATCAAATTAAGTTTTCGCAAACCCAGAAAAAGAATTTAACTAGAAATTATATCCACCTTTTCGTGAAGTTGTCCGCAAACAATTTCGATTTTCGTGGTAATCTTTTACGGACATGGAAGAGAAAGAGCTAAGAACACTTAAAAAACTAAAATGTATTGAAACATAGGCAGAAGCTTAGTAATAATTAGGACAAAGTTCCTCTGTTGGTATATCGATGGATGTCAAGCTAGAAAGACCTCACTTTTAGGCCACCATCTTGGAAAAAGAGCTTTACAAGCTTTCAGTTGTAATATTTGCCTATTTTTTATTGTAACTTTCTTGTTTTGAAGTTCAATTTTTAACTAATTATTAATTACTATAAAACGAATTATGTACTTACTTTGGAAGAGAACTTAGTTTTGATAGTTAGTTGCTTTTAAAACTTCTTGTAAGACTCTGGTTCTCGTATTACAACTCGTTTCGCAAAATGGCGCCCAAATAGAGACACTCAGCCGAGTTTAAAAAGGCAAACTGACCGGGGAAGAACTATTTTTTCGCAAAAAAGGCAAAGCCAAAGAGTATTTCAATAGAATTATTCCAATTAAAAAGAAGAGTGATATGAAAAACTTATTTGAATGGAAATGTGCTCTCCAAGTGTGAAAAGTTTAAAAGTTAAAATAAAAGAAGACCTATGATCAATAGCCATGCCAACTTTGACAACGACATCAATAATCGAGTATACTATAGGCTGGATGAAGTGGTGAGAAAACTCAGCTATTTTCTGCGACACAAAAATGCCCTCTAAGCTGAAGGGAAGACTTTATGCGGCGTTGTGAGTGCTGACCTCACAAACGGTTCATAATCTTGGCAAATATAAATTGATAGCAGATATTAAGATGCTACAACGAGAGTAACAAAGCCTGATCGCATTAGAATCACAAAATCTGTGAAGAAGCCTTCACGACAAAAATGCTATCTAAAAAAAAATAGCACGAGCACGGCCAGCTCAGTTAGTTTCGTCTTCTTTTTCGGGTCACAGTTCTCCCACTTAACTGCTTCACATTAGTGACTCGCTCCTGGGGTATGTCGCTCAATTGGTATAGTCATGTAAAAAAAGATATCCAAAAAACCCCGTCAGAAAGGAAAAATATCATACAACGTATAACTTTGCACTTCTTCATAGAAAAGACAGAAGGAACTGCTTTGGTATATGCAGCGTAAGTTAATAGCCCGCATCATGTCTGAGCCAAATGCCTGCAGCCTAGTTTCACAGGATGCACATCAATTGTAGAAGAAAAACTCGTATAGTTGCCGTCATTTTCTTTCACAGAAGATTTTCTTTCCCACAAAGTATGTTTTGAATAGTTGACAAAGAAGCACATTTCGTCGCAATGTTAAGAAGTCTTCTGCGGTCAATGCTGCTAACGGATAGAGAGAGAGATTTGTTGCAGTTCGCTTATAACCGTTGGTTAAGTCTGTCTACATTACTCAGGATGAAGTGTACATTTTTGATCACGAAAAATCACTCAATAAGGAACTTGGCAGACCTGGTTCTGATTCTGGGAAAGGTTTCAGTGATCGTTGCCTGGCAGCTCCATCAGCGATCTCATTCTTCTGTAGCGCCCTAACCTAGTCTGTTTAGAGCCTACGACTATTTAATTAATTATTAGATCACCTTCGAAGTTTTTAGAAGGTTGAGTAAAGCACCAGCTAACCTATTACTACAGACACAAATACTCCAAATAATACCAATAACGATAACTGAGGCAACATCTCAAAGTCCTTAACACAAAAAATAAAATCCAAGAAAGTCCACGAGATACAAAACGTCAGTTTGTCGGAAAAAACAGGGGCATTTAATTAAAAAAAAAAAAAATATAATAGTGTATGCGAGACGAGTTTGATAAAAACCAACTATGAGGAAAATTCCTTAGAATCATTTTGACAAGCAATCTGGGCAACCACTCCACTCAATGCATAGAGCTAGCTATTTAAGGAGGTAAGCGAACATTATGAAAAACTGTATGTGGAGGCAATACCTTTTTTGAATAAAGAAGTTCTAAGAATCAACTAGCGAGGCAATCCAATTTTACGTTCAAGCAACGTATAAATTCACTTCTTTTGCTTTGGTTGCTTTTACCATCTCTCGCTCTCAATGGCGATGGGCCGCGAGTCTTGAATATTCGAAAATATTGAACCAATCTCAAGAAACTTAATACAATTTTTATAGTTAAAAATGTCGAAATATTCAAAAGTATACATATTTTGCCAACAAGTTTGTGATGGCCTGGGCCAAGAACGTTTTTGATAGGAACAGCAAAGGAAGAACAGTTTTTTTTCACAGTCTATCCACTATCTTCCAGCTATAGAAATATACATACGAAGTGGCAAAACAGCAATGACCCGATGACCGCCTATTCATCAAACTAATAACCTGACATAGGCGTAGTTGTTACTGAGAACATTTGTTTTTGTTCTCAGTAACAACTACGCCTAAAAAGAACATCAGCTTTAAAGATGAAAAATGCATATCCGTGTTTACGTTTCGAATTTGCAGCACATTCACTTGTTGTTTTATTTTATTTTTTTTGTTTTAATGCGCACTCCATATAATATTTTAAAACCTGTTTCTATCATCTTTTTTATATTTAATCGAGCACTCAATTCAACGAGAACACCTCTTCAGTATCATCTTTTCATCGCTTGACGAAAGTAATAAGTCTTCTCCGTTCATCAGAAAAAAAAAAACAAAACAAAAAAAAACGCAAAAATATAATGTGCCTAAAGCATAAATACTTCTTTGCCGCCATTATTTTGGCATTGATGTTGATGGCCAATTGTTATCCCACCAAAAACACTGAGTCACCACCAAATCCACTTTGGACCATCGATAACTCTCAAAAGCCATTGCAAAAGCGTATTTTAACATCAAAAGACCTCATAACATCAACAGACAAGGAAAAACCATGTGAACATCGTGATAGAAACGGTGAATGTATTAAATCGTCCTTTTATTTGAGTAATTTTACACTAAAAAATCTTACTGGCAAATAAACAAAATGATGAATAAAGAATTTTCTTTAAATAAAAAACAAGTGATTTTTTTTCGGAAATATAAAACGTCACTCAGAAGGTTAAACCGGTATGCAAAAGTATTTGTTCTTATTGTGATGTTCGTTTACAAATTTGAATGGTTTAAAAACAACAATGTTGAGTAAACGTGCAAACGCCTACGAACTCAATTTAATGAATTTTTAATGATATCGAGCTTATATAGAGATATACAGAGTATAAACAGTTGTGAAAAACAAAATAAGAGCCAATCATTTTATCAATTTCACTTAAGTCGACAGTGTTCTAACCAATAATTGATCATTGACAGTGGAGGCGTGAAGAAGCTTGTGTTTTACTTGATTAAGCTTCATTTTCAGCTGCACCTCCAATGATTCATCTAATAATTGAGACACAGTTTGGACGGAATAGCTTCAGTTCAATAACAACTCAAAGCATATAAAAAAATCGTCTTATTTAAAATTCAAGTTTGAGGCAATGTTTCTTTAGACACAATTATTAAACAAGAATCTGCAGCTTACCTACCGGTTTGAAAGCTACAAGCTGTGCCATGCGGTATTTTTGACAGTCGCAGTGAATTAATTCTCTGGGCTTCAAAATTGGAAGAAGTTTTGCATATAAGTCCGAGCCCCTTCAATGCTTTTTGGTTTGTGAAAAGGGAAAAAGATCACTGCAGTTTCCTATCGTGAGGAATCTGGTCGATAACATAGTGATTCTAATGTTTTGGTTGTGGTTTCTTTGAAATTAGATGTCGGCACTCATCATTAACGTCACCACTCGATTTAATTTAATAAAAAAACACTTCAAGTTTGTGACATTCACATTTCGATGTTAGATAACTTTTTATTCTAAAACAATGTCAAATCACTTAAACATTATGTTTGACTTTTTTTTTAAAGCAGAGCACTATATTCGTACATTTAAATCCAAGTTCCTTCCGCCTTAATTATGCATGTGGATCTACATACGCATGCCTTCTTTTATATTATGTATAATAAATATATTTGGATAGAATATATTAACTGAAATTTAATTTGCCAATATTTTAATGAGTTCTGTCTATAAAAACCCGGTTTAAAGAAGTTAATCTTTTCAGTATCATCTTGTCAGTGTTAGAATAAGTGTTAAAATTTTAACTAGAAACCAAACTATGTCGTTCCCGAAGAGTATTTTCGTGATGTTTGTTATAACATTGGTATTATCAAGAGAAAGTGGTTGTACGCCTGATGAGGAAAAAACACCTCTTTTGCTACCCTTGATGGTTGCAAAACATCAATTCAACAGCCAAGTTAAACCGAGAGCTTTAGATTTACAACAACCGTTTCAAGTAGAGGTTTTGCTTGCACCAAGCTTTGCTGCAGATGAACACGATAAAAACTATAACTTTGGCGATGATGACAAATGAAAAGTGGCCAGTATTTTTGAAATATAAGATGTAATTGTAAATTAAAGTATTTAACAGAATTAAAATTGGTTTTAGTTTTCGTTTCTATTGACGAGTTGAAAGTGTGCATATTCATAATTAAACATGCGACTTGTACAATGAGTAGTTCTTTATTGGAAAGTTCACACAGAGCTTATCAAAGTCGAAATGAATCTCAAATAAAGAATTAAATTTGGGTAAGGGAGCTCCAGTTTCCGAACTCTATTCATAACAAATTAAAACGATTTTGCAATGCTGAATAGTTTTCATGGTACAAGTACAATACTATTTCTTTTTGTAGGTCATATCCGTTTCATGATCCAACGCTGTGTTCCAAAGCCCCACATGAAACAGCTGCACTGTTATATAACAAAACCGGTACCGGCAGTTTTAATGTTCATAAGCCCGAGAGATTGAACCACTCGGTTTATATAACCAAAGCCGAAGTTTTTCATATGCTTAGAAAATGACTACCTACACATTCCGGTCTCCTCAAGGAACCGGCCTCCGGAAACCAGTTAAAATACATATTTCTGTTTCGCAAAATAGTAAGCCTATTCTTTACTCAACGAAGAATTTGAATATTAGACATTTTAAATCAATTTCTGGATTTTGATTTCTGCGTTACGCTCAATCGCTTTGAAATCGTTTTGTATTTGTATTTTACATTTTCTTTCTATCTGTGAATGTGTCACAGAGAGAAAGACAGTAACTAATCTGAGGCTGATGACGATTCAGGTTTTAGCTCCGGTTTCGACTGACGTTTGTGAGTTTATCCATAAACAAGAAAATCGATATACTTTATCACAATGTCGCTCTTGCTTCGACACTACGTTTGGTTTTTTTTCTTGTTAGTTTTTCGGCGTCACAGCTCTCCCACTTATTTCCATTACGTTGGTTCGTGTACAAAATAACATATCGTGACGCTAGCTCAAAACAAATTTGTTCAAACCGTTTCTGCTCGTTTTGACAGCTCACAAAAATGAAAAAACGAAAGATAGCAACGGGACAGAACAAAAGCTAAAGCGTTATTGTGATTTAAGCAAGAGCTGTTCGCTTTGAGTTAACGTTACGATCAACGTAACGTTATCTTGTATATGAACCAATTCAATGTTGACGCTGGATTGCACAGCTAGTATAACATTTTTGTTTGATGACATTTTTGAACGACACCTTTTCGCAGCCATCTCGGAATTCAACTGTCACGAAATATCTCGTTTTTTTTGTCTTGAAATGTAAAAAAATCGCACTTCTGATTTATTTCTCGAAGAACTTTTTCATTCCTGTGCCCGTAGCGATGTGGTTTGAAAAGAAAATTCGAAAATTAAAAAATTTTTGTTTCTGACTCGTGGGAGTTCGAGGTTCGAATTCGAATCCCAGAAACAGAGCTGTTTTCCGAAAGGCCATCGTCTTTCGAGTGGAATAGGCAAGGCATCTGAGAGGTCCATTCTATTTGCTCACTAGATTCCTCCTTAAGCTTGTCGTGCCCGTCTGTTTTTTTTTTTATTTGTTTATTGTTTTTTAAAGCATAAAGTAAAGGACAAAATAAAATCAATAAGTTTAACAATTCCAAGTTCCAAGATGGTGGCCAAAATGTCAATCCCGTGTGTTGTAAGTGGCACTGTCTCTCTTAGGGCAACGTCAGGTTCTGAGCGTTACGCAGAAAAATTAGAACAAAATTGAATACTAATCGACATCGCTTTGCCGCTCAGCTTTCCATACCGGATTAATTTTGCCGCTCAATACGTGGCCGTGCACTTATGAGGAAACCATTTTTGAGCTGCTGTAACCAATCCCGATAATTACATTGATACCCAAAAAAAAAAAAAAAATGACTTGAAACCCTTGAACGCAGTGTGCTTTCCTCAAGCGTTCACTGTATAATCGTTTGATGTCAACAATATCGTCAAAATATTACTTCCGGTAACTTCACTATCAGCATTCGAACGATTACTATTTTACTATCGTTTCAAACACTTTACTGACTTTTAACTTTTCAATACGACTTTTTTTTAATAACAAAATTTTGAATGGTGTTATACTTAAATATAATTTGCTAAGGATCCTGTTTTCTTTTCAGTTATTTTTTTCTTTTTTGTACTTCGCATGACAAAACGGGAAACTATTTACCAAAACTTTGTTGATGTCTCTGAATGCGTTCATTGCATATGAACTCATATTCTACTGTCACTATGAAGGTTCCTTTAAAGGAGGAGCATGTTAGATGGCGCCTCAAAAAATAATCAAAATGGCCTAACAAAAGGCTCAGTTCTATCAAAATAAGTCATTTGTGAAACCAGTTCAATTTTTTCAACGACAACGAACAACAAACAAGTATTTTGATTTGCGAAACAAGACTTAAGAAGAATATTAAAATAAAAATGAACCCAAATAGAATTGGTGATCATTCATTCTATGCTATTTCAAGTCAAAACCGATAACAGGTTATAATATTGACAATTCGTTGAATAAAATTCAGTTCAAAAAGAACAAGAAAAGCGATGCCTCAACCAAGTATTTGTTAAATTAACTTTTAGCTATGCGACCCGGAAATCGTTTTTAATTAAAGCCAACCAATTGATTTTAATGACATGGTAGCACTGCACACTTAGGTTTTAGATTCACGTGTTGACTTTTACTAGTTTTGTCTAGTAGTATTCAGCTTTGCTTTAATTTTATTCAACTCGTAGAATAATTTGATTTGGTAATTCAATGAGGTTGTTTTTTTTACTTCTGTGGGATTGATTGATGGACTTCAAATAATTAAGATAAGATCGTACATTATGGTGTCTCTTTCTTGAATAATAGAATATCATGAAAAAAAAACGATATTTATTTACGCACGCCAAAAAGAAAAAAAAAGTCTTGTTTTTGTTGGTTAAAAAGGAGACGAAGAGAGAAATAGTGCAAATCACTGAAGACAGACCTCTGATCGCAGAGGAATTCTACCATTTCAGAGAGCTATAGCTTCCTCTTCTAAAGACATAGTTTTTAACGCGCATCGAATTGTAAATAGCTCTATAGACAACCATTTCAGTTTTCATTTCAGTTGAGCCTTCAGTTAAGCTTTCAGTTAAACTGACTTAGACGCTTAAAAATGAACTGATAACGGAACTGAAAACTAAAGTGACAACTGATCAAATTCCCATCAGTTTTTCTGTTCAGTTCTCAGTTTTCTTTCTGGTTTTGATTTTTCACAAATAAAATAACAGCACAACTGAACATCGAACTGACGGTCTATTTACACACTGAACTGAAAACTGAACTGAGAACTGACCGTCTAAAAGGGTTTTTAGGAATGTCTTAATTGAGCAAGGACAGCTAAGATTGCCATGGCGTGGTAAGCAAATTTGCGTATACCGTATTGACTTCGAGGTTCGAATCCCAAAAACATTCAAATGTTTTCCCATGGGTATCAAATTTCGTAAATTTTTTGACAAGTCTCCTGGAAGTTATTGATCTCCCCTAAAAAGCGTTTTCTCACTTAGACGTTCGCATTCGGCAAAAAAATTTATGGTACCATCCATTCCTCAAAATATATGGTTGAGATAATTAGATAAATGCGCAAAGCCCGGTTCCTCTCCGAGCTTGTTTGGGCACACCTGTTCGTGTGCTTTTTCAGCTAATCAACAAGGTTTTCATTTCGTTGACTTTGCAGAGTTCAAGGGACAGATTCCGTAACTTTTCAGACGATTGTATTCCAATCGTCTATCGTAGATTGCGTCGTCAAAAGATAGTTTCATATAATCTTGCTTTCAGTGGTTTGTGGAAAGGTATTTAACTATCGTCTTACAAATTTTGGTAACTTTTTCAGGGCCTTCAACACTTTATTTTACTGCCTAAAATTCGGACGATACTCTTCAAAAACATTACAGAATCCGGGCCCAGTATTTTAATGGTTCTTTATTGAATTCTGCCCAATAAATTAAATGAAAGCAAAATTTTCATCTGATCCAAGTTTTACAAGTCAGCTAGCAAACAAATCTCACTCAAGGACCTCACAAGCAAGTTTCACTAAATTCCTTCCTCTTCATTAGTCCACTCAAAGACCTCTATCGCATCTTCTTCTTAACTCAACTGTTATTAGCTTCAAAATCGATGTTTCATTACACCAAATCATCATTCTATTCCCCCATCATGATAGTCATCATCGCCCATCAATGTGTAGCTACTCCATCGTCTGCTTACCATATGCTACTAATCCAAGCTCAATGTGTGATGTTCGTTTGTTTGCTTTTACATTATTTTTTCTTTCTTTTTTATTCAACAACAGCTCGTCTTCGTCACTACCATGAACTGTGAGTGAGATGAGAAAAGATCTCGCAAATATGATAAAACCAAACTGAGGAGAAGACTCTGTATATGGTATTCAAGTGCAAAACGATGATAGACATAAAATAAATTGTTATGATGGCCCTTAACAAGTTCATTTGATGGTACGTGTAAGCCCAACGAAGACTAGGCTATGTAGAGGAGCGTTTTGATTTGACACGCTCCTTCCTCTTCTGCAGTGAGTATATCAATGGCTATGACCAAGCAGAATTTCCTGGGAAATCTTCCAAATTGTCTAGTCACCTGAAAATTCCGGATGTCAAAGTTCAGTGATAGTTTTTTGCTGTAGGTATCCATAGTAAAGTCCGACAAAAATTTTTTAAATATTCCATTCCCTTTAAAGTATTGCGAGAGATAAATAGAAACACCGATGGAGTACAACGGGGGATGTGTTCACAAAGTTCTTAACAATGAATCGATAGATAAAACCCACACAGTGTCTATGGTTATTGTAATAATAAAAAAAATAAAAGCCAGACAAGGATTGGTGTGTATTTACAGCCGTGCGTGATATGTCGGTTCGTTTGTTCATTTTAGACTGTCTCCGCTGACTCTCCAGCCATTCCAGAAGGACAGGACAAGTGAGAAAAAAAGGAGAACTGAAACTAAGGAAGTTACAACAACCAGACTGTATTACCAGCCGATTGAGTTTCACTGATAAGTCTACACCAATCGGCACAATAGATGGTTGCTCGTATACAGTAGGATGTGGTGACCGTATCTGCTTCCTCTATACATACTCCCTTTGAAAAATCTGTTAAAGTAAGGAGAACTTTTATATTTTCAGTGGGTGCTTGACCTTGTCCAGAAGTCACTAAAAAAAAAGGCCACTTTTAAGTCACATATGTAGCCAAAGACAATGTTAGAGCTTCCGCTCTTTAACAAGGACATCGCCAAAACAATAAAAATCAACATCAGAGGTATTCATATAGTGAAGCTTGTTGAAAATTGTTATTCAAAGAGCACGTATCGCATAGTTTTCGCTTCATCGCTTTGTGTTCAACGAGTTGATGGAATTATGCGAGTCCTTTTTTTTTCTTATTTGTGCCCTCATGCGGTGCTTCTTCATTTGATGAAGGATAACGAGTGTAAAAAGGAATGGCAATGTCAGTTCCGACATCTTACTCGGTATTCATTCCGCTTGAATGACAACAAAATGTGATATAATAACTGTTGTTGATGCAGTTTGATGTTAAATGCAGTGCATCAGTATCCTTACAATGGGATTCTTATCCTTCTGTCTGGGTGTAACGAAAAAATAAAAAACGAACAGCTGCTGGAAACAATGTAGGTATTTGTATCAACCTAATCTGGATGTTGTTTATTGAAGGACTAGGTGTAGCTAGACGAATTTCAAGATTGGTATATGACAGATTGTTGCAAGAGCAATGTAAAAATAAGCACATCTCCAACAAGAACCTCACAAATTTATTTATCCAAACTCGTGAAACAATTTTTCTTTATTAAACAATACCCAGAGTCGTATACCACCGCACCACAATCATCGTCATCATTGATCTTAATCCCATAAGTAAACCAAACTAATTACATTTCAACCACATTATTTGACTCTCTACTTTGGTATTGACTTTTATAATTAAACTTGTTTCAGCGGGTATTTATTTCTATTTGCGATTTTTTTTCTCTTTCTTTTCACTTTAGTTCACTGAGTTTTACCCGTAAAACTGTATTGGGGGAATTCGACAGGAAAATTAATACCCTAACCAAAGATATCAAATAAAAGTTTTCGACACTTTTCCGATTTAATTTCGATTACAAAAAAGAAAACGAGAAGTTTCTTGGATTTTTCAAGGTGGTGATGTTTATGTTGTCTGTGGTATTTTCGTTTTATTTTCAAGACACACACAAAGACAAAAAAAAATTTTTCTCCGAAGTGAAGAGGTAAAGTTTTATGTTGGTTCTATGGCATAAAGATGTTGTCAAACTTTTGAGCGCAGCTACGATAAAAGATACGTGAAAGTGACATGACCACGTAAATACACGCCGCCAAAGTTCAAATAAGACTGACTTTGAAATGCGCTCGTCTGTCATTTAGAGCTAAATTCAAAGCACATGGCCATGATTCATTAAAATGAAAGATAAATATTTAAATTTAAACTCAAACAAATTTAAACTCAAACAAGAAAAAAAAAGTTTAATGTCTAAAAGTGTAAGCGTAATCTGTCTAAATAAGTTTAAACTTTTCCTTCGCAGCATTTCAACACGTGTTTCGTAAATTTACAAATAGGGTAAAGAACGTCTTACTCATCACATAGTGAGCTTAAAGAAAAACACTGCCATGAAAAACGTTCTCTAACTTAGACGTTCGAAATCGGTATAAAATTGAAGGCCCTTGAAGGGCAAGAAGAGCCGAGACTTACTGAACTATGTTGAGCCAACCTATTTATGAATTTTTGTATTTTACTTTTATTTTTTGCATATTGAGTTTATGGAACATATCACCCCCTACCAGTGGTAAGGTTCTCTTCAGTTCACTCAATTTTTAGTTTCTGAATCTGATACTTCATTTTAGTTAACTCAGTCATTTATTTTATAAAAAAAATTTTTTGTTCGTTTCCAATTCAAGTTTTTAGACAACTTTAAGACAAAATAAAAAACAAAACCAACACTTATTCGAAACCATAATATAGTTTTACTTTTTTTTACCCTTTGGCTTCAAAATATGTACAGGAACTTTTATTATTTGAATATTGAGTTTGTGATACATAATGCCCCCTACCAGCGGTAAGGTTCTTTTCTGTTCACCTAATTTTAGTTTCTGTGATCCGCCTGTGTGGTACCACTTTTTCTGGTACTTCATTTTAGATTACTTATTCTAATTTTAGCAAAAACATATTTTCTTCGTTTCCAATTCAAGTTTTTAGACAACTTTAATACAAAATAAAAATCCAAACCAATATTCATTCGAAATCATAATTTATTTTCCCTTTTTGTTACCCAGCCAAAGACATCAAAATACGTACGGGAACTTGTAGTACCACAAATCGCTCATTTTCAGAATATGGCTCCTCAGTAGTTAACAATTCTTTCTGTGGTTGTAAAAAAGGCTCCTCAGCTACAAGCCCTGATTTCTGCGGCACCGGCGGTGGTGGTGGTGGAAGATATGTAGGTCCTTTAAATTCAATTGAATTTTCGTTTTCGGCAGTATAAACAGAAAAACTACAACATAGCACAGTTGAGTTAAAAATTATAACAAAAACTGTCACAATACTTGGAAACAACGTTGCTCTACGTAACATAATACGATGAACTATGGTCAAACGCTTTTTGAAAAGTACTGGATAACGATCGATTGGAGTTGTGGAATTATATGCAGAAGGTGAGGTTATATGGAGATGAAATGTCTTTGACTGTGTGTTACACGAAACAAGTTTGAACCTCTTGATAAAATCTTCAGGCAATCCTAAAAATGGGAATGGTAAGTCCGATGATATTTCAATAAATACAACAAAATGGGAATGGTAAGTCCGATGATATTTCAATAAAGACAACAAACTGATGAGTAATGAGAAATAAAGACACGAGTACTGAAGTGGGTCCATCAAAATCGTAAAAGCTTCAGGCACTGAAACATGCCGTGGCTAAGACGTGAACCCATTTAACACTTTTGAAGCAAAAAAAAAAGAGAAGTAAAAAACACCCACACACTAACTTTTAAATCTGCACTCGATAATTGACAGGATTGGTAAACATTCAAACAAAATAAAAACTGAAAGAATTTCTACAATAAATTATTTTATTTCAACCAGTCAAAACTTTCAAAGTGTTTATGCCTAATCTCGTTCCAATTAAAATGCAGTTTTCGACAGCCTCTGGTGGACATAAATTTTCCATATGTGATTCATCTTCAACAAGAGCTGTTCTAAGATTAGGTGATGGCGGAGGTAAGTACGCTGGCCCGGCAAAAGGACTGTTTTTTTCGCGGGATATCGGAATTGAACATTCACTTAAATCGTTTGTTAAAACTAATATCAAAAGCACAACTACAAATGCATTTGCCCGCAACATTGGAAGTCGAATACTGACCATATTCAAACGATCGCCAGATGATACTGATGAGATCAAATGCGCCAAGGCATAAATATCAACTCGAACAATCAACTGGTCTGATGGCTTTATTTATTTTGTCGTTATTAGAAAAGATTCAATGGAAACGTGTGAACATTTGAAGTGTTAGTTTAAGGAGCAGCTATATATATATAGTGAAACATGATTATCTTGTTAACATTGAGATGTAGTCTGTTGAAGGCTGGCGTTTTGAAGAGGTAATGTGAATGGAATGGAATTGACAGGCATGAAGAGGTACTCGTAATTGAATTTATTTTTTTACTTAGGAAACAACAGTAGAAGGAAAGAATCATCTATCCATTGCTGGCGATCGATAAATTACCAACACATTTACAAACGAAAGAGGAAATATTCTTTATTGACGTCAGGAACCATTTTTGTTTAAAATAAAAATAAATCTTAAATTTGAACTATAATATTTTGTAAAGAGAAGATCAGCCATGTCTCCTTCATCCTTTAACTCGCAGTCTACTAAAGTTCGTCCACGTAATCATAATAGACAAATCGTGCTTCTGGATTCATCGTACGATTGGTTTTCAAGTTTGTTGAAGACTTCATCGTGGGACTGTGAATAATTTGTCACTACACAACATGAAATGATGATGACAATGAAAACAACAAGACTTTTCAAATTCATTTCATTCCACTTATAGACACTTCTTTATTCAACCAAAGATTATTTCAAACTAGATTTAGCTGCGAATGAGTCTTTTGCCGCTAATTCAAAACACTCGTGATCATGCAAATTTTTATAAGCGTGATTTTAATTAAGACAGTTCCATGAAAATTACTTCGTTTGTTTTTTTTTAAGCACCGGTTTTTCAAGTCGATTTGGGATTTATTTGAAGGAAATAGAAATTGTGAAACTTGCACAAATAGCCAATTTGTTGTGGGGTTTCCTTAAGTCAAAACAAGCCGCAGCCTAACAATGACCTCAAAGGATATAAGACTTCTGCGAACGCTCAAATTCAACTCGATTGGGTGCGTGCGTTGGCATTTGAATAATGAGTGAATAGAATTAGTCATACAAAATTGATATTCCATTCAAAACAAAAAAAAAACTCATGGATTTCTCACACATCACTAGTTTTATTCAATATCCTTTCTTTATTTATTTTTTTAGATAAAAGATCGATTAGTCGTTTCACATCCTTCCATTTGTTCTTAGCCTGTAATGGTTTTCAAAGTCAGCAGAGCTAATTGTGGCTCTTCGCGGACAACTTCTTCCAATGGATTATCTGTGCTGGTTTGTTCAGGTCGTGGTGTTGCCACAGTGGATTGATCTTGACTTTGATCGACAACTTCATCGCTCGGATAAGCACAATTTAACACAACACAACATAAAATGATGACAATAAACACAAACAAATATTTTAGGTTCATTTTTCTTTGGCTGTACTTCTTTATTCAAACAAAGTCAAACTCAAACTAGCCGTAGCTCCGAATTAAGTTCATATTATGTAGCTAATTATAAAATTTTCATTAACATGCAAATTGATACACGAGCAGTAGCTACAGCAATAAACTGCCCAGTATCATTTTTCATCAACACAGAAATTTCCTTGAAAAACTTAAAAGCTTTTTGTTTTTACAACACTTTAGCCGGTTTTTATAAAGATGATCTTTTCCAAACGCTTCGCAAGAATCTATACAAAACGGGAACGGAAATGGTCCACGAATGATTTAAGGGCTTGGTTAATTGACGCAAAGGTGAGGAGAACTTAAAACTGAGAACTAGCGACACCGATCGACTTTATCTTGTGGGGATTCAAAGGCAATGCAACCCGCAACATCCTTGATGAGGTGGAGCCTTCTAAAATAGAATCCCTTGAATGCGCACTATTTACTATTTCCTTTCTCCTACATTTTCTCGCACGAGGTTGCAGATACTCGGCGACTTTTGGTAGAGAGCTGGTAACTGCTCCTTAGCATTGGCAGCGTCTATTGGCTTTTCTACGAACATCTGGAAAGCAATAACAAAAAGAAGGTTGCTATCTGGTAGTACAATGGACCGGTATTTAGGTCTGGCTGCTCCAGCTGGTATTTTCAAAACCTCCAACAGAAAAAAAAACTTTTTACCGAAGCCACGGTGGCCATTTCAAAGATGTCATATTTGAACCACTAAGCATCTTACAAACATTGAAAATAAAATAACAGCCATTCTGGCATCTTAGGAGCGGTAGCTACAACTGTTTTTTCGTTTATAAACAACCAAAGCCCACAGAAAAACTGAAAAGTTTTTTTTTAATAAATTAACATCTAACCCTGACATACTTCAGGGATCGAAAATCGAATCCCTTCAATACACGCTACGCAGCGAAGAATTGGACATTTGAAGGGTTTCAAACACTTTGCTTTCTATGAACATCGAAAATAAAACAACAAAAGCTTTGGCATCTCAAACGAACTCGATTTATTTATATCCAAATACTCGTCTTTTCTGGGTTTCAACTAAATCATTCTTAGCCCGTTAGGGTTTTCAAAGTATTTATACCTAATGGCGGAGAAAACGCGGATATTTCACCCGATGGGTCTTCTGTGTTAGTCTCATCAGGTGGAAGTGTTGCATCGATATCGTCATATGATTGATCGAAATATTCATCGCTTTGGTAAGAATAACATGTCACAAAACAATTGAAAATGACAAAAATAAGCACAAGAAAGTGTTTACAATTCATTTTTTTAAACCTATATTAACTTCTTTAGCCAAACAAAGACTCACTCCAACTGACCCAAGTTCGAATAAAAATAGAGCTTTTATTATGTTCACTGTGAACATAACTGAGAAAAATGTAAATTGATACACTCAATAAGAAAATCATATATTAAGCATTAGTCAAAATTCGCCATCATAATTTGAATTAGCACCACAACTTTAATGGAAACTTGTACGATGCGATGCTTCCAATATTATGAATACTAAAGGCACCGGTTTAAGAGGATGACATAGGAGCCGTTCGGGTGAATTCATAAACATGAGGACCAACAATCCGGTAACCTCAGAGGCTTTGGTATCGTAAAAGCTATACCTTGGAATCATCGAACATAGGATCCCTTGAATGCGCAACTCATAAGCAAAGCCACGCTGGCCATTTGAAGGATGACATATTTTCTGGAAAACATTTTAAATAAAACAACAAAAGTTTTGGTGTCTCACAAAGAACTCCGTTTATTCAAATTTAATTTCCACTTGTCTTCGACTTGCAGTCTTCTTAAGATTTCTCTTATTTCTAACCTGTTACGGTTTTCAAAGTATGTACACTTAATGGCGGAGATTGCACGGATCCGGTTCCTTCCTCCGATGGGTCTTCTGTGTTAGCCTCATCAGGTGGAAGTGTTGGGTCATATGATTGGTCGAGATATTCATCGCTTTCGTAAGAATAACATGTTACAAAACAATTGAAAATGACAAAAATAAGCACAAGAAAATATTTAAAATTCATTTTTTAAACCTATATTAACTTCTTTAGTCAAACAAAGACTCACTCCAACTGACCCAAGTTGAGAATAAAAATAAAGCTTTTATTAGGTTCATTGTGAAGCTTTGAACATTAATTAGAAAAATGTAAATTGATACCCGCAATTATAAAATCATGTGTTAAGCATCGATCATAATAAATGTAAAAAAGTCGCCATCATGATTTGAATTAACACCACATCTTTAATGGAAACTTTTACGATGCGATGCTTTAAATATTATGATTAGTATTCAGGCACCGGTTTAAGAGGATGACATAGGAGTCGTTCGAGTGAATTGGTAAACATCATCATCAATAAACTAGAAACTCGGTAATTGCCAGTAAGAGTAAAAACATGAGCAAAATTAATGAAGGAGTGCGTCAAAATGCTGTACAACGATGATGTCAAGCAAACAAAACCAACCGCGTTGCAGCGCTTACATGGCAGTACGAAATCTCTCGGATGACTTACTAGTCTTTCTCGAAAGGGGATGGAAAAATCTAATATCTGTGGGGTTCGCACGTTTATCAATATATTTTATTTACATATATATGTATTTACAAAGCTTCAAAAATGTGGGACACATTTCGCAATGGTTAGCGTGTCAGACTATCACATGGAAGATCGAGGTTTTCAAACTTGATTAAATTTCGAATTGGGAAAAGTTATCTGCAATTAGTTACTGTGGAATAACTAATCCTTTAAGTAATTTAACTTCTGATCAGTTAGCTTGGATAAACTTACTTAGAATGATTGACTTAGGGATGTTGGATTATGTGTAAGCCGAATGAGAGAACTATGTGGAAAGTGACATTAGACCTTAAGAGTTTTTTTATTTAGACGAGTGGTTTTCAAGAAGAAATAACACGAATATAAAATTAAATGTTATGGCAAAGAATTTAGATTTATTGCAAAAATAAGAGTTTGTCATAAAAAAAAAAATTCCGCCAAGTGGCCACGGCGTAAATAATTGAATAATCTACATACGAGAAGTTTGATTTTCGGCCACTTGTTGCAGCGTTTGGGGCCGTATGCCAGCAATAACCCGCATCATATTCACTTGCAAGGGGCCAAACGCCTCGGGCTTACCGGCGTAAACAAACGACTTCACAGAACCACACAAAAAATAGTGCCCAGCATAAATCAAGTAACAGCTGTAAAAAAACAAAATCAAATCCGAAAAAGTACTGCCAGATTGAAAACCACATACCTTTAAAAAAGCAGACTTTATTATTGTCTTGACGAAATTCGAAATTGGGATGAGTTGATTAAGGTTTCGTTAACTTAAGATTAGTCAAAACAAGATTCGTCAACATCGCAATCAGTTAACTGCGAACGGATTTGCTTGGGATGAATTTACTTGCAATCAGCTGATTTTTGGTAAGTTAACATGGGATAAGTTATTTTTCGATTAGTCGGTTTTGAATTTGTTAATAATATCGCATTTTTCTTTTCTAGTGATCTGCTTGTGTGGAACGTCGTAATGATAATAAAAAATATAAAGCTGATAATAAGAATTACTTCACTAAAGGTATGATTACTTGGGAATAGTTAGCTCGCTATGAACAAGCTTGGGATGAGTTGGCCTGGGATGGGTTGACGTTGGGTACGTAAGTACGGGGAAAGTTAGCTTTTGATGAGTTAAATAGAGATGAGTTAACTTTGGATGAGTAAACTTGGGATGAGTAAACTTGAGATGAGTAAACTTGGGATGAGTAAGAATGGGATGAGTTACCTCGGATTAAGTTAACTTAGGATAATTAAACTATGAAGAAAACACTTTGGATGCACAATTTGTAAATTGAATTTCAAAGAAAAAACATTTTCCCATAAATGAATTTTTATATTGCGAGATAATTCTTTGTTTTGAAATGGATGGAAGTGTTAATTTCAAAATATTTGCATTTTATTTCAAAATTCAGGATTAAATCACTATTTTCGTGTACACCTTTTGTGTGGAGAAAAATAAAAATATGTAAGAGCTTTTATATTTCTTAGTTTTTACAGATCGAATATTTGAAGGTAAAATAATTTTAAATGTAGTAGCGATGCAAGCAAAGCTTTTCAACGCATATCCGTTGTTCTTTAACCTGTTGTCACTGAAAGCTGATCTAAAGCAATGATAAAAAAAATAGAATGCTTAAAATGTCGCTTCCGTTTGTAAACAAGAGTTTCACAGATTAGGATATTCTCTCTCAATCGTCGCCTATAACATACAAACTTAAAAAACATCGAAAAATGATTTGAGAAAGTAAAAAAGTAGTAAAAATTTTTATTTCCATCAAAGACTACATTTATGAATGCAAAAAACATATTTTGAAATTAATTTCACCTTAGCATTGATTTTAACCAGTCACAGTTTTTAAAGTATGCACTGATAGAGCAGGAGAATGTGCCACTTTACATTTAAGTCTCTCATCATTTTCTACACATGGTTTATCAGTAGTTGTTTTTGTTTGGCTTTCAAAGTCTTTGTTAGGCTTATAAAATTACGGTTCCGGAAGCCTTAAAACATCTTCAACTGGGACGAATGTTTCATCAAAAGGTAATGAATGAACACTCAATATGATGTTGAACGATATAACTAAAATAACCAAAAGTATTCTTTTTGAAAACATTTTAGGCAAAGCACTGAGATCGTTCTTATGTGAAATGAAAACCGCAACTGAGATCAACTAAGAGTGCTTTGCTTGGTTTATATTGCATTCACTACAGACGATTGAAAACCAGTATTTTATGTAAAAAAAATAAATGCCAAAGTGAAATTAACACTTGTTTCCATGCAATGAGAATTGTATTAGTCTTGCTTAATAGAGTCTAAATATTTTCACATTGAAAGGACGATAATTTATAAATGCGCCAATTCATATTGTGGAAAAATTCGAGTAATCTCAACATCGAAAGACTTCTGTAGTCCTAATTGAGTAGGAAAACTTTTTTAACCGAGAGTGATCTAGATATTTCTTACATTTACTTAAAAAAGCTTTGAAACAAAACACAGTTTAGTTGATCTTTCGTGTATTTAAAACAAAGCCAAATGACATGACTTAAAATTAATATTTGTCAATTTATGTATCTTATCCGGTGACAGTTTTCAAAGTATGAATAGATAATGCCGGATATGAAACACCATCTTTGAAGTCTCGTACAGGTGGTGGTGGCAAATAAGGTGGTCCTTGGAATGTAACAAACAATTTGTCAACAGGATGCGATTTGTTTCTCACGAACAAAGCCAAAACCATGATGATGAGCACAACAAAACATTTTAAATACATTTTTCTACTGACACTTACTCGAACAGAGAGAATTACCAACTAACAGAAATGCAGACTTTGTTTGATGTAGAACATGAATACAATGTAAAGAAGCTTTATAATTAGTGGTGAAGGCAATCATGTTTTGGTCAGGCGGCATAAATAATATGAAATATTGTGTTTTAACAATAATTATAGGCATTCATCTTAAAAGGTCACTACCTAGTGCTGTCTTCACAGCTTTAAGCCCATAATGATGCTAACGACAGAATGCAAACAGAAAAGATATTGATTGACCTCTTGCTTGTCTACAAACAATGCATTGATAAATTGAATAGTAAAACCAAATGACTTAGTGATTATCTTTGGCCAAAGCGTTAGATCAGACTCACCAAAGGCTCGTGGCCTCTTTTGTTCCTGATACGAAAACTATAAAGAAAACAACAACATCCTTCAACGTCTCAACAGTTTATTCATTTTAACCAGTTACAGTTTTGAGGGTGTGAATAGACAATCCCAAAGGTGGAATTTCTGGTTTGCCATAAGGATCTTCGAATGGCTCTTCGCCGGTTACTCTCGGTGGTGAGGGTGGTGGCAAATAAGGTGGTCCTTGAAATGAAGCAAACGATACATCAGCAGGAAACGATGATATTGTAACGACAAAACTTAGAAATACGACAAACAAGAATACGACGCTTTTTGAACACATTTTACTCCGTGATTTTATCAAGTCTTACCTCCAACAGGGAGAGTTACCAACTAACAGAAAAAATGATTGACCAAAGCATATATTCCGCATAAAGTAATCGGTTCTTCCACTCGTAGTTAACGATGAAGGCAACATGTTATAGTGCCTCTTAATAATTTTGAACAAATAAATCTGCACTCTAACAATAAGCTTCAGCTTTACATCTGATGATGATGATGTTATGAGGAAGCAGGGAAACGAAAAGGAAACCTCTTGATGGCAAAAGCATTCCATTGATGATTGATTCCTAAAATCTTTTCAACCATAACGATTGAGTTTTTGGAAAAAAAACTTAGAAAAGCTTGCCCCAGAACACTACCGATGTTGTTGTGCCCTCTCCTGTTGCCACAGTTTAGTGTTGCTTTAACAACACACCAAAATGCAAAACGGATGAGAAATATTTTGATTGCAACTTAAACGATTCGTGATGAATCAAGCCTTTTGGAGGACAAATTATAGTCTTAAAAAAAAATTTGGAACGACAAAAACACACTTGCATCTCCGTCTATGATTGTTTCACTTCAAATCACACACAAAATTATAATTTTTTTAAATTTTACTATTTATTTCATCCAGTTACAACTTTAAGGGTATTAATAGACAGTCCTAAAATTGGAACTTTTGGTTTGTTAAAACCACCCTCGAGTGACTCTTCGGTAACTTTAGGAACCGTAACCGATGGCGGCAAATAAGGAGGTCCTTGGAATGGAACAAACAATTTGTCAACAGGATGCGATTTGTTTCTCACGAACAAAGCCAAAACCATGATGATTAGCACAACAAAACATTTTGAATACATTTTTCTACTGACACTTACTCCAACAGAGAGAATTACCAACTAACAGAAATGCAGACTTTGTTTGATACACCACATGAATACAATGTAAAGAAGCTTTATAATTAGTGGTGAAGGCAATCATGTATTGGTAAGGCGGCATAAATAATATGAAATATTGTGTTTTACCAATAATTATAGGCATTCATCTTAAAAGGTCACTAAATAGTGCTGATGTCTTCACAGCTTTAAGCCCATAATGATGCTAACGACAGAATGCAAACGGAAAAGATATTGATTGACCTCTTGCTTGTCTACAAACAATGCATTGATAATTGAATAGTAAAACCAAATTACTTGAATGAGTGATTATCTTTTGGGCAAAGCGTTAGATCAGACTCACCAAGGGCTCGTGACTTTTCCTGTTCCTGATACCAAAACTATAAATAAAACAACAACATCCTTCAACGTCTCAACAGTTTATTCATTTTAACCAGTCACAGTTTTGAGGGTGTGAATAGATAATCCCAAAGGTGGAATTTCTGGTTTGCCATAAGGATCTTCGAATGGTTCTTCGCCGGTTACTCTCGGTGGTGAGGGTGGTGGCAAATAAGGTGGTCCTTGAAATGAAGCAAACGATACATCAGCAGGAAACGATGATATTGCAATGACAAAACTTAGAAATATGACAAACAACGTCTTACCTCCAACAGGGAAAGTTACCAACTAACAGAAAAAATGATTGACCAAAGCATATATTCCGCATAAAGTAATCGGTTCTTCCACTAGTAGTTAACGATGAAGGCAACATGTTATAGTGCCTCTTAATAATTTTGAACAAATAAATCTGCACTCTAACAATAAGCTTCAGCTTTACATCTGATGATGATGATGTTATGAGGAAGCAGGGAAACGAAAATAAAACCTCTTGATGGCAAAAGCATTCCATTGATGATTGATTCCTAAAATCTTTTGAGCCATACCAATTGAGTTTTTGAAAAAAACTGAGAACTGTTGTTGTGCCCTCTCTTGTTGCCACAGTCTAGTGTTGCTTTAACAACTGAGCAAAATGCAGGAAAACGGATGAGAAATCTTTTAGTTGCAACTTAAACGATTTGTTATGAATGTCACCGGCCTTTTGGAGGACAAATTATAGTCTTAAAAAAAAATTTGGAACTACAAAAACACACTTGCATCTCCGTCTATGATTGTTTCACTTCAAATCACACACAAAATTATAATTTTTTTAAATTTTACTATTTATTTCATCCAGTTATAACTTTAAGGGTATTAATAGCCAGTCCTAAAATTGGCACTTTTGGTTTGTTAAAAACATCCTCGAATGGTTCTTCGGTAACTTTAGGAACCGTAACCGATGGTGGCAAATAAGGAGGTCCTTGAAATGAAGCAGACGATTCATCAACAGGATCTGATCTAATTGTGACGGTAAAAGTCAACAACAAGACAAACAACAAAACGACAGTTTTAGAATACATTTCTCTACTACGACACTTCCTAAATCGATCAGGTATAACTGACAACTGAAAGGAATTCTGCGGCCAAAGTATAGTTCGTTGCTTTGATTTGCAATAAAAGACGTTTGGCAAAAGAGTATTCGCCAATATATTTGAATAAAATAGAATTGAGTCACTAATAACTGGCTTTTGGGAGGAGTGTGTGCCAAATTCACTGTCTTTTTATTCAACTAAGCACAGGTAGAGATGTTTATGGGTGTATCGGTCTAGTTTTAACTATTTGCATAAAAAAACACACTACTGATAAAAAAATATTCATTTTAGAAGATAACTCCCCTTTCCAAGGCGAGAAATAATAAATTCTCTTTTATAAGAAAGTTCTGACAAAAAAAAAAGTAGGGGGTTTACGTACCTTCTTTGTCGGGACGGGTTTTTAGGTTGTCTGGTAAACACAAAAAAACTTATACCCTCAAAAGATGTGATGTATGTGAAGATGTTGCAAATGACTACGGTGTCTTTACAGGACAGTGTGGCATGTTTTTACATGCTTAAACTCATATCGACCGACTTTTACAGCCGTTGAATCGTGATCAAACACAACATGCAAGTCTTCAGAATAGTCTTGCTACAAGGAACTCATAAACAAACAATTTTACTAGGAACTTGAGTTGAGTTAATTTGGAATAATGCTTGGGAAATAAACTAAGAATGAGTTAATTTGGAATTGGTTAACTAGCTTTTGTAGATTTCGATTGGGATCAGTTTGTTCGGGATGAGTTGCCTTGAATTGAGTAAACTTTGATATGATTCCATGAAGAAACAGCAAAACCGAAACGAAAACTCTTGATTGCGAGTGCTAAAGCAATAAATTTTATTAAAGTAAAAGTTAATTTCATCGAAAATTTTGACAAAATTTATAACCAATTGCTATTGTGACTTCTATTGTTGCAGCACACAAAACTAAACACAAAACTGCACTTTTTCAAAATTAACTATTTATTTCATCTAGTTACAGTTTTGAGGGTAAAAATAGACAAATCTTAAACAGGTTGAGTACTCTGTGTTGTGGTATCAACATTTGGGCCTCCGTTAACTACTGGCTTGAACAGTGGCGGTGTTATATTAGGTGGTAATTGAAAGGAAGCAGACAAATCATCAACAGGATACGATTTTATTGCCACGAATAAAGTCAACAGCGTGACAAACAACAAAACGACACTTTTCGAATACATTTTTTCTACAACGACACTTCTTAAGTCGAACAGGTCAAACTTGCAACTAACAGCAAGTCTGTGATCATAGAAATCATAGCATCGTTTCGATGACTTCGAAATAAAAGCCTTGGCAAATTAATATTGCCCAATGGAAATTAGTATAATGTTCTATAAAGTAGAATTGAGTCATTAATAACAGGCTTTTAATGCTTTCAGAAGATGATTGGAGCTGCGCTCACTGACATTTACTTTCATTTCCGATTAAATTGATCAATTAAAACAACACAAAGCTGGCGATGGGTAAAGGTTTATCAGTTAAAACTATTTTCAAAAGAAAAAGGTGACAAAATATTTATGTGTAGATCAATACTGATCAACAAATACTCGAACGAGAAGAAAAGTTAACCAGTTAACTACTCCCTATAAATAACGAGAAGTAATAAACTATTTCTCGAAAACGTAAACGAGTCGATTCCCTTTTACAGGAGAGTTGTAACATGAAAGGTAGGAGATCTCCTTTGAGCAGGAGGATATCACAAAAAGACTTAACAATATTCTAGAGATATAAGACTTACAAAAAATCTCAGAGTTTGGCTAATCGACTTGAGTTTTTCATTTAATTTTTGACCAAACCATGTGACCTCTCTGCTGCATTTAGCTACAATGGTGACAGTATGATGTAGCCACAAGGTTTGAAGCTAAGTCCAACAACTATATACTATTCTCCAAACATATGCGGCATTTGTTCAGAATCACTTTGGCACATGGAATCCATCGACAACTTGGAATTTATAAAATTGATATTCACATCCTCTTGGGATATTCCTTGGCTTAGTAGACTAAGAATGAGTTAATCAGACATTAGTTAATTTGGGATGAGTTAACTTGCGAGGATTTAGGTTGGAATTAATTAGCTTGAAATGAATGAGCTTTGGTTGATTAAGCTTGGGATGAGTTTACATAGAATGAGTAAACAAGAAATAAATCAATCTGACATACATACATATGTATGTATGTACATATGTACATAAAAATATTTTACAAAAGTTATAATATAACCTTTATTCAAATAAGGACAGAGATGAGTTTTTAAAACGATTAACCTGTTTCGATTGATTCATTTTTATCTAAATAATTAAAAAGATTTTAAAGTTTCAATAACAACTGCGTGACGCATTTCAAAAATGTATTCCGTCTTCAAGTGCGTCACACAATTTCAAAAAATTTCAGTTTACAAAAAACAAAAAAACAAAATTAACAGAAAAACCGGAGTATGCAAAAAATTTGAATTTGAAATTTAAAAAACAAATTCACTGTCTAGTGTTGATTATACGAATGATGATGAGGAAGTAGGAAAATCAAAACGAAATCTCTTGATTCCATGTGGTAAAGCAATAAATTGTTTAGCGCCAGTTAACTTCAGAGAAAAATTTTTCTCCAAACTTATAACCAATTGCTATGGTGACTTCCCTTGTTGCACACAAAACTATACACAAACTTTATACTTTCTCAAATTTTACTATTTATTTCATTTGCCAACGTATTCAATTTCAAATTTCACATTTATTTCATCCAGTTAAAGTTTTAAGAGTATGAATAGACAAATAATAATAAGGTGTACTCGGTGTTGTAATGTCAAAATCAGAACTTTCAAATACTGGCTTGAACGATGGTGGTGGCAGATAAGGTGGCCCTTCAAAGGAAGCAGACGAGTAATCAACAGGATACGAACTTACTGTCACGAATAAAGTCAACAGTGTGACGAACAACAAAACGACAATATTCGAGTACATTTTTCCACAACGAACGATACTTCTTAATTCGAACAGGTAGAACTTGCAACTAATAGCGAGTCTTTGATGAAAGCTTTAAACGTTTTGATGATTTTGGTTCAAAGACGTTGGCAAACACATATTGCCTCATTTGGCAACAGTATACATATGTGTGTTTAAATGTAAGATAGAATCAAATCATTTATAACAGGCTTTTAGAAGATGTTTGAGGCTGAGTTCACTGACATATTCTATTCTATTTTCTGATTTATTCAGTTAAAACAACACAATACTGGTATATGGGTTAAAGCTATTTGCATAAGAAAAAGGCTACAAAATATTTATGTAGATCATTACTTATAAAAAAATTTGACAAGAAAAGGTAAGAAGATGACTCGTCCCCCCAAAATAACGACAAACAATAAACCATTTCTCGAAAACGAGTCGATTCTCTTTTATAGCAAGAAAAGTTGGGGGTTTACTGTACTCATTGGAAGAGATGGAAAACTTTTATAAAGTTGGCTTGAAATAGAAATATTCCACATGGTTTGATATCATAGCAGTAGAATATTCACAATGGTGGGTGCCGGAAAACTGAAAGGCGGACAACATATCTGAAAAATATTGCCGATCTCATCAAATATAGGTTCTTGAGTTGAAGCAATGCTTTATTGGCACAAGCAGAAACTTGTTGCAAAACGTTAAAGTAGCGCAATTATGGGGAACTGTAGCACCGAAAAAAATTCCTCTAAACTTGAATAAGCTAGAAAAAGGAAGTGTCCATCATCTCCTTTCATATGTCCTGATCTAATCCAAAAAACCGAAGATTCTTTCAAAATCACTTTTTTCAATTGACTCCACTTAAGTACAACTTTAATTAGACTGACTTTTTTTCGATCAGTTGACTTGGTATGAGATTTTTTGTGGCGAGTTTACTCGTAATGAATAAAGATGAGTTGAGTTGGGATTACTGAGATTGGTATGATTGGCTTAGGATGAAATAGCATAGTATGAGTGAGTCCTGATTTAATGATCTTGTAATGAGATATTTTTTGAAAATAAACTTGGAATGAGTAAAATATTGAAAAGGGATGGGTCAGCTAGCGTTGAGTTAACTTGGGATGAGTTAATTAAGGATGAGTGAACTAGGGATGAATTAACTAGGGGTGAGTTAACTAGGGATGAGTTTAGTAGGTTTGATTTAACTAGGGATGAATTAACTAGGGTTGAGTTAACTAGGGTTTAGTTAACTAGGGATGAGTTCAGCAGGGTTGAGTTTACTAGGGATGAATTGATCAGGGATGAGTTAATTAGGGATGGGTTAACTATGGTTGAGTTAACTAGGGATGAGTTAAGTAGGGTTGAGTTAACTAGGGATAAATTGATCAGGGATGAGTTAATTAGTTGACTATTGTTGAGTTAACTAGGGATGAGTTAAGTAGGGTTAAGTTAACTAGGGATGAATTGATTAGGGTTGAGTTAATTAGGGATGAAATATTTAGGAGAGCTGTTTTAACTAAGGGTGAGTGGATTGAGTAAACCAGAACAAAATTCATTCCTTGTTTTTTATTTATATAAGGAGAGAAATTTCTTGTTTTCAATGCACTGACCCTGTAAATTTAAATTGATATTCTACATCAAATTAAATTTAAATCTTTTAGTACTATTATTTGTTTTTAATAATTTTTTTAATTTCAATCACAACAGCGCAAAGCATTCCAACACGTTATTCCATTTCTAATAGAAATTTTAAAAATTTTAAAATCAAATTCAAAAACCCAAACAATTTAAATATTTTTAAGAATATGTACTTAAAAAATGTTAAAAAAAAAATCTTCTTTATATTTTTTATATAAATTTTCTTTAACAAAAAAATGAAATGAAATTCTGTAGTAAATATTTTATGAAACCTTAAGAGACCTAAAGACGTGAAATTATGAAATCATCAGAACAAGAAGATTATAAAAAACATCACTCAACCAAACTTTTACTTCTGATATGATGAATTAAGTGAACAAGGAAATAAAACAAAGCAAAAGTAATCACTCTTATCAAAGAATATTACGTTTGTGCAATAAATCATTTTTAATGCTTCAGCGTTTATACATACTCTTGTCTTAAGTATTCTGACGGACTCCGTGCTAAAAACTTGATCACAAAATTTTAAATAAATTTTGTTTTGCACGCGTAATTTATTTATGAATAAAATTCTTTTTTTAATGAGTTTTTGATTGGATCCTGTATCTCAAGTGATGCAAAAATATTTTGTCATAATCTGCGCACTATCTTAAACAGAGGATTGAAAATTTGCAAGAGGGTTTCTTTGCATCTTCTCAACAAATCTCAGAACACAGACCACAAAGACCACACCCACCAACAAATTTCTCTGTAAGGTCTGTTCTTTTCGTAAAATTTCAACACCTTCCAGACGAATCGAACTTACAACGCTCGAGCTATAAATCAGTGAACTAGTCAACAGCGATATGCACTGCACATTAGCAAAGCAACGCACATTTAATACAACGATTGAATAATTTAGACTAACAGTTTTGATTCTTTTTGTCTCTTTACAACTTTAATTTTTTATTTTATAATCAAATTTGAAGGTTTTTTTTTTCAAAACTTGATTCAACGAAGAAATGTTAAGGTTATATTTTCAAATAAATTAAAAAACTTCAGTCACTTGACCTTTTTTTTATTTCACAGTTTAGTTTGAACAGAAAAACAAATAAGTGACTTGATACCTTCTTTATAAAAAAAAAGGCAAAATAACAACACTTAAGCCCATTCCTTTTCTTTAAATAAGGATAACACTATTTGCTTACAACCACATCCAATTATTGCGGGTTCATGTTGAGTTTTTTCGCCATCGCAGTTGCAACCTCAAAACAGGGTCGGGGTACAAATGGTTGACATGGTGATGGTAGATATCACTAACCTTCGATTGCAGTAGATGCTTTATCTATGGGGATAAAAATTACATGTCATATTTACAGGCAAATTTATGACAATATGCAAACAAACACACTTTGATTTTCAAGAACATTTTATTTTCCATTAAAATAGCTAATTCACTTTAGTCGGACACTGATTGGATTCAACTAATGAAATTTGTGAACGGATGAGACGTTTTGTTCGATAAAATCGAAGAAATCTAACAGGTTTTGTGTCTGTCTTTGTCAAAGGTTATAGCAAAAATATACGACGGAGAAGTCGAATGAGTAATGGGATGGTTCATGATGAATCGTTGTGTTATTATATTTGTTTTGGGTTGATTTTATGTGGGGTTTTTTTCGACGGGCAAGCAAAATATTCCCAAATTAGGAGATTATAATCAAATTGACAATAATTTGATTAGAATGCAAAAGCGAACATTCCAGTTTTTTGAGTCTGATTGTTCCAAAGTGTTTTATTTTCACTCCAAAGTTTACTTCAAACTCACTCTCACTCAAAGTTGTTTACTTTTTTTGAATTCGTACTTGAAGAGTCATAGTTTGCAATAAATAAAATAACAGAAACAACGACATAATCTAAAAATGATTGATGATATCCGTCAGGTCAGTTTTAATAAACAATTGACATTATTCCGTTTGAGATAAAAGTGAGCAGGACATTTGAACTTAATGTTTTAATGATTGGTCGTGATGACTGATGACTTCTTTTGACAATACACATACCTACTAAGCTCTTTCTTCAAACATCAAATTTAAAATATTCACAATGACATTTAGCATTATAAGTTCATTAATTCATTATATTTCGGGTCCAAAGAACACAATTTAAATTGAAAAAATAACTAATTAATCATTCTTTCTGTGAGCAGACTTCTCATTTGACTTTAGGCTATAACTAAACTAACTTGAAGGCCAACTCATCAGCTTATTCGAAATAAGGCAAAACAAAATTAATCCATATGTTCTTTCCATTGTTTCAGGACGAAGAGACAATCTTTGTTGTAATACAATACTTTAAACCCCATTCAAAGCAAGAAAAAAAGGATTAAAATTTATTACACTCCACCTCTTGATATCCGTCTTTTAAAACACAAAAAGGGCAATCGAATTGCTCCAGACGTACTTTATTATATGTTTTCTGTGCTACTCCACTCCATTTCAGCCAGCACATGCGACTAACAACTCCCTGTCATGAGAACAGAAAAGACAATAAGTAAAAAATTGTCAAAAAAAAAAAACACAGAACGAGAAATAAAACCCATAGATGGAGTTAGGAAGGAAACAAGTCTCGAAATAATGGCGACCAAAATTACACAAAATCCTTGAAACGTTCAACATTGAAATTGCCAATCGGAAAAAATATTACCAAACGAACATGAGAAAACGACTGAAAAGGGATATAAAAAAAAAACGAATAAGAAAAAAAAGAACATAATTAATAGCCACACGATTGTGCCATTCAAAGCCATTTTTCTTCGATTTTTTTTCCGTTTCAAACACTTGAGGGAATTATAGTTAAGCTTGCCGGGAAAAAGGCTGAGGTAACGCTGGGATACGATGATGGATCCCATACCAAAGTCAGAAAAATATCCGTTGGCGTTTTTATTGAATTTTTGTGCAATTGCAGCTTTTCCTTATATACATTATATTATTCTCCTTAACGAAGGATCTCGAAAGTAATATTGTCCTGTCATGGATTTTTATGAAAATCCCCAAACAGCTTGGTCTGCAGAAAACTCATGAAAGCGAAAGGATTTAATGGAATTTTATTTCTTATCGATTGGATTTGCGGATTGTAAATTTCCTGAAATGCACTCAACACTCGATGGGAGCTGCTTCTGATAAAATAAGCCTTTGAAAATAAAATAAAGTATGTGTGTAGTGCTGTCTGTATACGATGGCGATATTTCTGCTATCGTATCATATTTCGATAACGATAAGAGCCTATGCATTTACAACTCAGTCCTTAACTCACTTCACACCAATTAATAAAGAAAAACTCATCCCACTCAAATACAAAATCAATTCGTTTATCTTAGATGTAAATGGCATCAAAGAATTGAGATGAATACGCAATAGCAACTCACCGCATAACTAACCTCATCCCGATCAGTCATCATTAAAACTCATCCCACTTAAACCAAACTTCATCCCAGGTTTGAAATGAATACGCACAGCAACTCACCGCATAACTCACCTCATACTGATTAGTGTAAACAACATTTAAGATGGCATCCCAGAATTGGTATGAATTCTTTTAGCAGGATGAAATATTTTTAGGATTCGAATTAATTAAAGTAAGCTTCTAATTTACAATAGAAGCCATCATCCATACCATATTTTTTAAGGTGATTTGCGTTCAAAAAGCACTCATCCCATTTCCTGATTAATGAGTACTTACACTAATTACGAAATGGTCCATTTAAGGATTTAAGACAAAAGTGTTGAAAGTGAAACTAAAAGAGCATATACCATTTGGGATGAGCTTTTTTCTCTCGAGGGAATAGTTATATTGGATTTTGATACCAAAATGTAATTCCTCCAGCTTACTTGAACTAGCTACCCAGGAAATGTTCCATTGTGAAAGATTTCCGACAGAACAAAACTCAAAAAAGCACTCATCCCACCTCTGTATGAATTGGGAATGATAATTTCAGAGGAGTGAGTTGTTTTGAAAAAATTAAACAAAGAAAAGTTTTAGGTAACTGTCAAGCAAATAAGTTCGTTTTTGATTTTGCTGTAAGATTCGAACTAAAAATCAATCAACTAGAGTTTTTGGAATAGAGCTTCGATTTGATCGGATTCATGTTCGCTTTAAGTAGTCTACTTATTTTTACTATTTCATCAGCATAAGGCAGTGCAGATCAAATCGAGAAAGTGACAGACTCGATATAAATAAGGAAATTAAAACAAGGGAAGAGTACACTTGGAATGAGTTAAGTGTGAAGGAGTAGTTTTGAAAATCAAATACTTGGGATCCGTAAATTTAGATGAATCAACTGAGAACCAGTAACCTGGGAAGAGTAAATTTGGAATATATTTCAACTTGGTTTGAATTAGGTTCGAAAACTAAAGTTCGCGGTGAGTAAGCTTGTGATAAGACCTATAAAATAAATTCAAATTTATTTGTCATAAAAATTAGAGATGGCACGATCTTAAATGGGAACAAGTTCATTTCGAATAAAATTTATTCCTCTTAAAAAAACCGAAACACCTGTTTTCAGAGTTGAATATCCTATGAAAGACATACCAAATAATTACAAATCCACATATCCAAGTTCATTTATTAGGGCACTAAACTTGATCCAAAGTAAGTTGTGAGTACAGGTACAGGACAATAAATCTTAAAAACAAGCTTCGCAAAACAATTATTGTTTTGATATAAAAACCACGTAAACTGATCGAACTCCATCAGTTAATTTCATTTTGTCCTTCTGACACAACGTCTACCTCGATCTTTGCAACAATGTTTCCCCAAAAAAGTTTTTTATTCGCGATTGTAGTGATGTGCTTCGTTTTGACAATTCATTGCTCACCACCACCCAGTAAGGAATCGGTGGCGGTGCAACAGAATGCTCAAGCTGCCGATATAAAACCTATTTATGAGGCACCAGTTGAAGAACCAGCATCAAAAAAAATCACTCTTTCGAATCATCTCATAGACCTTTTTGGATAAACAAATAAATAAAAAAAATGACAAACAAGTGGCCAAGAGTTTCTTTATTTTATCAATTGAATTGTGTTGGGAACCGGCGGATCAACTTAAAATCAGCCTCATGTTCAGTTTTAAGGTACGTAGCAGAAAGCACAAACAAGATATTGGTCACTATCACAAAGTCCTACGTAACAATTTCTGACTACGAATTCGAAAAAGGAAGCATCACAGACACCCTCGCAGTGAAAGTTTTGCTACCAAATTTGCCACTGTTGATAAAATAATAAACAAGTTTCAAATATCGGTTGCAAAACATTCATTACTAAGATGTTTTCCCTTCTATATGACATTCGTAGTCCGAAATTGCTACGATGGACTTTGCGATAGGAGTGATTACTTTACTTTTAATATTAGCATTTCTATGGACGCACTCAGTTTTTATTTAAGTAAAAACGAAATCATTTTGAAGCCGTCCATCTAATCTTACCTTCTTTGCTTCGTTAACCCTTGATCATAAACAAACATTTTTCTTTGATTAGAATCACACTCTCGCATTCTCTTGTAAAGCCTTAACTTGTTAGAGTAATCTTTCCACCTTCTTGAATAATAAATACGAACTGTCTGAGTGAATAATTTTCTCCTGAGCCCCCCCAAAGAAAAAACATCTTAAAGCGAAACAAGTTCGTGCCCAGACAAGTAACAAGGTTATGTAACCATTTGTGTTTTTGTGCTTTCTGAAACAAGTCAAAAGCTTTTCTCGATTTTCTATGCCTTTGACGTCATTAAATATGTATTTCTAAGCTCATGCGCCTAAATTTCACTAATGCTTTTGTTCCTGCCCCTGTAAAATAGGCTCTCCTCTCAGAGTAGGCATATTTTGTTTTGGTTTTTTATTCTTTCTCAATGAACTTGCCGCCAAGGGAGAGGCAGACAAAATAGCCTTGGACTTGACATAGGCCCTGATATAGAGAGAACGAAGATTCTCTCTGGGAAAATAAAGAAAATGTGCGACATGACCTTGCCCTTGTATATCATAAGACCTTTTTAGTTAATACCAGCCATGTCTGGCAGGCTGATATCGTGGGTAATTTATTTCAGTTAAAAGGCAAAAGGGAGTAGGTATATCCTTCTTTCGACATTCTCTTAACAAGGTTTTTATTTTCATTGCCAGATATCTGTGGATGTTTCTTCTCCTCGGAATGTCCTTGATAGACATTCTAATAAGGTTTCTGAACCCGGCACATGCGGCTCATTGTTAGTAGGTGCCACAGTATTAAAGCTTAGAAGAAAAACGAATACTTCAACCGAAATAACTTTTTTCTTTTAGGATATTCTCATTGTCGTTGTGGTATTTCTGTGTTTATAAATTATACTCTTTGGGAACCGCAATACACGCACAGACACAGACACGGCATTAAACACAATTGAGAGCAGACGGTGGCAAGCAAAGTTGAATTGCCTGTACATGACAGTGTAGCATTAGGTGTTTTTAATATATCCTCTCTTGAATGAGGGGTTGTTGTTAAATCGTTTTTCTAAGACAATTTATTTTTTGTTACTGCTGGTTTTGTTGTCCTTGTGTATTTTTTTTTTTTTTTTTGTGGTGAGGTGGGAATCCTGCTAGTTTATTGCCAAAAGGGCGTTCGGCTGTTGGGTTAAGTCTTTTTTTCATGTTAGCGACGAACTTCTTGTATTTGAAAGATCTAACTAAGTTGTGGCATTCCAAATTCACAGGAAAGGACCTTTTATCTCAAAAGGTAAAACGAATCTGACACAAGACAAGAGTAAAAGAAAAACACGATAGATGGTGAGCTATAAAAATTGAAAGGATTTTATTTTTTGTTATGGGTCAGTGCACTTGACTGGGTCATGAATTTTTCTTTACTTTTTGTACCAATTTATTTTAAAATTGCAGTTTATTTTTATGGTTCAATGACAGCACAAGAGTTTGGTGTCCTTGAGAACCAATTTGACAAAGAAAACTTCCAATAAAGGTTGTTTCAATGTTTCAGTTCAGTACTTTACAATTTAAGGGTCTACGAGTTTTCGGAGATTCTACCTTCGGAAAATAGGTAGGTACATATTTGATAAGCATAGAAAGTTGAACTTTTGACTGAAGAGTCGAGTGTGCTTATCATGTTGGTAAAAAGAAATGTGACAGGTATTTGATCTTTAATTAAAGTTTGCTGTTGTAAGACCGCAAAGCAGATAGGCAATGTCTGGTGTGAGAGTTAGAAAAGAAAAATGGGTTTTTGTCAACAATGGGATTTTCAGGTTATTTTAAAGTTTTTGAGTGAAGGGGTTGTGATGAGCTAAAGGGCTTATGTTCACTTTTTGGTAATAGTTTTTCAAGTATCAGATCATTTGAATAAGACGTAATAAGACAACATGTGTATACAAAACCGATTTATGTGAGATGAGTGCAATGACAACTTGTCTCGTGGTAACTCATCTGTCATCACATAACTTACTCCATAGTCCATAACCCCATACTAGTTAGATTATCCTATTACTCCCGCAATGATAACATATCCAGTGGTCGCTTTGGTCACTCATTCCAAAATGATTCATACTTTGGGTACTCATGTAATGGTGACCCAACCCAAAATAACTCATATTTTGTCATGTAATGATGACTCATCCCAAAATAACTTATCCCATTACAACTTTTCTCAAAAGTACTTATCCCAAGGAACTTATTGCATGTTTTTTCTAGTCCCTTTACCACTTTGTGGAGCTCGTGGCGTAATAGTCAGCATGTCTGTCTTTAACGTGGTAAGTTCGAGGTTTGAATTGCATAAGCCCCAACGAAGTTTTTCTACGAATATCGCCTTTCGTGAGGAATGGACAAGGTCTCCGACAGTAATTTCATTGTCATGAAAAGTGCTTTCTCAATTAGCCGTTTGGAATCGGCAGAAATAGTAGGCCAACTCCATTCCACACAAGGGTTAGGTGTAAGAGATTGCCTCGGGGCTAACTGGTCTGTTGCGCCACCATTTATATTTATTTTTTGGACTGTTTCAAACTCATCCCAAAACTCATCGAACGATAAGTCACTCATCCCCAACTTATTTCACATTTCTTCACCACGCGATAGATTTTATCACATATTAGCTCACACAGTGATAACTCATCCTTTGACAGGTCATACCCAGGTTAATATCTTAGGATGTTTCATCTTAAAATAACTCATCCCATGAGAACTCATCCCAATAGTTTCTAGCACATAGGCGTCTAGACCTTGCCTTTTAATGCTTTTCTTTATCACCATATAATAGCATATCTCAGCTTAGCTTATCACTTGATAGCTGCGATAAGAAGCAACTAAGTCCATGAAAATTTATACTTTTCCAACTCGTTCCACTTGCCACCTGCCGGCTCTGCCCCGAAGATATAGAAACAACTGAACACATTTTATGTGAATGCCCTCCCATAGTCACATCCAGGCTAAAACGTCTCCAAAAAGGATTGACTAGTTCCCTTGAAATCAGAAATAGCTCTTCTTCAAATAATCTTTGGTTCTTACACGACCACAACTTCGAATGAACAACTACACTTTACGGGTTTAAACCTAAAAGAACAGCACAAAAGATTTTTCAGGTCGACGTGCTAGTAAATGTGATCTACCTTCGCGTTATCTAGTAAAAAAAACTCATACCATGACGGTTCTTCGAATAACGAAATTTTACTTATTTTTATCCCATAATCCCATCAACACTCATCCCATGATTATCTATCAATGACAAACTTGTACATTGATACATCCTATCCCAATAGCTTCAATAATGACAACTTCATACATTATAACTCGTTTTATGGCAAGTGATCCCTCTGAACACCCATTCCTCTTCTTCTTCTTTATTTTTGACGTTACGAGTATCGTGATTCAAAGGAATCACAGCTCTCCCATTTAACTACTTCAAACAAGTGATCCGGGTACGCTGTCTGAAAACATATTCAGCGATAGTTTATTCCCGTCAACAAATGACTCTTCAAGAGGTGGTCAAAACTGAGGAATACTTTTATACCTCCAGTTTCATTTGAAACTCAAGGCGATGGGAGGTAAACGCTAAAGAAGTTCAATAGCGAATTGTGTACAGTGCGTTGCCAGTCCACTCTAAGCCCATAGCTACTTTTTTTTATTGATAAAAGCTACTGATTTGGGTGCACGAAATGGTTTATTTTCATTTTCTCATATACCAAAATCTCCGCAAACAGATACCAAATCCTCCATAACTACCCATCACAAACATCAGTGTCCACCATTTAAAAAACACAACACAGCTGTAATCTATTCACAATCATTCTAAGATTTTCCGTCTGTCTATTTCTATATATACACAGCCACACACCAAAACCAGCACCAAAGTCTCAACCAGAATAAAAATTAGAAAATTGAAAAACATGCTTTACTACTCTCTGCACTGCACTACAAATTCAATCGAATCCCATCTATGAACATCGTCCTGTCGCCACACACAAGGATTGAAGTATCTGGCGGAACATTCAATATTGATGGTAATAAAAAAAATAAGCTCAGAGTATTACATCGAATGCAGTGCAACATGCCACACGAATAACATCTAACCATTTTTTTCTTCTGCACACTGTCGATGTCATTCGATGGAAAGAATTCGATTTTTTTAGGTGTAATAAAAAACCATTTCTAACATTAAATGGGATTTACCTCTCCAACCAGTTTCTTGCACAAGAAGAAGGTAAAAGTAAAAAAAAATGAGACTCTAAGAAGAAAGAGGACAGCAAAAAAGCTGAAGACTTTTTTAAACGACCATATTTACGTTTTATCGATATTAAGTGGCAAATAAATTGTCTATAAAGTTAGCTGCTGTAGTACTTATTATCTAAAAAAAAATACCATAAGGATCAACGAGAGTAGCTATTTTCAATGTAAACTTTTGACAACAACCAAAAATAAAGAAAGAAAAAATTCAAAAGCATATTCGGTTTGGTATTTTATTTTTCGTTCGTGTGATACTCTTTCTCAGAGGAAAAGTTTGTCGAATCGTATCTTAAAAAAAAGAACGATGGTTAATGATGATATGAAATGGGTAAAATAATCGATATATTGACAGCAATTTGTATGATAAAAGCTAAAATAAATTGAACTTTGACCAATTTAACTAAGCAGACATTTTAACAGCCACTGAAGGACTACACTTTGTTGATGTTGTTGCTTCAAGTGTATGTGCAGTTTCTTTTGAATGGCAAGGCCATTAACCAGACTGTTTGGGGGTATTCAAAAAAAAAAAAAAGAAATAAAAAAGGATTTAACTTTTCTCCTCTTCAGTGAAGAGTTTAAATTTGAATGATGTCGATAGCTTGTGGATGGACCCTCTTTTGTCTGTTTGTGTGTGCTTTTCTTTTGCCAGCCGGATAAAGCTAAGGCAAATTGAGAATAGATTGACATTTTGCTGGCCATTATTCTTCGATTAACTTGGCTTAATGAGATAAAGGATTCAAGTTTTTGAGGAAATTCTGGCATTTTAAGTGAGTGCAGGTTCTGTGTAAAGAAGTTTTTTAAAAGAAAGACGGGTTTTCTCAGGAACCTTTAAGTTCTCAAGGACCTTAAGGTGAGAGTTATTTACTACTGAAAGGAAGAGTTCGAACAAAATTTGCTTCAGTACATGAAGGACACCTCATTGGCTTTGTTGAGGAACTTGTGGTTCGTCTCCACAAACGAAATTAATTATTTGTAGAAATAGTTAAGGGCAACGAATGAAATTCCCACAAAGGGTTCGTCTTACCCATCGCTTTTTCCTCGCCATCATAATACACCGGACCAAATATGTATATGCGCAATTATGGCAAAACGTGACTATATTTTATTATTTTCACTTTATTTTCATAGACCCAGAGAGTTGGTCCTCCGATAAAGTCTCAGCTTGAAAGAACACATGCACTTCTGGTCTTAATAGCACTTTTCAGAGTACGAACGCATAACTTATCAACAACGAGAACAAGGAGTCTCAACTAACATGCAACACACCACCAGCCACAAGAGGCTTGTGGTACTTACCACACCGCACCGTATAACGACTTTATATATGAAATATTGAAACCGAAAATGGTGAAACGTGTATGTGGCTCCTTATGGTCCACTATGGAACATCCAGTCTTGGACGGGGTATTGCTCACTTTTACTCTAAAGAATATTATTTCAAGTAGAAAGGAAAGCCATTTATTAAAATTTCAAAAGGGAAATACAAGGACCAAGCAGGAGTCATTCTTCTAGTAGGATCGTTTGAAAACAAAACAAAGTATGAATCCAAAAGCCAAACTTTCACAAAAAAAAAAGTAAATACTTTTCGTCTTTTTTAATTTCTTTTTCTTCTTTGTTATTGCAGACACTTTAATTACCCGCAATCATTTATCACATTCTTCGAGTTGTCATAATCTCTCCCTAGGGCGGTTTGCATTCTGAATCGGACAGCCAGCCGTATAGAAAGAAACTGAAGCTGATTCTGAGAAACATTTGTTGCAGGGGATGACGAAGGATGTCTTTTTGATGATAATGCACGTCGAATAAACTCACAAAAAGTCGAAGGAAAAAAAAAAAAAAAAAATTATGAATAATGGAAAATAAATTTTTAAAAAATGAATAAAACTTTGAAGAAATGTAATCGCAGGGAATTAACTTTTTTATCAAAATTAATGAGGAGAAAATCACACAAATGGAATAACAAAAAATTGAGAGGTAAGAGACAACAAAACTGAACTGATGACAGAGGAGCGAGGTCAATAAACATCAAGGCATCCTTTTGAAATAATTAATATTATTTTTTTTTCTCCTTTTTCATGATTTTTCATAACTCGAAAAGGAATCTATCAAACGAAAAATGTCATTTGTTTTGTGGTAACACAAAGATTGGGTGGGGGGCTTTTTTTGTTCGCATTTACGGAAAGAGTATAAAGCCATTAAGGAACTTTGTGATGATGAGTGACAGAAACTTGAAGCAAAAATTTAATTTCGTTTGAAAAATAATGCAAATAAAGATAACAATACCCGAGCTATATCAAAACAAAATGCCACGCGTTTAAAAAACGATTACTTTACAGAAAAATGTTGAAGACCTATGTACCTGTCGATAGGAGGGAAGATCTGAATTTGTTATAAACAAAAAATTGAGTCAAATGAATGAATGCTATGCGACTCTACATTTGCGATAAAAGAAACATTGACCATCAATCAAACCGGAGTATAGAAAAATCGGTTGGATGAACGGTTTTGAATCGTGATGCGGGATAGTTACGAAAGTACCAAGCCTACTTCTAAATGATTTCACTTTTTTTTATAGAAACTTATACACAGCAAAGTTCCCTTTCATGGAAAAAGAAATAAAATCGAACAAATTTTAATGCGAGTGTCGCAGTTTCAGTTGAATAAAATAGTAATTGCCACTGAGAGAAAGGATGTTCGATTATTTTACACTTTTCTGTAACGGAATTGTTGTTGTTGACGTTGTACACAACTAATGATAAAAACAATGAGTTTTGAAGGATTGAAAAATTAGTACTCGAGTGATCCTAAACATTCGAATGATCACTCGAGATATGATCAATTGAATTTTTCTCTTTTCTAATTTCAACTGCGCTATGAGCATTTTGATCTTCAAGTTATCAAAGTTACCAACCTGTGAGGAACACCCAGTTCACTACAAAAAGCTTCGAAAAGACGGTAGTTTCGGATTATTGATGTGATTTAGTAACAAAAACAGAAAAAAAAATTGTATAAAAGCTTACGACAGCTTAACGTTTGGGGAACATTAATCTCAGCACGATACCAGTTGGATCGCACTTAATTCAACAAGATCAGCAGAGACACAAGTCACATAAAGGCTACCTTTTTTTCATAATTAGTATGAATCTACACTAAAAACGTGGAAATAGCGAAGGGCTTAAGAACCAGACGTTCCTTCTCAACGCGTAGTTCACTCACATACAATCGCTTATTTTTTTTTTAAAGTCAGGAACTTATGGAATAAATTATGAGGTGTATGAACTCTTGGTGCTTCAACTGTCAGAGCGACAAGCTAGTCAACATCAAAACAATTATTTTCAAAAGTGGTCAAAAAAGAGCAACAAAGAACTTCAGTTTTACCAAAATTGTTTAAAGCATTCAGGAAAAAAAGATACAACAACGAGCTGTATGAGCTGTACTGCGACATGGGCATAGCTAGAAGAGTACGCATCGCGAGGCTACGATGGCTGTGCCATGTAGAGCGGATGGACCCAAACGCTCCGGCTCGTCGGGTGTTCGAAAGTACATTGCAGGGAAATCGCGGAAGGGCCTCGTCTTAGGTGGCGCAATCAAGTGGATGAAGACCTCAACCGACTTGGAGTGCGAAACTGAACTGCGAAGATGTTGGTTGAGGCCCAGGTTCACCCCGAACTGTAATGCCCACCTAAGTAAGTAAGTATTCAGGAAAAAATACCTTCATGAGAATTTGAAATTTAAATTTGAAATGAAGGTTACTTCAAAAACATATTAAATTATTCGAAACGAAAATCATCCGAGTGAACATAAACCTCGAGATATAATCGATTATATTATACCAATGCTCATGACACTAATAGCGAGGGTTCATTAGTATTCAATTGCTTGAATAATTTGAATATGTAACAATTTTGACGGGTTTTAGAAAAAAAAAAAAGGATGGAGAAGACCTCGGCTTAGGTGGGGCATCAAGTCAACCTCAAACCGACATCAAGTCCTCAACCGAATTAGAGTGAAAAAAAAGGAGAGAACTCGCCCGAAATCGAAGTTGTTTCTTCGAAAGATTTTGGTTGAGGCTCAGGTCTACCCCGAACTGTAATGCCCACCTAAGCCAGTAAGTAACAACTTTATATCAATTTAAGATGTGGCATAGTTATTTTATTGATAAACAATTCTAGAAAAAATCTATTTTATCACAAGTTAGCGCGTTGCTTTGCAAAGCTTTGTTCACATGGAACTGGCCAAAAAATCACAAATAGTCATTCCATCTGCTATCACGAACAAGGTTACCCACTGCGATAATCTGAAGCTTGAATGGAGATTTCATCGAAATCGGTGTAGCCGATTAAGGCGTCCAAATAGAGGAAATACAGAGTGTAGTATGTAGGTCCTACACAGATCTCCATTTTCGTCTCTTTTTTCTCTTTCAAGACTGAAAAATTTTTAATATAAATATAGCTTTTATAAAGACATATGACATATGGCAGTTATGTATATGATTTTGATGTTGAAAAAAAAATCACTACCTACAGCTGAAAAAATTGCTTTATGTAGCGTAGAAAACAAAAGACAAAATAACGAGTTCAATGTTCCCCACTTCAAAGCACTAGCCTTCAAACATATTTCTCGAACATTAAACTTTCTTCGTTAATATCACAGCTAACACACAAACTACTGTAATCAGCACTTCGAAGCAAAACACACTTAAAGTACTCAATAAAACCACTTGAAATCATCGTACAAAGTAAGCATCAAATTTATTGCATATGGATGGATATGACTTGACTTGCCTTCAAAAAGTTTATTATCTCGTAATTTAAAAAAATCCAATCTTTACAACCTGGGTATGAACTTTTATTAGCTCTTGATAAACATGTATCTAGAGGTATACGAACAAATATACCTACCTACTCAATGAGCAGTGTCATGCATCAATGACTAGACAGTCTTGTGCGCGATACAAATACTCAAATGCAACCTTCGTTCGATGCAGTTCGTCGTTGCTTGCCTCATTCGGGATTTATGAGATTCAGAAAATGGAAGAAAATATTTTCGCGCAACTAAATATTTTCCTTCGTGTTGGTTAAAGAAAAACAACTAAAAATATCAATTAAGATTAAAAGAATTTCCAATCGCACTAAATTTGGTCATGAATTTTATTACCGCACACGATTTGCTTTGCATAAGCCGTCCGTCGCATTCGAGTGAATGTGGGTAAAATAGTATGTTTTGAACTGTTTGTAGTTTGGCCCCATTAATAGTTGCGTGTTTAAACTCTGGTTGCATTCTCAGCCACAGTTATGCGAAAAACTACTGTGGGTGGATGATTTTGAAATTTTGATTTTCATCACATCCCAGACAAATACCAAGCGCCTAACCAACCAACACAAACCGAATTCTTTAAATTGGTAAAACAAATCATGAGTGTCTAAATTATTTGGTATTCGATTACTCTGTTCCGCATTTGATATAACAAAACTCAATCAATAATAAACATAGAATTCAAAAATAGATCCTGCATAGACATTCTCGTTTTGTTTTGTTAATATGCTGCTGACAGGTTGCTTTGTTTTTGTTTTATTCTTTTATTTAAAGACACCACTCGCAAGATGTGAAAATGAGGTGTGTACGAGGTAGTAATTATGTGGGAACATAACAACTATACTCTGAGTCCTACAGCCTCCCGCGCGCCGCCAATACCAATACCAAACGTGACTGACCTAAGACAATTAATTTAAATTTAAACGATAGATGCAAGTTGATGTTATATTTGCTTTGGTATTCACATCTCAACCAGAGAGCGGGAAAACGCACGGGTGGCAGGTTTGGTTGTAGATTTGCTGTTGGTAGCAAATTGCTTGCCAAGTCTGTTGGCATGAACGACATTTATGAGTTGAAGAGCTATTTAAGTTGCTGTCTGTTTATTCATTTGGAAGCCAATTGATGTGAGTGCATTGCGAAATGCGAAATGCAGTTGAACACAACCATAAATAAAGGTTTAAGTATTGAAAGGCCGCCAATTAGAATAGGAATAGCGCACAAATTAATTGTTAGATAAAACCAAAATAAAAAATAAATCTGTACGTTACCAATGATCAGTTGTTTTCTTTTTCACTCGATTTCTTACCTGAAACGAAAAAAGATAACAGATTAGTGTGTTGATATCAACTAATAAGCTTAAGTAATTTTTAATTAATTGGGGTTATAGGTTCGAAAGTAGAGTAGTAAGTAGTTGAGGGACATGTAAGCCCAGAACTTTAATGCTGAAGAGTACTAACCCAGGCAGAGTTCACCAAGAACTGTGATGCCCGCTCAAGTAAGTTTATACGAATTAGAATATGGAGTAAACTTTCATAAGGAGAATTACAAGATAAGCTCAATTGTTTGTTGCGAAATAGTCTTCTCGAATAAATAAAACACAGCCCAATTGGGCCCGGATGGTCTATGCACAGGAATGATACTTCTGTAGAAAGACAATACTTTTTTTTTAAAAAACCTCAACTTATTCTAAATATAAAACTGAGAGTTTTTTGAGTTCTGGGTTTGCCATCAAATCGCCCTGAAGTAGAACTAAGTTTCTGTTGGGGAGAGTTTAGGTTGAGTTGAAGGTTGCAGAATTATGATGAAATGTGACAGCCAAGGAGAGACAGAGATGCTGCTGGACTCCAAAAGATGATAAACTTGCAAAATAGATCTTTTAAGGCTGGCACGTAAGCTGGATCGCGGTTTCATGTGGGTGGATCGTACCCATCAAGAGGAACAACAATCTTTCAAAAGATTGGTTATTTATGAGTGGCTGATGGTGGACCTGCAGCGATATTTGGTCAATTTTACTTGGACACTATGTGCTGGAAGCACCTGGAAAAGATAATCCCTGTCGATTTTGAATCAAAAAGATTTGCGTTTAAATAAAGAACAAAAATACGGTCAGGATATAAACATTACTTAGAATTTAAGCCCCTAAGAGATAAGGGGTAAAGTTGTTCCCTAAGAAATTGAGTCGAAAAGAAGCGCTCTGGTAAAAAGTAGAAGCGTTACAGAATCAGTGATAAAATAACATTTTAATAAAAAAAATTTACCTGGTAAAGATAAACTATTTTACATGGCATGCTCATGTCACACTCACTATCCGCATTAAATTTGCCATCTTACTGCGTTACAGGGTCAGTGATGAGTTTTATACTTATCTTTAGATACATAGTTCTAAAGTACGAAGGTCTGATTGGAAGGTTTGATAGCTACTGAAAGTCAACGAACTTAAGGAAGGGGAAAGGCGGAGAAGAGCGTGAGTCAGTGTTTTTGGTACAAACTTTGGAATTCATACCTATCATGACATCTCTCTATTGCTTCGAACACGCGCTATTTCCATTTGAGAACTTGGTGTTTTTCCCTTCCTTTCTATTTCTTCATCAGAATCAAAAATTATGTTGGTCATTTTAAGCTATGTTTGGTGCTTTTTATTTTCAGCTTTGGACACAAAAAAACATTTATAGGCCCCTTCCATTCTCAAAAGTTCTGGTTAAGGAAAATGCGCTAGGCCCCGTGACTCTCAGATATCTGCGGCGGTATCCTTTTGGGCGATATTATACAGCTATGGCCGAGTGGATCATAATCGTCCTTAAAGTTATGCAATATGGGCCCAGTATTTTGACAGTAGATAACTCGTAGTGCATTTGACTCGTGTCAAGACTGTAAACAAGTAGAATCAGAGAACAACTTAATTTATTACAATATACAGCAGTGGCTTATTCATCTTGCAATTAAACCTTACAAATACAGTCACTGCAAATACATTTCCAACCAAGACAAAACTTTTCCAAAAACAAACTTAAATTACATCAAAACTCCAAGCGTCAATTAAAAACCGATGAGACATTCCTAGAAGTGTCAGTCGACTGACGATGTTCAATTCCAAGAATAATAATGCAACTCGTTATAAATTTATTGCAAAATTTCATTATCATTTGTATATCATTGTCTGCTAACGCCCATACTTATATACCAACATAGACGATTGTTTATTACAACCAAATTATTTCCCACACGTCTATCATTAGTGAAGCATAAAAATGCAAATTCAATTCCTCTCAACAGCAGACAACACTAAAGTTGATACGGATAATGTTTGTTAATCAAAATAAATGTATTTTAGAGACGAGAGTGTTGTGTATTGTGTTGTGTTGATGTCAGCCTTATCACGCACCTTAATAATGGCAAAATTTGAATTTTATATTACAAAAGCACGCGAAAGAAATATTACTTCTCGGTATGTTGATGTCTTGTTTCATTGTCTAAACAATTTGTTTAAGTTAATAGCAACAAAAAAATCAATAAAAAAACTCCGAGACGGTCCTGAAAGGAAGCAAACAGGAAAAAAAACACCAACACCAAAATAACAACTCAATTCAATTACGTTGATGCCTCCCTCTCTTTCGTATATGTATTTTTATATACGGTGCTGGTGCATGGAGATCCTAAAAATTCTTTCGTTGCATTTGAATTGCATTAAGCAATAGAACGAACGATGCTGGGAATTCTACCCTCTTGTATGTAAAATTAAAAAGAAATCTAAAGTAGATGCAAGCAAGTAATCCTTATCTCAGAGTGAGAGGGAAACTTCCCGTATTCTTATTTTGTGAACAATACAGCCCTAGTACAACATTCCTGTAGGAATTTAAAGTACGTTTTATCCTGAGCACAGAGATGCGATATTTCTTTTTTTTTGTTTCTTTGTTTTTTTGTTTGCTCATTCTGATTTCCGAGAATACTAAGAAGGGACGTTAGAAACTCACTTAAATTGTTTTGAGTACTCGTAGGTACTTTCGAGCAAACAAATAGGGATTTACATACATAGAACCTTTTTGCTTATAGAAGGAGTGTGAGAGAGAGTATTTCAGTAAAATCCCCATTTTAGTATAGAGGTAGGATTTGGAAAGCGACCTTCCCAACTCCCTTCTTTCAAGAATTGCCATTTCTATTCACCAAAACGAAAGCCAGTCTATATATGGAGTGTACTTAGATGGAGCCTCAAAAATGTGGTTGGTATAAAAGGGTACAGCAAATGCATTCAAGAATATTCTCATGGAAATAAGGAAGACTGAACCAAATTGTGCAAAGACATGAGATTATTACTATTATCATTGGAAAGAACAAGTTCAATGACATTTTCATCGCTTGTTGGGCATCGCACGTGTATTTTTCTCTAACAAAAAAAGCTGAAGACTCTTCATCCAAGTGCGGTACATTGCCCTGGTTTTGAAGGACTAACAAGTTAGAAGGTCGTAGTGCAATTAAAAAAAATATTCGACTCTCCTTGAGTTTATATTTATGTAGGTTTCTGGATTACCGAGGCCCGAGAGGATGATAAAATTTTGTTTTCTTTCAAAATAACGTACTTTAAATATGTTTGAAAGGTATTCGTTGGAAATTGTAGGAGTGTTTCAAGTTTCTCTTTAAAATTTTTGGGACTTAAAGTAATTGTAAAAAAATTTAACTTGGAATGTTTCAAGAGAATTGAAAGTTTTGAATCGTGGACGATGCTTATTGCTCAAGGAATTGATATGAAATGCAATCTGCTGACAAATTTACGTTCCAAAAAATGAGAACGGATATCATCCGATTTGATTAAAATAAAGTTTCAGGTTATGGGTGATATTTGGTTATTGTCTTTTTGGCAACATTGGCTTTGACAGCCCACCCAAGCTTCGCGTTTTGTGTCACTGTCAAACATCCTCAGTTTGGTCTATGCTCTATGATTTGACCATGAATCGTCTTACAAACTAACAACGCTAGCAAATCATTGAATTTTATAACTAAAATGTGAGCTCTGTTAAGAAACTTCATCGTGCGATGTTTGTGTTCAGCAACGAAGCTTATTTCTGGTTGAATGATATAAATGATACATATAAAATAAAATATAAATAAGCGAGGAGCCCTTGGGCCTAGCGCATTTCTAAAAACCATGCCTTGTGAGGAAATGGAGGGGACCTACAATTTTCTGCCGGTTCCGAACGGCTAATCGAGAAAGCGCTTTTCATGGCAATGAATACTAACGGAGGACTTGCCAATTCCTCGCGAAAGGCGATACCCGTGGAAAAAACATTTTTGCCTCTGTTGGGATTCGAACCACGAACCTCTGGATTAACAGGCGGACATGCTATCCATCACACCACGTGTACCACGGGGTTGAATGGATACGTGAACAAGAAAAACTTCCGTATTTAGAGTGAAGAACAGACAGAAGTATTGCAAGAACTACCAGTGCATCCAGAAAAAGTCAGTTTGGTGCGGATTATGGGTTTGCGGAATCATTGGGCCGTATTTCACGTATGACACGAATCGCAACGTTATTGTGAATGGTGAGTATAGCGCTCGCCATTCACAGTAACCTGCGACGGTAACAAATTTTTTTTTTTGCGAAAAGGATGAGCTTGACTTGCATGATAAATGGTTTCAACAAACGGTTAACAGCTTAATAGACGTTTGGAGCCGGACAATTGGCTGTATATAGAGGGTTTTGATCTCCGATAGCTCTTAAGAAATCACTCTTAAGCTTTTACGTTTAAGGAATCAAATTTGTCTTCACTCCACTGAATCTCAACAACTTAGTCAATCTTTTTACCATTGAATCTTATACCGCTTTAACTCATTTTATCTTTGCACATGCAATACTGGTTTACCTAATTTAAACCCATCCCATTTCAAATAATTTTCTTTGAACTCCTCCCACTTCAACTCATCCCAAATTTGAAATCCCAATATTTCCAATTTCTGGTTCCTCAATTCATATCATCAAAGAAATTCGCATTTTTTGAGATGAGATTCTTTGGTGATTGGTGTACTAAGTGATTGGTGTTGGACCGGTATGACTGACAAAGAAAATTTTCGGTATGTTTGACAAGAGCTAGTTGTTTAGTTTAAGACAAGATGCTCAAGGAAGTCTTGTAAAACTTCTGTTTTTAAATCGGCAGATGTTCCGGATGTTGACATGAGATGGAATCTATAGACAAACTAATTTTTCTAAAAACAATTCCATTTAATTTTATCAAAACAAAGCTGCAGGGTTAAGCTCAATTTCATGCTCTTTCATTTCAATGAGTTATAGCTCATCTATCTAATTGATCCCAGTTTGGAGTATCCCATACTGAATCATCAAATTTCAGCTCATCGCTCATACCACTTGAGCTCATCAATCATCCCGTTTAAACTCAACCTATTAAAAAAACTCATCCCATTTCATTTAGAGTCTTCTAAATTTTCTCCACTCAAACTCATCCCAAAAATTATTATTCTTATATTTCCAGACCCAAGATCTTCAATTTCAGGACATCAACGTAAATTTTTTACATTTTTTACATGTTTATCTGCCGCTTGGAAGCTTGACAAGAATTTAAAGGCCTTAATAATGACGATATACTCCAAGGATTGGCGTTAGATCCTTAGAAAAAAACTAATTCACTTTAAGACGTTGCCCTGAATCTATTAAATTGGTCATTTTAAAATATAAAAATCAAACCATTGATCTAGTTTCGTCACAACAAAGCTTCAAATAAAAGTTGTTTTACAAGTAGCTACACTCATTCTCATCCCATTTCAACTCATACCACTTTATCTCAACCCTTATGGGCTTATCTGATTGAAATTATTCCGTAATCTTGTTAAAACTCATTGTAATCAAACAAGCACCTTTACTAGTCTAGTCTCTTTTAAAATAGTCCTTATTTAACTCTTCACATTGAAACTCATACTGGATGTGAAATTCAAACAGACCAAGTTGAGAATGTCCATTTAATCATTACATTTCTCGAAATTTCAGGTTTCTCTCTTTAAGTTTTTGGACTAAAAATCGTGAATTTTTTTTCTCTTCAATGGAAACAAGTTTCAAGATTCCAAAGTCATTAAAGATTTGGTTCTCAAACTAATTATTAGCTTTAGTATAAATACTTCCCACATCCAACTCGTTCTCTGTACAACCACTTCATGGCTTTGATTTTTTTTCAAGTTGTTTCCAGAAAAGTAAGGACCCAGAAGTTGAGTAAAACAACAAGACGAAAACCCCGGGCAAGCTGTTAGCCGCTTAAGACCACTTGCTAAAGCTAACAGCGTTATAGACTAAGTCAGTGAGTTTTTGATGAACGTAGATATATTCAATATTATAATGAGTTGAATAGTTAAGTTTGTACAACTGAAAAAGTAAACCAAGGCGAAAGGATGTACGAAACTCAAATCTTTAGCTAAACACAAACCAAAGAATTGTAAATGTGTAGGTGGTGCTGTATTCGGCTAATTTTTGTATCGGAAACTCAGTCCATATGTACTAAATTCTAATCTAAGCATCAATTAGGAACAGATTAAGGTTGAAGAAACACATAACATGGACCTGTAACACAAGCCTACAAGTACTTATAATACATATGAATTATGATAAGTTTAAAAAATTTCTCTTACACAAAGGTGGAAGTTTGTTTGCTCTTCTAAAAGTATAATGGACATAGCTTATCCTACAAGTGGCTATATTAACTTTAAGCTTTGTGATACAGGCAAATCGACACGACCCAGCGTTACATACGAGTAATCAGTCAATGAGACTGTTCGTTTTTCAATTTGTAAAAAAACATACTACAGAAAAGCAAAATAGTTGAATACCACAACATCATCGGTTCGTTGAAAGTTCAAATTACACTCCTCTGTGTCTGTGTTTCTAAGAAAGATTCTTAAAAAACCAAGTCATGATTGATGGAGTAACAATTTGTGAATTCCATCCAATGGAACACCAAAACTATTTTTGGTTGTGTCGCTACTATAAAATTTAAATAAATCATTTCCACAAGATGAACAATGTGCATCGTTCCTTACAGACAAACTAAATGATTAATAGCATTGCAAAGTTTGATTGAGATGCATTCCATGAAATTCAACTCTCCATCACGACGATATAACTGCAATCAATCACTTCAATGTGAAAGAATCATTTGGTTTATTCCAATTTCCAACAACAAGAGAGAAAGTATTTCCTTTTTTTGTTGAGTATCCTTGAAAGCATATCCTTTTAATCAATCTCTCTATTTGCATAAGAACTCTTTCAAAAAAATTACCCCTTTTCCGTCTTTTTGTAATGATTGTTTGCTTACCATTCCCTTTCGTTAGGTTTTTGTTTTTTTTTTTTTAAATAAACTAACAAAAGTATCCCAATGCACCAAACTCATTGGTAGAAGTTACTTCATCAGGACACGACGCATAGTATCGTTTCGTTTTTCATGAAAGGGGTTTAACAACGTTGTTGTCTTAATATTGCTACAATTTTAACGCTTAGTTAATTATTGTTAAAATTTACTACGTCAATGTTTGTCAACAACCGAGACACGGTTCGTTGAAGGTTTCAAAGAGATGAACCGGCATTAAGTCAAAATACTTCTTCCCTCTCTCTCTTTCTGTACAGACTGTCATCATCATCAGTGAAAGGATTAATCGCTATACAAACAAGGGGATGAGGAATAAGTTTTGTATCAAAAGGCAAATGTGCATTTTAATTAAAAAGGATTGCCGCATCTTTGTCTTTGTAATACAACTTCCAACAGATGGTCAAACATGAAACTTTTATAGTTTTATCCATTTTAAAAAGAGTCAAGATAAAGTACAAAAAAAAAAAATTGTTGGAAAACACAACAAGTGATTCTCTTTTCAAATATGCAGAGACAATTGAAATTGCCTTGCATTGTCTTTGCCCTGAAGAGACGCATGCTATCATACTATCCTCTCAGTATAACAAAGGGATGTTGGTTCATATCGAGAAATTCATGCATCGACCTTTAGGGTAAACATCTCTATTTCTCATTCAAATTTCAAACTTTTTTTTTGTCTTTTTTCTTCTGCTCCTTTCTGGTCGAATTAAATATTTATACATTCAATCCAATTTTACAATCCACCTACTATAGAAGAGGTAGGATGTTGGTGCATATAGTAGAGCTATAAAAACGAAATGAAGTATTCTTGCTCTCCATACATAGGTGTGGTGCATGACAAGGAAATCTTAAAACAAACAAAGTTTAAGAAAGCAACTTATAAGAGTTTGCGTCTTAGAGCTTTTTCTTTTGAATTGAAATTGGAATTGATAAAAAAAAAGACGATAGAACTATGAAGCTTTGGATGAACATCGCATTCTTGAAGTCCTTTGCTGTAGTTCGATTATTCTTCCTGAGCAAACTTTGTCCTTTGGAATTAAAATTTATGACACATCGATTGTTATTTGAATAAACTGTATAAGCGAGTTAGAGTTAATATTTATTGAGATTCTAGTTCAGAGTTCAGACAGATGTGGACTTTAGTGATTGGTATTCCTTAGGGTAAACTTATTGCACTAGGAATTTCTGTGCGGAACGTTATTTTTGATTTCTTGTCTCACTCTTGCGATGGATTTATAATTAAAAATATATAATAATAAATTGACGTTGGGGCGGATATGCAAAGCCTACTTCAGGATATTTTGCAGCGACATCAATAAAATTTTACATTATTTGATAAAAGTTAGCTCCATTATTGCTTTGAAGTTATCCAATTTGATCCTTTCCCATTTGAACTCATCCCATAGGCTCTTAGTCCATATCATATCATTCCAATAAGCCTTTGATATTCTCCAATTTTATCTCACTCCACTTCATTTGACACTATTTGAACTTATCCTAATTGAGGCACTCTATTTAGATCTCATCCCATCTGATTTTATCCCACTGATTTCATCCCATTTAAACTTATCCCACTTAGTCTCATCACATTTAATCTCGTACTATTTAATCTCAACCCATTCAATATTATTCCATTTCAATTCATCTTACACATCCCACTCACTGTACATCTCACCTTTCAACTACTTCCACTTTAACTCATCCCAAAATTGCAATCCCACCAATATGCCTCTACAATTGCGTTCTCTCAGTACGGCTTTTTGTTAAATTTGTTCTTAAATAATGTATGTTGTATTTGCACCTCACATTGAACTCGACTTATGATTCTGTGTGCGTCTATAGCAAGTATCTGTCAAAAAATTGTCTCTACAGCAAAAAAGAGCCACTCTCTCTTTCATTATCACTGTTAATTTATCAATCATTGCTTCAAGTACTGTTATTTGCATATGATTCTAGAAATAGAAAACTCCCTTACAACACCCATCTAAAAGCACTAACAATAAAGCAGCCATGCCAACAGCCAACAACTTTAATACAAAACCGACAATTGCCACTTTGGCAACACAAAACATTGTCGACGCCATCACTCTCACTTTGGGCCAACACAAAATACATCCTTGAGATACATTATTTGTGCAAATTTTGCTCTTTCCTCCGGTTATACATTTTTATTTTTTTTCATTTTATTTTCACCATTTGAGTGGAAAATCGTCTCAAGAGTCCTTTTGATTGATTGCCTCGAGTATGTGTGAAGAAGATGATGCTCCTTTTTGTGTTTATGTTTTTTTTTTCGACTAGAAGCCATAGCATTCATTCACTCCTCCTCACCGAACCCAAATACTTTAGAGATAAGTTTAAATTTATTATTATTTCAATTTAAAAATGCATTGAAAGTGAATTTTCATTCTCTATTCGCTTGCTCCTTTCTTTGTCATCGTTTCTTTTTTTTTTTTCATTTCTTGTGGAAGGGAAAAAATATTCAAAAATAAAAATGAAAAATAGAAGCGAAAAATTAAATTTATCACACGGTCCTTGTTTGTTCAGTTGTTCAGAGAGATGAGGACGTTAGCCCGCTCACTATATCACTCCCTTGCTCTCCATGGCCCCCTTTTTAGACATTGTTGAAACTAAACTAAAGCAACAAAAGCACAGGTCGTCTTGTCGTCGGTGAAAATGCAAAATTGTCTTGCTTCAACATGACATTTATTGTTACTGCCATCATTTTTGCTGTCACTGTCATTATCGCCATATCGTGTCGTTTTCGTCGTTGACAATATCATTGTTGTTGTCACTTTTAGGTAGAAGTACTTTTTCAGACGCACCGCATCACATTCTTAGGAAGAAGGATGGATGGTTGGATGGAACAAGCAGGGTTTAGAATTATGAAAGTTCTTTTATTTCGTTTGGTCCTTGAGAAAGGGATGAATAGACTGCGTTTTAAAGCACTCTCTTAGTTGTTTTCTGTTTTTCAAATTTCCTCTCATCACTCCAGTACTCGTCAGTCGTCAGCTGGGTGGCATGAATGCCTCGGAGTACACTTAACACAGGGTGTCATTGTTATTTAAACTTTCGTGAGTTCATAATTTTGTTTCCTCTGGAATTTGGCAAATCTATTTTTGATGTTTCAGGTCACGATAACAGAGCTCCACATCAAATCGCAGAGGCGGAGCGAAAAACTTTGAAGTTCTTTTTAGATTACCTTGCGAGAAAGACTGTCAGCTAAAAAATGTACACAAAGGCTCCACCGTGTTGAACGAACCACCCTGCAGCGTTACCTTTTGCTTTTTGTATACCTTACACAAACAACAACGCTTCAGGTGCACTTTCATTCCTTTTGTTTTGTACGCTGTCATATAAAATTTTGGAAAATTAATAATTCATTTCTCCACCAAAAGAAAGAGGAGATCATCAGTGTGATGGAAGCATGGAAGGTTCGCTGCTTTTGTCTGCAATTTGGCTTAATTGATTTTTAGCGTTCATGCTATTAAACCACTCAGCAAAGTAGTAAGATGCTTTATTTTATTTTCATCAAATATGATGAAGCAGTTTGTTCATTTGATGTTGTGATGACGGTGACGACGGCGGAGAAGAATGATATTACAGCTTGTTTGTGTCATATACACCTACCTACACACAATGCACCACAACACCACTAGTAAAACTTTGAAAAGATTGCGTCTGGATGTAAATTTAATTTAGATGCGATGTGAAAAAGGAAGTGCTTGCAGGACCTACTCAAACCAAATGTAGGTGTTCTTTGTTAGGTGGAAGATGGAATGTGTCTAGGGCTTAAATGAAGTTGTTTGCAATAGCTGCTTACTCGTCTTGCAACACACAAAAGACTATGAAATTGATAAATCTGATTAAAAATGTCTTGATGCGGTTTTCTTTATGTTGCTGCATAGAAATGCGTAGCAACGTGATGTGTTTATTTCTCCTACTTGATTTAATCAGTTTTTTGACAAATTTCACCGGGGTTCTTAAGTAGCGGGGATCTTAAAATTGTTGGTATTGATGGAGTGGTGAGAGAAAGGAAACTTTGTTTCGACAGAAATTGAATATGCGGTTCTGAGTGACATTGAGTAGTTGCATAGAGTTAGACGACAGAGTGAGAAAAACTTTAGAATATTGCCGTTAGCACAATCACGGTTGGGATTGGTTTTGATCTCATTACCAATTTCTTGTAGGTTGCATCTTGTAAAAGTTCTCTTTCTTACTGTGAATTTCCCAACATAAAGCCGAAAGAATGGACATTGTGACAGCAAGTGAGTGAGTACTGGGATCGAATTACCGCATCAGTGATCGAGTGAGTGCGTACTATTTTTCCTTCAAAATTCGCCCTTTATTATACAACATCAGACTGCTGTTCATTCATCGACTTCAATTACTGATGAAAAAATGATGAGGCGTAGTTCCAAAAACGCAAAATTCAGTCACGTATTACTCGATCACGTGTGTGATTTCGTTCGATCTTCGATTTTATATGGCTGAAAAGGCAGCGCCAGTGAAAATAAGGGCGATTACGTGTCTTAGACAGAAGCTACGTTATTTATGCCAATAAAACCTATCTAAACTTAGAAGCTATGAAGCCTAAATGAAGTGTTTTTAAGAAAGTGTTATAGAGTCAGTTAGCGAGGCATTCAGTAAACCAGCGATAAGTGAAACTGTCCAGAATATTCGAGATTTTTGTAGCCTAGATCTAAAACTTTGGGGAAACGGAGCCTTTAATGAAACACCGATAGGAAAATAAAGCTTTACAGAATCATTCAGTGAGTCAGTGATGAGCTTAACCCTGACTGACGTGGTGGTCTGACAGACACCACAAAATGTAAAATCTGTTATATCGCCCTTAATTTTTGAAATTTGACCGGTGCATTCTCAGTACCTTACAATTGTATGTTCGAGCATGCGTAAGTGTAAAGTCAGCTGTCTTTGCGTGCTCATGGTGTATTTTATAAGGTAGGGTGTCTACGGGACCACCACGTCAGCATTAAGGTAGGTGTCTGTGAGACCACCACCTCAGTGTTATTGTTTTATTTTCATAGTGTCTGTGAGACCACCACCTCAGTGTTATTGTTTATTTTCATAGTGTCTCCCAGACCACACGTCAGTAAAACTGATTGGTAGAGTATAATTTATGTGTTTTCTTTTTAAATGGCTCACTTAAATATCAATAATGAGTCGCAATGTTTAAAAATGATTGCTGTGATTGTTTGAAGCTTATCTATGTTCAATGCTCGAAGCCAATTTGTGAAAACTGCCAAAAAAATTTTTGATTTTTATTTTTTTCAACCGATGGATTCAAATTTTATTTTATTATTATTATTTTTATGAGTGTTAACTTTGAGAATTTAATAATTTGAATGAAAAAAATATTTATTTTGATATTTTAAACTTTTTTTTATAAAAGCAGTACGTTCTGAAGAGATATTTATGTTATAAATAAAAATTATTACCTTACATGTGCTTTTTTACTTAACATAATATGAGCTATTTAATTTAGTAAAGAATACTCTAAGCTTCAAAATGGAATGATTAAAAATATAATCAGAAATCTAGTTTTTGAAATACAAGCTTTCCAAATGGTGTCTGGTGGACTACCACGTCAGTGGAATTGTAACAAAAAAGTCACGTCAGTCGCAGAGGGTTAATCACATATTTACCTTCCAAGTTCCTGAATTAAAATACTTTGCACATATACTTTCATATACTTTCAAATACTTTGTACTGTGTTTGGGTCTTTAAATGCTTCTTATTAGAATAACCTGCTTCCCTTTTCCAGCTTTTGTTCCAAATAATCATCTTTTAACGCTGAAATCATCTTCTCCAATTCAATATCGCCTCACTCATCTTTTCTTGTCTAAATGGAAACTAAAACTAGCCAAAGTCGTTAAAAGAAACCTTATTTGCCATCAGGTTAGTCTTCTTTCCAAGCCTTCACGAAATATGACACGAAATTTGATACAAATTCGAGAAACAAAAAGAGCCAGATAGATTTAGTTAGCAAGCAATTAAGTAATGAGAATATTTATACACTTACAGAATATTGGAAGACTTTTTGACCTGCAAACTTAGACAAAAGCCAGTCGTGACTTGATTGACTCCGACACAAAAATTGAGCATTACTGTGTCAGTCAGCGAGTCGCTGAAGACAATAAACTCACAATCCCTTTTGGAAACAACAAGTAGTGGTAACTTAACACATCCTTCTCACGTTTATAATAGCCACGACAAAATCTCATACTTTCTAGTCTTACTATCATAAACAAAAAGAAAAGCTTTGCATTCTTTCAAAATAGATCAACGCCCAGGATAAGCACTAAGCAACATTTTCCGTTTCAAGGACAACTTAACAACGATAATCTCATCTGACTGTAATAATGTAAGTAATTACCAGCCAGTAGACAATTCAGTTGCCGCACCATCTCCAAAAATAACAAGAAACAATTAAACTAAATGTACCATGAAATTAAAGTGTTTACATCACCAGGTAACAGATTTCTAAATAGGAATTTCAGTTATCCACCCGACAACGACAATGTCAGCGACAACGACAACCAACCATCGCATCGGCAGCATCGTTCTCCAAAAAAGAGAATAGACAATTTAGAGATTTTGTCTGGCATTCCAGTGTCCAGGAATTTGAAGTAACACTTTGCATTTATTGCATACAAAGAGATTATATTTCTAGAAAATTTTCCTACACAAAAGTGTCTGTTGACATAAACTTAGATAAAAAAAAAAGAAAAAAAACCAAAAAACAGTTAGTCTCGTGTTTTCTTTCTCAACTTATATTACGCTAGACATTCACCTTACCACTCTAATTCAAAAACAATGATATCGAAGTATTAAGTCTCTAACAATATGTCTTTCTCAAGCAAGCTATCTCCAAAATCAATAGAAAAAGAAGAAAATAAATGTATTTCAAGTACTCACCTTAACTTGATAGGAATTTAGACGTGTCTTTGGCAGCAAATTGAAGGATGAAAAATCCAACCGACGCGAAAAGATACCGTTGCACCCAGACGTTGAGCTAAAAGAAATAAACAAAAAGGTAATATGTTATCAAAAATTGCAAGCTTCGATGAAATATAAAAAATCCTTCTGTTCATAAAAAATTCTGCTGTTTAATTAAATTAAATAAACGAAGACTTAAACTTGTTTTAAATATCACTTCCATTATTTTATTATCAAAAGAATCCTTTTTCGAAAATTACTATTTGACTTTGTTTAAAAAAACAAACAGTCCACTACATGCATAAGTACATATGCATGCCTCTTTATAAAGGATTCGAGTAAACACATATGTACATTCGGTCTGGTAATAGGAATCCTCGGAACTTTTACTAGAAAATTTTGTTTGTGAAAGGATGTGTAGATAAATATTTTATTTTATTTTTTGTTTTATTTCATAGGAAAAAAAATTTACGTACATTTATTCCATGGAAAACTTGGCAGACCGAAATCTCATGTGTTCATTAGCGGTAAAAATACTTTTATAATTGAGCCAGTGATTAAGTGGTTTTTTGTATATGAATGAGAGAGAGAGAAAGAAAGGGAGAAAGGCCAGCGCACAGACACTGTGTTTTTATTTTATTATGTATTTGGAGATGGAGTAATTAAATTTATTTATTTTTATGGCGAGCAACACAAAAAAGGATGCGTTTTTCAAGCATCAGTTTCTATACAACTTGAATTAGTTTTTGAAAAAGGACAAGAGCAGTTGGTTTGTTCTTTACATTGTTGAATTAGAGAATCAAAATCAAGCACATGAATAGGTTTTTGAACAAAAGCACACTAGTTGCTTACTCCTCTTAATTAGAGTAAAGCTAGTCTCTCAGCCATTGGATTTTTTTTTTGCTTTGTCGGCTTTGGGATAAGATAACAATTCCATATTTTAATGGTATCAAAATGGACATTTCAACTAGGTACTGCAACAGCGAAATGCTTTTTTTTTTAACAAACAAAACAAATACGGTGGCACAACAAAGCTATGGAAACATAGGTGAATAACGCATATCAAGGACTAACAATTTTATGCCGATTCCGAACGGCTTGATTAGAAACCTCTTTTCATGGCAGTGTGTGAGAACTTGCCAACTCCTCGTGAAAGGAGATACACGTTCAAAACATTTTTAATTTTTTTTTGAATTCGAACAATTTAATACGTTACAGGCTGACATGCTAACCATAACGCCACAGGCACCACATATTATTGTAACATATCCTGCCCAAATGAAGTTCGAGTGAAGGTTTAATATTGCAGACAAAGTTGCTTCAAGGATATATCAATAAAGAACAAAAAAAAAAACAGCAAAAACAACTCTAAGTTTTACGATGAGTCGAGAATTGTCCTACTAGAGAAACTCACTCGGTAAGATGTTAGAAAAATCCCTTCCCATTATTTCAGAAAGTTCATCATCAGGCGGCCAATATTTCCATGACGGATGCATCACTCGGTATATTAGAAAACTGTAGCTTCGGTGACTTCTATCCAGTGCCGAGAACGTAGTACAACATCGGTTGAAGCCACCACATGATCACAAAAGCCAACAACAGACGATGTTTTTTTGGAGCAGAGAAGGCTTCAATCGCAGGCAAGGCAATCAAACCAAAGAGGAAGCCTACTTGCAGGGCTCACATTATTCGACAGCCAAAAAAATAAATAGAATGACGATTGAATTTAGTCTACAATTGATTTGTGTGACAAGGAATAGTCAAACAAAGTCCAGGAAAGCCTTCAAGTAGGATACAAGCAATGGGAATATCACTCAGCATTATATGTCAGTTCATAACTATCCAAAATTCAAGTAAAAATTAAGATTTTATCACGATTAAATATTACAGCATTGGCCGTGTAACACACACTCACATGAAGCATATCAGAGACTAAAACCCAAAGTGATTCGTGTAGCCTAAGCATAGTCAAATTTGAAGCGTAACAGAATACTATAGGCGCTGTTCGGTGTGGTTCGTGCAATAGGAAATCACTCGACGCATTTAAGAGGGTAGGACCCGTATTGCGATTCGTACAGTACGAACTAGCACGAGTTAGTGAATAGAGTTAAGACATTGGTATCGTTCTTCTTACACATAAGTTTAATTTAAGGTTTATCACTTTGAATGTTCGTGTTACACGAACCTTAACACGAACTCAATCAGTTCCCAAATGACTCGATAAGGTTTTTGTTTTAGAAACGTTAGTGCAGGTTTCTTGCCCCGCAAAAGTATCAAGGATGTTAAAAAAGTTTTCAAGAAATGAAACTCTATGGCTCTAGTCACAAGCCAGTGATCAGACAAACTTTTATTCAATTTGAAAATACACCGGTCTTTACGAATCCTTATTATTTTTTTTTTGGAACCGACAGTGTCATAATTCTATACATTTTTACACAACGTCTGGTACCTAGCTATCCTGTCTTAAATTAGACTCCAGCAACAAAGTTGGCATTAGCATGTTTACTTATTACGTCGGAAAAAAATCCAATTATTTTTCCAATGGCATCGCCATTCGCGAGGATTTGACAATTTCGAGAAAAAAACTCTTAACCATGAAAAGCGCGTTCCACTAATACGTTCGGTATCTGAAAGGTCCTCTTAGTTCCTCCCAAGAGACTTGTTCGTGAACTAACTTCATTCAGGGTTGAACGAGGATTCCTTGAGTTGTCAAAAAAAAAAAAAAACTAGGCTTTCGGTTCTCATAAGACCCCACATTACTGTCATTTGAAGAATTTAAATTACTGTTCGTTACCTAAACTCGCCCTTGGAAAGACCTAGTACTACATTAGTGTGACTTGTGTGCAAACCCAGGGCTTTAACGAGCAAAACCTAAGGTATGGTAGCGAAAAACGCGCTAGTACTCGAGGCTTCTACAGCTTTGTTGTTGTTAAATTTATTTTCATTTAATTTTGCGCCCGTCTGACATTTAAGAAGATTCTTATGGGGCAATTCAAAATCTTACCTCAGGCGTTGCGTATACGCTTTTGATTGTTATATCAAAGCCCTTTCAACAACTTAATACAACAATTTCTCATACCAACGCCAATTTCCTCATTGACTTGCCTCACCATTTTCTCTGTTTATTGTTCGCAGCAGCAGATCGTTGCCCTATCACGTCCGAAATTAAATGGCGAAATGTTTCAATTATTCCTATCGAGATTTTATTATTGCTGTAACTTTTTTCTCATTTTATCTCCTGCACCTTACTAAATCAATTTCCCTCCCATTCACTTTCAAGATATCCCGAGTTAAATGAAATTACAACATCATCTCACAGTCTCAAGAGACGATGCCGGCTATTTATCTTTGTTTAAGATAGAAAATAGTATAGGTATCGGTTAAGTGCTTCGATTTGATTATAAACATTCATTAAATTGGAAAAATTAAATTATATTTACTCTAATAATGCCGCCACCCCTTAAACCATTTAAATTCGTGACAATGTTCCCTTGCAGTTGCATTGCATTCAGTCTCTTACCATAGACAAGACAGTAAACAACAAAAAAGATACCGCGGCGCGGTGCTACATCTGTGAAAAGTTGCTAGTAATGATCAGTACCGAATTGAAATTCGTTCCCTGGCCCGGCCCAAAAGGAGCGTATCGTATGCCATTTGAAATGGGATTGGACTGCAGAGCTCAACAAGACTTCTGTACTTATAAGAAGCACTGTGCACGCTCAAAAAAAGAAAAAAGACAAACGAAAATAAAAAAAAACATGACCATTACCAACTGCCATTTCAAATTTTGTAATTTCATCTCTCTGGTGTGCACATACACACCGCAAACAGCACACCCGACCATAGATACATCATCTCCCGAACATTACATTTACCTTTAATGTACAACATTAAAGCGCCTTTTCGCGTATTCGCATCCGTGCCGAGATGGAAACTTAGAGCCACATTGAAAACCATCATCAGACAGAACTAAATGACGAAGACCGAGAGAGTATATTTTTGTTACGGCAGACACCACACGAAACATATTAGTCGGTACCAATCCCTGGTCTGTCTGTGGTATTGCCAAACACAACATGATCCACCGACGACGACCAGCCAAATGGCAAAGTTGATGGGAAATTCACCTCCAAAACTGGAGTTTCGGAGTAGAAGATGGCAATGAGCGGGGTACATCATACACTGAAGCAATTTGGAGCACTTTTCGACTGTTTCAAGTACACTTTAGACTGGGTTTTTTCAACTCATCGACAGAGAAAAGAGTTCTTTTCATCTCAAAGGGCCGGAAAGTATGTACTCAGATTTTTACTTTCGTCCTTAAAGTGTTAAAGGAATTTCTTCTAAGTCATGAAATCCTCTCCGTGTTAAAGTTTTAAAGTCTGGCCACGCATTTAGGGTGGTATAGCTCGACCACTGCCAACAGAACAAAATTGATTTATTAATATCCTTGAGAGCTCGTTAGATCCATCCTCGTGCGTACTAATTTGATTTAAAGCAGACGCAGAGGATACATTCTTTTTTTTATTGCATTACTTATTAATGTAGGGGAATTAGCCAGATATCTTATCTACCTTTCACCCTACTACACTTGATTTGTCTGCTTTACTGCGAGTGAATGTGACATGAAATATGATACTTTAATCGTGATTGTGTCTCAATAAGAAAAAAAAAAACTTAAAACTATGACAACAACTCTGGGAGAGATCGGATCTCGATATGGATTAACTAATTTAGAATGAAATATGGATTGTGTACGATGCAAGTTGCAATTGCTACATTTTAATTTGAATATGGTCACCACTCACCAGAGTTGTTGTAAAAATGTGTGTGTTGCTATGTCAGGCTGGTATGTGAAGTACAAATTCTTTGCAGCTGTACCTACTTTCGGAGGCGAATGAAATGAATTAAATATTCTCAGAACAGTTATATCATTCGCACATTTCTATACAAACAGAGAACGTGGTATGGATGACGAGTCAGTTCAGTTTGAACAAGCTTTTGTTTTTTATTTTTTTTTTCGATTTATTTTTCAATTAACGATGCATGACTATTTTTAGAATGTAATTCTATTTGTTTATTGCGTTTTTAATTAGATTTATCTCAGCTTGCAAGAACAAAAATAGGTGCGTGTGAAGTTGAGATTATTTTTACCGATTTTACCGGCAAGGGTAAGAAATAGCTTGAAACATGCCATTCATTATGCTGGCAACATGTCAATACCTAATTTGAAAGTTTGAACAACTAGAGAGTCCCTATAAACAAAAGTTCAGTTAATTAGCGTGTAAAAACATCTAATTGCTTGTAAGAATGAGCATTAAGCTTGACGATAGCAAAAATGTTGTGCAGTATGTTGCACCAGGTTCCATAAGCTCGCATAACAAAATTGGGAACCTAAAACGTGATTTAAATAAAATACAAATAAAGCCCCTTTTAGACGATCATTTCAGATTCAGTTGAGGTTGAGGTTTCAGTTAAGCTTTCAGTTAAACTTATCGCTAAATGCCAAAAACTGAAGCGTTCAACTGAAACTGAAACTGATGGAATTCCTATAAGTTTTCAGTTCAGTTTTCAGTTTAGTTCTCAGTATTCTTTCTGATTATAATTTTTCACAAAGAAAATAAAAGCTCACCTGGATATCGAACTGACGTTTATTTACACAGACTTTTTTAACTGTACTGAATTGAACTGTGAACTGACCGTCTTAAAGGGCTATTAAATGAATAATAAAAAATCCTATACAACTTTCAGAAAAATTGTAATTGTATGAAAAATTGTAAGATTTTTTACAAGTTAGCTCTTATTTCGAGCTTAAATAAACGAAAAAAAGATAAGTTTAGAAACTTCGAAAATAACGAAAAAGGCGACAAATAAAATGACCGTTCGGTTTCAATATCAAAAACGAAGTTTAATCTCAACTTGAATAAAATTAAATGTAAACTAACATTTAACAAATTAGCAGAAGTGCTGCACTTCCAACAGAGGATACTGTACAAAATTTTACGAAAGCGTTAAGACAATGATTGCTGACAGCTTCGAACCATTTGCAACTTGTGGCTAGGAACAAATTAGATTTTGTCTAGAAACTTTGAGATAAATTGACTTGTGTGCATTTGTTTGGAACGAAGCCTTTCAGTTATTTCAGAACAAAAAGATCGTGGTGTTTTTTGTTTAACAATCCAAGACGAACGATTTCAATCAAATTTAAGACCTAAATGTGTTGGTCGTGTTGGTTTTCGCAACGCGAATTCACTCGAAATATTTGACGGAATATAATACTTTTTTGTTACATAAGTAACGCAATCTGTTTTTGGACCTCAAAGTACTCACAAGGTTCGTGTTAAACGAACCAACACGAACGACACGATCTTATTTTTTTTTGCTAAAAATTTAAATTGGGGGCATATAGACAGACACGTCCATTAAATTTATACTTGCTAGATGCTCAAATTTCTTTTTTTTTTTAAGCTGTGAACAAAAAAAAAAAACAAAAAAAACCCTCAAACCTTCAACAAGTAAGACGTTGCAATGGTAGATTTGTTGCTTTAAATACTGACGTAGTTCACAACTAAAAATAAAATTAACAGGTCTCCTCAAGAAAGGTGAGCCGCGGGCCAAGCGCGTTTCTCACAACAATGCCTGGTGAGAGAATGGAGGGGACCTACAATTTTCTGCCGGTTCCGAAGGGCTTATCGAGAAAGCTCTTTCCATGGCAATGAATTCACTAACGGAGGACTTGCCAAATCTTCGCGAAAGGCGACCCGTGGAAAAACATTTTTGCTTCTGTTGGGATTCGAACCACGAACCTCTGAGTTAACGGGCGGACATGCCACGGGTACCACCACTAACCGCTAAGAAAGATCGTCTTGAATTTTGAAGGTAAACATAGCAACACCTGAGAATTATCTATTTGGCCATAAGTGATGCTATAGGAACTTGATTTCATCAATATCGATTATCTGACTTTTTTTAGTATAGCCATGTGCAGCATGTTGCTAGAAGATATTTGTTTCACTTGAAACATAAAAATTCAAGTGCAACAAATATCTTCTAGCAAAATATTGCATGTGGTTTTTTGTCGATACACGACGGTTGTCGATAGTCGAACATCGAAAATTAAATTTGGTATTGCGTACTCTTATTATTCGATAATTTCAATTTTGAATTCGATCGTCTATATTTTTGCGTTCGACTATCACTGGAACTAACTCAAATGTCAAATTAGTTCACAATGACTACTTTCATTATTCACAGTAACAGAAATCCTTGTCGATAGAGATACGCAATACCAAAAGGAAAATTTATCGAAGCTTTCGACCCTTGTAGAATCGAATGTTAGGCGACACTCGCAATAATTGCCTTAAACTCTTATTACTATAGCCACCAGGTTATAAAAAATAGGGTACAGTGTGATTTTGCAAATGATGAACGATTCATTTGTAACCTTTCTCCTTACAAAATGTTGTGAAGCAATAAATCCTCTTACAGAGAGAGAGAGGAAAAGTCTTATTCATCACAAAGAGCTTTCATAGACAATGCGTCGGACATTAACCATTGTCCGTTAATCTGCAAAAGTCATTCAAATCTTTGACCTTACAACATTTGTACGGGGATGTCAAAAGAAGTGATCATAGTATGGCCAACGCTTTTTCTTTTCCTTATTATAACTTTTTTTTGTAAAATCTCTCATTAAAAATCAATCAGCACACCAAGCGAAACTCAAACAAATTAAGCCACAAAATAAACTCCAAAAGGAATTTTTCAAACAACACAAAAAAACACAGACTCTTCTGTCTATAAACAATTAAGATTCCTCTTATATCTTTGCGCACCACACAAAACACAATATGTGAAATGTAAACAGAGATCTTCAGAGAATGCAAAGATTGCTGAATGGCAGTTCTTTTTAAGGTCTTGCGAAGACATACTCATTCAAGTGTTGCTGTGTTCTTTCCTTGTGAGTGATTTTTTTTTATCTTTCTTTCTGTTAAGTATTTCACTGACTGACAAAGCCAAAAAAATGAGAGGGAGAAAAAATTAAATCACGTTAAATATGTTTTTTTCTTAATCACCTCAAGTCATTGCGTCCGTCTCCGTCGTTTTCGCCAAGGTCACATGAAGATCAGTTAAGCAGAGTAAATGTTCAGCATTAAAACTCAAATAATGCGAGAACGTGTGTGTAGGTATGATGTTTTCATTTTGAGTATTTTTCCTTCTTTGTTAATTTTGTCATGCCTCCACACCTCTTTTCAAATAAACAAATAAGATATGAAGCGCTTTTAGTATGATTGACGACTGAATGTACACCTGGACGATGGTAAATACTTTTTCAGTCGGATAGGCCTACTTAATTGTTTGAGAAAACTCATAATAAATAATAATGAACGAAGTTATTATGCGTGTGCGGAAGTGCGAAAACTCATTTGCAAGATGTAGGTACCTACAAGATATGAAATGTGTTTCCTTATTTGTAAAGTCAAGGTCTTGTCCACTTGTGGCACAATGGTGGAGAAGTATCAAGCGAAAATGGTTGTAAAAAGAAAGGTTGCCAAATGACGAAATTCTCATTCTTGCTCAGAGCAATGAAAGAGAAAAATGAATGAGGATATCCAATAGCCCTTCGTCAAATTTAGAAAATAAACGCTATCTGCATATTCAGTCACTTTGTGGAAGCAACACCGCTGTTGCGTAGAAAAGCAGACTTGTAGCACCAGAACCTCTCCCAAAAACCTGAAAATAACTCTGCAAATCAAGTTTCACGAAGTCATCAGGAGACCCAATTACGTGATGCTTATTGTTCATCCTTAAATTTGAGTAAGCCAATAATCCCCCTCTAGAAGCTTGCACTTAATTTCATTTCCTAACTTCGCAGCTACAAAAAAATGGCCTCCCTAAATTTGTTTAAGTCTCCACTTAAAAAATCTTACTGCGTTCCAGTTTTAGAAGTAGTTACCTCCATGGTATTTTGTATTCATTCTAGAGGGACAATAAAATGCACAAGGAATCCTTCTGTCCTTCTTCAGAAAAAAAGCGAAACTCATTTTAAATCAAAACTTAATTGCATTCAAACTATTTCTTCATCACTCCAAAAGCACTTAGTTCTTCTTTCAGTCGTGAAAGGTAACTCTACACAATTTTTTTTTCTGTACTCAACTCGTAGTCCCTCTACTTTGCATGTTTTTAATGTAAAGTCACGTACTGCAGATATACAAAATGCACCCACATGGAAATCATGATGTTGCCCCGCAATACCAAAGGGTTTTCGTGCTAAAAGGGATGAACTTTTTGTTCCATGAGAGAGGATCCACGGCTCAACCACAATGTATGAGTAAGAAGTTGTGAAACGTGATGCAGCACCGTTATGGCGGTTTTACCAAACGAAATAAACGTTGGTGGATGTTCCTCTCGGTGGTTGTCTTTTTTTTGCTTCTTTTTTTTTATCAGTTTGAAAGTCAAATGTTCAGCAATAGTCCAGTCATTTTAGGTTTTATCTGCGGAAAAATTCCTAGAGAGCTGAATTTTTGTATACACCTTTATTACGGCATTGTAATGAAGATGTGAAAACTCGACATTGATATCGTGCCGGCTAAAAAAGTTGTAAAGGTCAAAAGGTCACGAAAACTGTTTTTCGCAAATATCTCGCGATCTATTGCTCATAGGTCAATAAAGGTCATTATAAAAATTGTCTGTCGTGAAATTGTCTACAAAAAGTGTCTTTTGCATTTTTCTGTAGAATTAACCGTTTTCGGAGTAGAGCGCCGAGAAAGCTTTTTTTTCTGTTGGAGGTTTTTAAAATACCAGCTGGAGCACTCAGACCAAAATACCGTTCCATTGTACTACCAGTTAGCAACCTTCTATTTGTTATAGCTTTCCGGATGTTCGGAGAAAAGCCAAAAGATCTTGCCTTGATAAGGAGCCTAAGTTACCAGCTCTCACCATGTCTGTGCCGAGTATCTGTAACCTCATGCTATAAAAGCAGGACATTCATTCAGTGTCCTAATTTTCTCCACAAGATTCACAGAATTTGGTATCACTTAAGCCTAACACCTTTAAATGCTTGGCAAAAAAGAAGTGCCCGCTGGCAGCGACAATAAGCTTTCTACGGTCTTTTCTGCTACGAGATAGCAAAAATGCTGCAGTCTTCTTATTAACGCTGGGGAGCATACGTTTGGTGTGTCTGCATCCAATGGAGGCATAATCTACGGTTGTTTTCTATGCATATCCAATCGTTGATTGAAGCCATCACTGAGGACCCTGGCAGACCAAGCGACGGTTCAGGTCCTGAGAAAGCTATCGGAGATCCTTACCTCGCAAGTTCATCGGCGATCTCATTTCCAGCTATGCCTTGATGACCTGGAACTCAAATGAGACACAAAGAATTCAACCATCCGACCGCATTTAGAGAGCTCTTGCATCCCTGGATCACTTTCGAAGTAGTAAGAGGGCTAAGAAGGGCCTTAAGCACTGCTTGGCTGTCACTGCAAACACAGAACGCCTCCGCTTGGAAATCGGGTGAATATGATCCTAAAGAGGTGTGCAGTCGTATGTCGTCGTTCTCCACAAAGGCACCAGCACCAGACCCCTCGTCGGTTTTGGAGCCATCTGTGAAGATACGATAACATTTCTTTCCAGGCTCAGATTCAGGAGCGAACCAGTCCTGAACCGAAGGAAAGTAGACTGAGTAATTTTGAAGCAGTTTGAGCCTTGGGATCATCGTGTCAGACGGCATATCCATTAGACGTGAGTGTGCTGGGGAAGGCCCCCGTAACACCCAGACAAATTGTTCTTTGAAGTTTAGCAAACGAGGCAATAACGTATTTACGCGAGAGCTTATTCCACCAAACAACAGACGCATAGGAGATGATTGGTCTTATCATAGCCGTATAGATCCAAAAAAACCCTTTTCGGTGAAAGACCCCATGTCTTGCCAAAGGCTCCTTTACATTGCCAGAAAACTGACAGTGATTTAGTAGTTTTAGACTCGACATGTTTAGACCAAAGAAGTTTGTTATCTAGGATTACTCCAAGATGTTTGACTTCATTTGAAAAGGGGATGTTGACGCCTTTAAGCGTAAGTTGGGTCAGACCAGTTAATTGTCTACGTCTCGTGAAGAGGACAACCTCGGCCGAGAAAGCTACTATATTATAACGATGCACTCGTTTCCTCACCACCTTCGAGGTAGAATGCAGTGGGCGTTTTTTTTATATGGTTTCCCCCGTAGGCATAATCCATAATATGTAATAAGAGGTTTATTTTATTTACGAGTGAATAAGTGAAGTGAATAATACAAAAAAATAAACTTTAGTACATAATTTTTTATGCATTCTACCTCGAAGGTGGTGAGGAAACGAGTACATCGTTATAATATAGTACCTTTCTCGGCGCTCTACTCCGAAAACGGTTAATTCTACAGAAAAATGCAAAAGACACTTTTTGTAGACAATTTTACGACAAGCAATTTTTATAGTGACCTTTATTGACCTCTGAGCAATAGATCGCGAGATATTTGCGAAAAACAATTTTCGTGACCTTTTGACCTTTATAACTTTTTTAGCCGGCACGATATCAATGTCGATTTTTCACATCTTCATTACAATGCCGTAATAAAGGTGTATACAAAAATTCAGCTCTCTAGGAATTTTTCCGCAGATTGGGGTTTAAAATAGCTAAAATGATTGGACTACAAGGAGAAATTGTAGCGACTAAAAGAAAAAGTATCTGTCAACACAGACAATACCATAAGGAAATCGGTTCTCTTATTATTACTGCCATTGCAATTACTTTGGATTGCATTCTTGTTTTTTTATTTTTTTTTATTTTTTATTTTTTTACTCTACTTCGGATCGAATGCTTTTGTTTACTTCCTGTCGATACCACATGCTGAGTTTTCGAGATTGCCATCAGCAATTTTTTGACGGTTACATTGTTCTGAATGGGAGAAGGGGTATCCGGTGAATTATGTGCAGATTGTGCTGCATGAAAAAAAAAACAAACTAAAATAAGATGAAATGAGAAATGTGCTTACGTTGCTGGCTGGGCATTTTTTTTTGTGTTTATGAAGAAAAAAAATGGGTCAGATTTTGTGTGGGCGGATCGGTATTTAAATAAGATGAATTATTTCCTTTCGCGTAAGCATTTTTGCACAAATAAAATGCAAATACTTTAGAACGCAAAGAGTTTACGGGACATACATTCATTACCTACTTTGGCAGTTTTCTACACTCTCTGCTTATCGCGTCCAAGGCTTTGCTTTTGTTGAAGTTAAGTCTTTATTTATTTACAGTAAAATAAAAACAACCCTAACATAATGGCAAAAAACAGCTGCAGATGAGCTAGGTATGCAGAAAAAGACTTGGAAATAGAAACAGGTTTCGAAATCCTTCTTGCGACACGAACTTTGTGATTTCGAAGGAATCACAATCCCCCTACTCATTTGCTTCACACTAGTGATCCGACTCTAGGGTATGTGGGGTAAAAACTAGTTCATGGCGGAAGATAGTAGTTAGACCTTTGTATATGGAACCTACAGTAATGTCTTAAATAAAAGAATGGGGCCACATCGATCGCCTTCTAGTTATTTGGCGCCATACTAACATTTGCCTTCAATGTTATAATTTATATTAGTGGCTATTCGGCGCTATTCTTCTTAACAAGATTACTATAGATCTGTATACAAAAGTTAAAGAAAATTCTTACTACATAGGTTTCTTTACTTAAGTCGGACTTGGTTTTTCTTGTTTTCGAAGTTAGAGAACTCACACTAATTCCTTTAGAGACGGAATATTTGGCTAATCAATTTTAGGGATGAACAATAAGCATCAAGTTATTAGGTCCCTTGATGAGTTCGTAAGATTTGACTTGTTATTAATTCCAACCGATTCTGAGTTTCGAAGAGATTCTGGCGCTACAACTCTGGGGTCGAATTACCGCACACGTGATCGAGTAATTCGTGACTGAATTATATGTTCTTGGAATTAATTCTCCTGTTATCGATCACTTTACTACCACGATTTGACATTCTTCCATCACTATTTGAACGAATTGAAGTCGATAAATGAACAGCAGACTGATGTTGTGTAATAAAGGGCGATTTTGGAAAGATAAATTGCACTCGATGACTGATGCGGTAATTCGGTCCCAGTTCTTTACGTAACAGTGACGCACTTAAACCATTTATGGGGAAAAAACGAAACACTTAAGTACAACATAAAAAGCTAAGAATAGAACTTTCTATAAAAACACTAAAACCTGTTTTTTTTCTAAACGCCTTTCGAAATTTGGGGAGCCATTAAGTTTAGAACAATTCGCATAATTTTCACTTTTTAACATCAAAAAATGAACTTGAACTTCAAGAAAAGAAATTGAAATCGACAAAATTGAATGAAATATTCTCAAGAAGATTAGATTAGATCGTGAGGTGAAGGAAACGGCGCTAAGTGTGGTTCGCAAACACAAAATTCGTTGAGTTTTCCAACTCAAAAGGATACGAAACCTATGGTCTTTAGAGAACGTTAAAAACCAGACACAAAGAAATGGCCGCACAGATAAGGAACAGTTAAGAAACAGATAAGGAATCGAAAACTGTTCAGAAATCTTCAAAGCTAAGAACACAAAATTCACCCTTTCTCACTGAGCACTGTGAAAAGTCATCTTGTTCCATTTTTTTATGTTTGATCTTAGATCGAACATAGATGTCCGTGCCCGTGAAGAAATGGTTGCCAACTCTGCTTGTTAACCGCGAGGTTCGTGGTTCGAATCCAAACGGAACTTGCAAGTCCTCCGATAGTAAATTCATTGCAATGAGAAGCGCTTTTCCGATTAGCCGTTCGAAACCGGCCGAAAATTGTAGGACCAATCCATCGCAAGGCATATTTTTGAGAAATACGCTAGGCCCTGGGGCTGTCCGCTCGGTTGCGTCACCCTATGTATGTATGAATGTGTTCTTAGGTGCAATGCAGTCCTGTCAGATAATCAAAAACAATCACCTTTTCTGTAGTTACGTGTATTTTTGCTCATACGTGTATTTTAAAACTACACGAATACCTGATGTAATGAGTTTCGGTGTACACGAGCAAATGTTTTAAAATAAGTCGAGTACAAAAATACACGTTTTAAGAGTAGACGTGTACACGTGTCAGCGAAAAACCGATCAGTTACTCAAAAGCAAGTACCTCATTTTCAGTTACACGTAAAATTTCCTGTAAAATAACACGTCTAACTAATGTAATTTTAGTTGCTGAGTATACGTGTACACGTGTTACTATTAGACGAATACACGTCTCGATCAGTTACTCAAAAACAAGCACATCATGCACTTTTATTAATAAGTTTACATTGGAACTACACGTTACACGTGTAATTAGCTTCTGAGTACGAATGTTAGGAATAAATGTTTAATTAAATACACGAATTCAATCAAAGCAGTAATACAAAGGGTACCCTAGGCGACTTAAACTGCTTTAAACATTATGTGCCAACCATGGAGCATGAACTGATTATGCAATAAAGCTAAATACTCTGCAGTAAATCAATCTGATAAAAGACTCCGACGTGATAGGATATAAAAAATATGTGCGACTTAAAAAAAATTAACTCAAAACAGAATAATTAGATTTTGTAGATTGAAATGCCTACTACCGTACAAAAGACACGATGATAGTTAAAATTACATATTCGATTTTTTACGACGTTAACAGTTTACGACTTCATAGTTGAGAGATTCAAAGTCTAAACATCTATCATTGTGCTTTTTTACAACTGTTAAAGCATTAAATTTATAAAATTAAAAAGCCAAGGCCTTACATAAAAAGAAAAATTTACATTGGGATTTGAGGCAAAGTAATAGATTACCCATTGGGAACCTTTGGCTGAAGCTAGAAACTTATTGTTATATTTCGCATTGCCTTCGAATGTGTAAACGAAGTCATAAAATCGAAAAGCAAAGAATTAAATTTAAGACATAAAATCTTTTTAACATTCACAACAAATAAAATACCAAAGAATAGTATAGGTCACTAATTAGAACCTTGTGGCACTCGATGTAAACGACGTTCCTATGTCAATCTCACAGAACTTGTGTTAGTATACTGTGAATTGGTATAAATTAACATGTAAGTTAGATTTACAAGACATCAAAGCTTCTAAAAGATTAAATAAATTTAATTCCTTAAGCAACGACGATAATCTCAGGCAAATAAAAAAACAAAAACAAAAGAGTAAACAAGAACTTCTCGGAACATTCACACTTCACTGAGTAAACTTGTAACGTGTGACTCAAGATTTGGATGAACGATTGCAAATTTCATTTAAGCTGTTAGTATCTCAAATAAATTATCTTGTGAAAAATTATGACCATGATTTTCTACTCAATGTTTAAAGCCACAGCCCAAGAAACGATCTTTTCTCTTGTTATCACAATCCAACAAATTTTGCAAGTAAAGTTATCTAAAAGCTATGCTAAACAAATACACACTTATTTATATGTATGCTTGAGAGCCCAATAAGATGATAATTATTATCGCCGTTCTTCCATCACCTCTCACTGGTTTGTTTATTTCGGAATGAAATTATGGAAATCATTAGTAACATTGTTTTTGGTTTTGTTGTGTACTTTGGCTAAAATCCAATCAATTCCTAAAGTTTACTTCAAATCTTTCATTTACAAGAGGCCTCCACTTAAAAAGTTGCTTTCTAAGTACCTACAGCTTTGTATGTTTACTGAAGCAACTTACTCTGAAGAAAATTAGTCCTCTATTCGAAAAAAAAGTTGCTTTTACTTTGTACATACACTCATTTCAAATAATGACCAAAGATAGTTTATACTCGGTCACGTTGCCAGTAGTAACACTTCCAATTTGTTCCTATAGACACTCGAAGACACAAGCTAACGCACACTTAGGTAGAAATTGTTGAAAAAAATAAATTCAATTCAATTATCTCTTACAATTTCGAAATAAGTAACTTCCTTAAGTCTGAGATTTTTGACAAAACGTTGTTCTAATTTGCAAATCCCTTACCCAAGATGGGGGGACTATCAATTTCGGAAGTTCAGTTTAATATTCAAAGAAAAATATTACCGAACAGTTTCTAAACCTCCTATTTGAAGATGGGGCTATCAACATCGGAAGCCATGTTGTAAACTCAAATTTACAATTTCTCCTGCTAAAGAAATGGCTTAAAAAGGGCTCTGGAAAATACCTTACCACGGAACTTTTTTAACCCTTTTCTTTAACCAAGATGGGAGCTATCCCATCCTGCTATCCTTTAGCTTATTTCGCTTTTTGTTCAAGTTTAGAACGGCTCGGCTGTAATCATAAAATTATGTTTTTTATGGAGGAGGAACATTGTTGAAAATCTTCAAGACTATGGCCTTTATTATGAGTTGCGAATCGAACGTTCGACTGGAAGCAAACCTTTTAGCGCGCATCGTTTAATTGATTATTATCAATAACCTTCTGAGATTCTCTTCAATAACAAACTCTTACGTCAAATAATATCGATTTCCACAAAGTTTTGCTATCTTTAGTCTGTAATACAGCGGTAAACGAAGATTTCAAAACCATTCGCTTCCAGTTGAACGTTTAATTTGCTGCTCGTAATAGAGGCCAATCGATATCCGTTCGGAGAGAAAAATCCTTCGATTTTTTACGATTCGGAGGTTTTTGCTTTGAGGTACTCTTCTTTAACACACCCGGCGAATTGCGCTGAAGTGCAATCAAGCGCTTTACTTGTGAAATTTCATGCAATTATTTTTCCCGATTTCGTCCAACTATGCGGACCATTCTCCACTCCGCTACCTCGCTAGGGACAAATATTCTCAATTTAAAAAAGTAATACATTTCTACAAACTTTTAAGCACAAGTGTACTAAATCAAGCCGGTTATTTGTTTTGTTTTTGTTTACTTAATTATTTATATATTTTTTTTGCTTGCCAGCCCGCCTGTCTCACGTCATTTCTTTTTGTCAAGAAAAAAAAAAAAACAAAGCAAACAAAACAACGAAAGAGAAAAGAAAACAAAACAAATAATTGCAAATGTAAACTTTTTTATGTTTACGTGACACACACAAAAAGAAATAAACAAAAATTCTCATTATCGGCTTTGACATTAAAAATTTTTAAAACTTTAACACTTTCAGTTTCGTCAAAATTTTATCGTAAGAAATGATTTAAATTATTTAATTTACAGTTAAAATTTAATGACAAAAATAAAATAAATTCTTCAGAACGGCATAACATGGTAGGCATTGAGAATTAGAAATTTGCGGCGCAGTTTAAGAAAAAAAAAATGAACCAAAAACTACGTGCTCGCAAGCAGGAAGTGTTTCTTAATCGTTTTACAGTGAGTAATACAAAAGTTTTCGTTTTGTAGGCATTGGGGTTAGAAAAATAGAACTTTGTGCGAGCGAGGGTGGGGTTTAAGCAATTCACATAGAATTTGAATTTTATTGAGTACGATCGTGATGGGGATCACGTTGGAACGTTGTTCGTCGGCAATTAAATCAAAAGTTTTCATGGAATGTGCGTACTTATGTTGAATGTGTGATTTTCACGGCAAATGAAAGCTTAGTAAACACAACGTGACTGATAACTGATTAGACGCTGAAGTTGTCATCACTCATGTCAACCAGTATATCAATCCTTTCCTTACTGCCAGCAAGAAAACGTTTACATTATTCCAAGAAAACAACATGAACAAACTATCAAAACTTTCAAATCCTCTTGTTGTTCTAGAAAACTGCCAAAATTATTATTCTGACAGCTCAATGACACATGCGCAAATCACTCTACTATTTTGTACGCTACGCTAGAATTGTTAACCACATTTTCTTATTCTCTTTTTTTATTATTTTGTTGTTATTGTGCAAAAAAAATTACAAAAAAAAAGAACCAAAGCAATTGAGAGAAGAAGAAGGAAATACAAATAAAACAAAAAAACAAAACAGAACAAAAAAAAAAAAAAAAACAGCGAAAGGCAACCAAAAACACAGATAATAAATTTGTTTGACCTTGACATTGGATGATGTTATTTAATTTTGTGTTTTGGTATTTTTTTTCTATACTTTTTCTTTATACATATATTTGAGAGAGGCAAGTAGCAATAGCTTGGAGCTATTTGCCATGCGGCAAGAGAAGTTGGTTTATGATGAGGGTGGGTGTTGTTTTGCCGATAGGAATTTACAATTACGCACATAGGTAGTGGGAATCATAATCATTACAATCCGCATTTTGTCTATGATGTATCAGACTTTGGTTGGCTTTATTTCGCAATTTTTTTTTTTTTCTTCGTTTCGAAAGACTAGTGTCGTACCTAACCTACGTGTGCAAACGAATTGGTAATTGGAGTTTAGGTACTCGTTTTGTAATTAGGTGAACGGCTGCATAAAGCTTCATAACAAAGGTTTTTATGTGTGAACGAGGAAATGATAATTTAAACAAAAGTAAGATGGTTTTCTTAGTTTTGTTAATCATCGAGCTAAGGTTAGGTGAGATATCATCTCGACTGCTGGCTGACGGGTCAGCAAGAATCATGTGGGTAGAGGCTTTAGAATTAAGTGATGAATTGTTTGCTAATTAACATTCTCAGCAGCGCGTTTCATTGAAAAAGGCAGTCCATACAAAGAAACTGTAACACTAAAACCATGAACATCATATTGTTCTTGTTGATTCTCATAAAATCGAGGTCTAATTTTATTCTCTACCGGAATTCAGATACGTTGAAGCTGGTACATAGTTAGGTACAAGATAATTAGTTATCATACTTTGAAAGCACATTTAGAATATGTAAGTCGTGCGGTGATACCATCAAAAAATCATAACTTGTATGTTGATTTTGCTGGTTCTCAATGAATAGATAGAGGGCACAACCTTACATTGCAAGGCTATCTGGCTTGACTCATTGAGTAGGGCATTGCGGACAGAGAAACCGTATCATGACACCTCAAAAGATCTTTGATGTTGTTCTTGTTGATAGTCATGCTTTCTAGTGATTCGCTGCTTCGTTCCCAACTGAATTGAATGCCGAAATAAAAGAACCTAGCAAACGACATTTATTAAAAAGAAAAGAAGTGTTGACAAGAAATCCGGAGCTTGTTCGGCTAAAATATCTTGAAACATATATAGCTCAATTTCATAAAATCGAGGGTCTTGTTTACCCTTCTAATTCACTTTCGAATTTCAGGCACGATGGTGAATCTCCAAAGCACCACTAGTAAAATTTCAACCGTTCAACCGATTTATACTTCACATTCCGGAAAACTTGAGAGAAGTTTCAATAGTTCCAGACAGTAGTGTAGAAAGAGCTAAATCTCATAAGATGTAGGGTCTTCTTCTACCATTCAATTCACTTCCGAATTTCAGACTATTCCTAAAATTTTGTCGGTGATTTAAATTTTCGTTAGTCAATAGCCGACTTTTATTTCACACTCCGGGAGATTTTAGAGAAGACTCTAGAGTTTCGAACAGTAGGTACTGCTAATAGGCCCGGGCTACACAAAGCCACGCTTAGTCTCAGAACATATGCTTAGCAAAAGTCGTTCCTCAAAATCCTTGGAGATTGCTCACTACTCTATTTAAGTCGGCAGATATACACTGATAAACAACTGACTTCTTTAATGTCGAGAAAGGCCTGAGAAAGTCGCACAATGACCAATAGGTTCTTTTTGAAGCTTGAAAGTCGCACAATGACCAATAGGTTCTTTTTGAAGCTTGTATATTACAGTACATTAAACCTACTCCGCAGATAAATCTACGATGTAGAGATGTCAGCAGGGGCCAGATTCTATAAAAAGCGAAACGAAAGCGATCAAACGTTTTTCAATAGGAAAGACATTGCAAATCGTTCGCACACACGAGAACGTTTGTTCGCTTTTTACTTACAGAATGTCACCCCAGCAGTTGTGCACTGGTGACAAAGACCATCGGCTGATACACCACAAAGAGGCATACGAACAAATGACGTGGTTTGGCGTACAAACGGGTCCCCATTTAACCACTAACAAATCCTGTTAAATACAAATGTATGACAACTAAGTGATGAGTAGTGCATGTGCCGTAAATGTTAGGGAGCAACTAAAATGAACCTGGCTGTAGACGAAGACAACAAACGAAAGTCACTACGTCATAAAGAGCGGGTGCAACTTGAAAGCAGCCAAAAGTTGTCTCAACCAGAGGTTTACACTGTGCTGCAAAAAGGATATCAAGACAGATGCCAAACTGAGAATCATGCTTACTCGGGCCATTCAACCTTAGAAGATTGAGAACCCATCTTAGAAGAAAAGAAACTTTAAAGAACCAAGGCGACTCTCACTAACCCGACAGGACATGCTCTATCAGATGCTAGCATTAACAATCAGATTAGCATCAGCTGGGTTGACTTGAGAGGAAGATTTTGGAGATGATGTTTGTATCGATGAAGCATGAAAGAAAAAAACCAACTTTTAACTGTAAGAGCTATTCAATTACTATGACCCGATGAAAAAGTTAAAAAATCAGGGATGGGACATATGTATATATCGTATGACTATACTGTAAAATTCTACATTCTATATCAAGCTCGCACCGATATGTGCGATAGTTACAAAAAAAAAGTACCGAGAGCACCCTATCTTAGGTGGGGAGTAAAAAACGGATAGAGGAGCTTGCGCCGGGCTGGGAATCCATGTGTGTTGATGAGTAGAGGCGGTGGTAAATCATGAAGTTAAAAAACCACTTAACATCCACTTTAAATAAAGGAAAGTTTGTGAGTGAATCATGCGATAAAATTGTGACACCGCCTGAGATAGGAAAATGGTGGAGTTTTGTTTTTGCTATCCCCAGCTAGTCTTATCGTCTTCAAACAAGAGGTGCTAACAAAAAAATTGTTAAACGTTCCTAATTACGATCAATTTAAAGCCTCGCCTTAAATGACTGATAAGACGTAATCGTACAGTTAATGTGACTCATATCTGATTACCTTAAGTCATAGAGGTAATGATGAAAGAAGAGATAAAACTGGGCAAATAGGAAGACAATCAAGTTCTAAAGGTCTACGCAAAGCTCTTTTAAGATTTATGGCAGTGAATATGGAAGGAAAGTTTTTGAGTCTAACTGCTTCAATGCTCTCATTGTCGAAAAGAGCAATGGCGAAAAACAACATGTACAAGAACATCTGTTGCTCAGTCAACACTCATCCCATATCTCAAAAAGATTTCTATACGTCTGCGTTTTCAATTAACCATTAGTCCCTTCTGTCACCATGCCAATTCATTACCACCAATTTATATAACACACAACTCCTGACCCCCATTAGGAAACGTTACTCATGACTTCAAAGCGAGGCCATCCGTCCACTACGGCATTAAACAAAACCACACCAATAAAAGTGCAAACAAAATATAAATAAACATATTCCTAAGCAAATACTCAAGAAGGTGCAAATAATTCCACGACTTTTGCGTACAACCAACTCCCATATTCTTGAACTCCTCATAGAGAGTTACTCTATCAATAACTCTCTGTACTGGGTGTCTGTTGCTTGTCGTTGTTGCCATACATATGTACCTCTAAAGCTAAGCAATTCGTCGCTGCAGCAACTAAACCATACAACTGACTGCCACTTGTCGTTGTTGAATGCAATTATGAGAGTCTCGTATGCTGCCGCGCCGCGTCGAGCCGGCAATGCACTTTGCCAAGGACAAACTCATTGAAAAATGAAACCGTCGTTGTCGACGTCTCGCTCAGAGAAAAAAAATTAAAATAAAACAAAAACATGAAGAAAATTAAAAGCAATGCTGAGAACGATAAACATATGGAAAGTGAGAAGACTGCCACAGAAAAGCACTCAACATCTCAGATGCTAAATCGATAAGGGATGCCATTTTGATTTAATTCCACAGTGACACTGATGTTGAGTAAAGTAAGGAGGACATGACATGAAGCTTTTACGAAGAATAGCCTTCACTCTTTTTTACTGCAACATTAATATAGACTTTTTCATACTTTCTGATATAAAGTCGATCACTAGTGGGAAGTGGGAACACTCAACACACAACAAGAGCACCATTGTTATTTCTTGGTCATGATCTTGTTAAGGAGAAGATAGAGAAGATTCTTTGTGTTGATCGAGGACAGTTTGAGAGAAATCTGAAATTTGCTACTCACCCAGTTACTACAAAAAAAAGTTTATTTGGTCTAGAAACTCAATCAAGGACATTGGGTGGTTATTGTTTGTTGCTGCTGATACCTATGCCAACAGACTGTGTGTGAGTGTTGGCAATGAAAATTGATTTCCAAGTCGTGATACTGATTTGTGTCTTTTTGATTATGTTCAATGGAAATTTCAATCTTAATCACGATTCCAGTGAAATAAACAAAACAATCATGAATTTTTTAATACTGTCGATCAAAAACGCCATCGTGGTCGGACAAGAAATCAATTTTGTTTGAACCCCCCGAGTATATTGACAAGGAACAGCAAAAAAAAAAAATTAAGCCAACAAAAAGACGAAATAATAACTATCCTCTTTGAATCGTTTAAATGCGCCTTTAGGATAAGTGCATCTATTTGACTATAGAAAACAATGGGTTCTTTGAATTTTGCAAAAATGAAAAGGAACACGACGAAATAAACTTATTCTTCATTCTTTTCAGAGCTGTCATTGGGGGTATTTTGATTACTGACATGTGCTTTCAGGGAGTGTTCTGTTTGTCTTGTCCGTATTTTGTTTGTCGTTTCTCCTTTTTTTTTCTCTTCTCTTCTATTTGTGGGGATATATCAACACATATACGAACATTTTAACAAAAAAAAAAAAAAATAATCTTATTTCTTTCGGAGTAAAAAAGACTGAGTTATGATGATGACAAAAACAGAATTCTAAGCACGTTTTATTTGTTCTCAAGGCTTTCTATGGTTTTAAATATTTTTCTTTCATTTTTGATCTGATTGCTTCTTCACTAGTTGTGTGAGTAAAAACAAAAGAAAAGAATTTTTGAAGCTTTATTTTTGCCAGTCAGTGTTTTTCTAAGGATTTTCGCAAATGCATTTTTTTGCGTTTTGAAAGAGATTTGTCCCTGCTCCGGAAATAAACGATTTCTATTGTTTGCTGGTTGAGTGGGAGTGATGCAACATTGTTTCAAGCCATCTTTGAACAAAGGCTTTTACATTTTGGGCAGATATATTTTAATGCACTGTGACATGCATTTTCTCCACTGCCACTGCCCAAACATTTTATTTAACTCAAAGAATATAGCAGCTCCGATGTGTCATCATTTTCTCCACAAACGTCGCACGAGTAATTATCTTACTCTTAACCCTAGAACTATAAAGACTAGCCCAAATCAAATGTAGTTGCGAAAGCGACTACTATTAACGCTCCAATGTCGTTAAAAGTAAGAATGATAAGATGCGGTCCTAAGTGGTTCCCTTGGGTAACACCAAAATCAGCTAGAAAAACTCCAGATAAAGAAGCACTGGAACAAGCTCTATAAAAAAACGTTTTCAAACAAGAAGAAGACCATCTTAATGAAGTGGGTTCAAAGGTGGGAGGAATACTCTTTAAACCACAAGAAAATGTCAAATACGTTGAAATAGCGGCGACTTCACTGTAATTCTCTAAACTTGCAAAATTTGAAAACTCAATTATATTTCAAAAAGCCTTGTTGTCTATGAGAAATGTAAGATTTGAACCGAAGCTACACAAGGTCAAAACCTGAACAGTTCAAAGAACTTCTCCAATAGCCAACAGCTATTGTGCTACAAAATGGGGAAACCATCAGACGTAAGACTCATAGACTTCAGGCTTTAGAAAACTCATAGGAAAGCTTTATTTTGAACCTTCTTATGTAGTAATCCACTTATAGAGAAAAGTTTCAATTCAAGTACAGCATATTTTATGAAGACATGGTTCTTAACAAAGCAATAAGCAATGCTGCCTTGTTCCTGTTGTTCCCTAACGGCTCTCTCAAAAAGACAAGTGGCTTGCTATCGACTACTGTAGTACGCCCTACGCATTTCAACCGCTTTATAGCACCCGGCGAACCCTTCGAAAAAACTTTACTTCATCTTTTTTTTTTACACATTTCTCGTGTTACATCAAAAGGTCAAGTGACACAGACTTCGATTATGAATAACCTAGACACAAGTTTGTATGTAATTTTTCAAACTGCAAAAATTCAGCATCATGAATTCCAATCCAACTTAAACCTTTATTCGATTTGAAGCTTTCATCTTATTTTTTCTGGAATTCTTAGTATTCTTACACTTGTATAGCCTTTTCCTGACCATACACACCACTTATTTTGTAAGAGCTTAAATGGAACGTGCCTTCATTAGTTTTAATTGATTTTTAGTGCTCTACAATCACTCGATGACATAAAATTGTGTACTTTACAACTGTGGACGCATGCACTTTGATCTCCATAAATGGTGATTAATTAAAGTGATGGGCTGTGTGATGCATCTAACAGCTGCGTTGTAAATGACTAAAGTTCTAACCACTCAGAAACATCCAGAAGAAATAAAATGCAAGAGGCTTTGAATTATTTGAAGTATCCAAGGTTGAAATACAAAAGTGTTATCAAAAATTCCACTCAAACTACATAAAAGTATACATTTGAAAAATACTCTTATCACTCAATCGAATTGATTGATGGAGTGCCTTCTTTTAAAAACCTGAAACAGATTAACTGGTTTCCGTTTGTCAATCAACATTTTCCAACTCTTCAAATTTGATTACACAAGAACTCAAGACAAAAAGAGGAGGAGACCTTCCTCTCGCAACAATCATTTAAATCCGTTGATAACTTAATCGCATCAAAACAGTTCACCTCTACCTGCTTACAGAGTAATGAAATATTGTTTCATTTACAATTGTGTACATGAGACGTGACTTTATTACCTTAAGTCGAAAACGACTTTGTGTAATGTACGTTATACCATCCCATCCCACACAATCGTAAATTCAGTAGCTAAAAAGGAAAACCTCCAGTGAGTTGTTGGTTCAATTTTTTTTTATCTATATCTTAATTGACATTCATTTTTGTTGTTGCTGTTATTGCTATTCATGATCATAAGAGTGTCGATGATCGTCTTTCCCATGATCGAAATCGTTACTTTTTATTTAATCGTTTGAAAATACATTGTGTGTGTCTATGTGTATCGGATGCAATTAATCTGCGGATTTTTCTTATGAAAGTGAAGCAGATATGGTCTATAATCAGACAAGGAGATACAAAAATGTTTTTAGCTTCTTACAATAGTTACGTATATAAAAAAAGAAATAATACTCACACGTAAATGTGTATCGCGATCTTGTAATAATGAAGACACGGTGAGAAATAGAAAGAGTCGATGATCAAAGGTAATTCCAATTAAAAAATTAAATTGTTGTTCACAGTGAAAATGGGCAAACAATTAACTAGATCGAAAGTCAAAGTAATGTGAAAGAAAATTTAATTGCAAAGTTAGCAAGATACGAACAATTAAACCAAGTTTAAAGTAAGGTTGGGTTGAAAGCTTATGCTTTCAATTGCCGATCTGACTTTGGTCCTCTTATGAGCTTATGGCCGGCAAAGCAAAATGTTTTGGGTGATAACATTTTTCAAATAAGGTTTTGTTTTACGTTTGAAAAACTCAATCACTCAAGAACTTTGTGGACTTCCAAAAAGAATGAGACTATTGGGCATAACAAAAGGTCTGGATTACTTCAGAACAAAAAAAATCGTTTAGTGAGGACGCAAATGCAAAGCAAAGCAAAAGACTTAATGGATAGTTAGTGTTTATTTCTCAATAATTTGATAACCAATAGCTTCTTTTAACAAACGGGTTCTCAATCAAGAAAAACTATATGCGTACGAATACATTCGAGAACGACTCACCTGAAAAAGCGGTTAGTAGGAATAAAAAAAGGAGTACCCCAAGGTTCAACACTAGGGCCATTTTTATTTAGTATTCCCCCTACACGGTGATCTCTCGTAGATTCTATCAGAAATAAAGACAAACATGTGTTGGGGAACGATTCCCTTTCATACGCAGCGTGAGTGGTGTGTAAAGTACCAGAGCACGAACCCCAAGATTTCAAATAATTGAAAAACAGTCCACTGTCAAAACAAAGAGCATACAAAAACAGACAAACGAACTTACAAACGAGAAGGAAGAATCGTGTTCATGGTCTCACAAGGCAATGGCCGGCAAGAGTTAGTTTGAAGCAGATGACAAAATCCACTGGCCCACAAAGCAGCGGGAAGACAGGATAGGGAGAAACAACTTTAACGAAGAACAGGGAACAAGAACCCAACCGTCTTCTTAGCTAGCATAGAATAAAAAACAACATAAGCTACAAAGAGAAAATTATGATGTAAATTCCCAACAATCAGGAAGGATTCTTAAACTTAGCGCATATAAAATACGGACAGAGTAAATACTACCGAGTCAAAGACACATAAGGCCTAGAACAACCATGAAAATTACAATAGGCACTTCCTCTTCACCATAACAATCCAAGAGTACAAGAGGCTTTTTATTGGTTCCCTTATTTTTAAGCGAATGGAGAAGTTCGCTATTGAAAATATTGCTGGTAGCGAAATTCTTTAGGAAATTCATCTACATGTAGGCCTCGATTCGCTATTTACAATTGAGCCCTTATTTGCTGAAACGGCTTGCGTACTTCTCACTGTGAACTCTTTTACTTTGTTCAATTAGAATATTTAGTACAGGCAAGATAGGATAGATATTTGCCTTTCATCGTAACTACAACGGATTCCAAAGTCTATCTTCATTTAAAAGTTGTTAATGTTTCTTGAGGAATTGGCATGTCTTCCGATAATAAATTCACTGCCATGAAAACGCTTTCTCGATTAGCCGTTCGGAACCGGTAGAAAATTGTAGGTCCCCTACATTCTGATAAATGCGCTAGGCCTAGGAGCTCCTCGTTGTGTTGCGCCACCCTATTAATTTATTAATTTATTTATTTAATGTTAAAGTAGTGCGTGGCGGAATGGTTGGCATGACTGCCTGTTTGTTACGTGGGAGTTCGAGGTTCAATTCCTGGAAAAATAATAATAAATATATTTTTCCACTGCCATCGCACTCAACCAGAAATTTCCGAGCCGAGTAATAAATTACACTGTCATAAAAAGCTCTTTCTAACTCAGCCGTTCGAAATCGACATATAAAAGTGGGTCCCAAAAGCGTTAGTTCCGATGACTTCCGAGCTTTGCTTCGTCACATTATTATTTTTTTTTTTTAAATTTAATTGCTAATGAATGAAAACTTGTTTCAAAATCCTGCCAGTCCCATATTATATAAGGTTACGCAACAGAGTGTAGAGCCCCGGGGACTAGCGCATTTCTTAAAAATATGCCTTGTAAGGGAATGGCCCTACAATTTTCTGTAGGTTCCGAACGGCTAGTCGAGTAAGCGATTTTCATGTAAATAATTTACGATCGGAGGATTTCCCAATTCCTCGCGAAAAAACATTTTTGGTTTCTGTTGGGATTCGAACCACGAACGCTTAACAGTATTACCACCAAGCCACGGATACCACAGTCCCGTATTGCCGAGATATTTACTGCACCAATGACTTACCATTGAAATGTTTAGATTCACTGAACCAATTGATTTATTTGATGTGACTTACCTGTAAAGAGAAAAAAGAAAAACAAGTGCATGAGTAAGTTTGCCAAAAAACGTAAATTTTCTTAAACTTAAAAGCCTAATAAGGTAATGAGCAACAAATAATTTTGACGTTCCACCTTGCAGTACGTGGTCAGGCTCTAAGAACTCTACAATCGCATCAACTTTTCTTTTCTAAAAAAAAAACAACTTCAGTAAATCAATATTCACAATTCCAACAATTCATTAATCTAATTTCATAAAACCATTCAACAAATCAACCATCCAGTCTCCCATTAGAATCCAATTTTGGAGCATTTTGAAATACAATAACACACTTCATCTTAAAGACAATGAATTCCCCCTTTCAAAACAAGTGCGTAAGCAGTGGGATAGAAATAGACCAGTTTTTGAAGGATAAAAACCGACCAACGAATCTCTCTCCAGAACTATCTATGATATTTCAATCCAATTCTATTTCCCCCATTTATTTTTGGAATAGATTTTCAGATTTCAGCTGTTGGCTTTATACAGAAGAGAATTAGAAAAAATAAAATAAAATAAAAAATATAAAAAGAAAAAAAGAAAAAATTCGATATAAACTGCTATAGGATTGTGTCAATAATTAAAATTTGTTTTTCTTAAGTCGAAGGATTGATGGTCCTCAGCCTTTCCGACAAGGCGTGAGCAATAAATTCATTAGTATTCTGGTTTTGGTACAACATGTGAGAGGCATGCATCCATGCATAGACTCGTCTCTCTGTGTTGTGGTCAAAATAACTCATTACATTCGAATAGAGAAGAAAAAACTTCAATAACAACGAAGATAATATCCAAAGAATTTTTCATTATCTTGTAGCTCCCCTACTAAACACATGGATGCCGTACGATGATGGTCAGAGTAGAGATAGCGTAATTCTTTTTCACACAACTTAAATACGCCTCGGCTGTGCTGGTGCCGAAGCCGCTGCAAATGCCGGCGGCGGGCGCATGAAATGGAAAGTGATTTTCATTTCATTTTTCTTGCAGCCACTGTATAATCGTACATATGTCGAGAGAGAATTTTCTCGTAGTTTGTTTTCTACTGCTCTTTTTTTGCTGTTCATTTTTTTCTATTTTTGCACACACGACCAACCAAACCAATCTACGCTGCCGTCCGTCGCCAGCCGCCGCATCGTCGTTGTGTAGTGTAATAAGCGGGTAATAGTGCATTTGGAATGCAAAGTGATTAGATGTGAAAACTGATGCATTGGGGGGCTGCATCAAACAGGGGAAGGGGGGGAAGGTTTCGAATGCATGTATAGTTAGTTTTCAATTTTTCTCGGTAGTGTAACTAGAGAGGGCGGCGTTGTTGCTGTTGTTGGTTATTACTGTTGTTGTTTTCGTTAGACGCTTCGTGTTTATGGATTTGCTTGGGTTAATACAGTGGCCTGTGGGGTAGGTTGTTAGATTTTATTTGCTTTTGTAATTTCAAATGAAAAATTCCCTCGATCTGACACGATGACACAAGAAAAAGCAAAGCAAAGCGAAAACACTGTGCTTTCCGAAGTGCACAGTAATTAAATTTCTAAATTTGAATTTATTACGCTTTCGGTAATTAGCGTTGTGAACAGATTTAAAGTTGAATGTTTTGTAAGTTAGAATTAGTTTAAGAAAATACAGAAAATATATTTTGTTTAGAACTTGGTCAAGTAGGTGTTTAGTTTAGCTAGGTGAGTGACGTTGATGACGAACTTAAATAGATAGCACTAGATAGCCGGCGGCGTGGGTATCCTCATTGGGGTGTTGTGAACATTTAAGTTAAAACAATAAATTAAGTTTAGTGCGTTGACCGCATTGCTGTACAAGAATTATTGTCAAAAAGGCCAAAGGAAACTGTGTAGGTATCAGCAATTGGTTGAGTTTGAGACGTAGGTAATTGATGACATTACAAAGAATTAAGAATTTAATTAAGTTGCGAAATGCTGTGAATGTTGAATTATCAACTACGAATGTAGCTTGACTTTTCAAATAGCTTTGGCACTCCAAGTGGGAGGAGTTATTTTAACATGAATGGAGGCCAAGGAATATGCAATTGAATGGATAAATTTAAACCCGATGGCTTTTGAAATCATGAATTTTGGTTGTCTAAAGTCAGAGTTCCAGTTGCGTCTCAATCGACTTGAAGTGCACAATTGGAGAGCCCACAAGAAAATAGAATTATTGTCGAAAATGTAGGTTAAGGCCCCCAGCACTGAAATGGTCACTTCAATAAATGAGGAAAGTTAAGTGAAATGCGATCTGGTGGGTTGAGTTCTGCTGGTATGAGTTATGCTGGTATGAGTCCTGCTGGGATGAGTTCTGCTATTATGAGTTCTTATGGGATGAGTGCTATTAGCTATATTGGGATAAAATTTGGTGTGGTGAATTCTGATAGGATTCGTTTTGGTGGAATACGCTTTTGTGGTATACGCTATCGTGAGATTTGTTGCGGTGGTTTGACTTGTGATGTGATAAGTTTTGTTTGTCGAGTTAGTGGCAACGCATGGTTCCGATAAAAGAACTCTTTAAAAATAAATAGAAAAAATAGTTAAGCGCAACAGATCGGGGAGCATAGGAGATAAGTTCATTTCTCACATCAATATCTTCTGAAAAATGAGTGGGACGTACAATTTTTTGCCGACTCTAAATGGTTTATAGACAAATAACTTTTCATGGCAGTGCAGTTATTATCGAATGGTTGATACACAAAGAGCTATTCATGTCAATGCAGTTAATATCGGGGGGACTTGCCAATTCCTCGCGAACGGCGATACCCATTGAAACCAATTTTTTATTTATCTAGGGATTCTAACCTCGATCCTCACATGTAACAGGCACAAATGCTAGCCCTTACGCCACGTACACCACTGAGAAAAACATTTAAGACGAACTTTAAAAGTTCATCGTTAAGCATTGCTAAATATTTTCGAAAGATGTGCTTTAAGTGATCTTTTAGATAGAGTAGGGAAGCTCAAATCATCAATCATCAAATCAACTGTATCACAACTTTATTTCAATTTAGAGAATTAAATCCAAAAGCAGACTATGGAATAAGTTGTCATGAGAATTTTTTCTTTTCGTAAACCGATTTTGAAGTTTTGAAACGGGATGGGTTAGCTTTCGTGTGATATGTAACTGTGGGATGAGTTTGTTCAATGACAATTTGAAGCATGTACGAACATTCGTTGCTTTGTATTTTAGGTGTTTGGAGAAAAGAACTTCATAAAATTTAGTAAGACACTCCGATGAGCTTGCGAAGGAAGAGTGGGATTAGTTTTTAATGAGGATTTCCGATTATATTTTAGTCATATCTTTTAGGATAAATGAAATTCATTGAATGGGTAGTAAAAGTTGTAAAAAAAATGGGATGATTTTTTATGTTAATTGCATGTGAGTATGGCATGCAATTAAAGAAAAAAAACTTCATAAAATCGAATGAGGCAGTCGGATAAGTTTTTTATAGAAAATCTAAATAGGAGCTCAACTTCTTTGAATGACTCAAGATATCCGAGATTGAAAAAGTTTTCAGTGGAAATACAACTATGGGATAAGTTTTTTTATGATGATTTCCGATAGTCATATTTTGTAGGATCAATAAAACCTGTTATTGTTGGACTGGGTGATCAAAATTGAGGATAGTTGCAGTGGGATAAGATTTCTCTTCAAAAATGGGATGAACTGTTCCTTAACTACAAGAGAGATTTCATAATGGATTAAGGTCTACTGTGAAAATCCGTTTATAATAGCTTTGAATAGCCCAAATTGAGTAACGAAAAAAAAAGTATGAAAAGAAATAACATACCAATTTAGCCATGAAAACCTCTAAGAGTGGAACCATCGTGTCGCGTCGGTGGTTAACATTGAAAGTCCTCCTTTTGTGGTTGGACCACATAATAAGCCATAACATAATGTCTTCGTTCTTTATGCACAAAATATTCAAATTTCATTCGAGGTAGTCCAAAAAACATAGCACAACTATTAATTAAAAAATAAAACACCATTCCGCCAAAGGTGCGAGTCGAATTTTATTGGTCCAATAAAATTACAAAACAAAAAAGAAACATCAAGTCCCCAAAAGTCAACACCGTATGAAAAACTCTCTCATGTTTTCCATAAATAACATCAATTTGCTGAGTCTTTCGCATTTAATTGGAGAACCTCCATAAATTATATTCATAAAAATAATCCCCAAAATATTGCGGCAGCACCTACTACTCTCCTCCTGTATCCAGAATGCGTCATAATTTCTCTTTAATTTGTGTATAAACATCTGCCATCAAAAGTGCTTGCCTTAAACTCAACAACCAGAAAAAAAAAATGTGAACCACGAAAAATTTAATTGCATTAACCTTAAGACTTTAAATGTTATGGGACGAAGGTTCCCACGTTTCGTTTTTTTATTTTTGGGCTTTTTGATTTTAAGTCGAGCTTATCTTTCTGTTCATGGATTTTTCAAATTATCATCCGTGTTCATTTATATGTTCGACATCGATATCTCACCACGTTTATGATTCCAAACGTATATTTTACTCAATCTATGTGACCTTAATATTCAATTTAAATCTCCTCTCAGAATATTTAAACTAAAAAACCAAGTCTGTTTTGTTTGATTTTTGGACAAGGGTGGCATTTAAAAACAAAACAAATCTGAGGAACAATAAAACAAAAAAAAAATCACCTCTTGCCAAAGCAAATTGAAAATGCATGCAACAATTAAAAATGATAAATTTACTCAGCACCGCACCCAGAAATATGTCAAAGATCGGCCATTCGCGATGAATTTCAATTAACCGAAAATTTCAAAGTTAACCCATATTGCTGGCAATAAATGTATTTTTAATAAATCGGACGTGGAATGAAATTATAATTATTGATATGCGCGCGGAGTTTTTTGAGAGTGAGAGAGAGAGAGGGAGAGTCGCGGGTGGGTGGGTGTTAATAGGAGGCCGCGGCGGTGGAAAGAAAGATTGGTAAACACAGAATTGTATATCAGTAATTTTTTTTTTGTTGTTTTGTTTGTTTGTTTTATTTTAGGCCTCAACATTTGCGTTTTTGGGTGATGTATGAATGTAAATGATTTACGCGGAAAAGTGGTTGTTGAAAGAAGATAACTCATAATCATAAGACAAGGCATACACATTGTGTGTATGTTATCCTTTGTGTCAGTATTTTTGTTGGGCTAATTGGGTCTATTGGACTGGAACAACGTGAACTGAATCCACTCACTTGATTTTTAAAGCTAACTAAACACGAACATTGCTTCCGACAATGATGCGTACAGAAAACGATACAAACCGTTCGTTCGTAATGTGCAACAAAAAAATAAGGTTAGCTAGATTTTTACCACTGGGATTTTCGTTTTCTTTTCCACTCTTTTAACATAAAATAAGTGAGTGTATGGAATGACTGTTCGATCGATTAAGGCTTTCAACAATTTGTTTAGTCCGTTTTTCCACTCATGGTGGTTAGTGGGATGAGTTTTCTTAAAGATTTTTTGCCAGTTAATCCATTTGGGTAGAGTTTTTTATTAACTTTCACTTGATCTTAAAGAAACTTCCGTTTCAAAAGGCTTCCACTTTTTTGTGATATGTTCTTTGGCTGTTTCATTTGCAAAAGCAATTGTTGGGATGAGTTTTATGGTAAACCTTGAGCGGAAATTGTGAAAATAATGTTGTCAAATAGAAAATTTGTTCTTTGTGTATGAACATTTAGCAAAATTCAACTATTTCCGACTCTTGGATCCAAACCCCTGAGTGGGATGAGTTTTATATAAAGATTATCTGTAATTTTTCTGAAATGAATTTTTCTTCAGACGAATTTTTCTAGAGGTGAGTTTGTTTCTATGAATACCATGCGGAAGATGGATGAAAAAAAAATAAAAAAAAATTGAAATAAGTCGTTGCCGTCTTTTTTTCGGTATGAGATTTATGGATTAATTTTTTGGGCGACAAAAACTCACTTTTATCAGATAACAATATGTTTCTTTCAAAGACATAGATTCTACTTATTTTCAGTGACACGAGCAACGTGACCTTCAAGGGATCGCAACTCCCCCACTTGTCTGATTCCCGTTAGTGGTAGGTAGGTATTCGTTAGTGGGATAAGTCGCGTGAACCTCAAAAAACATCAACAATTTGTAAAAGATTCTACTCTGGCTGAGAAAAAAGTAAGTGAGGTCTGTGCTGATTTGTTCTGTTCCAAAGAAAAAAGTGGGATGAGTTTTATGAAACGAATTCTTATGTGTTATGAGTTACGAAAAGAAAACCAACCTTTCTTAAACACATTTTATAAAAGAAAAAAAGTAGGAAAGTATGAGTTTTATGAGAGGATTTTCCATTCATTCGTTGTTTTGGGAGTAAAGTTTTCTTACTTATGGTATAGGTGAAAATTATCAGAAAAAATAGACATTTTCATATTCTACAATGAGTTATTTGGGTTGAGTTTCTTGACTAAGGATTACAAGAGGATATATCAATATCAAGTATGAGAAACCTTCAAATTCAAATTACGTACGGACTCATAAATTATTTGCCGCCGAATGAAACCACAAACATGATGATCGAATATTGTTAATGTCAACCACAAATCAATTAAAATTCGTGGTTAGTATAATTCTGCGCTACACGAACTGCTTTCAAATAGGTATTCTTTCAAAACTTTTCAATATTCAATAACAGTTTCAGTCTGAAGGAGAAAAAAAAAAAACCAAAAACGTGCATAACTTCCGATACCACAAAAAATAATCAAAGTAGTCTTTTCACGAAATTGAAAACGAAACACACATCAGTATTTTTTATGCCACTAGATTGTGTCTGGGCTTCTGAAGTAGCTATAGGTATCCATCGAACCGAATGACTCCATGAAGGTTTAAATTTGTGTCCCTACAACGTGCGGCCCTCCAACAATCATTATCAACATGATCACGAAGGCATAAAACGACGAAGCAGTAAAAACTCTTGTGTTGTGTTTATGTCGCGCCTCACGCCATTAGCATGTGACATTTTGACATAATTTTTCCGTCAATTTTTTTTTCTTTTTGTATGATTTTGCAAGTTGTTTTTTTTTTTTTTTTGTGTATTACGTATATTATTTTGCAACATGCGACTGTGTCACTGCCTAAGCTGATGACGGTTGCTTTCACAGAGGCAAAGATGCTACCACGACAGCATATGGACAAACAAACGAACATCCTGTGCCTGTTGGAAATCTTGTCATTCTCGTCGTTTTACATGATTTTCAGGTGCGGTTTGGATGTTTGTACCGACAAAAATATGTAGAGGCATCTCTCAAACAAGACAACAGAGAAAAAAGGCATGGCTTGCAAAAATCGACATCTTTTCACAAATAAAAATAGACTTTGGAGGGCTAGAGTCAACCCCATTTCAGTTTGACAAGGGCAACCCTAGTGACACTTTGTGGCGGTGAAATTTTGGTGGAAAGACTCACCTTTATACATATAGACACAAATAAGTCAACTCTAAAGAACTTTCATCAAAAACTACTTTGTCATCATCAACAATAAACTGATTGTTCACAAACAAATAACAAAATCGATTTAAATTACATAAAAAAAAATAATACACAATCAGCAAAAAAAGATACAACAGACAAGACCGAATGTCAAAAGAAACTTGAAACATATGCCTTGTAAGCAAACAACAACACTTTGGATATCTCTCAACCTCTTATCCTAATACGACGACATACATTCTCAACTACATTTCAAGTGCTTTAGAATGAATGAAGTTCTCTGTTAGAACTTCATTTACATAAAGTGTCTGTAAAAATATATTCATGTGCGCCCCAGCTTTTTTTCAATTTATAATTCGAATACTTCCAACAGTACAACTCTCAAGATACTCGCAATCAATAAATTATCCGCGGCATATGAACATGAAGATAAGAAAACCAAAAAAAAATATAAGAAAAAAAGGGAATAAAATGCCGAATGTATTGCACACACCATAATAATTAAAATCTTATGATTGTGGGCCATAAAAAATAAAGTCGAAAGACAAATAATAATAGCACTTGGGATTGGTTTGAGTGTACGACTTTTAAGGGGGAAACTTTTATCCGACTATAAGAAGGCTAACATAAGGCTGTTGGAATTTCTTTAGTTTGACTTTTCTTACTTGCCGGAGAAAGACCGTATTGAGTGAAATCAGAAAATAATAAAGATTTCCACACCTTGATGTAAGGGCAGCAGATGTTAGATCTCAGAACAAGGAGAAACTGGGTCAGAAAGAATTGAGTACGAAACCGGTACAAAATGATCATGAGGAGATTAAAAAATTTATATTTTAATCCCTCTGTATGAGAAAGTAAAAGAAAATAGAATTGGATGTAAGTAAGAACAGCGATCTTCAAAATAGGTACCGTGACCTGTATTTGGGATTTTTTCGTTAATTTTCTAATACCTGTAAGAAAAGGTAGAGCACGTGGTGTCTGCAAAATGTTGCTTAGTCGTATTTTGCTTTGAAGTTATTACGTCAATATAAAAAAAATTAAAACCTCAGATATTTTCAATAAAAAAGAGGAAGTTGTGAACTTCTTTGTATACAACATGTTGCTTTCACACAGATAAGAAGAGTGGGAGAGTTCTGATCCCTTAAACATCACGAAAATCAAAGCTATAAAGCCATTCTTTTGATATAAAAAAAAACCTTTACAGATTTTCAGTAAAACTAAATTTTTGAGCCTCTTAATATGCAACATGTTGCTTCACACACGCGGATCACTAGCAGATAAGTAAGAGAGCTAAGCATAACGATGATCACAGCACCGTAAAAGAAGAAGTTGAAAATAATCGAGCGTTTAAGAAGTTTCAAAGTAAGTAAAAAAAAAGTGTCCCAATCACATCAGCAACATGTTGCTAGGCATTCTTGAAACCCAAGGTCTAAGTTCATTATTTCATAAAATAAAAAAAACACTTTCAGATATTTTTTGTGTTGCCTCCTTTTTATGCAACATGTTGCTTGCACAGAAGCAGTGCTCTAGTGTGAAGCAGATAAGTGGGATAGTTGTGACCCCAAAAAATATCGCGATGCTCGTAGCGACGTTAAAAAAGAAGTTGAAATTGATTGATCGTGAAGAAAGATCGAAAAGAATGGTATCCAATTACATCAGCAACATGATGCTAAGCATTATTGAAAATCAAGCATAGAATCTATTACTTCAATGTAAAAAAACCTTAAGATTTTTTTCAGTATAAATAAATATACGAACTAATTATCTTCTTTTTCGGCAACATGTTGCTTCTACATAGGCGGATCACAATTATTAAGCAGATATGAGAGAGTTGTGATCCCTTAAATATCACCATGATCGTAGTACCGTAAAAGAAGTTAGAAATAATCGGGCGTTTAAAAAGGTTCAGAGTCAATACAAAAAGAATAAAGTCGCAGTTACATTAGCAACATGCTGCTGAGAATTCTTGAAAACCAAGCTATTAAATCATTACTTCAATATAAGAAAATGTTTACATATTTAGCTTGGTCTTATTTTGCAAGTTATTACGACCATATAGAAAAAACCATCAGATTTTTTCAGTAACGATAAATAAAGGGACTTGTGAGCTCCTTTTTATGCAACATGTTTCTTGCACAGAAGCAGAACAATAGTATGAAGCAGACAAGTAGGAGCGTTGTGATCACTCAAGCATCACGATGATCTTAGCACCGTAAAGAAGCTGAAAATAATCGAGCATTTAAGAACGTTCAGAGTCATACAAAAAGATTAATGACCCTATTACATTAGCAACATGTTGCTTAGCATTCTTGAAAATCAAGCTTTGAAATCATTACTTTATAATAAAAAACAAAACTTTTAGATATTTTCAGTAAAAAGGAAAAAAACTTTTTATACAACATGTTGCTTGCACAGAAGCAGAACACTAGTGTGAAGCAGATAAGTGGGAGAATTGTGACCAACAACATTACGATATTCGTAGCGGCATAAAAGAAGAAGTTGAAAACGATTGATCGATCCGCCAAGAAGATCGAAAAGAATAGTATCTCAATTACATTAGCAACATGTTGCTAAGCATTCTTATTCTATTTTGAATGAACTTCGCATATCTTTTGCTAATCAATCTGCTCGAAAAGTTTTAAATAAATGCTGCGTGTCAATATCGTAGTTGTAGCTGCGAAATAATTTGTTTTGCTAAAAAAATCTTTGCTACAATCTCGATTCCGTGTGTTAGTTTTGATTTTTTGTCCTTGAAACAGCGCAGCGTTATTTGTAAAAATTCAATGAATCGTGTCATCGTGAGAGTTTATTGGCTATGCCCTACAATTGTTAATAGAAATATCACGCCACATACTAGTTTTTATTTCACAAAGACAATGCCGTGAAACCAGCCCTGATAACTTTCTGTCAAAGGGTAAATCAATGGTGAGCATACATATCTATTCCTCCGATTAGACATGACCACAACAACAACAAAAAAAAAAAGCCGCCATTGAAGTTTGCTAATAGTTTCTCACCTAAATCTAAGTCGTAAATGAATAATTTATGGCTTCATCATTCTTCTTGTTTCAACTAAATTATTTATGGTTTAGCGTATGGATAGTAAACCAGTTTTGCTTTTGTTTTTGACTCTTACTTCCGAGAGGGCGCCGTTTGTTATTATAACGCCAGCGCTTTGAGAGTTGTTTTGATCTCCAAGAACCAACGCACATAAGAAAGAGTCCATAAAACCCTGATTTATCTAAGTAAGGTATCAGATTATGAATATGTAAATTTATCTGCGTTAATTACAACATGAAGTTTTGATTGTTTACAATAAACGTCCAAATTGCATTCATTCCGAGTCTCCTGAATGACATGGTGTGTGTGTAAGGAAAGAAAAAAAACTTATCACAGGCGCCCCATACCAGCCTACTCTTTTTACTGCAATTACAACTCATTTACACGCTACTGTGACCATAACTTTATTTTAAACTTCACACATCTGATTGTGGGCGAAGATTGTATTTCTTTTTTTATTCTTTAAAAACTCATATTACTCACTTAGTCAGAAAGCCAGAGGGAAAAAATGAATTCAACCAGCTGGATGTATCAACACAAGCTAATGAATAATCGGATTGCTGCAGGAAAGTGCTTAGACTTTATTAAGTAAATACAAATTGCTGATTATATCTGAGAAATTCTGAATAAAAATGTGATAAGGCTGCTGGAAATAAATGTGACATGATGAAAAACTTATTGTGTGGTGATTAATTTAAATTACATTTATTTCTGACAGACAGACTGATGAATATGTACATATTTTTTCATTGGTTCAGTTAGATGTATTTGATCTATAGAAAGGGGAAAAGAAATATGTCTCAATGAGGAATGCCTTTCATGATGTTTTCATTTCCAAAATGTTATATTACGTTTTATGTCTCACTTCATTAGCAAGAAAAAAGAAAACCTTGAGCTGTTCTCATTTGTTTTTATTATTCCATATAAATTTTATAGCATTGAGGCCTATAATTTTTTTGCCCAACTTATAGTTTGCCTTGTATAAATCACACGCAAAACGATAGTAATAAACAATTCTGAACAAAGTTTTGGTGGGATTTTTTTTTGTATTTTTTGGAAATTTTATAAACACAAAAATCATGAACTACAAAATGAATACGCGTGTGTTTATCCCTTCTATTTTAAGTTAAAGAAGTAATCGAAACTCTACTGAGAATCGATTCCTGATGCGAAAGCAATGCGAATTTTAAATTTATGAGCTGGAAAAGTTTTTCGGCAGAAACAAAGGCATGTCACTATGTGTATGAGCTTGAATGTGTGTTGCCTTTGAAGGTCTTTTCAGCAAAATTTTCCACTCTTCATCTTTCTCTCGACAGACTAGTTTCAATGTTTTGCACTTTGTTTTCCTCGCAACTAGTTTTTTAAAGTTTGTTTATTGGAAATAATGGAAGGAAAAAACAAAAAATCTCTTTTCGTAAACTTCCACCATCATCCTTGGGCTCGCATGAACAAAACAATCTCCTTCAAGAAAGTAGTCTGTTATCAAGGAAGTATGAACTCGCTAAATTTGAATATTTTTAAAAAAAGAACAATCAAGCAAGAAATTTTGCCACTGATCCCTTTTTGGTAATAAGGTTTTTTTTTATTTGGATAGCTTTGTGATGACCATATCGTTATGGTGACTACCTGTAACGTGGGAGGCTGGAGGTTCGAATAGCAAAAGAAAACAAAAAATGTTTTTTCCAAGACTATCGCCATTCGTTAGAAATCGGGCAGTACTCCAAAAGTAATTTCATTGCCATGATAAGGGCTTTCATGATTAGCCGTTCGGAATCGATATATCATAAGAGCATCTTACTTCTACCATTACTAGTAGGAACAATAATACCAAACACACATCCTTTTCATAAGGATTAAAAAGCTTCATTTCCATCCGAAAACGGTGTCCAATCTAAAGAGGTTGTCTTGAAGTGAAGAAGATTTATTAATTAGATTGCCTTAGATTGCACCGTCTTCATAAAAAGTTTTTTGAAAAGAGTCGATCTTGGAGCATCATGGTTATAACATGATACTTATTCATTGGAAGAGGTTGTCTTTAAGTAAACTCGTATTATAAAACGAGGCTTTTTGAATTGAATCTTATTTATTCAACAAGGTTAACATGAAGCGAACCCGTCTCATTAAAAAGGTTGTTGTTATGAAGAGAGCGTGCTTGATAAAATTCGGTTGCTTTAAATTGAACCCTCAAAGAAATTATTTGAGCTCGGTGAATGAGATTTGTACATGCAAAACTTTGCTCATTGTAAGAGGTTGGTAAATGTTAGTTATGTCCTGAAGTGAGCACGTCCGAAAAAATGAGGTTGTCCTGAATTGAACCCTCAAAGAGATGGTTTGAGCTTGGTAAATGAGATTTGTAATAAGTCGAACATTGTAAGAGGCTGCAACGATTTATATAACTGAGTTGTGCAGTAAGCAATGAACATGTCTAATAAAATGAGGTTGTCCTGGGTTTAACACTTAGAGATGGTTTTGATCCCGGTGAACGAGATTTGGATAAGTAAAGCATCATCAAAAAGGTGGCCCGGAATTGAGCAATAGGAGTTCAGTGAATGAAGTTTGTATAGGCAGAATTCCATCTTTAAGGAGCCTTTCAGAAGTGAATTTTGTATTTAACTGGGTTGTCATGAAGTGGGCATGGGCATGCTTGATAAAATGAGGTTGCTCTGAATTGAATCCTTAAAGAAAACATTTGAGCTCGTAGAATGAGATTTGTTTAAGTAGAACTTCGCGTTGTAAGATGCTGGGTCGAACTAAACCAGTTTCATTTAACTGGGTTGAAGTGAGGTTGTCCTAAAATGAACCCTTAAAGAACTTGTTTGAGCTCGGTGAATGAAATTTTTTTCACTGGAACTTCTCATTGTAGGAGGCTGGCTCGAAGTGAATCAGTTTCATTTAACTGGATTGTCATGAAGTGAGGTTGTCATAAAGTGAGATTGTCCGGAAATGAACCCTTAAAGAAATCAATTGAACTCTGTGAATGAGATTTGTACACGGACAATTTCTTATTGTATAGGTTGTCTTAAAGTGAACGTCATGAAGTGAGCACATCTGATAGAATGAGGAGTTCCTGAGTTGAACCCTCAAACAGATTGTTTGAGTGCGGTATAAGAGATTTGTAATAAGTTTAACATTGTAAGAAGCTATCCCCAAGTAAAATTGTCTTATATAACTAAGTTGTCTTGCAGCGAACATGTCTTATAGAATGAGGTTGTCCTAGTACTAACCCTTTGAGAGATTGTTTGAGCGCGGTAAACGAGATTTGTATAAGTCGAACTCCCTATTGAAAGACGCTGTCCCAAAGTGAATCTGTTTTATAGAACTGAGTTGTGCAGTGAGCAATCAGGATGAATATTAAAATGAGGTTGTCCTGAATTTAACTTAACATCCAAAGATTTTTAAATCTCGGTGAACGAGAATTGTGTAAAAAAGTCATCTGATTTTAACAGGTTATCTCCAAGTAAATATGTTTCGTTTTACTAAGTATAAGAATGTCTTATTGAAAGAATTTGATACTGGCTGAAATTAAAAGAGATTGTTTGAGTTCGGTGAATGCAATGGTATAAGTGAATCGTATCATCAAAATATGTTCCCGTGAAAGAATCTGTTGATCAGAAATTGTCGAATAGAACGGAACTTGATTCTTTACAAAAGGTGAACGAAAAACCTTTTTAATAAAAAAGGTGAACGAAGTAAATCTTTTTAATCAAGAGGTTGTCTTGAAGTCAACCACACTCAGTAAAAGAGACTATCTTTCAATAAAAGTAAATACACAATTCAAAATGAAAAAATCTTCTAACTAAATCCGCTTTGTCCAAGTCCTAATGGTCGTACGCTTTGAAAGCGGTTTTTGAGTTAAGTTTTTTTTTTTTTGCAAATAAGTGAACCTAAGGCTCCAGTGAAAAGAGAAAAAAGCCAACTTATTTCAAGCTCTTTGATGGTGTGCCGTTGTCTCCTTGACAGCAGTTGTTTTATTCAACAGTTAACACTTGTCATTGGCAAGATTGGCCACAAATTGCTTCTACACAAGAATATTAAAAGAAATGTACCAAACTTATCCTCCTTATTTTTAATTTCCGTCTGTGTTTCGTCTGTGTTTGTTTCATGAAAATCAAAAAGAAAGTAACCACCCAAAATTATAAAAAGTTGATTAGCATAACATGACTGGTGGTGGACATTCTAATTTTCCACTTGAACCATCAAATCTTTTTGTAGTTTGTCGGTTGTTTAATGGGAATACTCATTTCCAGAGGGTGAAAGTTCTTATTTTTTTTCTCGTTCTCGTGAAATTGTTTTTTACAACACATTTGACCCCTCTGTTATTTTTATAATTTTTTCCCCCGATCAACGAAAATTTGATTTCAAGTGCCCGATAATAATTTTCTAATTATCTGGTGTATTTTTTTATATACATAAACAAGCCAAATAGGAAACACCCTTCCCTTAAACTGTTGACTGTTGATTTTTGATTGACTCTAAGTAGGCAGATATATTAGAACGGCAAAGTCCTTTCACACAGGGAAATAAGGGTGAAGAGGGTGAGTTTCGTGGAAATCGCATTTGGGATTTAGTTTCAAATACTCAGATCTATTTTCTTCAATGACACGGCATCTGCTTGCAAAAACAAAAATATTGACGAGAAACTATTGAACAGGATACACAAAGCGGAACGAATATGCCATCAGCTAAATTCCTATTGACGTGGCGGAACTATTGTCAAACATTGGCTGGAGAGTTCATACAAATAATAAATAACCGCTGTGCCCAATCCAATCCCTGAATGCAAAGAATAAATAAAACAGATTTCTGACGAACTGACCTCCAAAAAGGAAACCACCCGCGCACATCGAATTGCGATTTCGTGATTCAGAGATGAAAAAAAAAAGAAATCCTATTTGAATTGATTCCCGTCGTAGTTGCATTCCGAACTCATTCATTCATTTCAAATCAACCGCAAATCGAACTGAGTAAATGATACCATTGTTCGTTCTGTGTATCGCTGTACCTCTGAATACCTTTTATTTTAATGCAAATTGTTTATTTGTATGTCTGTGCCTTAACAAGTGCAGTGAAAACAAATAAATAAATTAAACCAACCTTTTTTGCATTCTTGTTTATAAGGTTTTTTCTAATCATTTTGATGTATAATCTCGAGCGCACGACTGTGATCGATGTAAATTCAAATACAAAGTCGAGAACTACTGACATTAGTTTGTGATCAAAAGCTGCTTTTTTTCTCCAGATTTATCTCTAAAAAGTTCAGATTCATGAGTCGCAATCAAAAGAGATGAAGTATAGATATTCCCAGTCAAGAAAATTTCAGTAGCAGGGCGTGCAATTCAATGGCATAGCGTGCGATTTAAATGTGCAACCCTTTTGAAAAATGGAACAATCGTGAATGTCATTCCAATATCCGAAAAAAATAAACACAAAAAGACGACACCTTAGTGCCGGTACTTTGTACAAAGTATCTGTGCGCGCCATAAATGTTTCATGGATAAATTCAAACCAATAAGCGAGATACTTTGAGCATGATTATTGCAATTAAAGAGAGGTACTTTGGAATTCAGATCGCGCAGCCAAAACATTTAACTTCTTGACCTATACCGTTGTGTACTGCAAATCTGAGCCTATGTGCAATTTTTTTTTTTCTTTTTTGGATAGAAAATGAGTGGAAATTAATACTAGTTGGTCACGATTTTAAACTTTTCAAGAATTAAACGATTGTTGCTGACAGGTGAATGAAAATCGCGAGCTAAGAGTAAATAAACTTTTAATCGTGATAAAATTAACAACTAAATGAATGAGAAATCTGGAGCAACAAGTTGCGAAACCCTGTTAGGAAGAGGGCTTTAATACTGAAGGTGTTTTTTGTTCTTTTTGTACCTTCGTAGTAGTTGCTGTAGTTGCTACTCTAGTTGCTCTAAGTGAACAATATCTTTCAGGCCTCTAAATACACACCAAAGATGTTTTATGTTGCGCAACATTTATACGATCGTCAAGACGCCTTCAGCTTTATGCAACGAACCATTTGTATTGCGATTTCTAGCTGCAAGCAACGCAGAACATTTACTATTCATAGAGCATAAAATAACCAAACAGCAGACAAATCTATAGCAACATGTTGCTACATTTGTACAGCCGTTAACAAATATTGAACTTCATGCAACAAAATATTTCTATTGCGATTTCTAGCTGCAAGCAACGCAGCACATATTGACTCTTCTTTGAGAGTAAAATACCCAAGCAGCAGACAAATTTACAGCAACATGTTTCAATTTGCAGGTTTTCAGAACACAATTCGCATTTGTTGCGCAACATTTATAAAATCAAAAAAAAAAAAAAACAAAAAGCTCATGCAATTCTACCAAAAGAGCACCAAAATTACAGATTTAGAGCAACATGATGACCTATTTAATCATAAAGCAACTAAAATAACAAAATAAGAGCAACATGTTGCAAAACTTTGTCAGACGGATAAATTGAGAGTCTAAAGATCATATTTGTTGCGCAACAATTATAAAACAGCGATTTCGACTGCAAAAAAGCAACACTTTGTCACCTATTGGATAAAGGAACCAAAATAACAAATGCAGAGCAATATGTTGCAAAACATTAACAGAACGGATGTCCTTAAACTGACGGATTGAAGTTCTGCTTTGATACTTTTTAATTTGAAAGGTTTAAGAAAAGTTCAAATAAAGAACTAAATGTTAAAAAAAATGTTTGTTTCGCAACATCTAAGCAAATAAATCGGATGGACCGTCAAAGATCGGAGAGCTTCAAGACCTTAAGCATTTCAGGGACCTAAAGTTTTTTGCTGATTTCTATCAGGTAGATATGCTAACCATGGACACCAGGTGATATTCAACACTCAAGCAGCAACTTCTGCACCCTGACTTCTCTCGAAGTATCAGACAACTCAATGACTGAGAAATCCAGGCCAGCATGTTTCAAAGAATTTTCAGGAACTGACTGCACACTTTGGATGTATGGTTCTGCTTGTGAGTTTCAGAATGGAATGACTAAAAAAAGTGTACGTTGCGTAACATTTAGACACCCACTGAAGAATTTAAGATATGTTGCGCAACATCTACTTTAAGATGTCCAGCTACGACCACAGCAGCACTTTAACACTGCTTGAAGTAAAGCATCAGCATAACAAAATGTATCCTGAGACTTATCTCCAACACAATTGACCTTCATGTTGTGTTAAGCCTTTGACAACTGAAACCTTGAACCTTTGCGAATATTTGATTTTAGCCAATAAGACAGCCAAGCTACTTCATTACTTGAACCAATTTGGTATTCCCAGAGATGTGTCTGCCTGGCCAATAAATTAATCAAGCCCTTATTACGTATTTTAATATGACAGTTATCTCCGGTGCGTCACTCGATTGCCATTGATATATCAGTCCTTAAATTGGAGAAGCATTGACAGAAAGAAAATAGCCAATTAAATAGCAAAAAGCTCCTGACAAAAGGTTTTACTTTCGTATATCACGACAACTCCCAAGCTATCCTCAAAACGAAAATGCAAATCAATTTTCAACAATGAGAAGAAACATGCAGATCACGTATAGGTGAATGTTTCCACCTCACAGATTCACTAAACCACAGGTGCTCCCTCATATTTTTAGCAAATTAGTTAACATGTTTTATCTTTCTTTTTTTTCAAAGCAATTCGCCGACGTTTCTTTTTCACCTCTCTCATTATGGTTTCTATCTGCTGCAAGCAAATTGGGTATGAAAATTAATATATAATCTCACAGTCCAGTCACATAGCTAGACACCTTCTCATTTGAAAGCGAATTTCAACAAACAATCACACCCAGATGAACTCTGCTTATTGTTGCTGTTTGTGGTTTTTGTGGTTTGACTATACGGGGGAAGATAAAAAAAAAAATACTACCTAGTAATAAATAAATCTTCATTTAAAATGGTTTTGTAAATAAAATCCGCACAGTGATTCATTGCTAAACCAATCGGAACCAAAGTCATTGCCAACTTACGTTTTAAAGTGGGTGTAAGACGTTTAATCGGAAATGGAAATAAATTCGCACTAAGACTATAAGTACCCACACAAATTGAGAGCGAAATAGAAATTCCATGTCTTTAATTAATTCAAGGACACGCATTTATTCAATTGAACGAAATGTACTTGTTCTGCCTGCCTTCACCTCTATTTTAAACTCTTGGTTTTGTATTGTTTTTCTTCTCACCTCGCTGCACAGAGGTTATTTTCACCGGAGCACGTGTGTGAATAAACTCACTTATGCTGGACAGGCGTCAAGGTGCAAAACAAAGTTTATATTTACTTGGCGTTAAATAATTCAGTCGTTACACTTGGCAGCGCACATCCCGAGACATTTTAAACAACACTACCACCACCAATACTATCCCCACAAAACAACACAATCACTCACAACACTACATCCAACCATCACCGTCATCAATTTATAAGTCAAAAACTCGACGACTAATTAAGTCCAATTCACGAGAATTGACCTAGAGACGTCAGATTTTGGTCTAGGGGACAGTGAGATAAGACCCCTCGTTGCCTCGTTGATCAGTTCAGCAGCTAATACCACCCATGTCACACTGCCTATTAAAAATGTTTGAAATAAAGGTGTGACGGCTAACTAATTACAACAACTATGTTTTACGATTTGGAATTTCATTGTATTGTTTTAGCGCCCTGTCAAAATACAGTCAGCCGAAACTCAACTATAGAGAGTGTCAAAATGTGTTTATGTAAATCAGATGTTCGTTTGAATTGTCATTTTGCCGAAAGTTCCGCATTAATCAAAGTCTACAACTGCTGGTTGGAGAGGGTCAAACAAAGAAGGTTTTCCTTCACACAATGGACATATGCGTAGTTAAACTATTTTATTTTTTTACCAATTCATTTCTTTGTTATCTTTTGTACAAATGATACATGAATTGACAGATTGCGAAGCGAGTGAATTGAATTGAGTGGAATTGCTGATGTCAGACAGTACGTGTGTACCTACCACCTTACAAGACCAAACCATTATTCACTTTTACACGTAATTAATTAGCATTAAATCAAGGCTTCTTTTTTAACAATTGGGTTTTTTTGTGACGGGTGGTTGGAGGTGGTTTGCTGGGTATGAGCTTTCCAATCGCTGAATAAAAGGGATCTATGTATTTCCAAGAACTTATATCACATTCATTGGCTCTGTGTTTGCATTGTCTGCTCAGTGAATGATCTTCACATACTCTCTTCACACTTCTTAAAATAAAAGAAAGAAATGAAGCAGAGTGGAAAGTGGATTAATTGAATAAGAAATCAATTAGACGGCTTCCAAGGAAGAGATGTGGGTTCGGTAAAGCCAAAAGAAGCAAGCATAAGCAGCCAACTTAGTATTGTTGTTATTAGAGAATTTCTTGTCTTATTTTCTTGTTTTTTGCTGCGAGGGATTTCTTCCAGTTTATTTATTATTGTATTCGCTTTCTATTTATAGTTCGATTAGCAAAAAAAAGCACAAGTAGGCAATCTGATTGCTCATACTTGGAAGCAGAAACAAGGTTAATGTTCAGGCTCATTTAGGGGGTTACACAAGAATATTTAAGGAGCGGTTTTGGAGATTTAGGTACAAGATAGCTGCCTTGAATGGATAATCTTTTCACATATCGACTGGGAATATGAAATGAGAAAAAAAAATAAGTCGAAATCGTCATATGAAGCAATAGTGAAACAGCTCGAAATGAATAGGAGGCAATGAAGAACCTCTCCATCTTGAAAAAGGTCATTTACTGTGAAGGGTGAGAAAAATAACAATTAGTTCTATCTCAGATTCCATTGTAATCGAAAAAAGTCTAAGTTTCCCGATGTAACTATCACATAATCCATTCGGAGCGGAACGAATCTCGAAATTCGTAGATTTGGTATCACTAAATCCGAGTGGAATGTAAATTCGTCGTCTCAATATGCGAAAGAAGTTGTGTTTGCAGAAAAATGTCAATGATCTTGCACATTTGGCGTAAAACAGCTGAATCCAGCGTGGCGGTATTTAGTGTGGCAACTGGCAATGCTTTCTTCGATTCCATTCGGATTTTGTGAACACAATTTTTCGTAGTTCGTAACTTAGCTTTCCGTGTGGATGTTTTCTACGATGGAATCTGTGATAGGGCTGAATATCTTCTATAGCATGATAAAGAGAGCGCTGTTCGCGGTTCAATCTCGGAGAAACTATTAAGTTCTGACAAGAGGAAATATCAGTGAAGTATTCACTCCCCAAGAATAGTAGGACCTCGCAGTTTGATTTGGATGAAATGGTAACCTGGAAATTGCACCAAATTCAAGCGTAGATGTGTTGTGTGTGGTAGTTTCTGTGTTCAAATCTCAGAAACATTCAATTGTTTTTCCACAGATATCGACTTTCGCATGGAATTTTCAAGTCCTCCGAAAGCAATAATCCTGACATTAAAAGCGTTAGCAGGTTGCTACCAGCAAAAAATTAATAGGTCCCTCCATGCTTCACAAGGCATGCTTGAGAGAAAAGCGCTTTGCTGCGGATACCTCGAGCTCTATTGCGACACATTTCTATTTATTTGTTAGCTTTGTTTCAGGTTTCATTTTTTTACAGAATCCAAATGTGTATAGAATGTCTCCCTGACCAAATTTGATCTTGGCTGGACTTGTAATCAATAGCCGAACTCGTACCTGTTTGCTTACCACATATGTCAAGCGGTATAACACGCAGGATGTATGTCACAGAAGAAGTGGTTCGTCAGGCACCGCTTAAATGTACAAAAGAACACCGAAGTCTTTGGAATTTAATAAGGCTAGCGCATATTTGTCTATTGAGTAATGCGTGGTTTTAGCATACGAGTATACTGAAGGAAATTACACCCTCTAGAGTATATTTAAATTCCAACTTATCAAAATGTACACCCAAATATTAAGAGTTAAGAGCCATGACGGTAAAAGATGGAGGGTCTATTTCCGTTTTGTCACACCAGGTCACATGGCCACATTTTGAAGGTTTGATTGTTAAAGTAGTTCTTTGAGGGTGTTAAAATGATTTCCTGTGACTGCTACATCATTTCCATAAGTCTCTAGCCATTCTTTTCTAAGACTATTTGCAAATTCTATACCCAATAACTTTAATAGAAGAGGAGAAAGGCATCCACCTTGCGGAGTGCCTACATTTAAACCTTTTTCGGTACGACGTTTAACTGGTATTGCTTTTCAAGTGCAATTTTCAACGAGTCTTTCAATCTACCTACCCGAGGCACGGATACATTTTTAGAATCGCAGGAGCTCGTGAGATCATTTCTAAGTTGTTAAAGGCGCCCTCTACGTCAAGGAATGCATCTCCTTATGGTCCCAAGGAGTCTTCGATAGTTTTCGAAGTAGAGTATGTTGTGCATTGTGCTTTTGGATTATGGATTTTTAACTTGAGAGAAAGAAGTCTTTTATCAAGCTTATTTCGTAGATTTAAATCAATGAATCTCTCCCTGTTGTAAGGTCACAAGAAGATAGACTAATAACTCAAGGATAGGTTAGGTTAGGTTAAAGTGGCTGTCAGCTCGGCTAACACACTTATGTAGGTCCGTTGGGCCCATTGTGATACCACAAAGGATCTAATGTATCCTTATCCTAATGGAACCATTTCAAGCTTACAATGAAACGGGAGAGACATACATAGGACGTCGATGTGAGTAAGATTAATAGGGTCATCAAAGAAATACGAACTTAGGTGTCGCTAAAGGATACTTAGGATTAGTTTGGAGTCAGTTAGAGATAGTTTCTCAATACATTTTCGCTGCCAAAATAGTTGCAATGCGGCCCACAGTCCTGTTACTAGAGTGAAGCAGCTAAGTGGGAGATCCCTTCGCGATCGCAATGTTCGTAACACCGCGACTTAAAGACAGAAGATGCCAAAGTGAAATGTTTTCAATAGATCACTGATGGTCAACAGGTGGTATAGTGTCCTTTCCTTGGAGGTTTAAAACTGGTCATGAACTGCTAAATAGTTCGAAAGCAATACTCTTGTATAAAGTCCTTTCTAACTTGACGTTCGGAATCAGCAAAACAAAATTAGGTCCTCTCCATTTCCCAGACGCAACAACGACCTTATAAGAGTGGCTATTAGGATAAATCCTCTTGGATCTTATTGAAAATTTGTGCCGTCGCATCGTGTTACTTATTTTCATTGATTGGAGTCCTGTCTGGTTATAAATAATATTTTATTCAAACTTTGTTTAATGGCTCTAAAAAGTTCACCCATCCTTGTTAGTGAACAAACTTCACTCAAGCATGCTCCAGGACATCAAGGAAGTAACCATAGAAGAGCAGTTCTTCCTCTCAACGAAGGCACACACATACTTGCAGTTCATTTAATCGCATCACAAAATAATTGATTCCGATGAATTGAGTGGAAACCCAGGCGCATAGGAAAAGTTTTCCCATTTTGTTACTTACAAATTGCAATGGATAAAAGTTCCCTAACTTCATATTTTTCATTTCATATTTCAAAGGAATCTCATTAAATAAAAAAAAGTTTATGGGACTCTACCTGTAGCCCCCTTTTTCTTCTACCAATAATTTGGGACTCTCAACTATTATTTGAAAGCAAAAATTTCGGCATGTAGACATGTTTAACAAATCACATAGTAATTCAATTTCGTTTGTCAAAGAAGAAAGGATATTTTAACTTGCTTCACCCTTAATTCAAAATAAAGCAAAAAAAAACAACCAAGTGTAGGTGCTGCACACATCAGTCAAATGCTTCTCTGCTACTGCAATTCAATCAATTCAAATGCGATTGTCTGTCTATGTCGCTTCGATTGACATATTGTTTTTGGTTTTTTTTCTTTCTATTTTTTATTCGTGAGAGAAAAAAAAGCTTCCGATGGCAGGGAAAGACGTGCTGGAGACGAAAAAATAAAAGGGAAAGCATCCTTATACACGATGCGATTATTAAATTCTTTTATATTCACTTTGACTATCTATTTGGCTTTTGCAGACAAAACACAGTCTCAGGGTTTCGGGTCGTAGTCTCATATGCAATCAATCAGGTCTTCCTCCCATATCGATATCTGACGCTCGTCTATATGCTCGTATATCAGCGAAAAATTCAATTACGTTCACTCTAAGTACATATCATTTGACATTGAGGAGGCGCATGATGTACTTATGTCAATTTTTTTAACTCGTTTTATCTCCTTCTCTTCTTTTGGTGTTTTTTGATTTTTTTTTTTTTTGTTATTGTCGATATAAGATTTGATACAGATTTTAATTTTTTTTTTTTTCTTGCTGGGAGTTTATCTTTTGTGTGGTGTAGTCGTAGAGTGGCTTCTCGCGATCGAAAGGAGTTGAAGAACGTGTTGTTTTACTCAATCAAGTGAATATTTTGAATTGACACTGATGTTTGCAAGTTGTTGGCTTGTCTGATGCTATTGGTGATGGTAGGTTGGGTATATGATGGCCGACAAATTGGGCAATTTCCAGACATACGAATACCAAGTACACTGAAAGCTGAAAGAGTTTGCAATGTGCGTATGGTTTTTTTTATGCTTTTGAGTCGTAACTGGTTAGTGGCTTGCTGATGGATACCATTTTTGGATTTATTTATTTTTTCTTTTGTGAGAGATGTGGATGGATACCTTGCTGGTTAGTTTGCCCAGATGACGACCACAGCGAAGTGGAGTTTAACATTCGTGATGATGACACCAAGTTCCATTGAACAGTTTTGACCAAAATTGGAAGCTTGACAATTTTTAAAAACTTTACACAACCGGCTTTTGCGATTGGCCACCACATCCACAACTGATGTGATGGCATTTTTCTTTCAGTTGGTTCTTCTGAAGTTATTTATTTGAAAAAATGACCAGAGGATTTTGTTATTCTTTTGAAGTTACGGCAAATGCATTAAGTATTGCGTTCTTGAAAATGGTACAATTTGCTTAAGGTGTATTAGCCTATTGAAACTCAGGAGAAAGTTGAAAGCTCAAAGAAGGCAGAAGAAGATAAGACTGACTGGAGACAGCATACCCATCTGTCTTCTCCATATCTCAAAGGTCATGCGGTGTCAGCTTTAACGCAGTGTTTACTCAAAACCTTTTCCTTAATTTTATTTCTGAGCGAGCTCTTTACTTCATCATCTTTCTAAGGGTGTCACGATCATCGTGATATCGAAAGGATCACAGTCACAGTCCTTTCACTTACACTACTGATACGCCCGTGGGGTACAGCGGTGCTTCCCCCAAAGAAAACAAAACCCTTAATGAAAAAAACCACCCATCTTGAACCTTTTAACGAACGCCCTAGAGTATACAAACCGTTTATCTGTGTTTTTAAGAAAAAAAAAGACGAGACTCGCCCAAGGAGTCGGGTCTTTTGTTAACAAGCCAAATAAAAGCAAATTCGGTTAATTTAACTGGTAAAGGTCTATCTATCAATCTCATTCAGTCTGAAGAAAATTTTATTTTTAAATTAATTACTCTTACCACTCAAAGTAAAACAAGTAACATCAAATTATTCACTCACCTGAAAAAAAAAGAAAGAAAACAAAATTAATTAAGTACGCCAAGTGCAAAAAAGTCTCTATATCAATTCCAAGGTAAGAAAAAACAAATTAAATTAACAGAGATAACCCAAAACATAGCAAATCCTTTACATTAACCCAAACCCACCCAAACAAAAAGCAGCCGCAATTCCCAACAATATACACAAGACCCTTAGTGTTAAGAAAGTCTTGTAATTGAATTGAAAGTACCCTATTCTGAGAGTGTACTCAACTGGCACCTACAACAGCCAGAGAAAAAAAGGAAAAATAATAATAATAATTCCAAGGACTTCGACAAAACGAACGCCACTTGAGGTTGATGTATACACACCGACGACCGCCTTCAGTGAAAAGAAAACACAAGTATAAATCGTGTAATAACAATCAAAAAATCTTCACAGAAAAAATATGTTAAGAAAATTGTTATTATCATCCAAGACGACGACAACCGTGCCCACAACATCTTCTCTCCAAAACTAAACCAGCTTATAATCATAAAACCTAACGACACCAAACCAAAAGCGAGTATAGAAGAGAAGTTCTTTGAACGTTATCCCTACCGTAGACGGGGGGTCCTGTTTTTTGTTTTTTTTTCTTCTGTTTTTTTGTCCATCTCCTCCCAAAACCATCGATTAACATGCGGGCTTGGTTGCACTCCGCGTGCTATTTAACAATGAATTGGTGGGAACATGAAACAACACCTCCCAACAAAATAAAAAAAAAGAAATAAGATGCTCCTCAAGCATTAAGCACGATGCCATGAAATTGACAGGGAATCCTTTAGGGTAATTCCATGTAATCGTATACTGGCTGCGTGTGTCGTCCACTGATTTGCACAGTGGTCGTTTTGAAAAGTGTCGGTAAAACAATTATTTTGGAAATGGACTATTTTCTGTGTTAATTTCTATGTTCAATTTGTCGCGCGTTAGAAATTGAACAAGAACATGCAAAGTGTTTTCTTTCTGGGAGAGACGGAGATAGAGAGAGAGAGAGGCAACAGTGATAAAGAGGTGTCGTCTTTGTAGTTGCACAGCTAATTGAAGCGCTTTAAAGGTAGGGAGTAGATTTGGCAGTAATTGGATGGACGTGTTTGGTTACGATCCGACTATTTGAAGAACAGATAGGGGTAGATGAAATTTGCCAGGCCGAAAAATGGGAAGCCTTAATTGAGCAGATATCGATTGCCAGCTGTTAAATCGGCTGTTTGCTGAAGTAAAAGAGTCGCCTTTTCGAAAAATAGGCCCCAAAAATGTCTACATGCTTTTCAAACGAAGCACGTTGTGTAATGTCTTGATGTATATCTGTTCAGTGGGAGTTCGTAGTTCGATTCCCAGTAGCATCCAAATGTTACAAAAGTATAGCTTTCGCAAGTCTATTGGCAAGTCCACTTATCAAATCGTAGTGCCATAAAAAACTTTGAAAATCCTCAAAAACATTCCTCAAAAAGTTATGGTTAAGAAAAATGAGATAGATTTCGGACGTTTCCGCACATATGGTACCCGTCTTTAAGCTTATTTACTTTTTACTAACTCATATATGTGATGCTTTTCATCAAATAAAAATTATTTAACTAATACCAGTCGTCCATTGAATGATGGCACCAGAAATTTTTCTACAAAAACTCATCCCAATCGAATTTTACGACTTATTTGAACTTTTGCTTTGAATACACATAATCATATAACTTTTTCAATCAGCGACTGTTCCATTAACTTTTTTCGCCCAAAATCATTCCATAGCTAAGTTGATTAAGAAACTTACACACAAAGAACTAAATTGACAACAGCATTCTGTTCCTACTCAAATTTTAGTCCACAAAAACTAAAGGGCTTTCTATTTTGTGGACAGGGAAAGAACTTACACACAAGCCACCAAAGAAACCAGAGCATTACCTTATTTTTCAAAGAACACATGGATTGAGATTTAATTTTAAATTTAATTTCCAGTATCAACTGGAGAGCTCAACTAAAAGCGAGCACAAAGTGTCATCAAATTAACTTCCGAAAAAATAAGGTTGAAGCAAGCCTCCAATAAGGACTTAACTTAATAGCCCTTTTAGACGATCATTTCAGTTTTTATTTCAATTGAGCCTTCAGTTAAACTGATGTCCAAACGCTTAAAAATGAACTGATAACTGAACTGAAAGCTGAATTGGCAACTGATGGAATTCCCATCAGTTTTCTGTTCAGTTCTCAGTTTTCTTTCTGATTTTGATTTTTGTCAAATAAAAAAAGGTCAACTGAACATCGAACTGATGCCTATTTACACACTTAACTGATAACTGAACTGAGAACTGACCGCCTAAAAGTGCCTTAACATTCAAAGTGCTTAAATATTATGAAACGCAAACATAAAAATTTCATATTTGTTATTCGAAAGCACATCGTTTTAAATTCATATCACCTTAAAAATTAAAAAAAAACTCATCCCACTTGCACTTTTACCGTAAAATGTCATTCAAGTTTAACATGTTCCTGTAAAAAAATTACAGTAAATAAACTTCCCAGAAGAATCAAAGATTAATCGTCAAAAATAAACCCACGAAAGCTTATCCCACTATCCAACAATTCCACATTTTTAAAGCACATAAGAATAGACTTCACTTTTCAAGAATAATTGAAAGCTTAATGGGGTTCAGAAACGTAGCATTAACATTCCTCGCTCTTCTTTAACTCATCCCACCGAACTTTTTTTTAATAACTGATCCAACCCACACTGGTGTTGATTTATCTCATACCATCTATATTGGTATCTTAGAAACTCGTCCCATTTAAAAAAAAATCTCTTTTGAAGCTCACCTCAACCAAATTTGTTAAGGAAAACTCATCCTCTTTGAAACTTTTATTTTAAAACTCATACCACTTTTCTATAAAAACTCACCACAAAGAAAGTTTCTTACCATCAAACGATCCTACAAACCTTCACAAAGAGCGCTGAAAGCAACTTGTAAAACAATGTTTTACAAGCCTTCATAGGAGCTGTAAATAGGAACATTCAATTGACTTAGTTCGAAAGACAGACAATCAAACTTCTCATGAAAACAACGCAGCATTTAGTAAGAATCATATCATTTACTAATCCAAATCTAATTGGTGTCTCTTCATTAGATCGAAACAACTTAAAACATCTCACAAAAACCTATAACTTACCTATATTGAAAACTGAAACTTCGAAGGTTGCTCTTACATTTTTTGGCAGTGGTTTATATTTCATCCAAAAGGTGCCCTTTGTACCGTCCATCAATATGAAGACAGTGAAGTGAGCAGAAGGTTACAAGAAGTCTTGTTCATTTTCCCTATCATCAATGTTTTGAATAACCAAACTTATATTATACAATGCACCACGCCAAGGATCTGTTGTAACCATACCTTCCCGATAGTAAGGATTACATGAACTCTCTCACATAGTTTCGAAACCATATCAAAGTACTTTTTCTTTCAATAACCTTATGAGCTCTTTCACTCACCACATTTCCTCCTGTAAAGTATGTTTAAGTATTTTAACAAGCGAAATTCGATTCACAACAACCTGATGTCGGTTAGTGCAACTTTTCCAAAAACATAACAAATACCAGCCCAAAGCATTCCTCCTGTGGAACTTCATTGGTGTCATTCATCTTCTCTCACAACTTAAGCTGTCATGTTTAAACAAAAATCCTCCACTTATTCTACAACGTTCCTACACACTACTAAAGTATGTTTTCGTCTTCTTTTACTTCGTCGAGAAACAAAAAGAAAATAAAATAAGAAAATGAGTGCACCACTGTTCACTCTCTAACCACACTAACCGAACTTTCAAGAAAACTGTCTGCTGCAAGGGATCTTCTTTCAAGATGTTTTTTTGGTGGTTTTCGTCGAGAAGACTAAACTTTTTCCAGCCTTAGCCTGCATCTTTTTCAAACTTTAACATGAAATGTGTTTTATTTACAAAATTAAAGCATTTCTTATATCCTCACATGTAGTGTACTTCTTTTTCAAGTTTTTAAGGGTTCTCTACATCTTCTTTTTTGCTGTTGTTTTTGTTGTTTTGGTCTCTTAACTACTTTCATTTCAACATCGTCGTGGTTGCTGCTGTCTCGCGAACGAGGCAGGAACTTTCTTACTTTCATTAAGAAACTTTAGTTATGTGCATAATTTGTGACGATAATGTTGAATACCAGCGTACACCCCTAACTCAGTCAACCCCATTATGCACAGAGCCACACAGACCATACAAAAGGAATCCCAAACCAAACCTCAAACGATACTAAAACGAAGTACTCAGTAGGTATTTTTTCTTTTCCTTTTTCCCACAAAAGAAGAAGAAGTAGGTAGGTACTAACCAACCTACCTACGTAACTGAGAAATACAAAACGAAACTGAATTGTTGCACTAACGAAAAACATCATGTTTTATAAAACGAGGGCGGGAGCTGAGCTGGAGCATATCAGACACACGAGACAAGTCTGCTTAACTGCCATACTTGCTGAGTCCATAAAAAAGTTTTTTAATTGAAAAATTTAAACTTTGTTTTATTGATCAATTTAACAAGATTTAATATATTATTCTGTCGACCCTTAACAAGAGGTGCCGTGCACTCTTCTTCTTACAACGCAACGTATATTTTCCCTTCCACATCTGAGCTTATTGACGAGAAAACACAAGACAGTGAGAGAAAAAAAGTATATACGAGTATACGAGACTAATGCGGTTCTTGTCCTGACAGGTTATTATAAGTATGCAATTGCATACCTACTTAGAAAAGCATCCACTACCCTTTCTTATTTTTCATTTGAAAAGGAATGAAGGCTTCGCCTTGCACTTTCTTTACAACAGGATTTGCGTTCCAACAACTAATGTGTAGGGCTTCTTGTTATTATTCTTCTTCTTTTTGTTTGTTCCTTTTGTTGTGGTAAGTTGGTTTTTTGTTTTTTATTTTCAGGAGAGTAAACTACAACTTTTCTGCTAACACGGGGTTGGTTTTGGTCCTATAACGGTCTGATAGATGAAGTGATGTGGGAGCGCAGGTTTATTGCCTTTTGAGAGAAGCACATCATCTATAAATTATGGTAAATTTAAATGCCAGTTAAGCGTCGTTTTGGGAGCGAAGAATATTTTGCGCGAAACTTTTCTCCAACCTCCCACAAACTTACCACACTTTACCCAACAGAATTCTTTTAGAAAAGTCACCTTGTTATGATTATGTTTTGGCGGATCTTTGCAGTTCTTAGGTGTAGGTATAGAGGTACAGGATATACCTTTGCTAGAGTTTATGAGCACTTTGGGCCAGAGGTTGGATCTGGTAAAAGATGAATGGATGGTTGGAATGAATTATTCCGATGATCTAAAGGGAGCATTTTAGTAGAGTTTTAGTGCCCGCAGATTACTTTACGTTTGGTGGGGCGGGTTATGTTTGCTTTATGACTTCATTTTGCATTGGGGTTAAGAATGCACAATGGCGTTTGAGAAGAGCAAGTTTTTTACAACGACGTCCCTAAAGGGAGTGAAAATTGCAGATTTTTCGTTCTTAATTTGAAGTCGTAATGGGCGGCGGGGTGGATGTCGAATAAAGTAGAACATCTGACGTTTTGGAGAGATTAATAAATTAGGGTTTCGAAAGGGCAGTTCATAAATCACGTTAAAGGTTTTCAGACCCCCTCTCTCATGCCATACTGTCTGTTCAAATCTAAGAGCCCTTGACGTAATTTATGGACGACTCCTAAGAAAAAGAAAACCAACGTTTTTACATTGAGTCTATTTAAAGGATTATTAAAAATGAGGTGCCTCAGTTGACTAAGGTAGGAGCTGTTCTTTTTGATATGTTCAACTAATAAACAGAGACTAAGTAACCAAAGAGTTTCTTTTTCATATTTTTCTTATGCAAAAAAAAAAAATACTCGAACAAATGAGGAAAATAATTTAAAAGGATTAAATTCTACCTACGATACACAAAAGGATGCACTTTGTAAACACAAAAAGTACCACCTATTGTTCGGAGGGATTACATTTCATATTTATTGACATTTCGAATAGTTACCTCGTGTGTAACACACACACAGACAGACCCCTTTCGGAATATACATATCGTCATAGACTCACATCCATTGCAGGACTGAAAAGTGAGATAAGCTAAATCAAACCCGGAACGTTGACAAACAATAGGTACCTAAAAAAAAAATTGGTTCAAGCATAGGGATGCGATAAGGAAGGAGCACAGTATGAGGTGCATTTGGTTGTAAAGCTATAGGGTAGGTATAGACGAACGACAAAAATAAACCATAGACTAGATACAAGTTTCCGTAGGAACGGATTGAAACAACAGGAGCACACCATTTTCCACACAAAATCCATCCGATAAGGACATCCTATACAAAGATGAGTGTGAGTGTATAAGACTTTTGTGTGGTTTTAGAAACTGTAATGTGTTCGAAGCCAAACCACACGAATTGTCTCCCTACTGTCTGGGCTTTTGTCTATTAATACCATCACAGAGGGATACTCGTTCTGATGAATTAGACTCGATATTATTTTTGTAACAAACAAAACACACACACTTACGTATGTTTGGTGTTTGTAGGTGCATACACTGAGAGCGCCAGCATCCTCATCAGAAACGTAATCATTGTCGCCAACACCATGAAGTTGTGTGCCGTGTCGGTCATTAATCCGTGTTACGACGAAACTTATTCTCATACGTGACAACAAGGTAGGAGGAAAATGTTTATTGATTACATTGTGCGGAGAATGTACACATGAGTCCTCTTTCCTAACGTGTGGGTATGGTATAGACATGAAAATTAATTTATTGAGATAGTAGTATGGAACTAGTCTAATTATACCATTTTAGTATGATACATTGATACACTTGGTTGTTTAAGCTTCGTCTTCCAGGATATGAAACTTTCAGCAGAATGAAAGTGGCAAAAGGGTGTGGTAGATTTTTGATACGATAACATGGAAGTTATAATAGCATTTCGATGACCAATAAATAACACTGAGAGAAATAGAAAACTGTGCTTTGTACTTTGATTGATTTTTACTGCCTCAAACAAACTATCCAAAGAAGAATAAGTCATTAATGAAGATTGAGCATCGCTTTTCACAGGAAAATGGCAATACTTTCGAGGAAATTGCTTCACAATTCGGTTGTCAAAAAACAAACAAATAAGACTCCAACGAGTGGCTAGTAAAATACCCCCTTGGTAGTGTTACCGCTACTAATATTTGGTGGGATGAAATTTAAAATAACAGTTCAATCGAGGGATGGGTTTTGCAGGAAAGCACTTGTTAGTTTTTAAGACGCAATTAATCCTTTCGAAGGTTCCATGGACCCAAAAAGCGTGTAATTTACAAAGCATACTTTTTTAGTTTTGGTATGAGTTGAGTGGTATGCGTTGAGTGGTATGAGTTGTGGTATGAGTTTTGAAATAAGAACTTCAAATGGGATTAATTGGGAAATATTCAGTTTAAATGATATGATGTGGAATAAATTAAGAGTTAAATAGTGTAATTTGTAAAATAGTAAATAAGAAAACGTGAGGCTGAGCTTTATTGGCAGGCATTTTTTATCTGTTTGAAGCTGTAAGAGCCCTCCAAAGCTCCATGAAGCCTGACAACGTGTCATGTTAAAATGTACTTTGGCAGAACATTTAGTATGTGTTTTTAAAAGAAAAGTTGAGAAAGGATGAGTTTTGAAAAGAAAAATTAAGGTGGTATGAGTGGTGAATTTTGGGATGATATGGGCAATGAAAAGATGAGCTTGAATGATTAGCGTTACAGGAGTTACACTTTTACACCCGTTGGCCCATTTATTTTTGATCATATTGCAGAATTTTAGATGACGATTCATTTACTAGAGATTTGGTTGTTGGTTGTTAGGTCTCGTTCTTTAGTTCAATTCTCAGGTTTGGTTCCGAGTTAAGGCGCATCTAGGATCTAAAAACCTAACATATACTTTTATATGGCTTCCAACTTCACCTTTGACGACAAAAACAAAACAAAAATTAACGAGGTACCTCAGTTGACCACTGTAAGGCCTGTACTTTTTTATTTGCTTTCAAAAGAAACAGAGGGTTTCAACTTCTGAGACCTGACTGAAGAGACATTTAGAATAAATCTTCCTTGGATTACTTACGAACTTAAAAATCAATAAGAAGCAGTTGTTCCTTCCAAAAATTCTTTTGAGGTTGAAAAGTCCATAAAAGACATTAAGAAATTCGAAATTTCAGGGTTTGACTCATAAGGAAAACAAGTGAAGGATCTGCAATATCATACTCGCTCAGAAATTCATCTGGTTATCTCAAAAACAAATAACAATGACTTCGTTTTTATTAGAATTGTGTACCACATCAAGGCAATGGAGATAATTAAGGGCTTACCAAGTACATATTCACAAGGGTCAATTCATGCTGCACTTTCACCACTTTAACTTCAAACATGAGTTTAGCTTCAGTTATTACTTGTGGCAAGTTCATTGTATTCCCTCCATTAATTAAAAAAAAAAAAATATCGAACCATACAAAAGCCCAAGTCAAGGCGAGAGAGTCAGAAAGATCCGTCGGTCGCAAAACAGAATAACGAAAACCCTTTCTTCCTGTCATTAATGTTCGCACATTATTTTTATTGTCATGACCTCAAAATAAAAGGCGACATGGAACTTCTGGTGTTTGCACTTGATGTTTGATGTGAAGCATCTGCCTGTCTGTCATTTTCGTTCGCGTACACTATACGTTCAACGGTAAATATTTAATCTGTCATCATTAAAGAATGCTCTCCTCTCGTATATTTATGTTGGGTGGTTATTACACAAAAAGAAAAATTATGGTCCTTTCGAACTGCTGAATGGTTTCTTCTTGTTCTTTTTATTTTAAGTCTGTTTGTTTGAACTGAATTAAGTGGGAACTGTCAAAATTTTTCCGACGTCTCTGACTTGAATGTTTATTATTCACTTTTGGTGCCCGAATATGGCAAGAAGACTCGCTAATTTCTTTCGACACATGTGCTGTGCACTTCTCTGACATCATCTTTTCTTTTTTTTCTCAGTATACTCATGTGTGTCCTTCACTTTCACAGAAAAATGGCCACCATATTCACAGAGTATAGGTACCTCTACACTCTGATTCTGGTTTAATTCAATTAAAAGCAATAAATTTCATTGACAGAATTAAGATTGCTTCTTTCTTGCTTGGCTACTACCTATACATGTTTTAATTTTTTTTTATTTTTTTCCTTCTTTTTTTCTGCATAAGATGACGACGGACAGACGATGGAGAAGATCTATTTTAAGACGTCCAATTCAACATCTTACAAGTCTTCTTGTTTTCCCTTTTCTTTATTGTTAATCACGAAAATTTGGGTCAGTATATTCCTTCGGACGGGGTCTCTGATAAATAAATCCGAGATTGTGAGTTCATCACGTGTGTGTTGTTGTTGTGTAAGTGTATGAATGTTTTGTTGCTTAAACTGAATTGTATGGATGAAACTACTCCTCCTCCTCCTTTGTTTTCAGACATGGCTGTGACGGTTATGTTTGGAAATTGGGATATGTGTGGTCAAAATAAAATATGGGAGTGGAGGAGCCTCCATCCGCCATAGGTGTATTCAATTATTATGCAACTTGTGAAAGGATTAATTAAGTTTTTCTTCGAATGTCTTCAAGTGGCGACAGACGTTATTATCATCATATGAATCTCCTTAAGCTCGTGGGCGAAATGGAAAGTAACTTTTAATTGACATTTCATGGTGACTGGTGGGTTTAGCCGCGCAAAGCATCATCTTAGCTATTTCGAAGCGTGACATTTTCCTTAAGGCTTTTGTATTCTCATGAACTTTTAATATACAAATAGCCTCAAGGAAACAACTTCATCACGGCAATTGACAATTTTAATATGGAATTTAAAATCAGTGATGAGGTGCCCAGATTTCTTTCACAAACATGTCGCTATTTTCCATCCTTGAGACGGAAAGCTTAGAGGAAAGTAGATGTTTATCCTTTTGATGAAACGTTTGTTTTTGAAAAAAGCGAATTCGTTCAACTGCAAGAATAATAAATCTTATTAATTCTTCACATTGAATATTTAGCAACATAAAAGCTCCGGTCATAAAACGACAGATGACTAAATTGGGTTGTTTTGAAGACGCATTAAACCAGAGATGGAAGGGCATACTTAAGCTGATCTAGTGTCCCGATTCATTAGAAGCACATCTGACATTGAAATCTTTATCGAAAGAACTACTCTCTACTTGTTTTCAACAGAATTGCAATAAAGCCTTTCTCAATTGAACCGCCGTTCGGTTTCAGTTTTTTGTCCACTTAAGAGAATGTCAGCTAAAGAGGTGTTATTTTACTTATTTTTGGACACATGTTCAAACAACATATAAAATTAAGTTTAGTCAGACAAAATACCAAAAGCTTAAGAAGGTTTAAACGAACAATATTCTCTTCCTGCTGCCTAAGAACGAAACCCTCAACTTACTGTTACAAACTAACGACTTGAGATACAACGCCATCACCCTGGGATCACTAGATAATTTATATTATCAGTCAAAAGGACCAATCTTCATCACCATTATCATCATCATAATAATACTCTGTATCCCCGATTGGAGTACCACAAAGATTGGTATCAAAAAAACGAACTGTGGGCTGCCTTCTCATTAAAAATTCTTAGACACTCACGTGTTGCACAAGAAACCCATTGAAATAAAACAAAATAAAGGGAGAACTTAAATAAAACCTCAAGAATATGCAAATGACTTAAAGCGTCCACTTAAGAGAAACCTTTCATCAGATAAATACAAAATACTGATCAGGTCCACTTGAAAAAGATATTTCCACCTAAAAGGGAGAGAACTTAAATAAAATATTTTCAACCACCACACTGTAACTTGTCCGCTTAAGGATATCGTCCACATAAGAGGGAAGAGCGATAAAAAGGAGGTAATCGCATCGGAATTGTCTTAATTCCAAACTTATAATAGCGCTTAAAAAACGGTGGAAGTAAGTATTATAATCAAACACCCTCTATTAGTGTGTAGAAAGACGTACGCATACAACCGACTAAATAATCCCCAAAAAAAAAAACTAATGCAGTTCCTCTCATTTTTCTATGTCGTATGGAATAATCCATGCAACTCAGACCCCGCACCGAAAACATGCATAGGGATTCTTTATTCTATTTTTTAGCCTAGAAAACCAGTCTGGCTGTTAGATCATAAAAAACAGGCCTCCCCAACACAACACAGACTAAGCTCGAATCAAAAAAAAAAAAAAAAAACGAAGAAAACAAAACAATAAAAATAAAAAAAAAAAGTCGGCTACTCTCCATTCCCAACATCCAGACGTTCCACAAACATTAACACAATAACATTGAATCCTATAATTCTTAGGATTTGCTTTTGCCATATTGCTTTTCCTGGTTCTTCTCTGCTCATCCACCTCCTCACGCAAGCATCCCATGCCACAAGCCGCCCACAGTTTTAGTTCTGTATATTCATTCCACTCCTTTTTTGCATTCATTTTGCCAGAGCCTCCTCCTGCCTCATCCCTTGGGGTTTTATGTAATCAATGTCAACGAAGAGAAAGAACAAAAAACTGAAGAAAAAAAAAATATATATAACTGGAAAACAAAGTCATTTCCTCCTTCCTCTGGTGCACACAGCAGACTATTTGAAAACATCATGATATGAAGCCCATTATGAGAATTCTCTTCTGTCCTGCGCTGCTGCTGCTCTGTTGCTGCTGCAAACCTCCTCTTTCCGTTTTGTTGCAATCCATTAAAATTTACCAAAGCTATAAAAAAAGAGGGACAAGGGACAACGGGAATCAACGTCTCTCCTTGCCTATACACACTCCCTCCCCTTGGTTGGCTGAACTTGACTATTGAAATTGCAGACATTAAACACTATACCATACATGTGTTGGTATTTGTATATGTACTTGGCTATAAATGTGCGTTGGTTCTTGTGCTGCACCCTATGTGTCTCGTTGCCACTTTTATGGGGAGAAGTATTGCCGCCCTTTTGGCTCCAAACCCCCACATATATAGCCCGCCTTGATAACAAAAGGCCTCGAATACGGTCACTGCAGAAAATTGCATATTTTATTGCTATACATTTTCAGATTACCAAGATTATACCCTTGACCATGGTTGCCAAAAGGAACCTATGGAATAGAGTTTGTCCTATAACATTTAATGAATTTATTTAGGCGCTGTCAACAATTGTAGGACAAAATGCTTTAGATAAGTGTTTCACAAGATTTTCCTTTTATTTTTAAGAAGAAGGATCATCTCCTTATTCTTGTTTCCTTGATAGCTACAGATTCACTCACTTTCCAAGTCAGCTTGCCAACCCCCGCAACTATGACCTTCTTGAAGCATAATAAGAAAAAATCTTTGACAAAAACAGAAGGTTTTCCAAAACAAAAAACTTCTGTTTGGCAACCCTGCCTTGCACATATAGTCACCACATTTCGTGTACAGCTGGTACAAACCCTTTACGGCACCCCATTCTCCTGCGCCCTCTCTTCCTCTTCTCCCACACTGTTATTCATTGCATTTTGATTCTTCCTTTATGAGTATGCACTTTGGTACATATCGAAGTACATAAGCCTCTTTTCAATGACAAGGGCTAAGGGAGGCGGCTCGGTTGATGCTTTCGTGGGGGTCTGTATCTGTATCTACTAGTCTGACTTGTGATGCACTCTAAAGTGCATATTGCAGCTTGCACTCGGCATTTTGATTGTGTGGGCATAATATCACTTTAGGTTCGATTCAGGTTCAGGGGCTCTTGGCATATGGTAGTAGAACACCAACAGATTAAATAATCAAGCATTGGATTGTGTTGGGAATATACTATACTCGTATATTTCTTTTTTGTAATTATAATATTTTCAAATAATAACTCCGAGCTTGTGTGCATATCTACACCACATTGAGTGCGAATGCGGTTCATGGAAAACAGCCTGTGGTTCTCTCTTTCAATTCAATGTGGCGAAAGCATTTATAAGTATAAAGGATTTTTTTCTGAAAATAGGGCTAGGCATCGATGACTCTGAATTGAGTTGCAGGTTGCAGGATTATGGTGAAATATGACAGCCAGGGAGAGACAGAGATGCTGCTGGACTCCAAATGATAAACTTGCAAAATAGATCTTTTAAGGCTGGCACATAAGCTGGATTGCGGTTTCGAGTGGGTGGACGGGGTCCATCAAGAGGAACAACAAACTTTTAAGAGCTCTTTCAAAATTGGTTTTTTATGAGTGGCTGATGGTGGACCAGCAGTGATATTTGGTCAATTTTACTTGGACATCATGTGCTGGAAGCACCTGGAAAAGATAATTCCCGTCGGTTTTAAATCAGAAAATCTACGATGAACAAAAATCCTTGCTGTAGGCCGGTCAGGAAATAAACATTACTTAGAATTTAAGCCCCTAAAAGATAAGGGGTTAGTCTGTTTCCTAAGAAACTAATTCGAAAGACAGGCGCACTAGTAAAAAAGTAGAAGCGTTACAGAATCAGTGATAAAAGCACAGTTTGGAATTTAAGCCCATAAAAGATAAGAGGTTAAGTTGTTCCCAAAGAATTTAAGTCGAAAGACAGGCGCACTAGTAAAAAAGTAGAATCGTTACAGAATCAGTGATAAAAAGACAATAAAAAAATGTACTTGCTATAGATGAACTATTTCATATGGCATGCATTATACGCAAAAGCAGATTAAAACACAGTACCAGGACTATCCGCATTAAATTTGTCATCTTACTGCGTTACAAGGTCAGTGATGAGAGTTTCATACTAATCAATAGATAGAGAGTTTAAAAGCACGTAAGCGCTGAAAGGTTTAATAGCTACTGAAAGTCAACGAACTTAAGGAAAAGTAGAGGTGGGGAGAGCGTTACAGAGTCAACAAGTGAGTCAGTGATGAGTGAAGCTAATAAATGGCAGAGTTTAGAGTGAACATTTATTGTGTGAGGCGGGCGCGCAAGCACATAAAATCGTAGTACTACAACCACTCTGCGTATTTCATTCGTCATTTCTCTTGAGCCGTTACAGAATCAGTGAGCCAATAATGACCGTAGTTAAATTCAGCATAAATTAATTGCAAAACATCTAAGGGTATCGTGCTTTTGAGTTCAAATTCAATGAATTAGAGTGCGTGCCTAGGACCTGATCGAGCAGAAAAACGACAAAGTGACCAAGTTAAAAAGCCGAGCTGTATCGGTCTGCCGCTCAGGCTGGATTTAGATATAATTCCACTGCCTCATTTTGCCGTGGAAATTTCGGTAACTCGAAGTAAAGTAACAAAAAGTAAAAAAATAAATAATTAGGATGGCGCAACAGAGCCAAGAACCCCAGGACTTAGCTCATTTCTCACAAACATGACTTTTGAGGGAATGGAAGGGGTCATCAATTTTCTGCCGGTTGCAAACGGCTAATCGAGAAAGCGCTTTTCATGGCAATGAATTTATCAACGAAGGACTTATCAAATCCTAGCGAAAAGCAATACTGTTGGGATTCGTAAACCTCTGGGCTAACAGAAGACATGCTAACCGTCAGGCCACGGGCCCCAAACAGTACATAACAATTTAAAATACAGCTTTACTAAGTGAGTAATCGAATGAATATGTGGTTTGATGCTCAGCTCCGACTTTGTTTTAATTTCGTCGATCCGTTGTCGACCCGTTGACAAGTAGTTAGTACGTGGGCAGAGCTAAGGCACCCGTTAAAATTTAAAGCAAAGTTTTCTGTCCCTAAACTACACAAGAAACGGTAATAGCAAGGCATCGGTCTGGTTTCGCCGTGTAAAATTAACCTTCAGTTGCATATTCAGTGACAGTGAGTCAATAAGTGAGATAGATAAGTTAGAAAAGTTCAAAGACACACAGCAATAAAATTAGGACAGAATTAAAAAGCTTTACAACATCGGTCTGAATTTGAGCGTCAACTGGATTCTGGATTATATTCTTATTTTAACACACCACCCTCCACTCTGCCGCTCTCACAACGTGTTAAGGCACTAACGTAGCCTTTTGAAAATGTTTAGGATTACCAGAATTTGCTCAGCCCAAAATACGCAAACGTATGTACTTAATAGCAAGTCGTAAAACTTTTGACTCTTGAAAATAGAGTCTCCTTCCAAACCAAAACTGTGCGACAGTGTCAAAAACGCTGCTAACAGCTTTATCGTGTCACTGAGGGTTCTCTCACATAAACATAACTTGACAGGCCAATTTGTCGCTGTCGCAACTACAAAATCGGCTTGCATTGGAAGAGTCTATACAGATACACAGAGTCAGTGTGTCGGTAAATGAATCAAAAAGCAACTCACTGATTAGGAAGAGTGAAGTTAAATTAAAATGATTGAAAAATGATTGAAATGAAAGATTTTATATGTAAAATGGTTTTTATTCGCTTCAGCAGTCTCTGATGCATCAAGAGTTTGAATGACAAATCGTAGTGACTAAAAAGACAAAAAAAACTTGTCAATAAAGGAGTTTCTTTGGAGATATGGTTCGACATTAAATTATTTTTCGCAATATTTTCCTATTTTTTTTAATCATTTTCTGTATAAGTTGACAGGAAGGATTCTTCCACCCATGGTGTTGATTCAAATTGTGACATCCAGAAGTTCTTTGTTCTATGGGATACTAGGCACCAACTTTTGGTTGTGTTCTTGAAAAGGAAAAAAAAAACATCATCATTGCAAAAGATGGAGCAATATCAGTCACTCACATCCTACTTCCTCACTCAATCATTGCAATTTCATACTTTGTTTCTCAACCCACACACTCATTGTTACTTTTAAATCCAATTTCCATGCCATATGCAGCAGGGGCAATTCTATAAAAGGAGTTAGGAAATTACTCCTGCTAAAAAGTAGGTTCCGCAATAAGCCTACTCCACGTCCAAAACACAAAAAGTCTTAGACGAACCTACGCAATTTTCTCTTCTTCCTGAAAAATTTAGTAGCGTGTAGGTGTGCAGTGTAAAATTTGGATTAAACAAAACAAAATAATGATACTTATTTGTTCCTCAAAACAATGAATTGTAGGTAACTGGCACCGGAAATGCGACATCGTATAATGTTTTTATTTCAAGACCCCATTCAAGACAGCCATTCTCAGCAAGAAGAAGAAAAAATGTGGAAAACTCATCTTGAAATTTTCCCTGTTTCTTTTTATCGTTTTGTCTTCTTTTTTTTTTTTTTTTGTTTAAGCTCCATAAAGAAAGGAGAGAAATCAAAATGTGCAAAATTAATCGAAGCAATTTACGTACGAAAATAAAATAAGAAAATTGCAAGAGTCAAAGGCACAGCGCGAAGGCGGAGTGGTGGTTATCATATCACTTAGTGGTTCACGGTTTTCAATTCGACCAGATGAAGATCATCATCACGATCACGAATAATTTGTTGGGTTGTCTTTTTTTTTCTTTTCTTTTTTTCACCTTTCAGACTTTTGCGAAGGGAAAACATTAACATTGCCATTGCAATTTCATTACCAAAAACTCCCACTCTCATTGACAAAAGAGTGTGTGCCGAAAGCCGAAGCCCTTAAAAATCAGGGTGAAGTGAACACAGAGCCACAAAACACAGTACAGTTCCAGAGAAATGAAGAAGAAGAAAGCCAAAAAGAACTCCAAACCAATTATAGTCCGAAAAAAAGACTAAGGGGAAGAACACACCAATTTATATAAATATGTATCCAGTATACACATAATGTAGGTTTTCGTGCACTCTTTTTATTATTTGCTTGGTGCAATCTGTTTTCTCCATTCACACAATGAAAAGGAAGCTCGAAGGCAACGTAAAAAATTGCATTTTCACTTATTATATATGCATTCGACGTTGGCCATGCTGTTTTGTCATTTTTTATTAATCGGCGAAGGCACAAAAAAAAAATTAATAAGCGAAAAATGATAAAAGAGATTTGCACCTACGGAAAGACTAAAAAAAAGAAGGCTGCACAATGAGTGAGTGTGAAAAATTGCCGGCTTTGTAATGTTTAATGCAGGATCCTTAGTTGAGCTGTAATATGAGTTCAATGTAGGAGGTACTTTAAGTCATTTGTTAGTACTTAGTCGTTTGTTAAACGTCTAGAACTTAAAGGACAAGTAGACGCATTTATGTAGGTATGGGATATATGCAACAATTCAGGAAGTGTTTTGTGACTTTTAATGACGCGGCTTTAATAAACCTCCTCCAAAGTTTTGTTGGTTCGATTAATAACACACATTTGACAAAGACATACATACATACAGTGTTTTGTGATAGTTCGGTCGTTGATGTATGTGACTTAAGTTGCAAACAAAAACAAATGTTTCAAGTCTGCTAGGTTGGAGGCGGAAGGGGGATAGCTGATTGGAGTACTTGTGTGAATCAGACAAGTGAGATGGTTGTGAGCCCTACAAGAGTTAGAAGAAATATGCTCAAGTCTAATGTGGTTTGGAGAGCAGTACTTCCTTCGTCTTATTAAAATTTCTTATATTCCCGGTACCCGTGTCGTAATGGTTAGCATGCTTGATTCTTACGCGGCAGGTTCATGGCTCGAATCCCAATAGAAATCAAAAATGTTTTTACACATGTATCGCCTTTCGCGAGAAATTGGCAAATTCTCCTAAAGTAATTTCATTATCATGAAAAGCGCTTTCTCGATTAGGTGTTCGGAATCGGCAGAAAATTGTAGGTAGCCTCCTTTGTAATTAAAAAATTTCAACAGTGATTGTAAAATTACAAAAAAAAAAAACGTTGCACAATTAAATAAATTTCATCAGTGGTCGTAAGGTCACAAAAAAACTGTTCATAGCTCAAAAATCAGTTAAAATTCTGTTCGTTGAAGACCAATTACCCGAAGTACAAACAGATACATTTTTGAGAGTAGGGTGAATGGAGGTAAATTTGGAAAGCAATTTGCAAAAGCTTATTCCGACTAAATAGTGACGAGCATTTAAATTGGTTACATTGTGGAAATACGTAGGAGTAGGAATCTCTTTCTTTGGCGGTATACATTTTCGAAGCTAAGACCACGTCCGCCCTAAAATTGGTAGAGCTCATTTTCACCTTATTAGGTACTCTAAGCAAGTCCCACTACAATTTATTTTACATTTCATGATTCTTTAAAGTTTAAGTTTTACCATTTAATGAAATTATTATAAGTTTAAACGAAAATACAGTTACAAATTTAACACTAATATCAAAGCCGGACCAAAAGCAATGTCCAATAAAAAGGTAATGCTTCAGGGAAGGATATGAGTGAGTTTCTCGGGTGAGTTTTTATGTCTAAATTCAATTTTAATCTGTATTATCTTGGTCCTAAGCGAGAAGCGCCACTGAAACTTTTCTAGGTCGACCGACAAGCTTTTCATCTTCATAAGTCAACATTTTCGGTGCCCGTGGCTAATGTATTAGAGTGTCTGCCTGTTACGTGGGAGCTTCAAGGTTCGAATTTCAGAAACATCAAGAAAAAATATGTTTTTGAATTCGCATCGCCTTTCGCGACGAACTGACAACTCCCCCGATAGTAATTTCATACCATAAAAAAAGCTTTATCGATTCGCCGTTCGGAATCGAAAAAAAAAATTGTGGGCCCCTTCCATTTCCTCACAGGATATGGTTGAGACTTGAGAGCAATGCGCTAAGCTACGGGCTTCCCACTCTATTGCGTTACTCTATTTACGTATTAATTTATTTATAAATTTATTATTATTATTTTATTATTATTAAGTTTCTACATATATCGTGGACCCACCAGAGTTTCAAATTTCCAGTTATTGTTACAGTAGAGCCCGTAGGGTATTGGTTAGCGTATCTGCTAGTTACGAGGAAAGTTCGTAGTTCGAATCCGAACAGAAAATAGAAAAAAATGTTCTTCCACGGGTATTGCCTTTCGCGAAGAATCGGGAAGTCCTCCAATAGTGAATTCATTGCCATGAAAAGCGCTTTCGCGATTTTTACAATTTACAATATTCTTTATTGAGACTAAAAAACAGCATATATACATTGTATCTTGATATAACTCATAGCCGGCTTCAAGATATGCCTGGCTAGAAAAAAAGTTTTGTATACAGAATTTAAGTTTCTTAATCTAAATCAAATCATCAGTTTCAAATCTAAAAAAATTAACAACATATAATGTGCATGCTTGCTCCAGGCATGCTTATGGACTTTCGCGATTAGCCATTCGGGATCGGCAGAAACTTGAAGATCGCCTCCATTCTCCTACAAGACAAGTGGCGGCACGCTATGTATGAATGTATGTTACAGTTTAGACCGCAAATTAATTTGCGTTGGGTCAAAAATCTTCCAATTCCTGTAGCTGATTGTTTTTTTTTTTTTTACTATAAAACACGCCAATGAGCTGAGCTTTGTTTGATTATAGCAAACCACTACCGCCACTTGTCAATTCATTGTATTTCATAAAACTAACAAAATTAGATTCGATGGAGGACAACTACAACAGCAACAAAGAAACTAGCGACATCTATTGTTACTTTTTCTGATCAATATTTTTTTTATAAAGAAACTAGGGGTATACATATTAATAGTCCTCTATAATATAAGAATTTAATACAAACATTATTTACATTGAAAATTCTTCTAAGGCAACCTCTTACAAAGTGCTATCTGCTTATCACTTGAGCTAACAAGCTTTTGAAGACGGTAGAGCATATTAGATAATCACCTTTATTACAATATGCGCTTTACTAAAATGCCTTACGAAAAATGACTGTAATCTACTTGCGAGTGGTCAATAGCTCCATTGAAATGAGCTGCTATATAACATTGGACCTCCAGTAGTCAAGCAAAGTAGTTGAAGGCAAAGTATAAGTGAAACTATGATGAAAAGTTGACTCTCAATTTGAAATTTGGAAAAAAAATTAAAGCAGATAGGAAAACTGCCACGTTATTGATGTGGGGCCGTAATTGATTGGTCGCGTTGTCGACTGTTAACTGGCTTATGAAAATGAAGTCAAGTGCTAGAGCGAAATTTTAACGTACTCTGAAGTGCTCAACTTCCTATCTACTTCTTGAACGTAAGATAAGTGACCATCGAATTATATCAAAAAATTAATTTTCATCCTCTCACAAGCTATCGAAAATCCATTCGTTTCGTTAACCAACCATCTGAGCCCAAGTCAACCAAATGCAATCAAAATACTCATTTCACAACCTCAACTTGCATCTCGCCAGAATTTGCTTTATTTTCTCTTTTTTTTTTCTCTCATTCATGAGTCACGTCACTCTGTTCTGTACCCAAGTTCTGCTATCGATTATTTCGCCATAACCCACCCTACTTGCGCTACCCTTGTCCCTTACCATAAACAATTCATACACCGCACGCTTCTTGTGAGTACGTTTCTCATTCAGAAACTTCCGTGCATTTGTATCTCACATCCCCTTTCACAGCTTTCCCAAACAAAAAGGTTCTATTTTAAGGCAAATAGAAGAAGAAAAAAAATGCATGTGCATTACTACCTCACTTACGAACTAATCAACCCAAAGCAAATAAAATATGAATACAATGTAACTACTATTTTATATTTTTTTCTAAAAATATCATTCAAATCGCAACAAACGAAGCTAAATCAGCAGTCTCCACTTGAGTGGGGTGGGGCCTTAGTTAACCTTGGCATTGGCAACAAAATAAGCTTAAGTGCTTTTAGTACTTGACGTAGGTATTTTGAGAAATAGGTTTAAAAACCGAAAATAAAAACAAATCAAACGAAATAAATAATAATAAATGAGTTTCGTTTTTGAGATACTTTTTGGGGGTGTGTTGTCACCAATGAGGAGGCGAAGGCATGTTTTTACTGTAGATTGGTGATTATATTTTTGTTTATTATCACCGCATTCGCGACGAGATGGGCCGGGCCGGGTAGGGTGTGGTGCAATTCTGTTTTCGGCTTATTTGTATCTTTTGTTTGTGTTGGTTTGTTTTTTCGCGTTTGTGTGTAATTTATTGATAAAATCTGTAATCAGGTCCGGGTCTAACTCAAACGGTGTTTTTGGCGAAAGCTTTTCCTCTCTTTTAAAGTTGTCTACTGTCTATGGCTGAAGTTGTCTCTCTTCTTTTTTTTTTGTCTTTTAGAGAAAGGTAGGTAGACACCAAATGGGGAAATAAAACGAAAAGTATTCGTTCCTACTTCCAAACACTACAGGAAATACAGACTTTGTGTACACACATTTGACCTTGGAAAGCCGGCACAAAAATAAATACATAAATAAATTTGAGATAAAAAAAGCTTCGAACGTGGTAAGAGAGGAGATGTGTAGGTACCTACTGTTTAGGCTCAACATGGTCCCTTTTCCCACTGAACTTCCTCTCAGATCAAACGGAGAGGAAACAATAGACATTCGACAGCGCGGTCTTTAGTAGACACCCATACAAACCTTGACCTTTTCCAATATAAATACACAATATTTTTGAAAAAATAAGAAAGAAAGAAGAAAGATGGATGTAGACAGGCATTAAGTAGATTTATGTCTCACTGTGCCTTGTTTAGAAAATTCGTTTGCTTCGAAGATTCATTGGGCTGGCATTTTTTCCATTTTTTTCATTTTTTCATGCATCATCTTGTAGGCATATGGAATAGATGGAGGGTTGTGCGATGATTTAAATCATACTTGGCAATGGGCAAAGATACAATAACAGCAAGAGAGCAGGAGCATTTTATGGCTGCTTTAAGTTTGAAAAGGCCCCTAGAGTAAGTGAAAAAAGAGTTTATTTTTAAATCAAATTGTAACGATAACATAAACTCGTTTCTTTTTGTTCTAAGACTATTTTCGAATTTAATTGCACGAGAAAATAACGTAATTTTACTGGCGATAAGCGTTATCCCAATGAAATAACACGAGCAGATGGCTTGGTGTGGTGTTTTTTTCTCTTTTGTTATTTTCATTTTTTTTTTTGCAATTCCTTGCGATAATTTAAACATGTTGAGAAAAATATCAACAAATTAAAGCAGAAAGAAATTAAAAGCGATGAGTTTAAGTTGAACGTAATTGTGGGAATTGAAATAGAAACATGATAACAAGTAGGTAGTGGGTGATTTGGTAGACCTTGAAGGTATTTTAGCAAAAAGCAGGAATTTGAAGATATCTTTGGCTTTTAACTTCAAGGCAGTTCAGAGGACTTTGTTTACATACGCTACGCTATAAATACCGAAAATTGAACCAGCGCCGAGATCAAGTGTAAAACTACTTTACCCATTCGCTTTGTTAGTATTAACCTTAAACACAAAGTAAGTAATAAGAAGGCAATTGAGAAAATAAATCCCAACCCTGCTAAACGGTGCAGAAGCTTGGTTCTTATCTAAAGTGGATGAGGAAGCCCTTGGTCGATCCAAAGAAAATTTCTCAGAGAAGTAATTTTTGACTCGGATCGTGAAAACGTTATGCACAAATGCACAAATAAGATTAAACAACAAAGGGATATGAGGCTCTAGGGTGTTTTCCAAAACTCAATGCAAAAAAGTCGCGGAAAAAGAAGACCTGGCCTTCGGTGGTGCACCAAATGGAAGATGACCTCAACCGAATTAGAAAGCAAAGCTAAAGAGAGCTCGTCCAAAATTGTAAGGCTTGTCTATGCTAACAAGTATTAATAAATCTATTTGAAATTTGATCTAAATAGAATGACTCCCTTCAAATATCAATACCGTACGACAAAACTATTTGTGCACTAATAAAACTTTTGGAATACTGCGAGCTTGAGCTTGAGCAGCTGAAGCTAAAGCAAACCAAAAATGTATCTATACACACACAAAAGCCACATAAACAAAAATTTTTTTTTTACCTACTAACAAAAAATCGTTACCCTTGCTTTAATTTGTCTTTCGTAAAAAGATCTCCTAAAGAGGTATTTAAAAAAAAAAGTTGAAGGACTTTAAATAATTTTATTAAAAATTACTATTTTGAGTGAAAAACGGAAAAAACATAGCACAGTTGGAAAAGACAAAACACAGCGAAACAAGTTGTCGAAATAAGGGGAAAAAGAATGGCAATAGGTATGACTTTCTGTAAGTCGATTCTACACCTACAGTGTTCGAATGCCCAAGACTTCTCTTCTGTATTTCTTAAGGACGTAAGGTAGGGTAAACGCACTAGTAGCCGGACAGTGTTAGTAGCCGGACACATTGACCTTTTTTTGCGATTAATAGATACATCACTCAAAAAAATCCACAAACAACAACATACATGGGTCCTTCAATGTGTCTTATACATGCATGCAAAGTTTCAGGTACTCGAAATGCGTACTTTAGGAACTACGCATCATTTTATTGTTTAAGGTTTGAAGGTGCGGTTTCGTTGTCGATTTGTGTAAGAAAAAAATAGTGCGAACACTTTTTAGTAGAAAGCAATTGAACAAGTAATAATTAATTTATTGTCATGGAAAGACATTGGTTTCGTTGGAAATATGACTAACTAAAACAATTTGCAAAAAAAAACATAATTTAATAAAATCTTTGCCATTATTTGTGGTGTCCGGGAACTAACACCAAAATTGAATATGTTTTTCAGTACCCAGACATGCTGTCCGGGTACTAACACAGTGCGATTATCATGCATATTCAGTACCCGGACAGGGGTTGTTTCTTAAAATAATTGTGTATGGATACTGAAACAAAAGCGTTCGGATACTAGATCAGTCATTTTAAGAGACTTAATCATTGAGAGATTTGATCATTTTAAGAGACAAGCCCTGTATGGATACAAAAAATGTGCGCTTGTCTTATATTTTCAGTACGCAGACATGGTTTGTCTCTTAAAATGATTGTGTACGGGTACTGAAACAAAGGCATCCGGGTACTAGATTTTGATGTACGGGTACTAACGCAAATGGAACTTTTCTGAATTGTTATTTTATTAATTTTAACAATGATCTCTTTGCAATTTACTTGAACGCCATATTATTGAGAAATGTCTATATTCTTACAATCAATAAAAGTTTCCGTGGTAGCATTTATGGTAACAAAATGGTTTGAAGTCAAAGTTGAGAAAAAAGTTAAGTGTCCGGGTACTAGTGCGTTTACCCTATGTAGGAACAATTAGAAGAATTGAACGAGGCTCGAAAGTTTTTGTCGGAAAATTCAAATTTGATTCTCCTTTTATTCTGGTTGACGTTTAAGAGTTGAATAGAAAAATAGCATTCGAATAATTCGAAAGTATACCTAGTTTAGAGTTAAATACTTCGACGTGGCATAGAAAAAAATGAGTGCTACTGTGGTTAGTTGCTTTCAATCGACAAAATACTTTTCTCAAAAAAGAACTTTATTGGTTATTAGTTATCTACTTTACAATTTTTTGTATATAGGTATAGCAAATATCTAAGTACATTTTTCATAGGTAGCTACCTACTTAGTTCTATACAACTCCTCTTTCTTTTCCTTTTCTTAATGGGTACCTATTAACACACAATTTTTATTTATTTATTTAAAAAAAAGTAGGTATGCAGCGCCGTTGGAGAAAATACACTACATACTTGCAAAAATGAAAGGATATTAAAAAAATCCAAATTTTAGGGTGATTTTCAACAAGGGATAACTTAGAGAGAATTGTTCATACTTACAAAATATTTAAAGAAACGAATTTGTAGCTCTGAGTATCTAGTTTTCATATCTGAACAGTAATTTTTTTTTTCGTCTGCCGCTCTCAAGTAACAATTCAAGAACCATCGAAAAAAATTTTGAAAGCTTTTGCTCGTCTTTAAAATGGTCCATAACGACCAATTCTCTCTAAATATCACTTGGTGAAAATCACCCTAAAATTAAAAAATTTCTTAATAACTCTTAATTTTTGCTATAGAGTAGTTTTTTTTTTTTGAAATGGAAAGTACATAGGTATTTTCAATTACCTACTTTCGAATGTCTATGTTCTTCAAGAGAAACAACACTGCCATGAAAAACGATTTCTCGCTTAGCTGCTTGGAATTAGTATAATTTAGCAAGTCCGTTTTATTCCAGACAAGGCATGGTGAAGAGAAATGCGCTATGAAACGGAGTTCCGCGAGCTCTGTTGTGTCTTGTGCCAGACCTTCCATTTTTTTTTTAATTTTTACACAACATTTTAAGTACCTACAATAGTTTCCGGTTTAATTTTGAAAAAAAATATTATTTTTAAAACAATTCAAGTTTTTAGAGATTTTTGTAATGATCCTGTACATGCTCAAGAATTCACAACTTTACCAAAATAATTCTTTTTTTTTTTAATGGCTTAAGGTAGGTAGGTACTTGCTTGAAACACTAATGGTAAAAGACAATTTAGAACCTAAAAACCTTTTTTAAAATGTTTCATTTGACATTTCAAAAGGATAGGTAGGTAGGTACCTACGTACATAAATATCTTTACAGACTTCAGAGTCCAAAGTCGACCCAATTGGCGGATCACTAGTGTGAAGCAGATAAGTGGGAGAGTTGTGAATCCTTCCAAATCACGTTACGCCAAAAAACAGGAGAAAAGGAAGAAACGTTTAAAGTATATGTTTTTTGTAGAACCGAACTCTTAACGTCGATTAAAGAATTTTTTCCGGAGATTTTGCGTAGGTAGTCAGAAAATAGTTGGAAATATTTAATTTTTGATTTGGGCTTTTATTTTGAGGTGGTGTCCTATAATCTTTTATGCTAGATACCAGTAGGTATATCCCAAGTTGTTTTTTCGAATGCTATCAGAACTACGCACAGTTTTTTTTCTTTTTTAATTTTCTAGCTGTTTTATTTCAACAATTTTCAACTTTTTAAATACACATATTCACTCACTCACTTCTTTCTCGGTCTTAATTCAGTCAATAGGTACCTACGCGTCAAATGTTGGAAGCTTACTCTTTTCGCCTTCGGTAATTTTTTCACATTTTGTCAATACCTAATCCTACCTAGACTTTAGACAATAACCGTCCTAAAAGATACGCCACAAAACGGTTTGAAAATCTTGCAACTACCAGATTTCCAAAATTATTAAAAAAAAATAATAATAAAAATTAATAAATCGTTTTTTAAGATTAAGTGTTAATTCTGCTTAGGAATTGGACTAAGTCTTGAAGAGCTATTGTGGTTTCCACTGTGAGTTTTTCTTCTACTGACACTTTTGGCCGATAGGATTCTAATCATCTGGTTAAATTTATCAGATTCTGAAGGCTTCATACTTTTTTGAATAAGATAGTCTGGCAATGATAAAAGTAATATTTGAATAGGCTAAGATTGGTCAATACACCACCAACCAATCAGTGTTTTTTTTTTCTATTTTTACAATTTGAACTGTTTTCTATTTTTCACTAAGAATCAATTACTAAAATACCTACTCATCTCGTTTCATAAAAAGAAATGCCCATGACACTTTATTAAAAAAAATTAAAAATAAATAAACGCATTTCTAGGACCTAGGTACCTACAATTTTATGCCAAGTCTATGATGCTTTTAGGATTCGAACATCGAACTTCTATCGTAATAATTACGCCACAGGCGCCACGCTTTACTAATACTGAAGTCGAAAATACCCTGAACGAGTTTGTGTTGTGGTATAAGAACCTTCTTTTAAATATCAAGTGAATTTCTTCAATAGTTAAGCACATATACCTACATATATCAAAATTGCTACCTACTTTAAAACTAATAACGAACAACTCACAACAAACTGTTTTTTTTATGTAATTTCAGCCTCACCACACTTGTTAATATTTTTTTATTTTAAAATATTTTAAAACACTTTTGTCACAAATTCAATTTAGAAAAGCTTAACTAATGTCGTTAGCTAAAGAATTCAAAGAATTCTCCCGTACCTAACAGTGAATCACATTTTTAGTCACACTTCTAAGTCAAACCGTTACCAATTTGTTAACTGGAATACGAAAGAACAAGTCGAACGAAAATTAAATTCCTATTTAAAATCGCACTCAGTTTTGTTCAATTTTTCTCTTTGTTATTTTCATGAAATTAAATTTGTTACAACTCCCAACTTTCCGTTGTTCTATTTAAAACACACAATTATTTTCACTCCCCAAAGGAGAGTTCTCATAAGAAACCTTCTAACAAATTTCCCAATGAGAATATACCTATAATCTTAGCCTATTTCCCAACTCACAATATTAGTCTAATAAGAAGAAAATTAACAACAAACTTACCGAACTCGCTCCGAGTAAATCTCCACTTCCTTGTTCTTCTGCTGCTGTACCATCTGCTGCTGCTCCATTGGTGTCATAGGCTTAATCTTGCTGCCTGGTGCTAGATTACCATTTGTTATCATGATATTGCTATTGGCGACAATACCGTTATTGGTATTATTGACGACGATATTAGCAGAATTTGCCATGGCAATATTATTATTAGTTGTGAGATGATGCACTGGCGAAGCACTTAACTCACTAGAAGCCGATACTGGTGGCGATGTTGTGCCACTGCTTGATGATAAACTCCCAGCACGAGCTCGTAAGTCGACGACATTGCCGCCATTGGCATGCTGTGCTGCATTACCATTGGTATTACCTCCAGCTCCAGCGCCTATGACTCCCACATTGCCATTGGTTTGATGATTGTTGCTGACCTGCTGGGTATTGGGATGATAGGTTCCCGGATTGATAGTGGTCAAAGCCAGTGTGGGTTTCTGGTTACGATTTCGCTTCTTCTTCTTCTTGGTTGACTCTTCGTCAGAAGCACGGTTATTCAAATAAACCCCATTGTGGGAAGCCTTTGATGGCGGTGGTGGGGTCCAATCGAGATCCTTGCGAATATGGCCGCGTCCACATTTGCATCCACACGCCTTGTACACCAAATCGTAGCCCTTCTTAGTCCAAAGATTTTGCAAGCGTTGACGATCTGACCAGGAGCGAGCTCTGCCAATGGTCTTCAATGTTATCAAAACCGTTTGCTCCCAGTTTTCAAAGCACTCCCGGTGCATGTACTGGCCGACAGTACAGTTCTCATTGTTGCAGATCACACGAATGCAATCGCTTAGATTTTCCATCGAAATTAGACCGTAGTCTGGGCTCGAGGAGCTCATCTTGAAGCAGTCGCCAGTCGGGACGCAGCATCGAATGTAAGTGGTCTCTCTAGTGGGAGACATCATCAGCGATGTTGTAGACGAGGTAGTCGATGCCGAAGATGATGAGGATGATGACGAAGACGACCCCGAAGATGATTCTGACGATGGCGAAGATATAATAATGTTGTTCTTGCTGCTCTCGATGATTAAATGATCTGGCTGGAACTGATGTTCACCTGCTCCTCCTGCAACTACTGTCAAACCAAGTAGATTGTGCACATCAACTACTGCGGTGGATGATGGTGTCAGCGTCGTCGTGTGATGATTGCTAAGATTGTTCCTTCGCGGCGCCATAAGGAGCAGCGGATGATATGCCGTTAAGGTAGCTATTTTCGTAGTTTTTTCTAACCGTTTTCGCAAATATATGGAGATGACTCTTTTTTTGATTTTTTTTTTTTTTTTGCTTTTTATGCTTACAACTAATACTTTCTCACTCACTCAAGTTTGCACTTTATTCTTCAACAATTATGACGGGAACGACTATCGACTACGTCATTTGTTGTCTTCCATCATAGCGGACGTTTTTAGTTAGACCACTAAACTGTCAGTTTTTACGTATAATAACAAATTTACTAATTATTATTATTTAATATATTTTTTGCTTTTGTAAAAAATATTTCCTGAGGTAGGTTATAGTGTTGCTCACTACTTTAAAAATCGTTCACTACGCGCTTAATTGGTTTATGTACATGACTACTACTCTACTCTACTACTAATACACATTTTGTTGGATTTTTTTGCGGTACAAAAAGTCGGGGACGAGGTACGTAAAAAATTGTTTTCATTTATTTTATTTGTTGTAAAAAACTTTTAAAGGGGAAGGAAGAAATTACCGTTAAACTTTTATAGTAACAAACATTTCACTACACATTTTCATGGTCAACACTTTGAATTTAGTTGCACTCAGCAGCGTTAGAAAAAAAAAGAAGAGGAAACAGCAAAATTTAGAAGGAAAAAATGTTTCCTCAAGAGTGGGTTTTCTTTTCTTTAATTTTTTTTTTCTGTTTTACTTTACACCGATGAAACTTTACTTTTTGTGTCGGAATATTTTTTGTTCGTGTTTAGTGTGTTTCTGGAACGAACTGATCTATCGGAAAGCGAAAATGAAACTGAAATTTCACTCGAGCAATGATAATCAATGGAGGCGCACACTACACCGAGCAACATACAAGAAATCTACGATACGCGATGCACAGCATGGTTTTGATGGTGGCTGGTCTGATGGTGGCGAGCGGCGACGACGACGACATTTGGTCGGCATTTGTGCGCCCCGTTTGTTTGGCGTAGTAGAAGTAGTAGCAGCAGGCAAAAAACACCGCACCACCAGCAGAGTGTTAGAACGAGATGGGACAAGCTAGAGCGAATTTGTTTTTGGCTGTCGTTGCTCGTTTGTTTCGAGTGGAAGAGAGATGCAGTGAGAGATTCTGTTAACTTGACGACTGCAAGCAACCATCCAACATCACATCTTTGTCCTCATCCCTGTTGCTGAGCTGCAAGCAAAGCACAAAAAATCGTACTCGTCGTACGTAGAGCTGTTCTTGAAATTTCCCGTTGCAGAAGGAAAACCCTTGAACGAAACCAATAAACACACACACACACATTGGTATGATGCGAAGTTTTCGGTTTTTGCCTTTTTGGGGTGAGAATGGGAGAGTCGAGACCGAGAGAAGATGCAATGATAGTGTTTGTGTGTGTGTGTGTGCGTTAGCATTAGCATGGATAAACTTGAAATTGAAAATGAAATTTTTTCGCACACACAAAATTTGTTTTCTCTTTTCCGCTCAAGGCTTACGCAAAACGCAAGGGCAGAATTGTTGCGTGGAAACTGGGATGTATTGGTGTATGAGTGTGAGTGATGTTGTTTTGGTTGCGGACTCTCTGGAACGGTTTGTTTTTGATTATTTTGCTTTTCGGTTTTCTCTTGTCGTTGTCGGTCCTCGGTTCTCGGTTGTCGCTGTTTAGCTTTTGCATGGAATCTTGTTCTGCAAACTCAAAGCTGCAAAGGAGGGGAAATTTATGTTTAAATTAATGGCTTTACTCCCACAACGGAATTGGGTTTGGTATATGGAAAAAGGGGGAAGAGGATACAACGGAAAAGTGCGTAAATGCAAGTGATGCCGTGGTGTAAAGTGGAGCTGTTAGTTAAATTGAACTGTTAAAAATTTGCCGTAGGTAGGTATAAGCAATCCATTTAGGGTAGACTTAACTACTAGTGGCCGGATTTGAACACAAATTTCACAGTAAAACACGGAACTTTTAGTGTTCCTACCTACCTACTTTTCAATTTAATGGCAAATGATTTTTATCACCGCAGTTTTAAATGAATCTACGTTTGCCACTGTGACAGATCCTAAAAATATGGTTTTTGTACGAACAAAAAGAAAACCTACGTCTTTGGTGTAATGGTAAGCGTATCTATCTGTTTCTCCAAGAGTATGACCTTTCGCGAGAAATTAACAATTCTTAAGATAGTAACTTCATTGCCACGAAACTGCAATGCTTTCTTTCTCGATTAGTCGTTCGCAATCAGCAGGAAAGGTCCTCTACATTTCTCACAAGGTACCTACCTACCTATCGTTGTGGAAAATGCGATAGGGCCCGGGGCTTTTCGCTCTGCAGCACCACCCTTTTTATTTACCTACTTATTTTGAAAAAGGAAGCCATCACTTTCACTATCACGATAAAAAGGCGACGAGTGTTTCCAGCTGTATTTAGCTTGTTGGTGGAAAATTGCAGTTCCTTGCCGTTGTTGACTTTCTGTGTTGTATACTCTGATAGAAAACGACTTCTAAAATCTAGGACTGTATAAAATCATATGAATTCCATTTACTATTCCGTAGGCAATTTACCTAAATCGTAAAAAAAATTCTGGTGGTGGTACCTAACAAAAATAGTCTCTTTTGTTGTCTATTTCGCTGCGTTACACGATTTTGGTACCCTCTTAATTGTTGGCTGGAATGACTTCCAGTTTTCGAGGTAGGTGTATCGTGTAGGTATGTCAATTTATTATTTCTGCTAGCCCCTTTTTAGGTGTAAGGTCTTTAAGCCATTGATAATGTAATTTCTAACGAAGCTCATAAAAGGATGGCTTTTCATTGCAATAACCAATTAAACGGCTAATTGAAAAAAAAAAACTGCTGTGTGCCATTGAATTGGAAAAATCAAAAACCCTTATCAGTATTTTCAATATAGGTATTTCGCAAACGAAGCGAAATTTCGATTAATTTAAAAAGACATTTTTTGTAGAAAACTAGATACCTACCTATCCCATCAAAATAATAAGTAATCCAAAACAGTCAAATCCCCGACCTAACAAAAGTCTGAATCTTTCATTATTTGAGTTTTTAACTTTTCTCTATTTTTTTACTTGGTTCTCTCCGTTGATTGACATTCTCGCGGGAAACAACTCAATGGGACATTGGGTACCCACATGATGAGAATGGGCTATAAGCACATCCGACTTATATAGAGGATGCCAAGACAAAGAGACAGAGGAAGATAAGATAGTCTACTTCCTGTGTGAGTGTAGAGAAAACATGACATTTCAAAGCAGGTACTCAAAAAAATGTCGGATCTTATCCTCGGCTTGTGGTGCCAATATGGATTTCTTATGGGATTGTCTGAAATATCTCCTCTTTCCAGATTTTAATTCTAAGCAGTGGAACTTTTATTCTGGTGTGCACCGTGCACGGAAAAGTTTGGGATCACCAAAGGTATTTATAATTTTTTTTTATTTGTAGGAAAACACTCTTAATTCATATGTAATTTTTAAGAACGGTACACAACACAAACTCAAAAGTCATTTTGGTAGAAATTTTAAATAAAAATAAATAAATTAGGTGGCGCAACAAAGCGAGGAGCCAGAGGGCCTAGTACATTTCTCACAACCATGTCTTGTGGGGGAATGGAGGGGGCCTGCCTACAATTTTCTGTCGGTTCCGAACCGCTAACTGAGAAAGCGCTTTTCATGTCAATGAATTTACTAACGGAGGACTTGCCAATTTCCAGCGAAAAACCCGTGGAAAAACATTTTTGTCTCTGTTGGGATTCGAACCACGAACCTCTGGGTTAAATTCTTCCAAATGGCTTTTCATAAAAAGGAAGCGAAGGAATAAACAGCGGTGCATGTAGGCCGACCCATGTACTACCAGAAAAATAAAACCTTACTTTTTTGTGGAGTAGTAAATTGAAATAAGACGGCAGATTTTTTTTTAACTCATATCGTTAAAAGCGATTTCAAGATGACACTAAAGGTTCTCCCAGACCAAAGCGTTTTTGCAGTTGCTGCAGCGGTAGAAACGCTGCTATTATAATTTTTGCAATCGCGACAGTACAAATGTATGAAAACGATGCGTTTTTTCTGTCGTGTAGGTGTGGGCATTCTCATATGTCGCTGTATAACTTGATTTTGACAAATGCAATTGTCGCTGCCGCAACTGCAAAAACGATTGATGATTTGGGAGGTCCTTAATACTATACAGAAAACTATCTTATTTTTGATTTGAAACATCGTCTATAAATGCAATAAATTACAGACAAGAAAAAAAAACAATCACAACGAAAATTTAACTTTATTTACTTTTTTAGTCGAACATTACAATCCAACCAACATTTTTCGCCAACCATTTTACTTTTTGCAAACCTTTCACCAATTTTTGACTTCAAATCGTTTAAAGTGCCATTCGACCTGATTTAACCTTTCACGACTTCTTTTTCTTTCGAAAACCCGTCAGAACGCTTTGACAACGTTCAAAAATTAAAACAAGGACTTTATTGGCTAGGCTCTATTTAAAAGGTGCGTTTATTTGTCAACCCTTAGATGTTAAAAGAACTTCGTTCAATGCTAAAAACTATCCAACATTTTAAAAAAGCATTTTAATGCTAAACAAAGTGAATTTTTATCGTTGTGTTGTGAGAAAATATTTTCCTAGCACTTAAGCTTTAGCTTAAGAATATGAACGCTTTTTGCACCCCATTTCTTATACTCAGCTATTGAACACTCAATCATTCAACCCATTTTCCAAATATCTTAAACTATTTTTTATTTTAAGTTGGCACACTTTTCTCACGAAATAGAGTTTTTAATTCGGAGACGTCCTTTTAAGTTTTTTTGTTTTTTAAGTGAAAGAAAAAACACCACAGTTTCGAACTGTGATTGAAAAGGATTTGTATAAAAGTTTTGATAATCCGGAAATTCAGCTTTTCAAAATTCTTTTTCTGTTAAACTGAATTCTGTAAGGCAAAAGAGAAACAACCTTCATAAAATGTAAAATTCCAAGGAAGGAAATGAGACGAACCTGGGTTTTTAAACACTTTTCAATGAAACCTCCTATTGGAGGACCTTTTGGATTACATTTTTGTGTTCTTTCTTTACTGTGTACTTTTTTCTAGAGGATTTTTGGTATATAAGTGGGAGCCTAGAAAATTTACGTTTTCCCTTCACCGTTTGTGCTTGCTCGAAAGTTTTTGGTTCTAAGCCATGTAACAGTTAACAAAGCAGTGCTGTTAAGCTTATTTCAGAAAACTGTATATAAACAGTTTTGTTTACAGTTGTAAATGCTGTAAAGTAAATAAAATGCTCCGAGACAAAAAAGAACATACTGTTAACTGTACAGAACCGCATTTGGCTGTATGTGTGCATTCGTTTTTTGTTTTCACAAATCAGATACGAAAAGCGGGGAACTTTCTGCTTTCTCTCTTTTGCAGTGCTCTCTATAAATTGAATTCGCCGTAACTTTATATTTTTTCTCTGTCTCTCTCTCTCCCTGTATCTATCAACCATTCTCAATTCTTCTTTTGTTTGCCGGCAAAAATGACAGCAAAAAAGCCGGCTTCCGTTTGTTTTTGTTTTTTGCTTCTTTTTTCCTCCGGCTTCTGTGAATTCCCCTCTTGGTTTTTCTTGTTACTTCGTTTCTGTATTCTGTTTCTGATTCTGTTATGTGGTGTTTTTAGATACCCATCGCTGTAGATGCATACCGTTTGCTATGGTATAGAAGTTCCATGGCTAAAGTGTACAGTGCGCCTTCTCCCCCTTGGATGGTTTTCAGTTTTCACTTTCGGTTTTGCTTTTGGCATTGACTCAGAGATGGGTGGATGGGAATCCTTGCGCCGTAAGTGTAATGTGTATGTGCTGTTATTATCATTCGAGCTCGTGGAGAATACACAAAACATAGCACTGGCTTAATCACGTTGGCCAACGTTTGGTGTAATTTCGTTGCAAAGAAACTTACGATATGTTAATAACATGCATGCTGTACTGTAGCTTACAATGTCGTTAACAGAAAGAAGAAGGTGGTAGGCAGTAGGCACCTTGTGCCAACTTACAATAAAATTGTTCAGTTTAAATTTGGTCATATTTGGTCAGAACTCGAGGTTCGAATCATAGAAATTGTGTTCTCATAGGTTCTTAGGTGGCGCAATTAAGTGAAAGAAAACCTTAACCGATTTAGAGTGCAAAAATGGACATTTATAAAATACAAATTGGAAAAAAAATTGTTTTGTTAGTAATGGACCCGTACTTTATACCTATACAGTACCTACAACGGGATCATAAATACTTTTTTATTTTGAATTGACACGTCATTTTTATTTTGAAAGCCTTTATGAATAATAATAGATACACAATGTAACATTGTACCTATATTAGACAGCACCATTTTGATCGTAAATGGCACTGACGACATCTCAGCTGATTGGGTAATTTTCGGGAAAAGTGGTAGGTATCCTGCGGTCTCCGCAACGCTTCTTTGGACGGTAAGCTTAGGTTGGCCTGGATTCAGACTATTAGGCCTAAAACAGTGAAGCGTTATTGCCTTAGGGGCCGTTCATAAATTACGTAAGGGATTTTGAGGAACGATTTGGCCCCCTCCCCCCCACTGTAAGACATCATAAGATTGAAACTACTCCCCCCTCCCCCTTAGTAAGAATTTTCGTAAGAAAAATTGATCAAAACTCCGATTATTACAAAAATATCCTTTATTACATTATTTTTAACACCAAGTATCATGTATTACAAAAGTATCATTACTTACTGCAATAACAAAAAGAGTCAGTCATTCCAGTAATTGAATCAATATCAGACTGGTTAATACTTATTAATCTATCACAGTTTTGACTAGAATCAGTTAAGTTGAACAGAATAGGAAATGAATCAAAACTCTAACTTTTTATCCACGGGCTGACTAACCAGTCTGATATTGATTCAATTAATGGAAGGACTGACTCTTTTTGTTCCTCTAGAGACTCTCCTAACTCTTCGATGTTAATTTCTTCATCGTCGTACCATTCTACATCATGAGTTTCATTGTAAAAATTTTAAATTTAATGTCTTACGTAATGCCAGGTTCACTACCCCCCCTCCCTATAGTAAGAAGTTATAATATTCAGTCGACCCCCTCCCCCCCCTATACGCCTTACATAATTTATGAACGGCCCCTTAGATGGAATACCTACGTGTTTACAAACTGATCGTGCAGGTCCAAACCACTCTTGTTTGTATTGCCTATAATTTTTGCCAACAAGAGGCTGAAGAATGTTTCCTTTTTTTTTGTTGCTCCTTGCTCCACCTTTTCACCTTTTCACATGGTTCGATCTTATCGTAATTTTTGGCCATTGTAACGATTGTTATTGTTATTTCACGAGAAGCAGTTCATGGGTCGAATCAAATTGGTAGTCAAAACTGCCCCTATTTTGTATTTAAAAATTTTTGTAAGGAGGCAGTGGACATTTCTTAAGTCTGTTATCGCACGTTGTGCCCGTTGCTCTGAACTTTTTAGCTTTTTAGATTTTCATGAGCTCGTACCTAGTCAAATAGTTGTCAAAAAAGATAATATGGTTTTAGTTGGAAAGTCTATATTCATAAGAAGATCAAGAACTACTCTCGACCATAACGGGAGAGTTTTCAACGAAGGTTTCACATATTCACCTCCGCAGTAGGTGTCAAATTGATACAAATACCTAACTATCTTTCCCATACATAAAAAAGGGGACTACATGGACCCAGCAAATTACAGGGGTATATCATTTTTAAATACTTCGGCGAAGCTATTTGCAACGTTAATATACAATAGACTGGCGCAGTGGATCCATGAAGAAAAGATATTAACTGAGTTTCAAGCTGGATTTAGAAAAAATTACTCCACCATTGATCAAATATTTACTGTTACAAACATTGCAAGCGCGTATTTGAAAAGAAAACAGAAGCTATATGCATTTTTTGTTGACTTCAGAGCAGCATTTGACACCATCTCTGACTCTGCGCAAGTAATTTCTGCATCTGAACGGTCAAAAAGCAAAACACAAAAACAACAACAACAACAACAACAACAGCAACAGCAGCAGATTCAACAACAACAACAACAGCCGATACAAAAACAACAGCAGCCGATACAACAACAACAACAACAACAACAACAACAACATCAACAACAACAACAACAACAACAACAACAGCAACAGCAGCAGATTCAACAACAACAACAACAGCCGATACAACGACAGCAGCCGATACAACAACAACAACAACAACAACAACAACAACAACAACAACAACAACAACAACAACAACAACAACAACAACAACAACAACAACAACAACAACAATCACAGCAGCAGCAGATACAACAAAAACAGCAACAACAACAACAGAAGCAGCAGATACAACAACAGCAGCAGATACAACAACAGCAGCAGATACAACAGCAGCAGATACAACACCAACAACAGCAGCAAACCCAACAACAACAACAACAACAACAAGAACAAGAGCAACAAAAAGATCAACAGCCAAACTCAGATCAGCAAAAAACGGATCAACATTTGCAACAACAACAACAACAAAAACAACAACAACAACAACAACAACAACAACAACAACAACAACAGCAACAACAACAACAACAACAACAGCAACATAAACAACCACAGCAACATCAGCAGCAGATACAACAGCTACAACAATCTTTTAAACAACCACGTCAACGCAGCAAGCAGCAACATCTTACGCCAGTGTCTTTTGAACCGAGAGTTCTACGTTCTAATACGACCAAAAACATGGCAAGTCAAAGTGAAGCAAATGTAGATATTATGAGATCGGATCTACCTAATGGATTGGTAGCCAGCGGACATCTTGATACTCCGTCAGCTTCCAATGGGGACGAGGAGTATTGTAACATGTCAGCAGTTCTATCTCCCGAACGTGATCCAACTGAGGAACTCATTGCCTTACCGCCTGCTAAAACCATTTTTGTATCTCGTCTTTCCCCATCAGCGTCAGTTAACTTGATACAAAGTTTTATCTTGAAAAAACTTCCATTGATAAATCTATCAAATCTCCATGTAAGGAAGTTTAATATGACTCCTGATAAGGATTATTCTTCCTTTGAGATAAAAGTTGGAAGGAATCTCGAATTGTATAATTTGCTAAGTGACAGCTCCTTTTGGCCTTTACATACGGTAGTCCACGAATTTTTTCGTGGCAAGAAACGAAAACCTCACGAAAACTTAAACGTTCCAAAAAACGATATCCCGCTCGCTGTGAAGGAGGCGGCGGCGGCGCACAGTTAATTAGTCCTTCTTCATCTCGAGTTCGTCCACCAAAGTTAAATGTTTATTTTCAAAATGCGAGTGGATTACGTACTAAAACAAACGAGCTCTTTATAAATTCCTCATTGCATGAATATGATGTGATAATTCTAACTGAGACTTGGTTGAATGCAGATTTTCTATCATCTGAATTGTTTGACTCTTCTTACGTCGTTTACCGTGTTGATCGTCCGATTGAATCTGGAATGGAACGAGGTGGTGGAGTACTAATTGCAGTACGTTGTACTTTTATTAGCCAGCAGTATGATTTACCGACTTATTCTCCGTTTTTTGAACAACTTTGTGTACATGTTAAAGCTTACAATAATGAAATTTGTTTTATACTAAGTTATATAAGGCCACATAGTAGTTTTCTTTTGTATAATCAACTTATAGCTAACGTCAATGATGTAGTTAAAGAGTTAACAGCTGAACAGTTTCCCTGTGTGTTAGGTGATTTTAACATTGGTGATGTTGAATGGATTTTCTTGGAGGAAGAAAAATCTTTGATCCCATTTAATGTCACGACAGACATAGAAACTAAAGTTGTTGATTCTTTAGCTTCTCTAGGACTATTTCAAATAAACCACACAAAAAATGATTCAGGTAGACAATTAGATCTTGTTTTTGTTAATAATGACATGAAATATTTTGTATATTTATCTGAATTCCCATTAGTCAACAACGTGATTTATCATAAGGCTGTTAATGTAATTTTTGAGTTTTATGAATTCAGTTTAGATTGTTCAAATGAAAATGAATGTATCTTAAATTTCAGTAAGGCCGATTTCACTGCATTAAATAATTTTTATACTTCGATTGATTGGGAACATAGACTTAGCAATAAATCGCTTAACGATATGTATGCATACTTCAAAGCCTTAATATTTGATGGTGTAAATCAATTTGTACCCGTTTTTAAAAAGAAGTCTTCTTTTAAGCACCCATGGTTTAACAAGAGGCTAAAAAACTTAGAAAATGTTAAAAATAAGGCATTGAAAAGATCAAAAATATCAGGCAAACCTGAGGATAGATCTCGTTTTCTTCAACTTCGGAGAGAATTTGACTTTCTGAATAAATTCCTATACCACCAGCATATAAGTGCTGCTGAAAGTAAAATTAAGCAGAACAGCAAGTCTTTTTGGGTTTTCTTAAATTCCAAAAGAAAAACGTCTTTTCTACCGACAGTAATGGAGCTTGATGATGAAAAGTCGATTGATTCACAATCTTCCTGCAATCTCTTTGCAAAATTTTTTGAATCAAACTATAACGCGGATATTATTACAAACGCAAATGAAATGTATTCTTGCATAACCCCTATTACTAATTTCAGTCTAATTAACTTTTCTGAACAAGACGTTTTGGATGGTTTAAATGAACTTGATTCAACAAAAAAGGCTGGAGCGGATCTGATTCCTCCACTTTTGTTGTCCAGATGTGCCTCATCTCTCTGCACTGCAATTAAAATAATATTCAATAAATCCTTGGAAACTGGTGATTTTATTGATGATTGGAAAATATCTTTCGTAAATCCAATTTACAAAAGCGGCCTAAAGCACCAGATAAAAAATTACAGGCCGATATCAAAACTGTCAGCAGTGCCAAAACTGTTCGAAAAATTAGTAACTCAGAGGCTTTATTTTGCCGTCAAAGAATCTATAACGCCAAAACAACATGGGTTTGTGAGTGGCCGTTCGACTGCGACTAATTTGTGCCTTTTTTCCCATTTCTGTTTAAATGCTTTGGAGAATGGAAAGCAAGTTGATGCTTTATATACGGATTTTGTAAAGGCGTTCGACAGAGTCCATCATGAACTTTTATTACAAAAACTTCAAAAATTGGGACTCAGCTTAAAATTCTTGAAATGGTTGAGGTCTTACTTAACAAACCGTAAGCAGGTTGTTCAGATCGATGGTTTTCGGTCGTTTTTTATCAGAGTGGACTCAGGTCTTCCACAAGGAAGTCATTTGGGACCACTTTTATTCGATTTATTTGTAAACGATATCCCTGACGTTCTTCAATATTCGGAATGTTTGATGTTTGCGGACGACGTTAAATTATTTCACGAAATTGCTTCCATTCATGACTGTCTTAAATTCCAGGTAGATATTAATTCCTTTTTAAATTGGTGTAATTATAACCATCTTAAACTGAACATTTCAAAGTGTAAAATCTTTAGTGCCTTCAGAACTTTTTCACCCATAAATTTTAGCTACAAGTTTGGAGTTGAAGCTCTCACAAAAGTCAGTGAGGTCAAAGACCTTGGTGTTATTTTTGATGCCAAACTAACTTTTTCTGCACATATTGATTACATTACATCAAAAGGAAATTCGCTGTTGGGTTTTCTCCGACGGAATTCTGGTGTTTTCAAAGACGTCTACACACTTAAAGCTATTTTTATGTCCTTGGTGCTGCCCATATTAGAGTACTGCTGTGTTGTGTGGTCACCATTTTATGAAAATAATATAAGTAGAATAGAAAGAATTCAAAGAAGATTTACGCGTTTTGCATTAAGAAATCTGAGATGGTCTGATAATTTGCCTGATTATTTTTCTAGATGCGCACTTATAGACTTAAAAACTCTTGAAAGCCGCAGAAAAACCCAATGCGTTGTATTTATTAAAGATATTCTGAGTAATAATATTAAATCTGAGGAATTGCTCATGTTAATTTCTTTGTACGCTCCTGAAAGAATTCTTAGAACTAGAAATCATTTGTTCTATGTTCCCACTCATAGAACAAACTATGGCCTAAATGATCCAATAACTCGTTCCTTAATGTTGTACAACTCCATATGCAGTGAAGTCGACCTGTCGATGAATAGGGATATTTTTAAAAAAATAGTTCTTGAATTGTTTAACTCGTAAGCATAATTATTTTTATTGTAAGTTATTAAATTTGCTATCAAAAGATTGTATATATCCATTGATGAATGAATAAATAAATAAATAAATAAATAATCTCCCGTGAAGCACTTTTCTACAAACTTTATAGAACTGGCATTTCAACAAAAATGATACGAACGCTGCAGTCAATGTATGAAAACAACATAGCTTTTGTGTGGGATGGAGAGTCTGTTTCGGAAGAATTTTCGACATCAATGGGGGTGAAGCAGGGCTGCATTCTGAGTGCATTATTGTTCATTATTTTCATTAATGACATACTTGAAACCGTAAAAGGTGGAATCCAATTTTGCGGAGAAACAATATCGGGGCTGATGTATGCGGATGACATCGTTTTTCTTAGCGATACGGTAAACGGTATGCAGCTCATGATGAACCGGCTCTCCGAATACTGTAATCTTTGGAATCTAAAAGTAAATCTGGAAAAATCCAAAGTTATGATCTTCAGAAATGGGGGAGGACGATACTGCAACTCAGAGAAGTGGAAGTTTAATGGAGAAGTCGTAGACATTGTAAGAAAATACAAGTATCTTGGCTTGTGGATTACATCAAACCTATGTATGAATGTGCACCTTAATGAAAAACTCTCAGAAGCAAAAAGAGCAATTTCGTCAATCTGGGGACGCTGTATAAGTAACAGGCATGTTTCTCATAGCGCCAAGTATAAGCTATTCCAATCAACTGCAGCCTCAGTGCTTCTTTATGGAGCACAAATATGGGGATACAACAAATATGAAGCTGTTGAAAAATTTCTTCGCTATTTCTTAAAACGGGTTTTTCGTCTTCCAAAAAACACCCCAAACTACATGTTACATATTGAAACCGGAACTCCACCAATGTTCCTGCGCACATTAGATCTACATTTTAAATACGTAGCTAAGGTACTAGAGATGGACGATCAAAGACTTCCAAAACTAATTATGTTGAACTCAATTAAATCCAAAAGTGGAGTCTGGGAGGAATGGGAAAAAGTTGCAGCCGATTGTGGAACCAGTCTTCAAGTTACGCCCAACGAACATCCGTCTTCTATTAGAAAAAAACTCAACGACATGTTAGAAAACTTAGGGCGTGTTATGTACGACAAATTCGCAAATGAAGCGTCATCGTCGGTGTATAGGTGCTACTACAGCAAATTGAACCACCACCTGAAGGACAACACTTACTTCCTCAATAATTACTCGACTGAGAAAATTAGCACAATTTTCAAAATAAGGGGCGAAATAGCACAACTAAATTATATCCCTCACCGATCGGATCTCCCCATACTTTGCGATCTTTGCAATATGAGAGTAAGAGAAGATGTTCTACACTTCTTAGCTATCTGTCCAGTTCTGAAGGAATTTAGAATAAGATTCTTTGGAAAGTCGGCCCTGAGCGAAAATGAGTCAATCAACATTTTAAACGGAGCAAATGGCTGGGATATCTTATTCAACTTTACAAAGACTGCCCTGAATTATAGAGAATGTATTATAGAAGGCAATTTTTAATATTTTCAAATTTTTCATAATTTCTTTATCTATTGCATTTTTTTCTTTTTTTCTTTTTTTGCGAAACTAATTTTGTCAATATAGAAAAAACAATTGTCATTCTGGTAGACGGCCATAGGCCAAACCAAATAGACTTAGTGAATTCATATATAAACAAATTATATTGTAAAAAAAACCTTTTTTTGATGAAAATAAAAGTCTAACTAAACTAACTAACTAACCTAACTATCTTTGCTACAAAAGCATCCAATTTTTAAAGCCAAATCTTACAGGCTTTCATCTTATAAATTGTCTAGAATTTAGAAGAATGTCGACCGAAATATTTCACCATTGATTCATCTATAGATAAATGCTCATACATATAACCCCAAGTTTGAAATTTTTTAAACAAAAGTTGACTGAGCGGCCGAAGCTTTGCCATTTTGTCGTTCAAGTTAAGATTCCTGTTGTCAACCAAATGTATGTGTCTTTTTATCTCTTGGAATCTGTTCCGAGACATGCTATTTGCAACAATGGAGACATGTGTACCAGCTGACTGTTTTTAGTATATACAGTAGACGCTCGATATAGTGAAGTAATAAAAACCAGCCATTTTCACTATTTGGAGATTATTCACTATTTCGAGCGGGAGGCTAGAAACGCTTTCCAAAGTTAAATTTGATCAAAAATGCACATTTTGTTCAGTGAGAAGATAATTATATTTATTTAATCGATAAACAAATACTTAAACCAAGTTGAAACAGCTAAAACTACTTATATAAAACAATATAAAACAAAAACATATCATAAAAAACGATATTATTTACATAAAAGAATGAATGAACGGTAAAATTTGTTCAAAGGCAGTCGACATGCTGTAGATTCAATGCAGCTGCGATATTCTCGTTCAAACCTCAGAAAAATTATGTGTTCACTTAATCGAGCTCTTTATTGTTCACTATTTAGAGTGGTACATGTAAAATTTTGGGTGTTCACTATATTGGATAGTTCACTCTTCCGAGATTCACTATATCGAGCGTCTACTGTAATGATATCCTGAAAACAATAAAATTCCAATAAAAATTTTCAAATCTTCGTCACTGATATGTTGGTTCTTTTGTCGTTCAAATGACATGGTTTGATTTACAATAAGTTGTCTGACCTCGGAGTCAAATAAGTTTTTCAAAACTTCGACTTTGTTGAGGCCGAATAAGTCTGAAGAGCAGTTTGGGATTCTATCCAAATAATTTTCTGTTCGTTCAAACTCGGTTGATGAAATGGACTTTGTCCATAAATGTGGGGCAGTCAACTTTTACAACTCTGATAACGGAATGTCATAGTTGCTGTCAAATCCTTCGTCTTTCGCAGCTGTACAAGATTCCACAAAAATCTCAACTTCCTCACCTGGAACATTTGGTGGCAGTTCCGCTGTATTTATATTGTCTTCGTACAAGTCCCTTTCGTCCACCACGTAGTCCACCGGTAAATCATGACGATGTCTGCGTTGACTATATCTGCACTATTATGCAATTCCTCTAGAGCAAAATCAAGATTGCGGAAACATTTTCCATAAAAAGGTTTAGTAGGGTTAATTCTTAAATCCATTTAGACTTCCAGAAGAATAATGTATGCGTGCTGCTGCTTACTGCTTACAACTTTGACATATTGCTTAACTTCGTATATAAATACAAAAATATGAAGGACCTTTAATTCTGGTAAGCTTTATGATTGTTTAGAATAGATGGTTAGAAAATAATTTCAAATATTTTGCTTATTAAAGTTTATAGACCACAAATCCCTGGAAGGACAAAACGAGAAATAATTCCAAATGCTTTCTAAGAAAAAGCGATTTGACAAAAGCCTACTTGATCAAAAAATAAAAAAAGGAGCTAAAACATTCAAATACCTAGTATTGCTCATTTTGAAAAAAATTCAAACGTATGATTTTTATTTTGTTAAACGCATTTTGCTGTACTTTTAAAAGTAGGTACAATGGGAGAGAATGGGTTAAGTTTAGTTAGGTTTAAGTCTCTTACTAAGTCACTAAGCTCTTCTGAATTTATAAGATGTGGTTCAACAGATACTGATTCGGGTAAGAACTCGCTGCATCCGCTACAACTAGACATTTGTGAAAGTGGCAGATGTTCCTTCGGTTTTGAGAGGAATGGCACAGAAAAATGTTCACTGTGGGGTACTAGAGCGATTGTTGATGGTTGATCTAGGTACTCGATTTTTTTGACATTTTTGCCAGTCTTGTATTTGTCGAAAAACTAAATTTTTTAGCCCTTAGTTCAATGAATTCGTCACAAATGTAACAAAAAGAGTTGACCTTATTCTTACACTTTTTGGAAGCCATTTTGGACTTCGCGCAACACAATTAGCGTTGTTTCTCGGTAATGCTCGCCCGCATAGGTACTGCCCAGATTAACCACCGCTCCTCGCTTCACGCTCGTAATCCCCCCGCAACCCCGCCTCTAGCGTGTTGTTGTCCTCAAACGTTCTGTCAAAATCTTAAAATATTTATTTTTCATTGTAAAATGACAAAAAAGTTGTAAAATGTACAAACGCAAACTTTGTTTGTTATGAATGGAGCTTGTGGTTGTTTTAGTTGTAGACAATCGGAAAATATACGGCTATCGATAAGTACCTATACCTATAGGTAGTAGGTAGGTATAAACGCTAAATAATTAGTAGAGATACATACCTGCATTCCTACTTTGTTGCCTATAGAAAAGACGTAATAACCAAACCTTCATCTCTCATATTATACCGAGATAGGTACCTACAACACAATCCGAAAATTAAAAAAAAAACTCAAAAGCTGAGATCCTCTCGTCCTTACGTAATAGGTCCTCACATAGGCACATTAAAACATCAGAACACGCAGAACAAAATCTACAACGCAAGAAAATAATAATAATGAAAAAAAACAAACAAAACTGTAATCAGCATCATCTTTCAAAAACAAATTCAAGGACAATAAAGAGAGAGAGAGACAACAAAAAATGAAAACAAAAAACAATTCTAAGAAAAATTATAAGATTCCAAGAAGCCCTAGTTCCCGAACAAAGTTTTCAAGTCTTTTTAGTCGTCTTCTTAATTGTTTATCTTCTTTTTTTTTTTTGCTCTGATCTGCTTCAGGTTTCGTTCAGCAAACTACCTACTTCACTCGGCCAGCAAAAAAAAAAACAAAAAAAAAAATGTCCTCTTTGCAAATACTTATGTATACACAACATGTGTGCCTACATAATATTATTTCTTTTTTTTTATAACGAATAAATTAGGAAGAGGACTTGAAGAGCAGAACAGAAAAATCGATAAACACGCGCTTAATATATGTATGTAGGTAGGCATGATATATATTCGAGTATATGTATACATATACCTTAACCAGCAGCGCTGAGTTACGTAACGCCACATAATGTTTATAAAAATACATATACATAACCTTACCACATAATTACATAGGCTGATAGGCTTAAAAGGGTTTTCCATTCCCGTTTCTCGAGTTTTCTTTTTCTTTTTTTGTACAAAAGATAAGTTTTTTTTTTAGTAGGTAGGTATGGCTCCTTCATGCTAAACATTCCTTGAAACAGTGGGATTGAATCTTAACACTAAGCATTTTGGATGTACAAAAAGTAAAGCCAACTTCATGTCACAATCTATGTATGAACATATAGATATGCTGGTATAGTGTAAATAGCGTACAACATTCCGTATCACATTCCTCTCCGAAGACCTAGAGTGCAGCTTTTGTTTTGTTGCCTTGCTATACACTGTGTGTAGATAGATACACACAACACCACACCAATTCAAAACAACTCCAACTCTTCAATCCAGCTTTCTGTAATAAAATACAAAAAAAATTGTTTCCAACACAACCAAAGATTAACAAAAGTGCAAAAAAAAGAAAATATACGACAAATAAAAACATAAGTCCAGAATTGGAAGCAGGCTCAGGACAAACTGCATGAAGGGCAACGGGAATGTCAGTTGGACTTTTCGAGCATAACTACAGTCAGAGGCAGTTGTTTTAATCCACTGAGAAAAACGAGAAATTTATCGGCATACCCATAAAAGCAGAATACTCCTAGATTTCCTTAGGTACTGACGTTGAACACTAAAGAGATTGTTTCTACCATTTTTGACCTATAAGATTGAACTCACAGGTCACAGTACAAGTGACCGAAGTAGTTTTTCCGTATGAACTCGGCCGAAAAACACTTGACTTAAGGATCTCAAAAACTAATGCGTTTTGGCTAAAATGATGACAGCTACCTTTTTGCCGCTGACGCATGTGCAACAGCGCTTTTGTTCGGAAGAACCTTTATTATTGTGAAAATTTCATTGGAAGTTTTCATAAGCCTTTCAACAGCACTTCTAAAAAGTTCAAACAAAGCTTTTAGCTAATGAGAACAAAAAGGATCTTCGAGGATTAGAAAAAACGTCTTTCATTTATTTCACTGATCCTATTTATTAAATCTCAGCCCAATAAATAGGCAAAAGGCTATCTCATGTATCCCCCTGCTTTCCTTTCCACTTTCTTTCGTTCTTCATTCTTCCTTCTCGAACTAATTGAGTACAATTTGAGGGAAGTATTCATATTTTTTTACAGAAAGATAAAAGTGAGATTTAGACGGAAATTGAACTTAATTTGCAATTTTTAATTACAAATAGAAAGCAAAATCTCTTTTCCTACCAACCCATGAATGAATGAAAAGCCTCACAGAGACACCGAAAAGGTATCAAGCTTTGTTTTGAATCTTCATTCAGCGCATAGTGTTTTGGCCTCAATAAGGCGATAGAAATCAGCACATTGTCAAGAATGCCCGAAGTTAGGGCGCTTAGGCCACGGCCACGCAGTAAGCGGCTGAGCGGCTGAGCGGAAAAAAAAATTAAAACATATGAAATCACACAGAAGCGGCCGCGCTATGAGCGAGCGGCGAAACAAAATTCTGAGCGTCTAAGCGGCGCCGCTCAGCAACCAAACCTGTTTTAATTTTTAGTAATGTTCTGAGGGGCAAATAGCAATTATTTGTTCAGGACGCACTTTTTCAAGCAGCAAATCAAAAGATAGAAAAGAAAGACATACGAAGGTACTGAAAGAATCTATCTGGGAATTTTCTCAGATTCAAAAATAAATGATTAAATTCTCCAAATTCCCATCTTAATTGGTTAATCGGATGAACACCAAATCGTCATCTTTTTTGTATACGTTTAAGTAATTTGTACACATACAAACGATTTTCCGACAGTAAAATACGGCGAACTGTTCTTGAGAACGGCATTTTAACTACTAATCGCTCAAAAGCAATCGCTCAGTGACTGGCCATACGTCGCTTAGAGTTGACGCTCAGCCGCTAGCCGCTCAGCCACTTAGCCGCTCAGCCGCTTACTGCGTGGCCGAGGCCTTAGCCAGAATTTTATTTTCCCAACAACAAGACGAAGTTCTAAATCGTTAGCAATTTATCTTTGACGGGCTCAATTTCCATCACCAAGTCCTGCTATTCGGATCAGAAGCACAATTTTCATATAAAGTGGACGAGAAAATCTTAATGTTTTGAAGAAGAAATAGCCTGAGTCATCTTTGGTCCCGTTTGTCAGGACAATATGTGATGGAAAAGAAGATTCAACAATGAACCGTATGAGTTTAGCTGATTTGCGCATGACTGGGATATGCAGAGCTCCAACTCGATGGGTTTTTAAACATACACTGCAGTGAAGTCATGAAAGGAGAAAACCTCGTTCTTCGTGTGTCTTAATAGACTATAAGATTAGAAGTGCGAAACAGAAAAAAGCGTGGCCAAAAGTGAGATTTTTGGTGAAAGATTTTGGTTGAGGCCCAGACTTACATCGAAAGGTAAAGTTCACTTAAGTACATATATAGACTGATAAAGTTGTATAGCGTTGTGGAAGTTCTTGGTTATTCAGCAACTTTAAAGTTGTATAGCAATTTTTCGTTTTCAAAGCCATTTTTTAAGGTTTTGTGTTAAGAAAAACAAAATAAATATTGTGGGGCAACAGAGCGGGGAGCCCCAGGGTCTAGCCCCTTATATCACAATCATGCCTTGTAAGTTGTAACTTTAATAGAGGTGACCTACAATTTTCTGACCATTCTAGACGGGATATCGAAAAAGCGTTTTCATGGCCATCAATTTACTATTAAAGGACTTGCCAATTCTTCGCGAACATATTTTGTTTTCTGTTGGGATTTGAACCACGAACCTTACGCGTAACCGACGGACATACTAACCATTATGCCACGGGTTTTTTGTTTGTGACATATTTTCTTTTTATCGGAGTTTTCTTTGATACTAACTCGAGTACTCAGACCAGAATACCCACCCATTGTTCTGCCAAAAAGAAACTTTCTTTTGTCATAGCTTCTGTGAAGTTCTTAGAAAAATCAGAAGGCCATGAGTGTCTGCAACCTGATACAAGAAAATGCAAGACATTCACAGAGGTAGTGCTCCGTTGTGTCATCTTTTTCTAAACAGGATTCAAACAGTGGGGTATGACGTAAGCCTAGCATATTTAAACGAAAGTGAAGTTTCTGGTGACAACACCAAAAAGTTTCCCACAGTCTTTTTGCTACAGGATATCAAAAATGCTGCAGCTTTCTCATTAGCGTTGGGAGACATACGTTAAGTCTGTATGAATCCAACGGACGTTTGCCATCTTGACAGATCTAATCGTTGATGGATGCCTTGACTGAGGATCATGGTATAAGAAGCAAAAAAAAAGAAAAAAAAAAAAGGAAAAATGATGTTGAAAAGATCTGTCTTTTACTTAACCCTAATCTCCATTTGGACTGTGTACAAGCTTTTGCCCAATGTGGTTTTGCAATTTTGGAAAAGAAAAACGTTAGTGGACTTTTTTAGTTAGCCCTAAGTGTTTTCTCAGCTGACTTCATCAAAAACATTTTAAGCTGGGAGATGGGACTATAGCAAATGAAGAACAACTATGTATGTATATCTACACATTTATATACATATACACATATACCGATATGGCATTGGCAATGGATCAAGCATAGGACGAGAAACATGGTGTCAAAGCCAGGCACCACCACCGACCGACCATGGCAAAGACGAACGCGGGATGCGGATGCGGTACAAATTTTTCATTGCCAGCCCAAAGCGGAGCCCTATATAACAAAACAACACGAATCGCACCCTTTTTTTCAAGTTTGCAAATGAAAAAAAAAGAAGTTCGCAAAACGCAAAGTAGATTAAAAAAAGTAAAACTCAGAAACAACACGAACTCGGAGCTCAGAGTATACAACGACGAAAAAAAGTATGAAAATTAAAAGCATACACAAGCAAGGCATATAAACCTGATCGATTTGATTATTACGAATATAATGGAGGAAAAAAGGGCGAAAGTGAGAAGTTGGCTTTGGATGCGGGTAGAGGGGGTAGACGCCGGAAGACGGCTTGACAGAAAAGAAATTATCCCATCCTGAACCAGAAGACGCATACCAATACAGTTTATTCTTATGTGTGGAGATTCTGAGGCCCCCTTTTTGGCTTTGCACCTCCCTAGACCCATACATTTGATTGTGACATAAATCAAAAACTGTGCTGCTGCGCTGCTGTGGAAAAAATTAGAAATAAAAGGAATCTTTCGCTCTGGCTCTATCTCATACCCATCAAGTTTTGAAAGAGGTGGAAGTTGTTTTTTTTGTATTTAGTTTTTATCTTTGATAATGCGGACTTTGAGAGGACGATATGGAGGAATTACGACCTGGTTTTGGGATCCACATAGATCTGGTTTGTAAGGCTTGGGATGAGGTGAGAATGCTATGATGGATTACGCTGCGGCTGCCACCTACGCAAAATAAATTCGAATCTGAATGAGTGTGTTGCTGGTGCTTAGTTTTCTTTTTGTATGGCCATCAGAAAATAGATGTTGTTTTCCAGGCACTTTTTAGAAAGGTAGGTATAGGGACATGGCTCTTTGTTTTTGTTTAATTTTTGCAAAAATAAAAACTCCAATTATATTTTAAATTATAATTAAGCATTTTGTAATGGGAGCCAAACAACACCGGATGACTTCTTGGCCCACCTTGTAGGTACCATTCAAGTGGCCATTCAATATTGGATTTCCTTCATCGAATCTGTTAAAAATTCTGTCAATAGAAGGGGGCGTTGTTGGGCTACAGCTTTTCTTAGTATTACTAAAGTCTTTCACTAGAGAGAAATCATGAGTTTGGCTATCAAGCGATAATCAATACTAAGACATTTTCACCAGGATGGGTCCTTGTACCGTATCTCATACCCCTATAATCTTCCACATAGGTATAGTAGATGTCTATACTTGCCTCTTTATCTTTATCATCCCTTTTAGGTCAAAACTTAGCTGCACTCAAATCCTTTAGCATTACTGTTGTTTTTGTTAGTTCCCGAAATCTGTGAAGCTCCGATCTTAGCATTTCGGCGCATAGACTTGTTCCTGGATTAGTAGTGGTGTGGTTCCTCTCCCACTTTGTCTGTTTTGATGTATCTTGTCAAGACATTGAGATTAAAAAGCGGTAAAAGGCTCAAAGTTGGTTAGGTATATGGTTTACTTAAGTTTAGCTATTGGGACTACAAAAAATTTTATAAAAGGTATATTTTCTTTATTTATTGAAATACAATTTTTCTATTCCACATTTCGACATACATATTTTTATAGAAAATTAGTTGCTCTACAAAAAAGGTTTCTTATCATTTTTCGGCTAATTCACTCCTTCAAAAGTTATTCAAGGTTAAAGTTTAAATTAGAGTAAATTTAAGTTTTTTTTCTTGATTTCTGACAAAACTTTAACCTTGAATAACTTTTGAAGGAGTGAATTAGTCGAAAAATGATAAGAAACCTTTTTTGTAGAGCAACTAATTTTCTATAAAAATATGTATCGTTCATCCTGGCACGTTGCCTTTAGAACGAAATATAAAATTCCAAAATTTTAAAATTCTTTCCCATACAATTTTTTTTTCGTTCAATTACTCTTAACTGAAAATGGCGGCATTTTTAAGAAGTTTGAAGGCTTCTTAGTACTAACCTGAAGCCGATGTGATTTTCTACCACGTTATTGTAGTTCGAGTTTTTTAAAGTATTCGCGTCAGTAGTGATAACTAAAAATAGGTATAGGAAATTTAAAATTCAAAAATTTCCTCAGCGCAAATCGTGTTTTTTAAGGGAGAGACGGCTCTGACTTTAAAATGGGTTCACTAAGTACATACGACTTATATATTTTAATTTACTTTAGTGACAAGTTGAGATGGCGCGGTTGTGTCAGATTTCTTTTTCACTAACAAAGGTATTCGCCAGAGTTATGTACTGAGTTCATTTCTACAACAACTTATTGAAAGTTTGATACTGCAAAAGTCGAACACTGAAGCTAGTCTTGGTAAATCAGAAGAAATAATTTTTTTAAATGGGGGACAAAGAGCTGCTTGGGAAAAATGGTTCTTCAATGATGCCGAAATAAATGTGTGAAACCAATGCAAATATTTAGGTGCAGTTTTCAACCACAACATGTCTTGGAATGAGCTTCTAACAGATTGGGGTCATCTAAGAATTCCACTAATGCAACATGGTTCAAGCTGCGGAGAGATAAACCTGTCCAGCATTCTACAAAATTTAAAATATATGATGCTGCTTTAGAGCTATAATGCTGTAAGTGCTGTACTCAGGTATGGGGATATCTTGAACACAACTAAGGTGAAAAAGTTTAATGACTTTTTATAAAGAGATGTTTCTTCCTACCGGAAAACACGCCGAACTATGCTCTGCACACCGAGACTGGTTTACCTTAAGCTTTTGTCACGTCTCTTAAGCCTCACTTTTCATATATGTAGGTATAAGAAGAACCTTATCTCTTCCAAATAGTAGATCACCCAAAATCTTACTGACAACAGTTTGGTTGATTGGCATGGACTGCACAGTATTCTTTTACTTAGAGAAATACACTGAATTAATTCTACCACCAGCGCCACACCCACACAGTTTCAATTCCATGATGAATACTACAACTTGCTTTACTCCGAAGTCCCAAACTATTTTGATGACTCGAACCCTATTGAATGGCAACTGCTACCTAAAGCTGCAATTAAGTATCGCAACCTAATTCTAAATAAATTTTTGTGATTTATGAAACTAACTCTACTCACTAAACTTAAACTTAATTTTATTGATTGAACAATAACAAAAACTTCTTGTTACTGTCTTGTTCTTTTGTCCAGTAGTAATTACTTTGATTTAAAAGTTCGAAAATCGAGAAAGAAATAAGTTGATGAGACTTCACGATCTTTCCAACATTGTCTTTAAAGAAATTATTTCTTTCTAGATTTATGCATTTTTTAATTAAACTTTTAATTTACCTTTTAAATTAATTTTATAGCAGCATGCACAAAATTATATATACCTATCTCTCTATCTATCTAGTGACGAGTTTAGATTAGAATGGACTTGGTTAAAGCAAAACTAGAGTAAATACCAAAATTCCGACAACTCAGACAAGAGTCATTTTAAGCTAGTCCCGGTTGACAAAATCACTCTTAAAAGGAATAATTAACTAAAGCATCTGAGTTCGGTGAAACTTTTTTATCCGCTATTTTTTGGCAAAAAAAAACAATTCTAAGTGAATAAAATTAGGTACTCAATGAACACAATTGTGTATAAACGGCAACCACAATCGGACTCAGACCAGAATAGATAACAGTCCCGATATAGAAATCCCATCAGCGTGCACGATCCAAAATAAACAAAAACAAAAAATTTTAAACGAAAATAATCACAAAACCTCGCCATTTTTTATTTCATATACTTTTTTTTTGCTGGGATTCCATCCTCTGTTATTTTCTCGTGCTTATGTTGTAAATATATGTATGTATGTAGGCACCTACCTATATATATTCTTTTTTATTTCTTTTGATATTGCAATGTGCCTCAAGGCCAATTAAATGAGGGCTCTGGATTTGCACGTTCCTGTGCTATTGTTCCCGCATAGCGATTGTGCCCTTTTGTCATTGCTGGGGAAGAGAACTTGGTGTTCGTACCTACGTCGTCGTCGTTTCTGCTTCCCGTTTCGTGCTGCCGAAGTGCCGATTGTCAATTATGTCATTTAAACGATGAGATAATTTTTTTCTTATTTTTTTTCCGGAACGGATTTGTATAGCGTTGAAATTGTAGGTAGGTACTTTAGCATTTTGAAAATGTAGCGTAGGTAGGTACGACCTATGGCGTCCATCGTCCAACAACCGTCGCAATGGAAAGTTATTGATTTTCAAAGGTAGAACTATACCTACCTTTACATCATGCCTTTTTGGTAGGTATACCTACATAGATGTTTTAAACAAAAAGCTCCGTAGGTGTAGATACGTGACCTCGTATCTACCTACTCGTACTCTGCTTTTACTCAGATTGGGGGGGATAAGACTGGAAAGCTTTGATCAATCTCTTAGATTTTCAAGCTCCCTTAGAAACAAGAATTTGGAACTGAATTTTGACTGTATCCTAGAGCTTTTTGATCTTTTTGGCGCCTTACTAAGTCCCTAGGCATTTTCAGAGTCAACATAAAACTATAAATATACTCGAAACGCGTAAGGCATGGAGGTTTTCATAGCTTTGCTGCACCATCCTCTTCTTCATTTATTTGCACTTGGTTTTCTCGATCCAAGTCTTGCAAAAAGGAGCAGTGCGATCAAAGCCAATGAGTGTTTCTGGGTCCTTTTACCTTTCCTCAAAGCCTTTTTAAAAAGGCGCCATAAATTCGAGTTAAGCAAATTGCGACAACTTTAATTAATTTACTTGTTTATTAAAGAAAACCGCGGTATGCTCTTCTAACCCAATCAAATAGAACATCCCTTTTGCACAAGCTCATGTATTAATTAAATAGAAACACGAAACGCAGATATACGTACATACATACCTATATGTTTTTTGCTCATCATCTGTCCATTTCTGCGACCCTCCTTTTAGTCCATTAAAATAAAGCAATATATTTCGATTCATATTCAAATGTAAATCACCCCACTAGGTCGGCTAGATCTCAAGACTTTTCTCCACCACGCTCAGAAACCTCAAACCCAAAGAAGTGTAAACAACAGAGCATAGAAAAATAAAACAACGACGACGAAGAAGGGCCAAACACACAACAAAACAACCCCTAAGGGGCTTATCTTTCTGGTTTCAAAGTCAACTTTTAGTTTCTTCCAAGAAAGCAAGCACAAGCTTTAAGAAGACAATTCCATTAGCCCTCAAACCCCTAGCTGTATGAATGAAGACGGCTTTGCCACCAAAACCAAGTCAGTCGGGTGTTAACTCAAATAGAATATTGGTCTATGTGGCATCTGGCATAAAGCATAGAGCATACAATACCTACCTACGCCCAAGCTGGATGGATGTATGGATGAACTTTTTTCCGCTTGCTCAGTGGCATAATGTAGGTAGGTACATAGAACACAAGTCATACTCTACTCTATACGTTCGAAAATTTTTGGATCAGTAGGGGGATATGAATTTATGTAGGTATATCGTTCAAAAACAACATATTTAGTGGTGGTATGAGCTGCCGCTGCTGTCTGAAACGCAAAAGCCTGATTTGGCAATTCAGGTGGGGTTGGGTTACATAAGTACACCCATCAGCAGCCAGCACTCAATGTCAACGTCAAGAGCACCGCATTCTGCTGTGAATTCCACAAAATCGTAGATACTCCAGATCCAAACACATACAAAGACCGAAAAGCACACAGCAAGCGAATCAAAATGGCCTACATTCAAGCGCTGTTAGAGTCGCGAAAGTGGAACATCCTATTGGCGGGCCATGAAGGCCGAAAATTCTATCAGTCCTCTTTGCTTGCGGTAGCGGAAGGAATAATGTATTTAGCGCACGCACAAAACCAACAAAAAAATATCCCAAAAAAAGAGCGGGATCTTGCGGGGGTGGTTATAATCAAACCTAAAGAAATGCGCCAAAGAAAGAAAATATCAACTTTTTTGTTTTGTGTTGGTGTAACAAGGATAAGGACACCATAGCTCAAATTTTGTAACGCGCATTTTCTTCTGCTGCGAATTTGTATTCCTTTTAGCATTTAGTTCGTGTATAAGCAGCTATCTCGCTTTTGGCCGTCAATTTATGTTGGGATATCTTTTTCAAGGATTCTGCCATCTACGCACAATTTCCATGACTCACCCTTAGATTTTCTTTTGGTTGCTCCGCCCACAGTTGACTATACATCCCTTAGTTTTTCCTTCGGGATATCTGTGTGCCTAGGTAGCGCTAGCTATGTAAACGGAAAATGTGTAGCTATACATTTATATTTTACAGGCATATCTACAAATTTTCTATTCCCCTGGTTTCTCTTCCTCCATTTTTAGAATTTCTATTGCGAAATAAAAGGGAAAATTATAGGTTACGTCATTGCCGGCTTTACTTTCGTTTAAACATTGCCATGGTCCTAAGGAGCACAGGGGTTGTTCAGATAAAAATATAAAATGTAAAAAGACCCGAGGAGGAAGGATTCAGAAATGTATAAAGAATAAAGATAGTCCCCACGGTAAAACTAATACAGGGGAAAACGAACGGAGATCCGCAATATGGAAAGACAGAGAGCGAGAGGAAAAGGGCCCGGGAACATGAAGAATCTATTTATACATAGAAAACCAAAATACTTTTATCCCTTCAGGATATTATAACAAATTTCACTGATCCACATATTGTTCGTTGGGATACGGCGCGGGGTAGGTATGATTCAAGGATAGCGGCGCTAACTGAAGAGCCCTTTTATTTTTGCCGCTGTTGTTGTCCTTCATAAGAGCTCTTCAGTTGACCATCCATCGCTGCATGCTTGAGGTAAATAGGATGAAAAAAGAGTAAATAAGTCGTGTTGTACATTATATAATAAAGGACTCACACCAAATCAAATTGAAATGGTCCAGGACGAGCACATTAGGGTTTTTGGGTGATGATTTTTTTTTTTGCAATGATGGCGTCTTTGCGATTTTTGAGTCACCATAGTAACAATTTGGTGTTAAATTTTTAAGGAAAGGGAAGGCATAGGATGGTTGAATGGTTTTGCGCTGGAAAAGGGTTCAGGTTTTTTGGCATAATTTTTGCACTATGATGTCATGAGTGTTTAGCAGCCCTCCTTTTTGACACGTGTGTTGTGCATCTAATTTTAGCTTTAAAAACGGACATGTGTCGCAAATGATTATTAGGTAGTAACTTTGCATTCTTAATAAGCTGAAACAGAAGATTGATGAAAACGCGTATTGCGTTCAGAAAAGAAGACTAAGTTATGTTGGTACATATGTAGGTATACGCATATCTATACCTAGTTGGTTCTCAAAATTGACTTTTCCCTTTTGAATCGGTTATGAAACACCGGTTATGAAACACCGAACCGCTTTTGAATGAGACCATTCTTGAGCAACAAGTCGAAAAATGACTTAAATTTAAAAAAACTTTAAAACTTAAAAAAAAAAAAAAACCAAAACTTAGAAAACGAGCTCAACTGGGCTCGAAGATAGTTTAAAAACTAAAAATTTAACAAGACTCCTGAACATGGTTCTGCCGTAAAGTCGCATAAGCTTTTCAGCAAAAATTGGCATGCAGCAAAATTTTTTGACCGAGCGCAATTAAAAATACATTCAAACAAATAGGAGAACATAACAAGTTTGAGCAAGAGAGTACGAGTACTAGAGTACTTCTCCTAAACATAACTTGTGGTAACGGCACGCGATTTACAATTGTTGGTCGATTTCGAACGGTTAAGGGCGAAAGTTTCTTTAGTGACATTGAAGTTACTATAAAAGGAATAACTATAAGGCGAAAGATTTTTTTAGAGATTCAAACCTCGAACCCCCACACAAGAGGCTGATATTCTACGCCTGAAGCGCCTCTGAACGCAAAGCGGTACATATTTTGTATAAAAAAAATTAATGATACAGAACTTTCAGCTGTAGAAATCTGTCATTTAGTCATAGTCAAGTTAATTCAAAGGATAACTCAGATTTTTCTTTTTAAACTGAAGTGGCTCCGATATTTTTGAAATACGCATTCCTCTATCATTATACGACTTAGTCCTTTGGTCTTCATATTTAATCAGAAACTTTATTATATGTACTTTGCCTCAACTACTTGCGGAAAGATATCCTGTGAAGGCCGCTGTCCCGATGGACAGCCGATGCCCATTATGCTTCTGCATTTTTTTGCGTCGGTAATTTGAGTACAGAACATACTTTTGAGTATAGAACACCTTTCTAGATGGCTCTAGTGCCTGAGAGTGAACAGTTTGATAATTGCCATGGTTTGGTAATAATAGAGAAGCAGCGATGAATCAGCTGCACTGACTGATGAAAATGTTCAAGAAATACGACTAAAACACTCGGATCTTGCATAAGTCTTCAAAACAGCCGCGTAGACGAAGAAATGTGCAGTAGATGCTCAAGCCTCAAGGGCATGGGCAGCTCCTCGTGGATGATGAAAAAATTCATAGGTAAGGTAAGGTGACACTATTGTGGTAGCCTGATGTTGGACGAACAGTTGGAATAATACGTTAGACATTTTCTTCCAAAACTTTTATCCATACGTCAAGTTGCATTGATGTATAGAGTCCTAGCTTATGATAATTCCATCGCCTCCAAAGCTGAAAGTATTTTGGTATGTTGTACTTTGTCTTCTAGCGCAGGTTATCAATGACTGTAACAAAAGAAAAGGACTCAATACCCTTCTGTGGTGCCCGCTTTCTTTGACTTGTGTTGGATATCACATTCATTGGTCTAAGGGTAACTCATACCAGATCTCAAGATCGTCGTTCGTCAATCGAAAGATTTAGATTATCTGATTGGTTGGAATGTGTAAATTACACTACAAGACTTTAGGAGTCATAAGTTAATTATTTACTCAAAATCAATTATATTTTTATAAACCATTTTTGCGATGAAAGTGTGAATTTTGAGTAGTCAAACCCTTGGGTTCCAGAGTCGGCCATTTTTGATAGTCAGCTCCAATAAGTAAATATGTATAGTAGACTTACGATAAATTAAGCACTGAGGAATGATTGATCTGGACAAGCGAAAATTGAGCTTAAGAAACGAGGATCGAGGTGAATAAGCGAAGATTGATCTGAACAAGCGATTATTGAACTGATCAAACGAAGATTGAGCTTGATGCAAGATGCAAGAATTGAGTCGAAGAAGCAAAGATTGTGCTGAACAAGCGAAGATTGAGCTTAGGAAGCGAAAATTGAGTTGAAAACTGAAAATTGAGCTCAACAAGTGAAAATGGAACTGAACAAAGAAAGGAATTTGAGATAAATCAAAGATTTTGCTAAACAAGCAAAGAATATTAGCTAAATAAGTCAAGATTGGAATGAATGAACAAAGACTGATTGAAGAATCAAAGATTGAGCTGAATAAGTTGAGATTAGGCAAGCGAAGAACGAGTAGCATTAGTGAAAATTGAGCTAAAAAATTAAGAAGCAGCTGAATTAGCGAAAATCGAGTTACATAAGAGAGCTGATTATTCGATAAACTGAATGCTTTTGCCAAATTCAAGAATGAATATTCACGAATATTTAGTTCAATACCTTTGACAAGTAAATGGTAACACTTTAAAAAAACGTATTACCATTTCTTCCCAGGTAAGTAAAATTAAAGCGGGGTGTATTATTTGTCATCACGAATTTAAGGGTGTTTGTAAAAGATGCAATAAAAATCAAGACTGGAAAAAAATCGTATGCTACATGTCAAGAGCCACTTGTAGGATTATGTCCATTACACTTGTAGAAGAGGAAGCAAACTTGTAGCTTTATATTACAGAAACTCTTACACTTGTCGAAATCCACTTGTATTACAAGCACTTGTAAAACTGTGTTACACTCCCCAGAATATTATTAAAAACATCGTTTTTATGGCGCACATAAAAATTGGGTGGACAATAGGTGAAACGAGGGAAGGGCAATTTTATGGAAAAAATTACTTAATTTAAAAAAAATAATATTAAAAATCAAGTAAGTCCTTCACTAATACATATACGAATACAATTTTTATAAAATTTAGTCTTTATAAGGGTACCTTTTTCTTCAAATAATTAATGCTCTTATTAATTTTATGTCAAACACAGAAAACCGAACGAAAAAAACTTTCTTAGTTTTTGAGAAATAAAAAAATTAACGTCTAAACGGAGGGAAATGGGCCTCCTCCCTATACGACTTTTTTCTTGTCTTGATCTAACCTATCCGTCCTGAGGTTTGATCGCACCGGAATTCAAAGCACTCTGTATGTTTGGAAATTTTTAATAATGTCTGTGGGTTTCTATTAATAACCACATTTTCCCATTTTGTATAGAGCTGATTTTTAAAAACATGGTGAATTCGGTCGTGTCTAGGTGCTACCAAATTATAAAGTATATAACGCTATGTGTACACTTCCATCATTTCTTGAAGCTTCTATTTATTCTTTTTCTTTGGATTTATGAAATACTTTTCTACCAACTGTGTCATTCGTGCTTTAAATTCACTCATTTGAAAACGAAAAAATAAATTTCAGAAGTCAGTCGATGGAGGCTGACGTTAAGGAATTGAAAAATCTGTCTACTGAGGTAGACCGGGTTTGAAAACATTTTTTTTACAATATTTTTAGTAAAACATAAAAATTGTTCGCAATTTAAACACATAAGAAGTGAAACTTCAGGAGAAGCAAGGCGTCTATGCGACTTCCCGACCAAAGAGGAGATGAATAATGTTTTAGAATTCGCAAAACTGACCCATTTATAAAGAATTATGGTTTTTTTGTGTCGCTCTTTCGTTTCATCGAATTCTCAAATAAAACGGTGCTAAAAAAGTTTGCATTATGCTCAACCTTTGTAATATGAAGGCGAAAAAAAAGTAAATAACGCACCAACTGTTTGTTATAGGTACTTCCTCTAAAGCAGACTTCGTCACAGTTTGATAGAAACGGTTGTAGTCCTATAACAAAATTCAGCTGTAAATAAAGATACACCAACTATTCCAATACACAAAGTTCAGACATATGAAAATGTTTAGTAGACGAATGTGGGGACGCTACAAAGCATTGTCCAAAGAGGAGACCGAGAATATAAAATATTGCGTAATGTATTCTATCTCACTCTGTCACCGACTTAATCTTAAACACATCAACGCTGTTTGCTTCTTTTTTGTTTGTTTTACGTGACGCATTTTCGTTTCATTATGTTTCAAATCACACCAATTCTATAAAAGTTTTCCTTCAAAAGTGAACAGTTTACTACAAATTACTTTTACATAATCATTTAAAACAGTTTTAAAAGTCCCACAACCAGCACTTAAAAAAATTTAAAGTGCATTCAGCAGCATAAAGACAGAACTTTTCACTCAGATAACAGGAATGTTAGTTTTTTAGAAAAAAATTATGGTTAAGAAACTGAAACCGTTACTAACTTGCTGCATTTCTTAAGAGGTGTCCTAACTACAGTGGTTGACCTTACATGCCTATTTACTTGCTTTGAAAAAGGACAGCCTATATGAACCATTTCAAGTCCCAATATCAAAAGATATAATAAATAATAGCTGCAAATGTATCTATATTCGAAAGCATTTGCTTGCCATGCTCATGAGAACTTTCAACACCGTGTACACTACAAAATCTTTCTAATCTTTTCTTCACTAATTCAAATATCTTAGTAAAATTTACTTCAAAACTGAACTATGTACCTACCTAGGGAGCGTTCAAGTATTACGTAACGCAATTTGGGGGGAGGGGGGGGTCTCGTAAAACGTTACTATGCGTTACAGGGGTGGGGGGGGGGGGGGGGGTTGTTCTTTCTTACAACACGCTACGTAACATTTTTTTTTAAATTAGGGAATTAAAATTCCCAAATGCTGACTGGGTCGACGAAGACGAAGTTGATGCAAATGGCTTAACAATTCTAGAACCGTCTTCGTCTGCACTCCAGGTGCCTGTGATAAAAGAATCTGAGTGGCTAGCAAACCCGTGAACAGAGGAATAATTTTTGTTTTGTATTATTTTCTTTTGTATTATTTATGTAATATTAAATGATTACCGCAGTGGCAATTAAAAGTATACCAAGTATAAAAAATATAACATAAATTTTTTCGACTTTAGGGTAAAAATGGTCAATTGAGTGTTACGTAACCTTTAGAGAGGGGGGAGGAAATCTTCGAAAATTGCGTTACGTAATACTTGAACGCTCCCCTACCTACTTAATTTATTGCCTGATTCATTAAATAATCATTTTCATTTTCAGAACAAATCCCTTTTTTGAAATGCGTCGTCATTTTAATTAAATTGCACGCTGTGTATATTTTGGGTGTGGCACTTTTCGTGCAACACAAAATATACCTACCTACCTACATCGATGGTGGCCAAAAAGAAAAAACTTTCAAATTAAATCTACCTACTGCCGGATGAAAATGGAAAGTTGTCCAAATATGTATATGTACAAAAAACCTACATAAGTGCATAAAAGCAAATGATAACTCCCCACAAACTTCACATCCTGCCAAACCAAATGAATAGAAGCGAAAAAACGAAAAAAAAAGAAAACGGAGTTGAAAGGATGTTCTATTATAAAAGTGTATCTATACCGATTTGCCAGTGATATTTACATAGATATGTTGTGTGCTGTACAACCTTTGAACCACCTCAACATCATCCCACTAGTTTGTGTGAACGAAGCGATCAACGAAGCTACATGAAAACCTATAGTCCTATTTATGTGCTCCAACATAATGCGCAACATAAAACTACCCCCTCTTACCATTCCAGAAACAACAACAGCTCACTAACAGAGTGCGCGCAAATAAAAAAAAAAGTCATCACCACAGCGACCTTAAACTTCTCTCCTGCGCTCTTGGGCTCATACCACGCAAATTCACGGCCACATCAACATCAACATTAGGGCTGTTTTTTTGGGAGGCTGTCCGGTACCTTGTATGGTAAGTCCAAAAAAACGGTTCGCGTTTTTATGTTTGATAGTTGGTGTCCGTGACGAGTTGTAGTTGGGAAATGTCAAAATAGCGGTGTTCACAAAAGTATGCAAGTATTTTCTTGTGGTTTTTTTTCTCTGTTTACACGCTTGGGTTCAATTCACTTGAGAGTGAATGAGAACAAGTGCGGAAAACTTTTAAATGTCGGTAATCCGCTAAAATACATTACTTAGAAGTTTAAAAGTTCAATACTTGTATTTTAAAAGTGTCTTAAGAAATAAGACACAAGCGGATACTTATCTGTATAAGAATCAACTTCCGCTTCATGGTATATATGTAACGAATAACGAAATCGAGTTTACTATTCCTTAATGGTTATTAATTGTAGATTAAATAAGTCTGGAACAGATGGCGCTTTTGTTGTTATTAATCATAGATTGCATAAATCTAGAACAGATGGCGCCTTAAGCGAATTTCTTTACAGAGAACTGTAAAACATTGTCCCTTGCGTGGTTGTATCTGCTAGTAATCAATAAATAAATCTATTTTAAGATAAGACGTAGTAAATACTATTGGAAAAAATGTCAACATTCACCGAAAAATGTGTTAAGGAACTATGCAAAAAAGAACAAAAAAATAGTTTAACAGAGTTTTTTTCGTTTCTTTTACGATTTATTATTATATACCTATGAACCTGCAAATTAAATAATCAAAATCAATAAATTTCTACAATTCAAAAATCGTTACCATAATTCTTTTCTATTCTATTCTATTCTTGTACAAAATTCATTTCCATTCACTTGTGAACACGTCCTTTTTCTGTTGTTCGAGCCTCTAGTCGCACCAACATTTAAAAATGAAAAACTCATTCGAACTCGAATTCTATCCCTTGTAAGTTTTACTCATCCTTTTATCCCTTGTATCTTTTGTTGTTGTTGCTTTACATGTATTTACCATACAAGGTACCGGACATCTTCCCAAAAAAACAGGCCTATTATGTACATCTATCTACCAACATATTTATATGCGGCTGTCGGTATGTAAGTTTGTAGGTATGTGCAGCAACCAACTCCCTTTTGCATAGATATAGCCCAACATAAAATGTTTTAATGCCATTCTTATCCCTCGTCGATGGCTCCTCTACTGTCCTGTCAGACCATCACTTTTAGCCAACACGCGCAGCACATGGCGTTCTCTGGAGTTCTGTAAGGGCCAAGTGCAAGGGCAAGGTGGTGTTTCAGCTAAGAGAATGGAAAAAGACACAAACTCCATCAACTGTGGCCGCTGCCATGTGCAGAAAATGTTCCCGACAAGGTGAGATGGGGAGCTATAGATGGGGTTGTTATGGGTGTGGGTGGACAGCCTCGTATGTTTTTAACATTGCTATAGCTCTAGATGTGGCTATTTTTAATCCATAAGCCATAAACTCTAAACTGAATGTGGGGGAAGACAATACACAACTCCAATGCCACTCATCCAGATCCAGGTTCTGCGCAGAAATGTTCTTTAGTTGAGGATGATGCATTAGAGGAGGTGCGCGAAGGGAGTTCTGCAAGAGAGCATAACTGCCAGCATAAATGTTTTTCTGTGTTTGTGTCTGTTGTTAATGGAATGGATATGGAAATGGAAATATTCCAGAAGCGTAGTATACTCCAGTAGAGCGTTAGTTCTACACACTTTCAAACGAAGTTGTACGCATTGCGAAATGAGGTGGTAGGGTATTTTCCATTTCCATCTAGAATCCGCCCATACCCCTGTTTTCACCCATCCCAATAAAATATATGTATTTATGTATGTTTGTGTATCTTTATGTATGCGTTAGGGATTTCCTGTAGGACTATCTCACTGTTCAAGGTTTCGCCCAGTAGCATACAAAATACACATTCCCCATTGCTCTGCTTATCTGTGTGATCATGACCATGATGGGGGTGGTGTTATAGATGAAGGCTCTATTCATGGCATTGGCATTGCCATGCTTAAAATGGGGGCACCCAGTCCTCCTTGCGGGAGCTTGGGGTTTTGCATTCGCTTTTGGTTTCATTAGGTTATGAATGTTCTCAGTGTTGGTAGTGGTGATGAGACTCTTGCTTGGCAGTGAGGGGTAGTTTTGCCACGATAATATCGTATGTAGGGGAGGGTGGTCAAAATGGGGCTTCTAGAACTGACTTAACAGAAGGGGTGAGAAGACGACTTGAATATTATGCTCTGTAGCAGTAATATACATATATATATTCTTTTATTTTTATTTTGTAATCCTGTAACAGTAAATATAGCATTGCTATAAGTTGGTTCTGTAAATGGGCTACGGTACTTTTACTTTTGTTTGAAATTTTGAAATATGGGTGTCATTTTCGTAGGGGATAGATTTGCACATAAATATATGCAGCGAAGGATCGAGAAAATTTATTACAGTTGTTTGACGTGATTTCAGGAAAAAATGGAAATTTAATGCATTTTTGATTAATTAGAGCTCTGGGTGATGATTAAGCAGAATGAATTGCTTAAGTAAATGAAAAACAGTGGCATGTGAAGCTTGATAAGCATGGGGAAGATTGGGATAGCGTGGGTAGGTATGTGTACCAAAGTGTTGTTGTATAAGATGATGATTGAGGTTGCCTCTCCAGGATATTTGGCGCATATAATTAACGATACCTAAATCAATAAACTTCTTTCTGTACGTGCCTTTAAGTCGATTTTGGAGCGAACAAAATTAGAAGTGCCTCAATGTTCTGAGTTTGGACCATATTTGTTTTTTCTAAGACGTGTTGCTTTCAATCTGGCAAAACTTTCTTCGGAGTTGATATTTTTGACAGCTGTTACCTGATTTATGTCCAATTTGGTTTGCCATTTTATCGTAGAAGAATTAAAGACGCACGACCACTTGATTTTTTCGAAACGAAAACGCTGTTGACGCGTACTTGTACATAATTTCGAGTTTTAAACCTGTGAGTTACCTCTAGGGTCGGGCCATTCAACACCGCTGGAAAGTTTTTTGTGGGGTTATGTGAAGCCGATAGTCGATTTACAAAGGTAGACCTGAGAAGATTGACGCCTTGAAAGAGAATATTCGGTGGGTTCTCGTCTGCAATTTATTCGAATCAACCAGAGCGCCCATTTGATCAAAATTGTTCTAAGAACATAATGGCCAACTCTTTAGTTTTCACGAAATTCACCGAAATTTACCGAAAGTCAGTCAAATCCTATTCCAGCACAGCAATTTTTGTGCACAGAAGAGAGTAGAAAATTTCCATACTCTCCAAATTTTTTACTTTAAAATTTCTGTGAACAGAAATTGTGCACATCCAAAACAAATACAACAACTTTCAAACAGACGTTTTTTCAAGCGTTGCTATGAATGTTTTGTTCAAGGCTTTTCTATACTATTGAGACAATTACACTCTTTCAGAGAGTTTTTGAGAGAATTTTACCCACACTCCTTAAAATGTTACAGATTGTGAATTTCTGTGCACAAAGTTAAGAAACAGACCAATTATTACCACAAGTATAGAGACTTTGGACTGTGCAGTAGTGACTTACATGTCTGCCTATTATGTGAGAGTTTGAGATTTGAACCTCAGAAAAATTCATGTGTTTTCACAGGTATCGCCTTTCACGAAGGTTTGGCAAGTCAATGGGTAGTTTACACAGCCATGAAGAGCGCTTTCTTACTTAGCTGTTCGGAATCGTCAAAAGTTTGCATGTCCCTGGAGTGCGTTAGTACCAGAGTCTCCCCAAGCTTTGTTATGCCAGTCTATTTTTTTTTTATAGGGACTGAAGACCAGAGAAACCATCTAATTCAGGCCAAGAAAACGAGCCCATTAAACAAAAATAGTAAACGTCCAAGCTTATCGCTTTAGAGAGCACAAAACACTTGAAATTACCTAAGTTTTTTCTCAAAAGGCGAGGTGTGCTTTCAGTGAAAGAAAAAAGAACTCTTAATTTTACTTTTTTGACTGCGGAGTGAATTATAAATCTTGGGAAAGCTGGCACAGAAATCAGATAAGTGGGAGAGCAGTGACGTTTCCAAGTATTATTACCTTTTATGTGGTAACCGTGTGTGCCCCAAGGCAGACATCTTGGACCCCTCTTTTTCATCCTTGCCATTAATTATGTCGAAAAGATCATCCAATATTCTTCTATCTCACTTTACGCGGATGACGCAAGCATTTTCAAAGTCATCTCCCCCGATCGAGATTATCTCCTGCCTCAAAGTGGTGTTCCAATTTCCTTTAATTAAGCATTGCCAAATGCAAGGCAATAACTTTTTCTGGTAACAGTAATAAACCTCCTCCAGATCCTATCATTTTCAGAACCTTCCCATAAACAGTGTGCAGCTTATCCGAGATTTAGGTGTTCTCTGTTACGACAAATTAAATTTTCGTTCTCATATTGACGAAGTAATATCAAGATCCAATTCCGCCCTTGGTTTTATCAAGAGATGGTCCAAATTGTTCCGTAACTCTCTTGTAACCAAATCCTTCTATATTGCCTATGTTCGCCCTCTCTTTGAGTATGCATCTTAAGTGTGGGCTCCATATCAAGCGGTTCACATCTCAAGCATCGAAGTTTTCAACGTCATTTTCTGCTCTTTGCTCTTTGGGATCTCTACGATCAACTTTATCACCCTGCCTCCATACTGCGAACGTCTTTCAATCATTAATCTCCACTCCTTAGAAATCCGAAGGAATGTCTTTAACATCATACTCATTCACCGACTTCTTACTGGTAACGCTGACTGCTCCTCCCTTTTAGACAATATCTCCTTCACCACTAATCTCCGAAATGTAAGATTATCCCCCTTTTTTGCATTTCTGCTCATCGTACATCCTTAGGAACGAGTCCTTAACCCGCATGATGAGTCAGATTGATTCTGTTCCTTACTTTTCGACCTCCATCTTCCAAGTCCCTGCCTATAAATCCTCCTTTTAAACAGTTTCTCAAACTAAAAGTTCAGTTTGGTTATAAATAAGTTTTAATAAGTTAAAGCTTAGTATTATTTAAATTCTTTTAAGCTTGTATTAAGCTAACAAGAAAAGCGCTGTAAAAAGAAAGGAAGAATCAAAGGTTGAACTAGTAAGCTTTTTGCTAAAAACGCAGCGTATCGTATCCATATTCTTCTTCTTAATTGTAACATTTTGTATTTATTCAATTGGGACCAACATTTCCTTTCACTCCTCTATAGAGTCAGTCAATTACTTAAGACAATAACTTGCACATACAAACAAATTAGCCATAAATCAAAATTTTATTCTGAATACTTCTTAATACACCACGCAGTTTGCTAAAATAAATAAATCTTAAGACTTTATAGTCAACATAAGTCGAGTGAGTGGTGTCAAGTTGCCATACAAGCCAATTAGTGAGAAAGAATCTAAACAAGAGCTCAAACTTAGACTAAAATTCCAGCACGATCGGCACGATTCTATATAAACAAAAAGTCATCGCCTATTCAAACTCAGACACCAACCACTTCAAGTGTAGAATATAAATATGTACAACTTAATGCCTAAGTCGCAAAACAATCAATGCACACACAATAATAATTTCCAGTTCCACTTTGAGCATAACAACGCGCCCCATTGAAATATTGGTTATTATGAATTAATATTGTGTATATTTTTGTTTTGGATATAAATATTTTATGTTCTTGCCCTCGATTAGACGTAGTAATCATATACGGCGATACTACGCGAGAGTCAAAGTCCTTGAGTTGAGAACTAAGAATGAATTGTTGCTACAGTTGATTGTTTTACGATCATCACTAAATTGGTTGGGTGATATTGTTAATTACTATGTTTTTAATTGTAGTGGTTTTTGATGGGATAAAAATTCTCTAAATTGTGGTTACAGAGTTAGTGTATTCAAATTCAAACAAAATGTTTATTAATTTATTTTTTAATGGCCATGCATTGTTCGCTTGTTTCCTCGACCAGCATAGTTTAAAACACAAAAGGCAATTTTTTGGGTTTGGATAATTTTTTTAATACAGGCTTTCCGTCGAAACCGCCATTTAGGTTGAGTCCTGTTTAGATAAAGGGAGGTTTTATAGGCCACACATGCAGTTTAACACTTTATAGCTATGGGACTGCAATTTAAATAAAAATTATTTAATGGCCAAAGTAAACATGTTTAATATGCACAGTTGATACGGTTGAAGGGCCGTGGTAAAATGTAGTTCGAAAAAAAAGAAACGAAATTAAATAAGGTGGAATAATAAAGTATAAAGGTCTAAGTATGATAGATACGCCCGCTGCACTGATAAAATTCAAAATTCGGTCTTAAAATTATAACTTAGAACCTAAACGTTCGGTCTCCAAAAAAAAATTCCTCTTTTAAATATGTTTTCGAGTTCATTTCGGCAAGCCTTTTCCGTACTCAGTAGCACCTACATAAACTGTATACACAGCTGTTGTAGTTATGATAAGTCTTTGAAAAGGTCTTAGGTTCACACCCCGAAACATTAAATTATAAGTGAGTAGGGCTACTTGAAAGAAAAGAAGACAGTTGGCGGTTTTGACCCGCTTTGACTTAGCAATAATGCTTATTAAGCTCGTCGACAGAGATCAGGGTTCCAAATTACAATAAAGTGTCAAGTCAGCCCTATTGTAAGATTCAACTGCTAGGGGTTCTTCGCATCAACAAATTAAACTAAAATAAATAAAAACTGAATGGGTGGTGTGAGTTGTGTTAAGCACACCATTTCTGAAACATATTTTTCTTCAACTTTATTTTATCACCTACATCAAAACTACTTAAGAAGTTTTTGATGGAAATGCTTTTGGCCCTTGTACCATGTCACTAAAGGACTACCTATTTAGTTCAGTGGCTGGCAAGAGATTGATGCTGACGGTAGAAAAGTAGGAAAGAAAAAGATGCCTAGCGAGTACCTTTAGTTTTTGTAAAACTCATTCGTGCGAAGTGTCTGAAGCTATGCTGCTTGCTTGTGCTTGTGTGGCAGGGACTCCATTATGGAATTCCAGCAGTTTCAAATTTGATATCTTCTTCTTGAAAAAACATTTTGATGCAAAATTAGCAGAGGCTAAACGTGCCATTGGCTCAATTTGGGGAAAGTGTATTGGTAACAAACAGTTGAGCCACAGCATAAAACAAAAAATCATAGGTGCAACTGCGACCTCAATTATTTTATACGGAGCGCAAGCATGGGGATACCGTTTGTTTAATTCAGTGGAAGCTTTTCAGCGATACTGTGTTAAAAGAGTATTTAAACTACCAAGTAATACACCCAATTACATGATCCACTTAGAGACAGGGATGCCACCACTATTTTTAGATACGTTAAAACTACATTTTGACTACGTAATCAAAGTTTTGGGGATGAACGAGAGAAGGCTGCCAAAAATTATACTCTCCCGCCTTTTGTCCACAAGAAGCAATTGTATTCAAGAATGGGAAAGCTTGGCACACGATGTTGGACTCAGCTTGAATATTGAAAACGAGGAAGATGTTTCCTTTTTAAAGTTTAAATTTTCTGAAATTCTGGAAAAAACAGGAAACCGTCTATATGACACGTACCTAGAAGAAGCTCGATCCTCACAATATCGAATGTACTATAGTAAACTAAACTTCAACCTGCAAGGAAAAACTTACTTTTTAAATACGAATTCAACTGATAAAATTAGCACAATACTTAAAATAAGAGGCGAACTAGCAAGTCTAAACTTCATACCACATCGTCCTGACCTCCCAATCGAGTGCAACCTTTGCAATCTAAAAGTAAGAGAAGACGTATACCATTTTCTCGGGATATGTCCTATTCTGCGTGAACTGCGAAGGATTTACTTTGGAGCCAATCTACTGCAGAGGGAGGATGTTTTGGGCATTTTGAATGGAGAGCGAGGATGGGAACTTTTATACAAATACACTGTAAATGCGCTGCGATACAGAAAACGAATAATGGAAGGCGACTTTTGAAAATCTTTTTATCTCTTTTTTTTCCTTTTTATTTTAAATTCAAACCCATAATAAAATAAAAATTAAAAAAAAAAAACGTTAATCTGGTAGACGGCACTATGCCAAACCAATAGAATAAGTAAAATTTATGTACAAAGTATGAATTTGAATTAATAAAAATCTAATCTAATCTAATCTAAATATCTTCTTCTTGTTTAGATCTGAACAATAATCAAATTCGAGACGAGTTGAAAATAATTCTTTCTAGATTTCCAGTCATTTGACAACTAATTTCCAAGAATATGTTTCTTACTTGAAAACATAGTGTAGGTACATCCGTTTTTGAGTACGATATATTTGGTGGGCATTGGTTAATTATGTTTAACAGGTTTTCAATGAAAACTTTTGTTTTTGTTGAGTATTTATTCAACTTCCAAAGTTTCAAGCTAAGAAAAGTAATACATTTTTTTCGACTATCGGAATTGTTAGGTTCGCCATCGAATTGAATACTTAGGGGAATATAAAACACAAGAGGCGAAATTAAGATTTCATATTATTGTTTTCGCTTTCACCAAAAACTATTCGCCATCCAAATGCATAATCGAGTCCCAGGATGGCTGTAGCGACTATTCGATTTTGGGTTGGCAACTACAACAAGCTATGCTTTGAGCGGAAGCTTCACTGAGCTTGTTGCCAGCCGTGACCCGTGAGTAGAGCATGCGTTGTTGGTAGAGTTGGAGGGAGCCCTGACTTGTGGTTCAATAATGACATTTCAGAATACTGAGTTAGTTTTCCTAGCAGCTGCGCCAAAAAAAACTTTAGACATCGTGAAAGCTATCCCATAAATACATCCAGCCGTATTTATAAAGAAACTTTAGAAAATGAATAGACGAACAAGCCTTTAGTCGACAGTTAGTCTATTCATGTGTACGATTATATTTTACAATTTTCGTTCTACTGTTTGTTTTAAGGGCACTGTCGCACCTGGAGGGTCGGTGGAGGGATTTTTCGTGAATTTTTTCTAGGAGAGGTATGAAATGGATTAAAATGAAATTTAGTACACATATTAGTACATGTTTGTCAAACATTTTGTACATTTTTTTACAGCAAAATAGCTATTACAACTGAACTTACATGTAAATAAGTAAGTGCATGTAAAAAATATTTTTTTTAAGGATGGCCGCGATTCCGCCTTCAAAAAAATTATCTGAAGCAAAAAATTCAAGAAGGTATCGTTGGATAACATCTTTTTCTGGTACTTAGACATTGGGATTTAAAAAACTTTGATTTTTGCTGACTATTTGAAAAAAAGGTTCAATTTTCACCAAAAAATCAGACTTTTATTCGGCTAAAGAATTAGTTTTTGTATTTACAAAAAGTGTGAAAAATTTGAGGATGATCGGTTGAGCAATTTTGAGTTATCGCTGTCACCGACTTCAAAAAATTGGTTTTGAAATAATCGATTTAAAAGTTTCAAGTTGATGTAAGACGTAACATAACAAGCTGCAAATAAAACGTAATGCCGTTATCCGTCGCCACTACATACAATTGGTATGCTGCCGACAGCTGCTTGCTTAAAGTTGTTGATAAGTTCGTAAATAAGCATTGTAGTACGGTGTTCACTCACCAAGTGCCACTGCCTCGAACGAAAGGCGCCAAATTTACATGGCCGTAACTCAGGGACTATTCATCAGATCGACTTCAGGAGATATTCTTAAGATTTTGTATTTTAATATAATATATATTTTTATTTAAAAATATTTTATTATTTACTTTTAATATTTTACTTTTTATTTTAAGAAGAATGTGAAAAGAAAGATTTTCCAAAAAATTCAAAAATTGAGTGCTGCCACTTCAAATAAAGCTTAAAAGCCAAGGTTTGTATGGTTTTCTGCTGCTGGTTGCTATGGTAAAAGCTGACGAGTGAAGACTGACGAGTAGTCAAGAAGCGGCTGACATTTGCGAGTGACCAGTGCTTAGAGATGTCACAATAGACAGACATAACTTCGAGGTAGTACAGGACTTCGTCTACCTAGGATCCGCTGTAGACACGGACAACAACATCAGTGCGGAGATCAAACGGAGAATAACTCTTGTCAACCGTTGCTTCTTTGGGTTAAGAAGGCAATTGAGAAACAAAACCCTCTCTAGAAAAACCATCAAGGTGACCTTGTATAAGACCTTAATCATCCCAATCCTGCTGTACGGCGCGGAAGCATGGACCTTATCGAAAGCGGATGAGGAAACTCTTGGTCGTTTCGAAAGAAAAATTCTCCGAATGATTTTTGGTCCCGTATGCGAAGACAATGTGTGGAGAAGAAGATACAACAACGAGCTGTATGAGCTGTACCGCGACATGGGCATAGCCAGAAGAGTACGCATCGCGAGGCTACGATGGTTGGGCCATGTAGAGCGGATGGACCCAAACGCTCCGGCTCGTCGGGCGTTCGAAAGCACATTGCAGGGAAATCGCGGAAGGGGAAGACCTCGTCTTAGGTGGCGCAATCAAGTAGATGAAGACACAACCGACTTGGAGTGCGAAACTGGAGAGAGCTCGCCCGAGATCGAAATCGTTATAGAAGGATGTTGGTTGAGGCCCAGGCTCACCCCGAACTGTAATGCCCACCTAAGTAAGTAAGTAAGTCCTTAGAGATGAGAACATTCAACACAATGTCCAATAAAAGTTATCTGTGAATGATGAAGTGACATTTCGTTTTTCAATTCATCGTCCTTTGGATTTGATGACCAAAGCTCATTGGGGCATTTAACGCATTTTGTTTTTAGGTAATCTTACTCTCATCGCTCTCTGATTGGTCATTCCTATCAAACGAAAAACTGAATTTCGTTTGAAACGTGACTTTTGACCAATCTGAGTCCGAAAAGAGTTAGATTATATGCAAAACTGAATTTTGATGAATGTGCCCTATAGTGAAATCATAGGCCGATTTACGACATCAGTGATCGAGTGAGTGAGGGACAATTTTCTCTTAGAATTTGCTCTAAATTACACAATTCTAATCGGTTGTTTGATTTCTCGAATCAAGTGCTATTCGATAATTGATGAAAGAATATAAAATTGTGTTCCTAGATTGCTCGATAACGTGAGCGGAAGTGACGAACTAATGCAATTCAGTCACGTATTGTTCGATTATATGTGTGGTAATTTAAGTCCAGGTTATTTGCAATTTGTAGCTTAGCTGTAAGGATACCTCACTTATGTTTCTACTCGAATAAAACTCTTTTAAGCCAGTACACAAAACTTAAAGTTTAACAGGATCAAGACAAAATAATAGACGTCGTCTTACAAATAAATCGCTACAAGAACCTGTTTTTTCACAAACAGGTAAGGGTACATTAGAATCTGAGATAACGTTGTAGGGAGACTTGAACCATCTTCAATCCGAGCTAAGCGTGATACTTGGGTCAAGAATCTGTTCCACTTTGCTCATCATTTGGCAAAAATCACTGTAGTTTAGAATAAAAATATAAGACTTACCTTAAAATAGAGAAATTTATGTTTAAAATCATGTATTGAACATGTTACTTAGATGAATACAAAAATTTTTACGAGCAATTTAAGTGACTCAAGAGTCCCGCCTTCCCCTTATTGTTAGTTTATTTTTCCAGCGAATCAGTAGACTTCTGTTTTTATTGAGAACTATTCACGCAGCAATATAAAAATGACCTTAGAAAAAGAAATCTTTAGATCTTGAAACGAAAGTTTTTAGACTTTCAAGTCGCTCAAATTCAATTCAAAATTGACGTCATAGCAACCAGGATTAAAGCTTTTTGCAGTTCTATCGCTTTCTTGATTGAAAATAGCAGATATCTCTTTTTGCAGTCGCTTCGAAATTCATGCCACCAGCGAGGCAATAAATGCGTTGTTAATTTCGTCCTTCTTCTCTGTACGTCTGTAGAGAGATGTGTGTGCACCAGTGGCGTGGCGTCCATATAACACGATTCCTATCGTCTTACCTTTTAAAATTTGTCTTCATAGAAAAAACCAGCAACATAAGTCTACAACTAAGCAGTCAACAGCCTATCTTTGCCCATACACACAATGTTCTTCAAGCACGCTTTTAAATTTGCGAGATACACACACAATACACAAAGCATACACAAAGCATTGAAAATCGTAGCGCAGAACATATTTTGTATTTGTCCCTGTTTTTCCTACGATATACTTCCACTCCGGTGCCATCCTTTTCAATACACGTTCTCTTATTGAAAAAAGTAAGACGATAATTTTCGTCTTACTGCTGCAATGTCTGCTTGGAAAAAATAATACAGATTTCGCCTTCGAGTAATGTACGGCAAATTCGGTTTTGTTTTGCTGTTTTGTTTTGTTCTATTATGTACTGATCATGTGATCATTGTTTTGGATTATTTGCAAGTGTAAAGTGAATTTTAAGTATCGTGCATTTCTAAAAAAAAATTGTGAAAAGTTAACGTCGAAGAGAACTGTTTTGTTTTAATTATTTAAATGGCTTTGCTAAGTGTTGCTTGTAAGTGATTTTTCTGAGCCACCAAGAAAACGACGATTACTCGAAATCGATTTAAAAACTCAATATAAGCGTCTTTTTGTAGAAATTAAGGACAATATAATAAGTCAAATTAAAGAAAGATATAATTGTTTTAATGATTTAATTTTTTTGGATTTATTAAATAAAACTAAGTATAATAAATTTGCTCTATCAGTTCCAGAAGAAAAGATATCGTTTTTAATTAATTATTTCCCAGGAATTTTTGATTTTACCTCTTTAAGAAATGAACTTAAAGTTTTATATACGACTCCATCACTTCAAAAGTTTGACGTATTAGAATTGTTCAAACATTTAGGAAAGACATATTGTGTGACACATTTCCGCAAATTTTAAATCTAAGCCGCCTTTTTTTAACACTTCCGTTGACAGTAGCTTCTGTGGAAAGATCATTTTCAACGCTCAGAAGAATACACACCTTTTTAAGAAACTCTAAAGGAGAAAACAGGCTCTCCGATTTAGGGTTAATATCAATAGAAAAGCGACTCCTTTTAAATTTAAAAAGCAGACCTAATTTCTACGATAGGGTTCTTGGTGAATATACCAAAACAAACCGAAGGATAGATCTTAATTATAAATAATTAAAACAAAAACAGTTTTCTTGTGTTTTTAAACTTTTTTTTTCAAACACATTTTTTCTAGTATCTAATCTAAACATCTTATGTGATTTATTGAATTTTAAAAATATTTTATTTATTTTATTATTTATTTTATTAATTATTTAATCAATAAAAATAAACCTTTATTCTTTTTATGCGAACAAAAAACTATCACTTGCACGAAATTAAGTTCCAATTTTTTTTAATACTAGTTACGTTACTTAAAATTTTATTTTATTTTCTTGCATTTCCACATAGGCTTCTTTTGAAGCCGCTTTTTTATGCTTTAAGCTCATTGTGCATTTTAACCTAAATGACTTAAAGTATAGAAAAATTGGCTTCGATTAATCCACGTTTGGAATTTAAGGTACCTTCTATTTATTCCTTATTAATTTGTGTAGGTGATTCATTTTTCTCGACTTACCATTTGAAAATATCCACGCCACGCCACTGGTGTGCACTCCCACTCCAAGGTGGGAAAAAACCACCTTGGAGTGGGAGTGTACAACACACCTATGGAAACAAAGCTAAATCATTCTAAAAACTCTACGAACAATCAAATAAAATGGACTGAAATAAAAATAAAAGATCCAAAATCAAAAATGACAGTTAAAATGATCCTGAAAATGATTATGGACAGAAATAAGCAGTAAAATAATTCACTACACGCTTAACTGCGAAAGAACCATATGACCTCCTGTTCACCCAGAGGAGCAGAGGTCCAATGCAGTATTATAACTAAGTGGATTATCATGCCACTCAAACTACTCTTCGGTAGGTATCCATATCCATCCATTAGCCGGTTCCCATGCCTACTTCACCTCAGTCTTACAAAAGATGCAATGGTTAATCCTATCATCGGTATACCACTGTCAATCTTTTCGAAACTAATAAGATATTCTGTGCGTATATGTCGCTTGTATCTACTTGCCCATCATTATGCCCAATAAAGACTTCACCACCATAACGGATTTAGTATCTACATATGGCTCACCTCCGTCTTCATTTATCTGCTACATCTTGCTGCTAATTAACATACCGCACATATCAAAGGATGTCAACGGCCAAAATCTCAAACACTCACTTAAAATGTCATTTTGGCAGTGATGCGATTCCACAAAGACTTTGCCAATCCTAAACAAACGTAACCAAAGAAAAAAAGTCCAAACTTTTTTAATCTAATTTGAAAAGATGTCTTTGCCGTTCACCACTAATCAGTTTCCTTCTCTCTCTCTCTAGTATCGTGTCTGCTGCATCTTCCACCCGCCACATTTCAAATAAAGAAGTGCAATTAGCTTCCGGTTGCCGGAAAATGAAAGACGCCTTAACCAACATACTTCTCAGAACACCCGTCGTGCGTCGCGCAGTCAACTTTTTCTTTCTGTTGTTGCTTTCGCTTTCGATTTTCTTTGAACTTTTTCAACAACTCTACCTCTAACGAGATCTCTAATGCGGTGTATGTTTACCCACCTCTATAAATATCCAACATTCGCTTCTTCTTCGCGCGAATTCATCATCATCATCATCGTCGGCGTCGTAATCTTCGTCATTATTTTCATCGTCGTCTTGGCCGTCGTTGTCGACGACTTCTCCGATTCGCATGCAATTCTGCATGCTTTACGACTTGAAGAAGAACAAGAAGACGCATTATCCACTAGCCAAGTGCACTGTGACCATGAAGGAGTTTAAGAACCCCAACATACTCACTTTCTAGACGCTTCCAATGAGCACCCGTATATGTTATGCCTAGCGAGATAGATGGAATAACTTAGAACTATGATATACTCACTCATATACGTGTGCAGATGTATCTGCATACGTTTTTCTCAACATGCGTGTACTCAGCGAAATGGTGGCGGCAGCGGAGGAGGACATTTTCCATGGCATGTTGAACATTTCAACTCACATTTGCATACTAATTCATCATCAAGTCTTGTACTCAGCCGATCGTAGTTTTTTTTTCTTTTTGAAGTTTGCACAGAGTCGAGTTGTGGAACATTGTGATACCTTGTCGCCGAGTCGTCGTTGTATAGCCTGGCGTCTATCAGGGCATCGATGTACGAGTACCTTTATGTATCTTGCAACAAAGTTGCACCACAACTATCGGTGTGGCCAATTCTTCAAAAATTCATTAAAATTGTCAAGGAAATTGTGTTTCCAAGACGCATTTGCTGGGGCATAGTTTATTTTCAGGGCAACTCGATTACAAGAATGTGTGAAGTGTCAAACGCAATTTTTCAATTTTAATGAGGTTATGTATGGGATGATGCAACGAAGGTTGCCACTTACGTAATTCTCCACCAAAAATAGCACAGTAGCTCAGCCCGTCAGCGAACTATGATCCTATGCTTTAGATTTGAACTCTGGTTCATCGGCGACCCGATTTAAGCATCTCAACATTTCTATACCTACTTTCAATTCATTCAGACTCTGAAGTGAAGATTTGCTTCAAATTTATGTAAGAAGTAGTGTGTCTCACTTTCCACTTTCTGCTGCTGTTTCTTGAACTTTTTATTCGTGTCTTTCATTCAAAGGGCAAAATTTTTTCGTATCAAAAAAGCTGAAAAATCTCTGGCAACGGTTCCCGTAGTATGTCGATGAACGAAGACGCATGTATTTGAGGTTCGAGCCGCAGGAACTCACAAAACTTTAGTTTGCCGTCTGGGTCGATTTATATTTCTAAGCATTTAAACATAAAAGAAAAATATTCCCTTGTTAACAGGAACTGTCTGGATCATGCACACACCCTCTTCGAGACATGCTACGATATTCTGTCCCAAAATCCAGCTTCTAAGAGAGCCATAGCAGTAAAAGTATCCATGAAAATTGAGAGCCTAATTACTCTCGTTCTACAGGAATGACCTCAAAAGTTTTTTTTTCGCTTCGCTTCCATTCAGGTGGTGTAATAGTAAGCGTGTCTGACTGTTAATTGGGAGTTCGAGGTTTGAATCCCAGAAAAATTAAGTGATTTTTTATCCGAAGTAATTGCAATTCGCGAGGTGTTCGCAAAATCCTCAGAGAGCAATAATTACTTAACCATGGAAGAACTTTCTAACTTAACCTTTCGGATTTAGCATCAAAGTGAAGGTCCTCGAAATGCTTTAGACACCGAGTTTTGTTCCGCGACCTTATTTCTTTGTTAATTGTTTCAATACCATTCAACCTGTCTTATCACTCCGAAAGCAAAAAATTTTCTGACAAAATCTGGATAGCATTGGAACATTCCAGCCAGTCCGATGAGGTACAGCGAAGCGCATTTGATCTTAGATAGTACAAATTTTGGTTTGCTTCTGAGGAAAGAAAGAAGACGCCTCCATCACTTTAGAGAAGTGTAATGCGCGTTTTCCTATTAATGACAGAGCCTTATTCGTTCTCCTCATCGGTTTAATGGTCTTATTTACACCGATGCGCCAAATGTTTGCGAAAGGCTATAGCCCTAAACTATATGAACATGCTCCGAACTTGTCCGTGGTCACAATTTTTTCCCGTGTAAGTGATGGATCCGGAGTCACTAACTTTTGGCGAACAAATTCGATTTTCTGCTGCTAGTCGGCCATGTTCGCGAGCCCAATCAGTTTTTTGCTATCAAACTACTGCAGCAACTTTCTTTTCCTTATCGCATCGCATATTCTTACACTTTAAGGTATCAACAGAAGTGAATGAATGTTCGTTAAATGTGTTCGCCATTGAGCGAATAAGTCGACGAACATGCTCGCCCCGCTTGCTCGTTGCCTTTAGGGCTAGCTAAACCATGAAAAGTTTTACACAAATAATGTAGACCGTTATTCTCCAAAAAACCCATGTATTCCTTAGTATTCCGCAAAATAAAACAATAACATCTAACTTCTTTTGCATCCATTTTGTTTTAGCAGTCCGCCGATTTCCCGTTGAGTTTAGTCACGGCCGTTTTATCCTAACTCCATCAACGCTTACGCCAGATGCCCATCTATGCTTATGCAACCACTCTTGCCATTGTATCTCTTGCTGTGTCTTTTCGCCTCGCGAGGGTACTGCTAAGAACGAAGAGTTTATTGAAAGGGTTGCCAAAGACGTAGAAAGGGATCCATCATGACTCATGAATTTCATGAGGTACAAAATTTGTAAACTTGCAACATACCCTTGTTAGCAAACTTTCTCAAAATTCATAATAAAACTTTCGTTTTTCTCTGTCACAGAAGAGAAGTAACTTCTTTCAGGAAGCAAGGGCAAGAACCTATCCTCATCCAATCTAGGTATTTTGAGTAACGTCTTAAAACTCTACTTTTAAGTACCGATGTATATGACAAACTCCAGGACGAATATAAACTCAGATCTATTCACAAATAATTTAAAATGCATTTAAGTATTTCACGCGCCCTACGACCTGGCGTGAGTTGATCCCACGTTGGGCGCCATTTTTTTTTGCCTTCGTAAAGCATGCTTATTCGAACAAGTTATGAAAATAATCGAAATTATTAAAATTTGGATAGTAAAAATTTACCGTTATACCGAGGTGACCTAAGAATTGTTAAACAGTAAACATTTCAACTATCAACACGGATAAAACAAAGTTTGACAAATTGTCTCTCAATGTTTGGCGGAGAAAGGATGGGAAAGGACTCAATAGAAAAAGAAAGAGACTTGCATACGACGGAAGACCTGTCGGTTGATGGTGACTTAGCACTTTTAAACGGAAAAAATCACTGCGGTTTCGGAATGGTTCAAATATTCTTCAAATAACCTCAAGTTCATTTTCTTAGTAGTTCCATCACTTTTATCAGAAGAGGAAAAATAATCGAAAAAGCTGATAAAAAAACCTCAACAATAAGAGACACCCAAATGTAATTGTGGTGCGCGCGGCGTTGTGATTAGTATGTCTGCTTGTTACTTGGCTCGAATCCTAACATCAGAAACCAAAAATGTTTTTCTACCATTTTCGAGCAATTGGCAAAGTCCTCCGTTAATTAATTCATTCGAAAAGCGCTTTCTCGACTAGCCGTTCGTAATCGGCTGAAAATTGTAGGCCCCCTCCATTCCCTCACAAGGCATGGTTGTGAAAAATGAGCTAGGCCCCCGAACTCCCAGCTCTGTTGCGCCACCTCATGTGTTTATTTAAATGTAAACGTAGTGTGCATGTCAAAAAACCATTTTCAGCAATCAAATCAATGGTTTGGGGTTCTTAAAGGCATCGAAACAATCGAAGGTGTCTAGAAATTTCTTGAAATGTTTGGTTTTACAGAAAATAAAGTCAGTAGAATATGTAAAACCAACTGAATTAAGAAGAAAACACATCATTTTAAGATCAAGAAAACTACGGGAACATACACTAATAGTTGAAGAAAAGATGTAAGAAAGGACTTGTATCTCAAAAAGCTCTAATAATTAGTCTACCCAACCTTTTTTCATTGTATGTAGAAGCTGTTGGTATTAAAGAACCTTACATTTGAGACAACTTAAGCAGAAGTAGCGCTCCCTCCAAATGAAAAACAAGAGTGCAAAAGTCATTTACTTAATCACAAAGTCAGATCAATTTCAATGTCCTTATCAAAAGAATTAGAGGAAACTTATAGGTTTTTCTAATTTGCTAACAAAGTAAAATGGGTTCAATTAGTTGTCTGTTCCATGTGGGCAAGCGATTATTGTTCAAGGAAAATTTGATGTGTTAGGATCGCAATAATGATTAGAATCGATTTTACTCAAGGGGTTCCATATTAGCACCGATATTTTGAAAAGTGTTGAAATGAGTTGTATTTTATTTTTACTTATTGACAAGTTTTTTGTTATATGCTGATAGTAAAACAATTCCTTTAATTTGACTCATCAAGAGTTGCGAATGGCTCATACTTGAGACACTTACTCTATACTACTACTAAAACTGAACGCCATAAATCATAAAAAAAAAACAGAATGGCAGCACTGCCTATACCTGCCTATTTGTAGATTCGCATATTTGCCAAAGCATTGATGTTGCAACTGGTCAAGTTGGCTGATGGCAAAAAGTCAATAAGATACTTCCAGTGTGGATACATTTTTTATAATATTTTCTAGGTGTGGAGTGAATAGGTATGCCAGAACAGAATTGCGTATATGCGGGTAGGATATATGAGTATGAGCTTAGGATCACCCATGTCTGTTGTGCTATGTGGACGTGGAGTTTACGAAATATCTTGATGCGGAAGATTGGCCTCACATCTGACTTAGCAATGAATAAGCAGCAGTACGAGTAGGCCATGATTTACGAGCCGCCTAATGAAATTCAATCCATCACATGTAATTTAAAGGCGTATCCTTCCATTGGGAAATGACAAACTCTACATAGGTGAGAGCCACCATCATCGTGTAATTATTGTCTGTCTATAGCCCAACACAGTAGGGTTAAGTGCAAAATTTTGTTGTAAGTACACAAACACATAAAGTGAAATGTTTGTAAATTCGTGTGAGTCATTTGGTCTGGCTGGACTGCCGACTGCCAGTGCAGATACGACTTCCAGCTGCTGTTAATCTTTTCATCCCGATGGTATTAAATAATTTGTTTAATTAATTTTTCAGAAGTACAAGTACACACATTGCTTGGGGTTGTTCGTTCATCGCTGCCAATGCAATTCAGGCCCCCAAAAATGGCAATGGTTTGTCATGACTTCACCAGATGGATAAACTGCAGTTGTTCGGAGTGTGAAATTGCCTTGCGAGTTTTTTCGTCTTTTTTCCCTCGTGGCCGTGGGAGAGTTCGAGAAAGGATGCGTGATAAATTTTTAAATTCACATTTGCATCTCGAAGTGATGTCATAAAATGTTTGTTGTGCGGTGGTGTGAAGAACTGCGGTAGGTATTGCACTCGAAGTGATACCAATTAACCAACGTCATTCACAGTAGGCCTTTGGTTTTCATCTTGACATCTTTAAAATGTGCATTTGCACATTCATTTGGTCATTCACTCACAATTACTGGTAGCGTAAAAGTTCCCTTAGTTTTTTCTCATTACAGATTTTGAATAAATTGGGCTCGTTAGCACAATGATGATGATCGTTTTGCTTGGCTGGTGTGATTCCTCAAAGCGATTCTCATCGTTGAATTCCGACAATGGTCATCCACATCACATTGTGTCACCCCTGCAATTATCTTGTGTCATGGTCTGATTGCAGAAAATAATGAGAATTCGAAATCCTTTGACACAAGCTCCCCTTTCATTTGGAAACCCATCAGAGTCGCCAAAGATCTGCCAAAAATTCGTTTCGCCAAGCGTTACTTCTACTTTTTTTTTTCTTACTCGAACTCAATGCCCGATAGCATCCTGTAGAATAAACCATCACTTTTTATTCCCATTACTCAACATCGCAACGTCGCGTCGTCGACGCCGAAATAATCGTAAAAACATGCAACAGTCTGCTGCGTTTTCTTCCACCGTTGGTTTTTTTTCTGTTGTTTAAAATTTTGGTTTCTTAATTTTACAATTAAACACGACACCAGAAGAGGATTGAAAAATGATGTTTCAACTCATTCCACCCAGTGAATGTTTGCGGTTTGGGATATGTTTTTATTGAAGCCTCTCGGATTTGGTGGTTTTTTTTGGTTTCAAGGGACGTTCAACCATCCATCCTATGCTCGTTTCGCAGTGGCTAAGTAATAAAATGTCAGATAACTCGCTACGAATTGTCTTTTTTATTTTCACAATTTTTTAGAGCTGTAAATTTAAGTTTTTACTGCCATCGTATGTTCTGATACTGCGACAGGCACTTGAATTTGACGGAGTGAAGAAAGACGGATGTGTCATATTTCATGGTGTATTGGCAAACTGGAAATGTATAAGAAAGTTTGGAATTATGAAGCTGAATCGAGTAGGTACAAATTCTGTTTGCAGTTTGAATTCATAACCAATCCATTTCTGTATCACAGAGAAAACTTCAGACAAATCAAACTTTTCGCTTCAAAGAAGAGGGGTAAGGCTTGGCTATACCTGGTGATGTGATATTGGCACGTTGAACGATATTCATCTCTTTTGAGTGCCCGGCTATGGCGATGGGAAGAGTGATTAGAAAGAACTAGACTTTTGATTGATCTTAGCCAAGCTGATTCAAGGGTTAAAATCTCATCCTGTAACCACAAAAAGTCGACGGGTTTTTGACAGCACATTTTAGCGAAAATACGAAAGAGGATGGCGCAATCAAATGCAAGATGACTTCAACCGACTTAGAGTGCAAAGCTGGAAGGAGCTCTCTCAGTCAGTTATTATGACTTTTGGTGTTGTAAAGCGGGGAGATTTGTACGAGTACTTCATTAACCAACGACTTCACTGTCCTCTTCTCTATATCTTAAGAATTTCAAACTAAAACGACCTATTTTAGTGGTCCAAGTAAGGAAATGAATGCCCGAATTTTAGGAGGGCAAGTATATTGACTCTGGCCACCATTTTGAGGATATCTTCCTCTACAGCCGAACAAATTCTGCAAAACGACATCAGTTCGGAAAGCTACAATCGCAAGACATAGCCAATGCTTTCTTCCAAAAAGTGTCTTTTTCATATTGTCCTTGAATTTTATGCCGCCAAAAAAAATATACACTGGCAGCTTATTGCTGGACATTGAACGAGCCTTCAATGGTGTAAACAACAGCATAATTAAGAAAGCCCTGATCAAGAAGTAAGAAAAAACTATAACAAATTGGATCATGTGTATGCCGACAAAACGTCAGATCAACAGGAAACTAGGAGGTGTACACTTTAAGAAGTGTGTTTAAAGAGGAACCCTACAAGGGGGTATCCTCTCACCCCTCCTTTGAACCCGGTCATGAATGAGACCCTCATGACTTTTAAACATGATGGCGTCAAAGTGGTAGTCTATGCCGATGACTTAGCTCTCCTGGCGACGGTGAAGTTCACCACCGTAAGGGAACAATTAAATAATGCACTTGCCAAGATCTGCGTTTGGACAAAAAGTTACCCCTTTCAAAAAAGATCTGGTACTCATCACACGATTAGAAGAAAGCAACCATCCTTTGAGAAAAAAAAGACTAAATGGAACCCCACTTAGGATCTCTGATCAAGCGAGATACTTGGGACTGATCTTAGACAAAAAACTGGACTGGGGCCAAACATACAAGAGAGATACAAAAAGCCATGACAGTACTCTATTCGTGTAACAGGATTTTCGTCAGAAATAGGGGACCAAATCTTAAAATGATCATGTGGAAGTAGGTTTACTGCCATTGTTAGACCCATTTTATCAAATGGCAAATTGATCTTGTGCAATCCGCTGTAAATATCCATGAACTTAAAATCGAAATAAAGTATAAAGAACAGCCTGAATTTGCATCACTGGAACAATGAGACCTACACCATCCGCGAGGTTGGAAGTAATTCTCAATCTCACACCCCTTGATCCCATGTTCAAGAATCGACAGCAATCAGCGAAATTCGGGTAAATCAGTGTAATGTCTGGAAAACCAGTCAAATCTGACAGACATGCACAGACCTTATCAAAATACGCAGACAACAATATCTGCTCGGATTATATAACCCCATGCCTGAATTTTAGTAGATCCTTATCAACCAGCTTCCACGAACGAGACGTCTTTATCAATTTATACCGACGCCGACGCCGACGCCGACGCACGGTTCGAAAATGGATGTTGTAGCAGGTGCAGGTTTCTTTTCATAAAGCATCAACATAATCAGTTCCTTCAAACTTCCTAATGACAGCAGCGTTTTCCAGGCCGAGATCTTGGCAGTTACAAATGCTGCAAGACAGGGGCCGAATTACAGAACACGTTATCGAGTAATATGTGGCGGAATTATGTGAGTTTGGCATTACATTTCACGTTTTCTATAGCAATCTAATTACATAATTTAACATTCTCTCATCATAAATTGAACGGATTTTTATTCGGTAGCTGGGCAGCTGACTAAATTGTGTAATTTAGCCCGAATTTTCAGAGAACACTCGATCACTGATGCCGTAATTCGGCTCCAGGTGTCCATGATGGCGCTATCATATGCTGGTATTACGTTTTCAATTGATAGCCAAGCAGCAATAAATAATGCTCACCTAAGTAAGCAGCAATAATAGCAAATTCTGCCACTCTTGTCAACTCAAAGCTTGTTTCTTATGCTGTCGCGAAGAGTTAATGGTTCCTGGCACGCAGCATAACGTTATACTCTGCTGGGTTCCTGGTCATAGCGGCATACCTGGCAACGAAAAAGTGGACGAACTAGCGAGTAAAGGCTTGACCCTTTTCTCACAGATAGATCAATCAAAATCCCATCCTATGTAATTGAAGAGACCATTGGTAGCAAAGAAAATCCAATGAAAAATTCCTAGAATCCTGTGTCATCTCCAGGAAACTATGGTCAAAATACGATAGCAACAAATCTAAAAGGCTTCTATCCCAGAAAAGGCCTTCATCACGTTCTCTCATCAGTATTCTAACAGGACATAACCTACTAGGTTACCATAAAAAGAAAATTGGTCCTTGCACCGATGACTTATGTAGAGGAAGGGGCACTGCCCAACAATCTTCCATAGAAGTGAAAAAATTCTGGGCAGTTACTTTTCCAACGAGTTAGAAAAATTATTATCAGACCTTCCAGGGAATAGAATTTTGGCCTTCATTAAGGCCACAAAATGGTTGAAAATTGCCCAACCACAGACTCATAAGTTTTTTTTTTTTTTGGAAGGACATTAATGCTACGGGTGGACGAATCATCGTAAGTTCACACACTGGATTATCGCAGGCTCAAATTTACTGGTTTGATCATTTGCTGTTTACGAAGTCGCTCTGGACATGAATTCAATACTGGAGTGTTTGAGAAGGGGAGTCAAATCTATCGTATCACCTTAGGCCTTTTATTCTAACCTTGAAAAGCAAAATATTTAATATTAATATATTGAGAACTGAAATGAAACAAAGTGTTTGTTTGTGTTCTTGAATTTATAAGATGCAAGTGAATAAAAATTCTCATTTCATTAACGATGTGAACAAACAGTCAACCCCAATCAGTTGGATGAAGAGCTCCACAAGAAAAACAACCCATCAACGTTCTAAGGTTGATAAAGACCATATGAAGAACATGCTTCTCCCAAATTTTCTTCGCGTAATTTATACTCTACAGAGAATGAAATAAATTAATTGCGACATAAATCTTCCAATAAGAACAAAAACAACAAAAAAAGTTGAGAGATCCACATAACCAACGACCCCATGCCGATCGTGTACACATTTGAATATAAATCATTCATTCTTAGTGAGCGAACCAAATAGATTCGCACAAATTAACAAACCATAGATCCATATAGACCCAAGTGAGGCCTTTCCATATAAATATCGCTCAGTATTTTGTATACACAAAAACCAAAACATCAAACGTATGCCGCTTCTTCAACAACATTGAGGTTTGACCCTAGAGCAAGCTCCCTCCGTTCATTTCCTTGGGAAACTTCATCTCTATCTCGCATAATAATTGGAGGCAAATCTGGAAGCCTGACATTTCGGATAAAGAACTAATAACGTTCATTAAAATATCAACTTTTTGACTATCCAAGGCTATGACGTCTCTCAAGTCTCAACAGAATGAAGCAAAAAGAACCATGTGCTCTTAATCGTGTATGCCTTTTGCATAATCAAAAACTTAAACTGATGCGGACATGGACATTGAGTTTTAAAATAGACGCACGTTCTTGGAAGAGGAGTGGTATTTCAAAAGACGCAGCATTTGAAACCTGTCAATCAGAAAGCTCTGATGAGCTCCCAATTGACTTCTATTATTATTGTTTTCATATTTTATTTCGACTCTCTATCTATGCGATGGGGCCGAAGTTCAGTGAATTACGAGTAGATGCCAACAAATGGTCCGTTTTTTTGGAGTGCCTGTTTGGGCTCAGTGTCCATCACTATAACAAATAAGTTCTTTGTATTTCTCAGAATGTCAAGATTATTATTACTATTTTAATGTGTGTATGGAACATGTTTTGGGTTCAAATTAATTGGACGCAATAAATTCGAATTGGGTCCAAGTTACGGACAATGTTTACACTCCATTTAGATTACAGCATCGGCGTTATAGAGCGGCAACGGATGGAAGAAGTTTTTTTTTTCTTTTTCTTGTTGTAACATGCCAATGGAGTTTTGGTTTCCAATCACATCTGCGGTATCCATCGCAGATGGGATTGGTAATGAATCAGAAGAAATACATACAGCGGAAGTTGTGTTAAAAAGACACAAAAGCTTTGGCGGCGAAATTATAGGCATTTAAGGGAAATTTGATTTATGAAGAGAAAAATGGGGCAAGAATAGAACATTTAACTCTACGATCGGATCTAGAGATTCTTCGATATTCGATGGAGGTACATATTTTGTAATCTTGAAACGGGTACCATTCGATTGGGGTCGACTTTCAACGATTATTTCGGTGTGGGAATAGGTAGTTATAGATGGAGTCCATACGAAAATATTTTATGAAAAATTTCATCACATTTCTAGGAATCAGAGATGAAATGATATTCGTAAGATTATACCTTTGAAAGTTTTTACCGTCTTGATAGTAAAAGATAGAAAAGTAAAATAAAAAAGGAGTGTGCTGAGAATTGATTTAGGTAGGTTCCCATCATCTCATTCACTCACCAAACTTTTGTTGTCAAGGAGAAGATTAAGTCAAACTGTAGTGTATACTTAGGTTAGGTTAGGTAGAATGGGCTGACGGTTAATCTTTTTCCCACCACACCATAGGCGGAATGGGGGGGGGGGGGGGGGGGGGTTTCGGGTCCGGACCCCCCCAATCGGAAAAATAAAAGATGTTATTTGTAATATTTATCGGCTCCTAATGTTCTAATTTAGTTACGGGACGGAAAAATATAGCATGAGCAAGACAAAAAAGTAAAGGAGAAGTAATATTATTATTTAAAAAATTCAAGAACTTTATTGATCATTATTACATTTCATAAAAAACTGAAGAACATGCTACCTCAAACACTAGTAAATTTTCGAGGTTTTTTGAAAAATTTCGCTAGAATTTCGTCCACGGCAAATTCAATATGGGTATGGATATTTAAAGAAGCAAGACCATTTAGTCGTTCCTGTCCCATCGTATTTCTCAGGTAAGTTTTGATTCTCCTCAACTGCGAAAATGGTCTGGAGTTGCTGTAGTTACGGGTAGTACTGCCAACTGCCAAGACTCGCAAAATATATCGACATTCTTGAACGACTTGCTACTGATAACCTGAAAAATATCGTCAGATTGATGTTTGCATATGTGTCTCGATCCGATAAAAGTGACTTACTTGGCAAAAAATCGGTTGTTGGATCATGATTGCTTACACAAGTTCTTTTACTGAATATTCATGAAGCGCAATCAGAAATTGTAACATCGCTAATTTTTCACAAAATATAAATTCAGAAAAACGATTTTTCACATTGGTTTGAATGGTACATCAACGCCTTTCAGAGCGTGCCGTGTAAGCTTTCACTTTTGCCTAAAAGGTGACTTTTCTCGGATCGCGTCACATATAAACTTTTTTACATGTAAATTTTTGATCGAAAGATACTAACCAGTAAAGCATTAAGCGCATTTTGGATGTTCTGGCCATTGGATCTGGATTCGTTGCCTCCACATCTTTTCTGACAGAAAATTTTCTTTCGATCAATCCGATATATTTTCGTAAAATGTGTAGAAGTCAGCGCATTTCTTTTCGTTAAATTCTTGTTTAAAAAACAGTTGCCCGAAACTTTGGAAAATGGATTTGTGTTCCGAGAACCGACTTTTGAGTTGAGAAATGAACGTATCAAGAAACGAAATGTAGGAAGAAATTCTGTAGTAGTCTTCAATACTTTGTGCTTGAACGTTGCAACGATTTTTTTGTTGATTGCAACGGCGGCGGCGGCGGCGGGCGTGTCAATTTCATTAACTGATTCCATAATGTGACAGGCGATTTGGAATTCAACAGCCGAAATCGCTGTCAAAAGATGCAATGCATTTTGCGAAGTATCTCGATATTTCCACGTTTTGATTTCTTCCAAAGATTCAATAACAGCGGGTTGCAATTCAACGTACGTTCCAACTACTTCATGAGACTGAGCCCACTTGGTAGGACAAAAAAACTTCAACTTTTGTTTTTTTTTTCTCACTTTTGTTTGTCATTTTTGAAATTCCTTGGTGTAGAACGTCTTGTATTTTAGGCCAGTGAAAAAAATGCTTCAATCGCTCCGATAGTTCCTAACGCATTTTTGATTCCTGACAATTCGCACGCTGCATTGACTGCCAAACTAAAGCTATGTGCAGGGCAATGTTCATAAATTGCCAGGGGGAAATACGATCTCAGATGAGCCTGTGCACCAATGAATTGGACACTCATTGCCGGAGCTCCATCGAATCCTTGGACATACATATATGAGCAATCGACGCCAACATCATCTAAATAATTTCTGATTGAATCTGCTAAACCTCATATATATAAATAAAATTTTGAGTAATGGACCCCCCCCATGCCCAAATCCTGGATCCGCCACTGCACCACACTGAGATCAAAGTAGATCCATTGTCATACTCTGGAGTATTGTAACGTCCTAAAAGCCCATGAGTTTATGGTAGGTAAATTTTCAACCTTTTTGTGGCCTTAATGAAGTTCAACAGGCCAGGTTTCTTGGAGTGTCTGATAATTCTTCTAGTTCGTTGAAGAAGTAACTGCCTAGAAATTTTTTCCTGGTGTGGCAGTGATAAAGGAAGTGAGTGGTATCCTCGAGTTCGTCTTCGTCATTGCGTCCTTCCTCTACATAAGTTGTCGGTGTAAAGACCCATTTTTTTTTGAGGTAGCCTTGTAGGTTATGTCCTGTTTCAATACTGATAAGAGTTCGTAAAGATTACCTTTTCTGGGATAGAAGCCTTTCAGATTTGTTAGTATCGTATTTTGGACATAGTTTGGTGGGAGCACAGGAATCTAGGCAATCCCATCGTTCATTGGATATTCGTATTATGTATTTTGTTATCAAATATAAATTTTTTCGCATCTGCGGCTAGTTTGTTTGAGTAAAGAAGTATTTGGCGGAAAAGCATGAATCTTAAATATCTTGTTTTTATTTTCATAATTTCATGTTATGTTATGTTGAGCTGTTTTTATCCGAGCAATAAAGTTGTCGCTCAATTTCAAAATCAATCACATGAAAAATCACCTTCACTTGAAGAGATCAACTCAGAAAACCCATTGGAGGAAGACTTCGTGCCATCTATGCCATTAAGTGCAGATATTTTGAAAACCGTAACTGGCTAAGAGTATAAGGGCAAGTCCTGGAAGACGGCAAATCAAAGACGAGGTGAGGAGCTGAATTAGAATAAATCGAGTTCGTCATGAGATGCAAGACAGGCTGTTGTTTTATTTTCAATGTTTGTAAGAGGCTTAATGGTTCAAATATGACATCCTTGAAATGTCCACCGTGGCTTCGGTTTATAGTTTTTTTTTTTTGTTTGAGGTCACCCAGACCTAAATACCGGTCCATTGCACTACCAGATAGCAACCTTATTTGTTACAGCTTTCCAGATGTTCGTAGAAAAGCCAGAAGACGCTGCCAATGATAAAGAGCCTAAGTTACCAGCTGTCACCGTGCCTGCGCCGAGTAAATGAAAGAAAATTAAGGAAAAATGAAATAGTAAATAGTGCGCATTCAAGGGATTCTATTTTAGAAGGATCCACCTCATCAGGGATGTTGTGGGTTGCATTGTCTTTGAATCCCCACATAAGATAAAGTCGATCGGTGTCGCTAGTTCTCAGTTTCAAGTTCTCCTCATCTTTGCATCATATAACCAAGCCCTAAAATCATTCGTGGACCATTTCCGTTCCAGTTCTGTTTCGATTCTTGCGAAGCAATTCGAAAAGATCATCTTCATAAAAACTTCAATAAACTGTTGTAAAAAAGCTTTTAAGTTTTTCAAGGAAATTTCTGTGTTGATGGAAAACAAGACTAGGCAGTTTATTGCTGTTTCTACTGCTCATATAACAATTTGCATGTTAATGTCAATTTTATAATTAGCTACATAATATGAACTTAATTCGGAGCTACGGCTAGTTTGAGTTCGACTTTATTTGAATAAAGAAGTACAACCAAAGAAAAATGAATCTAAAATATTTTGTTTTGTTTATTGTCATTATTTTATGTTGTGTTGCGTTAAATTGTGCTTATCCGCGCAATGAAGTTGTCGATCAATATCAATCTATACTGTGGAAACACCACGACCTGAACAAACCAGCACAGATAATCCATTGGAAGAAGTTGTGCGCGAAGAGCCCCAATTAGCTCTGCTGACTTTGAAAACCATTACAGGCTAAGATCAAATGGAAGGATGTGTAACGACTAATCGATCTTTTATTTAAAAAATGAATAAAGAAAGGATATTGAATAAAGCAAGTGATGTGTGAGAAATCAATGTCAGGAGTCTCATATCATTTGAGGTAATCGTTAGGCTGCAGCTTGTTTCGACTTAAAGAAACCCCACAAGAAATCGGCTATTTGTGCAAGTTACACAATTTCTATATCCAATTCACTTCGCGCATGCGTGAGGTAAATCCAAACAAATCCCAAGTCGTGTTGAAAAACCGATGCTTAGAAAAACCAACGTAGTGCGAACTTAAGGAACGAAAAAAAGCAACTTGCAGTGCTCAAAGGCTAGAAATTTACCTTTCGATCGAGCTGAGTTGGTACTCAGTAGTCGACGATGAGCAATGCTTGTTAATCGTGGATAAGTCAACACCGACCGACAAACCAGGAGATCTAATATCAGTGGCCCTCAGCCTCAGGCAGCTACAATTTTTAGAGGCTTATGTGAATAGTAAAAATACAACAGAGTTGAGGAACAAAAAAGTGCTCCTAGTGTAAATTTTTTTAATCATGGCTCTAAAATTCTTCATCGTGAAGTTCGTGTACGAGGAAAACTTTGGAAATGTTGGAAATGTGTTGAAATATGTTCTTGGACAACGTACAAAAAGAAGAGTGAGTTGACTGCAGCTCACATATAAATAGATAGTTTGTTACTGCACATCGATAACATCGATCGAGAAAAGGTGGAAAACGGAATGCAGTGGTACTAAATTCGTGGACTTTCATTCCAGTTTCCACGAGGCGGAAGGTGCCGAACATGGTCACAGGAATAAGAAAGGTTGATTCGATCAACTTCTAACACTTCTACTACAATCAACTTGATCGTATAAGGAGTACAAAGGCAGGTGGAAGCCTATTGGCATGATGAATAGAAAAACCTGGAGTAAATCACGTGAAAAGGGCTTTGCATCCAATTTTCCGACTTTCTTTAATCGCTTTTTCACTCTGTAAGTGCGAAGTGTTAATAGATTTAGGGTTCTCATATTATTATAAGATGATGAGAAATTTCTGATAGATAGTAATTGTATCTTCGAAAATGGTCTCTTTAAGTTACAGCATGTTGAGCTCTTGAAGAAGCTACCTGTCGAGAAGCGAACATTGCTGAAGCTAATTCGTGTCAAACGTTAAGCCGAAGAATTATAGATATTTTCCTGTGTTGGTTAACAAAGATTTTATCAACTGTTATTTGTCACTTATCGCCTGTCATCTATCATCTGTTGTTTGTCATCTGTCATTTGCCATCTCCAATCAGTCATCTGACATCTGTCATCTAGCATCTGTCACCTGTGATCTATCATTTATCATGTACTATCTGTCATTTGTCATTTTTTATCTGTTATCTGTCATCCGTCTTCTGTCATCTGTCATCTGCCATCTATCATCTATCATCTATCATCTATCATCTATCATCTATCATCTATCATCTATCATCTATCATCTATCATCTATCATCTATCATCTATCATCTATCATCTATCATCTATCATCTATCATCTATCATCTATCATCTATCATCTATCATCTATCATCTATCATCTATCATCTATCATCTATCATCTATCATCTATCATCTATCATCTATCATCTGTCATCTGTCAAATCTGTCAAATCTGTCAGATTTGTCATATATCATCTGTCATCTGTCATCTGTTATCCATCAGCTATCATTTGTCATATGTCATCTGTCATCTGTTCTCTGTTATCTGTTGTCTGTCAACTTTCATCAATGATCTGTTATCTGTTAATTGCATTTAGGTAACAATTAAAGATTTACCATTTACTGTATTTTCTATAGTTTGTTGTAGTTGTTTAGCAGCACTAAATTTATGCCGGGTATTCTTGAAAGTATGCTTTTGCTTAGTAACCCCCTCGTCGATGGTTCTGGTTATCAATCAATTATCATAAAATTAAAAAAGGCGTAGATGTATTTAAGGCCAACCAGGCTCTTTATTCGAGTTCTATTCATTGCTTAAGACTTATTTTCAGTAATAGAAATAAAAAGTCGATGTGTCGAAGGTACTTAGAGCCTTCTTTAAATTTTGCCCTAAAACAGGACTACTACAAAGTTTTTTTTTTGAAAACAGGAAGTAGATACAAACACCAACTCCGATTTACTTACAACTTACAAAGCTATCACTTGATTATTATCAAAACAGATGAATCCCTCAGAGCACAATAACAATACACAGACATTAACATAACTGTAAAATTGAATGAAAGACTCAAACAAGTTCAAAACCAATGTGAGTTCCACAACGGCAACGCCATAAGCAAGTCGAAGTTCTCATGGTATCGACTTCCTTTACAACAATGCGAACTCTGCTATTCATGGTCAAACAATGTCAGAATTTGTAACAAGCACGTATTTAGCTCATTAACAAGAAATCCCTTGAATCAACGACCATTTAGCCTGAAGTTTACATCAACTGCATTGCGTGTGCAAATATAACATTGCCCCATCGTCATCTAGACACACAATAAATAGTTGCATATATGTATCTACATTTGGTTCAATTCTCGGTGCCTCCCAATGTCAAGTCATGCATCAAGAGTGTTGCTCGAAGCGTGTTCTTGCAGAATCAAATCACCCATTGTTGTTGTCGTTAGTAGTCGGCAGTCGGCATCGACTTCTGGGCAGCATTACCAGAGACTCTTAGCGTCATCGTCGTCGCGCCTGCCAACAAGCTGGGACAACAAAAGGGCGACACAAAAACTCCAGGGAGCAGCAGCAGCTCAGAGAGAAAAGAAGAACAAAAAACAAAGTATCCAGACTCGAAGTTTACCTACTTTTGTTAATGCCCGCCATTGTGGAACATTTTCCAGTCGGACAGACGTTTCGCTCTGCAGCTGAAAAGTGCTCCCCACTCGTAACTCTGCCGACAATGCATACGAAAAAAAACATTGTTCAACAAAAACTAGCTGGTCTATATGTATGCTAGGAGGATAAAGGCTAAGGGCATAACCATCGTGCAATAACTATTAAAATGCGGTTACATGACCATCGAGCCATATTGCTATACACAGCCAGCAACAACTGCATCTCCACAAAAACGAGTGGGTTGCGTGAAGATTTCTTTTATCCCTCTATTGGCTGAACATAGAAACCAGTCTGCCAGAGCGGCATTGAAAATTGCAACGCTAACTTGATGGTATACGGCCGACCATCAGCGGTGCAGAGGCCAAGTCTTCGCTTTCAAATGCAATGCTTGTGTAGGTAATATAAATATATGTAGGTACATAACTTACGTACTGAAACCGGCATAAATATACAGAAGAGAAGTCGGGAATAATTCTGGATAGAATGGCGTTTGAATGGGTTAGTGGTCAGACAGGGGGAGGGAATGGCCTGACAGGCGACTGTAATAAAAAGCTGAAGAACAGGGCAAACATGCAAGACAAGAAAAGTGAAATGAATTGGCAAAGACCAAGTTTATCATGGGCCGATATCAGAACAGAAAGTGGATGTTCATGTCGTCGATCGGCTGCAGACTACAGTAGTGTCCAAAAGTGATTTTTTTTACTACTATTATCCCTAAGCACCACAAGACACAACGCTCCAGTCACACCGCAACTTTAACTTAAATGCGATGTGTTCAGGACATAGCGTTGCAACTTGTGATGTTGAGGAAGCATTGGGCTCTAAATTTCACTTGCAGCTGTTTCGATGGATTGATAGCAATGGCCCAATCTTAGTGTTTTATAAAATCGGAAACTTAAAGAGATTCATATTTTTGCTTCACTTTTATAACATTTTTGGTTTGGTTTTTATAGCAGCTAAGCTACTAAGTCTAGAAGTGTAAGCTCATGGAAGCAATAAGGACTAGATCAGTTCAAAGAATCTGCTAAAGAATCCCACTTTTTAGAGCCGTTAACCTTTTTTCTTGAACCCATATGCCGGCTCTGAGTTCTCTATGACAGTCTTGAAGAAAATTGCTGTTTGGTTGCTTCTTCAAGTAGTCTTGCTTTTAAAAAAACCTTTCAAAAACCGTTTCTATTCCCCACAGCAGAACCTAACGGAAGAAAGCATGAAATCTGGATTTATTAAATAATTTCTTACCGCTGGTGGGGCCAAGTCTTTGGATTTACTTTGAACTTATCGCAGATCTCTGAAATTAAATAAGCAGTCTTTGTCTGATTGTAGGTACTATACATGTTCTCCATTTCGTATATAATTAAATAGGTGTTGTTTTGGCGAAGTTACCGTGATTGTGGGTCTGAGACTCTCAGTTTTGTTCCATGTGCACTACCGTGTACTTCTATCAGTCTTCCGGTTTAATGTGAGCGCTTTAATTGCTGATCGCCTAGCAAATGATAGTATAAGACCAATCAACCCTCTCTCTGCTCATACCAAATTTACCTCAGAAAAATATAAAGGAACACGTTTTGGGATGTTTCGATGTTTTTTTCTTACAAAAATCGATTTCTACGTTAACCTTCCGTGAAAAATCCCCGAATAACAGCCTCAGCCTCTTTTTGATTACTGGCATTAAACTTGAAAATGGTAGAAGCAAAATGGGCACAACTTGGCTATAAACACCTCCCCTTATAAAATTTTTAGTTTAACACCTTCAGCGAATAAAAAAAAATCAACCACCCGTCGAACAGTTTTAATCACCATACTGTACTCACTTGCACTCTATTCTCCACACTTCATTCACGGTAAAAGTGCATTTAAAATGCACATCGTTCTACTACACACAACAACAAAGGGGCTCTCACAGTGTGTGGAAGTTCCCAAATCCCTATAATGGGACAATGTTTGCACTCCTAGCACGACTTGCAGCTATAAATAAATATCCAGAAGAAGTTTGGCCTTGAAATTCTCTTTTCATCGCAGAAGTGATTACGTTGCATTCATACAAGCACACTTTTTAAAGTGTTGGAAAACATTCATTTCTATATAAAAACGTATTGCTTTCTTATAAAACGTTAACTACCTCACATGGGCATAGAAGGTTAGAGTTGTTTGATGATGATGATGATGATGATGATGACGATGGGCAAAGAAAATTTATTTCATAAACAGGCCCTATACGTTCTTGCTGCTGTTGATATAATGGGACTTGGAAATGCTTGAGAACTTTTGGTTTTTTTCTTTTTTGTGGCTTTTGTTTGAAGGGTGAATGGAAAAAAAGGAAGAAATTATATCAAAAATCAGATACAAGGAGATTGTGCATGTGCAGTATAGGTACAGTTGGTTGGAAGCGTCCCGAAGGAACTTTGAAAATGCATAATGGTACCTACATACCTCCTTCTTACATTTAAAGATGACATCATTTTTGGACGGGATTGGAATTCGGTCTTATGGGAGCAAAATAAAGTAAAGTGAAGTTTGGGTTATGTTGAAATAAAAAGGATTGAAAGGATATTTTCAAAAATCTAGCATCTAAAATGTGTTGAAATATTTTATTAACGAGACAGAGACAGAGACAGAGACAGAGACAGAGACAGAGACAGAGACATAGACATAGACATAGACACAGACACAGACACAGACACAGACACAGACACAGACACAGACACAGACACAGACACAGACACAGACAGAGACAGAGACAGAGACAGAGACAGAGACAGAGACAGAGACAGAGACAGAGACAGAGACAGAGACAGAGACAGAGACAGAGACAGAGACAGAGACAGAGACAGAGACAGAGACAGAGACAGAGACAGAGACAGAGACAGAGACAGAGACAGAGACAGAGACAGAGACAGAGACAGAGACAGAGACAGAGACAGAGACAGAGACAGAGACAGAGACAGAGACAGAGACAGAGACAGAGACAGAGACAGAGACAGAGACAGAGACAGAGACAGAGACAGAGACAGAGACAGAGACAGAGACAGAGACAGAGACAGAGACAGAGACAGAGACAGAGACAGAGACAGAGACAGAGACAGAGACAGAGACAGAGACAGAGACAGAGACAGAGACAGAGACAGAGACAGAGACAGAGACAGAGACAGAGACAGAGACAGAGACAGAGACAGAGACAGAGACAGAGACAGAGACAGAGACAGAGACAGAGACAGAGACAGAGACAGAGACAGAGACAGAGACAGAGACAGAGACAGAGACAGAGACAGAGACAGAGACAGAGACAGAGACAGAGACAGAGACAGAGACAGAGACAGAGACAGAGATAGAGACAGAGACAGAGACAGAGACAGAGACAGAGACAGAGACAGAGACAGAGACAGAGACAGAGACAGAGACAGAGACAGAGACAGAGACAGAGACAGAGACAGAGACAGAGACAGAGACAGAGACAGAGACAGAGACAGAGACAGAGACAGAGACAGAGACAGAGACAGAGACAGAGACAGAGACAGAGACAGAGACAGAGACAGAGACAGAGACAGAGACAGAGACAGAGACAGAGACAGAGACAGAGACAGAGACAGAGACAGAGACAGAGACAGAGACAGAGACAGAGACAGAGACAGAGACAGAGACAGAGACAGAGACAGAGACAGAGACAGAGACAGAGACAGAGACAGAGACAGAGACAGAGACAGAGACAGAGACAGAGACAGAGACAGAGACAGAGACAGAGACAGAGACAGAGACAGAGACAGAGACAGAGACAGAGACAGAGACAGAGACAGAGACAGAGACAGAGACAGAGACAGAGACAGAGACAGAGACAGAGACAGAGACAGAGACAGAGACAGAGACAGAGACAGAGACATGTCTGTCTGTAAGATGACGAATAGTCAATGAAGGGGGTAAGCAAGAGATTTAATGTAAATTTACTCAATTGCTGCCTGTAAAAGAAAGGCAGACCAAAACACTGCTGGTAGAAACCAATGCAACAAAATGTGCATTTGGTTAGCCTCAGACATGGAACAACCCAAACCTGGGGGGTTTGCGTTCTGGGGGGTACTCCACTAGCGGATCCACTAGTAAATCAAGATGCTCGTAACTCCAGATAAAGGAGAAGGAAGGACTCAATTGATAATGTAAATTACTCGTGAGAGCGCCACACTGCCATGTGGCTAGTCTGTCCTGTTTCTTAGCAAGATCCAAAAATGGTTTTTGATAGGAACTAGCCATTTGCTAAGAAATTACAAGTCCTACGTAAGAAATACTGCCGTGAAATGTGCTTCCTCACTTGGCGAGCGCATGGTAGCTGTCAGAAAATTTTCAGTCCTCTCCATTCCTTACAGAAAATCCACCTCAAGACCCAAATATTTATAATCAATTTTTCAGTCAACTAAAACCAACTCAAATTCGTTGAACTAAAATTAATTTAATTTCAATTTGCTTGAATTTAAACCGCCAATTGGGTTCCGTTTGTCATCATCTTTATACAACTTTCACTCACACCGAGTTCGAATCGCAAAACCATGCTATCTAAGAAAAAGCCTCGAGAAAATCTACCCATCGAAATGAAACTTCAAAATCTTTCTCAATTACTTCCGACTGAAAAAAAAATTATTTAAAGCATTCAACTAGATTCAACACTATTCAATTACATTCAACTGCATTCAGCCGAATTCAATTTCTCTCAAAAAGATCTCCTTCGTTCAACATCAAAGCTCTTATTCATTGTGTGCTGTTTTAAATTTTTCATCATTTACCAAATGCATGAATTCCCATGCTGATGCTTCAGTTTTCCGACCCCCTTCTATCAAAAAAATTAGTTTACTTCTTAAAACGCTTTACAAACATTTTACTTACAAGTTAACGTGTCTTTTTAAACTACTACCCTTTGAAATCTACTGAATATTATCAATGTCTTCAAAATATCCTGCTTCCAAAAGTCGTTGCATTAAATTTTTTCCAGTACCTACAGTTGAGTTTATGTATGGCTACATATAGAAGAGGAGTAAGTTCTCCACACAATTATCATAGCAAAAGAAGAACTGTACATAATTTCAAGACCCATTAAGACTTTGATTTGCAACTTCCACGTACGTCTCATTCCGATTCCATCACTAATGGGTTATACGAATTCTCATCACGTTCATTGCATCTATACTGAAATGTCAATTATTTTATTAATGACAGGCAAAGAATAAAAACCAAACATTGACTCAGACACAAAACCAAAAGCCCATTCAGAAGAGACAACCCGATACCAGAGGCGAAGCTGAAAAGAAAAATCGCATTAAAACCCACAACTTCCTTTTTGATTTTGCTTTTAACTCGCCTTTGCATCATTTTTGCAAATTACAAAGCACACAAAACAAAAAAAGACTGCGAGTGTGGAAGGAAGAAGATAAAAATCAAACCGAAAAGAAACTAAAAAACCAAATCCGTGAAGAAGCCAAGGTCTACCCATACATGTACAGAGCCCGTCAAAGGGTCTCACCAGCAGTAGATACTTGAACAATGCCTATGGTGAAATTGATGGCTAGCATGCATGACCATTAAGATCCTCACTGAAAGTCTTCAGCTTGATGGTGCTAAGGCCAAAGATCAGGATCTAGTGAGATGAGACCAGCCATAACGCAGAGAGTAAAGAGTCTTGCCACATCAATTTTCAAACCACGAAGCCCTCTGGGATGTGATGCTAACGAGCGAGCGAAGCGAAAACTTTTCTGGGATATAAGGCAGGAGGTTTGTCGGGGAAGGCTTCTCATCCGTATCGACGATTTTTTTGTTTTCTTTATTCGGTTCCTGTGCATTGTTCCTCGTTCCTTACAATCATAGTTGTGGCTATGGCCATAGAGTCTTCATGCACTCGTTCAAGCCATTTAATTAATCTGTTTTTATTGGTTTTGCTTTCGTTTAGTTTTCTGTGATGGAAATTAAAAGTGCTCCCCATTTATTTGTATGTTGTTGCTGCGGAAAAGGGAATCACGTTGCTAACCTATGGTTCACTCATATGAAATGGATGAGAGCCAGTAAAGAATGGAGCAGCATATACAATGGGGCCATTTACCATTGCCAATGCGTCTAGCTTTGTGCCTTTCGGTCTGGTGATTTTATTAACTAGAACAATTGTTTCCCTTTGTTGGACTAACTGCGAATGGTAAATCGGTGTTGGCGATGAAAGTTTTAGTGCATTGGAAGTTTATCGTATACCCATGCCAAACAAAAAATAGGTTCAATTAATTTCAAAAATATTTTGAAACCTGTATTTTAGTAATTCATATTGATTCAGCATTAGCGCCGCCATGTGAATGTGCCAAAAAAAGCAGGGAACTAATGAAACAGCAGCTGGTTTCTCGAAAATGAATGGAACTTCTTTAAGAGTCTTAACTTCCGAAGAAAAGGCTTTTGTCGAAAAATTCAATGGCATTTGCAAAACGGAATAATGTCTACCAATAAAAGTTGATCCGGGCACCGTTTTTAAAATTGTCTACTTCGCCAGATCAGAAACTTCGAGTCATCGAAAAAAAGTCCATTAAAGATCCAAGAAATGAAATTGAAGACGAAATTTAATTTCTAAGCTCTGCAACGCCAAGCACATTTCTCTTAACTATAATTTGAGAGAAATGAAGAGCGTCTCAACCAGTGCTGCCACCCTACTCCTATAGCAGTAGATCTACTGCGCTTAGCCTTAAATGGAAATCTACTGCGCAGCAAAACGAATCTACTCCTCTTTCAAAATTTTTATCGTTGTTCAAAGTTTGCCCTAAACGCGTCCATAAAAATTTTTTAAATGCTAAACCACGTTCACTTTGAATGCATCCACTGACTATTTTAAATAACATGGACTTGTGCTGACCGCTGTCGGCTAAAAAACATCTAACTGACACAAATATACAAAAGCACAATACTCAAACCTCGACCCTAGTTGTCATTTCTCGAAAAGTCGCTGAAATTAAGAGAGCTTGTGTGTTTTGAGCGCATATTTTCGTTAACTTTTATTGTTTTTCATAAAAACTGATATAAGAAACAGTATAAGTATTCCAACTCTTCAAAATAGTTTTTTAGCCAAAGAGCTAACGGAGTCAAAAGAAGATTGTTGGTCTCCTTCCAATTCACCTTTATTATTTCTTTAATGAAAATTCACAAACGGTGAATTTAAAAGAAAGTACGACAAAATGTAATTAATGTACATATTATAATTTTTTATTATTTAATATTATTTTTGATATGCAATAATGAAATTAGATTTTTTATTAAATTGGTTTAAGTTTTTTTCCCTATCAAAATAAATATAAGAATGGTGGTTTTTTGTTTTCTGTTTGTTGATGAAGTTGTTTCCATTAGTAAATAAAATGATATTTTATGAGTATATTTTTTTTTGTATATTGTAAAATCTACTGCGCTATATTGGAATCTACTGCGCTTTTTTCTGTTATATACTGCGCTCCATCATCTGCGGGGTGGCAGCACTGGTCTCAACATGTTTGCTAATTGCAAACGACTTTGAGAGAAAACTCTTTTCATGGCACTGGAATTATTTTCGGAGCACTTGCCACATCCGTGGAAAAAAATTAGAAGTTTCTGGGATTCTTACCTCGAACTCCCACGCAACAGGCTGCCATGCTAACCATCACGTCTGAAATACCATCCACCTATCAGGAGACTTATGAAAACTTACAATGACTGAGCGAAAACATTCACTCTTACGGAGAAAACATGTTTTTTCAGGAATCAGATCAAAATCGGATCAGTGTCTAGAACGCCGGAAATTATCACGAAGTTATCCGTAAGAAATTTGATCATCAAATACTTTAGCATTTCGCTGATGGTCACCAGTTATCAAGGTCGGCCAGAGCCAGAGGTAAGCTGGCACACGGTGCGAGATTTACAGAAAGCGCCCTTTTTCTAGGTCTGGTCCTTTTTCTTGGTCTAATGGGGTTTTTTATTTTTCAAATTGATTTTCCTTTAGGCTGATGGCAAGTTTGTAAGTAAAATTTGTTCATATTTTCCCAAATGCGCCGCTAGAACCCAGCGTTCTGTGTATTTGCACAGCTTGCCCATATGCTTGATCCGGCCCTGCCTGGTATCAAAGGTTGTTTCTCCATATCCAGTTGTGCTGTGATCTTAGAAGCAGCAGCCTACCCCTAGCCTTGTTTGATTATGTTTTGAGTGACCTTCACACAGAAGTAAGGTCAATAAAAGCAAACCAAATAATCCTTGTGAATCCGCTACCTAAAATGCAATATGTGACCCGGAAGTTGGAAACTTCATCAGCGAAGTTGAATGCACCGTCTAATGGAAATATTTTTCTAGGGCATCGATAGAAAGGAAGTTTTCGACAGACAATGTTTGATGCTACGTGTGCCACAAACAGAGAATGACTAGATTTTTGGTAGCAGATGCGAACAATGGGAAAGAGCTGAACACTAGAAGGCGTTCTATCACTTCTCTTCTGATGCGTGCTGGTTCATTATTTGCTTGATGTGCTGAATAAGTCCGACATCAACCTCCACACCCAAGTAATTGCTGATCTTGTAGTGATGTTTTCTTTCGGATCCAGCTTAAGGATCTAACTAATTTCACGCGGCAGACAACTTGACGTGGTGCGGAGGCTTAAATTTTCAATGACTCACCTGCGCAATCGATCTAGTAAAAAGCTAGATCGGATGAGCAATCGAGGAGTCAAACGCACTAAGAGCTGTCATCCTCTTAAGCCAGGGTATAGTTGGCTATAGTTAGGGGGTAATACCTACTTTATTATAACGGAACCATCGTGACTTCGTGACACGTAACCCAGACCTTACCGAGTTAAGCGGAGCTCCGACACAGCTGAATTATTTGCTCTAGTAGGAGTTTATGAAAAAAGGGAGCAACATTTTAAGAAGTTTTATATTCTGCAGGGTTCAACCGCAATGCAAGAGGGGGTGCCAAACTTTTTCATCAGCGATCGTGTTATTAGAAGGGATTAACCAGCAAGGAAGCACAAGGAAGAAGGTCTTCCGAGCTATTGCGAAGGGTATAATACCCGAAGAAATGAAGAAGTCAGTGGGCGTCACAACAGACATCTCCGAAATCAAGAGCAACGGAAGTGTGATATCAGAAAAGACAATACTGGGGGAAAACCAATAAGTCCAGTTTTCTGAAGAAAGAATGAAAAAGGAAGCCAATCCCCCTTCGTCCAGCGTTGGGTGGAACAAACAGGCTTGGCCGATCCACACAGGTGCGGCCTGAGAGGAGCAGAACTAAAATGGTACCTGAGATTTATCAAGCAGGTTAAGCAGTCTCTCGCCGATAAGTGGTGCCCGCAGTGTGATGGTAATCATGTCTGTCTGTTACGCGGGACGTTCTTGGTTCGAAATTCGAATGCCAACAGAAACCGAAAAATTTTCTTAAACGGGTATCACCTTTCGCGAGGCAGTGGCAAGTCCTCCGACAGTGAATTCATTGCCATGAAAAACGTTAGATTAGCCGTTCGGAACCGCGAAACAGCTATTGGTCCCTTCATTCCCTCATACGGCATGGTTGTGAGAAATGCGCTAGGCCCCGGGCTCCTCGCTCTGTTGCGCCGCCTTTTGTATGTATAATCTCTCGTCGATTGAATCTAGGGAGAATGAATAGCTTGGGGTATTCGACTTCGACCTTGTTGATCTATTGTACCTTCTTCTGAATTAAGTGGAGTCCTTAACCATAGTATTTCATCCAAACTGTTCTCTTTGAAGAAAATTAAGGTTCTTGGCTATGTTTGGCAATTTTAATTCCCTCTCATCTATGTAGTGTAGTGTGATCCTAGGAACTTTTTCCTTTGTTGTATGAGAGCATCACAATCTCCGAGGAGATGGTCCGTGGATTCTTCCTGTTCGTTGTGGTCATTATTGTCCTGCTACCTCATAATCTGGAGTTCTTCATGACTTTTAAAATTTTTTCACTTGGCGAGAACTTCCCAATTCCTCTCGAAGAACCCTTGAAAAAACATAGGATATTTCTGAGATTCATACCTCGAACTTCTCGAACTTACAAGCAGACAGTCTTAGCTAAACAATTACAGCCATTTGCTGTCAGTGTAGGACTGGTTCACGTCAGAAGCCTTGACCAGGCAAAGATTGATGTCGAATCTTCACGGTTGTTCCAAAACCAATAATGGATTGAGCGCTTGTGTTTTTATGTAAAAAACAATTCATAGGACAATATTTCGGAAAGATTCGGAAAGAAGTGCACCTGTCTTCAATGACAGTGAAAACAGCCGTTGGGGCTTTACTCAAACTATTGTGAACTTGATCTAGGATTGCGAAAAGGTCCTAGGCAAATTCTCTCGAGAAAACGATGAAATGAAATAAAAGTCAAATTATGCCCACGATTTCTACCAAAGAAAACCATACAAAGTCAGGTAAGACAGGACCCTCTCCATGTAATTCATAAACACTATCAACATATTTTATGTTTAAAGGTTGCGTCTTCGATCGACTGTATGAAGTCCATGAAACACTAACCAACTTCTCACCCAGAACGCCATATCACTAAATCATTTCTGACCACCCATAGCAGGCATTTAAATTGCTTTTGTACTAAATTTATTCCACCCCTTCTTCGTTCTATAAATTGTAAAACTAATTTCCGAAATTTCATTTAACCCCAAAAATATGAGAAGAAGGAAGAAAAAGAAAAAAATTGAATTCCGTTTGAAAATCCAATCAACATCCCTTTTGCTGCGTTAAGTTGCTGACTCAGTTTCCTCGCTTCCAGAATCGATTTCGTTTTTTTCCGCGGGAATTAACCTTAATTTATTTTTCTATTTTTTTTTTTCGTGTTTGAAATACACGGTGACACAAGAAAGGATACAAAGGACTAAGGTAATTAAAAAAATTTTACTTGTACCCTATCCTGCTGAGAAGCTAATGCCAAATTGCTTTCTAATACAAATCACATGCAGGACACAATTTTTAATTTTTATTTTTGGAGGCGGACTTCTGTAGGTTTTGTCCTTTTTGTCTTGTGTTTTTTTTTTCTTGCATATTTTTTTTATGGAAGAAATCAAGCAAAGGAATGAGAAGGAGTTTTTTTTAAAGGAACGCTTTACATTTTTTTATGATTTGTCCCCTGTGGGTACTTGATCAAAATACGCCGCGTCGCGTCGCCGGCCGTCCAGCAAACGCTAGTCGGCAAGTGTACAAAACTTGGCTGGCTAAAAGGATGAAAGGAAAAATTTGCATGTGAAGAAGGAAAACTCTGCTTCTCTACAGAAGAAAAAATACAACAGAAAATTGGGTGAAGACAATTAAACAATAAAAACAGCTGACGTCATTGAAGGGTTGAGGCGATTGAGCAGAAAAAAAAGACTTACAAAAAACAAAAACAACTCCGAAAAAGGGTTAAAATAGTCGTTTTCAAAGGATTTTTTTTTCTGGCTTGGCTAATTTATTTGTAAACGCATACGGCTTTCTGGGGTTTCCTGAAGGATATATCATTTTTTATAGTTTACTCGGCTGAATTTTAATTGCTAATTTAATTTCGGGTTGCCGCTTGCCGGTGGGCGTATAGGAAAGATGAATAAGCAGTTTCTCGCAAGGTGGTTTCTTTTTGTGAATATAAATTCGAGAAGGCGCGAGGAGAGGTTAGGCTACCATTACTACTTCTTTTTCTATTTTTTTTTGCTTTCAATTCTATTCACACTAACACACAAGCTGCCTATAATGTTCACATAGATGTGTGGTAATTAATAGTCTGAAAAACTGCCCCCTGAGTTCGTTCAAGGTCCCAAGTCGCAAGTCCCAGCGGAAAGATATGGTTAAGCATCTTTCTTTTTCTGTCCACCCGCACGCCACATGCTCAACAGCAATCCATTTATTTGTTTTGCAATTTAATTTCCTTAGAGGCACTCATCATTCGATGAACATAATTCATTCGATGGGAAGTGCTTACTTAAATGACAAAATAAATTTAGAAAAATAAATACATTTGAATGCGTCCCCTGGATTGGTATATCGTATAAACACAAACATACGACTCTACATCTCAGCAGATGTCCCTCTTTGCTTTATTTCTCAAAAACTATCAAAAGTGGATGTGATGGTTGGCGGTTGGGTATCTTATTAAGAAGAGTCGCATTTGGTCCTCTAATGGAGCGGTGCTATTCAATCGGATTTGGAATTAGTTCTGCGAAATGCTATTTAATTAGATTTTTTTTTCTGGGGGGGGGAAGTTTGTTTGTAATGGAAACTTGCTTAGACATGAGACTATAAATCTTACAAGTTTGAAATGTTTGCTTACGCATGGTGGTTCCATTAATTATCACATTCTTTTATTTTCAATTTACCATTAGAAAAAATTGAATACCGAAACAAATGAAGCAAATATACGCATATGTCATGTAATAGGATCTGTGATCAAATTTTTTTCAAATTCAAAGATCAAGTTTGTAAAAAAAATATTTATTTCTGTTCACTGTGGGACTGTCTTGCAACATAATGTTCCCTTATGAATCTCTTCTTCTCATTAGATTTTAGGAGCAGTATAGCAACAACAGCTTAGGTTTTACAAAGTTTGAAGCTATAGGTGGCCTTCTAGCTGGAGTTTTAAGTAGGGGTTTATGATAATAGCACTACAGATACTCCGCGCTGAGAGAAGTTAACTTAGATTTCTTATGATGGCAACGTCTTCTATGAACATCTGGAAAGCTATACCAAAAGAAGGTTGTTATCTGATGGTAGAACAATGGACTTAGGTCTGAGTTCTCCAGTTATTATAAAGCTCAAAGCAGTATATTTACTCGACAATCGTTGGAGTTACAAGGCTTGTTCTCTCTGCGAGCTCGTTTTCTATTGAGTTGTCACCAATTTCACACATCAATCAAACGACGATTTCCTTCTACTTGGAGGTTTAATCTAAGAACGAAAGATCCACCTAGAGTCTAGGTCCTAGATGCTGTAGAGCACTCGTTGTATCTTCTTGGATGAACCTAATTCCGTTCGTCAAAGCTAGCAGGACTATCAATCGTACTTTGGATTGCTTTTTCTCACATACACAGCTTTTATCCGACTAAAGTAAAGTTCCACACTTCCGCACCTTGTTCATGCCCATTGATGAGAACCAAATCATTGGGCTATGTTCCTCAATTGCTCAATACGACCAAAGAACCAGAGATTGGCAACAGTCAGCCATATAACATTTCCGCGTTGATGTGGTTCACTGGGCCTGCATGCGCTAACACCTAAATAGACATGTTCACTGACTATACCTCAACGCCGTACCATCGTGTGATGTAATGGTTAGAGTGTTGGACTTACGATGGAAGGAGGCTTTTACACGTGTGTCAGAACGAGCAATGCAACTAGCTGTTTCGCCAGAGCACTGTTTGTGAAGAAAGCGACAAAAGAGATAGAGACAGCTAACCTTTCAGCAACGTTCAAGAAGATCAATCGATTCTATAGAACTTTCACCTATATCAGCTTTGAAGTTATGTTTCAAACTCAATTCAATTGTATCGCCCGACCGAACATGGGAATTAAAACCTAGTTTTAGACCAATGACAGGCTTTTGAAGCTATAGTCAGATTAGAAGATGCATAAAATTTACTTCACGTCTTAGGAAATCTTATTTTTTAGCAGCATTTTTGGTGACTTCAAATATGTGGTCATTCCAAAGAAGTCCACAGACACATCAAATGCTGAAACGTTTTTTGGACAATGGGATGGAAAATGAATAGCTGAGGGCTTTGTAAGTTTCGAAGTAACTGACTTCGAAACTTAAAAAGCCCTCAGCTTTTCAGGAAGAGAGCTGGAGATAAAATGGAGCCTTGGTGCATACTTGTATGTGAATAATTAGTAAAAAGCGTTGCGCAACGAAGCTGTGGACACCTCAGGGCCCAACGCATGTCTTAAATTTTTTTTTGCCAATTCGAAACGGCTAAATTAAACAGCGCTTTTCATGGCAGAGCATTTACTCTTGGAGGTGTTGACAATTCCTCGGGAAAAACAATAAGGTTGAATACATTATTTTTCTTTGATGTTTTTGGGGTTCGGACCTCGAACCTTTCACGTAACAGACAGAAAAGCTAACCATTAGGCCACAGGGGCACACTGAGGCACATTTATGAAGTGAACATCTAACATTAAACCATCGAACACGATCGGTATTGGACTGTCGATCCAATTGGTTGCTAATCAAAGAAGGAACCGATCGATACAAATTTTTAATTTTAGCTAAAGAACTCAAGCGCATTAGTTTTCTTGTTTCTCTAAAAAAAAACAAAAAAAAAAAAACACAAATATTGGTTATCGTTTTAATTTTCGGTGATATATGAAAACAAATCATTCGGATCCAAACTTTTGATACGAATCCGTACAGTCATTCAATCAGAATGTCGATGTTCCAGTGTAAGGTAAGGACGTTAGTGTAACCAGATGTCCTAGTGTGGTACGCTGTTTGTAATGGCATAGCGTTGCTGCCCTCGCTGAACAGCTCAGCTTATAAGGCCTTTTCATTTAAGACCAGGATCAAATCCTTATTCCTCCTTTTGACAGTGGGATCGACTCCCTCAGCACGGGAAACAATAATTTTAACGAGTTTTTTTCTACCAAAAACCTTGAGTTCTTTTTTACCCACTTTGTTGCTTTGCTCAGTTTTAGTCTGGCGATAGCTGTTTTGGTCTAAAGATTTTTTGGATGTAGTTCATATCAAGCGACACCATTCTCATCGTCACTAAGCAACTGGTTGAAGGCCGCCGGCCGTGAGAACTTTGAACTTTACAGTTTCACTCTTTTATATAGACCCTTCGAACTTCTTTACTGATGAAGCATCTCTCCACCTGATCGACTTTCTGGTGTTATCGCGGTCGTGTCTCTTCTTCCTCAGTAAGCAAGCGAGTATTATGTCTCCTTTGCTTAACGAAGAGCTTATGACACGAATTCATTCTTTTTGGAGAGCGCGGCTGTGTAAGACACTGACTTTTTGTGTAGGTGGTTTGTGTTTGGGTATAAAGTCGTGGAATTTCTTGCAAGTTCATAGAATACACAGTTGTCGTTAGCTATGGGCGACACTTACAATTTGCTCGGAATAGTTGTAATACAAGCAAACAATGGGCATGTAATACAAGCCCACAATTACTTGTAATACAAGCGAATTATGACAAGTTTAAAAATTTCGGTAGCACAAAGCTACAATTTCGGTTGTTCCTCTACAAGTGAAATGCACATTTTTATACAAGTGACACTTGACTTGTAAACTTGTAGCTTTGTTTTACACCCCCCAATAGTCTTTGTTGGCTATCGAGATTTTGAAGGCGTGTGCTGCTAATGAAAGTTTATTTCCAATGTTTGAGTTCGGTACCGGAAGGGTTTTGTATTGGCTGCGTTTCCTGATCATCCTATCAAATGCGTCCTGATTTGTAATCTGTAAGTGTTGACGAGTATAGGCCGTGTATTCCGATCATCTTACAAAATACGTCCTGACTCAAAATTTATGGATTTATGGACTCCCAAAAGAATTTTAATGTCGTTTTTGGAGAGTTTTTCGTTTTGTGGATGAACCTTCAGCTGGACAAACTTTCATCGGTAGTGTCGTCTATCGTTTCCTCAGAGGCATCGGTTTTTGTTAGCATTAGTGAAATTTCGTCCTCATTTGCGAAAGCCCAATACTTTTAAGCTGAATCCCAATTTAATAGCAAATCCACATTCTTCGAAGAAGTCACAGTCCATCTGCACAAATTCATCTGATTACATATCCTACACAGGTACTGCATCAGATCCGTATGACCATCTTTGCAGTTGGTAATTGCTTAGCGAAATTCTTATTTCTTCACAGACTTTTGAACAAACCCCAGTTCCAAGTTCACATTTATGTTAGTCAATGTTCGTGTCCGTTTTTCCAGTGGTCGTAAGTCGAGATAACAGGTTTGCCCATACGAGGCATATTTTGATGATTTCGTCACAGTAGCTAGCTGAACCTTTTAAGGAAACGGAACTGCAATGCATTTGAGACGAATAATCACGAAAAGATTAACTGACGATCAACTTGGAGCATTCCAAAAAGGGCAATCTTGTCCTGCTTCTATATTTTTGTGGACGGTCTGCTGCTAAAAAGCTTCACTGACTTGCAGACGAAAAGTGAGGAACTCTTTTACTGCCTTATTTTTTATACAACGTTAGATAAGTTTACTGAACTTTTAAGTACTTTTAGTACAAACAATTTATGATTGCTTTTGAAGCACCTACAGAACATGAACTACACATCTCAGCCTATTTGGCTGCCCACTTGGAATAGTGTTTGTTCTTCGTCTGCTTCGTTTTCCTATAGTGTTGCGAGCATCGTAACCCCGAAGAAATCACATCTCTCCTACTGAACTGCTTCTAACTAACGAACCGCTCGTTGGGTAGGGACCAGAGATCAAAATGAGTATGTTCAAATCTGTTCAAACACATCAAAAATTTCTCAACGATCGCTCAGACTTGATCATTTTCCACCCCTATTCACAAGCAAATAGCTCGCAAGCATATTTACTCACAAGCAAAAATTCTTCTGAACAAACTAAATCAGTAAGGATGCTCACAAGTATTTTTTTCTGTATTGCACTCACAAGCAAATGACTTGCAAGCAGATTGACTTGTTTGAACTTACTTGAATATATTCAAATACTCATGAGCACGCAAAATGTTCACAAGCAGGTAGTGTGTTCACAAGCAGACAGTGTGTTCACAAGCAGGTAGCGTGCTTACAAGCAAACAGTGTGTTTATAAGCAGGCAGTGTGTCCATCGGAAAGCAATGCACTGAACATATATACCTAACTATAATTCTATTGAAAAACAAAGAAAGGCATACAAATGGTTGGCTTTGGATATAAGAAAGAACGGATTGGTTGCATTGCTGGATGATAAAATATTTTAATTTCTGATTCCAAAATTTCCCTTTTTAATATAATAATAAATTTTACAGTATAATAAATTTATATGCCTTTATTGCGGAAATGGATTTTGCTTATCATTTTTTTATGACAAGTAATTGCTTATTATCCTTTCGTTTTATGGCATGCAAATGTTTGGGTTTAAGCATAGGTAGGTACAAAAATAAAAGGTCATCAATGAATTAGGAAGAGTTATAAACATGTAGGTATATAAATACCTATTTTATAGTTGCATATTTTTTTTTAATGTTTTGCTTTTTTTAACTTCTAGTTGAGTTTTCTGTTTACTTGAAATTTTTTGTTTCTATATACTTACAAACCTGTACTATCTACTTCAATGAATACAATAAATTGTTTCCATATCTACTGTATAATAACCGTTTTCTTCATATAAAAGAAAAGAAGAAAAAACCAAGCTATTAAATAAACGTACTTCTCACCTAGGTATACCTAGATTTTTATTTTACTTAAAACGATCACGCCATCAAACTACCCTTTTTGGTATGATCACATTGCTTGCTTTATGAACACACTGCTTATTCACAAACACACTGCTTATTCACAAGCACACTGCTTGCTCATGAACTTATTGTTTGCTTACGATCAAATTACTTGTGATCACTTTTATTCACAAGCACTTTGCTCACAAGCAGTTTAACTCAATGTTATTCAAACTCATTTTGACTTGCAAGCAAGTCTACTTGTTTGGTTCGTTTGAAAATAGGGGTTGTTCAGAGTTGCTTGGTTCACAAATAAGATTGTTCAAATTTACTTGCTTGTGGGTTGACTCAGTTTGTTCAAACTCGTTTTTTTCAAGTAAATACTCATAGTTCACAAGCAGACTTAGTTCATTTTAATCTCTGGTAGGGACCACAACTTGGAATATGTTGCTGTTAATGATAAAAAAGAAGAACTAACATTCAATTCTCTCTGTCCAAAAATTAAGGATGAACAAGAATTAGCCAATTGGTAAACTTCTATGGTCCATTGTACTCCTTGTATGTAGGTCAGTCATCAAAATCCAACAGAGTTAAGTTGACAACCCTCGCTGTGTTTGTTTTCCAAACTCAAAAAGGATGAAGGAATATACTTCATCCTGAGTAGGTAGATATTTTTTTTCGGGGAATTGGAGTATCTCATTCAAGGTCAGTTGTGTAACTCAATCCTTTTTAACACAACACAAAAGCATACACAAAACCCTATATATACTTATAGCTACATACTCCTATCTATTCATGCATTTTCAACAACAAATATACGTGATTATGATCATCATTAGGGTATCGGGTTTCGCTTTTGGAAGACGCAAACAAAATTCCAATCCAAAAACACCAAAAAATATAAAGAAAAAAGAGAAAGGGAAGGAAGTAGGTCAACCCTTGTATTTTTATTCCGGAAGAAGGAAGCAATACTCGTGCACTTCTTTATAAACAGTTTTGGTGTTTTGGTTGTCATGCTTTCTAAAGGTGTAATCCCTGCACCATCATTCAATGGGAAAATTTATTTCACGCTGATCTATAATTAAGGTCAATTAAAAATTCACTCATATGAGAGTGTGGATGTTTAATATTCACAAATCGGGAACCCAAAAATGGCATTTGCATTTAAATTGCTGTATTGTGTCTGCATATTTTTATTTTGATATCTACGCCCACAATTAAAACAATTTTATCAAATGAGAACTTTTCGTGTTGTGGGATCATTTATTGACACAAAGGAGTGGCTTCTTTGTTCTTTTTTAAACGTTTTTTTGTCGAAAAAAACAGATTGATGCTGTCAGTAGTTTACTGAAATCAAATTTAGGTTCCCTTTGTGAACTGAGTGACATAACTTTTTCTAGTTTAGTTGAAAACATGGCAGTTCTTCTATTGTAATCAAATGCGTAGATGTACGTCATTAATGTATTCATCAACAGGCTCGAGAAAATAATTGCTTTATTGAATCATAAAAGGCCTTGGCCCTTGGGTATGGTGGCTGAAGACTGAAGAGATCCCTCTTCAAGCACTCTGATCTATTTAAACCCCAAACGAGATAAAGCACAACTCTGTTTTTGGACTAACAACCAAATCTCTGACATGACATCCGCTGACAGAAAAAGGCACTAAAAAGCACTCAAATGTATACCATTGCCGACAATCACGAAACGAGTGTAAAAATCTATGAATAGAGAAGTGTCCGGTGTCAATAAAAACTATACCAAGGGCAGTTAATATAGAAAAGTCACTTCATCTCCTTTTATAATGAATGTAGATGGAAATTCCTAAGCAAGGAACTAGGACTTACTTCTTCAGCAGGCCTTTTACTTGCTCTATAGGGCACGTTTTGGTTTCTTCTTTTTTTTGCATTTATTTTTCTGTGTAGAAGAGCAAGTGGAACCGGTTGGAGGTTTAAACCTTCAAACAGATGAAAGAATAAAAAACACGGACACTTGATTGCTGCATTCTATTCTTAAACTCCTTTGGTCCTGGTCCTGGTGGGGACTGGGCATTCCTATACCTACCTACCTACCTACCTTCCTTACATGGTCTTATTACTTTTTGCTTTCAATCAAGTTCTTCTTTTTAAGTCGAAATTCAGGTTCTTGGTCCAGTTTGTGTATTGATTTTTTTGTTGCGTTCTGGAAGACAAAGTGGAAGAAGTGTGCAAAAATATGCTAGGATTACGCAAAAGGTTCTTTGTAGGTCACAAGTGCATACATACCTTTATAATAATAGGTAGGTATATACGAAGGGACGAAGACATTGTTTTTGGTTTCTATTTTGATACTGCAAACGATCGAGAGCTTGTGTGCATACGTATACGTTACATGTATACCTACCTACGGTTTAGCAATGGGAACATTTACTTCTCTTTCTCTACATATTTAGTCCGTTTATTTGAACACTTATTCCCTATTATTGGCTCACTTGCAGAGCGGTAAAGGAGGAGTTTTCTATTTTGTAATTTGCAAAACAAATGACTTACCGCCGTATTAATAAACGCGGAATAGCTGGGTTAAGCCTTATTCCATGGATTAAGTGCAAAATGGTATAATGGTGGCTTTAATTAAATGGAAAATGGTATAATTTTAACTTAATCCATGGAATAAGGAAAACTCAGTTATTCCGCCTTTATTAATACGGCGGTTAGAGTCATCCGGGTATGCAGTGGCGTAGCGTGGGTGAAGTGGAGGGGGTGGCCCACCCCGGGCGGCGCGGCAGCTTGGAGTCAAGACCAGTTACGGCAAAATGTCGCCTTTAAAGCGGGTGTCATGACTTGACAGAACCTTTGAGAGTCAACAAACAACAATGACGCAAATTTGAAATTCGCCAACTTACCTGTGATTCGTCGTTGACGCTCTCGGCTGATTTCCGTGAATTTATAAATCAAAAGCCTACATTCGTTGCATTCACAAGCCACTCACTCAACTTGGCTGGGGTACACGATGTCTCTGAATCATTGAATTCCGAGACGTTTTTTTTGAAACTCTGGAGAAGCAGTTTGCTTTCTTTTACTGCTAGGTGGAACGATTCGGTTGCTGTCACAGGTCAAGCAGCGAAACGAGTCACTGTAACGCGATGGCGTGCCAGACATGAAGCAGACAAGACACTTAAAAACAAGTTTGAGAGAGTTCTTGAGGTACTCGAGGAATTGACGGATTCAGTCTTCTCCTGACAGTCATTAAACTTCCTCACTTTTCTTGGCTTTTGAGCTGCAGTGCTACCTAAATTGGATGACGCACGGATCTACCTGCAGCAACGAGGACTGAGTGTGGATAAGTGTGCTCAGAAACTCTGCGTGATTGAAGCTCTTCTAGTGGAGAGCTGACACCATTTCGTTCAATCCGCTGAGACTCTCTTCGAAAAACTCGGAACCGAACTAAAAACGGGAAGAATTCACAGCAAAAAATACATGCGTGGGGATGAATCCATAGATGCAGCTTTGTCTCACGAGCAAAGAACTCCATCGGGAGATCTTCGCATCATTGACAAGATCATTCAAGAAATAACGATCCAACTCCAGCAAGTTCAGGAAATAGCGATTAGATTCGGATTTTTGACGCTGGCTAGCTTTTGAACGGCAAGTACGAGTGTGATCTTTCCCATGTACTAAAAGACATCGACAAGGCCGAGTTTTAGATGAAGGAGAAGCTTCTCCAGCAGTTTGTCGCCAGTTCTAAATCAGAGGAAGTGTAAGGGAAAAGGACAACTGGAGCTCCTTTTGTTCAATCAAAAAATGAGTTTGGGAATTTCGTTTCATAATATAGTCATCTTGATTCGTACACAGGCATTTGACTTTGGCAATAAGTGTCGATAGTTGTGAGAGAAATTTTTTCGAAATTGATTAGACCATCAAGCTTGGCTATATTGTCGATTGAGCAAGAACTGGCCGCAAATATTAATTTTGACAAAGTTATTTTCGACTTCGCTGCTCGTAACGCCCGTAGAATCCGTTTGTGAAACCCCTGATCCTATTTTACCTTCAATTAAAAATACCACATTGCCTGTGAAATGACTTATTAATTAGGTAAATAAAGTATTGAATGGGGGCGGCAAAATGGGTCTTCCGCCCGAGCGCCAAGATGACATGCTACGAAACTGCGGTGATGTCTCAATGAAACTTTGTTCGAAGGGCATTGTTCTTAGGTATGTATTTGCGATTAAGGAGCGTAGTCAGCCTTGAGAATTTGGGATACAAGAACACCCGTATTGCTCCTTTCAACAGGTCGAATGTTGAGGTCGACGTATGCTTGAAGCATATATATAAAAGGAATCCGTATGGACAGAAAAATACCCAAGTGTAAGCTACATAGCCCGCAAAACGCAGTAATAGCTGCACATTACAACCAAAAATCTGGACGCCTGTTCAGACCCCAACTTATGCAGAGGCGGTTTATTGACCAGCATAATTTCGAAGTTTGAACAGCTCGTTAGAGAAAATATCTTTTTTCTGGGATAATAGAATTTGGGATGCACAGACCAACAGCCTCAGTATCTTTTTGGAGATCGATAAGATTCTCAGTTGGCAAGATCAAAGTGACCTTTCTTTAAGATAAACTATGTTGCATTAAGTTTATATAATTTTTGTAAAAAATTTATGTTAAAAACGAGCTAAAAATCGCGTTTCTTGGTTTGTTTGTCGCTCGTTGGTCGTGCTCATGTGAAAAGGTCTTTAGTGAATTAATCTTCAAGAAATAACAGAGAACATAAACTTACTTCTGACAGTAGTAAGAAGTCCTGCTAACGCCATTTGAGGTGATGGCTAATTTACAGCCGAAGATGGTCCAGAGAAAGTATAGATGGAGACAGTGGGTGCTGGCTGTGTTCGAGAAATTATATGTAGAAAGTTGATGAAAGCATTTAATCAATTACAAGACCTTGAGAACAGAGTTTCTGTAGGCTACATCTATCTGAGGAGTCTCGCAGTGGTAATCTGAGAAATCTGATTTCGAAAATTCGAATTAAATTGCAAGTTCGACTATATATCCATCGAATAAAATTCCGTTCGACTACTGTTGAGAGAATGCTAAAAGATTCAACGCTATTAGGTTTTTCAGAAAATTTAACTTTGTTTAGCCTCTGACTGGTCAAAGGTCACGTATCAAACGAAAAATTGAACTTCTGACCAATGAGAGGCCGAAAAAAGTTTAATTACTTGAAAAACTTATTGCGATGAACCCGCGTAATATCAAATGCTCAAGAACGTTAGCGGTAATGCCAAACTGACATAATCCAGTCACTTATTACTCGATAACGTGTGTTTTGAATTGTGATGCAGCCCCTGGTTTCACTAGGTTCAATGGGAGTCGACTTCCGAATGCAGCCAGTAGCGGCTGAGCAAAAAATGGAATGTTTTTTGCGAAGATGGATTTCGAAAACAGCTTCTTCACATAAAAAAACATGAAATCAACAGGTGTCAATGGCATATACCCCACCCTGTGCTGAAGTATTTTCCTTCCCAAGCAGTGGACCTCACATTTGCATCACGGTGAACAACTATGAACTAAAAAATACTTATTTTGGAGCTTGAAGGTCTTGTGGCTTATTACCACAATTTAGAATACGTTTCAGTAGATTTGTTATTTCGGAAGTTTTCCTCCATTTTGATATAGTTAGAAGGGCTGATTCAAGACAGCAATTTTCCACACATGCCGTAAGTCAGTAGAGCGACTATGGCGCTGGATCCTTTCCAACCAAGAAGTGAACGCAATTGGTGTAGAAGTGGAAAAGCTTCTTCAGCTCAGTAGGATGGTCTCAGATGGCGATCAGCTCGAAGACACTAATTGTCCGAACGAGTTCTGGTGGTTGCTGCAAACTACCAGCTTGGGAGGAGGTGTTGAAGTTGTTGCAACTAATGATAATGACAGCGGTTTTATAATGGCTATCAGAGCATCTAACAAAAAATACCGCTACAAATGAAAAAGATGACCCTCCCAACGAAAGGTGGGAATTGGGAAATGCTAATGACCTTGAAGTAACTTTAGCTAAACGATCCTCACCATTTGACTAGTATAGACCAGTCGTTGGCTACTTTTCTTCTCCAACAGAATACAGAGCCAATTTCAATAGCTTCAGTAAAAAAAAAAATGTGTGAATTGGCGGAATTGCTGGTCGGATTTCAGGTCCAACCCGTCTTTCCGCTATTCATCTCTGTAAAGTTCGTAGTGCTCTTCCCGTCACCGCAGTGTTTCAACAAAATATTTCGTCCCGATATTTTATATTGTGGTAGAATTTTTTTTTTCCTAAGCCTTTGTTGTGGTGTGCCAAATTTTGAGAGTCGTTTGAAAAATGCGCCCTACCCTAATTCTGCTCTCGGACTCGACCTGTTTTAAAAATCCGAGTCTGATAAACAGAGTAATTAGCTTTATGAATGAGTTACATGCCCACTGTCTAGCCTGGCTACACGCACCACCCCATGTAGCTTAATGAATGAGATACATGTGCAGTGCATCCATTCGCGATGAACTGCATCCTCTAGGCATTAATATGCCTTTCTGCCTAGTAACCTGTGTCTGTGTTTGGCGTTTCAGGAATTTACCTTTCCCTTATCCAAAACAACACGAGTATCGAACTATGTAAACGTTTTATCAACAAAGTTGATCAGACACTTGTAGCCCGTGACCATGAAAAACATCACTCTTTTTTTTCCTTTTCCTTTTATCAGAACTTTTTTTTGCATTTTTTTTGTTTAAATTTGATTCCCTCCTTCTTCTTGTTGTGTTTTACTTATTGTGTTCTTCATTATACAGGTTTTTCGTGTTTTCAAATGCTGTAGTGGTTTCTTTAGTTTATTGAATGCGCAATTTTTTGCTCCTTAGACCTTGACCATTAACATAGAAAAAAGGAGATTGCATAAACATGCTTCACACAACCGGTCGTTGTTGGTCCTTTTTTTTTGTATTGTAGCACCCCTTTTGGTGAATGTTCTTTCGCATTTGAATGTGGATATGTGTGGGGGGAGGAAGATGCAGTTTAAAGACGTAGTGCACTGTAACATGCCTATGTATATGTATAAACGAAAAGCAATTATTTACACGTTAACTGGTTTTGAAAAGTGCACTGCAGGATCGTGGAAGGAAAGAAGATTTAGAGGGTTCTGTGAAACACGAACTAAAGTGGCTTGAAATCAAGTTGCCGCAAATACATGCCATCGTGTATGTAATTACAAGCATACATAATGGACGTAATGATGTATAGGTGGTTTCATTTGAAAATGCAAGTGGGAATCTTAAGGTTGTAGGTTATGAGTATGCAGGTATAGCCTTTACTGACAAAGGTAGTGGCTTACAGATTTGGCTGTGGAAAGAAGGGATGCCAAATTAAAGTCTCCCAATATGGCTTTAGAAACAGGGTTGTCATAGCCATTTGAAAGGAATTGGTCGCAGGTGCATTAAGCTCCCATCTTTCCAATTTTGTAATTGAACAAGTGGGTAGGTATGTGCTGTAGGTATACCTACCTACCTCTTATCGTGATGTGAAATGTGAACTCAAAATCTCATAAAGTCTTCAATGTTTGCTATAAATTGCTGAATGCGTAGAAATCAAGGACGGAGCTTGTTTTACAAGAAAGCGAAAGTAAAAAACAACATTAGCGAGTAGGAAACCCAAGAAAATCACCTTTTTCTCCCCCTTAAGAATCAAGACATCAGCCCAGAGGATGTCTTTATGATTGAAGACCTAAGCTACAGTCGCAATTTGAACCAACTGCAAATTTTATATCTAATCGGCCCATCAAACAGATTAGAGAATTCCCGGACATCGCAATAACCTTTTTCCGTTTCTAATTTCAAAAAGTGGCGAAGCTCATAAAAAAGTACTCATCACACAAAATCGTGGCGTAGCGTAATAAACTCTTTAAAAAAAGGAGCCCTTCTCTACCAGTTCCTCTGGGTCACACAATAAGATGTCATAAAATCATCAATTTTTCTTTTCATCCGCTTTCTTAAAACCGGACAAAGGCATTCTAAGCATCTAAATTTAAGTGAATGCTTTGTAAGTACGTAATAAAAAAAAAAACTTCGAGAATTCTTGTTTGGAAAATTGCAGGGAAGCCGTAAACAGGACACAAAAAGAGTGGTTTTGTGAGGGAAACTACATGTCCCTCCGTGCTGGGGTTGGGGTTGGAAAAACTAATAAAACAGGAATTATTATCTGATTTTTGTACCTGAAGTTCATCACCCCATTTGCGATGCTGTATATTCACCTATGACTTTATTTCATTCACATTACAAATGCCATAAAAAAAATACGCATGGGGCAAGCCAACAAAGGAGAAAGAAAAGGACTCCCTGCCAGTTGCCGATACTAGGTTTTTTTCTTTTTAATTTCTTAACAGGATCATGACAAGGTGGAAGTTGTGTATCGTGAACTTTCTACGTATTTAGATTTGATTATTATTCTTTTCTTCCGGTATTCGTTGTTGTAGGCTTTGTAATAGAGAAGGGATTGTTTACTCAGAAGTGACATGTAGTGTTACAGCTGGTAGCTGGATGGATGGATTGTGTGTGCTTTTGCGCAATAGATAATAACAACGTAGTTTAGAAAATTGCGATTCGGTTGGAGTAACGGAGATGGTGTGTAACTATAGAGTTTATTTGCACAAGGATCTTAAATGATTTCGTGTCGGCTTAGGTAAATTTTTGAGGCTGAAGTCATTAGGAGGGTAGAGATGAACACCACACCTGGTTGGAGATGTTGCGGCTTTAGAACCGGAAGGTAGGTAGGTACATACCAACCTGGTAGTATAGACGAGAACCTAAGCTGCCTACCTATTATTCACATCAGTGTGAATCGATCGCGTGGGCGACTAAAATTCATTGCTTAGAACTGATTTTTTTTATTGTGGCGTGGAGATAATGAACTCTTTTAACTCAAAGACATTATCCTTCCTGAGCCAAAAGAAGACCTCGGACAGTGACATGCTATTTCCAACTTTGGCCATGCTGAGAAACGATGTTTCAACTGCCAGCGATGTTTGCTTCCAAACGCAAGAATAGACACCTTCCACACCCAAGAATAGACGAATAACTAGCTCTAGAACCGCACATCATTGTGTATGACCGGCACAGAAAAATACCAGTGAGTTCAGAGCAAATTTGCTACATGAGTGGGACACGTTTGCTTTCTGAATTACGAGAAACGAGAGTTGATATTTAAATGGAATGGCATAGGTTCCTACCGAGGCGATAATTACAGAACAGGGGCACTGGTAGTCTATGATGGCTAAGTGATTTGAAAATGGAGTTCTCGTGTCGATCAATGCTAAGCACTCAAAGCAATTGGAGTAGCTATTTACCAATGGTCAGAAAAGTAACCTGAGTAGGTACCTACCCACTAAGAGTATTCGTTCAAGTAGAACTGAGAGCAGTTGAATCAACTTGGAACACTCAAGAATATCCTGAGAATGGGTAGGATAAGATCGTTATTCATACGAAATAAACATAATCGATGAAGAAACAGAATCGTGAAGCGACTTACTTCGTTCCGTGGAGATATGATACTGACTTTCTGTCTTTGTCCAAATAGGCTATGATTCGAAAAGAAGCGACTGAATGGTCCACTCTGAAGATAAAGTTGGTGTTGTGTTTTATAAGATGTTAACAGCAAGTTTTAAGGATTTCATAATCACATTCAAGATCATCCAAATTAAGCTTTTCGTCCTGTAAATCATTTGTCGATGTGCCAATTTGACTGGGTTCAGCTCGTAAAAGACATTGCTGTCCTCTAATAATATACAAGGCTGATATTTTATACTTAAGGTTGCTTTGCGATCCTTCGGCACCTATAAACGGTCGTCCTCCAAGCTGATCACTAGTTGGAAGCAGTTAAGTGGGAGAGATGTGATTTCTTCGTGGTCACGATGCTCGTAACACCAGAAAAAGGAAGCAGAAGATAAGATGAGATGTTGAGTTGATGTTGTGAAGGCGCAAAAAAGGGGCCATGAATTCAGCTAAAGTACATATTCTAAGTTGGATGAAAAATAAGGCAGTAAAAGGGTTCCATACTTCGTCTGCAATTCAGTGAAGTTATTTGGCAGCAGACCGTCAAGAAAAATATAGAAACAGGACAAGATTGCCCTTTGTGGCCAAACCTGTTATGTTGACATACGACTACACCCATGCACTCGAGAAACGGTCATTGACTAACATATTATATGAACTTGGAACTGGGGTTTGTTCAAAAGTCTGTGGAGAAATGAGAATTTTGAGTAAGGCATTCACAGACTGCAAAGATGATCATACGGATCTGATGCAGTACCTGCCTAGGAACTGTAATCAGATGAATTTGTGCAGATGGACTGCGGCTTCCACAAAGGATGTGGATTGTTGCTATTAAATTAGGACTAAGACAAACGTGTATTTGGCTTTCGAAAAATGAACGGGAGAATTGGGACGACCTCTAAGACAAAATTCCGCTAATGCTAACTAGGACCGATGCCTCTGAGGAAACGACGCTACCGAGTTTGTCCAGCTGAAGGGGTAAAACAAACGAATAATGTTCCAAACACGAATTTAAAATTCTTTTGTGTCATTTTGAATACACGGCCTGCTCGTCAACACTCCCAGATTACAAATCAGGACGTATTTGATAGGATGATCAGGAAACGCAGCCAACACGCCAAACTCATCCAGTACCGAACTCAAACAGTGGAAATAATCTGTTATTAGTAGCACACGACTGCAACATCTCGATATCCAACAAAGATACATGGGACCTGTAGCACAAAGCTACAAGCTTACAAGTCAAGTGCCACTTGTATAATAATGTCCATTTTCTTGTGGAAGAACAAACGCACTTGTAGCTTTATGCTACCGAAATTTTTTACATTTGTTATGATTCGCTCATATTACAAGTACTGTAGACTTTACTTACAAGCCTATGGTGCTCCACACTTGTAGAAACAAGGAACAACGATGATTTTTAAGAGTGAAGGAGGTACTTCTTCTACTATTTACTGCATACTAGATTCCATAATGTTCCGACGAGCCAACATCAACTTCATGGTGGAAAAAAGAACAATAAAATTCATAGACAATCAACAACTACTCCGAGCAAATTGAAAGTTAGATGTGAACAATCGGAAACAACGCCTACAGCTTAAGCCAACTGTGTATTCTATAAACTAGCAAAACTTCCACGACTATTTATTTTACCAGGGAGCAGCGATTGGATATCCTCAAACAACCTACACACAAAGTCAGTGTCTCACACTGACGCAATTGCAGGTCTCTGGGAGCGAACGGAACTTCCGAGTATGTTTTAGACTCCAAAAGAGAACAGACTCGTTTCATAAGCTCTTCGTTCAGCATAGGAGTTATAAAAGGCGCTTGTTTTGCTTAGGAAGGAGAGACAAGACAGATAAGAGCAGAAACTCGATCGCAGGCGAAGAGATGCTTCATCAAGAAAAAAGTTCGAAGAGTCTATCAAACAGTCAAACCGTGAATCAAGATCAAGATCCGCACGCCGCGCCGGCCTTCAATCAGTTGCTTAATGACGATGAAAACTACGATCCCGCCACCGGACGCATGTTACCACCCAATGTGAACCAAATCCAATACAGATCCCTCGACCAAAGCGGCCATCGCCTTAAACTGAGGAAAACAGCTAAAAGAAAGAACTATTTGGTAGAAAAAAAGAGAAAACTCGTTACACAAAATACTAAGACAGATTGCATAAGCATGTTTTTTGGTGGTAAAAGAATGGTTTCGCGTGCTGGGTGTGGGGGAGTTGATTCCACTGTGAGAAGGTGGAATAAAGATTTGATCCTGGTCTTAAATGGAAAGGTCTTTAGGAGCTGTCCCTCGAGGGCACAGGGAAATATTGTAATGGTCTGCCTGCTACGCGAGTGGTTCAAATACAAAAAAAAAAAAAAAAACAAAAAAATGTTTTTTCACGGGTTTCGCCTTTCGCTAGGACATGTCAAGTCCTCCGATTTTAGTTTCAGCCGTTCAGAATCGGCTTGTACGTCTGCTCAACGTTACCAATCCTACGCAGGTAGTAAGTCAACATTCGAATGATTTATAATAGTGGAACAACTCAAGGTTTCCAGTATTCCTCTAGCGAAGACAGAAGAAAACGACCTCCCCAAGTACGATGTATTTCTCTTATTGTGGCGCAGCCTTAAGCATTGCAGTTGTATGCACATTTCACTAAAGCCTCAAATCTCACCTGAACAAAATTTAAAAAACAAAAATGTATTGACACCTACAACCCTTCTTTTGGTTCAACTTACTTTCATATAGCTACGTAGGCATACAGATTACTAAATGTTGAATAAGTTATTTTTGTACGTCCAAGAATAGTTTAGCTTTCATTTTTGAGTGTACCCAGTACCCACCTTAGTGAAAAGAAAAAAAGTAAAGTTGACGATGAAGAAAATAAGTCCTTTTGACGAAAGAAAGAATTTGCCTCTAGGGAATTTGGTGTTCTGGTAACGACTCAAGCAGAATTTAACCAGGTAACTTCACTATTTACTCAAGTATAGCATTTTTTTGAAATCACTTCCGCGTTCCTCACTACCAGTTTTCAAGTCGTTGTCTGCTATGAATTCCTTAAATTCCTTTGCCATTGTAATCAAATGATAAGGTTAAAAAACTCGCCCAAATTGAATCATATGCTTCGAGAAATAGCGTCAAATATAATTACCCGGTGTAACCAAGAAGATAGAAAGAGAAAAACAGAGAGAGGGAAAAAGAACACGCCATTATGAATGGCCCGTCGAATAGAATTATTTCCCATAAATAGCTTGATCTTGGCAACTAATTAAAACCCACTCCACAACTCGGCACCACTTCACTCACATAAATAAGCTCCCAAGCAACAAGAAATCGGAAGAATTAGCAATTAACAGCAAAAAAGACATAAAAGTATGCGATAAATCGCACCACCATCGCATCCCATCAGAATCACACAGAGTGCACCACACCACAGCTCTGGGTAGCAACTCTTTTGTTAAACAGTTCCTTTTCCTAGAATGGGCAAAGTACCTACTAGTACTCTTTCCCACTGGCACTATAGACATCATACAACCCAGAACTGGTGCGCCATACGAAACTCATTCCAACAGGAATATTTACCAATGAACTTGGCCTTCGACCCCCACGTCTGCCAGTTGTTGCAATAAAAGTTCCTTGCTCAACACCAAAGGAGCAATTAGGGTTGAATTCATTAACTGCAAGGGCAGAGGACGTGAAAGAAAACAACTAAAACGGAACACAATTAAAATGCGAAAGCGACGAAGACGTCCGAGAGTTTCGCGTTGTGTCGAGCGGAGCGCTATATCGACGTGGTGTAGCAGCCGCTCTCGGCGTGAACTTATATAGTGTAGTGTAACTCACTTGCCGCCCTCTATATGTATGAATTTCACGGCAACATGAGTACACAACTCAAACAATGTTCTTGTGATCCTAAACCTGGCAGGAGTAATTTGTATAAGAAGAGTCGTTGTGCCTTCTCGAGGTGCTCCGCATCCTCCAACCTTATAACCCATTCCTTGTATAGAGCCAAGTTGTGGCAAAGAAAAGCATAAAATTCCTGGTTGTGATTTATGAAAATTCCTTTTTGCTTCGCACTTGAGGTACTCGGAATTAAAATCTTTTTTGCGATACTTTACGACTATGGTGCGGTTGCAAAGCAGATTTTGCTTGGAATTTCGTTAATGTAATGCTGTAGGGTCTGCAATTTGCTGAGTAATTAAGGATTCTTTATCTTTTATTGTGACTCTCAATCAAGGCTTTAGTTTAATTTTGATAGAATATCAAACTCTTATGAATTTAGAAAAGCTTAGCTCAACAAGTGGAAATTGTAATGTGAAGTGGTTGCTCCGTATTAAACGTTATGAACTCAAAGTGAACTTTCTGAAGCTATGTTTTTTTCTTCTATTGTATTCAATGCATTTCAGATAAGTTAAGTTGTTTCCATAGGTACATAGATTCAACGCCCAGAAAAAAGGTTTGGAAAGATTTCGTCATATTCTGGGATTTGTAACCTTTCTTCATTTTTTTTTTACCCAGCTCGAGCCCAAATATTCGTGTCAGAGCTATACGGATTCGGGGGGGCTGGAAGAGTATCCCAACAGATTGGAGGAAATAATCTCGATAGAGGCACTCAAATTTGCCCACCTTTTATTAGAAAAAAAATGAATTGGAAAGTCCGCAAAGAGAAATAGTGCCAGGATATAGGATAGTGCTTTTTAACCTTTAGTCGATCTGAATCAAAAGAAAATTATGAGACACCTCCATTTCTTACAAGAATGGTATCGAGAAATGCACTAAACCATGATCCTGTTGCACTCAAAAATTTACTTATTTATTTTTCTACTCCGATTCCTCGTAATTCTGATTGGAATTGCCTTTTCGATTCAACGTTGCCTTCAGATTATAAGCTCGGAAAAGACATTTGTAAAGATTCTAGGGCCAATCTTCTCATCTTTTCCCAAATATGAGTCTACATAAGTCATCCGTTTTTGGCCTCATCTTCGTCTATGATGATTTCAAGTATTTCCGTTTCTTTCGATCTTTCGAAGACTGCTTTCGAGAAAGTTGTTGATTTATAAAAATGCACAGTACTTACCGCAACCTTTTGCAGAACTTATTCATCATCTCCTGAGCATTTATTTTGAACGAATTTCTTGAAGATATCTGCTTCCTTAGGTTAGGTAGGTTGTCCATGCGGCCGCAAGTCAGATCAACAGTGGACCCTTCACTGTGCTCCACGGAATAACAGGGAATAAGGAGTTGAGGGAGAGGGGGGGGGGGGGGGTTAGGATGTGCTGAGCAGTGGAGGATTGAGTTTGCGACTGGGTTATTGGCGTTGAGAACCCTCACTGAACAATTTGGAGCCCTGACTGAACTGTTCAGTGGAAGGTTAAAAATATCGCCCAATTCGTCGAAGAAGTATTCTCTGAGGGCATTTTTCATCATTCCACCACTTGGGGCTAAATTACCGCACACGTGATCGAGTAATACGTGACGTAATCATGTGTTTTTGACACTACTTCTCACGCTATCGAGTACTTTAGTACCACAATTTGCCATTCTTTTATCAGTATTTGAAAGAATTATAGTTGATAAATGAACAGCAGACTGATTTTTGTATTATGGATCAAATTTTTAAAGTTAAAAAAAAAAAATTAACCCCAGGTTTCTTTGGGTGGTCAATAGTGTCCATTTGAAAACCTTACCAATGGTTTGAATATCTCTCAGCGGGAGCCCCGGAGTCTAACGCAACAATATCTTTGTGCGGGAATGGAAGGGAGTTACGTATTTTGCTGATTCCAAACGGCTAATATAGAATACGCTTTTCATGGCATGAAATTACTATGGGAGGAATTGCCAATTAATCGCCAAAGAAAAGAAAATCATTGTTTATTCCTTGATGTTTCTGGGATTTGAACCTCGAACCTCCTACTTAACAGGCTATAACCATTACGCCATGGGTACTAATTTTGTTGTATGATGCTTCCCCACATGTTCTGTACTGGACGTCCTGAATATTGGAATGTGCTGATGGTTGAATATTCACAATGAATTGATCATTTGTTTCCTTGTCAAGATTATACCACTTGATTAATACCCTTCAACATTAAACTTCACCTAGCACCTCCACATAAAAAAACTGACAGCAGAAGACGCTGTTGTTAAGCTACTGTCTCTACTAGTAGGAATAGCATTGTAGTCTTCTACCCCATTGTTCGTGAACTAGGCTCCCAAATGCTGATCAGTCGGAGCTCCATTTCCACCACTGTTGTATGTGACGAGGTTTCGGTCTTGCCTGATGAACTCAGTAAGTACTTAAGAGTGTTCTCGATAACGTATTCCATATCTCCATGTCAGTCCCAATATTCCTCGGTATGTACGTTCAAATCACATTCAGCAAACAAAAGTCTTCTTTTGGTATATCCTTTGGTTACGGCCACATACTGAGCGGCAAAATGAAATCAAAATAGAAAGAAATTTTTTTTCGAATTTTGTAGCTTTGCCGTTCAGTACGTGTCAGTAGGTTGTGCAAGTCTAACCAAAGTATATCTTTTTCCACCTGCTCACATCCAATTTGGGGAGCTTTGACAATGGTCACTCTAGATTTTGAAATGGTCAACAAGTTGCCAAGCAGCTCTTTCGCAAGGCTGATACCGATTCCGTTTTCACCCTGGTCCGTTTTGCATAAGAACATTTTGTAGTCTTTGAATCCTAAAACGGGAACTGTTTCCTGAATTTTGTCACTTTGCTGTATGGACTTACGAGATGTCAATTCGTCTTTTTTTTAGTCTTTACCTCTTTCTAGAAACTTTGACCACTCATAATTCCAATGTTTCACTTCCCAGCTCTCAAATTTCGTCCAATCTGTTGAATTATTTTGCTAGTCCCCAAATCCGTGTATCATTTCTGCTCGGTCCAGGATCATTACCATGCGTGACAGGAAGTGTCATGAATATTTGAATGTATTTCTATAATGCTCGAAAACTTAAGAAGTTTCTCGAAAAGTATTTGCTTTTTTCGACATTTCTACGATCCGTTTTTTGATTTTGATCTGTTTTACTGCACTGTTGATCTCCAGTCATGTAAACCTCCAAATCTGCATGCACACTTGCGGAAAATATTAAAGATGTCTCGGGTATCGCTAGACTCACTTTGATGTTAATTAGAGTGTTCCACATTCGGGTGGTGCGACTAAAATATGAATCTCTATTCTTTACTGTACGTCCGAAGTTGGGCATAAGGTAAAACTGATGAGCATTCCTAGCGAGTCTTCTGGAATGCAATTGGTTCTAGGGGAGGAATGCAACTGGCTATTTCACTAAAGCACTGTTTGTGAATAAAGCGATAAAAGATAGAGAGACACAGGTAACGTTTCGACGATGTTCAAGAGATTAAATCGGTTCTACGATTGAACTACCACCTATCAATCTCAACGCACTGATGAATACTTCGTGGCCTCTTATGACATGCTGCAGTGATATTCTACGTCGTTGCTACGCAGGCTTCGGCTTACATTGAGCTGGTTCATGCGAACTATAGCCGAAAAACTAAGAAACGCTTAGTCATCTTGAATCTGTGGCCACCATTTTAATAAACGCTCTTGTTTGAATATCTCAAACGGAAACAGCGGAAACGTGGGTATTGACGTTTTTACTTCATATTTCCTCAGAAAGCCATAATATCTCTTAACCATCTTCTCACTTATATGTACCTTCTCACGTGCTATGCCACGCTGCTCTTGAGTGGATCTTCTTTTTAATCACTTTGACAGCTGGTTTAACTTTTTGTCTCATAAATTTTCACAGCAGCCCTAAGAACTATTGTATAGAACCATTCAATACAAACCACTTCCGACAGATGAAAACCTTAGCAGATGGACACACAGACACATTGCTTTAGCATGCGATTGAGAAACAATTCTTGCGGTTAATTCAGTGTTCAACGCAAATGAACCTTTAGGTTAAACTTCTTCGTGTATGAAAGCCACAAGAATGGGCTTTAGTGCAATTTATCTCGGATTTTGTACAACAATAAAAGTCTTTTCCATCATACACCTGCAATGAAATTGTTTTAGCTTGCCGTCGGGATGGAAATGAGAATTTTAATGACATAATCATTAACTAAGCTGCGGAAGACGTTTATGACTGTGTCATGATCGAAGAAAAGTTGGCACTCATTAGAGTCGCCATGAGTCACTGGTAAAAACAGCTACGGCGACATCTGCCGGCACCACTCATTCATTAGACCTGAACCGAGCTAAAAAAGGAGCGCCATGTCACTTTCGTGCGAAAATTTCCCCCAAAATGGAACCATGAAACCAACAAAAAATACAAAAAAAAAATTTGAAAGCAAAAACCGAAACTCATTTCCGAAATATCATCAATTGTATTTGTAGCTGTTTCCTTTTTTCGGTTTTTGGTTTTTGCATTTGGACAAGGCACACGTGGAATTGTGTCTCCATGGTTGGGCTCTTAACAAAAAGACACAAAAGAACAACCAACATAAACTTTTACTTCTCTCCCTCGCTTCGAACAGAGACGGACGTTGTTCGTTGTGTAACCTGGTTTATGTGAATTTTATATCATTTTGGCATTTTATATCCGCTACATCTGCTGTTGTTGCATTACCCCCAAAAAGTAACAAAATGCAGAGAAATTGGTTGTTGTAACAATAAGGCAGCACCAAAAAGAACAACCACGAACCAAACGCGAAGGGAACTAATACTTTTATTTTTATTTTTTTTTTTTGGCAAAGGAGTGACCTCAGAACATGTGGACGTTCCGAAAGGCGTTGCAACCTGTCAATGGAATGGAAATTGCATTTAATGATTATCGTTGAATTTCGCAACATGAGCAGCACCTTTTTTTTTTTTTGGTAACCAACTTGTAAGTATGTTTCGCTTCCTCAGTATCTGAAGAATGTCAATTTAACTTTAGTGAAACTTCATGTTAAGTGTTGCTGCGCAGTTATCGTTTTAGGGCCAATTTATTTGAAGTTTAATACTTCAAGTTCTTTAGCCATTAAACCATAAACAAGACTAACATCTTATTGCATTTGTTTGTTAATGTTTTATATTTTTGAACGTACCTCGGGCAGGTTGCGGGATCGAACGGATATGAGTATAACACTGCGTTGTGTCTTGTGTTGTGTATGTACTAATTGACACTTTTATATCAAACTTTCGAAGAAGCCGTTGATACAATTACAATTTTGATCCTTATTTTCCTTTAATTGAATGACATGTCAGTTCTCTGAATTGCTAAGCTGTAAAGGTACACCGAGTCCTTACAAATTTTGAATTACTTCTGTTCCTGTAAATTTTACCATCTTAATGCAATCCTGTCAAACAATTCAGAGACCATAAGTTATGTTGCATATGAGCTAACTAATGTAATGACAATAATCCTTTGATATCCCAGCATCTAAAAAAACACAGGGGCTCTCCAAACCAAAGCAATTACAATCAAATATCTAATTGATTTTTTTATTCAGCGATATCTGAGTTTGCCAACTATGATGCTACAAGAACGCCGCGGCGGCGGCGCACTAAAACACATTTTGGGTCCCCGCAAACGACAAACTTTCTATCGGCCGATTGTTTGGTCGGGCTTATAATCAGTATTAAGATGTATTCAGGTCCGCATACTACAATGATTTGGTATCGGCCGATAAATAAGTTTGATGGGCTTCTCAAATGCGTTCAAACTAAACTATCGGTCGATAGAAAGTTTGTGGTTCGCGGGGATCCTTAGACTTTAGAGCCCTTATCAAATTTACCTATAGTGCTTTACTGAGTTTGAGGATGTGATACAATACAACCCTCAAGTAGGTTGTCCCCATTTCTATCGTTGTCGTCGTCGTCGTCGTCGTTGTCGTTGTCGTTGTCGTTGTCGTTGTCGTTGTCGTTGTCGTTGTCGTTGTCGTTGTCGTTGTCGTTGTCGTTGTCGTTGTCGTTGTCGTTGTCGTTGTCGTTGTCGTTGTCGTTGTCGTTGTCGTTGTCGTTGTCGTTGTCGTTGTCGTTGTCGTTGTCGTTGTCGTTGTCGTTGTCGTTGTCGTTGTCGTTGTCGTTGTCGTTGTCGTTGTCGTTGTCGTTGTCGTTGTCGTTGTCGTTGTCGTTGTCGTTGTCGTTGTCGTTGTCGTTGTCGTTGTCGTTGTCGTTGTCGTTGTCGTTGTCGTTGTCGTTGTCGTTGTCGTTGTCGTTGTCGTTGTCGTTGTCGTTGTCGTTGTCGTTGTCGTTGTCGTTGTCGTTGTCGTTGTCGTTGTCGTTGTCGTTGTCGTTGTCGTTGTCGTTGTCGTTGTCGTTGTCGTTGTCGTTGTCGTTGTCGTTGTCGTTGTCGTTGTCGTTGTCGTTGTCGTTGTCGTTGTCGTTGTCGTTGTCGTTGTCGTTGTCGTTGTCGTTGTCGTTGTCGTTGTCGTTGTCGTTGTCGTTGTCGTTGTCGTTGTCGTTGTCGTTGTCGTTGTCGTTGTCGTTGTCGTTGTCGTTGTCGTTGTCGTTGTCGTTGTCGTTGTCGTTGTCGTTGTCGTTGTCGTTGTCGTTGTCGTTGTCGTTGTCGTTGTCGTTGTCGTTGTCGTTGTCGTTGTCGTTGTCGTTGTCGTTGTCGTTGTCGTTGTCGTTGTCGTTGTCGTTGTCGTTGTCGTTGTCGTTGTCGTTGTCGTTGTCGTTGTCGTTGTCGTTGTCGTTGTCGTTGTCGTTGTCGTTGTCGTTGTCGTTGTCGTTGTCGTTGTCGTTGTCGTTGTCGTTGTCGTTGTCGTTGTCGTTGTCGTTGTCGTTGTCGTTGTCGTTGTCGTTGTCGTTGTCGTTGTCGTTGTCGTTGTCGTTGTCGTTGTCGTTGTCGTTGTCGTTGTCGTTGTCGTTGTCGTTGTCGTTGTCGTTGTCGTTGTCGTTGTCGTTGTCGTTGTCGTTGTCGTTGTCGTTGTCGTTGTCGTTGTCGTTGTCGTTGTCGTTGGCGTTGTTACTTTTACCAGCGTTAGTACAGTAGCACCAATCAAAACAGTTAGTTCAAAGAATCAAAACTAAAAACGAACGGAAAACCATGAAATTGTGATGGTTTCCTTTGACAGAAGGATACCCCTTTGAAGATTTTACAATTATTTAGTTCGTAGCATGATTTGAAAGCTGCAATGATATTATTCTTCTTGCGTTCATCCAACAAACCAAATTAAATGTCAGGAAGCTTGGCCTTTTCTTAATTCAACCTACTTTTTAATTCAAACGAATATTTCCTTTTCCCCCTCCAATTGGGAACTTAGTGACTCATCAATTGCATCTTTTTGCCATTAGCCATCATGAAATACTCCTAACGATATGCAACAATAAAAGCACATACAATTATAATCGCCAGCAAATATGCTGAAAGCTTGTTAGTAAAAGCTCTTCACTCGTCGGTTCCGCCATACAAAGAACCAACAACTAAAGAGTGTCGTGGTGTGTGGGCCATGCAAAATTGGTTCTATATTTAGTTTAATTAAACGACTTTGTGTGTACTCGTATTTAGTCATTTGATATTATTAGAAAAAGTTGTCTAAGATTTAACCAAAAGTTACAATGGACAAATGAATTGTAACTGGCAGCGTGGCCGAGCGGTCTAAGGCGCTGGTTTTAGGCACCAGTCCGAAAGGGCGTGGGTTCGAATCCCACCGCTGTCACAGAGACTTTTTTACATAAATTTTATTTAAGCATTTAGCTCGGTCAACGATAAAGAATAATTGCTCTTTATTGTTAGTCACATTGAAGGAATGACTTATAGACTCCATTGAAACAGTTTTAATCAAACTCATGCGCAAAAGTGATTTGTTTCTTATATAGAGCAAGTTGCATGTCGATGTCAATGATTTGTTATAGGATTTCCTCTCGGAATGCAAGTGCAAGTAGGTATGTTTACGTTTTCCATTGGAACGAGGATCTTGGGTGATTCTATCAGAGTTTCTGGTGAAAGTAGAGTGATTATTTTTGAAATAGTTCATAGCATGTAGATAGCTTCTAGATAAAGATGACTAATCTTAGGTCAAGAACTTAAGTTATTCAGACTTATCGTCATCTTATTAAAAAATAGTTTTTAAATGAAGAGCAAGTTCACATGAAGTGCTAAAAGAATCCAAATTAAATATGCGAGCAACCTGTATTTTGTGTTTTGAGCGCGTGCAGCTTGGCGTTCTGTCTTAAATTTAATTGGTTTTGAACTTTGATTGGGGGTATAAATTGATGTTCTTTTAAAGCTTTCTCGGAATGCCTTTGATTTTATTTCCGTTGAACTCATTCGTAGTAGGTATTCAACGCCCGGGCTTTGAAGAACCAAAAGCAAGTCAAATTTTTGTATAATTCTTGAACTTTCATAAGAATTGTCGGCCGAAACTGCAAACGCGGAGAGTAGTCTTGGTGGTGGCATACCAAAAAGAACATCAACATCGAGAAAGTACTTTGAAGGGAATACTTTGAAGGGAACGAGTTTTGAATGGGTTAAAAGATGCATTTTTATTTTGTGAGATTGACGACATGTTGCTTTACCCAAAGTCTCAGTTCTTAAAACACCCCTTCTCCAAACCTCGACATCAGATCGTTTCCAAGATTTAAACCACAATGACGAGCACTTTGTCTAAGCCAAGCCAACTTAATTGCCACTGATAAGCCCAAAGCCAACTGACAGCTGTCACTTGCAACACCGTATTCCCGAAATCACCCAATTTTAAAGCAATCAACTCAAACTGTATGTCCTTCTTTGGACTATATTTCTACGCCTCAATCTTAACTAACTGCTTCTTCCACCACGAAAAGCTCCTAATCATCTCATTTAACTGCCTTCGATAAGAACTAAATTGCGTGGTAACACGTTTAACACCTTTAACGTCACACTGCGGCACACTCCAAACTGTCAGCCGGATAAGTCAAATCACGGCCCTAATTGCATGAAATTCACCATTCACCCCTTTTTTTTTTTGGTTGGGTATGAGACCATTGCCGTGCCATAGCTTCGCTTATCTTAATTATTCGCTTCGCGAAGTTTTCCAAAAATTTTGAAGCCACATGCAAATAAAAATAAATCACGCTTCAGTATCCCTCCCACAGTTTTGCCGCGAAATGGGTTTCCAACTAATTAAAAATCACGCACTATATACCTATACGATTCGGTTAAACTGCGTACCGCCATCGGATGATGTCACATCCAAAAACGAACGAGCAACCGCAACACCCAATAAAAAAAAATGAATAGAATTGTGTCTTAGAAACGAATAAAACTGAAGAAACATCCCCGCAGGACATTTTATGTAACATCACACAGTTGTTGGTAGACAGGAATGCTTAACTGCCATAAACACCATTACCATTGATGTTATCCTATCCTGGCAACGACAGAAGGCGACTTTCCATTTTCCGAAACGAAAAAGGGTTAAAGACGCACAGTCAGTCAACCCTTTGAATGTTATCGTTCTGTTAAGAAGGCGAAATAGATCCTTTTGGAACTTTTCTACTATACCATCATCTACCACCACCCTCATGGGCATTCGTCTTGTTAAGACATCAAATTTATTGTCGAAAAGGAAATTAAAAGGATTTTCTTAAACTCTCCAGGATGCTGCATAAGAAGGGGGACACCGCCACACGATTTTGTTATGTGCCACTGATAGGAAAAAAGTATCGAATTTCAAATTGTCTATGCTGATGGAGATGGAGGAAAGGGTTTTAATTATTAAAAATGGTTCAACTCTTTTTTCTTTTTTGTGTTTTGAATTTCGTATTTCATTGGGATTTATTAGGAATATGAAGCCATTTGGGAGTTGGATGTCGAGTTGAAAAAGGAATTGACTGACCGGTTGGCATGGTAGTAAGTTGGGTTGGTAGTCATGGCCTGGCCTGAGTCGTGTTAACGCTAATGGATGAGGTCTTCAAATGGACTTTGGTTACCGTTTTGTTTGTTGAAAGGGAAATGAAGCAAATTATTTATTGAGTATGAGAGTGTGTGAGGGGTGGGTGTTTGTTTGAATTGAAATCAGTGACTGATTCAATGTACTCGTAACATCAGAATGACTTTCGAATATAATTTGTGAGGAATGTTTCAGAATTACGAAAAGAGTGTATGGCCTCTTTCAAGGCTTTGATAGACTTTCTTTCAAAGATCAGCTGAAATACACACTTGATTCGTGCGTCGCCAAAAAAGAAGAGTGTTTCTCTCGTTTTCTTTCGATATGAAAAATTAGTTTCTACTTGAGAAGACGAATTGTTGGACAAATGCCCATCTTTTTCACGTTGGAATAGACCTAGCACTTAATAAGTTACTGATTTTGATTTACGAATTTCGAGGACTTACAATCTTATGCCGATTCCGAACGGCTAAGTTTGAAAGTGCTTTTCATGGTAGTGTGTTATTGCCAATTTCCGGAGGAAGGAGATACTTACGAAAAACACTTCTTTTTCTCATGTCTCTAAGATTCGAACCACGAACCTCCCGCGTAACAGGCAGTCATGCTTCTTTGATTCAATTTCAATGATGAAAACGTAAATGTCGAGGCACAAAACCCGACATAATATGAAACTTGAGTGCTTCCAAAACACCTCATTATACCGTTTTCCGTTGAAGTAACCGATGAGACTTTCATTTGCTGAATTGTGATTTGTTGCTCCGTGAAGCACTTTCTCGATCAGCAATTGTAAAACTGGTGGAAAACTGGTCAGTAGAAACTAGTGGGGTGAAAATCGAACTTAAACACGTCACTTAAGAACAACTGCGAATATTGCCAATAGTGTTGAGGAAAACCTATTTCAGTGCATTTATCGTTAATCGAGCTTGACATTCCACAAACGACATTAAACCAAATGCAAGGTTAAAGTTTTAACGCTTCTACAGTTCAGTTAACACAAGAGGTCAAACCCATCGACCATCAAAAACGTTTCTTTGCTGATTGGATCTTGAAAATACATCATCATGATCCGGAATCGCATCAAAAAATCATTTTAGGTATTGAGGCAACTTCAACCTAGGAGCGAACAGAATTCTCAAATATGGGGGCTCTGAAAATCCAAAAGTTACGATTGGAAAGCCTTAACAACCTCAACTTTTGACTGTTCGGCACTAAATTAAGTCTGACGGCTTATGGAATCTTACTTTTTCGAAAACGAGGGTGGACAAACTTTTACGGTGAATGGATTAAGCCATCGAGCGATGATCAATAACTTTTTTTGTAGGCTTTTATTTTCAATAAATCGATGATTCGTGCAAAACAAGAAACGATGCCATCGCTATTTTGCATCAGAAGTCTCCTGACCCAAATATTTATCGGAGAATCGCCAATAGTTGGCCACGCGAGTTCTTATTACACTTTAGACTTTTTTAATTGGAGCCACGTGAACAACATGGCCTATTCCAACGGCTTACAATTGATTCAAGACCTCAAAGATGAGATTCGTGAAGCTGTCTATGAGCACCTTCATCTCGAAAGGCTCTCCCACTCAACGGCTTCGCACTAGTAATCCGCTCATGGGGCACGCCGCGTTGACCTTAGAAAGCGTCGGGACATCTGGGTTTAAGTTGTTCCATGTCTGAGGCCAACCAAATGCTGATTTCGTTGTATTCGTCTGTACCAGGGGTGTTTTAGTGGTACCCGTGGCGTAATGGTGAGCATGTTCACCTGTTACTCGGGAAGTTCTTGGTTCGAATCACAACAGAAACTAAAAATATTTTTCCACAGGTATCACCTTTAACGAGGAATTGGTAAGTCCTCCGTCATTAAATTCATTGCCATGAAAAGCGTTTTCTTTATTAGCCGTTCGGAACCGCCAGAAGTTGTGAGGCCCCAGGGCACACCGCTCTGCTGCTCCACCAAATGTATGTATGTAGGGGTGCTATAGTTTGTCTTCCTTTTTTTTATTGTTCGCGGTAGTGTCTGAACGTTGGCGTGGTGTACAATTTTCTGACTATTCCCTTTGAAAAAATTCTATCAAATAACAAAACAAAACCTGCGTTATTGGAAGATCCTGTATGATGTAGACCATCGAAAAAAAAAACAATCTCCAAGCTATTCCAGGAGACAATTACGTTGCTCCCCGATCTGGAAAGGAAAAATTCTGTTATCCTCGACTGGATTCAAGCACACAAAGGCTATGATGGCAATGAGGATAAAGACATCCTAGGTAAAGACGGCGTGTAGTCTCTAAACGATTCGTCGGCATTGTGCCTGAACAAATAAATAGATAAAAACAACCTAATGGAAGATTCAAACAAAGCTCGACATTACTTCTATAGCCAAATAATCTGCCTAAAACTTTCTACGCCATAATACACTCAACAAGCATCAATATTTTTAGTGAATCACAAAAGCCCTCAAAACTTAGGCTGGAATATTAACCGACCACCAACATAAAATTACTAAATAGGGTGGAGCAACAGAGCGGGAAGTAATGAGGCCTTGTGTATTTCTCACAACCATACCTTCTGAGAAATGGAGGCCATTGTTATCTAAAAAACATCTATACCAAATTAGATTGGCAGCAGACCCTATCTGCAGACTATGAGAAGAAATATCTCTGCAATTCATTACAGGATGTCCTATATTTCTGCTCCTTAAAGGCAAATACTTGACTGCAAGATCAATCCCCTGGATAAACTATTCCTTGCGAAAAAGGGAAATGCTATTGGATTATTCCCGGATTCGAACCTCCAACTACCAAGTAACAGGCAGATATGCATAACATTACGCCATTTCTGCAAAATTTACAAGCTTTGAACAGGATGAACACAAACTGATAAAAAAACAATGGCTGAAGTCCTCGAAGATAACAACATCTTAGCCAATTTCACCCCTTCTAATGATTTTATAGTGTATAATAATGGTTCGTCCCTCTTCTTTTTCCTTTTCCTTTTCCGGCGTTACGATCATCGTGATTTCGAAAGGATCTCCCACTTAACTGCTCTAAAATAGTGATCAGTTCATGAGGTTCGCCATGATGGTTCGTCCATCTCCTTCTTATTCTTCTTCCTTTTACGGTGTTACGATGATCGTGATTTCGAAAGGATCTCCCACATAATTGCTTCAAAACAGTGATCAGCTAGTGGGACTCGCAGTGATGGTTGGCCCATCTCCCTGTCTTCCTTTTCCGGCGTTACAAGCTTCCTGATTTCAAAAGGATTCACCACTTAACCAATAGTTATCCGCTCGTAGGGTACGCCGTGATGGTTCATCCATACAAATTCTAAATAGTTTAGCCTAAAATTGACGATGTAGTCTTCAAAAACACTCTGGATGCCTGATTTTAACAGCAACAAACAGATTTGCCTGCGTTAAGTGCACATTTCAAGTCCTGTTTCACATGTTCCGGTGACACAGGACTCCTCGCCCATCTACCAACTTAGAAGCACGTGTTCAAATGATTCATTGACAGATCATGGAAACATTTGTTATGCGGTTCATTACCTCAAGTCATTAATTTATTGCAGGCCACACTTTCCTCCAAATATCTCTGAATGTCTACCATACTCTTAATCATTTTTGAAGTGTGTTTGACTCTTGTTTTGCATGAATGAGGTTATATAAAAGCTTTGTCTTCTTTCACCACAATTATTGACCTGTGCAAAGGATTGATGATAATTCTGCCTTGCCTTGATTATCATCTTTTCTTAAAATAAATGCCAATGCACGAGAGCATTATTCAACAATTTTAAAACCGATTATATGAATTATGACTTTAATGATGTTATGTCAGCTCAGACAGGGACACTATAAAAGATGTTACCTCTGTTTTTTGCGAACTTGCAACAAAGAACATATTTTAAAAAATTATTGCGTGACCGATTGAATGTGAAAGATTATTTCAATTCAGTTGAAACACCAAAAAACATTTTATACGAGTTTAGAACACAGTTTCAGTTAAAGGATAATAAAGTTAACAACGAAATACTTTGCAGTTTTTAAACTTTGAAGATGTCATCGTGTTTTGCTTTATGGCTGTCCAATGGCGTGTTTTTTCTTCGAATGACAGGGATGCGTTATGATATCGTCGTTGTACAGGCTTCCTTGACAACTTATGGGATTGTCAAGCAAAAAGCTAGATCAACCCAGGGTAAACTTCAACGAACGAACTTTTTAAGTTTGTTGTTGAGCACATCTTCATACTCTGTATGCTACTTGCTACCACACTTAAAGAGACTTACTATAAGTTAACCTTAAGCAACCTTCTGCCCTCTTATCTCCCACAACTACCTTCGCTGATCTGATTGAATATATCAATCAGGTCAGCGGACGTAGGATGAGCCGACTTTCGATATTTGAATGGCACTCTATCGCAATATTTTACTTGTTATGTATTTTTAGAGATAATTTGAACTTGGGACCTCAATATGGCGACGATGCGTTGCAATGCTCGTAAATTCATATACATATATACTGAAGCTACTCTTCATTCGGTAGGGGTGGACATTTTTCTCTCTTCTCATTTAAATACTGACCTTGATTGACCACCTTTTTGGGTAGTTTATTTGGGCATATACAAATACCTTCATATTGGCAAAATAAAATATAAAGTAAATATTTGTTTACAAAAAATTGTGAAATTATTTTGTTGTTGTCAATAAAAACTGGCTATAGTTAGCGCTAAAACACAAGTGTGAACTCGTGTGATAATGACGGGAAAGCACACAGCCGAAAACTGAACAAAGTAAGTGACATCAAAAACAAACGCAACTTGTTTCAAATAAGTACCTGAAGTTGTATCTAGAGGGTGTTTTTTCGACCTTTGGTTTTTAAGAAGAAATTAAATGATAGTCAATTTAATGCTTTGGCCAAATGTTATAAAAATAAGGGTTTGCCATTATGTTTTAAAAATGATTTTGGGCAAGTGGCCAGCTCGAATAAATTTTAGCTGAGAGGCCCAGTTTGTCGACCAATTTTTGCAGTATTATGGGCCGTATATCAGCGACAACTCGATGAATATTCTATTCTAAGGCGTCAATCCCTGTTTCTTTGGTTTGAGAAGGAAATTGAGGAACAAAACCCTCTCTAGAAAAATCGTGGCATGCCTTTATAATAGGTGCTCCCAATATTGTAATCGCCTGCAGCTCACTCTTCGGACTTTATGCCTAGACGCATAATGTTACACAACCCCTCTGAAGCAATCTTTCCTAACCGCTCAGCATGCAAGAACGCTAAAATTCTTACAAGTAACTTCCAATACATTTGGTACACTGACGTTTCAAAAACTAACAACGGTGTAGGTGTAGGGATTTTCGGTCCCAACTTCACATCGCCTATAACCCTTGGTATCAAAACAACTATCTTTCAAGTAGAGGTGATAGCTATAGAATTTTGTCTTATGGAATGCATTAGAAGAAACCTCCGAAGATCACGCATCCGATTTTGCTCTGACAGTCAGGCAGTCCTAAATGCATTGCCTTCAACCAAAATTGAATCCATATTTGGAACTGCCTGAAATGTCTATCTCAATTAGCCACCCACAATAAAATAGCTAACATGGCAGCGAAGAGGCTGACTGCCTAGCTACACTTGGCTCTCAATCCCAATTCAAAGGCCTGGAACCCTCCACATGAGTAGCATTAAACATGAACTGGTTACTTGGGAACGGCAGAATATGATCCACACCTGGTACAATTCTAATAGCTGCCGCCAGTCAAAACTATTTATCAACTTATCTCAAAGACGTATGAAAGAAATTCTTGACATCAGCAAAAGAGACGCAAAGTTACTTACGAACTTCTTCACTGGTCACTGCTCTCTCAAATATCACCTTAAAAACATAGGGCAGGAGCCAGGATGACACCTGCCGTCTCTGCCTCGAGCACATAGAAACAGCTGAACACACTTTTTGTGAATGCGCTGCCATAGCCAGATCCAGGCTAAAACTTTTTTAAAAAGGATTCACTAGTCCCCTTGGTATTAGAAACACCTCTTATTCGAACATTCTTAGGCTCTTACACGACCTCAACTTCGAATGAACAACTTTACACTTCACGTGTAAACCTAAGGGGACAGCACAAAATATCTTTTAGGCCGACTTGCTCGCAAAAGTGTTTTACCTTCGACCTATTCAATTTAAAAAAAAACTTGAGAGGTGTCAAGGGACACCCGGATGGAACGAAGTTCCTTTCGATTAATTAGTGAAGGAATTGTAATAAAAATAATCGTCGCGACACCACACTGTTCAATGCGAAATAGAAATGAAAATATCTGGCTTGCTTTCTATAAGAGAGAGAGAGAGAGACAGAGAGACAGACAGACAGAGAAACATGCGACGCCGCACAGCTTACAATAGCTTACTATAGCAAAAAGTGTCGTGACAGCTTTTCGTAAGAATTTTTTCTGTCTAGCCCTCTTTCACAACGCGCGATAAGGAACTTCGTTCCAAAAAGTCTTTATAACCCTTGATCATTCCTGTCCAGCTTTATGGCGCGGAAGTATGGACTTTATCGCAACGGGATGAGAAAACCCTTGGTGGTTTCGAAAGAAAAATACTCCGAATGATCTTTGGTCCCGTATGCGAAGACAATGTGTGGAGAAAAAGATACAACAACGAGCTGTACCGCGAAATGGGCATAGCCAGAAGAGTACGCATCGCGAGGCTCCGATGGTTGGGCCATGTAGAGCAGATGGACGCTCCGGCTCGACGGGTTTTCGAAAGCAAATTGCAGTGAAATCACGGAAGGGGAAGAACTCCTCTTAGGAGGCGAAATCAGGTGGAAGAAGACTCAATCGACTAAAAGTGCAAAGCTGTAGAGAGCTCGCCTGAAATCGTTATCGAAGGATATTGGTTAAAGTCCAGGTTCAACCCGAACTCCCGAACTGTAATGCGCATGTAAGTAAGTAAATAGCTAAGACGTCAATTGCCTCGCGCTTGTTTGCGTAGAGAAGTGGCTTCTCAAAGCCCCAAAAAAATAGTATTAAATCGCCCGGTCTTGGAAGTAACTCACAGGTGTAAAAATCAAAACTATGCAATTATTATGCGTCAAGAGCAATTTTGTTTCGAGACAATTTACTGAAAGTATACAGCGCCCAGTAGTCGCACGGCTTCAATTCTTCCACGATAAAATGTAAAACCAATCATAAAGCATAAATCATCAAGTGACAGCTGTCAAAAAGACTGAATCCAAAAAAAGTTCTATTGACAAATTAAAAACCACTCGTCTACAAAAGAACACCCTTTATTTACCTTTCATCATCCTCACTAAAGCGGCAGTTACAACACAGAAAACCTTGACCTTATTGCAAATGGAGTGTGCCACATCTGACTGAAAGGAAAACGTGTACCTATACTCATTTCAGTACTCGAATAAAATAAATTGAAAACAAATTATGTTATGGTTTCGTTAATATGGGTTCATTAACCATCCCACACACAAAGTGTAGAGTTTAACCACAACAACTTGACCTTTAAAAACAAGATCAAACAAGATAATGACTGACCATCGATGAGATTCTAAGGCAACAGTACAAAGTTGCTCACACTCATCAAACCGCGAAGATAAACTTTCCATTCGGTAAAATTTACATTTTTTTGCCTACACAGGGGATGCACGACAAAGTGGCTGGCGCCACTTTTGTTAACCGTTTAACTGGTAATTTCCAGAAGGAACACCGTTCAGCCGGTTTCATTCCAAGAAATTATTAGATGACCACTGCCTCTGCACTTTGGTAGAGATTTGATTCTGAATAAAGACAAATTGCGTTTGGAGCAATAATGTTTTCAATGATGGAAAAACATTCAGGGTGTTCTAACCTCAAACAAGTAGTGTCTCATCGTCAGTGATACTAAATTCGTTATTTGAGTTAGAAAGTAGCTCAAAATATCGCAAAAGACCTAAACTAAAAAAGGCAGCTTTCTGTAAATCCTGCACAGGGCGCCAGTTTATCCTGCAGGGCCGATCGTACATACACCTTTACCTTAAGAGTCTATCACAATCGATTCATCAATCCAAACAGCTATCGATAATACCTACACACAAGAATAAGACTCAACAAATTGCGCATTAGCTATAAAAGAAAAAATGCCTGAGTTCTGCAATCAACGAAGTGTTCAATAATTTCTCTTAAAACGTCTTACCTAAGAACCAAAGAAATCAAGTAACATCTGCAAAGACCAAATTGTGCGCAACCTGTGCAATTAGGGGAAGGAAGAGGCAGTTTCCAGGTAAATTATCACCAACAAGTCAAAAGATCGACTGAATTTTGTCAAAAAAAAACTCGGAGAGATATTCCATACAATCTTCTCTACAAGCCTCACTTTTTTATCATTTACTTCAAACTTAGTCATACATATTCATCATCTTTACTAAAACCGCGCAGCATCTTCAACGAACTAAATAAACTGATTCACATCTTAATTACTAAAATTTAGTTTCTGTGTAAAGTAAAAGGCTTCACGATCACATCTAAGAACCTACATAACACCGTGCCATCGTTTACCTAACATGATCTTCGGGGAATCCCTATAAATTAGAACCCATACGTTCAGTTCAATTTATCACGCACTTATTCCAACCTCTCAATTTGTCACCTTGTAATTAGTGGATGCAATAATTTTATCTCGCAATCAAATACCTGGCGTGTTGAAGTGCGGATCTAATGACTGTGTTGAGACAGAGAACTCTGACCAATTCCATTAAACGTTGTTGTCGTTGCTTGTTGAAGGAATACCTGAGTAGTGAGTATGTAGGTGTATAGATATATAAATGTACATCTACTTAAAAAGTTGTTATTTTCGGAAAACCAGATTTATGAATCGAATAATGCCGCATTCAGTAAGCAGAACTTGAAGCGGTGCTGATTTATCATATGTGTTCCCTGTGCCATACAAATACTGCCAACGACAAGTCGCTCAAGTCCAAGATGCTAATCAAGTTCAAGCTCAGTTGTTAAAGTGGTTGGCCACGGAGTGGATCAGTGTTAATACTTACAAATTTAGTGATATAGAGCCAAGTTAAATTATAATTAAGTGTCCAGTGAACAGTTTCTGTCTGTCCTTTAAAATACACAAAATGCATTTGAAAATGAATTTAAATTTAATCACTGTGATTTTGGGCCTTTGGAGCTTGCCGCGTTACACAAGTGCTCAGTGTAAGTGAGGGTTGTGCAAGAAAATCTATGAAATAATTTCTTTTTTTGTGAAAATCTTTGGCAATGCAACAACCTTCAATTAATTACAGCTCGATGTTCGAATCCCAATCAAAGAGTCGGTTTGTGTACCTCGATATATGATTGTAGACCCCTTCTGGCGGTTGCAGGCCGAAAGCCTCTGCAGGAGCTTGATAGGAAGTTTGTTTTGGATTCACAGTGCCGTGGTGGTTTTGGGAAACTGCCACATGTCTGTTGCACCCTTGATACCGGTTTTGTGAGAAGACAGCCAGTTGAAGGACGGTCAACGGTATTGTTTCCGTCACAAGGTGGTTCATTTGGTCGTCCAAGAGGATCATCATCTAGAGGACAAATTCCGGGACCACCAGCCTGTGGGGGAGTAACACTGCAAAACAAGATATACGGAGGTGATGATGCGAATCTTTTTGAATTTCCGTGGCTGGCAATGTTGGAGTATAGAAGAAGTGAGTATACAATTTGTATTAACTCAGATTAAATACCCATGAGAGCTCCTAAGTCCTAACGCAAAGAATGTTGGTTAAGTGGGAAGTTTATAAGAGAATGGTAATATAAAAGAGAAAAAGGCAAAGAGCCACACATTTTTATACTGAAAAGAAGAGCTTCTGGGAAAAGCGAAATAGGTTACTAAGTTTATCAAGAGGGAGGAGAGGAGTTTAGGTAGCAGCGTAAAGAAACACTTTTTTGTAGTTTTTTTTAAGTTCGGTTTAAATTTTATTCAAACTTTTAACTATGCTGCATAATTTTATCACACAGAAGTTATGAGCTTTAAGCCGGTAGCAAAGCTTTCCCCGGAACGCTTCGGGAAAAAACAATTTTTAACTTAATGTTGGGATAGGTATTTTATATATAGAAAACGTATAGAAAAGGCATACAAAGTTTGAAATAAAACGATTAATTAGTTTTTAAATGGCAATGATCCACGGACTTTGAAAAAAGTGGTTTTGAAAAAAACTTTAACGTTTAACGTTCGCGGCTATTGCAGTGTGAAGACAAGAGATTAGTAAGACAATAAACGCAAGTATTTTGCTTTGATCGACTTAAAATTTTGGAGACATATTCTTAGAATGTTATACAATAAAACTAGACAAAAACATATTTTTTAGGGAAAATATAAGTATGCTCTTTAGAGTAGTTTTTTAAGAACCAGGTTTTTGTTTTTCACTTTTTTTTTTTACTACCAAGTCTCGTAAAACCCAAGAACACAAAAGTCTTAAGATCTCGTCAGAAGATGTTTTGGCAAAAAAATGAAAAAAATTTAAAATATATTTTTGAAAATATTCAAAAAAATTGAATATTGAAAAAGTTGAAATTTTCTAAATGCTAATACTAAACCCTTGTAAGCAAATTAGGACTTCTAAAATATAAAATTTCGTCAAAATTGGTAGCCCTAAACGAAAAAATTGGTTCTGAAAAAACGGTTTGTGGGGTGTACCGTTCCAAAACTTTTTTTACATCATTAGAAAGACAACCAAAAATTAATCTCTCACACAAGATCTAATCGAAATCGTTAGAGTCGTTTTCAAGTAAAATAGGTATTATCTTAAAGGTTGTATGGCAGGTATAGTCATTTCAAAACCTAGAAGCCCAATTCCAAAAACCCTTCTATAGGCTGCCTGAAAATCGGTAAAGAGTTTCAGGCTGTAGATCCATATACAGACAGACAGATAGTCAAAATTACAGAGCCCACCTTCACATCGTAATGTAAATTTTTATTTCAAAATTTTTTATCTGCAAAAATGCAAAACTTGCAATACCTATAATCGCAAGTAGAAAGACCCTTGAAACATACCTTGTTGAATGAATCTCCTGCCTTCAGTCTTATTGACAATCCTAATTTGTTGTCAGAGGAGAGATGCTTCCATCTCCTTATCTACACTTCAAAGCGTAAGCGTCATCTAGAACCTTTCTCAGCTTGAATGTGTAAGAAAGTCTGCTGTAAAGCAGATTTTTGTTTTCGTACTCGAACGGTTGTGATGTCGCCAGAGTCCTGGAAAAAGATTAGAATATTTCCAACCCGCACTAAAAAAAAAAACTACTGCGTCAGTATTTTCATCAATAGGTACAACTTTTTTTCGCAATTCACAAAGAGCACAGAGCTCATCAAAGCTTTGAATCACATTCCCCCATTTGTTTAACTAGATAGGGCGAAGGTAGATCCACTTTACTAGCACGTCGACCTGAACAATCTTTTGACATTCGAAGTTGAGGTCATGTAAGAACCTAAGAATATTCGAAGAAGGGGTGTTTCAAATATCAAGGGGACTAGTGAATCCTTTATTGAATATTTTTATCCTGGATCTAGCAATGGCAGGGCATTCATATAAAATTCAGCCATTTATGTGTCTTCGAGGCAGAGACGGCAGGCGTCATCTTGGCTGACGCCCATTTTTGTAAGATGATGTTTGAGAGAACAGTGACCAGTAACGAAGTCCGTAAGTAACTTTGCGTCACGTTTGCTCATGTCAAGAATCTCTTTTATACGTCATTGAGATAAGTCGATGAATAGTTTTGACTGACGGTGGCCAATAGAGTTGTTCCAAGTGTGGATCATATTCTACCGTTCCCAAGTAACCAGTTCTTGTTTAATGCTACTGATTGGGAGACCGCAGTAGGGTTCCGGGTTAAAGACACGTCTAACTAGGCAGTCAGCCTCTTCATTGCCCTGTACAGCTTAATGTCTAGACACCCATGAAAGAGTGATTTTATTGTGTAGCCACCCACAATAAATTTTTATTTATATTATTATATTATTATTATTTATTTTAAATTTTAAATTGAGATAGACATGTCAGGCAGCTTTAAACTAGTTTGGACGCGATTTTGATTGAGGACAGGGCTTGTAGGGCTGCCTGACTGTCAGAATAAATTAGAAAATTAGAATGCGTGATCTTCGGAGGTTTCTTCTAATGCATTACCTAACACAGAATTCTATAGCTATCACCTCTGCTTGAAAGATAGTTGTTGTGCTAGCAAGGGATATATGTAGATGATTTGAAGTTGGGACCAAAAATCCTTGCACCTACGCCGTTGTTAGTTTTAGAACCGTCATTCCTTTTTAAAGAGCCATCCAATTGCACTAACATTTCATTTCCTGGGGCAGAAATCGCAAAGCATGATTTTCGATATGGAGCAATTCATATTTAGAGAGCCGTGTGTGTAGGTTAGGTTTTATAAAATCAGTTTCTGACCGAATTTTAACTTCTTCTGGCGTTGCCCAAGGTAGCCATCTTTGTCCACTCCTGTTTGTGTTTGCAATCAATGACTTTGTTTTTCTGATCTGTCTATTTATGGAGACGACATCAAAATAATAAAAATTATATCCTCTTAACGTATAACTTCTGCAGCGTGAATGTCCCCACAGTTTCGTCTATTCGTGGTCTTGGGGTAATTTATGACAAAGAGCAGAGTTTTCGCTCTTACAATAACTTTATTATTGCGAAAGCAAACAAATCCTCTCCTGGGTTTATCCAACACCTACGTAACTACATCATTATTCAATACCATATATCAGGCGTATCCTTGAATAAGCTGGCCAGATTTGGTCTCCCTACCAAATAACTGAATCTTGTAGGTTTATTCGATTCGCTTTGCATAGGTTGCCTTGGTCTAATCCGTTGATTTTGCCTCCATATGAAGACCGTTTGCGGCTAATGGACTTGCTCACCCTCTCTAAAGGTTGTCGTATCGATGACATGATTTTCGTCCATCAGGTAATGACTGTTAACATAGACTGCCCGGCGTTACTTGAGCTGATTTACGTGAACACAAATTCCCATAATCTACGTTCTGTCCTCTTCTTCCGCACAAATAAGGCTTCCCTTTGTGCAGAAGGAAATCCTTTTGACTTTTCTCTAAGTTCCTCTTTCCTCAGAAAAATTCTGTATACCTCTCTTCTCTGAAATTTTAATCTTAGCCCTCTTTCTTTTTTTCTTTTAGTTCAACACAGAATTAAGTATTGTGTATTTGTATACTGATATTTATGTTTTAAGTTAATTTTAACTTTTTTATATATAACCGCTTGCAGGAAGCTAAATAAATTAAGTCATATCCTATTGGGTTGTGACGATCACCTATCATGAATCATCTTACACGATTCCATCCCTGTTTATAAAAGCATTGATAGATGTACACTACAGCATATATTTTCCTAACTACCGACAGTATACCTACGTGTTTGGTAGAAAAATTTCCATTGCTGATCTAATGCTTAAGCTCATTGGAAAGTGAAACCAATCTTTCACATTGTCTTTCATATTTCGAAGAGGTTTGAAAGAGTTTGTCTGGTGTTAAGTCTGATATTGACAATTTGTATGTTGATATGCCGCAGGGCTCCGTTTCGTCTCCGACTCTCTTCTTACTTACTTACTTAAGGTGGCGCTACAGTCCGGGTCGGACTAGGGCCTCAGACTCTCTTCTTAGTGTTCATAAATAAACTATTGGCTACAACTACCAAATTATTTAACTTTTTTGCTAGCGGCTTCACCCTCAGCTGCCCAAGATCGTTTCCATTTTCTCGTTCATTCTCTTCGCATGAGGAACTGAAAAAGTTGATTGTGTTTAAGTTCATTGAATTCTGACATTGACTAAATCTTAAGCTCGATGGTCTTTGGTTGTAAGAGCCGAACGGCGAACATGTCTTCATTGTCACTATTGACAAATGGTAATTAGATTAATGAAGCTGTCGCAATATTTGTGTAAGCCATGACCTTCGTTGGAATAACCCATATTTGAAGTCAATGAAAAAAGTGCGAAACGTTCAGGCTTCTGATGACAATGTACGAGGTTTCCAACGTCTAATTCGATACATTAATTTATAAAGCATAAATCCGGAGGACTCACTAATTCCTCGAGAATGGTGATACCCGTGGAAAGCAATTTTTGTTTTCTCCTGGGGTTCGGACCTCCTACCTTAAAGTCCCATTATGCTAACCATCATTATAGCTCGGGCGCCATATAATGGGCGGAATATAATTTGCCTATTTAGTCATGTGCTCTTCAAAAAAACTTGCCCCTGCTCGATAGAACAGAGTAATAAAACTGATGCTGAATGTAACCATGGGAATTCTCTTATACATTTTTTGAAGATAGTTTTTATAAATTTAATCTTTTATTTTCTAATTTAAAATAAAAAAGCAAAAATTTATGATCGATTTATTTTGATTTATAGGAAATGGAGCACGTTCCACAAACTGTGGTGGATCATTAATCAATCAGAGATATATTCTCACTGCAGCGCATTGTGTTACTGGGGCCATTGAAAGGGAAGTCGGACCAGTGTGAGTATTAAAATTTGTTTTGATGATTATAAAACAATGATGCGGTTAAACAAGTCTTTAGATGCCGGTTGTCTTTTCTTTTTCTTTGATTATCTACACAATTACATTGACAAAATCTATCTTTAACGTCAATGAAAGCTTTAAATGCAAAATGACAAATGTTGAAGAAGATTCAACAGACAGGTTAAGTGAGTTCGTATATTTGTCTAACGCGCTCAAGCCTAAAGTGAAGGTTCATTGGCCATTGTGTTTGCTATGTCAACCTTCGGCTAACATCACTAACCAAACATATGATCTTGGTATGCAAGAGTAGGCAGCACTAAATTGTTTTTACTTGATTTCAGTCTTCAATTGAAATGTGTGTGGAAATTGAAAAAATCCCCTTTTTTATTCGAGACTTTATTCATTTTAAACTGCTCTTTGGATTCTGAGGAAAGTTGTGTTTTTGCGTATCAACATCAAGTTCGAAATTTTGTTTATATTTTACGCAAATGTTAATGTTTACTCTTTTGATAGCTTCGTCATATTAAATTCCTTGCCTTGAAATTTTTTTACTTGCAGAGTGGGTGTGATCTTGGGTGAATATGACACCACAAAATCAGTCGATTGCGTTGAAGGAGCATGTGCAAATTCAGCTATTCGAGTTGGCGTGGAAGAAGTAATGGCTCACGAATCGTACAGTGATACTCTGGTACATCGTCACAATGACATAGGACTCGTTAGGATGGATCGAAACATTGTATACTCTGACTCGATCAGACCGGTTTGCCTGCCGCTTTCGCTTCCCAATGAACAGCTTCGAAGTGGAACCTTACTTACTGTAGCCGGCTGGGGTAGAACACTACGAAGTAAGTTCATCTTTCATACTCACGGTCGATATCAACTCTTCATCTAATTACCCATTTCTCTTTCCTCTGCAGCTCAAAAAAGTGCAATCAAACAAAAAGTTCAAGTGCCACTTACCGATCAACAAGAATGCCGCCAAAAATTCAAATCAAGAAAAATTGACATCATTGATGCTCAAGTGTGTGCTGGTGGAGTTTATGCAGAGGATAGTTGCGATGGTGATTCAGGTGGACCTTTGATGAGCATTCGTCAAGGTGTTTGGGTTTTAGAAGGTGTTGTTTCGTTTGGAGTGAAATGCGGCTTTGAAGGCTGGCCAGCAGTTCATACTCGAGTAGCTAGTTACGATTCATGGATTCAGGAGAAGGTGCGAGCGTAAAACATGTTTGCCAAGAGTCGGAATTGTTCAGCTTTTTTATTTGTTGAAAGTGTGATTTGTTAATTTATTTAAGAAGCCATTCCTATAAAATTAGTTTGAGGTTTTTTAACACTAAAAGTGTTGATAGAGTGGAGTTGTAAATATAATGTGTACACTGTACATTTATGAGTTTTAATAAAAGTAAGAGACCACTAAGCTGGAATTTTTGTTTGTTTGTGAGGTGAACCCTTGCTGCTGTTTTTTTTTACAGGGGCCGCATTATCGCATTAGTGGTCGAGTGAGTGCCATTTTTCTTAAAAATTCGCTTTAAATTGCCCACTTTCAGTCTGCTGACTATTTATTGATTTCAATTCGTTCAAATGCTGATGAAAGAATGTCAAGTTGTTGTACTAAAGTGCTTGATAACGTGAAAAGAAACACCAAACTCAAATAATTCAGTCACGTATTATACTCGATCACGTGTGCGGTAATTCGGCCCCAGATTGCATAGCTTTGTGTGTGATCATCGTTTTCACTCGTCTATCTTCAATTGTATGCTGGAAAGAGCTATTGAAGAATCGTTGTATATGGTTCCATACATTTTGGTGACTTTTTCGGGATCTAGTCGCGATTTTTCAGTAAATAAAGTATAGTATAGTATAGAGTGATAAGATTAAGTTTAAATGGCTGTCAGGAAACCAACTGACACACTTAGACCAGTATAAGGCCCATTGTTATACAATACGAAATGTGTGAGGTAGTTCCTTAATAAACTGAACCAAGCTGTAGAGGCAAAGGGTACCTGTATTCATCAGATCGCTTGGATCATCGGAGAAGGATTCTTTTCTTTTGAAGGAGAGTGCTGGATATGACCAGAGGAGATGTGTGATTGTCTCTTCTTCCTCTTTATTTAAATAGCTTCTGCAGAAGTCGCTTGACGCCTTGATGGACCGCAGTCTTGTGGCGTGTCTGTCTACGAGACCTATGTTCGGCAACGAACAACGATTACGGAGTCAATGTGCAGATCTGCTCATAGGTAGCAAGGGTCTTTTGCGTTTCAGAACCAGTTTTGGCCAGATCTGTTTGTTTTATCCGCTGCACCTTGCCTAAGCATGAGCTACCATGCAACGGTATACCAATTTTCAGTCTTCTGGTTGAGATTGTTTTCCCTGTTAAATTTTTGACGAGTTCATCGGCCTTTCAGTTTCCTGACAGTGAAAAGAGTTACTGACTTCGTTGAAATAGCGCCGAAATATTTATTGGCTGAGAAGATGCGGATATTAACTCCGGATATCAAGTTTTTGTTCAGCCGATAGCGATAGGATCTTTTCGATCGCCAGAGCTTTAGCGTGATCCGTGGTTTTAAAGACGGAATGAGAGACTTACGTTTAGCCTGTCTGAGTACTCTGCAACCAACAACTTCTTCGGTCTTTGAACCATTTGTATAAAAATGGATTGAATCAATTCTTCTTGTCTTTCCCAAATAGATCTCGGTGGAATGTAGAATTGGAACATGTATTCAAAGGTCAGTTGGGGAATGGTGTAGTCAGAGTGAGTTGGTAATACAGAGTATACAGTAAACATCTAAAGGTGTAGAATTAAGGAGTATGTTTAGGCTGGCTGAGGGGTGTACCAGAGAGCTTCATTTAGAAACATACCTGCTGATCGCTGAACTATACTAAGACTATCACAGTAAGGCTACGGTCACGGAATGAGCGACTGAGCGATGGGTGGCCATTTACTAAACGACGTCGCTGATCGATTAGTTTTGAAAATGCCATCGTCAAGTGCGATTCGTCTTAGCTTATAAATTGAAAGTCGCGTTCATATTAATGGATCGAGAGTCCGTAGATTTGGTGTACACCCCATAAATCATGAAAGGGCAAATTATGGTGAATTTCATCATTTATCTTCGCAGATTTCCAGATCGATTTTGGCCATATTGTCGTATGTCAGTATACCATCTAACTACTAACCGGCCACTGTTCTTTAAAGAAACATCTTCACCACATGAGGCTGGTAGCGGACCGCATCTGTAGACTATGCCTCGAAAATGAAGAAACATCTCTGCACATTACATATTACAGAATGTCCAGCATTTTTCCGCCTTAGAAAGCAAATATGTACTTGACTATGAGATCATCCCCCTAGATAAACTCAAACTCATTCACCCACAGAGGATTGCTAACTTCTGGTTCAGTTCAGGAGCAGGAGAACTGCCCTGAAACCTCACATGGGCTTTCACAATAGGTTTCATTCAGACACCGCAGAGTCCAGAGCTGAGCAAGCTCTACCCGTCCCCTAAATCTATCTTCCTAAATCTATACCATCTTTTGATTTGCTATTGGAAAAAGTTCGACCAATTTTATTTATTTATTTTTTTATTCCTTATTTTTAATCTTGAGTTTCGCCAATACAATATTTAAATGTCAGTTCTTATCTCAAGTTTTTCGAAATTGTTAAATTGCGCCATAAATGGTAAAAGACTTTTGAAATATTGAAGGTCATCATTATACGTTTCTTTTTTTTCTACCTCTTGCTTTTTATTTTTGTAATCCTTGTGGGTATCCTGCCATAGCACTGGGCAGCTTTGGACAGCTGAAATCAAACTTTCAATGTTTATTTTATTCATCTTCTTTCTCAGTCGCTTAGCGACGACTAGGACCACCTCCATACAATTTCATGTGCATAATTTTTGTTTTGCGTTGCTCATTGCGTGGCTGGAACCTAAGCCACTTTGTCCAGAGCGGTTTACAATACTTCAACTCCCTAAGTAAGTATCGGCCTTATGATCACCAGAATAGCCAGAGGGTGACATGGACCTCCAGTTTTTGCCAATTATAATATTTAGATATTTTGCTTGGTCTTTTGAGATTCATTCTTCGGCCATACGACTCGGATGTGGATTGCTTTACCTAGCTCTGTCTTTCCCTCAAATTGTAATACACAGAAATTCAAAAACAATGTGCATTGGCATCTCGTTTCTAATCCTTTCCTACTTTCTTGACCGCTCGCAGTGTTAATTACATCATAAGGGTATTCAAAACCCCTTGATGTGCGCGCATATTATAAAAAAAAGTAGGATTCCATTAATTGAGAGAGCTACTAGTTTTCTAGTAGCTCTTTTTTTTTTTTATTTTCTGGTGAAGAGAACGGGTTAAGTCTACTAGAAGCTTTCGTCAAGATCTCATTTTCGCGCCCAGTTTCAATTTTTTCATTTAATGGCAATGGTTTTGGTTGACACAATGGTATATGAATCCCTCAGCTTCCAGTCTAGCTAAAAGTTTGCTTACGACTATGTTCGTTTACGAATATAGAAGAGGGGATAGGATTTCCTTCACTGACAGATCTGTTAGTAGAAGAGCCACTAGAGCTGAGTTGATTCTTCAATTTTTTATTTTACTACGCAGGTGTATATCAATCAGTCGCTTAAACGTTTCAAGGAGAAATGATGATGGACTGATCGGTCCGAGATCTTTTGGGATTACGAGAGAAGATTTACCGGTCTTAGTTACAAATACAACTGTTACCTTCCACCATATTACAGAGTGAGTGGATAAACAAAAACAGCAGAAGGAAGATCAAGACAAATTTGGTTTCTTTAACTCTACTTTCTTGGTACCAACACAATTTGTTGGTAATTTGAACACACCAAGCTGCGACGCCCAAATGCTGTCTTTCGGTCTTCCTCGTTTGAATTTCAAACCGATCATCGCCGCATTTGTTCGCCTAAAACCACACTACAATGAGCAAAACGAAAGTGAAACCAAAACAAAAACCCACAAGCTTTGTAGCCGACTGTCACAACAACAGGTAGTAAGTATAGCTTGATTATCTAATATACCAGTTTTGACGTAGCATTCGATCATTCAACGTTCGTTAATCGCCATTGAAGATTGCAAAACCTCATGCAACCAGCCATTTAGTCGTCAGTCGTTTGGTCGAATGTCGTCTCAAAAAGCTCTGACATAACGCCTTCACTCTGAATATAAATACAAACATTAGCAAAGAGAGGAGCTTTTTTTATTTCGATTTTAATCACATTGATCGTTCGCAAACAGCTGATCACGATTTGGTTATACCGCGTTAGTACTTGACACTACCTTAATCACGGCTACGCTAGTGCCAAAGCCTGTGTTCAACGATCGGTATCCAACTGATGTTATCCACCAGTGATACGGAATAGGCGGTCGGCAGTCGGATTTTACTCTCGGCATCGGCATAGAGTTTTCGAACATTCGGCTTGATATTTTATTTTATTCAAAAAAAAAAAAAAAGGAAAAGAAAAGAAAAGAAAGATAAATAAATAAAATGATCAACGCTCAGCTGACCCTGCCGTGGCTAGTCTTAGTTGCGATCGGTTGTTTGAAGTTCGTAGACGTAGTCAGTATCGTTGTGAATGATAACTTGAACCGTAGCATTGTGTCCTGTGATATTCCAAATGAGAGTGTGCGCGGCGAATGTCTAGACGCGGCTGATTGTGAGGCGTTTTTGAAAGTGTACAACAAAACGAGTTCTTCGTCGTCCGAGGCCTCGCAATCGCAACCAGAATTGTTGCAATTCCTGGAAAAAGTCCAATGTGAAAGTGAAAGTGGGTCGTCGTCGTCGATGTGGACGTATGAGTCTTCAGTTGTGTGTTGTCCTTTGAACAGCCGTCCGTATGCTCATCCCGCAGTTGAGGTGTCGAAAATCATAAACCGAAGTACGTCGATATTTAATAGGCCGCGAAATAAGACTAAAAAGCTCAAAAGACGTATTCAGAAAGTTGGCAATAATTCGGAAAAATACAACAGTTTGTTGAACGAATGCGGTAAGCAGGTGACAAATAGGATCTATGGCGGAGAGATCGCTGAGCTGGATGAGTATCCTTGGCTAGCGTTGCTTGTTTACAATACAAGTTAGTACAGTTGTAATGCAGGTGCATTTAGAATCTCCTGGAATAATCAATTTAATCTGTTTCAAGCAGACGATTTCGGATGCAGCGGGGCATTGATAGACAATCAACACATACTGACAGCTGCCCATTGCGTCAAGGGTGTTGGAGTGCGCGATAAACATGGACTGTAAGTGAAAGTTACATAAGTTCGTTCATGTTGATCAAACAAAATGAGTTGCCATTGTTTGTTTGTCAATATTTGGTTAAGTTTGAATGATTGGTGTCTGGTTATTGGTTATTGGTTATGGTATGACCTTGGAAGGTGTATTGTGAATTGTGATGCAACATCGTTTCCGACCTTGCATCATGAGGGTTTCGGAACTAAGCTTTGTCCATAAAATAGTATAGTAGTGCTCGTACATGAGTTTGAGTTTTGTTATTTGTGGAGGTTTTTGATTCGCGGTACTCAATTTTGAATTCGGTGGTTTCCAGATTTTTAAGTCATTTATAATTGGCTAGAAGTGCATAATGTGTAGCATGCCTTTCTGTTACGCAGGAGGTTCGTGGTTCTAATTACAACAGACACCAAAAATGCTTTTCTACCTGTATCAACTTTTGCGGAATTGGCAAGTCCTCCTTTTGTAAATTCCTTGCCATGAAAAGCGCTTTCTCTATCAGCAGAAAATTGTAGGTCCTCTGCATTCCCTCATGAGGCATGGTTGTGAGAAATTCGGTAGGCCCCAGGGTTCCCCGCATTATTGCACAACCCTATTTGTTTTTATCTATTTTTTTAGAACACTAAAAGCTACCAATGCAACGGTATTTGATTCAGAATTTCTCAAGTTTTTTGGCAAATATTTCTTCAGGGTTGTGATTTAACGGTTGGCAGTTGAGAACTTCTTTTATGAACTTTTGGGCTTTAAGATGAACTGGGTGGTTCAAGAATTTATCTTGACGTTGAAAAAAGTTGTTGTAATTTTTGTTTCGGGACTTAGGTTAGGTTAGGTTAGATGTGGCTGCCGGTGCACGGAAACCGACACACTTAGACCATAGAGGTTTCATTGTGATACCACTAGGGGATTACAGTTGAAACACACTCTAATGGAACCTGGACTAACGTTTTGATCACCAGTTAGTCAAACCATTCCGAACTTTTCATACGAAGAAAAGGGAGAGACTTTTTGGGTCTTTATTAGCTAAATCGCTGGTGTCGTCGAAAAGGCAATCACCTACATAGGTGAGCTTTCCGTCTGTTAGCAAGTGCAGGGCAAGAGCAAAGGAGATGTTGGATTTTCTGCTCTTCCTCCTCGTCCAGGCAGCTTCAGCAGAAGTCATTTGAGGAGATACCGAATCTTTTGGCGTGTCTACCTTTGGGACTTATATAGCTTGAAAGTCGCGGATCTAATGATTAAAACCTTTTATGTATTTGACAATCGAAAAAGAATTCATCTGAACAGGCGATCCCTTTAGGTTCTTGAGAAAGATAAGTACGCTTTTTGCCTATCAAAAGGTAAACCCCAGATTGGAGTTTTTTTTTTTTAGCGTCAAAATTGTTTACGCAGGTGATATTTCTCCGGGGACTTTTCTCAAGCGAATTAGAAATGCAAACTTACCTACTCTTTTGCTGATGAAAGTCAATCATCGAGGCAGTTTAGTTATGGTATGAACCCTTATAAGAGCATGAATTAAGATGTTTCATTAAAAACCGGACTGCACACAGTCTAACTCAGCTACGTAGGCATTAATCAATCCAGGCTGTGTCGGAGACCATTTTGTTTCGCATTTTGTATTCCTGTTTTGTGTTTCAATAAATAAATAAATAAAATAAATAGGGTGGCGCAACAGAGCGAGGAGCCCCTGGGCCTAGCGCATTTCTCACAACCATCCCTTGGGAGGGAATGGAGGGGACCTACAATTTTCTGCCGGTTCCGAACGGCTAATCGAGAAAGTGCTTTTCATGGCAATGAATACTAACGGAGGACTTGCCAATTCCTCGCGAAAGGCGATACCCGTAGAAAAAACATTTTTGCCTCTGGTGGGATTCGAACTCGAACCTCTGGATTTGTGTTTCAATAACTTTTGGAAATACTGACCAGTAAAAGCCATCGTTTGGGAAATCAAAGAAGAACATATTGAATTTTGAAAACCAACAGCGAAATTGTCAATATGTTGTTTTCAAAATGTGTTCACGTAGCGGTTTGGAATCGGCAAAAACTTGTAGTTCCCCCCACATCATTTTCAATGTATAAAATCTAGAGCTCCCGAAGTTTTTAGTGACACCCTGTTAGAACATTTTTTCTTCAAGTGTCGGTAGAACTAATTTGAATTTATCATTTCCACCAATGAATACCCCACAGCAAGCGAATTGTAATTTTTTGGTATATACGTTTGGTCAAAAATTTTTTCATTAAACGCAAAGTAAATACAATTTTAGGACATTTTTCTGCACGTCTGCCGTTGTTGTTAGGCGATGTTATTATACAAATTAATTGGTTAACACCAAAAGTTTAGTGGGCAACTCGATAGCCTGCCAGAGCTAATGGAGCGGATCAATTTGACTTACAGAGTCAACGGAAGGCTCAGCAGTCAATAATCAAAAACCCCTGAATGAGCTACTCCAATATATGTATTTGGTTTAAGGGTCTCTCCGGGTTTTTCAATACTATTGAAACCACATTATTCGCATCTGCATAGGGTTAACTTACCAACAACATTAAAATTCCAGGGCTCCGACAACAGCTTTGGCAAATAATACTGATACCACCATTAACGACCCTAGCAATAACGAAGACAGGACAATGATTTCCGGATATGAACGTGGGACGTAAAATCCTTTAAACGACTACGTGCAATCGGATTATAAGGGAAAGCCGTATAGACTACTGCAAAGTAGATATAAACACCATCCCAAAAGTGCGATTAAATGGACAGGGTATAAAGAAGATGAAAATGGACGTCATCTATTACACTGACAACAGACAACAGAAACGACGCTTATTTGGTTACGGATTTGATGTTAGCGGTAGACTCACTGTCCAGATTTTGACTGATCCGGGTAGTGAGCGTAGTGTGACAATCAGCATCAGGGTTTAATACGCCAACATACCCTGATACGCCAGCACACACCTACGGAAGAGAAATATGTTTATACGAACTTTTCGAAGAAATATATGAGCAAAGACCTTGACATACATACATCCATAAATACATAAGGACCTAGCGCATTTCTCACAACCCTGACTGGTGAGTAAATGGAAGGACCCACATTTTTTTGTCCGTTCTGAATGGCTAATCGAGAAAGCGTTTTTCTGGCAATGAATTTACTAGCTGAGGATTTTCCAATTCCTCGCAAAAGGTAATAACCGTGGAAATAAATTGTTGGCTTCTGTTGTTATTCAAACCACGAACCTGCAGCGTAGCCTGACGTTAAAATCATTCTTGGAGGTAATAATATCGCAAATACTGGGGTAGGAGGACATATTTGGAAACACAATCGTATAAGGATAGTCTGCATGAAAAAATCTCCAGGTAAATTAACCCTGCTACTGGGAAAAACCCTGCTGTTAGTCGAAAAACGCTTCCCGTATTTGAAAATTCATAAAGGTACTGAGCGATGCTCAAATCAACCGTTGACTAAATTGACCATTTTGCGATCGACGCAAAAAATCTTTCAGTCCCAGAGATTTTCGAATTTTTCCAATGGCCAACTTTGACTCGAACCACTACCTTGTGGTAGCCAATGTACCTTTTTGAAGGCCCAGTGAAGCAAAAAACCTCAGAGGCTGATGTTCTGTTGGCTTGTTGGCGTTGCTGCCGCACTAATCTTCAATGTTGATGCTGGCGGCATAGAATTAAAGGATAAATTGGAGGGATACTCCATTGGAAAAAGGATTGGCTATTTAATGGTCAGCAATGGTTTGTTTTTAAACAAACAGACGCTTTTTCAATCACGCTAGGGGTAAATGATGACGATAAGTGCAAGCCTATGAATTGTATAAGAATCTGAACGAGGAAACGACGATGCTCTGCTCTCTGAATTTGCTGTAAAGGTTAAATGAAATATGTTGAAATCACCATTGACGCATTAAATTGCCTACGCACGTATGATTTGTAGTATTTTTTTTTTTACTACAAATTCACATGTGAGTTTTTTTTTTTAAACCTACAAATATGGGCACAGAAAAATAATAGTAAAAAGAAATTGTATTTCGAGCGTCATACATTTCCTCAGAATTCTATTTGGGGTACAAAACTCAATAGGAGTTTGGCGAATGTTTATGAAAAATGCTTCCAATTACGAAAAATCAAATAAAAATCAAGCAAACAAACTACGTATGAAACGTGTTTGCAACGACAGATGATATTTTTTCTCAAATCGAAAAAATATATTAAAAAAAAAACAAAACCATTTGTTTTCGAGTCAATAGAATTGAAGAAAGAATACAGAAAAGGCTACAATAGGACTTAAATGGCTCTTAAGAAATCATAATTCTTAACAAATTCGTTTTTTTTAGAGTTTCTGTATTATTTACTGCTTTTCGCACCAAATAAGTGTGGTAGACCTTGGCACATATTTACTTATGTATTTGGCAAAGGTGAATACTGAACAGAGCTTTTCACTCTAAGTTTTGAACACCCCAAACATTCGAGTAGGTACATAGTAATTGTGACGGCTCCTGCTGTGAGTTTAGACGTCAGCAGATGTCTCCATTGACGTCATGCAAATATTTAATTATGTTTATTTGTTTCACTTTAATAAAGGATCACCATAAATAGTCACGTTTAGGTTGGTGGTGACTTCAATGTGAATTTGTATGAGAAAGGTATAGTTTATATCAACTGTTTCGATTATTATTTAAAAATTGATCTTACTGCTTCTTCGTTTGACGTTACGACCATCGTTGTCTCGAAGTTATCAGAGCTCTCCCACATAAATGCTTCGAACTAGAGACTCGCTCGTGGGGTACGCGTCACCGTTGGTAAATTGATCTTTCTGTTGTTAATAAACGTTGGCCCACTTGCTTTCAAGACCACTCATAAAAATCGTCTTTAGATATTATGAATACAGCTTTTTTGTACATAGCTGATTATCAGGTTTCAGGTTCTAATCAGAGCCCCGCTGGCCTAGCGCCATTCTCTCTAACAAATTGTATGAGCGAATAGAAGGTATAACTTCAACTTTTTTACGATTCCGAACAGTTAATCGAGAATGCTCTTTTTAATGCCATAAATTGGTATCGGAGGAACTGCCACTTCCTCACGAAAGGCGATACCCGTGTAGATACCTTTCCTCAATTGTTCGGGGATTTCCCACGTAGCAGGCAAACACGCTATAACCATAACGGCTATGGGCATTTGGTTCAGCTTAATCAAATGCAATATAGGCTGTGATGATATCTTTTCAAAGCTCATTAAAATATATCTTCCCTAAATCTTCTCGTGTTTACAAAGTTCGTATTTTTAGCCAGTTTCCGACTGCATAAATTTACACAGATCATTCCATCGTCAAAAATTATACCGAAAAATCCCGTAGAGCTTAGGCCTGCCAGTCTTTCACCCTTTCTGTCTCGAGCTTTGGAAAAAATATTGGCTCAACAGATCCAAACAGAGTGTTGGAGTAAAAGGCAAGACTGCTTCCGATCACTATTAGGAAATCTTAATTTAGAAAAAGGGGCAGACCAATGTATTCTTGAAAAGAAGAGCAAGTAGCATGATATGTGCTCCTTTGAGGAAATTTAGAGACGCCATGACAGAAATGAGATTCGAAGGTCTCGCCAATAGGTCAAAAGATCATGTCAAGGTGGAAAACTTCTAGGTCAAACCTGTTGACCAGTAGTGTAATAAAACAGTCGAAAAACAGTGGCTGCTGAAAATCTAAAAGACAACTTCTTCAGACTGCTCAACTCCGATGAATGACGACCGCTGTCAGACAAAATGTCCATTATAATCTTCCCGTACCATAAATGTCGTTATCCCGATCTATGAGCAACTCCACTTGCCACTTAAGTATGTGATTTTAAATCTATCAAACTACAGGTGCAGATGGCCTTTACCACCTTTTCAATTGAGTTATAGATCAGCTGGAAATGAGGATGCATCTGATCTTCATGAACAGAGGAAACCATACGCAATGAATAGAACCCCAGTGCCTTTGAAAGATCTTTAAAAAAGAGAGACTCACAACTGTGCCAATAATAGAGGTATAAGCCTCCTTAGTCACATGTCAGAAATCGTCGGTTGTAATATGTGAATGAATGGGGTCTCACCTATACTTTAGCAATTTGATATGATCTCATCAATTCGGCTTCAGACCAGGAAAGTCTACAATAGACCAACATTTTGGTAGACAGTACAACAGTTTTTATATACGAAGTATGTGTTGTCATCAAATACGGACGGGGAAAATTGAGGAGTCGGGCAAAATGCCACAATCAAAAAATAAAGCATTGATGTCATGACCTTACCTTGGCCATAATCCAAGAACCTGGTGTGATAGAACAATTCTGTGACTTAATTTGAATTCAGTCCTGAACTTCTAAAATGTGTTATCAAATTGCTGCAAAATAAAGCATGACCGGGCTTTACAACTTTTGAGGTTTAAAATTTCAGTAATTTGATGTAATAGAGGCATTTGAGGCACTTTATTCGAAATTCAGAGGGCGCTGTTGTTCTCATCTCATTAATGAGTAACGTGTGAGTTAAGTGCGTGTGTTGCTGTTTTTGTAAAAGATTTGAAGAATGGATTTGATTGTATTAAAAAATAGTTGTGGGGTTGTACGAGAGAGGTTTTGAAAGTAGCATAGAACTCCGATAGTTGGATCTACGACCGCGTGGTATAAAACCAACTACAAAAACTTTTTTTTTAGGATAATTTTGGGAGAAATTATTATTATTACTCAGCAATACAAATAAAAATAAAAACAGGGAACCTTTATTTTTATAAATTAATGATGCTTTGATATCAGTTACCTCTTTTTCTGTGCACACCCCCACGACTTGATGCCCCCTATGACAAGGCCCGTAGTAACAATTTCGAACTAAGAATGCCAAAAAGGAATCATCATAGACACCACACCCTCTTAGTGGCTACTCTGCTAAAAAACTTGTCACTGTTAATAAAATTACTAGGTTAGGTTGGTTTAAATAGCTGTCAGGAAAACATACTGACACACTAAGACCAATATTAGGTCCATTGTGATACCATAGCAATTATGCGAGGGAGTACCTCACTCAATAAAACCATTTGGAGCTTTTAATAAAGCGAAGGAGATGCAGGGGATTTGTTTTCGCCAGATCGCTTGGACCATCAAGAAAATATTTTCCTAGATGTTTTCTTTTAAAAGAGAGTGCAGGACAGGAGCAGAGGAGGTGTGGGATTGTCTCCTCCTCCACCTCCTCATCTTAACAACTTACTAACAATTTTTAAATATCTGTTGCAAAAATATTCATTCGAGGATATATTTTTAGTCCGTTCTATTTGGCATTCGTAGTCCGCAATTGTTACGACGAGCCATGTGATAAGGGCGAATTTCTTAGAGTTGAATGTTAGTTTAAAATTTAAAATAAATAAAATGAACCTCTTTTCAGAAAACACGTTCGCTTGGGCGAATTCAACGTTAAGACTGAACCAGACTGCATTGAAGAGCCAAATTACCTGAATTGCAATGACGCCGCTCTAGACATGTATATAGATCGCGTTTTTGTGCATCCCGACTATAATGAATTCTCGGTGAATAAATTCAATGACATCGCTATCATCCGACTCAAGAGTCAAGTTCCTTTCACACATTTCATTATGCCAATCTGTTTACCCATCGCCAACGATCTCGAAGAGAATCCTTTCAAGCCCGGCCACATGTTTTCAGTTTCAGGCTGGGGCCAGACTGACTTGTGTAACTATTCTTTTTGTTAATTAATTAATTAGAGCTCTAAATTGAATAATTTTTATCACTTCAGTTGACAAGTACTATCCAAACATTCAGAGCCCCATCAAGCTTAAGTTACGTGTTCCACTTGTGCCAAGAGAGACTTGCTCAAAGCTGCTAAAACCATTTGGTATTCAAGTTGGGCCAAATCAACTATGTGCTGGCGGAGAAGTAGCCAAAGACACCTGTTCGGGTGACAGTGGTGGCCCGCTTATGTACTTCAATCGTAAACGCTCGCGCTGGGTAGTCTACGGAGTGGTAAGTTATGGTTTTACGAGATGTGGCATGGCTGATCATCCCGCTGTGTATACAAATGTTTCGGCATACCTCGATTGGATAACCGAAACAATAAAAAGCTAGCTGGATCTGGTATCTCTGGCTTGCAGTTTAGCGTAAGTTAACAAAATAAAATTAAAAAAAAAAAACAGAAAAAAAGATGAAAAATAAAAGTAATTGTTATGTGTTTGTTTAGCTAAGTGTGGGGATTGATAATAATATTTATGAATTGTTTTTTATTAAATTTGTTGCGAACAAAACAGTTGTTTTTTCTTAATTCCTTGCAGTCAATTCAGCTTTGTGTGTGTTGGTACATATTTGTGGAGTGTGATGTTTTTGTTTTATTAAACGCGAGCAAAAGAGGAGAAAATAAGTGATTTGCACAGCAGCCGTCTTGAGTATAATTTTTAAGCAGAATTTCACATGTAAGTTAGGTAACTAAAAGGACAAATTTAACCATACAATAATTAGCTTCGGAAGAACGGTCGGATTAGACTCATCGAATCAAAAGAGAGTTCGATGAGTCAAAACAAAGTTGGTTTTTTTTAGTTGAACGCTAATGTATTGAATGCTGCTATAATTTTGAAATTACTCATTGATCAATTTTATCAAATACATCAAAAAGCTGTTTTTTATTTTTAATCAAACGTTTTAATAAGCAGGTGCAGAGACACGCAGCGTTACTTAAATGACAAATTTACACGATTTTGATTCTGAGAGTCAATAAAGCAAACGATAAATCAAAGGTATCAAAGGTTAGTGTTTGATGTAATGCAAGCACAGTCAAAAAGATGTTGGAAGTCAAAATTTGTGGTTGAACTGTGATGGAAGTTTTTACTTGCCATTATGGGAACTACAAGGCAAGTTTTACAGTCGTGCAGAAAAAGAGATTTTGAGATAACAATTAAATATGACATTACGATGATAGAGAATACGAAAGAAGTGGGTCCTGCAATTCTGTCAGTAGGTATGTCTATCTGTCCGTTTGTCGATCTACAGCCTGAACCGTTTTTCTTCAAATTTTGCAGTTAGTGTCTGTGGGGATGCCCACAGAGGGATATTTGGAATTGAGTCTCTCGGTCTTGAAATAATGGTACCTGCCATACAACCTTTATGATAATACTTATTTTTCTCGAAAACGGCTCTAATGATTTCGATGATATCTTACGTGACGCATTATTTCTTATGATGTAAACAACTTTTTTAAGAAAGTCTTAGGCCTCGGCCACGCAGTAAGCGGCAGAGCGGCTGAGCGGAAAAAAAATTAAAACATATGAAATCACACAGGAGCGGCCACGCAATGAGCCAGCGGCGAAACAAAATTCTGAGCGACTAAGCGGCGCCGCTCAGCAACCAAACCGGTTTTAATTTTCTGAGCGGCAAACAGCATTTTATATTTATATATATTATAGTTATATATATTTTAACTCCTAATCGCTCAAAAGCAGTCGCTCAGTGCCTGGCCATACGTCGCTTAGAGCCGCCGCTCAGCCGCCAGCCGCTCAGCCGCTTAGCCGCTCTGCCGCTTACTGCGTGGCCGAGGCCATAGAACGTTACCCCCCCCCCCCATAGTACCGTTTTCTTAAAACCCTTTTCTTTCACTTTTTCATTAATAACTTAAACGATTCTCACGAAACGTTATATTAAAGAAGTCCTATAAGGTTTAAAAAAGATTGTGAGTCAACATTTGTAAAATTTTAATTTTTGAAATTTGTACTAATAAAAATTTTTTTTTTTTTTTTGAGACTTTCAAAACTTTGTCTTTGATTTTCTTAAAGTATTTTGTCGAAACATCTTCTGGAAAGGTCTTTAAATCTGCATACTTGATTTTGAAAAAACTCAGTTTTTAAAAAAGTTAAAAATAAAACACCGTTTTTATATAGAAACTGCTATAACGATTTTCACTATATTTTTAAGTGTTTATATGTATTAAAAAACTGCTAAAAAGTGGAGTTTTAGATTTTCGATAGAAATCTCTGGATTGTTTAATTGAATTTTTTTCAATATTTTTTGCGATTTTATCCAATTTACATAACACTGGCCAATAGTGGTTCTGGTTCCAAAAGCAAGCTATATTGTTTTAAAGGTTTTTGCTTCGCTGAATCTAAATATGAGTTCAGAATCTACCTAACAGTTCGCGTTTCTGACATATTAAGCGTTCAAGATCGAAAAAATCCAGTTTTTGTTATCTTTCAGCCTCTGTTTTTACATGAAAAATATGTCAACTCAAAAACAAACCATTGCTTTTCCGATGATTTACTATCCGCTGAATCTATACCTGGTCTCAAAACAGCTCAATTACATTAAATTTTTGAAATATTTGGCTTCAAAAGTAGCAATACACGGACATGCATTATTTTGAGGACTATTGCATTCTCGAAAGGAATCATTCTTTTAAATTACAATAGGAAAGAAGGAGGAATCGAATTTGAATTCTTCAAACTGTTTTTGTTAAAAGCTTCCAAAATTCGATCAAGTCCGTCATTTACTTCTACATCCGCGTCCTCAAGAAATTCGGTGGAGTAATTTTGAGTAAAAGTTAGTCCCTTGAATTCAAAATGCGGTCTTCCATTCAGATTAGAGGAAATTTATCGATCACAGAAGATGAGGGAGTTTTCCTTCATTAAGCCTACGCTTATGCGATTGATGTGGTCATCCCAATTTTTCACTTACGATAAATTGATCACAGATAGTTAAGCTTATCAAGATTGGAAACTGCAACACAAGTATTCAGTTCTTTTTTTTGGACTAATGCTCTACACATTTCACTAACATTTTGCCGATATGTCTATATAAGTGCTGATCACTTGTCAATGAAAAGAGAACATCAATAAAAATCTCAACACGAGGAAAGAAACAAGAAGTCTTTTCTTGAGGGTTCTGCTTCATTCGAACTCAAACATTACTAGTTCATGATACACTTTATTCCAAGCAATTGAAAACTACAGTTTGCTTCGTTTCCCTCAACTTTTTTGTACACCTATACTATACGTGATATGAAGGATTAGGTTACTGACGCAAATGTGAAGTGGGATGGTTTCGAGTCTTAACATTGGCTCGTTCTTAAATCTGCGAAAGTAAACAGTCGTTGTTTACAGAAGTTAGTTCTTCGGCACCGCATGCTTTCTGATGATACAATATATCTAATAAATTGTTTCGACAAAATGTTTGATGACACATTAACTTCATGAGTTCTTTTCAAGAAATACTAGTGTTGTGAAACTCTACAAATGTCGCTTACTTTTTTTTAGCCCTATACAAGATTAAAAGCACGTGCAAACCTATCTTGTTGGTAAACAGGATCGAGGGCTATCATGCATTCCAAAAGTTAGATTTTGATGACAACATGATTCCTACGATAGTATGTATGTTCAATTCAATACATTTACGCTCACCAAGCCGATGTTGCCAGGTGCTTCAAGCTGAATTCTTCTTTAGTGGTCTTCAAATTTCTATGGCCACTTTTGAAAAAAAGAAGCTATGAACTACAGACTTCTGCGAATTCAAATGTGTATTAACAAAGTCAAAGTGTGTTAAGTTTACAACTTTGTGTCTGATATCTTTTTTCTTAATCCTTGTCACAGTCTAATCAAATGGTTACTTATCTTCAAGTTAAAATAACAAAACCTTACCTGTAGTCTAAAAATCGAAAGAACAAAACCTTTTAAAATATAAGTAATCTTAAACGTTCCTTTAGCCCATTAAACAGACCTTATTGAAACTGCATTTTCTATTTACTTCGAATACTAAGCCGTACCTTTTCGATTTCGAACAAAGCAAGTTTTTGTTTGTAAATTGAAATTTTCTAGGTCTTTGAACTTTTTTTTTTTACCATTTAATTAGCTTAAAGGTGTCATATAACAGCTGGTTAAATGCAACAGCTTTCGCCTTCTGTGAATTGCAAATAAAAATTTCCAAAAAAATAGCAATCGACAGTAAAAGAGGTCAGACAACAAAGTGATGCAACTTGCATCGGACAAGAAAGAGCTCAAAAGTCGCAACGGTTGTTGGCCTACAAAAACTATTCAATTCAATGCAAACATCGGAACTGGAAGTTGGAAGTGAAAGAGAAAGTGAAAGCTCTTGAAAGCTGTGAACTTGACTTAGAGTCGCTGTTGTGGTTGATGCTTTGGTTGAGTATTGCTGTCAAATTGGTAAGTGACTCACTTGAGCCGGTGTGTTGTTTAATTAAATAATTTAAATGCAGCGGGTTGTTTCCATTCAGTTGCGTAATTTTGGACAGTTGATGTAAATTTGTACTTGAATGGGTTATGCATTTAGTGAGTAGGAGAGTATCCAAATTAGTAAAAAAAACGAGTTCGTGCCAATGAGTTGGTGTGTAGAACCATATATTTTGAAATCAATGACGCCAACGGCCTTGTTGCTTCCGTTTGACTTTCGACGTGTGGCTACCACCGCACCGGGGCCATTGAGTGGTTGCTAGAGTACAGCTGTGGCCAGTTTCCACAAGAAAAAGTTATGAAAACTCACGGCCCGCCTTAAACTCGCTGTGCAAAAAGAGGACGCTGATGGATTTTGTACTTACATTTCCGTCAAAAAACTCACATTCAAAGGGAGAGAGAGTCCACACCTTTTTTTCGTGTATAGAATTAGAAATCATCACTCTTACGGAATATGGCTCCTGGTGAACTTTATTCTTGCAGTTCAAGGCAGGCAGTTGGTATTTGTTATGAACATACCTAAATATAAACTTTTTTGGCTTAGGAGATCGGTAAAAGCTACAAGTCCGCTCAACAATTTATGTGAGCGCATACTAGGCGTGATCAATAGGTAGGGTCTTTACCGACACTTTGTATGGCAGAATCTCTCCTCTTCTACTTCTTCTGTCTCCGGCGTTACGAACATCGTGACAGCAAAGGGATCACAGCTCTCCCACTAAGGAAACCTCCCGGTTTTGGATTGTTCCATGTCAGAGGCCAACCAAATGCAGATTTCGTTGCACTTTTCTGCACTTGGAGTGGCAGAATCTTTCTATCTACAACAACTCTCCCCTGATACCTACGTGCTCGTGAAAAGCATTTTAAATTATAACAACCGCCACGTAAAAGAACGCAGCACTTACAGTTTCCATCACTCCTAATGACTTAAACGAGTATGTTATTGCAACTTCCTATTCATCAAGATCAACGATAGTCGAAGGCTCACTGTTGGCCGTCAAACGACGCGTTCGTTGCAATTGCAAATTAGCTTATGGATGTGACGGTAACCATGGGACAAACTATACCCTAAAGTAAATGGACTGAATCAAACAGTTTTATTCCTCTAAGGGATTATGAAACTAAACTACTTTCATATTTTTCTAATTACCACACAATTCGTGCCACAACCGTCTCTTATAATCCTGTTGCATCACCCAGAATGGTCTAATCCAGTTGATTGTGGGATATTAAATTACACAAAAGCGAAGAACAAATAAAATAAATAAAAAAAAGGAAAAAAGGATAGCAAAACCACCAGCCGCATTCGTGCAGAAAATCACGGTCTTCATAAGTTCATATAATTTCTCTACCATTCCGTCCGCTTGTTTTGCCTCGCGTCTGTCGGTCGGTGTGGTGTAACCGCCTTGCGTAACGAAATCGAGTCCAGTAAATTTCGGACGAACGACGATGTACCAAAAGAAAATCTTTCTTCCGTTTCCCCTAGGAATTGAATATCTAGCTACACATTTTTTGTTGCTTCGGTTTCGGGGATAAACATTACATCAAGGATGACCGATTCGCATGAATAGATGAAGAGGAAATGCAGAATCCTGATATGGGTACAGAGAGGCTTGTTTTTTATGCTGTTGCTTCAATTGATGGCTGTGGGTTAAATAAAGAGATTTTAATTTTTTGATTATCCTCCATTGGCATTGATAACATCGATGATGCCCATGCTGGAGTTAATCGATGAGCAATCGATTGCTCTGCACACAAGTATAAGGATCCTTTTGGTCAGTATATGAATGAAGAAAGTATTTTTTTTATACAGAAATGATTGGGTGGGAATGGGAAATCTATAAGGTCTTTGAGTAAATTAAATAACATTTATTCCAGAGTGAGGACGTTTGGCATACGTCGTCTATTATACATTGCCATGTTCACAAAGTAAGGTTTTGCGTATTAAAGGATAATACACTGATTGGGAGGGCTAGTCATGCGACACAAGAAAAAAAAACGACCATTGATTTGACGGATTGGACGTTTGGATGTGATGTGCATATCTGATTAGGGGGATGTGTTTCTATTATTCTCCTTTTGGGACTATTGTGTGCACTAAATGTCCAATAGATTTGTGTCTTAAATCAGTCAATGGCTTTGATTGAAGGTTTTCTTTTTGTGCAGATAAAAAAAAAAACATGAAAAAAATTTCAGTTTTTTTCCGGTGCCGGTGGTAGCAACGTGTCCTTTCTCAGCATGTTTTGCAAGCGAATGAGCTTAGAAGTTGACAAAAAATTCACTCTTAGCGTCGTCCCCGTTTGCCTTAAGTTTGCCTTACTATGCCGACCGGCATACGGATCCATTTCATTCGGTTCGGCTTTCGGTAAGGAGGAAGGCCGATTCGGACGTCCACACTAAGTCGGTATTGCCGATCGTCATGTGCCGATTGATGCCGCTCGGCATAGGGTGGACGCACCTTTGGAAATTAACAACACAAAAAATCCATTTTTATCCGTTTCCTTATTATCTGGTCAAATATACCTTGTCACAACAGTCGACCAGGCCACAAATCATAAGCTTAAGACGTGGTTAGGTCCCTTTAGTGGGCTTGCCTCTCAACGTATTGACATAAAAAGCTAACATTAGAATGATTGAGTCTGTGCGCAGCCTAGAATATTTGTTATCTGTTTGGTTATCCTCTGTAGACAAAATATTTATTTTTTTGACCCAAAACCTCTTCGATCTTGATCCTTAAAGCTGTGAAAAGCCTGAAATATCGTTTTAAACTCTTACCCTTTCTCGTTTAGTAGGACTGAGCATTTGAGTAAGCATAGCAGTCTAGATTGATTTCTTTTAAACAGGCATAAACACGATCATTCATCCATCAGTGGTGTTTGTGGTGTAATGGTTAACATTTCTGCCTCTTACATGGGAGTTCGATGTTCAAGTTCACGAAAAATCCAACTATTTTTCTACGCGTATCACCTTTCGAGAGGCATTAAAGTCCTCAGAGAGTAATTAAATTGTCATGAAATGCGCTTTCTCACTTAGCCTTTCGCAATTGGCAAAAATGTGTAGGTCCCTTCCACTCCACTACAATAGTTGAAAGAAGTGCGCTAGGCCCATGGGCTCTCTTTGTTTCTGTGAAAAACCTTTTCTCTAAATCTTATACAACTTTTAACGGATGGTCTGTTAGCTGCAGGAATAAGAACTCAAAACACACAACTCGGTAGATAAAAAACTTTAGCTGTTTTGTTTAACTTCATGTTCGATGGACAAGATTTCATAAATAAGGCTCTAATTGTGGGTAGGGACTCAGAGATATGCGTGAAGCTCTGAGAATTGCAAACTCTCAAACACGCTTAAATGGGCAACAGCAAAATCACAATGAAAAAAGAAAAGACCATTCGCTAGAGTGACTGCAGTTTGATGCTTCTCGAAAAAACTTGAGGGAGTCAAAGTCTGTTTAACAGAGTCATGAAGTCAACTTTCTGTTGTGCAAATTAAGTACGAAAAAGGACGCACATGTGTCTCCAGTCTCCTTATGCCTACCTCGCTTTTATTTACCTCAATTCAAATCACATCCTGCTTAAACGCCACCCCTTTAAAAACGAGTTTGCCCTGCGGCGACCTGAGGAGCATGACGTTCAAATGATGAAAAAAAAAACACCCGTTCACGGGACAAGGAAAATCAAAATCGAGTTCTCATCTCCAGCACTTACCCAAGACGCAAATTGATTTCGATTGAAAAAGTATGTCGACACAGAGAAGATTTTCTCTGCATCGCATAATCTAGTTGTGCACTTGAAAGGTTCATTACTACAGCATGGTGTATGCTACTTCCTTGTAGCCAAAACACTCTTCCTGTACGAATACACGTATTTACGCACTTACCAAAAAAACGCACATGTGTGTCAGCACACAAGATAGGTAGAAAGATATGTGTGTGCAAAAGTGATTTCGCAATCCACTTGAGTTTGGATTGGAAGTAGGAAAAATTGCAGCTTGGGAATGTGACAATTTTCGGATGTCACGCAGTGCTAAGCACTCTTGAAAGCCCCTCAACAAACTCACACACATGACACTTGAGGACTTTTATTTTTGTGACGATAAGTTCACCTCAAGAGCACATTAGCGACTTACATCATCATTGTCGAGCGGATTTGTACATTTTCTACCCCACATTTTCTTTCTTCTGTTTTTATTAGAAAAGAGATGTACGCTCAAGTGGACACCCTCCAAGTCTTAAACTCTGGTAAAGTGGACAAAAATTTGTTATTTCCTACAAAAAATGCTGAATATCCTGGAAAAATGTCATCTGATGATATAGCAGCTGCTAATAAGAAAAGAATTTCCATAACAAAAGGACTCAATGTTGACTCTAGCAACAAAACAAAAAAAAAGCAACAAATACAAGAAAAATGAACGAAAATCCCGCGGGATCATGTTACAACTTCTTTTCTTGTGTCATTTGTAAAGCCAGATAATTCTCATTATCAACCACAACCCTTAAACGACGCTTGTTGGGTAAATTAGGAACACAACACAATAAGAAGATAATTAGCAGAAATATAGCTCGAGGATGTTTAGATAAGAAAAAAGAGAAATTCTATTCAACCTACTTTCACATCCCTGAAAAAAATTTAAAAAAGAAAAAAATGCCTCCATCCCAAAGAACTTTTCCAACCCCTCGAGATGTGTGATGCGCCCGAGGCATCAAATTCAATTGCAAACAAACAATAAATTAATTGAATTTAAAATTTGTTGGTGTCGTTACGCAACTAGTTGAATTTTAAGAAAAAAATATTAATTGGCTCTCAAGAAATATTTGCTATACCAGTGCCTTGTTTTTTTTATAATTTTTCCTTTGAGGTGAAATGTTTGTGGAGTTTTGATGTAAGCCATCTGTTTCTCTACATCTACACTCAAATTTATAAATTAAGAGCAAATATTTAGATGTAAGTACTTGATCAATAATGCACTCTTCAATTTCTTAGGCTTTTCGAACCTTTTTGATGTGTAACATCTTTGTTCTCGATTTCCTACAATCTGGGGAGTGATTTCGCGAAAGGAACGAAGGCTGAGAAGTCATTTATCAATTTCAATTCCATATTAAATTTCGATATCATTTAAAAAGGACGTTCTCAGAGTCTGTTGATGGCAGAGAGCTGGTTAGCACTAGGCACAAATTTTCCTCCACGTCACGTCGTTCGCGAGTGTAAATGTTGCTTGTTGGAATGGTGAGGTGTCAGATTTAACACACCATATGTGATGTAACTTTATCGTCTAAATTCTAGGTACCAAAAAAACGTATTCTAAAACTTGATGTAGACTCAATGCAAAGCTTAGGAAAATACCACTTCCGCAGATTAATAAAGTTTCCGAGATGATATCCGAAAAACCTACCTAGATGATATCCTACCATCAACCAGTTAAGACTGCTTTGGTAAATGTCAAGACTAAAAATCACTAAGGCAGCTGGAGTGAATGGCTTCTAAATTGTTCTCTTTCTATCAACCGAGATAGCTTGATGAAGAGCAAACCAACTTGTCCGAAAAATCTTTCTGGTGCAAAGGATATGCGATGGCGATCAATGGGAACAGATCGTTTTTTCTCTTGCCCCATCTAAAACAAACAGAGAGACTTTCAAATATGATAAATAAAGAGACATAGATTTTTTTAAATTGCGTCAGTAAATCCTTTCTGGCTGCCCGTAACGTAATAGTTAGCGTGTCTGCCTATTAAGTGGAGGTTTGAGGTTCGGATTCGGATCCCAAAAACATCTGTTAAAAATGTTTTTCCATGGGTATCGCTTTTCGTGAGGCTCGGGGTTCGCGTCGCGGGCGTCGCGTCGCCGCGCCGCGCCGGTCTGTTGCAGAACTCTATTTATGTATCCTATAGTAAAAATTCCCTTGGTCGACATACACGCATGAAACTATACTGTTTCTTAACTCCCCCAAAAAGAATGAAATTTGCTTCTATTTTCGGAAACAGAATAGCAAAAAAGAATCACACTCATAATGAAACTATAGTCTAAGTCACATCGAATAAAAAATAGGCAACAAATTCAATCAATTTGCTTTTGTATAGATATATGAGAGTGCACAACACTCCGTACCAAATGGCAGGAACTATAGGAGTCAGAAAGCAGAGGCCGCTGGACTGCTAGCCAGACCGGAAACCAAAGCGAATGTAGTAACCGGAAACATGGTGAAGTGAACTATTACGTCACATAGTTTCTCACCTTAAATGGATTTTTCAAAGCCTTTCTGCACAAGATTGCCAAAAGAATAAGCCCTTTATGCCAATACGAGGATTCGTTGGCAGACGACGCCTCTCACACATGGTCCTAGTGCAGTAAATAATAATAATAATTATTTTATTGAACGTTATATATATACAATTGATACTTATACTAGATAATTTAAGAATTTAAAAATGATAATGTTAGAATGTTGGCACATAGGGGGCCTAACCAAAAACATTGTCTAGAATTGAAATAATAACTTAATATTATATAGCTGAAAAGAAAAGAAAAATCTTAATTATAAGTCGGTTGACTTGGGTGATCTCGGGATGTTCCGTCCCGGTTGTCGCTGGGCAGTAAAGGTAAACGTGAGTCTCTCCATCAGGAAATAAACAAAAGTATCGGAGTGGTACCCGTGGCGTGATGGTTAGCTTGTCCACCTGCTAACCCAGAGGTTCGAGTTTCGAATCCCAGCAGAGGCAAAAATGTTTTTCCACGAGTATCGCCCTTCGCGAGGAATTGGCAAGCCCTCCGTTAGTAAATTCATTGCCATGAAAAGCGCCTTCTCAATTAGCTGTTCGGAACCGGCAGAAAATTGTAGGTCTCCTCCATTCCCTCACAAGGCATGGTTGTGAGAAATGTGCTAGGCACAGGGGCTCCTCGCTCTGTTGCGCCGCCCTATTTATTTATTTATTTTATCGGAGAAATCAGCCGAAATAACGCCGTAGTTTTCTCGACGGCAAAATACTTTCACTTTCACAATTATGTAGCTGCCACAACTTTCAACAAAAAAAAAACACTTGGCTTGGGAGATCCTTTAATTTTAAACATACTTCTGTAAGAACACTGTTTGTGACGGTTGTACAAAGCCATTATGTGTTGTCCCTGTATTTTTGCCAAATTTTTCGACTGTGCGAGATCCATCGTGAAACCTCCATTCAATGCGACGACAATACCACCGATATCTTTCATGTAGAGAAAGAATTTCGGGAGGCTGGTAAGCTACGTAATAAACTTTCTTCAAGAAAATATAGGGAATTCTTCAGCTAACACAAGGTGAAAAAAGTACCTACAGCTACGGTATTCAATCATCAAAATTAGTATGAGTTACACTTTTTCTTGTAGACTTCGAAAATTATTACGAGGCATGATTGATATGACGTTTCCAGTTGAAACATTTTTGAAAGAGAATAATTTATTTAAAATCAGTTCATATATGTATGTACAATTATTGATCGTGAGAAACAATTAAATCGCTTAACCTGCAATTACTCCAACAGCACCTCCAACAGCAGCAATTTTGCCTACATCCGCAGCAGCGCCAGCAGTCTTGTGGATGGTATTGGCTAAGTGCTGTGCAGCGCTTTCAACTTGGTGTTCTGCTTTGTGCTACGGTTTTACAAAAAGAAAGAAGGAAATTACTCACACAAAAATAAATTACTCACACAAGAATTCAACATTTATTAGAATTTTATTTCCTTACCCATGCATGCTTTAACTTCTTGCCCAATCCTGCTTCGGTCGATGATGACAAACAGAGAACCAAGATGGCAACAAAAAGGAAGATGCTGAAGAATTTCATTTCGATTTTAACAAATTTTTTTTTACAATTAAACGTTGTGAATGTGAGGCTTGCTTTGTAAGAACTGGACAGGAATACGTCTTTTTATACGAAAATTATAGCTTCAACTGTTTTGAAATTCGTTAGTAATAAACCCGAAGGTATTTGTGTGCATTCAACACTTTTGATGATGTTTTTAATTGAAGACGTTTAGATTTAATTCCGATAATAAAACTTGTCAGTCTAATACGCTGCACTTATCAGTGTTCTAAGGTGATATTTTGTATTGCCACTATAAAAATAGAGAACGTGCTGCTAATCTTTATTTTTGGGAAAAATTAAGACAATAGAAGCAATCAGTTTTGCGATGGTAACTCAAACAGGTTTTACAGCGCGTGTCGAAGTAAAATGAAGACATGGTCGATGATTGAAAAATTTGGTTCTCCACTTTCATCGCCGAGAGATTCACAACAAATCGAAGATGGACTCAGATTATACTTTTTTTAAAGACTCAAGGTAGTAGGTGTGTTGAAGGAAACTTGCACTTTGATGTGGGATTGGATAAATTACCTTTTTATTCTTTACAAACCAAAACAATCGAAATGCTTTGTTGCAATTTTTAGCCCCCTGATTTAATCTCAATCATCACAAAAGAGAGTATTAGGACCGCTGCATTGTCAAACACTGGGTCCATTGAGTGTTAGTGCAGTTTTCATAGGCCCTTTTATAAATTAATCAAAACCCGAAAAAATTTGAAGGATAGAGGAGGGTGAGTTGACTCTTCTATTCCTAAGTAGAATACTAAAGGAAATAGAGGGCAAAAAAGAGGTCGTCGTTGGACACCTGCGTCGAATGAAGTCTCTTAGACTTGAGCATTTACTTAAGCAAGTTCATATCTCTTCATAGCTTAATCTTTTTCAGAAACTTTCAATGTCTTTTGACCATTTGGAGGTGCGAGGTGATTTTCTGATTTTCAATCAAAATCAACATTTTGTACATGAATCGAAATCATAAAGTCTCGATTTTTTTTATATATTAAGTTCACTGTCAAATGTTGAAATGAAATGAAATTTCTACAGTAAAAAGATTTTAAAAATAAGAAGGCAGAGGCACAAAAGCTCCAGGATCACATGCCCAAATTATTGTCACCAGTAATTATTATCTAAGTATGAGTCATGAAAATCGAGAGCAAGAAGACAGAGGATGTTGTTGTAAGTCACAAGCGGACACATCCCAAGTGGGTACCGACAGAAAGTACTCGGGAGAACCTACATCTGGTTTTTGAAACTTACACGAAGCACATAAATTGCCTAAACGACATGAGGATGTTATGCTGAAAAACCAGACAGTTGAGAAAAGATGTTCATCAAAGCGAATTCGTATCTTAAGTTCGGCATGAATTCGCTTTGAAGAAGCTCTTGTTTTGTTCATAGAGTCCTTGAGGGTTTCCATGTATTTTTTGGTGTTAGTAAAATAAAGTTGGCAAAAAAAATTAGGATCTGATACTAGCAATCTGTCATTTGTCATCTGTCATCTGTCATGTGTCATCTGTCATGTGCCATCTTTTGTCTGTCACGTGCCACCTGCCATCTGTCACTTGCCACCAATCAGTTGGTACTGTCATCTGTCATCTGTGATCTGTTATCTGTCATTTGTCATCTGTCATCTTTCATCTGTTATTTGTTATCTTTCATCTTTCATATTTCACCTTTCATCTGTCATCTTTTATATGTAATCTTTCATCTGTAATCTTTCATCTATCATCTGTCACCTGCCACCAGTCAATTGGCATCTGTTATTTGTCATTTGCCATTTTTCGTCTTTCATCTTTCATGTTTCGTCTTTCATCTTTCATGTTTCGTCTTTCATCTTTCAACTGTCATTTGGCTGGTACCTTACGTCAACAATGTGCTTCTAACATGGAGAACTCCCATTTGCTGTATTTATTCTAATTTATTGTGTTTTAATTGGTTGAAGTTGCTGATGATTGTTAGCTTCCACAGTCCCAAACTTTTACCACAACGTTGGATTAAACAGCTGCTTATTAAAAAATATGACCAGGATATAAATCTAGCTGTATTTTTTTTAGCATGTAAGATTGGTTAATGATAATCTAGAATTTCGTTCTTAATTGCTTGGCCAATGTGCAAGGCCTGTGCTAGCCTTCCCTTACTGTTGTATAAACAATTTTCAATTTTTGACAGCTCTAGAGTGAAGATGTTAGAACTTCATTACCAAAAAAGTTTGCTCATTAGGCGTTTCTTAAGCTGCGTTGGTATTAAAAGCAATGCAGTTAGCAAACCAAAAAGTTGAATATGTATAAAGTCCCGATGTATCAATTTGCCAACTTAGACGTCCCTCCCAAATACGGTGATCGCCCTGCACAACCGCCTACAATTCGGAGGCTCTATAAATGCCTTCTGAGAGGCGCCAGAGTTAGAAGTTAAAAAAGTGGTCTCCAATCATTCTCTTAACATCAATGTTGCTGTCAGTTGGCCCTGTATTCGCCTCATCTTTTAGTACTATAATGCCCAACACGACTGTACCTTAATTCTCTTGATATGAACTTCCAGAGCTCCGATTGTTCTCTATAATTGCTTTTGATTAAACTTTTAACAACTTTCATTCAACCAGCCACACGCTGAGATAGCCGCAACCGTTTATCTTCTCATAAGAGGACCTTTCATTTGTCTTTAAGTCTAAGACCACAAGCATCATAGAAAATGATGCCAACCTTAACGAGTAACCCAAACAAAGCTCAACCCTCCATATTCAAAATGTTCCAATTATAATCATGACGCTGAGAGGGTAAATTAATGATACATCAAGCCGTGGGAGAAACACTCATAAGGGGTGGGGTTGTAGGTAAGTATGTAGTAGATATGAAACAAAGTCCATTCAATATGATGTTTTGTATGTTTTCGAAACTAAAACACACATCCCTCGAATAGTGAAAACTATTTCAAACTGTTGCCTTTACCCGCAACACGTACACACGAATATCGCAACAGTAGCCTTAAGATCTAAGGCACATGGTTGCCAGGTTTTTCGAATCATACTCGTATACTATGCCTTTTCTTCTTTGACTCGTATAGTGACACTTAAAAATACTTTGTTGACTTCCCCTCATCTGGGGATACTACCCCCTACCACTGGTAGGGAGAAGTATAAAAAAAAGGGAATTTAAAACTGTATGTGAAAAAAAATTTTGAAGAAATTTTGATTTATTCGTCGTTCGTTGGTCCTCTCATTTCAATTGCTTTTCTTTTAATAAAAAACAAAAATAAAAAATGAACGAACCTGGCAGCCATTCTTTATTCGGATATCCTTTTCTGAATAAACTAACCCACCGACCAGTTCAAAATGCCTTGCGGATAGTACAGTTTACGTACAAAACTCGTGAAAGTGAAATAGTCATTCACAAAATGGGTGGTTGAAATCGGAAAATCTACGCGTGTCCTTTTTATTCTATGTATTGAAGGTACAACGATTCCCAAAACCTTTTCTTTCTATAAAAAGGACGCTTTTGTTCACATGCAATGATGTTGATATGTAAACGAATTTAATATCACAGCACGGCACGCTATCTTAGATTGGTACAGTGGTACAGTCATTCCGTGCCCTTGGCCTCGCAAAGGATCAGAAATGAGAGTTTATTGTTGTCGTTTTTTTTATTGCTTAAGAAAGCCCAGGGATAAGAGAAGAAAGGTAGTTGTTTGGCAAATTTCAATTTCTTATTCGCGATGTTCATTCATCTGCATATGAATGAAAAAAAGAAATCAAAGGAGCTGTTCACTGAATGCTAAGGAAACAACTACAACTATGTAGTATGAGTATGAGAAGAGAAGAAATTAAAATGTAAAGGCAAAGTACAATAGAAATTCCTTTGCTTTTATTGTAATTTCGCCGCGGGTTTGAAGCATTTTGTATGAATGAAAGTATACGGAGTCAATTGAGTGAAATGGAAAATTGTAGAAAATTAAAAATTTACATGAAACTTTTAGGTAGATGGGACTTTTAAGTGAAAGTAAAGAATAAATGTTTAAAGCGAACATGGCTTTATTGTAGTATGTATATGTATATGTATAGTATATATGAGTTTTAAAGACTAGTTAAGAGTTTGGCTTTGAGAAGATCTCGAATATGCCAATAAAATTACTAAATATCTAAGAAGGGGAATACTAGAGGCTTTTATGAAAGAAAAACTACATGTGGAAAGGTGGTGGTGATTCATATTGCTATCTTCCCGTTAGAAGTCATTAAGTAATTCAAGGAATCAGCACACATAGCGAAAATTTGATGGATTGATATATTGGCCAACCGACGCAGGCACTTGAAGAAAAACATAGCAGTTGCTCAAGCTGTTGATTAGGTTTGGCACTTGAGGACCTACTTTGCGAACCGACTCTTCAGAGTTCGGTACGACCGAACGACCAAGGAAAAGTGAAGCCGGTCTACCACAAGGAAGTGTCTTATGGCCAACCCTGTGTCTTTGAATACGGTATACAAGGGATATTCCAAGGGACACTAAATCTATCATGGTCACCTTTACAAATGGTACTGCAATATTAGTAGCAGATGAGTCTGCTACGAAAGCTTCACAAAAATTGCAAAATGCAGTCGATAAAATCAGTGATTGGACAGATCAAGTTAAATGAGACAAAATCGACACATACAAACTTTACGAACATAAACATAAACAACTTAGCCGTTTTTATAAACCAGTTCAGTGGTACCTACCTTACTTCAATACTGCCAAAAACCATGGAATAACATTGGATTCAAAACTTAAACGGAAAGAGCACATCAAAAATGAAAAAGATGAGCTAAAGTTGAAGAACAGAAGAATGTAGGTACTGGTTGATAAAAAAGAGCCCGAGGCTAACAATGCAATGGGCGACATGGTCGGTGAAACAAAGTGTGATGTTTTCCACATCCGACCTGGAAGTAGATCACCTACCCAAAAAATTGTCTGTTAAGAAGCACTGCGTCTGAGTCTCATGATTAAGGATCACAAAGTCATGTCTGCAGTATTTTAGGGCATGATTTGACCCAATACCCCTCCTGTCTTTACTTATTTCCGTGGAACAACTTAAGTAATATTTAGAACCGGTAAAAAAGCTACGGTGATCCAAAAACAATAGTTCATTCGTCAAAGGATCTCTCGACGATTCAGGCTTTCACAAACAAATAAGGTGGCACAACATAGCGGAGAGCTCCGGGGCCAAGCGCATTTCTCACAACCATTACCTTTATGAGGGAATGGAGGGGACTTTCTGTAGGTTCTAAACGGCTAGTTGAGATAGCGCTTTTCATGGCAATGAATTTAGTATCAGAGATCTTGTTAATTCCTCTCGAAAGGTCATACCCGTGAAAAAACATTTTCTGGTTTCTGTTGGGACTCGAACCACGAACCTCACGTTCTACAGGCAGACATTCCGAGATTAGAACCGCACTTCAGGCTTTCCTTGTGAGGATTTTTGATTTCGCAAGTTAAATTGTTATAAACTTTTTGCACTACACATATTTTCAGCTTTTTCTGGGAATATCTCTTGACGATTTTGTGTTTCTTTTAGAACGACTACATATTGTTAAGTCCAACTGTAAATGACTTTAATAACCACCCTATATTCCGAAGATCACAGTAAATAAGTCGCACTTCAAGCTGTCGCGTGCTTGGCTCTCAGCTTGGTCTATCTGATAAACAACATTCAAGGACCTACTTCAGTGGATAAAACACTGCACTGATTCAAGTACTCTTGCAACTGCAATAGAAGTAATTGGAAAATAATTAAATTAAAGTTCCAATATCAAAGCAACTAATTTTGACTTCTTCACAGTGAGACTCTTCACAGCACAATAATAATAATCGTGTGGGTAAAGAAAACATCACTTGAAGTATGCTCTTGAGATCTTGAGATTTACACTATTAAGAGTGGTCTAAGGAAGAATGGCCATTTGTGGACCAAGTGCGCACATATATTAAACCGGTACCATTTGACCATGAATTCCAAATATTCCCTAAATCGGGTTTGGAGATTTCAAGAAATTTCAGCTTGAAGCTGATGCAAGAAAAATTAAAAAAAATCTTGACATGACAGCTTATAACTTCCGACATATAAACTGCGCAAAAAAGATAAATGTAGTAAATGAAAAATCACAAAATCACTCATAAACATATAACCAGTTTCAAAAAATTATTTTAGTTGGCTCCTTATAAATGCTGATGTCTTTAAAAATCAGTGATGACAGACTTTGCTATACAGGGTGTTTTGCATAATAAGGTGCGAAAAAGCTCAAAACGGATAGGTTGGATCAATTCAAGAAAAAAAAAATCGAATTTACGTGGGCTTCTATCTTCCTCGGTGTGGATGGAAACGCAATTTAATAAAAAAAATTACTTAGTTTTAAAAAAATTTACTAAACACTAACTAATCCATTTACTACCACAACTATAAATGTGTTTTTGAAAGTAAATATTTTGTTCTTGAATCAACATTTTAATTTAAGTTAATTAATTAAGCTTTTGAGTCACAAAGTCTCAATGTCAGATTTTTTAAAATTTCTTCAATTTAAATTTTACAAGGTTTTGCCTTAATAAGTATCGTTTTTTCTTTCAATAATGCTGTTAACTATTCTGCCTTTAATTTTTACTCAAATACAGAAAAACGAACGTGAAAATCTTTCCTAGTCTATGAGAAATCAAAATAGCTACGCATTGCGAGACTACGATGGCTGGGATACCCTAAGTAAGTAAGTATTCAGCTAAGCATCAGCTTTCAATTGGCACCTATCTCATAAATATGTGAACGCACTGTGCCCAGACTTATATGAAGAGTAGTCGTTTCCCTTTTCGAGCACCTTATTGAACTTGAAATTCTGCTCGCTGAAGGAGCCCTTATCAAAAAGTAAGATAGCATTTTAGAATCTGAGTAAAGTGAGCTGCGTAATATAAAGCGCACTGTAGTTCGTTGCAGCTTGCTTAATGATCGGCAACTACCAAACGCAATGAACTTCAAGTATATTTTCGTTTTCGCCATGGTTTTGGTTCTCTTCATGGGACCAGAAGTTGAGGGCAAGAGCGTATTCACGAAAATCGGGAATGCCTTAGTGAGTAGTCCTTTGGTGGTTTGTTTTTCCTTTAATACTAAAAAAAACTATCTTTTCAGGGAAAAGCTGCAAAGAAAGCTGGAAAAATCATTCACAATGTCGCTCCAGTAGCTAAAGATGTAGCGACAATAGTGGGTGCTGGTGTTGCGATTGGTGCAGTTGTCGGATAGTGACATGACTTTGAAGAGAAACATTATTTACTAAATATACTAAATTACCTGACCCTTTAGATTGTGTTTTTTGTTTTATACTAAAAGTTGAACAGTATTCTAGTTCCTAGTTCGGCGAGGGTGAGTGAGGAAGCGGAAGGTAAGCTAACTTAAAAACTAAAAGATCCTCTGAAGCCGACAGTTTGAATTGAGTTTACTTCTCATACCCACAATGTGGTACCCATGGCGTGATAGTTAGCATGTCTACCTGTAGACCGGGAGAATCGTGGTTCGAATCTCAACACAAGCCAAAAATATCTTTCACGTGTATTGCCTTTCGTGAGGAATTAGCAAGTCCTCCGATAGTAAATTCAATGCCATGAAAAGCGCAAAATTGTAGGTTCTCTCCATTCTTTCATAAAAGAAATGGTTTGAGAAGTTCGCTAGGTCCCGGAGCTCCTCGCTCCGTTTCGCCACTCTTTTTTTTTTTATTTCTTATTCATTACCACAATAGGTTTGTTCGTTGAAACCCTAGGGTCGCCCTGGGGTCGCCACAAAGCGTTTTTTCATAAACCTAAAGTCGCCCTGAATGTCAAATTGAGTGTTTTTTGAGCCCTAGGGTTGACATAGGTTTTCCATAAACTCGCCCTAGCTTTTTGCTGTGTCGAGTTGAGAGCTGTCAAATGGCATGTATTTTTTTTTTAAATGACAGGGATGTGTGGTGATTTGTGGTTTAGCGTTTTTTGAAGACTGGAAAACCCAGGTTTTTTTGACTACTCATATGGTTGTCAAGAAAACCTGGGTCAACCCTAGGGAAAGTTCAACGAACAGACCTAATGATTTGCTGCTTTGATGTCAGACCAGCTTTTACAAAACTTGCAATGGTTGTGGTGCTCTGAAATGATAAAGAAAACTCGTACGGCTATGCAGGATGACTTTGGAAAATTCACGCTGCTCCGTCATGGTCCTTAAAAAGCTCACGGAAACCTTACATGTCGATTAAAGCTTTCGACAAGGCCACAAACTGTCATGCGATCACTTTTACACCTACTTCAAAAGGTTGTACAAAACAGAGGAACAATCTTTCAAAAGTCTGTGCAATTACTCGCCTACGCAGACGATATTGACGTAATTGGAAGAAAAAAGCGTGACGTCATAGGTGATTTTCCGAGTATTGAAACAGAAGTGGATTTGATGGATAATGAGGGCGAAACGAGGTATGTGTTGTCATCAAACAAGAACAGCGATCATCGACGAATTGAACAAAACGTCACAATAGACAGACATAACTTCGAGATAGTAAAGGACTTCGTCAACCTAGGCTCCGCTATAGACACGAATAACAACAACAACAACAGAACAAACGGAGAATAACTCTTGCCAATCGTTGCTTCTTTGGGTTAAGAAAGCAATTGAGAAACCAAACCCTCTCTAGAAAAATCAAAGTAGCCCTTCATAAGACCTTGATCATGCCAGCCCTGCTTTACGGCGCGGAAGCGTGGACTTTATCGTAAGTGGACGAGGAAATCCTTGGTCGTTTCGAAAGAAAAGTACTCCGAATGATCTTTGGTCCAGCATGTGACGACAATGTGTGAAGAAGAAGGATTTACAACGAAATGTATGAGCTGTACCCCGTCATGGACATAGCTAGAAGAGTACGCATAGCGAAACTACCATGGCTGGGACATGTAGAGCGTATGGACATCACTCCACTCTCATCACTCACTCTCCGGTTCGATGGGTTTTCAAAAGCACATTGAAGGGAAACTGCGGAATGGGAAAACCTCATCTTAGGTAAAGTAAACAAGTGCAAAAGAAACTCAACCGACTTAGAGAGAAAAACTAAAGAGCTTGAAACCGAAATTGTCATCAAAAGATGTTGGTAGAGAGCCAAGTTCACCCCTAACTGTAATGTTCACCTAAGTCAGCAAGTAAGTTGTTTGAATTTCTTTGAAGAAGCAACACAAATAGAAACTCGACATGGATCTGCGGAAATTTGAAACGATTTCCAGCCGCGGGGAAATACCAATCCAGTTCAAAGGAGAGATCCTTAGAACCCCGTCCAAAAGGCAATATTGTACAACGTTTCAACAAATTCGCGACGAAAAAGAAAAGGCAGGCCAAAACACTCCTGGTACAAGCAAATGCAAAAACAGCAGCATTTGGTTGGCCTCAGACATGGAACAATCCAAAACCGGGAGGCTTGCCGACGCTTTCTGAGGTCAACGCGGCGTATCCCACAGGCGGATCACTAGTGTGAAGCAGAAAAGTGGGAGAGTTGTGATCGCTTCAAGATCACTACTCGTAACGACGGAAATGAAAAGAAGAAGAAGAAGAAGGGGAAATACCAATCCAGCATAAAATCCCTCTACCGCCATCGACACCTAAGACAAAAAGAAACAGTGGCCCGATCTATAATGACGCCTAGAAAGAAAGACTTAATTAAAGAGAGTTTTTGGTTAATTTACTTCCACGCGAATAAGACACAAGTGGAAACAGTTCAGCATGACGGAAATACATTTTTTAGCCAGAACTTGAAGTAGTCGCGGCCCTTTAGTCATTTCAGAACTATCTGAACGCTAGAAAATTACAGCGTCGCTTTTTACTAGGCACAACAAAATTTTATTCAATTGACAGGATCTGACCTTCTTAAAGTGTCCATAAAAGCAGCCATTAGTCTCTCAAAGCAGTCTGATATTCCTGAGCACGGCTGACTGAGGATCTGAGGAATGGCTGATTTTCCGAATCTCGGTTTTGTGACAAAAATTATGCAGTGGATTACAGTCAATGGCCCCTATCACAAGGCCCGTCGTAGCGATTTCGGACTACGAATACCACAATAGAAGCATCACAGGCGCCCTTGTAGTGAATGTTTTGCTATAAAATTTTTTTACTATTAATAAAGTTATTAGCAAGTTACAAATATCTGTTGCCAAGCGTTCATTTGGAAGATGTTTTTAGTCATTTCTATTTGACATTCGTAGTCCGAAATTGCTACGACGCGACGGGCTCTGTGATAGGGGTGAATAAGTTCGATTTTCAGAGTCAGTGGTGAACATCAGAAATGAAAAGCAGAAACCGGTATTTGAAAGTCGAAAAAGAGGCACCATTTAGAACGCATCCGGTCAATGTCTAGGTAACCCAATTCAATGGTAACCACGTAATGTACAGCATGGCCGGTGAAACAAACTTTGATATTTTCCGCAACCGAGACGAAGCAGATCTCCTACCCAAAAAATTTGTTACTATAAAGCGACGGTTCTGACGGAAAAAAGTTACGTCTGAAGTATTTCAGGGCATTGTTTGAGCCAATAACCCACTTAATTACCTGGAATCCCTTAAGTAGTATTTAGAACCAGTAAAAAAACTGCCATTATTCAAAAACACTAGTCAAGCCGTCAAAAGATCTGATTTCAAAACGACGAGGCTATATGCTTGTGACATTTTTGATCTCCCAAGTTAAATTGTCATACACCTTTTGTTATACATTTTTATTGTTTTCATGTTTTGTTCACGACGACAAGATAATGTTAGGCCTAACTGTTAAAGTTCTCGCCATGACGATTAAACTCCAACCACCCTGTATTCTGAAGATAAAAGTAAATAAGTCATATTCTAATTTGGCGCGTGCTTGGCTCTCAGCTTCGTCTAGCTGATAAACAACATTCAAGGACCTACTTCAGACGATAAAACAACGCACTGATTCAAGTACTACTGCAACTGTAGTAGAAGTATTTAGAAAATAATTAAGTTAAAATGGCAAACAATGCAGCTACTGGAGAGCTGAGACTCTTAAGTGCACAATAACACTCAGCATCACTTGAAGTATGCTCTCGAGATCTTGAGATCTATCTATCTATTAAGCGGTTTCCAAATTTACTAGCACCTTACTGATCTTGAAATACAGCGAGCTGCAGTAGCTCTTATCACAAAGTAAGATAACATTTTGGCATCAGAGTGAAGTAAGTTGCCTATATAAAGCGCATTCGAAAGTGCAGTTTTTTATTGCAGCCGGGTCAATTATCAGCAACTAGCAAACGCTATGAACTTCAAGTATATTTTCGTTTTCGCCATGGTTTTGGTTCTCTTCATGGGACCAGAAGTCGAGGGCAAGAGCGTTTTCAAGAAAATCGGAAAAGCCTTAGTGAGTAGTCCTTTGATGGTTCATTTTTACTTTTCCTTTAATACTAAAAAAAATTATCTTTTCAGTCAAAAGCTGGTAACAAAGCTGCACAAATCATTCACAAAGTCGCTCCAGTAGCTCAAGATGCAGCGGCAATAGTGGCTGCTGGTGTTGCGATTGGTGCAGTTGTCGGATAGTGACATGACTTTGAAGAGAAACATTATTTACTAAATATACTAAATTACCTGACCCTTTAGATTGTGTTTTTTTTTTACTTAAATTGAAAAAGAACCAAATCTGGTTTCTAGTACGACGGGCGATGGTGAAGGAGGAAGCGGAAGCTAAAGTGAAGACAAAAAGATCCTCACAAACCGACAGTTTGAGTTGAGCTTTTCTTGGAGTTTCATACCCAAAATTATGTGCTTCCTTTAAATATTTGATGACTGACTTTCTTCAACTTACCCTGAAATCTGAGTGAAGGCCTGAAATGAAAAAAAAGAAGAAATTACGTCAGTGTGGCTTAATATTAAAATTTGAAGGATATTTAATTAAGTCCTCGACGCTAAGACTGTGCCTTGATCAAATCTGTTATGAAAAGTCCTTAACTCCAAACCTAAATAACCAGTCGTTACTCTGAAGCTCGAAAAGCCATAGAGCTCCTTTAAGTTATAATGTAGATGTTACATTCCCATCACAAAACTCAGAGATAAATTTCCCTAAAGTTAGATATCGTCCATGGAATGAATCAAAATCACCCATTTACTTGGTTTTCTTAAGAGCACAATAACAGCACTTTATAGCAAACTAGAAAGGCCTCAGTTGACACCTACATACCACAGCACCGGTTGATTAAAGTGATGTAAAACTATATAAGATAGGTAAAATAAGGGGTAAGTTAGGTGGTATGATAAGGGGTAAGATAAGGGGCTCAGTAATACAGGTTATTATTGCTTCATAGTACTTGGGGTATTGTAGAAGAATTTCGTTGCCCTTTTCTACTAACTCTATAGGGATTCCAAATATGCACATTCCTTTAAGCCCCCATCGCATTGCTGCTGTATTCGGATTTGTACATCTCAGCAGTTTTTGGCCTTCCCTTCTTCTATCTTGTCGGAAATTTGTACGATATTTAAATTCAATATGGAATAGGAATGCCTGGATCTGAGGGTGGGCAGTGCTCTCAACAAAGACAATCAATAGTTCCTGTGATATCGTCCTTCCTCTACGCGAATTGCTCATTGAAGGGATGTAGGATATATTCACTGAAGATGTTTCCATGATCAGCAAAGAATACTAAACGAATTATGGTGTTCGATACTTAAGCTTTGTGTAGGAGGTCAATGAAAGTAAGAAAGAGAAGACTCAAGACGCTTCCTTGGTGTACCCTTACTGTGACTTAGAAGTCTTCGGCAACTTCAGCTCAACATCTTGAGTTTGTCACTAATCCATCGAGCACATTTAGCTGCACATAGGACTCAGGCTTCTAGAAATCCTCGTTGACTGGGGCCATACCCACATAATGTGCTTATTGAAAGCCTTTTTGAAGTCAACCACCAGCACTACATGTAAATCCACCGAGGAGTCCCGATCTTTTGCATAGGCACCCAAGTCAATGCACATTGCAAGTCAAAACTTTTTATTGAAAACAACTTGCAATTTCAAAGCGAATCCAAATATCTTAACATCCTTGTAATTTCCATGAGGTGTCCCCTTACTTGTATCAACAAATGAATGATGTTTCTCTTTTTTTCATAACCTGACATGATAGGTTAGGTATACCTAATGGGTTCTGCGAAACTCCTTCGTAACTCCTCAACGAAGGCTTACAAAGGTATAGTTTTCTCCACTTCCATGCAATGTGCTCTTACGTCTAATATTATTTTCGCCTAATGGATTGCATTAACTAATTGAGAAGAAACGACTCGAAGACTACTTTCGCATATGATGCACCAAATCCCGTAAATGAACAAACACGCACAAGACACACATTTTCATTGATCACAAGTATAAGGTTCTTCCAATCACTCAATTACTCCTTTATGACTGTCATTTGATTGAAATTGAATCTATTTTTTGTGATGGGACTTGTGATGACTGTGAGCATGGTCCTTCGGAGATGTAACCATCAAAATAAAAGGAGGGCGGGATGTGCACAGATGAACATCCTCAACAATAAAAAAAGAAAGAGTGGTATTGAACCATCTGCACTGGGTATTTTATTTTTATTTCGTCTAAATTGCAAAGGAATGTCATCCATAGCATCCTTGTGAGTTTCCACTGTTGTTATAGGTACATTCTGGTGACGTTAAAAAAAAAAAACAAAAACAAAACATGACTATACGCGGGTAAAAATGGGAAAGGATACAAAAGTTGACATCGTCCTCTATGCGCGACATGGCACCTTGGTTGTTTATTGATACATTTATGATGCGACGACATGACACACCAAGTATGAAGATTGTAAATGGATCTGTGTTTCGTGCCCTTTCCGATTCAGTTCATAAATCACCCTCACGTCCTGTCTGAATTAAAGTTGAAATTCAGATCCTTTTTTCATGTCTTGTGATGACATTAAATGGGTGTTTACGTCCCTATTCGCGGATGTGTTTAGCGAACCGAAATTGCACAACGTAAAATGCAGTTTACAAACAGCGAATGCTTTCCACTTTTGGAGGTATAGATAAATAAAAGAAGCCGCTTGAGAGCGTATAGGCGATAGGAGGGTTCTCTGTTTGCTTTTGATTACGCGACAGTCATTGAAGCGATTAGCAGATTAACACAATAGATTTATGAAGAAAGAACTTGGACATTGCATATGTTGCAGCTGTGAGTTTGCAGAAAAATAAAAATTTAAAGTTCTAAACCTAGCCAAATCAGACACCAGCAGTGGAGTATTAGCAGTGAGTTGCATTTTTGTGTTCGAAGAAGGAAAGAAACTGCACTAAGCAACCGGTAGCTAAATTTCATAACGGGCGATACAAAATAGATCCCTTTTACTACTCTTGTCTCTATCCTGCTGTCTGTCATCCAAAAACTTTGTAAAAGGTTGCTCTCTTATCCAAAAATGTTCTATCGGAAAAGACTATCTTCACACTTACAAATACGATGAAGATCCTTACCAAGGGTGAGGGATTGCCCTTCCAAAAAAGAAGAACCGATGTGGTAATCATACCAACATAGAAGACAGAGACAGACTGAAGAAAATAAAAGTGAATGAATCTAAAGTGAAATATGAGCAAGGTTAGGTTAATTTGGCTGCAAAGAAAACAAATGACTCACTTAGACTATAAGAAGATACAGTGAATGCCACTGGAACCTAAATAGTTCTTCAATTCTGCATTATCCGCTCTCTACAGTAGTTAGTTCTTCGCCGATTTAATTTTGATGGCAGTGCTCTTGGAGTCATTGTCAGTATGTCTGCGCACAATGTGAGATTTCGAGGATTGAGTATCAGAAGAATCTGATGTTTTCACGACTATCACCTTTCGCGGAAAGTTCCGTTTCGAATCGTGTAAAATTATTATGAGATTGCACTGCTCTGTTGGTACGCCCGGCCCAATTTACATATTTTTTGCTTAAATTAGTACGCAATGACGATAATCATGGCAATGATTACCTGCCTTTGGAACATGCCAATGTAAATTTCTTCGACGGCATTAGTGTGGGTTAAAATAAAAATAAAAATAATTTTGCTACTGAGATCAACAGCGTAGGTGGCAATGTGCGAAGGAAAGAACTTAGACTACATACTTGAAAATTGAGGAAAGCAAAGGCACTCCATAAAGTTTCGAACAATTAAATCGTATCACTTTTTCCCAAACTTTTCACAAAGAAACGCTAGAGCTGAAAACTTTAAATTAGAGTAACTTCAATAAAAGGTGGCGGAGAAGAGCCTAGTGCTTTTCTCTTAACCTCATCCATCCCTTGGGAGGAATGTAGGGTTGTCACAGTCTTTTTTCGACTTCCGCCGGCCGGTCTAGAAGAAAACGCTTTTCATGGCAGTGTTGACTTGCCAGTTCCTCGCGAAAGGCGATAACCGCGGAAAAAGTGTTGATTGTTTCTAGTATTTGAACGTCGAAGCACTGACTTTCTCAAAGGCGGATGCGAACGATTTGAGTTACTTTGAAAGAAGAAACATGAAGAGGAGAATAAGAACCATCCAATAGAAATTTCCGGTACAGCAACACCAACATAGACATTCAAAAATGTCTTTCCACTAAGATATTTATGTGACCTCACTCCAGTCCATGGTCACCCTAAGAGGACGGTGGAAAGGGGATACTGCGACTCAGGTGATGTATAAAAAGAAAGTTAACTTCATTCCAAAGTCATAAGAGAATGACATTTTAAAAAATTTACTACTAGACTCAGTTTGGTATTTAGTTATCACTTATCAGTTTAAAATGCAGTAGTTATTGTTAAGAACTTTACGAGGTACTGAAAAAATTCCCAGAAGCCATTTCCAGTTTCCACAACGATTCAACGTACATTGAATGAGGTTCCATTCATCAGATCTTAAATCATTGAGTATTTGAGGGATGCTTTCACACGGCCGGCCGGCGTGTGTTAAAAAAGGACCTTTCGTCTTTTGCTCCTTTCGAAAGCAAAATTGACGAAAAGTATTTAATCGACCTGGGAGATGAATCTCCATATAAAATGTCGTGCGCTTCGAGTTAATTTTTGTTGCTTTGTTCTTTGTTCTAAGTTCTTCGCTTAAATTGAACTTAGTCTACCCACACAATGATAAACTAGCGGATCGAATAATCGAATCGTATTGGAGTGAATCAGAATGAAATTATGATTCGGGTTGAGTGATCAGTACAAAAATTTTCTGTTCAGTTTTCGTTCGATTGATTCTCCTTAGGCAAGAATAACGACAGAGAATTGGTTTTAATGCTCTTAAAGTTGCGGTCACATCATCTGAATTTTAGTAGAAAATTTTAAGAACTCTCAGACGATGCTCGTTCGCTTGCTTTACTATGATTAAAATGTTGAGTAAACTGAATAAATTGACTGTTATGACAACAACAGAATAAAACCACCAAAAATCATTTTCCCACAGTCACACCCGCTACAGTACTTGCGACAATATTAAATTTCAATTGCTTTTCCACAGTCAAGAACTGCTGTGTGAATTATATGCCTTACAACTTTGTTTCATATTGTAAATTGAATTTAGAATCAATTATGAAAGAGTAAGCATAAAAAAAGAGAATCAGAACAATAAAATTACTTGCTATTAGAATGGCGAGCCAAAATGATTTGATTTTTTACTGACTTCCCCCCACCACCGGCGGTAAGGAGTTAATTCCAATAATAGGCGTGTTTTTTTTTATGCTAGTATATAGTACAGCATTCGAGTTAAAAAAAAACGATCTGTCCACAGTATTTTCAGTTCTATTTTCAGCAACAAGATGGAGCTCAACGTCAAAGCCTGCTGTTACTTTTCAAAGCTCTCTGTGAAATTCAAGATGAAACAAAATCAAATTCATACCAGGTTTGTTTCCTTATTTGTTCTATCAAATGAATAACGATACAAAGCCAGGTATGAATTTGTATTTTTTTTTCTTATTTTCCATACATCAGATTCTCTCTTACAGCTCTTTTTTACTATTTTTGGAGGCATCGTCCAGCAGTGAAGAAAGCTCTATGTCAAAGTCAGCTGTTTTGTTGAAAAAAACTTTTGGGTATGTTCGGGGAGTATGTAAAAAGATATTAAAAACTAATCTTTGATGAGATTTTCCATTGGCAAACAGAATCAATTTATTTTTTATCCAAATCTTTGGGAAAGCAGTTCTACGCTATTGACCAGTCTTTCGATAGGTTAAGAAGGAAAATAAGTTGTTTTTATTTACAAAACCGTGAAATTGAACTATAATACTACCGCACAAATGTCGAAGTTCACATTGGTCGATTTGTTGAAGCTTCGTGCGAATAAATGCGATTGTTTTCTTGTTCTCCTTCTCTGTTTCACCAATTTGTCGGTATTGATTTGCGGTCGATTCGTTGAACAATGTGAACACTTTGGTCGATTTGTTGCTTCAACAAATCGACCAGTATGAACATCGCCAATAAACACAACCCAAATTAAATTAAGTTGAAACACGTACTGCTAGTCCCAAACTTGAATTTCTATTGAAGAATGTATAATTTTCATTCATATATCTTTCCCTTTTGATCATTTTTTACTGCTTTGTTTGTTTGTTTGATTTGTTTTTTTCTTGCATTTAGCTATATTTTTTAGTCAAATAATTCCCCAAGGAAAACTATTAGCTTCAGCAAAAAAGAACTAGTGCAAAATCCTGTATTATATACACCACCAGGTAAGAACAGGGTGAAAATTCAATATGAATATAGTTTTTATTTCTTTAATTTTTAATCGAGAGAAAAAATTTCTTTGCAAATACCACATTTTTTTTGAACACGTCCTTTCGAAAAAGCTTTGTTGAACTGAAATCAATGGTAGTGCCATCTTATTTTCAAAGCTGGAAACTATCAATCCACAGCAATGCCATCCCTGTTTTCACTGTGGAAAATTACGACAGTAAAATGATTTGTTGTTGTTCCCCAAGGGAAATTTTTACTGTACTATATACTAGCATAAAAAAAACACGCCTAATATAAATTGTCTATAAAACATTAACAATGATGGTTTGATGATTAGTGCAAGGGTGCGTTCATAAATTGAATTCAAAGTAGTCAGGATTTAATTGGAAAATTTGTTTAGCTTCGCCTAGATCCCTTCTTAAAGGTTTTAAAAGCATATCCCTTCTCAAAGACAGTGTTAAAGAATGCACCGAGCTATAAATACGCGTCTATACTTGCAATAAGGATTGCATTGTCAGTTTGACTCTTGGCATTCAAATTGCGGTAAGAGTATCTCAATATATAAATAAAAAATCTAGGGTCCTCTCCTTATTGTTAAAATTATGTCCGAATGAAGTCTTTGGATCATTCCATGATGTCGAATTAACTTTAAAGAGTGGGCACCCTTTTTGCTTTTTTCATAAGGCAAAATAAAATATTGTCTCGCGACTGTCTAAGGAAAGAAAGTTCTTCTATCTCACAGAACTCAGGGGCAAACTTTCACTTCTTAGTGTGGTCATGTCGTATTTGTATTTTAAGCATTTTTCGTTTATCAATTTCATCAGCTTAATAATGAGTTCAACTAATAATAGAAAAGTTGTGTCTTCTAATCAACGCATCAATCGACTTTCTTATCAAATCCTTGGAAGAATCTTCGGGTAAGTGTACATTCAAATATTATTTATTTATTTTACATTACTCCAAAGAAGACTTGATGTTTATTTTTTAACAGTTTATTAAAGGCCCCGACCCATAGAATCAGTTGCGTCCGTTCGCTGCCGGATTCACCTGACAGCTGTGAGTTTTGCCGGACACAACGGATTGGGGTGACCCATAGAATCCGTTGCGGTGTCTCAACTCAACAAGACCACTCATGTTAGCAGAAGAGAAAACTTCAAATTGGTTCTTACTGCGCATGTCATCAGAGAGAAAATTTCAAATTGGTTCTTACTGCGCATGTCTCTCTTCTGCCGGACGCAAAAAGTTAAAAGTTGGGCTACTTTTTGCGTTGCGTCCGTTGCATCCGATGCTTATGGGTCACCTCTCATAAGATCGTGTGTATTTAATCGAGCTGTCAGGTGAATCCGAGAGCGAACGGACGCAACGGATTCTATGGGTTGAGGCCTTAAGAATGCAGTGCGTCAAGGATGCAAACAGAAATTAATCGTTGCTAAGTAGGTATATATGTTGTATATGTACCTGTGTGCCTACACAAAACTGTTCATTCCCTTCACAAGGACAAACAAGTACACAATTTTATTCATGCGCTGGTGCTCTTTCAAGAAATACTCCATTTCTCCATTCCTGCCTTACAACTCACCCCGGTGTAAAGCAGAGCCTCTTAACGAACGAAGTTCCTCTTCCAAAAAAAGTACTTCATCCAAATTGAAAGGTTTATTTGCCTCCACTGAAGCTAGAATAATTACGAAAATTCGAGAGCACTACGGTTGGGCACTGTCATTTATAACAATTTGCATTGAAGAGTAATTTGTAACGATGATGAATCCAATTCCATTTCAATTCCCCAAGGATTTTTTGACCGTACACATCCCAATGAATCATAAGTTGAATTTTTGAGCTGAAACCAGGCGGAAGAGTGTGGAAAATGGATTAATTTCATTATTTCTCATTCGTTGTTTGGTGAATGGTGAAGTTTTAAATGATACAATCGGAGTGAAGGGATAGTTATAAATTGTTTTATTGTTAACAAAGAAGACTTCAACTTTCAATGATGAAACTTCTCTGTTGACAATCGGGAATATAGATGGTTTGTGCTAATTGTTTTATAGATCGAAGCTTTTGTTCTATTGTAATGGAGTCTGGACTGCTTCCTTCTTTGTTTGCAATACTGCGAAGGTTTATTGAAAGGCAAAAATAGGGCCAGCTTTGAATGTCTTATCACTAGACGCCGAACATAGACGCTTCCAGATGATACGAAAAAGTCAAGCCTCTTGCGAGGAAAGACACTTCTTTATATCAAACTGTACTTCTTTCAACGTAAACATAAACAACAAGAGGTGAAATCTAATGTCCCTCTCAGCGCGCCATCGACCAAAAGTATTTAATATTTCATAAATAATTGCTTCCTTCTTCGGTTATACGGGCATAAGAACATTCAAATCCTTCTTAGAAAATATGCCAACTAATGGCCAATGGAAACGGCTTTTATGACTCTTCATTTCCTTGCCGCAGCAATCTAAACCAATTTCACATTTGAATCCTCGATGGGATGGATGATTCTAACTGATTTCAGAATGGTATAGCCTCGTATAGACTGACTATCCACAGGATATCGCCTGTGATTAGTGACACAGAAAAAAATAGAAGGCGCCAATAAGAGAGGGCCATAGAGAATGTCTTCCTTTGTAGCTATTCGACAGGAAAAACCAAACCGGAAATTCGGTCCGTTAAGCTAAAACTCACTCGAGCATTATCCATTCACCCCTCCACTGGGAGTTAGTTTTGATGTATGTCAAAAATACATATTTTGGAAAGCTAAGAAATTCATGACATTATCCTGGCGACTCTTGATGGACTTTTATTATCATCCAACCTCTCTCTCTATCTCTCTCTTTCTCTATCTTTTGCTCGAGCGATTGTGCGTGTGCATGTGAATGGTACAAGAGGTGGATATCGGAAAAGGATAATCACCGAGGGGTGGTTATTTATTGATGCAACTACCATCGGAATGGCATAATTTTTAGAATTAAATGGCTTGTATCGTTATGAGTATCTTTACAAGACTTTCGTTAATATTCTCACATAAAAAGCATCGCCCATTTGAAAATTACCATTTAACAACAAATCACGTTACGCATAATGAAAAATGAGTCGTAAAACACGTTGCGAAGCAACTGAATTTGAATTAGGATTTCTCTATTGAGATGCCTTAAATCTGGCAGGACCGCGATTGTCACTCACAGATCCCTTACGGTTCGGCGACTTGATTCAATAATTATAACAAATTCCACTGGCCTACGACTCGGAACAAAGAGACGATACTCATCGCACCTTTTTGTGAAGTTTTCATTTTATCTGAAAGCAATAAGCTTTGTTATAGCAACGCATTGAGGACTTGTTTTTTGGATAAGCAAAGCAGTGGCATTTTATCAATAAAAGCAGTGGTGTCAGCAGGAGCTGTATACATAATTGTAAGAAAGGAAATATTTTCAATAAAATTTTCCACTTGGTAAAGTAACACCGCGTAACTAGAATACTGTTCACACAGATAGCTGCGGACTTATTTTAATTTTATATATCTGAAGTTGTTCTGCATTAAAAGCGGTCGAAGGCGGAGTTTACTGGTGGCATGGACATCCTTCAACTGAAAGTCCTATTGCCAGGATTATTTTGAAAGCCCGTATCGATGATGTACAGGCGTACCTTTTGAATAAATTGTGAAATGTCCCCGTGGGGCTTACAATTCCAGAATAAAAACCATTGTCAAGAGTGATGGAATGGATGGGGTAAGATTGTCTTTACTCTCAGGGGGAGATTATCTGCGGGGTACTTAAAAAATTAGTAACGATTGTTTGTTTGAGTCGTGGGTTGGGAAGCCTTTATTTTTTATTTACACTCCTGGAACAAACAAGTGTAACGATATCAGCATTTCTTAATTGAAAGACATGACTCACGAGAAAACCAAAATCGTGGCATTACCCGACGCTTTCTGAGGTAAACTTGCCACGTCGAACAGTGGGACGACCCATGGTGAAAATTAAAAAATGCAACTATTTTATCGGTACTTTAAATTATCTGGTAAGCCATCCAAAATATAAGAAAGCTCAAAACGCAATAAAATTGTTTGCAATTATTTATTGCTCCATAAGTAATAGACAGGTAAATATAGCCGCTGTTAGGTTTTTTTGTATAAAGAGTTTTAAGGTGATTTTCTGAATATCATTTCATTGTTGTGCAAATATAATTTCGCGTGTGAAAATTTAATTAACAATAGAGAATATAAATAAAAGGTATTTAAAGGAATTTTTTTTTCATGTGTTTTTTTAATGGCGATTTTAAATGTGTTAGTGCAATATAAGAGATAAAATATTTTCAAATTTAAAGTGGAGTTTTCTAAAAATGGTCAAATATGGCTCTTGGGTTTTATCATATGCAATGTGTCAATAAACCGAATCACGAAAAAAAATCTTGCGCAAGTTTGCGTTTTTTTGAAATAATTGATATGTTTTGGTTTAACTGCGTTCATCAAACATAGTGACTTATTAACGGTACGGCTCGATAGTGCACATTCCAGGAAAGTTTCGAAGGTTTTCAACAAAATTAAGCAGTTGCTTGGATTGCAAGAGCTTAATGAAGGAAAAAATGTGAAGTTAGAACAAATTTCGAGGCTGTATTGCGTTAGTTTGATGCAAAATTGGCAGCGTTGCCAGAGAAAGAAAGACATGCTTATGAAGGATAACCAACGATGGCTTAACGTTAATTTGTCCTTACCAGACGGATTTTTAAAATAGTAAATAACACCTTTTGTATTAGACATATAAACTATTTGCAAATTGTTATCCTTAACATAATGAAGTTAAAATTTGTTTGTGCTATTTTCGAGTTCAGTTGAAAAATCATTCTAAGTTCCAAAGCAAACAATTTTTGTTTAGTTAAACCACGCAGTTCACTGGAAACTAGCAATGTTGGAAGGCCTCAAAAAAGTTTTGAAGAATGCGGTGAGCGAACTAAAAAGCGACGTGTTCGGGGACTAGTATCGCAACACACCTTAGATGAGCTAAACTATGCTGATAAAATCGCGACTTCAAAGTCTCCTAAAAAAAGTGAAAAGTTCTTGTCTTTGCAACAAAACTTAGCATTGTTTCTTGACTTAGGATTGTCAAAGTGGAAATACACTTTGCTCAGAACTGTCGTCGACACTGCAAGTAAGGAATGTTTTCCCAGCTACTACCAGCTTATATCTGAAACGGTTGCTGAGGTGAATGCTCAATCCCTTTTGAATAAGACAGCGCAAGGTCTTGTGTAAATATCAAAAGAAAATCAATTATCAGATTGGCTAAAAATTTTTGACAATCTTTTGATCATATTTGCAAGGGGGGATTCGATGGCAGTTCTGGCCACATGAACTACAAGCAAACTTTTGTAGCCAAGGAAACTACCGACAGCCTTTTATTTGTAACAACTCTTGTGCCTTTGAAGCTTGTTGATACTTCCATGAACAGCGAATTCTGAGTTAAATCAAGACCAGGTACATACCTACCTACGTTTTACTGCAGACCCATGAAACTAATTTTTTCAAAAGAAAATAGAAAAATAGAAAAAACTATTTCTGAGCTAGAAAACTTAGCCATGGATGTTTGATGGTAAAATGTCAGTATTAGCCGTCGAATTAAACCTAAGAAATTTGAATACTTCTACGGATCTAAATACTGATTTAGTTATGCATCAAGTATTAATTAGTGCAACTTTTCATTTCTTTATAACAAAAAATAAACCTACAATCATAAGTAAAAATAAAAATAGGAACAATTCGCTGCTCAGTTCTTTTAAACAAAATGTCCTGGATTTATGAGTTTTAGGCTTCGGCCACGGAATGAGCGACGAACGACTGAACGACGAGTCACTGAGCGACGAATCTGAGCGATGGGTGGCCATTTACTAAACGACGTCAGCGTCGCTGAGCGATTAGTTGGGAAAATGCCATCAACAAGTGCGATTCGTCGAAGCTTATTAATTGAAAGTCGCGTTCATATTTATATTATAGATCGAGATTCCGTAGATTTGGTGTACCTAAGGTGTGTATAAATCGTGAAAGGGTAATTTATTGTGAATTTTATCATTTATGTATATCGATTGATTTTGACAATATCATCGTATTTTAGTACCATATTTTGATTTGCTGTTGGAAAAAAATCCACCAAAATTAAAAAGACAAAAGAACGCAAATGGTCCAGAACAACGGCTGGTTTTATGTTTAAGGTTAGTTTTTCAATTCTTTAATCCTTTATTTTTATTCTTAAGTTTTGAGAATAGAATATTTTGAATGTCAGTTCTTATTTCATGTTTTTCGAGATTGTTAAATTGCAAAAAAATTTTGGAGAACTGATTTCTACCTCTCTCCTTAAAATTTGGTGATATTTTTATTTTTATAATCCTTGCGGGTGTCCTGTCATAGCACTGGGCAGCTTTGGACAGCTCAAATTAAACTTTCACAGTCGTATTTATAAAATTTGCTTAGAACATCCTAAGACAACTGTCCAACTAGACGGTGTCTAAAGAGTTGGACAACCCTTAGCCAATTTCGTATTTATAAATGCATTCCAACAGTTGTCTAAACAACCCCTCAAACTGTCAACTTCGAATGAAAAACTAACTGGTGGCGTTCATGATGTATCCGTGCAGTACCATTTTTTGTGTTTTGATATACGAGTGCAACAACTTAATGGCTCTGAAAGAGTGTGGCGTAGAACTTGAACCAGACCAAAAAAGCAGCTGATTTGACTTTGAGTTACAGCTTTTCCAAGTCTCATAAAACGATGAAATTTGTGCAATTTAGAAATTAAATAGTTGAAAGTAGTATTTTTGCACCTCAAACTACTTATTTTTTTCGATCTTAGAGCTCTCAACAGTGTTTTTTAACATGTTCAAAAACTAAGAGCTGTCCAAAGTTAGACATACTTTGGAATGGGATTATAAATACGACTGTCAGTGTTTATTTTATTCTTTCTTCGTCGCTTTGCGATCGACTGAAAAATTAAAACAGATTTGATTGCAGAGCAACGTCGGCGTCGCGTCGGTCGCTCTGTCACTTAAAAAATCGATTAGTCGCTCAACATTTATGTGGCCACCTCCATACGATTTCATGTGTTTAATTTTTCTTGCGTCGCTCTGTCGCTCGTCGCTCATTGCGTGGCCGGAGTCTTAGTGTATAAATTGTTTTTAGGTTACAATCATAGATATAAGTGCTTAGATACTATTTCAAGCATATTTGTCTGAATTCCTTATTTTATTCACAAGATTTAAATTTTGTCGTTTTTCCCATAAATTCGTTCCACTGTGCATCGCCGTCGCATTGCCGGCGCGCGTACCACACGGACAGATCATTCGCTTGAATCAGACAAGAGACAGAGCTGTGATTCATTCGAGATCACTAGGAATGGGTTGAGTGTGGGTATGGGTATGGGGATGGGTATGGGTTTGGGCATGTGCATGGATATGGGCATGTCTATATGGGCATATGGGTATATGGTTATGGGCAGGGGTATGGGTATAGGTATGGGTATAGACAACAAAATTTGTACAAAAAGGCGAGCACTATTTCTAAAGGTATGTCCACACCAAAGAAACATTTTTGAAACATTTCTGAAACATTTCAGGAACATTCCAAAAACATTTCAGAAACATTTCAGAAACAAAAAAACATTTCTGAAATGTTTCAGAAATGTTTTAGAAATGTTTCTATAAAGTTGTTTTGGTCTGAACGCTTCGTGAAACATTTCTGAAATGTTTCTGAAATGTTTTTTGTTTCCCATTCTGAATGGAAAACTTTCCTTGTTTTTCTGAAACATTTGCAAATGAAGAGAGGGATCCACAAGATGAAGGTTATAAAAATAAAAACAAAAAGCCGATGCTTTAATTTAAATTTGTGAAAGCCTAAATTGTGAAAAGGATGAAATAGAAAAAAAATTCAAAAAATTTTTTTAATATGTTTCTTTGCCACTGTCTTGGATTTCTTATTTTTTTTCATGATTATAAAACACGACGCTATAATTGCTACTTCTTTACAATCCATATTCAAGCATTAAACTGAACTCGAGAAACAAAAAAAAGTTCCCATTAAAAATGGGAAACAAAAAACATTTCAGAAACATTTCAGAAATGTTTCACGAAATGTCCACACCAAAAAAACATTTCAGAAACATTTCTGAAATGTCTCTGAAATGTTTCTGAAATATTTCAGAAATGTTTTTTATACAAATGGGAAACATTTTAGAAACGTTTTTGAAACAATGTTTCCTGAAATGTTTCTCTGGTGTGGACACACCTTAAGACAATAGATCTCACTAAATTCATCCGTACTCCTGCTCAATCATCACATCAACTCACACCGACAGAAATACGATCTCAAAAGCATTTCATTTGGTGCACCCTCCATGAAATCTTGCCAGAGATATAAGAAACATTTCGCAATAGCTGATGTCCCTGAATTTGCGTAGATTTAAGAAGACAAGTCGTTTAATTTAACCGGATATCCTTTCAAAGATGTAATTGGAAGAAATGTACTCCTCTCCTCGTCTCATTCCAATTTCACATTAATTCATTTGACTGCATTAAGCCAAATATGATAACAACAAAAAACACGACACAAGTAGATCCACGCAATACACGCAACAACCAGAATACGAAAATGGAAAATTAATAATTTGTGTGCGCCTGGCAGGATATAACGCAACGCAACACAGGCGGAAACATGAAATTATTTATTTTTTCTATTTCATAACGATGCGGTGTTCCTCGACTTGAAAGTTTAATATTTTTATTATGCAAATTTCTTCTTCTTTTTTTTTCTTCATCAGTTGCTTCCTCTTGAAAGAAAAATCATCTTTTGTGTTGTTATTCATTTGACTGAAGAAGAATAAGAAGTAGAAAACAGTGATCCATGGAACAAAGGATGTAAAAAGTTTATTTTTCATCAACCCCTCTCTCAGCACTGTGCTGCTCTCGAATATGTCTATCAATTCAAATGTTTTTCGTAATCATAATCAAAATGTATACGGTGCTGATGGTGTGCTGTTGCCGCCCAGTGACAGGATGAGTGGAAAAAAATAATAATAAATTATTATTGCAAGGATACCCTTGGATGGTGTCGTGATGTTGTTGGTGGTAAAACTGTTGCCAGTTGCCACTCTTCAGGGTGATGGGTTTTTAATCGAAAAATAAAAATTACCAAAATCGTCCATAATCAATTGACTTTGTAGTTATGGTTTTTTAACGAGGGGATGTTGGTTGTGTACTTTTTTTTTTTAGACTGAGTGCCAGGAGGACAGGGATGAAGGAGACTAAATAGTGGATGGAGAAGATTGTGCTTGCTCTGTGGGCAAATAATTTATTTGAAATTTTTGGCAGTTGAGAATCACCGATTGTGCCAAAAGAATTGATTGCCATTTGTCCATTGTCCAGCTTTTACAACATATTCAATGACAAACGACCATCTCAAACCAACCTTTGTCGCATTTCCAGACCAAATTTTGGTGTTGTTGTGTTGATAACCAATTTACAAAAGATTTTCTCTTTTGGAACTAGAAAAACCGTCGCTATGTCGCCTTCTTTCTAAATACTTAAAGGTTTCCTTTTCAATTTCCTGCTGACCCATTAATTTCACCCTCGTTCGGACAACAATGTCACTCAAGCCCAGTTTCCAAATTGAACATAGGACTGTGTAACGTTGCGTGTGTCCATCAAGGCTTCTTTAATTGAAATTAAATTGTTGGAAAAGAGACTTCCATTGACCACCAGCTATGTCCAATTTGCGTCTAACAATGCGAAACCTTTCCTTGAATTCTTCTGTTTGCACATAATGGTTGGACAATTGAATAGAAAAAAAAAAAATGTCCTCCGAGTACAAAAATCGGTGGTATTTCCCTTGTAAAGTGATTCTGAAGCCTTATTCCGCAAATCGTTAGGCAATGCAGTTGCCCGACCCCAGTTTAAAGATTCGGTGTGTTTTTATGTACTTAGTAATTTTATTTGCGAACTATAAGCACTCATCCTATAGTGAGCACTTGATGTCACTTATCAATTAAGGGAATTTTTTAGTTGAAGTACGTTTGGGACGCACATGACGTATTTTCTTTGCAGATTTTTCGGCCACTCAATGAATTGTATACAAGGCTTCACTATCCCATAGTGATGGATTGGATTTACGAATGGCAATTTCACTCAGGGGTGTTTTCTCAAGTCTTAAAATGGATTTGACAAGTCGAAGTTAAGTTGTTTCTTTTTTATGAGGAATAAAAGTAAATTCTTTTCAATCAATTGGCTTCCTAAAAGTTGTTATTTAAGAAAATTTTAATGTTTTTGACAGGGAAGGTTTTCGAGATAAGTTTTCAAAAGACATTCTCACTCCTTTCTTTTGAGATAGCAGGAGTAAACAGATTCATAGTGCGATAAAAGGCCTTGGACACAATATTGGCAGTGAGATAGCACTGGTGAATGGTCAATGGTGATTAAGTGACCGAATCAGCACAGGATTCTTATTAAAAAAACTTTCATATACTCTACCAAAGCGTTTAGACCCAAAAATTTCATCTTTTCCTTTTTTCTTTTTTGCTGGGGACGACGCGACGGCGACGGTAAGGTTAGATGGTTCAGTAAGATTTTTTCCCAGATTAGAACAGAGCAACTTAGCAGTGAGGAACATTAGAAAAGTTAGAACGTGAGGAGGGAAGTGACTGTACCCAAATCCATAACAATTATCAGAAAATGAGTATTATGTATGTGCTTTACAAAGTTCAAGTAATCTTAGCCCATTCGAGCCTTCACCGGATCAGACCTTATTCATATCATGACTTTTTATCTGTGCTTCTTTGAATGGCGTGTTTGACAGTAAAATCCTCCTGTTGTCCTTCCCTTTCTGAAATTACATCACAACGACTAAATTCGCAAACTCACGACCTGAACATATAAATGTGGCACACGACCTACTACTCTAAAGGGATTCCTTGCTAATTTTAGGATATTAAAAATAAATATTAAACAACATGCAAATTTTTTTCATTTTATAGATACAACATCATTGTGTTCAACATTCATATCCTTATTGTATTTAACTGCCACATATTACAAAACAGAAGTTGCCGCATTATCACGAACGGTTAAGTACTTGACACGTGTTGTGCAAAACAAAAAGCAAAAAAAAAAAACGGTAAATAGAAAGTAGAAAATAAAACACACAATTGTACTGTACAAAAGAATATGGAGGGTGAAGTACCATCGTCACTGTAATTAGATATTGTTAGTGAGAAAAATAAACTTAGAAGAGGGTGAGGGTGATGCCAACAGGAGAAAGTACAGTTGTGATTTTGATAGTTGAATAAAGGATGAAAAGAACAAAGTTCATGCAGAAATTAAATTAAAATTTGACTTAAAAAACATAACAGACTAATTTGAAAAGGAAGAAGTCCTGGCCCTTTATTACGTGACTTTATATATGGCTATTGACTTAACTGCAGGTACTAAAGAACGTGTTCAATGCCTTAAAAGTTACAAAAATTTCTTAGACTATAGAAAAAATGAGCTAACATTACATAATCTTTTGAAGATATAATCGGCAAAAGCAATCGTCTAAAATGTTACGGAATCCAGGACATAGTTACTGTCAACTCTTCTTTCTTCTCATAGGTACTACACAGACACACGTCCAGTGTCGTTTTGAAATTGGATTGACATGAATCTTTAAACCGAAGAGTTGTTTTCATCTATGGAATTTTTTGGTCCTAATTTCAACAGAAGAGTTAGTCAAGTTCAACCTGGTCAATGCCTCAATTCATGATTTTTTGAGTCTTTCTGTAAGAGAAGAGTGGAGGTGTTCCAGGCCATCCCATCAGTAGTACAGTAGATTGAGTAATTTCACTCATGAAAAAATTTAATGGCTCATTGTTGTCATGTTCTGTGTTTGTCATGTTCTGTGTATTAAACCGAGATTTCGTATTCGGGAAGCAATCACACAACCCTTTGTAAATAAAAGGATGATTTTGTTTTATCTTTATCTTCTTCAGTACAGTCAAATCCAGTTTATCGACTTACTGAGAGTAAAATAATAATCTATCCGATAAAAATTTGGTCTATGACCGGTTAACGGTCAAAAGTTTGTAGTTTCTTAAAAATACCATGAAAATGTGAAGTTTGTTTTGCATACTACTGGATACCATATTAAAGTCCTTAAAATGACATTCACAATTACTTCCACGACAAGTGGTTAGCCATCAGTTCAACGTTCAACGTGGCTCATATCATACTTTCAGTCCGTGTATGATGTAATAGTACATTGCACTCTCAATAATAATTTCAATTAAATTTCCATATTTCCTAGCGAGTTTCTCACAACCATGTCTTGTTAGGGAATGTAGGGGACCTACAATTTTCTGCCGGTTCGGAGCGTCTAATCGAGTAAGCGCTTTCCATGGCAATGAATTTAACTACGGAGGACTTGCCAATCCCTCGCGAAAGACGATACCCGTGGAAAATCATTTTTGGCTCTGTTGGTATTCGAACCAGGAACCTCTGGGTTAACAGGCACACATGCTATAACCATCACGCCACGGGTACCACAAATTTCCATATTGAAAAAAAATGATATTTGAGTCTACTCGTACGTAAGAAGATTTTCTACTTGCAGATTATTTTAAAGAATTTGGCCCTCCTGGATTACATCATTCGCATTCATCAATGGAAAATCATTGTTGGAGATATAATCACCGCCATCCATTTGTAGTGACCACTTTCCTCTTCTTTGGAATTTACACGCACTTAGGGAGTGTAGATTTCAATTCATGTGTAGTGTTGAAAAACACAGTGCGGGCATTGAGAATAAAGGAAAGGATTAGAAAGGACATTACTGTACGAAAGGACTTTACTGCACTACTGAAGTTGAACTGAAGGAAGAACTGAATGCGCTGTCCTATAGCGAGGCGAGTGTTATGGCATTTTAACCACAGGAAAGGAATGCAGTTGGCTGTTTCACAAGTGCACTGTTTGCGAAAAGAACGACAGAATAAATAGAGACACGAAACGTTAAGAAGGTTTTTAAGAGAATTAATTGATACTACAATTGAACAGTCACTTACTAATTTTAATGCTCTATTTTGTACATTATCAAGTGGCGCAATGATGTTTGAGGTGCATTTGAGCAAACATGGGAATCGTATACTCAAGCTCGTGACGAATGTGACTTTATAAACTCAGAACGATGAAAAATTTTGCAGTGTTTTTGATGACTTCAAATATGTGGGTGTCCTAAAAAAGATTGTCGCTTAAATCATTGACTTAACTAACTTTTGCTGTCCCCACAATCCTGCTAATTACGCCACCGGCCTACACACCTACCAAGCACATACAGCTTTCCGGTTTCGGTCGGATGTAGGTATCTACTATTCATGAAAAATGGCAGTGGGGATGGTTAAGTTTTAACCACATCGACAGAAGAAATCAGGAATGGATGGAAAGTTTCAGAACATCGTTATCTTCTTTCAAAATAAAGGATTGTGCGTTGCTGTTGCATGCTGCCTCTGATTTGGCGCTGGTGCCATTATGGAGAGCGGTGACATAAAACTTCAGGCTTGATAAGACACATTGGCTTCTGTTTTTCAAACTGAGAGACGAGTGCTATCCAAACGAATATAAGCTACTGCTACGAAGAATGGCTGATGGGAAGAAGTATTCATGTCTGCAGCGACGACCAAGCTGTGATTAACCCTATAAAGACTTACACTAACGATTAGATCGGTCAAGAACACAACGTTAGACAGCATGCCTCTGTTGGATGCAGCCATACTTAACTTATTTTCCCCAGCGTTAATAAGAAAGCTACAAAATTTCTGCAGCTGTGGAAATGACTCCAGAAAACTTGGTGACGTTGTGACGTGGTACTTTTGTTTCGTAAGACATTAAGTGAGACCGCACTCTGTGAATCATGTCGAGAAAATGATGACCCAGCGGAGCACATCTCATGCGACAATTTTGCAGTTTCTCGTATCAGTATACCCCTGTTCTGTCAATTATTGCTTCGATGAGTAAAATATGGACATAAACGGGCGAAATTGGAACGAAATTCTAAGATACTAATTTTACTCCATTTTTCACTTTTTCTCAATCGACGATATCGATGCGACATTTACAGAACATGGGTACATTTTGTAGATACTCGGTGGAGACATGGAGTGAGCCAGAAACTTAGACATCATATATCATGGCAGCATTTTAACGAATGTCTGGAAAGCCATAACAAAAGAAGGCTGCTTTCTGTCTGGTACTGCAATGAGCAAATAATTTGGTCTGAGTGCTCCAACTTGCATTTGAAAACCTCCAACAGAAAGAGTATACCTACTAATCGTCCAAATTGGACAGCCTTTCCACAGCCTCAGGCCATTCAGCCGAGTCTTGCATTCGCGTGAAACCTGTTTTAGCACTTGGCGGCGGCGCTGAGATCTTCCTTGCCAGATATGGGCATGTAGCCTGTAGAGTAACGGTTAGCATGTCTACCAGTTGCGCGGGTAGTTCAATGTTCGAATCTCAACAGAAAACAGAAAATTTATCGCCACGGATAACGCGTGGAGTTGCCAAGTCGTCCGATAGTAGATTCATTGACATGACATGCCGTTTGGAATCGGCATAGAATTGTGGGTCCCCTCTATTCGCTCACATGGCATGGTTGTGAGAAAAGCGCTATACCTCGCTCTGTTTCGCCAACCAATGTATATCTACTCTCCCCATTTTGTCCAATCCAAGTCTCCGAAGTCATTTGACCTCCCACCCTATTTTGATTTTGATAGCTCACTCACAGGAAGACAGATTAAAATTATTTGCTTACAGATTGTGCCTATCACAATTCAAAGTCTCATTGTACTTGCTTCATCTACAGAGATTTAACATTCTGAATGTTAATTCGAGAACGACGAGTTGAACGACGCAGTTTCCTTGCATCTTATTTCAGAGCCAACGTTTTATCATGTGAAACCAAAGATTTATTCACAGGACTTCTCATTGTCCTTAAATTAAATTTTATTCAATTTCTGAATTATTAACACTATGGGGAAAACGAAACCTTTGCCTTTACATTAATACCCCATCAACGCAATGAAATATAACGAGTACATAGTATGAAACTATGTATGTATAGTATATGCAATGAATTGCAATATACAAGAATTTTTTCCCCATGCTCCAAGGACCTACAATTTATGGATGTTAATATTGCGTATAACCCTGCAAAAGAAGGCACTCCTATAACTCTTCAAAAGAACTATACTTCGCACAAAGTCCTGTGCAAATAGTAAAAATCATCATCATAATCATCACCAGCTCATATAAACGTCTCATAAATATCATCGAAAACACTTCAAAATCTAATATCGTCCAGAGAACGGCTTCTGATGAGTAGCGGCATGTTGCCAAATGACATGACAGTGACCATCAACAGCATCCCTTATCCTTCTGCCACTCATCATCTTTGCAACATCTCCAGCTTCCATTTTGCTACATCACTATGGCATGATTACTAATATAATCAACCGTTGCGAAATGGGAATAGTTATGCTGGGCTAAAGAGTAAACGCCATCATGACAATGCAACTCAGACAGTTTCATTCTGATGTTTCAAAAATTTTCCATGAAGTGAGGGTGGCAATGTGGCATGCATATTAATTGTCAAAGGAGATCATGTTGTGTGCAACACCATCGAAGAAATGTCAAACAATCATCAAGCACTTAAGGATGAGCCAAACGCCTGTCCCAGAAACCCATTGTTGTGGAGTGAGATTTTATAAACTCACTCACTATAAGACAAAGAGCTTGAACCCCTCTGATTGAAAATGGAAATCTTTGTAAATCAATTGTATTGTTCTTTGCAAGGGAAGCGAATTTCCGTTCATTTGTGGCACAAGAATGACAAAGCCAAAGTCAGAAGCAAGCTTAGGTACTATCCTGTCGAAACGGAGATAATTTAACACAACAGAGAGAAAGAGAGCTAGGAAGAAAAAGAAAAGGACAAGAACATGAATACACCCGGAAACCACACTCATTCCCCATTCCTATGTAAGAAATTCCATTTGGAAGCACAACGTTTAATGAAAACAGCAAGAACCAAGGAAATGAGCCACTGACAGGCTGTGTATAGACAAGACAGTCAGAGATATGTCAGCTTTGTTGAGTTGTGTGTGTTTGGTGAGAGAGATTCCAATTTCCATGCAACATTCATGCATCTATTGCTAATCAACCAGCTGACAATTTCAACAAATCTGACGAATCCTTCCCTCAAAACAGATGATGCATTCACCATAAGAACTCAAGAAAGCACTCGGTTTATTGTTTTCGCAAAACAAAAGGGGTGGTGTTTAGATGGATTTGTTGTAATCTGACAAGCATTTCCCAAACATGATTAGGAAATTGTTAGCGAAATTTCATCATCGTCATCGTCTTAAAGGGCAGATGAAGAAAATGTTAATCCATTTAAAGCGTTTATTTTATTGAAAGGAGGAATCAATGTTGTTAATTTTTTTGTTTTAATAAGAGATGATATATTGATGTTGGAGATAAGAATCAAGATTTCTTTTCTTGTAAAGATTAAATGCACTGTCGGTAATCACATACAGCACGTCAAACTATTCTACGTACTGCTCTTCATAATTATCCTTTTGAGGCTTTTGCCCACACAAAACATTGCTGAGCTTTGACTTCAAATTCAAATAAGGTGTACTCGACCTTGTGATACAATCGTTGTAGATAGTTTCGTCATTAAAATGCTTATAGGTAATCGAAAACCCTGTGGGCATTCCATAAACTTCTTGTGTCAATCAGTGAACTCCACATGGTGATGCAAGCCAAGCTATTCAGAATTACGACAAAACAACTTGAATAAGGAAAAAAGCCGCTTAAAGAAAGAGAAAAGTTCACAACATTCGATCGTCGAAGTTTATAAACGATGCTCACGAACAGCTTCATGTGGATGAAGTCAAAATTCTGCACAGATGGTGGCAGTATTGTGATAGCCTTCTGAACGAACAGTTTCATTGAGAGCACTTTTTTGAAACTCAACTCAACTTATCGGAAATACCCGACATCTCAATGGAAGAAGTTAGTGAAGCAGTTAAGAATTCCAATACAGGCAAAAAGGCTGGGTCAGTCGCGAGACCATATGAGTTTTGAAAAACGGTGGGGGACTTCGAGGTTAGATGGCTTGCTTTTCTAACCTGTAAGAACATATAGTCATTCCTTTCAGTTGCATGATGTGCTGGTTGACTTCGAAGAAGCGTTTCATCAACATCAGCTACGAAATCTAATATGGGTGGTCTTAACACAACGAGGAGTTCCAGAGGCCTATGTGCGGATGATTGAGGATATGTAAAAAGGAGCGGTAAGGAAGGTTGAATTTCCATCTGGGGTCACCGAAACATTCCAAATTACAATAGGGGCACAACAAGGAAGCGTCTTGAGTCCTTTATTACAGGACTTGATCACCTGCTGAAAAATTAAGTAGGTACATGTCACCAAAGTACTGAAGCGGATCACTATAGTCTGAAGGAGTTGGGAGGGCTATGATTCTATCGAGATTGCGATGCTCTTAAAATCGAAAAGGAACAACAAGACTAAGAAGTGAACTTCTCATGTAACTCTTTGAAAGGGTTTGAAAGGGATTCCTTGCGAATTTCGAGAGCAACACTGAAGTTGTTGACCAAAAACGTAAGGTTATCTTAAGATAGAACATGTAAGCTACAGCTCTTCTTAAAGACAAAACTATAACTGGTGTCGGATTTCAGATACATAGACTATACTCACAGGCTTGGTATAAAGGGTGAACTAATTCGACAAAATGTGTTACATTTCAGGTTGATCTCAGCTACAGAAATAAATAAATATGTGGGACCAACACGATTAGCGTAGGCCAGGGCCTGCAGCATTTCTCTCTCATATACCATATCAAAACCTTGAGTTGGTTGAGAGAAACTGCAGGTTTTGGCTAATTTTAAAGAATTAAGTGATATAGCGCTTTCTGGCAGTGAAATTACTTAAGGTGGTGCCCGTGGCGCAATGGTTTGCATATCTATTTGTTAAGACTTATGAGGGAAGTTCGAATGCCATGAGAAACATGGATTTTTTTTCTCATGAAAAGTGCTTTCTCAATAAGCCATCGGAGTACGCATGAAATTGAAGGTCCTTGAAATGCGATAGGCACCAAGGCTTCCATTGCTTTGTGGCATCACCCTATTTATCTTATTTTTACTTTTATTTCATTGCTTTGAGGAGATTTTACAATTAGTCGTTCAAGGCGATACAAGTGGAAAAATGTCGAATGCTTTTGGGACGTGCTTTGTTAAGAGCTTTGGAGGATGACTGGTTATGCATTTGTGCATTTCTGCACTGGCAGGTACTTTCACCAAGTAATTATGGAAGTAAAGTACTCTGCCAGTGCAAAGATGTACACATCATGTAAAACGCTCCACTCCCAAAAGTCAGTATCAATGAACATAGCCCGGCCATCACAATCGAAGGAGGATTTTTGGCATCACTGCCATAAGCCCTTCGTTCAGTTTATGACAGCCGGCTTCTTCATAAACAAAATGGCGGGATGAAGTCATTCTTCAATTTTCTTTCACAAATTAAAATTTATAAACTAAGATCTGCAAACTTAAACCTACAAATAAAATTTAAAAGCTATCTTAAAAATAGAATAAAACTTATCAATCAACCGAATAAAATGATTTTTATTAAAAGAATAAAGAAGCCCACAACGACGAAGAGACGACTACGTCGCTACATAGCGCAGTTGCAGCCGCTCACTACGAGACACCAAAAAGTAAGCTTATTTTACTTTCTGCGGAAACAATGACAGCACACAGGTCAGAAATTATTAAGAAGCCCACCAAACACTCCATACTTCATCAGTAGAATCTTTATGGCAAGCTTTTCAAAAAAAGGCGTAAGCTTAAACGTGCTGGTAACAGAACTCCTCGTTGGTCGCTTAAATAGCCAATAACTAATGCCAAATATTGGTTATGATTTTAATCAACGCTATTGCTACCATCATATGCGACATACTGGCTCCAAGAAGTACACCAAGAGAAGGAACTCGAAATTCTGATAACGCCAGACAGTGTGTACCACTGGGTGAACGCCGAGAAAGCAGCTGGAAGTCCACAGAGGTTGTAATGAACAACTGCGCTTTCAAGAGAATGAATTTGCTTATAATAAGACTCTCGTTCTTGATTTTGCGAGAATACTGCATGTATCCAAATGCTTCCATCTTTTCAACAATACAACTCGACTAAGGTACAACTCGACCTTCAAACTTGAAATCCTATCGCTATCATCCATCGGTCTAAAACTGAACCAGCAATAATTCCTGGTAACCAGGTATTTGATGTCTCAACTTTACCATAACAAGTTGGTTGATGCCCTCGTTCACTGCGGGCCTCTGATAGAATCGACTTGAATACTTCACTGGCTGGATAACAGGTGACTGTAACTGAAACCTGCTTGTAATGCAAGTGGATTATGACAAGTGCACACAAGGCAGAAAATGTGCTTGCTTTTCTTGTAGATTTGCAAATTTGTTTTACAGACCCCTGGGGCCTGTATCACAAACCTACAAGTACTTGTTGTACAAGTGGCTCTAAGCTTATAGACTTGTAGGTCTGTGTTACAGGCCCCTTGTGTCCATCTACTTTAATGCCTATATCAAATTGTCGCTTTATCTTCGGTTTTGCGTAATGTTTATGAGTTCAATCTGAGAGTATCAGTACATCTTGTCGCAACATCGCTTTGACTTCGATGTTACGAATGTGGCTCCAACTAAAAGCAAAATATTCAGTTAGGTTAGAGTCAGTTAGGTTTACTTTGACAGTAAAGAACAAAAAAAAAAAAAAATTTTAACGTCAAGCCAAAGTGAACAAAAGCGCTCCACGTAACTAGGAGCGAGCTTTACTCACTATGTGAGGTCGATGCTGCTGTACACACCGCACAGTTCTATATTCCACATCCTTTTTCAATCACTTTTTGTCTCGGAAAAATACCTACCTAGTTTAATCCTAGTGTTCCACTTATGCGTTGTGTTTTTCTAGGCCTATAGTTGGAATTATTCAGAGACACAGAAAAAGGTAAAGGAAGATTGGTTAACACAAAATTTTATCAAACTTGTACATTTCTTGTTACAGTTCTTTTAACGAAACCAGTATTTTATTTAAAAGTGCAATAAGAACCATTAGCCGAATTACCGCATACGTCAACGAAGTACGTGACTGAATTATGTGAATCTGTTAGTACACCTTACGATATGTCGAGCAATTTAGCACGGTATTTTGGCACTCTATCAATCGAAGGGATATTGATTCAATAGACAGACAGTCGACTAATTTGCATAATTCAGCGAGAGTCCTGAAAGAAAAACACCAATCGATCACTGATGGGGTAATTTGGCCCCAGATTTAAAGGTACTTTGCACTTTAGCACTACAAGCTTACCTCGTGTAACTAAAAAAACTCGCCCAGTTCTCAAAAGTACATATTTGATCTTCATCTAAGAAATGATAATCCTTGAAAAAAAAACACACAATTATTAGCATATTTTACTTTTTATTTCGTTTAGATTTGACTTTTTTTATGAAAATACTCGCTGCTTCATCAGCGGTCTTTCTAGCCTTCAAAGCATTCAAAAGCTCCGAGTCAGACGTGTAATTCGGCCGCAAAAGGTCCATACGTATTTGTTGACCTCTCGATTCTCTGATATCCCTGAATGAAAGATAGCACTCTGCTATGTATTCGTTTGTCATTCCAAACAAATCACTATCGTACAGTATAAACATCAACATGCTATCGCCCTGTTGAGCTTGGTAGGATGTAAGTCTTACTTCGAACTCCTCATCATAGAGTGGGGTTAATGTCTTTCGTTGAATCTTTGTCTTAAAGTGAGGTATTTCAATAAATCTATGCGAAGGAATGTATTGCATAGTCACAAAGGAATCGCACAAATTGTTTGAGTCCATCGGCATTAGAGAGTTGGCATTCAAAATATTAACAAGAAGAACATTTTCCGATGTAAACGATGCTGTTACAGTAAGTTGACCATACGAACTAGGAGCTTTTTTCGCTTTCTGCTCATCATAAAGTTCCTCGTAGTATAAATGAATTAGTACATTTGTATCTAAAGAGTGCAGTGCAAGTAGTCTCTTGTTTTCTGCCAATAAATCGGCTGTTTCATTTGTCAGGGACATGTTCTCACTCCTGAAACTTGCCTCCATTGTTTGCAGAACTTGATGGAGGTGAGAGAAAAACAATGGCGGCCTTGATTTAGCGACACTCTCCTCAATAAAAAATCTTAGCAAAAGGGAGAACTTATGCCAAATCGCTTCGATAATGTTTTGAAATATAGCTTCAGGCAATTCGGCATGCATTACGGTGAACGTGCGTTCTAAGTAGGAATACATTTCTTCTGCTGCATTGCAATTGCTTTCTAGTTTGTTGGCATTTTCGTTCAAAAATTTCCGTAGAACGTGAGTTATTTTGTTGGCAATGGCCTCAATACTGCATCCAATGCGTTTTTGCATAGTTTCTTGGGCATTTTCCACCATACTATCTATGGTCTTCACACAACGTTCTAGATCATCTTTGCTCAAAGATTCTTCCATATTCTCCAAAGCGGTTTTTACTCCCAGCTCACTGACAAGACGTGGTAGTTGTTTTTGCAATTGACTGATACTACAAATGGAAAGACACAATTCACTGCTGATTTTAAAGTTTCCGAATCTGTCCTCCAATTCGTTGAACTCGGATATTCTCACTCCCACCCTGGTGGCATATGAAATCCAGCTTCTACAAACTCCATAGACAAGTCTAGCCAAGCAGGCGAATGATTCCTCTGTATGCTCAAGGTCCAGTTGTTCCCAGAAAGTCTTCACTAGACTCAATATCGAAAGCGCGTCCAAAACTGACGAGCTGTACCGAGTATTAGCACCTTCCAATGGCTTAAAGTTATCCAGCTCGATTGCTTTTTGGATACCAGACAGTGTTTTGATTTCGGACATATCCAGCCAGTGTCTTTGAGCCGGTTCGAACCAATCTCGATAAGCTGATGTTGCTTCTGATTCTGGAGATACTTGAGCCCAAAACGAAGAGAAACTTTTGAGACTGAGGTACAACTCAAACAAATGGGTGCACTTTGAGTAGTATTCAGCCAAGTCTTCTTCCACAAAATTAGTTAGGTCTTCTCCAAACACAGGTGGGACGAGTTGCTTACACGTGTCGTTAATTATTTGCTTACAAGCTTCCTCTATATTCTGCTGGTAGTATTCGCAAAGAATGTGACAGAAGTTGACTTTGAGAGTCTTGTAGAAGGTTTTGTGTTGCTGTTTCCTACAATCAAGTTGGAGCTCCCCTTTCATCAGCTGAATGAGTTTCGTTAGCTGCTGAATGGGATCATAATCGTGTTTTTTTAAATATAATTTCATCGTCTCTATCCAGCTCTTCGCACCGAATTTTATTGCGCTTATGAGAACAAATTTGATATCATCCTTAGGTATCGAAGCTCCCAGCTCTTTTAGCCACTCATAAGAGCACTGTGGAAACAGATCTTTGTCTTTGTGTCTATTCAGCGTGTCTATCGTATGAAGAATGTAGCAAACGCTTTCTAGTTCATCGAGCGATTTGTAGTACTGGATTTCTTGCACCAGGTAGAAACAGGACGGTAGAAAACCCTTCGATGCTTCCCAAAATACTTTCACTTGCTCACTTTCTCCCTCACACCCGTTCAGATTAACTTCGTCCAAGAGAACGCTGAAAAGATTGAACGAAAGCGGATGAAATTTGTGAAGACAAGTAAACGCCAACCATTGGCAAAATTTTGAATCTCTTTTTGCTAAACCGCTTTGAATGAGGTGTTGTGTTATGATAGCCGACGCTCGAGATCCAAATTTACCTTTCCACTCATAAGGTTTGAGCTTCAATTCCTGAAGTTCATGCGCCAGTATAATTTTCAGCAAAATTTGGTGATCTGGAATATCAGTTTCCTTGGTCTGCATTAAGGAACCAAAGCTCATCTTGATAAGGAGTGATCCTCTGTATTTACTTGAAAGTGGGTTCTTTTTCAAAGGATACCAATCCGTTTTGCCACTGGCAGGAATGTCAGCCAATGGAATTTCTATGCTCCCAATGAGCTCCTGTCTCTCTGACGATTGAAATTCTTTTAAAAATCTTCCCAAGTACTTGATGTTCTTTACTTCGGATATTTTTTTCAATTGATCTCCAACTGTTTTGATTTCATCGAAATCCCAAACTTCGATGATAAGCTGTTCAGAACTAAAATTGTTTGGTACAAGAAGTGAACAGCGTTCGTTCCATGTTGGATTTAAAGTTTTAAATTTGACGGTGCTGTTTGATTTCTCTGCTGCATTCGATTTGAAATAAATAGTAACGAAAGGATCTGATAGTCCGTTGGAATCCTTTGGCTTCAGATTTTCTGCTTGGATAATGTCAACATATAAACGAAATTTTGGCGAAATCGTTGTTGTAGCAATTTGCAGGATCTTTTCGTGTCTTTCTTTGGAAATTTTGAAAGCATTACGAGCGTATTCTAATAGCGTATCATGACTTATCTCTCGGGAACCCGAACATCTGTGCAAAGTTTGAGATATGACATCGGTGTAAAGTCTTTCAATTGATGCTTCTTCTGTTAAAGTTTTTTGAAAGTCTCCAAGTGTTGATGTTGGGATGGTTTCATGCGATGTATCCGCGCCGGCGTCGATGTTCAACCAACTGGCTGTTGTCTCGTGAATATTTTCTTTTTCTTCTTCCAGAATGCTCGCAGTTCTTTGTATGGATTTCCTCATTGTGCTTTACTTTGCAGTCAAACAAAAAGAAAGAAAGAGAAAAAGAGGAGGGTGGAAGAGAGAAAAGAACGAGCGAGCGAGCGTCAGTGAGAAAGACAGCGAAATACAGAGAGAGGGGGAGAGAGAGAAATATATTAGGGAGAGAGAGAGAGGACAAAGAGACAATAAAAAAGAAAGAGAGAGAAAGAGAGAGAGAGAGAGAGAGAGAAATATAGGGAGAGAAAGAACGAAAGAGAGAGATAGAGAGAGAGAGAAAGAAAGAAAGAGGAAGAGAGAGAGAGAAACTGATGACAAATTTATTAAAACTTGTTTGTAAATGCAACCAAAATTATTTGTTTACCTTCAGCAGTTGAAGAAGTAGATTGTTTCGAGAATGAGTAAAGCTTCAGAACTCTGAAAATAAAAAATTATGAGGTCAGTATTATCCACAAACTTTAAGGGGTACTTTGTGATCTTCTCAAAATTATAGTTATATTTATAAATATATTCAAAAGGTAAAGTCCTTCTCAGTATCCGCTCCTTTTTTCTTGCCTTAATGTCTTATGTACAGTGTGGGCCATCTAGTGACTTGTTTTTAGTGTCGTTTTCCATTGGTTTTCCAGAGTGAAACACACATTTTAAAACCAGTGAGTGAGTGAACACTTATAGCTCATAAAAATCTTCCTAAAGCAAAATTTTCTCTTTAACATTTAAGTTACATAAATTTGTGCTTCTTGAGTGGATTTTCACTTCAAATAGAGAAGTGGCTGCACTGTTTTTTTCGTCCAATTGAAAGCGACATAAGTCAATGGTCATTTTGACATTGACAGCTGTTTTCCGCTCGAAGCCTTGCAAAAATGACAGTATCTTTACTTTACGCTTAAAAAACTTTGGGAAGTATTGAAAACTTATATCCCTTTTGAACCAAATCATGTTATCAGCCGTCTTGCGATATCAATTGTCCGTGTCAATTCTGCGATTTGACGCCTTCGGACTTTTTGTGAAGAACCGTGAAGTGCCGATGTTTTAATGACACCAAGCCTTTAAAACCAATATCACCCAAAAAATACGTGAGCTACAGTCCGAAACCATTAACAAAGTCTTGGAAAATTGGTGTGACAGAATGAGCAACTGCGAAGCCCCTTGAACAACGTTGTGTTTCATAATCAATGGTGACGTTTGTTACTACTAAAAAAAAGTCATATAGGCCTATACTCTTTCATAAATATACGTAAAAAGTAAGGTACTTTATGCTCCACACTGCAACCGCAACAAACTATGCTGAATAGCGATGCTTTTGCGACGGATGCTTTCCTTTAGCTCAACCAGGACCTTCGAATTTCTATTGCAAGCTTTGCTTTGAAGGTACCCATGCCCTCATAAAAAAATTTTGAAAGTAAAATTCGGTGGACACAAAGTCACCAAATCGGCTGAACAGTTTCTTCTTGAACTTTTCACGTAACAAGCTCATGGTCGTCCCAGCGGTATGCGGAGTAAGACATTCTGCTTGAAACCACGCGTATGACGAGTTAGATGGATGTGATCGTAAATGCGGTCAAAAATAATAATCAGTGATCATGTTCCCTGGCATTTTCTATCAAATAGGAATTTTTAGCAAGATTCGTTCCAAGGCTACTACTTTTTCATTGGTACTCGACGATCTGTTGGGCTCTCGATGGGCTAATTTATCGCTGATGAAGGTTGTCGGAATTTTTGCACTCACTCACTAGGAAAATCACTAAATGTTAAAGTAGAAACCATTATTCTTAAAGAAGTTTCTACAGCAAAAGACCGATACTCTCCCCGACCCCTATGACTTTTGAATAATTAAATCAGTGTTGACAGAAAGCTCTGTTTTTATACCATGCTTTACTCATGTTTATTATGTATAATTGACAAATTAAGAACTTTTATTTCCTGCCGTTTACTCAGTATCACTGTTTTGTTGCTTTTTTCCTGTTCTTTGTACAAAAGAAGAGCACAGCAAGATTAATTTATTGGAAGTCAACGTAAAAACACACTTAACGTATGAATGAAAATGCTGCTTACTTTTGATTCTTCTTTGATAAGAATGCTTTAGTTTCACGAGTTGATGTAAGCGTAGATGTCAGACGGTCGATCACTGAGGACGATAAAAAGTCAAACTTAATTTGTAATTTTATTCACTTGTTTTGACAAAACATTTTTCAAAATCAATACACAAATATAAACGAAGTTAAAGAAAACAATTTGTATTTCGCTTTGTTTACAAACTCAATTTTGGATGTCTATTCACGACAGTTATTGAAGACGTCACTGCTGAGAGTTTGAACAAATTCTGACTTGCCATGATTCAACATCCTAATTCCTAAGATATCTCATATGTATATGATTTCATAATCATGTGCCCGATGCTGACTGATAAAAGTGAGAAAAGGTAATTAGAGTAGTGACTCATTAGAGGTACACAGTTGTTTTTATTGTGATTAGACTTTTTCTTATAATGAATGTGAGAAGGGAACACAGTTGCAAATGATTTTTTTATCTCTTGGGTCGTGGGCGGATAAACTGTTTTTCGCTTAGGTAGTGTTTACCAATTACGTTCAGACACTGGCTAAATTCGATCATAAGGCTTGATTTTGACACATGACACCAATGATTTGACTACAGAGCTGAATAAATTTTAACTAGGTATCGTTGTTTCGTTGATGTTCGTCTTTTTTTGTTTAAATTTGAGAGAGAGAGAGAGAGAGAGAGAGAGAATCGGAGAGAAATAGGTTAAGTTTAGTGTTCCCAATTCCCATTTGGACGGAGTCGACAGATATTTACTAAGGGAATTTTTCCTACACAGCTTCTGGATTTTGCCTCAGAATAAAGTGAAAAAAAATTCACAGTCTATAAATGAGGAACAAAGTTAGACCTAACTTTAGCAATAAGGAACTTCGTTCCAAAAACTAAAATTCTGCCCAATGCGGTTCCAACACTGAGATCTGGACATGAGATCAAATTTAGCCGGGGTCTTGATGCAATTCTCACACGATCTCACTAAAACTAATCACTTATCCACTAATAGCAATGTGATCACGGCAAGTTTTTTTTTGCAGGTCTACTAGAACAAACCCGTGGCAAAGCAAATCATATCCACAGCGGTATCTGCAGCAGTATTGACAGTGGTATCTACAGCAGTAGTTGCAGATATATCTACAGCCGTATTCACAGTCAAACACACCGCTGTATTCACATCTATAGCCGTATGCAGCGTTCGAAGCTGCTCTGTTATGAAATTGCGGAGCAAATTTTAAAAAAAGTGCGTATTAAACTGCTAAATTTACGTAGTAGATTTGGAACAAAAAGAAAATCTATGATTTTTCTTTGAAAAAAAAGTAAAGGACGAGCCATCTTATGCTTTCTTTTCATGTTACAGGTTATTTTTACACTGACAGCTCATGACAGAAAGTCAGTATCATACCTCCGCGGAACGAGATAAGTCACTTTACGTTTGAAAAAAGTTGGGAAGTATTGAGATCTTATTTCCAAAGTTAGTTCTATGTGCCCAAACGGTACGCTTTTTGAAAGAACTTTTGGCCGAAAAGGGAGCAGTCAGCGCCACAACATCGGTGCCAATTTTTGAATAGGGTGATGCCAACCATGTCGCGGACGGGCTGCACATACTGAAATGCGGCTGCTGTACGCGAGATTGTTATTCGACGACCACTGGTTCGTGCGGGATGGTGAGTCATTACAAAATCAATCTTTGAACCGCAATCACTCCAAATTGCCAATTCGTGTTATCAGTCAACTTTGCGGTGTCATATTTGGCCGTTCCAGAACTCCATTTTAACCTCTTTCTACTATTTTTGTGGGGACTGTGAGGAACTGATGTTATCTTATGAACTTGCAAGCCAAGAGAAATTCACTGCCGTGAAAGCACCATCTCGCTTAGTCGCATTCGAATTTAGCATAAAATTGTAGATCCTTGAAATGAGCTAGGCTCCAAGACTCATTGAGTTTTGTAGCATCCCCTGTCGCATTTTTCACTTTTTTTTTTTTCATTTATGTATAAAATCATTTTCAAACCCATGTTTGTCTGGAGTTCAGGTATCCTGTGGAAAAAGTAGAGTAAATCACGAAAAAGTCAAGGCATCGCGTTGGAATAGATTATAGTTTTTGCTCAAAAGTGGGACAATGGCCGTATTCTAAGCGGTATTCACCACCGTATCCACAGTTGTACCCAACGTCGCGTCGTTAGCGTATAATCAGGTACATCCAAAACCACGCATAGTCGACAGCATTTGCAGCCGTATTCACAACCGTATATGTAGCAGCACCACCGTCGTATTCACAGCCATACCATAGTCGTATCCGCAGTCGTACCCATCGACGTATTCAACATCGTATCATCAGCGCTATTCACAGTCGACTATAAATTCGTATCCATAGCCGTATCTATAAAGACGTATCCTTAGTGGCATTGGCAACAGTCGTATCCACATCCACAGCCGTATACGCAGCATCAACCGAGGCTTAGAAAGCTTATCAAAGAAACTCACTTTCACATTAAGAATATAAGTAAAAACTAGGCTGATAAGGCTCGACATGATTTTGAAAAATATTTATAAAAATCTCTGGCACTGACGATTCTTACCGTGTTACCTTACGATCTCACGTTTCTTTTTTTCTTTCAATTTATTATTGTTATGCACGCAAACAAATAGACGTGTATGATTTTGATTTGAGTGAAAATATTAAGGAACTTGGTATTGATTTTTAGGATAACCCGAAACCGCTTCTCTATTGGCAGAAAAAATAGGACTTCAAGCACTTGGAATGTTCTCGTGAGACTGAGCTCTAATTCTGAATATGAAAAACACCGAAATATTCTTTTGCTATGTGAGCAGCTTCGTACGTACGCATTAATCACCATTTACTGATTCACTTACTCTTATTTCTATTATAACTTGAATCACAACAAAAATTCACAACAATGATTCAAAATTGTATAAATAAAGTACCACAGTTACAGTTCCACTTCTTCCAATCTAAGACAATTTGTTTGGATGGAAATAAGTAAATGTATCGTCATCCGCGACGATCACTGAGCTAAACGGTGATGTACTACTTATTCGAAGGTCATCTTTCATATATTTTGGCGATGCACAGTAGTTGTGGACTGTGGCTGTAAAAATCTTTTGTGTGGTGAAAATAAAGAAAAAATATGAACACAAAAAGGCCCTAGACATGCTGGCAGAAAAATGCGATGTTAATCAGCACAGTAGGTGACTCCAGTCCAAACTCTGGGGACAAAGAGAAACAAAACTACTTGCAGATGTGGGAAAAATTAGAAACACATTGGGATTTGGACTAAACATTGCCAATTTAAAATCAAAACCACACTTCTTTGAAATAAAAAAAGTTCGTGAAGTTCACATAAACTTAAGCTTAAAGGACAGTTAAGACTAAAAAAAGAACTCGACCACTTTCACCGTATCAAGTTTGTGAATACAACTAACCACACTGCTCGACATCATTGATCCTCATAAGTCACAATATTACAGTCAATTCAAAACTTTTTACTTAATATCCATTCTGTAAAGTGGTTCTTAGCAGGTCGCAACGTTGTAACTGGTTGTGACTTGTGACTTTTGACCAGAATCGGACTCTAAATGTGGTCGCAATGTCTTAATTGGTGGGATTGCAAAAAGATGATTTGAGACAGTTGAGAAGAGTGATAACCACATTTCATTCCATTTAACATAAGTTTGACGATAACATATCACTTAGAAGATTTTAAATCCGCGAAGAAGTCTTCACCGCAGAATTACCGTCTTGGGGAGAGTAGAGTCCAACCGCTTCAGCTGATATTGTCATTTTAAAATATGTGATCCTTGGAACAAAATGGCAATAGCATAACAACAATCTGAAACTATGACCAAGAAACAAAAAAGGCAGGACAAAACACTTCTGATATAACAAAAAAAAAAAAAAAAAATACCTTCGGTAATTGACATGGAAAAGTGTAGAACCTCGAGACCTAGCGACTACGCGACGACACCTGAGCCCAAAACGTAACGTGGTGTCGTTGCCCGCAGGCGGACCTAGAAAGTTGTGAGAAGTAAGAAAGTTGTGATCACTTTGAGACTGCAATACCCGTAGCACGGCCAAATGAGGGAGAGGTATCTTTAAATGACAACTGAAGACGCCCGGCAGTGCTGCAGTGCATTGGTCGACATGTGTGCGGTTTCGAGTCCCGAAACGATAACATCTGCTTCAAGCCTAACAATTTCATCTGGACACCGCCCTCGGAGTTAAATGTGAAATTACAACCACCTTATTTTCCATCATTTGCACCACAAAAAAGAAAAGGCTATTCTACCCTGTGCCCCTGTTCTGTAACTATCGCCTCGATAAAAGCAGGCGATAAACGGTGGAAAATGGAACGAAATCCTACTAGATTCATAGAATTTCGTTCCATTTTCCACCGTTTATCGCCATAGTTAGTTACAGAACAGGGGCACTGGTACCCTATTCAATTGGTTTGAGTGCTCAGCTTTATAGCCTTATAATTTCAAAGTAAAAAAAAAAATTTGAGATCATACTTAGTAGATCATTAATTAGAAATTATGTTAAGAGACCTCAACCAAGGGCCTTAGGTGCCTGCGAGTAAATGATCACTGGCTTTACACATCTTTAACGAACGATCTTTAACCTTAAATGTACGCGATTTGCTCTCAATGGGCTTGTTGGTGAAACATCATATCAGCAGTATACTCTTAGGCGCTCAAACTTTTCTCACCTGACAGCATACTCTTAGGGCTGTTTTTTCATTTGTACTTTTTTACGCTTGTGAGTCACAACTACCTTTTGTTTTTCTTATCATAGACTGTTATCATTTTTCATTCAACCTTGAAATTTTGCATGAGTGTTGCCATTCCCAACCAAGAAATTAAAGCTTTGTTATTGCGATCATTTGGATAAGTAAATAAAAATACAATACATTCATATAAGATAAGCATACGACTATGAGTCTAGATTTTTGTACAGGGTGTATACAAATAAATTGTAGATATGTAGAATCAGATATGCAGTTGACTTAAGGCGACAAAGAACGGACTTCCGTTTCTTGGCGAGTCGTTTATGGAAGTTCAAACAACTGGACATATAAAGACATTTTTTTCGAGTTTTCTATGAAAATGAAATAAAGCACGTGAAAAGAGTTTTCATTATTATGATAATGGTTCTAAATCAAAGATATTCTTTTGCCATTAGTGCTTAAAAAAGAGTGAGTCCAGCTGGACCGAACGAGGCGGATTTGAGCAACTATTGGCACTGATACTTTGCATGCATTTTAAGTAGCAGTATAATTTTATATCATTGTAAAATGGCGAAACGTACTGACCAATCTAAAATCCAAACTTCCACAAGCAGCCGTTAGAAGATTAATCGGAAAGTTTGGTGAGCTACATCAAGCGTTTTAAAATAAAATTTCTCACAATTTGCAAGCGTTGTCCTGTAGCAAGCCGGCTTGATCTATCTCAACAGAAAACACGTCAGTGCTACGATAGGTGTCATTACAGAACACTGTCTTATTGGAAGATATGCCGCAAGGCTAGGAGTCGCCTCAAATGATTTTTTGCAGAAGCTGTACGGACGAGGAGGTGGGGACTATTCTCCACCTTCTCTGTTTATGCTCCGCATTTGCTCACAAACAATAGATACACCAAGGTTCGTGTTTCTTTAATGACCCAAACGATTTTACCCACATCGACGCTCTGTGTCTCTACCGCTTCATTGCAAACTCAAAATAATTCTATTAGAATGAGAATACATTAGATCCATTGTGAATGTGTGTGTTAGCCGAGCTGAAAGCCTAACCTAACCAAACCTAACCTGTAGCAAGCCTATTCCCTGTAAAAAGGCAGAACGTACTGACCAATGACAATTGAGGCACTTAGAAAATGAAGGTGATAATTGATATTTTTTTAAAATTTTCGTCTTTTCTGTGTAATGAAATTTCTACATTAAAACTTAAATTTTCGCCTCATCCGTATTTCTCTATATTTTTAAGAAAGGTTATTTAACTAAAGCTAATAGTGCTATATGCATTCAAAGTGCATGCAAATAATAAGCTTTGGCTTAAAACTTAAAACTTAAAGAAAAAAAAAAAAAATGATGAGCCGAAATTCAAAATGATCGAACTACACATTTTTGAAAATGTCCAGAACTATTTGCTAAAGCATTGACACTTGTCTCTGGAAACACCCCGCAAAATATACGAAACTTTATCGAATGTTGCCGTTGGCGGTGTAAGTAAATGCGAATATTCGCCTAATCGCCTATTGTATTGAATGTTTGATTGATAGCTTAGTTCCAAGCTATATCGTCAGAGGGGAAGACATACAATTTCACTTAGCAACAGAGACTATCTTGATTGTACTTTGAGATATGTGTAGTGCTCGTCATACCAATCAGACGGATAAATACCATAAAGCAGACAAGTAGGAGAGTTGTGTGAGAGTGATCCGTCCGAGATCGCTATAATGAAGGAGACTACATTTTTCTTAAATTTCTTGCCATATTCATTAAAGTTGAAGTAAGTAAAGGCGACATTCAATCAACTGATCGTTTCAATTAGTGTAAAGAAAATAATTTTTCTACATCAAGCAACATCGAGACAATCAACACCAATCAATATTTGTCTTCTTCTTTACCGGCGCCAGAACCATTTTCATTTAGAAGAAAACACAACTTTCCGACTTATCTGCTTCACACTTGTGATCCGCATAAGCAAAAAAAATTTAAATGTACCAAAAATATGACAACTTATATTATGTTTTAATATTTTATTTGCTTTTTTTAAGTATAAATTGTAAATGTATTGAATAAATTAATTTAAGAATGTTCTAGGCTCTCTAAATAAGTCTTAACTCCCACAAAAGGTTCGACTATTCGTCTTATCCTTTCACCGTCGCCACGACATCGGCAGCTTGTTGGGCAATTGCAATCGTCTTGATGGAGGCATCACGAACATTCTGAACAGTCCGTTCCTAAATGCAAATAATTATTTTTTTTTATTAAATTAATCTCAACTCAAAAGACAGCTGAACTCTTACCAATCTCTTTCCAAACTTCTTCAGCCACCCAGCTTCTGTTTGCCCAGCTATGATTGCCAAAGTGAAAGCCACCAACAAAAACATCTTTGAGAAATTCATTTTTGTATAACTAATCAGTTTTCTTCTTCTTGTGTTCTTTTTGGCTATGATGCTCAAAGGCAATGTGTAATGTGATACCAAAACTGTGTCTTCACATTCTTTTATACCCCCAGCAATGTAGAAAAGATTTTCTCATGTTGGGGATTTTTTATGAATGATTTGAAGAATTCAAGATGATCTTTAAAGAACTACCTACAGAAGGAATGGGAATCCCATACCAATTCAGTAGTTCTGGAAGCTGTGATAGATGATCTTCATTGCCGTGAGAGTATTTTGTTTCATGATTCATAGTTTTGGACTCGATATACAGAAATTTGTAAATTGGAAAATCCATTTATTTTTATTTTTTTGTTAACAACTGCCGAGTTTCTTCATTAAAGTATTTGTAGTCCCCACACCACTGATGCAAAAACAAAAAAAATTCTGACGAGGAAAAAATCCTGGTCATTAATTTCATTAAATGGAAGCCATCATCGCATCGAACTCATTTATTCCTTCATTAACTTAATTTTCCAAAATGCACAGTCGCGTAATTCAAGGCATTCCAAGCAGACCACCATCACCAGGATACGCCAGCATTATTGTTTTTTGGTTTATCTCGCTCATTAGTCAAGAGGCGAAGTATTACACACTCGTTCATGATTCCCCCGTCTGGACTCTGGACTTTGGTCATCATCATACGACGACGACATGAACAGACCATTGCGTTGCCCAGGGATTCAAAATCCATGTCGAAGGACGATCGCAATTGATTAATGTAATCAAGTCCCGATTTGATGCTTAATCAGCTAAAGAATTCGCATGCCCAGTCTATGCGTTAAGAGTGTGCGAAAGCACTCATATCAAAAGGATGAACAGCAGGGGATGCTGCTTGTCTATGTCTTTTGCCGTATCATCAGTTGACTTCTTTACTCCCATTTCCCTCTGTCTTGGCTCACTTTTCGGTTTCATTAGGCTTAAAGAAGATTTCTTAGCAAGAAGGCAAGAAGTTGAAACCACCCAAAAGGGAGTATCATCGGGGGAAGTTACTCTACATTGCCATCGGTAACTTGATAGGCGGTCGATGGATTCATGTAAATCGTATATTTCGTAATCCGCCCATTTGGCCTTGGATGGTCAAAACCAAGACGAATAACTCTCATTACTAATCCTGGTACAGTTGGTTTAATTTAGAGAAGTCCTGTTGAGTGGTTTGCGATGGAGTGTGTCTTAATACGAATACATGTTGCCAAGTAGATTTGTGGGGTTCTTTGAAGAGGAAAGTGAGTGTGTGGGTTGGGGAGTTGACTGACCAAGTGAAATCTTCTGCTTAACTTTTAATTTAGTTATGACTTTGGATTGGACCTTTTAGGACTTCCGGTGTAAGGATTTATACTTTTAGGGTAAATTAACTCAGCTTGAGGGGACATAATTCATTCTAATTACGTTGACGCCGCACTGTTTTACCAAGTTAAAGAAGTCTTTTTGATATGGATTTGTAAAAGGGCGCTTGTGAAATTTGACACATTTTTGTGGGTTATTTTTATTTATTCATATCAAGAGAGTTATGTCAATTCAGACTCCTGAAGATGCCTTGGAAGATGTTCACATTGAATTAAGAAGCATATTCACTAAGGGCTGTATTAAGGCTTATCTCAGCCATATGCAATTTTAGGTCACAAGCGACCTAGAGTTTTCGTAGAAATTCTTTAAAAATTTGTTTCTTTTCAAAAAATGACACACGTTGCAATCTAAATCTATAGAATAGGGATCTTATGGAAATGCTCAGTTTATTGTTCTTTGTAGTAATGTGTAGTCAGTCTTGTGGTATATCAGCCAAATGTTATTTGTTCCCCAGCAACCCCACATACTCAGTAGATTTATGTGCGGAGTGAGTAGGTTTGAAATAAATGGCAAATGTAGTGCATAGTTTTTCTTCAGATTATCATTTTGTGCTGGTTGACTTCAAAAACATTCAGTTGACAACCTACGAAGTCTAATATGGATGGTCCTCAGACAACGAGGAGTTCCAGAGGCGTCAGTCGCACATTGACGAAAGCCATGTAGAAAAAGCAACAGAAAAGCGATGGTCTACGGTGCACCAAGGAAAAGTCTTGGGTCCTGTTCTTCTTCTTCTTTCTGTTCGGTGTTACAAGCATTGGAATCTCAAAGGGATAACACCTCTTCCACTTCTCTGCTCCACACTAGTGATCCACCCTTTCGGTACGCCGCGTTGACCTTAGAAAGCGTCGTTACGCCTGTATGTCATTTTTGGATTCTTTCATGTTTGAGAACAACCAAACGTAGATGATTTATCTGCTCTTTTATTTTTGTCCATGGCTACCTGCTGAAAGGTGAAGTACCGAAAATTGTACATCAAATTTTCTTTACTGACGATGGAGTCATCATAAGTCAGGATCCTTAATTTCTGCAATGACCACTAGACGTTAGCGTCAATACATTTTACAAGGATGTCTTAACCATATTAGATTAGGAATGATTTGATTCGGTGTTTCTGATAAAAATGTACTTCCCAAGAGAGTAATGTTAAATATTTGGGATCTATGATCAAAAGCAAGACAGCTTCTGATCACGACATCAATCGTCAGATAAGCGTAAAGGGTGGATGAGGAGGCGAGAAAGCTTCACCCTATCGTTGTGCATCCAGCACGATGTTGAACAAGGAGATGTAGATGCTTCTTCTGACAGCTGGGGTGTATCAAACTTGATGGGATTAGATCCTAAAAAACCTTAAAGTTAAAAACTCCATGTTGGTAAACATGGGTTCAGCCAGTATTGTACCAAGTTGAAAGACTTAAATGGAAAATGCCATAAACACTCCCGATCAGTCTAGTTTTTCACTACATTTTTCAATAAAAAAATATTTCCATCGTCAAGTTCTTATTGAATATTGGCTTCCAATGCTTCAAGAGTGGCTGGTTTGACATTTTTTGCAAATGAGGCATGAACGATGACCCCTCGTTAATCGGACCACTTTTGGAAATAAAGTTGTCGGATACCAAATCGATTTGCAATAAATTTATGGTTAAGCGCGTTTCAATGAAAGTTGCTGCGTTTTGTTGGGAGTTGGAACCCAATGTCTTCTGTTCTTTGCGAACTATATTTTGGGAACAAAAATCAGTCAGAGTGGTTTGATAGCGCTCGCCATTAACCGTAACGACAGCTCCTTCCCCATTTCGGCTTCTTCTTCAACACTTCGCTCGTCTTGCTAATTGTTTTGAACCGAGAAGAGTGAAATAAGAGCGAAAACGATCAACAACTGCACAAATAACTTGCTCACTAGGTCGATTATTGACGACTGAACACCACTGTCAGTGGTTTTTTTTCCAAAGTAAATTTGCACAATTTAGAAGCGTTTTTCTGACGTTAATGAATGACGTAGTAATTGTGTAGTTAGCCTTGAGGTGTATCAGCGAAATGGTCTTTGTCGCCCGGCTGCAACCCCGCACCTTCACCTATACTCCGTAGAGCTGAGTAGGTTTGATGTAAATTTATGATGAATTTCCAAACCAAACTGAACAGAAATGTCAACACATTTTAATATTTTCGTCTGTCAAACCATAGTTAAAAACCATCAAAATTCCTCATGCCGCTAAAAAACACTCTTTATTTACGTACGTTCGATTTTTTCAAAAGCACTTCAGTTGGAAGTCCGGAAACTATTTTTTACGCGACTATAGTTCAGTTAGGTTTTAATCACGCCCTGACCAGTTTATTAACTATTACACCGGCAAACAAAAAAACAGTTTACCGGACCCACCTATGGACACCGACCCGCTGTATCCGAATTTGAAATCCGTTTGGCCCGATCACGTCCCATGTTTGAGTAAAGAGTAAAACGGCTATCACATTATGTATTTTACTCAAATCTCGAACATAATCGGGCCATACGGTCTTTGAATTTTGACTCGGCGGTTCGATGCATGCAAACATAGGGTGGCATAAAAAAGCGGTGTGCCACTGGGCCTAGGGTATTTCTCACAACCAGGCATTTGTGAGGGAATAGAGGGGACCTACAATTTTCTGCCGGATTCGAAAGTCTGATCGAGAAAAGCGCTATTCATGGCAATGAATTTATTATCGCAGAACTAGCCAATTAATTGCGAAACACGAAACCTGTGGAAAAAAACTTTTTTGGTTTCTGTTGAGATTCGAAGCACGAACCTCCCGCGCAATAAGCAGACATGTTAGCCATTACGCCACTGGCACCATGCGTATGTCCCTTAATGGAACCGGCCAAATACAAATCTAACTTTATTTTTGTACTGGGATCGGCACACAACATATGAGTTGTAAAAAGCATACATCGAGTTATATATGAATGAGTATTTACCTTCGTACCTCTGATTCTCTTAACCTGAGTAAAAAGCTTCAATCGAATTGTAATCGTGAATCATGATTAATCACAGAGTGGCTGCTCTTAATTATCTCATTTCATCTTTTACCCGTGGGTTCCAAACCGGTTGGGTTTTGAAGTGATGTTAATTTAATGAATTTAATATTCTATGATTTTTTCTTTTCATTTCTTGGGTGGATTCCCACAAAAGCATGAATGAAACTTATACTCTGAGTGTAAAGAATTTTAGAGCCATTTCCGAAAGTTAATTGTTGCGTTTCTTCGAAACGGCGTACCTATTCCCGTCCCGGGGGAAGTTTAGAATAAATTATTTAAGAGCTCTCTAACTGTTTTGTTTGTTATTGTTTATTCAGATTGGAATGATTGATTCACCTAGTTTGAGCCCACACGAGCTAAACAAATAACTAAAAAGTAAAGAAATCAATCAGTTGGTCGCCGATTCAATCAGAAGGAAACAATTTATTGAAATTACATTTTGAACTATGTTATCTGTAGTTGTCTCATAAATAACAATTAAGGTACCCGTGCTTATGAGGAACTGCTTTTATGATAGTTTGTGTCGGCCACTTGAGGCTTTGCTATCAACTAATTCCTCAAACGACAAAACTATCTTATCTATAGCGTGTGTAATTAACAGTTTGATTTTTTGTTTGTTTTGAATGTGATAATATGTGTAATTCATTTAAGTTGTTCGCAAATAATAGATGCCAATTCTTAATTGGAATTGGATTGGAAAATACAGAAAGAGAGCATTATTTAATTCTTATTCATCTTTTAAAGTAATCCTCGCATATGAGCCATTTAAAAAAACGAAACCGAGACAAGAAAAAATAATGGTCTTTTTGTTTTATCAACAAGAAGACCAAATTTAGACAAACTTCGTATGAAAAGATGGATATCAAAACACAATAAGATCAAAGGCTGGAAACTCTAACGAGTTCTGTTCAATTTTAAGTCACTGAAGCAATATTTGTTCTTAATTTTCTACTAAGAGCTGATCGCAGCAACCGGCACAGTTCTTGAAAAAATGCTACATCGTCTTAAAAGAGGAAAAAAAGTTTTTTTTTAAGCAAAACAACCACACTAAGCAGATTATCTGATATTAATTACTCAAATAAATCTATAAGCGGCAAACTTTCACGGAGTTGATCGTTGTTTGCTATCATGAGTCATCGTTTTTATATCGAACAAAAGTATTGGAATGTGGTACCCGTGGCGTGATGGAAGGCATATTTGGTATTAACCAAGAGGTTCGTGGTTCGAATCCCAATAGAGTCAAAAGTATTTGTCCACGGGTATCGCCTTTTGCGAGAAATTGGCAAGTCCTTCGTTAGTAAATTCATTACCATGAAAAGAGCTTTCTGGATTAGGCGTTCGGAATCGGCAGACAATAAATTGTAGGTCTCCTCCATTCCTTACAAGGCAATGGATGTAAGAAATGCACTTGTTGGGGAAGCTCTTACAACTCTAGAATGCTTCCAATAGCTATTTTGCAAAAGTCTGTTGTTAGAAAAATTTGTGGTGTTACTCGTCTTACACATTCCTTTCCTCTATTTAAGAAATTAAAAATCCTGCCCGTGAAACATCTGTTCTATTTTAAAGTTTTGAAAATTTTCTTCTTGCGTAGCGGTTGTTTACAAAGCCCGTTCTATGACTTTTATCGCTTGCGTTGTGCTTCTCAGTTCATTGTCACGATTCCCTCCTTCCGTACTACCCATTTCAAAAATTCTTATGCTGTAACGTCTTGTAGAATTTTCAGTAAGCTACCCGCTTTAATACGCTGCATCAGGACACTACCTTCTTTCCTGAATAGAGTAAAATCATGGCTTTTTGAGTTTGATCACGAGGAAATAAAAATTTTGTAATAAGTACCCATACACCATCTTTTAATCTACTATACAGCTGGATTGAAAATGCATCATCATATTCATATATATTTAATTCAACATTTCTAGTTCTTCGCTTCTTTAGCTCTTTTTTAACTTATTTTTTCGCTTCCATATTAATTTGTAATTTTTATTTTTTAAATGTAATTTGTAATGATTCACCCCACACTATTCATTTTATTGCTAAACAATTTCCTTGAAGTGGCATTTATCACTATTTTTGCTCTTTATAAAATAAAAAATGCCACTACTTTAATTCTTGTCTCATTGTTAATTTTATTTTTTTTTTTAAATCATGTAATACTATTTTATTATTGTAATACAAACAGAAACAAGAATAAAAGATGAAAAAAAACAAAAAAAAAAAACAAAAAAACTAGGCTCCTCGCTCTGTTGCGCCACCCTATTTATTTTCAAAAGAATTGGTTGTAAGTCATTAACAACGGGGAAGCATTTCGAAGAGTTGCTAAATTTTTCAAAGCTATTTCGAAGTTTTCGAGTTCAAAACTGGCTACCGATGTTCAGCAAGAACTAGAAAAACCTTTCACTACTAAGCCCATCCACCGTATTCTGCACAATAATTTCAAGAATTTCGAGAAATTAGTGTACTGATAGCTCGTAAAATGTCGCTCAGGTGATGCAAGTCAAGGGAACCTGAACTACAAAGCCGCCTTTGCGTTGGTTTTGACCGACTTTTATGAATTCAATCATAGGAAATCAGTGCATCCTTTCACAATGTCGTTTTGACTGCGATATTACGTTGGATCGTGTACAAGACAACGTAACGTGACTCCAACTCAAAGCAAAATGTTCCGTTTGGTCCAACTTTTGATAGCTTTGATAGTAAGAAAACAACAACAAAATCATATTGTCAACTCAAATCGAAGACAAAGCGCTTGTACGTTACGGGGTAATTATGATCTAGGCATTGGAGTCACGTTACGTTATCCTGTAAACGAACCAATGCAACAAAATCATATTATACAAAGCGGGCACAAAGCATTCACACGTAAATGGTTCGATGCCGAAGTCAAAGGGTGATTTTGATTCTGGCATTACACATTCCCTTCATAATTTCTTAGTTTCAAAAACCTCTTTGCCTTCTTGTCAGTCTGTCTGTCAAAATTCAACAAATGGATGACCTAGGACCTGTAACACAGTTACCTTACAACACAAGTTAACAAGTCAACAGCCACATGTGAGATTATGTCTATCACACTTGTATAAGAGCAAGCAAACTTTTTGTTTTATGTTACAGATATTTTTTACAATTATCATAATTCACTTTGTATTACAAGCACTTGTGGTTTAATGTTGCAGCCGGCAGCCCCCTAGAAATAAAAACTCTGTTCGGAATGTTTTACAGTCAGGGCCGGACGAACAATATATGCAAGTTTAGCAAATGCATACTGCGCAAAGTTCTTGTGGCGCATTGGGAAAAATAAGAAAAATCTTTACTAGCAACTTAGTAATCAGACTAAATAAAAACTAATTTTGTTTTGTCTGACCAAATACTGAAACTTGCATTTTAAACAAAAATTTGTTCCATTCCAAAATAACGACAATAATTACACTCGGGCTGAATTATTATTTGAATATTCACTCACATCACTTGTAAAGCTGCAAATTTAAATAGTATTTAGTTAAAAATATCGTTGAATGAATGATCCTATACTAAACCAAAAAAGAATGTGCTATAGAAAAAAGGGCGTTTTCTGTAAATCTAATCTAGTACACGGCGCCAGCTTAGCAGGGACAATTCCTGCTTGTAGCACAATTAAGGGCAAATTTCTGAAAACCGCAAACTTTAGTGAGCGCAAGAAACTTCGTAAAAGAAAATTTGTAGTTTTTGCGATTATAAACAACAAACTTGTCTGACTCGCACCTGACCGGATTTTACATTTTATTTCGAAGCGCAGTGCTTCTTCCTAAATGAAGTTAAAATTATTGAAAATTTAAAGCAATTGGATAGCCCTCCACGATGTCTACTACAATCTACAAATTAATGCTATTGACTTCTCTGTGGACACATTCAACCAGATTTCGAACTTCAACAACAATTGTCAAGAATAAAAAAATAAGAAAATAAAAAATGGAAGTATTTTACTATGGTAAATTTTGATACTTTATTTTAAATATAAATAATAAATAGGTATACTGGATAAACTATTTTTACAATGATCTAGGCCCTCCAAATAAGTCTTTGCTCCCACAAATGGGTTTTCCCATTCACTTTATCCTTTCACCGTCGCCGCGACATTGGCAGCTTGTTGAGCAATCGCTATCGTCTTGATGGAGGCATCACGAACATTTTGAACAGTGCGTTCCTAAAAGCAAAAAATTGTTTTGTTCATAAAATTAATTTCAACTTAAAAGCCAGCTGAATTCTTACCAATCTCTTTCCAAACTTCTTTAGCCACCCAGCTTCTGTTTGCCCAGCTATGATTGCCAAAGTGAAAGCCACCAACAAAAATATCTTTGAGAAATTCATTTTTGTATAACTAATCAGTTCCCTTCTTCTTTTACTATATGAAACTCTTTGGCTATGATGCTCGAAGCTCGAAGGCAGTGTGTGATGTGATGCCAAAACTGTGTCTTAACATTCTTTTATACCCCTAGCAATTGTTGTACAATGTCGAAAAGAATTTCTCATTTTGGGGATTTTTTTCTTTTGAAATGAATTGTTTGTGATGAAGTACACAAAGTATGGGAATCCCGTTAAAATTCAGTAGATCTGGATGCTGCGATAAGTCATAATATTTGAATGCGATGTGAATTGCTTTTTTTTTTTTTACTATATTTGGAGTTCAACTCGAAAGTATTGAAAATGGAAAACGGGTTAGGGTCAAAATACTGTATGGGTCATAATACTGTATTTAAAATGCTGTACCTCAAAATACTGTATTTCAAAATACTGTATGTACAAAATACTGTATGATCAAAGTACTGTAAGTCAAAATACTGTATCTCAAAATATTGTAAGTCAAAATACTGTATCTCAAAATACTGTAACACTTTTTTACATTCTCAAAACAATTTTTATTTTTCAGCCTAATTACAGCAATCTCAAATACAGAATTTTGAAAACAGAATACTTTTCTTAAAAAAATATCATAACAATTTTTCTTTACCATAATAATCAACCCGTGGTACCCGTGGTGTGATGGATAGCATGTCCGCCTGTTAATCCAGAGGTTCGAGTTCGAATCCCACCAGAGGCAAAAATGTTTTTTCTACGGGTATCACCTTTCGCGAGGATTTGGCAAGTCCTCCGTTAGTATTCATTGCCATGAAAAGCGCTTTCTCAATTAGCCGTTCGGAACCGGCAGAAAATTGTAGGTCCCTTCCATTCCCTCACAAGGGATGGTTGTGAGAAAAGCGCTAGGCCCAGGGGCTCCTCGCTCTGTTGCGCCACCCTATTTATTTTATTTATTTATTTATTTATTTATAATAATCAAATATACTTCCTTGGACAATAACATGTGCCTATGATAAAATTCATTAGTCTTTGAATTAATTAAAACAAAAACAAAACAAATGGTATCTTCATCTTTTTTTCTCTATTTCATTTTCTCCTTCTTGATTGTATGTATCTCTCTCACAAGTTAAAATGAATTGTTTTGATCATAATCAACTACTGCATGAGCAATATCAAAAGACTAATTCATCTGTCAAAACTAGCACGTGTTTATGCATTCAGTAGATGTTTAAAGGTTTGTGCAAATTTAAGTGTAAAGTGTTATTTTGCTTCAAAATGAATATATCGATAGTGAAAACAAATAAAGGAATGAAAGTTTAAGAACGGAATTATGCAAAATAAAAGTATTTTTACAGACAGATTTTTGAGATACAGTGTTTTGATACATACAGCAATTTGAGATGAAGTATTTTGGGATACAGAATTTTGAACTACAGTATTTTGATCATACAGTATTTTGTACATACAGTATTTTGAAATACAGTATTTTGAAATACAGTGTATTAACCATACAGTTAGTGTCCGACCGAAGCTTCGGCTTCGGCTTCGGCCACATTCGGCTAAAAAATCCACAATCGGCTAAACCTTCGGCTTCGGCCAAAATATGCCGAAGTTTTGGCCGAAGCCGAAGGTTTAGTTTTTGGCTGTTGTGCGTTGTGGTAGGGGCTGAAAAAAAATTCCGTTTTTCGTAGAACGTAGAACAGTGTTGAGTTATTTGTTGTTCTTTTCCTTAATTTCAATAAAATATTAATACTAGTTCAAATTGTTATTATTTTTGAAACGTTAATTTAATTTATCCCGTTAATTTGGTTACTGCATGCACACATTAGATTCGTTTTGAGCTTTACCCAGAGTTGACCCAGGTTTCCTTGAGAACTCTATGATTCCTCAAAAAACACTAAACCACAAAATCACCACAAATCCCTGTCATTTGAATAAAAATACATGCCATTTAACAGCAATCAACTCGAAGAAACCAAGGGCGAATCTTTTTGTACCAAACCCAGGTCAACCCCAAGGCTCAAAAAACACTCAGTTTGACTTTCAGGGCAAACTTAGGTTTTTCAAAAAACGCTTTGTGGCGACCACAGAGTAACCTCATTGCTTCAACTAACGAACCTATTCTAGAAAAAAATCATAATTTTTTTCATTTTTAGTCAATCTGGAACGAAAATTCTTCAAGTTATTGAAGCTTCGGCTTCGGCTTCGGCTTCGGCCGAAGGTTAATGTCAAGCCGAATAATCGGCTTCGGCTTCGGCTTCGTCTACAAATCGACCTTCGGTCGGACACTACATACAGTATTATGAACATACAGTATCATACAGTATAATACAGTATTTTGACCTTACAGTATTTTAAAATACAGCATTTCGACCCGCTCCCATGGAAAACTCTTTCGTTATTCTTTACTAACTTCATTGAATAACTGAATTAAAGGGTTTGCAGTCCCATGCAGCATCCATCGAGAAGATGTGATAAAGAAATACAAATCTCAAACATACAGCTTCATAGGCATATAGGAATAAAGAACAATAGGGAAAGCTGTTACTTCTCTTGCCCCGCAACTTCCATTCGTTTAAATTGTTGCTTTTGTTATAGGAGATCTATTTGCGATACACGCATTCAGTTGAATATAAAGCTGTTTCAGTGAAATTACCAACCATTCAAAGAAACTAAAGTGGTTTTAGTAAAATCAGCTTGTGGACAGATGCCGTTGTGAGTGTGAGGATTACCCTCTTGTTATATCGCCTCTGTGTTCATGGGTATGCAACCCTTTTGGGCGGCCGTGGTGTAGTGGTAGAGTGTTTAGTAGATAGGCCGGACGCGTGGGTTCGAATCCCGCTCTGGGCATCTACTTTTCTTTCAGCCTCCCAGTTTGATATGGACGCCGCCCTTGAGGTTTTATATGTGAAATTACTAACAACTTATTTCCAACTACTGCAACACAAAAAAAAGGGAAGGCTGCTACTCTGGTAGTACAATGGACCGGATATTAGGTCTGAGTTCTCCAGATTAGCATAAAAGCCTCTTCTTTTTTATAAAAAAAAAAAAAAATGCAACCTTTCGGTAAGAAAAACAAATAGCTGCTAGAGCACTGGGATAAAGGCGGGTACAGATCTGCGTCTTGTGCTCTCGCGTATTCAACTTCACGTTTTTCGTTAAGGTGCATCATTCCACGTCAGTCTGATACATTTTTTTGGCAGCTCTTTCGTAACTTTCAAAATCGTTTTATTTAGATTCCTCCAATGGCTTCAATGATTCTTATGCAAGTATTGCCGATTCAAGAATTATCTTTGGTTTTCGGAACATTTTGTTTGTAGCAAAAGATTGCGAATAAATTGCTTTGAGGAACACTCATCCTCTGTAAAAGATGCGCTGCTTTATTTTTCGCGATGTCTTTCTTCTTTATCGGAAGATATGCTGGTTAGATCTCCTTCGACTTCCAAATAGCCGTCGACCATGGCTTTCAAACCTTGAGTTCGACAAAACCTTAAATTTTTTCAAGACGTAAAACTGTCCTTTTTTTTTCTTCGATTGTTTCTCGATAAATATTTGGTGTCGTTCTAACATGCTTTGAAAAGAAAGACACCAATTCTGAACGAAACCAAGGAATTGAACAGCTGCCATTTGGCTTTCCAACTAAATGAAGGTAATTACCACAACACGACACATTCAAACAAATAATTATTTCTCTCCAACACAAGAGACTGCATTCCTTTGTATTTGCCACTCATGTTTGCAGCATTGTTGTGCGATTATTCGCTGTATTCCATAATGTCTATTTGATGGTAACCTAAAATTTTGAATAAAGCGTTGGCTTTGGCTTCGGTGGTACGGTACGGTGGTACCAGTGGAGTGATGGTTAGCATGTCCACCTGCTAACCCAGAGGTTCGAGGTTCGAATCCCAGCAGAGGTTTTTTCACGGTTATCGCCTTTCGCGAGGAATTGGCAAGTCCTTTAAATTCATTGCCATGAAAAGCGCTTTCTCAATTAGCCGTTCGGAACCGGCAGAAAATTGTAAGTCCCCTCCATTCCCTCACAAGGCATGGTTGTGAGAAATGCGCTAGGCCCAATGGCTCCTCGCTCTGTTGCGCCACTCTATTTATTTAATATTTGGCTTCGTCAGTATGACCGCATTTTGGTAAAAAGTCAAAAAATATATCTTTTGACGTTGATCCAAAATTTTTATTTTTTTCCAAAATCTCTTTAGTGGGGGTGCCTCTTTTGTGGAGAACCCGAGGATGTAATTGAACTTTCTTAACTCCGACTCTGGTTGTTTTCATGCACTGTGCAGAGAAGATGTTTTTGGGTCCTAACTTTGTTGATCTACATAAATGAACTGCCAAATATACGAGGGCAGTCCGATAAGTACTTAGCCTCTCCGCCCAATAGCGCCACTATCGCAAGAGAAACTTACATTACGTGTAGTACATTTTTGTAGAAGGCTACTGTCGAAATTTCAGCCAAATTGGACTCGTAGTTTTGTTTTAACCGCGTGTGGAAGCAAACGTGTCAGCGGATTTTAGAAAAATGGAAAAAGAGCAATATTGGTCAGCGAAATCAAAGAGCGGTTGGATGCTGTGTACGGTGACTCTTCTCATTCAATGGCGACCGTCAAAAATAGGTTCAACGAGTTTCAACGTGGTCGCACGTCGGTTTTTGATGAGCAACGCCCAGGTGCCCCGAAAACGGCTACCGCGGAGGACAATGTGACAAAAATCCACGATCTCGTATTGGCAGACCGCCGATTGAAGGTGCGCGAGATAGCTGAGATAGTAGGCATCTCGAAAGACCGCGTGGGTCATATCCTGCATGAAATTTTGGGCATGAGAAAGCTGTCGGCGCGATGGGTGCCGCGTTTGCTCACTCCGGACAACAAACCCAACCGTGTAATCACTTCAGAGCCGCGGCTAAATTGGTCGAGTTGGGCTATGAAATTGCCCCATCCACCGTATTCTCCAGATTTGGCCCCGTGCGACTTCTTTTTATTTTCAAACTTGAAAAAATCGCTTGCCGGGCAGAAATTTGTGTCGAATGAGAAGGTCATCACCGCCACGGAGGCCTACTTTGCAGAGCTCGAGAAAACGTATTTTTCAGATGGATTAAAGAAGTTGGAGCATCACTGGGTTAAGTGTATCGAACTAAAAGGAGATTATCTTGAAAAATAAATCAACACTTTTCCAAAATTTTCTTTTTTCTTCTGTAGGCTAAGCACTTATCGGACTGCCCTCGTAGCTACAAAGTTTATTATTTCTAAAAACAATTTTCATTTGATCACATCATTTAAAAAAGGAAGTAAGAAGAGCACAAATAGGATCAGACATAATTCACAGTATATAAATAAAAAAGGTGGTATAAAACCTGGGGGCCTTGCGTGTTTCTTTCAACCATACCTTGAGAAGGAATGGAAGGGAGCTAGAGTTGTTTTCCGATTCCGAACGGCTTACCGAGGAAACGCTTTCATGGCTTGAAATTGCTACCGAAGAAATAGCAAAATCCTCGCGAAATTCAATGCCCGTGGAATAAACATTTATCCCCTGAGGTTTCTGGGATTCGAACCTCGAACCTGCCACCTAACAGGCAAACACGCAAACCATTACGTCACGGGCACCATCACCACAAAAAGGAAAGTTTAATCGGATGAAATTGCATTCATCTTTCGAACATCATTGAATCACAATTGAAGAAATCATATGTAAAATTCTGATTACAATTCCTACTGAATACCCTGCACTGCGTAACTTCTTGATGTGCATAAAGCTTATTCGACACCTATATTCAAACACTAAAGTAATACTTAAAAAAGAAAAAAATGAAAGATCATTAATTTTAAAATTGCTCTTTACGCTGGCACGGTCTGGTGACAGTTCGTCATATCCCTCGGGATGTGGATTGTGGATAAAGACGCACGTGAAGACAACCCCCATCATTGACATGACACATAGTAAGTAGCTGGAGATGGAGAAGGAGGAGGTGGCACGAATTTTTTTTTTACATTTTTGCATTTTTCATCATTTTCTAGTGATATAAATGATTTCACTTGAAAGTCGAGAGCATGTGTTACACAAAAGACCACCACTACCGCCTTACAGAAAAAATAGAAAAGAAAAAAAAAATCGGGCAGGATAGTATAAGTTCTTCACATGTTTATTCAGTTGAATGCAAATTTCTTTCGATTTATACTTTTTGTACAAACTCCGTCAAAAAAAGGAAAGGATAGAGTGTTCCACACGCACGTTAACGTTAACAACACGAATGTAAGTGACACATAGACCATGAAAAATGATGTGATACAATGTCATTTTGAATTTTTTACTTCCATAGCCCCCTTCCCAATGCCAACGAAGGATATAAAATTTCACGAGAATGTAAAGTGTGCTTAAGTGAGGGGGTGTGATGATGATGATGATGATAGTTAGTCAAAAGGATATGCTAAGCAAAGATCGACGATGGGTGTGGGAAAATCGGTACTTGACTTTGCGGTACGGGTTTGAAGTTGGTGCTTTGCAGTTTGGATAACTGACTTTTGAGCAAGTGATTCAAAGTAAAAGAGTGCGAATGGGACTGAGATTAAACGAAGAAAGCCTGCATCGATACTTAGAAGACGATAGAAAAGCGAAGTCGTTCTTTTCAGACAAAAAAGTAATATGAAAGAGATAGGTGGCGCTCGGGGAGCATAGGGGCCTGGCGCTTTTCAGAGACCTACAAATTTATGTCGATTCCGAACGGCTAAGTGAGAAAGCTCTTTTCATGACAATTTACTACTTTCGGAGGACTTGCTAACACGAAAAGAAATACCCGTGGGGAACAATTTCTGAACCTCCACGTACCAGGCAGAAATGCTTACTATTAGGTCGCAACCGCCACGCATGTGGAAGAATATCGGAAAAGGCCTTACGATATAAGAAATGTATAAACGAACCATTTCAATTGCTGGCAGTGTACAGGATTTTATTTTTTCTTAGGAGACCATTTTGCACCACTGTTGCTCTCAGAAACAGCAAGTATGGGAAGAGGATGGTGCTTTTCTCGAGATAACTTATTGCGACAAATATTTAAAAGGCTTTAAAAGTTGATTTCTATGAAATCTATAAATTTATTTGTTTTTTACACATTTATCTAATGAAGACCGTTCAACCTGCAATTTCTCCAACAACAGCTCCAGCAGCTGCAATTTTACCAACGTCCTCAGCTGCTCCAGCAGTCTTGTGGATGGTATGGGCTAAGTGCCTTCCAGCGTTATCGATTTTGTGGCCAACCTTGTGCTGCAAATCAAGAAAATTATTTTAACAATAATGACTTTTTTGAAAGAATATTATTCCCTTACCATGGCATGCTTGAACCTCTTGCCAAATCCTGCCTCGCTTGATGCTGTCAAACATAGAACCAAGATGGCAATGATGACAAAGATGTTGACGAACTTCATTTTGGTTTTGTGTAGTTGGTTATAACAGTTGAAATGAAACTTTTACTGTATGATCAGTGGACAGTTGAACTTGCTTTTATACCAAAATTATCTTCAACTACGTTTTTGAGGTTGGCATTGATAAAGTGGAAGGCATTCGTCTTCACTCAATCATTTTTATTGATTTTCGAACTGAAGTGAACCTGTTTTGGGTAATCCTTTGATAAAATCGGCGAAAGCAAACAATTGTTTTGATGAATTTTATTCAAAAACGTGTTGCTATGCTAATGCATCGGAAATACTCAAGAAATCTTAATCCACTTTGTTAGTACCTACAACAAAAGAAGTTAAACGCAGGGCTAGGGTTGGGGCAGTGGATAATCCGAAAATCACGAGGTATTATCTGTGGAAGGTCGTTGATGGAGAAAGTCAGGTAGTGTTTCTGCAATTCTCACTTAATATAGGCCCTCAGGATCGATTAATCGAAACTAAAATTAAAAATTATCAAAACCAAAGCCTCCGAAGACTTATTGTACGCAGACATCAAGGAAATGTTCTACGGAGCGACTTGATTACACAGACTTTACTGATAAACTATAAATAGACGAGCGTGATGGCACAGGGATGTTTATACTGGACGATTTGTGGAACAGTTTGTTGGTAAAATGGTTAGGGAGGGCAGTTGAAGAAGTTTCCCAAAGCCAAAACTTCTTTGTGCGAATAAACTGTTTTCCTTCCCTGTTAATCCAATGTTACTGTATTGTGTTCGATTAGTTAAAAAGTGTTATTACATTGGTCGATTTGTTGCTTCAACAAATCGGCCAATGTAAACTCCAACAAGGAGTAAATTAAATGGCGTTTAGTTCGATTAAACAGGGTAAGACGAGGTATATACTCGTACTTCCATCAAATAAGGACTGAGAACATCGACAAAGACCTTAGTATACATTTGTATCATCAAGGTAGTCAAGGACTTAGTCTATACTTAGGCTCAGCTATAAACAAGAAAACGTCAGCAGTTTGTTCCACAAACGACGCGACGGAGATTTACTTTTGTAGATCTCTCTTTGCGTCTTGGGAGGATACGACAGCATCTAAATGATGAACGCACTGTCGTACCTGAGCGAACCGCACTTTTAGGAGTTGAGGTCTCTTGATCTCTTTTCTTGATCTTCCTTATTGAATCTTAAGATAATTTTTTTTTCCTTTATTCCAAAAGTTGTGTTAATAAAAAAACAGCGATCGTAGCCAACAAAAACCAAAATAGCTTCTTTAAACTAGGCTTAGTTTTTAAAAGACCTCATTACAATGATATAGATGGCGAATGGCTCCGAAGCATAGGCCTTACCTGAAGCGGATAAGGAAAACCAACAGGTCGTCACCAAAGAAAAAAATACCCACTGATCCGAAGTCCTGTTCGATGTGTGGCTTGTAGTGACGTCAACTTATAACGAAGAACCAGAAGAGCACGCATTGCGAGACTAAAATAGCTGGAAAATGGAGTGGATAACGCTTCGATTTGACGACTATTCGAGGACACTGAAGCGAAATCCCGGAGTAGGATATCTTCTTAGGTGGCTCAATTTAATGGTAGGGTGAACATATTCAATACCTTTGCTTATTTGGGTTGAGAGGGCAACTGAGAAAAAAAATCCTCACTAGACCAACCAAGGTAACCCTTTATAAGACCATAATCATCCCAGTTCTGCCTAACAGAGCGAATGCGGTCCTCCCTATGAGGAGGACCGGATGAGGAAACCCTTGGTCGGTTGGAAGGAAAAATACTCCGAATGATCTTTGGTCATCTATACGAAAACAATGTGTGGAGAAGAAGATACGGCAAGGAGCTGAATGAGCATGGGCGTAGCTAGAAGAGTACGCTTTGCGAGGTTAAGATGGCTGGGCCATGTAGAGCGTATGGACATCAACGACCCATATCGACGAGTTTTCGATAACACATTGCGAGGAAGCCGCGTAAGGAGAAGACCTCGTCCTAGGTGGCGCAATCAATTGGAAGATAACCTCAACCGATTCGCCTAGAATCGAACTCGTTATCGAAAGATGATGGTTGAGGCTCAGGTTCACCGTGAAGTGTAATTCCCAACTAAGAAGTGAGAACTTATTCAAGTTGCTTGTGGTCGACCCCCATGAACCAGAATGATTGGTTTGAATGTTAGCTGATCCCACCAAGGGCCCCCGATTATTCCATTCCGACAACTGTTGGGCTTTGAATGCAACCACTAGGGCTTGCTTGTGCTGAACTGAGCCCGACATATATTCCCATAGCAGATGAGAAGAGACAACATCTTTCTTTATACAAAAAAACTGATCAATATTTCCTCTCATGTAAGCCTTACAAGCCTCACTCTGCTTAGAAATGGGTCAGTGAAATGTTCAAACACTTTCCCTCTTTGTCTCTCTTGATGAAATACGCATTTTGTAAAAGGTTTATCGGACAAGCTGATTATTTTATCGGGATCAGTTCAATGTTCGGAGTTTGACAAATTTTTTCTGAGAAATCACCTCTCTTTACAGTTACCGCGAATGAGCTGCGAAAATATAAAACAAATAGGATATCGCAAACAAACCAATATGGAAACCTCGGGGCCAAGGAAAAACAATCAATTTTATACTGATTCCAAAAGGCTAAGTATCGTTTTTCATGGCGGAGTCTAATTACTCTCGAATGACTTGCCAATTCTTAGCTAAAGGAGATACTACTTTTGAAAAACACTCTTTTTTATGTCTCTGGGTTTCGAACCTCGAACCTACTGCCTAGCCAGCAGACATGCTAACAATTACACCACTGGCACCGCTCGCGTGAGCTGTGAGAACTCGCTAGTATCCGGGTGAGTAAGTCTGCCCATAGATTGCACTGACAACCGCTGACCTGAAATCTAAAGTCGAGCGACCACAAGACTGCGGGTTGGGCTTCCTAGTTATTCTGACTCGACCAAAAAATTTTCTTGATACTCAGGGAGGAATAAGTTCAATGGTTGCTGTGAGAATTGATTTTACGGAGAGTTTCTTGGAAATTTTGTTTTTGAATCCTCAAGCCTTCCTTATACAATGCAAAAACCGATTTAAAGGCAGCCGAACGTTTTATATTCTATATAAGATGCTGGCATAGCTAGAAGAGTACGCATACCAAGACTACGATGACTGGGTCTAGTAGAGTGGATAGATATAAACTCTCTGGCTCGACGGGTTTTCGAAAGCACATTGAAGGGAAATCGCGGAAGAGAAAGAATTTTTTTTTTAGAAGAGGAAGACCTCATCTTAAATGGCGCAATCAAGTGGAAAAAGACATCATCCGACTAAGAGTGCAAAGTGCAGAGAGCCGCCAGGAGTCGAATTTGTTGGCAAAAGTTGTGAACTTTTGTTGGAACTGTAATGCTTACCTATGTAAGTAAGTAAGTAAGTAAAAGTGATCTGAGCGACTTCATGCATAATTTTTAGATAACATTTTTTATTCGGCTTTTTACGGAGTTAGTCGTTTTCCCTGTTTGTCTTAAAATAGATCAAAATTCCAATTTTAAGTATTGCCGAGGCCTTGATGACACGTTTCGCACTATTGCAAATTAACCAACACTGCTTGTGTTCGCTGATAAGAACAAAGGATTAGTCCGAAAAGTTCGATTTAATTAGAAAACAAACAAAAAATATCTATGAAAAATGATTGAGTGCAGGCGGATGCTATCCACTTTATCATTTGCAAATTAAAAAACACCTCGCGATACAAAATTTTGGTATAAAAGCACGTCCCATTGTCCAGTGCTGACATAGTAAAATTCCAATTCAACCGCAGATTGTTACCCAACTATACAACACCAAAATGAAATTCTTCAACATCGCTGTCATCATTGCCATCTTGGTTCTCTGTTTGACATCATCAAGTGAGGCAGGATTTGGCAAGAGGTTCAAGCACGCAATGGTAAGGGAATGCAAAACTCTTTCAAATGTGCAATTGCTGTAGAAATAATTTCATTCTTTTAAAAATTTTAGCACAGAGTTGGCCACGACATCGATAACGCTGGAAGGCATTTAGCCCACACCATCCACAAGACTGCTGGTGCTGCTGAGGATGTAGGCAAAATTGCAGCTGCTGGGGCTGTTGTCGGAGATCTTATATAATATACGAGTATGTAACGGTTTCCATAAGACCTATGAGTTAATTCTTAATAAATAAAGGAAAGATTTTTAGAGATTTAATTCTACTGTTATTCGTTTTTGCTTTAAGGAAAAAAAGTCTTACAAAGTTTTAGTTACGAGCAACCAAACCACTTTTTGGAAAACTATCTGACATAGAAAAAAGTGACATAACCACAGATTTCCTGTTGCACTACTCCACCACAGAATCTAAGAACCTGAGTCCAGAACTCATGAGTATAACACACATTTTTGGAGTCCTGAGAAACTTCGTGTTGAAGGAATGAGAACCAAATTGAGCGAGCACGATGACAAATCTCCCACGAGATTTGAAAAGTATGAATACGTTCAAACAGTGCTTGTATTCCCCAAAGGAACGACATTATATCCTCATCATTGGTTTCTCAACTGATTTGCCAATACAAGAAAAATCCAACCCTTCTTTCACCGGCCGACCGAAAAGATTCCAAAACAACAACACGGCTGAGTGAGTTTCGCAAACAATTTATCCCTTTCGATAAATTTTGTGATTTTTTTGCTCCCGAAAATAAATGGATAAACATCCAAAACGTTGATATGGGAAATAAAATACAATAATAAAAAGGAAGAGTTTGTAGATGGGTTCACTTATGCATATTCAAAGCGCAAAGTAGTGTTTCGCGAGACAAAATCATTATCCCGCGCTAAACATCCCCCAATAACATTACTGTGCTGGGAGTTGACACATGCTGAATACATGCCACGCCAACCCGCTCACATGACACATCCACACAAAAAAATAAAAAAAAAAATAAAAGAAAATTCCTCCGGGAATGACAACGCGCCCGCCGCGCCGTTTGAGTAATGATTGCTGGCGAAACGATTTCCTCAAGAAAAATAAGTAAAATCGCGACTCAAATAATAAAAAAAAAAGAAATATCTTCCCTTCAACGAAAATAAAATGAGAGAGAAAAAAAAAGAAACAGAAAAACTGATGGAAAAGTCTCATTCAATTCAACACCGCATGTGGAAAAATTTCTTTCATTTTCCCATTGAATGTGTTTACGCATCATTTAGGGGGTGGGCGTCGGAATAAGGACTGTGCGATGTGATACCCCGGGGTGCACAGTGATAGGAAGCAAACTTCTTGCATGTGACATCATCACCTTTTTGGAAAAGCTGACATTTTTTTTGGGAACGGGATGGAAATGTATCCTTCCGCATGTGACCCCTCTGTTTGTGTCGATTTTTACAATGTAAGACATTCAGTTTGAGATTTTCTACTGAAATTTTGCATTCGCAAAAGATTTTAATCTGCGAATATTAATTTTTAACGAGAGAACACTGCTGTGAACATGATTAATAGTTCGACAGGATATTATCCGTTTTGCGTCTTTTACAGATTTCATGTTTGAGGGGTGACGAGCGCTGGAAGGTGCTTTTGTTGAAGCGTTTAATGTTCTTAAGCGATTTTCCTTCATTCTTTTTTTTTATGTGTGTGGGAAAGGGTTGCGTTTACTTGTATAGGAATATAGATAGTGGTATGGCTTTTCAAGACAAGTTGAATGTTTCAGGAACAATTTATTTGAATTTCTAAAGGTTGCGTGGAAGTGAGTAGATATGCAAAGGTATTGGAATTCTCTTGATATTTTGTGAAAATGTTTTCTGTTTATTCCTCGAAGTATTATAATTCGTTGAACCAAAAAACGGTTTTATCAAAGTCACTCTCAGCTTGACCATCTGTAGGAGCGCCGTAAGGAAAAGAGCTTGGACCATTATTCCTTAGCTTTGCACGAGTTATAGACCAGTCGTCTACCAATCATCAACAAAAGTAAAAATAAATTAAGAAGTACCACAAGGGTCATAGCATGGTCCACTTATCTTTTCTTACACCTTACGATTCGACTAGTAACGCAGGGCAGACATGCCATCTTACAATCATCAACTGAACGAAAAAAGGCAGGAGTATTACAAGGCTCAGAGCGTAGACCACTATTCCATGACATGTAGTCGAAGGGTACGCAAGTTGTCGAATAATAACTAAACCACAAAGGCATTCACAAGACTTAGAGTATTTACCACAACTCTTCAATGGGTTTACGGACGGCAGAACAGCCATCTAGCGACATTCAACTAAAACCAAAAGAGTCGAGAATACTAAAAAATTCTTCGTTTGAACGACCGTTTCCATGTACAAAACAAAGTAAACTTATTTAGGAGTACCAACGGACCTAGAACGTGGAAATATGTACATATGATCAACTTGAACACGAGTGGCGCACCTCTGACGCCTTGCAGTTCAACCAAGCAAGGCAAACATGCCACCTTACAATCATCAACTAGACGAAACAAGCCAAGAATACCACAAAATTCAGAGCATGGACCACTATTCAACATATACGCAAAGGGTACAATAGCCGTCCTACAATCAGCAACTAAATGAACAAAGGCATCAACTAGGGTCGGTCAGAGTATATACTTTAGGTGCTGAGCAGCCATTTAACAGTAATAAACCACAATCAATATAGAATCGAGAGCGCCAAAAAAGTCAGATCTTGGACCACTACCGTTGGTCTACCTTTCGGGTGTAGACCAGCTGTAGTACCCTAAAAAACGATGTAAACAAATCTAGGAGTACCACAAGGATCAGAACACGGACCATTTTTCTTTCCCTTAGCATGAACACGAGTTGCTTATCAGACAAATTACAATCCGAAAAGGCAAGCAGATAACAGAATAGACATGCCAACTTACTATCATCAATTAGACGGAAAAGGCAGGAGCACCACAAGGTTTAGAGCGTAGACCACTATTCCTTAACATTCTGTACTATTCCTTAACTAAATGTACTAAAATATTCCCAGAAATCATAGTATTCACAACTCTTCAATAGTCTCATGTCAGAATAGCCATCATAATCGAAAGAGTTGGGGCATCACAAAAGTCATGTCTTTCACCACTATTCCCATATACACGAAAGGTGGACCAAGCGCAGTCGTAGAATCAAAAACAAGCTAAACATGCTTATGAGCGCCACAGGAGCCAGAACAAGGACCATTATTCTTTAACATGCAAACGAGTATGGTGTATCAGAAGACCAGCGCGCTGCAGCATTTCAACCACTAGAAGAGCAAAGGTACAATTACCGTCTTACAATCAACTGAACGGAAAAGGCAGGAGTAGGGTTAGGCCTTAAATCACTATTCTTCAAAATGAGCATCACGAGACACAGACCAGTTGTCCAACAATCAACAACTAGATGAACTTTACAGATGTACCACTAGGATCGGAGCTCGAACAAAAACAACTCTTCAATAAGCGCACGAGCTGCACATCAGCTGTCTTACAAACATCAACCAGACGAAAGCAAAAGAATTCTTAGCTTGAATACGAGAAGTCGAGAACTAAACGTCTTGTCTTGCAATCACAAAAGAAATTAAGAAAAATACCTAAACGTAAAGAGCTTGCACCGCTATTCTTCTACATCTACATCAGCAGCAGCACTACTCAACTCCAGTTGCGAGAAGAAGTAGAGGCTTTTCTTGAAGACATTTTAGATCCCATCAGAACTCAAGTAATTGTCAGTCACTATGCCTGAGTTGAACAACAAAGCCAAACCAATGCTAAGCAGAGCGAATATTGTTCTGCTTTTGGTCCATCATCTGTTGGTTTAGTTTGGCGATTTTTTCTTCGTTCGGCATGTCAATATAACGTTCCATCGTCTCATATCTCATTACAAAATATTTTGCAAAACGATCAACGAAATTCTTTAAGTCAAGAGCCTTCAAGCAAATGCTTGAACCACAATTCCCTAATGGGAAATTCGGGCTGAAGGTGCAGAATACTTATAAATTAACGTCGCTAAGACTGAGATCAGCAGATTTGATGCTTTCAAGACCCAAGACTATCTATCTATGGAGCCCACCTATAAATATAACCAAGTTGCTCCATGAAAAGATAAGACGTCCGCCCTTGTCACTGATAAACTGAAAAATTGATTGTATTTTTTGTGGGCTACTAAATCGATAATTCAAAGATGCTCGCTTTTTCAAAACTCGATGCTACATTTTGTTTAATTTCACTTTAAAATCATCGACTAAGTACACACTCCAGACTTCACTCAGTCAGATATAATCATCGCCACAGGTATAATGAACAAGAAGAGACGGGCTCTTTGCAGTTAATTAATTTCCATTACACCCTTCAGCAATCAAAAGCACAACAATAATAATAATAAAATTCAGCCACAAAATGCCACACAAAGCAACTGCCATTCCACTTAAACGTCTCATTATCCAGAAGACGCCCTTATCATCAGTTGGCGACACCCGCAAAATGGAAAAGCAGCAGCACAAACTATGTATACCTACGTATATGAAGACCTTTCTTCGTTCTGACATATGTCAAATCTTAACTAGGCTCAAATTAATTTCCAGCGATGTGTGAACATCTGATTCCTGGTACAAATCAGGATACGCCCAAACGAACCCTCATTATAGTAAAATGAGTATTTTTCGTGTGCAGCTTGAAGTATCGCTGTCATATTGGGCCGCGTTGTCGTTGGAATACATGGCTTAATTCATTCACCCATTACCCAGGATGCGGACTGCTGATGATAAAGCTGACAAACGTGTCCGAACTAATTTCATTAGGTAAGTGGAACCAGTCGAAGTGATTTGTTCGTTCTCTGCCAATGCCAATGCCATTGCCACTGCTATTGTCCCTGCACCATCCTCCCCATCGTATTGTGTTGCGAAGAACTCAATACAGATAGCTGGTGGCCGATAGAGAAGTGATTTTTTTCTCACTCCATCTCTATGTAATCAACACAAAAAAGAATCCACCACACCAAACAGATGAGCCCCGATCCATCACACGACACCTTTGGCCAGCAAACTCGAGCAGAACAATAGGCATCGACTATGAGTCCTTTGATTAGTTAGGTGTGAGAAATTAATTCGAAAGTCATCTCCCGCAAGGACTTGCTGACAGAATTTGTCATGGTTCCCCCGAAACAATAGAAGCGCCCCATCGAAAAATGAAGAAAAAATCCTGACAAAACAAAACAGAAAGAAGAAAAAAAAGAAAGGAAATTAAAGACGAAATGAGAAAAAATTCAACAGGATTACGTAAAAAGCCCTTGAACGTAAGCAAAGGCGACTTTTCCTTTCAAGTTTTTGCACCGACTCTGTTGTATAGTTGCTTGGTAGCTGGGCCTCTTATGTCCATTCGTCTGGTCGTTTGTGCCAATGACATTTGCTATTGTCGGATTTAATTTGTAGCTCTTGAGTGCAGAACTGAGGAAAACTGGAGAGATCTCGGCTACATGGGCTATTTTTTTTTCGAATTAAAGATATGGAAATGCATTTCTGGCGCAAACAGCCCCGGATGTCTCGTAATTATGGGCATTTTTGTATTGTTTAGTCTTTGCTGAGCCTTTTATCTTTTTTCCTTTTGCTTTTGTATAAGAAAATAAAATTAATTGGTGGTTCGTTAAATTGGGGGATAGGAAAAGGATTCTGAGTTGAAATGGCTTCCTTCCGCTTCAGAAAAAGACACAAAGCCTAATGAAGACGAAATATGGTAGAATTCACCTTCAAGGTTGAATTAGAAGCCAGCCATTGCCGGCAGCGAGCTGTGGCCATGTTAACGAAATACCTAGTAAAATGGGAACGAATGAAATAAAAAAAACGGAATTGAGCTGGACTCCATACTAAAGTTGTCACGTCATGGTGACGGGAATTCACTAATTAAGTTTCAAATGAAAAGGAAGACAGCATCCTTCGGATCTGTTAGTGAAGTGTTTGGTGCCTCGACAGACCAGACCGCGGGCAGCGAAAACTAATGCAGCCATTAGATTTAACAGTCATCCAAGAAAGTAAAAAATGTGATGCAGAGCTGCAATATCAACTGGGGCAGTTGCCCCATTGCCATTTGATGCAAACTTCTAGAAGAAGTCGTCAGTCACGGCCCAGTTAATGATTGCAATTGTGTGAAGATAAGTAGAATAATTTTAGTAGAGCTTTGGTCACTTCAAGATCGCGATCCTCTAGCCGCGGTTAAAAAAGAAGAAGCATGTATGTCCGAACTTTCCACCTTTTCTCGGACCACTACCTTGTTGTAGCCAAGTTACGAACGAGGATATCTTGTTCACGACTCGCGCGAGCTAACGCTGTGAAGCGATATGACGTCGAAAAGCTACAAATGCAAGAGATTGTCAGTGCCTTCTCCAATCGAGTATCCCTCCAACCTTATGCCGCCAGCATTAAGCAATGAATACCAGTGGCAGCAATGCCAACAAGCCATCAGAACCGCTGTCTCTGAGGTTCTGGGTTTCACTCGGCTTTCAAAACGAAACCTATGACTCGATAAAGAATGCATAGGTAGGCAAATGCAGCCAAACAAAAAGCACGACAATTGTTGATGCAAAAGAGAACACGGGTTGCTTTCGAACAGCACAACGAGATTTACAAGGAGAAAAGAACAGAAGAGCACTGAATTCTCAAAAAGAAAAAGAAGCAGCATGATTAGAACTCCTTTGAGGAAATTGAAAGATTAAAAGGTAAAAAGATCCTGCCGGGTGGCAAACCCCGAACTCAAGCCTGTAAAGACCAGCAGGGAAACATAGTTATAGAGTCACAGTCGCTACTGAGGATCTGGAAAGATCATTTCTGCAGACTGCTTAACGGCGATGAGGACACAAATTCCGCTGTCAGGCAGATTGCCCCATTCAGCTTGGATGATGATCAAGAATGCCGTCCTCCCGACCTAGAAGAAGTTAGGCTTGCTATATGCAAACTTAAATCAAATAAGACTGCAGGTGCAGATGGCCTTGATGCCGAACTTTTCAAGGCAGCTGGAAACCAGTTGGAAAGGAGCATGCACCAGCTGATCTGCATGATATGGTCGGAAGAAAGCATGCCCGATGAATGGAACCTCAGTATCGTATGCCCGATCCTAAAGAAGGGAGACCCTCACAATTGCGCCAATTACAGAGGGATAAGCCTCCTTTACGTCGCTTATAAGATCTTGTCTGCTGTAATATGTGAACGTCTGAAACCCCACGTCAGACAAGGGGAAGAACTCGTCTTAGGTGGTGCAATCAAGTGGAAGAAGACCTCAATCGACTTAGAGTGCAGGACTGGAGAGAACTCGCTCTTAATCGAAACCGTTATCTTAAGATGATGGTTGAGGGTCGGGCTCACCCCGCACTGTAATGGCCACCTAAGTTAGTAAGTTTAAGCGCAAAGCTAACTTATTATGAGATTTGTGAGCAAATATGATCTAGCCGATAAAGATTGGTGCAATAAAGGAATCAGGCTACTCGACTATGCGGAATTGAGTTGTGAGTTGCACGACGAAAATGCTCAAGCCATCCAAGGCTAAAACATTGACCTGGATTATTCCTTTGTTGTAACCAAGAAATGAATTACATTAAAGCCACTGGAGCACATTTAATGTGAAAAAGTCATAATTTTGATAGATGGCTTTTGGCTTTGCCAACCAAAAATGCCTTCCATTGTCGTGTCGTTCCTTATGCTTGTAGAACCAGGGTCAAATATCGAAGACAAGTTACAAACTCCACTTATGTACTTCAAGTCAGTTGGGGTCCTCTTCCATTTGGTTCTGTTGCCGAAAAGGCTCAATTTATGTGGTCATTCTTTATCATGGTTCTATCTTATATATTCGTACAGACAAAAACGAATTTATTTTATTTTTACTTAGAATATTTTGGAGAACATTCCTTTTGTCATTTTTATTATTTGCTTTGAAGCTTTCTACAAGGTGCAACAGCGTGGTAGCGGAAAAATATAATCACATTTGTAAACTAAAATGGATATCAACAACTACGCAATTTCGGCATATTTGACTTTTCTAAATTCTTTTTTGCTTGTAAACGTCGCGTCGATTTAAGCAAATGTTTAAATAGTCTCCCCGGTAGTTTCTGTCCAAAGAATCGTCGATGAAAATTAAAAATACTGTCGAACATTGGATGTTTCCATCCTCAGTATTACTTCAGTGCGAGGAGCTGACAAACCCATCGAAATTTAATACTTCCGTGAAAAGTGACAACTTCATACCCCTCCTTTTCTCACAGGAATAATTTGAAACATTTGTACGCACTCGGCTCTGTCCATCTCGGGATCTTTGCCCCCAAATACGAGTACATACTAACTTATTTATTAATTTGAAAGATGATTTAACGTCGCAAAAGTACTTGTTTCTCTTGTCCAAGCTTTCCCCAAAATAGATTGAAATTTTAATTAGAAGTTATGCAAGGCCTTAGCGTCGCACGTTCTTTAGTAGGCATACGCAATATCACCTACGTTCACTGATAAGACCATCGGATTAGACTGACAAGTTTCGCTATCAGAAGTAAATCTCTGTTTTACACGTCTTCAATTAAAAAATATCATCAAAATTTCTCGAGTGCAGACAAAGAATGCCTTCGACTTTATCATTTACGATTTAAAAACAAAAACATCGAAGATATAATTTTTTGTATAAAAGAAGGTGCAATTGTCCAGTTGTCACAAAGCAATCCTGACATTCACAACGTTCGCTTGAAACCAAACTTTTTAAAAACAAAATGAAATTCTTCAGCATCTTCCTTTTTGTTGCCATCTTGGTTCTCTGTTTGACATCATCGACTGAGGCAGGATTTGGCAAGAAGTTCAAGAAGGCAGTGGTAAGATAAACTTAATTCTTATACGTTTAGGGAAATTTTGTCAATAAATCCTCTTTTACAGCACAAGGTTGGTCACAAGATCGATAACGCTGGAAAGCACTTAGCCAATACCATCCACAAGACCGCTGGTGCTGCTGAGGATGTAGGCAAAATTGCTGCTGTCGGAGGTGCTGTTGGAGTTATTGCCGGTTAAACGAATTTTGATTTTTCGAAAACAATAATTGTGTCGTGGAATCAAGAGTTATGAATAAACAGATTTTAAAGTAATAATTGTCATTTTAATCCAAACATACCCTCGGAGAACCTTATGTTAGGCGTTTTTGTGGCAACTTACAGCAATCCTATAATCAACTCAGCAATGCAGGTGTTAGGTGCATTGTTCAGCTGATTGTAAGCTCAGTACTGAGCTGATGCTACTGACCACATTGGGCTAAGTATTGAGTTGTTTTTGTCTTCAGTGACTGCTCAGCTGATTGTTAGCTCAATACTGAGCTGAATATCTGATCAATACTGACTACTTTTAGCTCATTATTGATTTGTTTTTGTCTTCAGTGGTAAAGCATATTACTGAGCTGATTTTAGAACTGCTGAGTTGTAACAAAAACGCACCTGTTGTAATTGTCGTCAAATATTTTTCAAAATAGACTTAAAATAGTGTAATACGCACTGATTTTCAAGAATAAATTGTGGCGGTATACCTCAGATTGAATTGGATTTCTTTTTGAAAACCAAGAACAACATCGGTTTCCAATGGAATTTCAAAAGAATTGTATGAAATCTAAGGAGTGTCTCTGAAAAACTTTGAAGAACCTTTACTCAGGTTGACTTTTATTCAGCCCTATTCTACCATCAGGTATTTCAAATTTGTACTTTTGAACCGAATTTCATTTGAGTGAAAGATTATATGAAGTTGATTAACTTTCAGGTGCCACACAGTTCATCAAGAAACTGGAATCAATTTTCAAATATCTGTCCAAACTTTGACATTGGCCTTCTGAGAACTGAAAAATAATCAACTAGTTGATGTCAATAGTTAGCGCGGTTCTCCGTTGCTGTATGGAATAACAATTTTTCTCTACCCATCGGTCATTATGGTTGATGGCTTTGCTTTAACTAGCGCTGCTTTTCCATGCACTTTTCCTGAAACTCAATAACAGAAAATAAAATAACTATTTTAAGTTTTTCTAAGCCCTTAACGACAAGTTGCTAAGAAGCCAGCATTTCAATTTACAATATGTGAACTGATAAGACAAAAGAATTTAGCTTACAAGTTTTCTATTTGATCAAAAACCATATCTAAGCTTCGCAAGAAGAGGTCTTCAATCAAAAAATACATGTCAACTGAATTGATTGAGTACAGACGGATGTTTCCACTTTATCATTGGTCAACATAAAAATAATTGAAAATCAAATTTTCGTATAAAAACCCATCCAACTGTTCAGTATTTACACAGTTTGAATTACAATTCACAATCGCAACATTAAATTGAAACAAAAATAATCAAAGCAAAATGAAATTCTTCAGCATTTTCGTCATTGTTGCCATTTTGGTTCTCTGTTTGACATCTTCGAGTGAGGCAGGATTTGGCAAGAAGTTCAAGCATGCAGTGGTAAGATCCTCACAAGTACTTTTAAGATTGTATTAAATTCTACTTTTTTGAAATCTCAGCACAAGGTTGGTCACAAGATCGATAATGCTGGAAAGCATGCAGCCAACACTATTCACAAAACCGCTGGTGCTGCTGAGGATGTAGGCAAAATTGCCGCTGCAGGAGCTGTTGTTGGTGGTGTTGTCGGTTAAACGCTTATTTTTTGATGTTTTTGGAGCTGAGTTTGTAGCGATGAGTTTATCAAGAATTAAAACATATTAGATTTTAAAATAATTGTTTAATCTTTTTTTTTTTTCAATTTTACCTTTCGGAACTCAAGACAACGTCACTTATATTATGGTAAAAACAGGATAAGGGAAATCTCAGAAAACTCGTGGCATAAGCCATCACATCGTCTAGTAAAATTTTTAGTTGAAAGTGTTCAAAATTCGTTGGTAATATTGTTTGCTATTAGCTTTCGAATCATAGATGAGAGATGTTCCATACCCCCAATCGATGCGTGAAAACTTTAAACCAACGCCGCGCCGCCGCCGGCGCCGCCGTTTATTTCAACGATTCCACATATGTATTTCAATTCAGAGTAAGGTTATCAAAGACCGAGTTCTTATGAAGCGAGAGAGTTTAAAGCTTTTCCGCGCAATTTCACTGCCAACGACGATATCCTCACCAAATCAATCGCTGATGCTTACACGAATGTCGCGGATTAAGGTTAAGGCAACAAACGATAGACAGTCATCTGGTGTAAGTTAGAAGCAATTGACCCACATTTTTCCAATTGTTACTTCCGAATGAGATCTTGGTATATCTAAACTTGCAACTGCCATGCTGATTTGGCATCAAAAAATTAAGTTATTAAAATAACATTGGACAAACGCTCCCATGATGAGGGCACGTCCACGTAGAATGAGCTGCAAATTTGGAAAATTTAATAGTAAAGGAAATCGCTCTGCCGATCAACTTTCAACTTTGTTTGTGGAACGTGACCGTGCTCTATCACGATTGCCACAGCTTGCTAACATCGATCCATTTCTTTCGGAATGCTTGACATAATCCTTCGGCTACAGAAGCCATTTATGAGGTAAAAAAGGATAGTTTAATTCTTGTTCGTTTGTTAAACGCAAACTTTGTAAATACTTTGAAGGGAATGAACTCATACGATTTAGTTCGCTTAAAACGAAACCACTCATTTATTTATGGGCAAAAGGGTAATTGTGATTCTTTTATTTCATTCTAAAATGAGTTTGCTGTCATTTAAGTTAGAGGCCAACCTTAAAGCTAGTCCTAAACGACGAACATGCTCGCCGAGCATGCTCGTTTGCATTATCCCATAGACGACGAACGCATTTGCCGAGCATTCCTTTCATGTTGATTTCCCACAGCGTAAACGTGTGTATTCTTCTATTAAATTGTGGCTGTCTGTTGCCTTTTTATTTTATCCGCGATATGCACACGACGACGCCCACAGCAGAAATGAGGTTTGCTTCATAGTAAAAAACCGGTTTGTTCGCGAGCATGGCCCTACATGGCAAACAACGAAGCCAACCAACATGACAAAATCGAAAATTTTCGCCAACAGCGAGCGGCTCGCCAACTGCTCGCCAACCAACCCCTAGACGATGAAAATACGGCGAGCACGAGCATGCTCGGCGAGCATGTTCGTCGTTTAGGACTAGCTTTACCCGCGATATGCACACGACGCGACGGCGTCCACAGCAGAAATGAGGTTTGCTTCATAGTAAAAAACCGGTTTGCTCGCGAGCATGGCCCTACATGGCAAACAACGAAGCCAACGAACATGACAAAATCGAAAATTTTCGCCAAAAGCGAGCGGCTCGCCAACCAACCCCTAGACGATGAAAATACGGCGAGCACGAGCATGCTCGGCGAGCATGGTCGTCGTTTAGGACTAGCTTAAGGTATAGCTCGTGAAAAGCGTTTCAAATTAGTTGCTCTTAAATGAGCTCACTGAAGTTGTTTTAGTTAAAAATTTCATGGTGTTGAAAGAATTCGAGCAAATTTTAAGATGTTATTAGATTTGTTGTAAAGTTAAAATGATTTTGAGGTATTATTGCAATCATCTGATTAAGAAATAGAATTGCTTGCACTTCAATGCAAAAACTTCTATCCGGTTCAATTTTGCGCTTTTTCTGTCAACAACATGAAATTTTCTAATCAATTAGGTTGTCCAATAGGAAACTACCTATTTAACCACAAATAACTGAATTGTTTCGTTTGAAACGTGCCAAAACGAATCACACGATGTGTTTTTCCTTCTCCAATGCCTCGGGTGAGGTCGTGTTACCTAAACGAGCAGCTTTTACTCCATTTGAGAGTCGTAATTGCAATATTTTCTCCATCGAGTTTAGTGGAAAAGAAGTATCAATTGATGAGTTTTTTAGTTGAGATATTCCATGTTTTTTAATCTAATAAATGAAAAGATTAGTAAAGTTTTTAACAGTTAAAACACTTTTTATATTTTCTCAGATGTACATTTCAGAAGCAATGCTTCCATCGTCAGTGAGATTTATAAATTAAATTAAATTAAATAATTTGTCAAAAAACTAATAATAAACAAAAATGTTTCTTAACAAAATTACAGTATAGTTGAGTTGAATCTATTAAAAATTTTTTTGAATATTGAATCCATGATATGTCCATCATCACTATTCATTAGATTATTTTTGTTTTTAAATATGTAAAAAGAAAAAACATCTACATCATCATCAACATTTAATAAATATAATATCTGTATGAGTGAGTGCAGCGAAATAAAAATAAAAAATCTGATTGGAGGATCTAAAGATAAAATTGAAAAATCAGGAATTTATTCTATCGGATGTAATGATTGTGCTAAAGAATATATAGGACAGACAAGAAGACCTATTCTAAAAAGATTTAAAGAACATTTTGCACATCTTAAATACAGTGGTGGTCCAGTATAACGAACGATATAATGTTCAGAGTTAATTCGTTATATCGAAAATTCGTTGTATCGAAACGTTTTTGTCATACAAATCTTTAATCTAAATAGACTCAATTTGAACTCAAATTTAAGAAAAAAATCGTTAATATGCATTTGTTTTTTCGGGGTTGAATGTTATTGTTGAATGCCTCTTCCCGTAAGCTTTTCAGAACTAAGACTTCAGAGTTTTTTTTTCTTTATATAGAATACCTAATGGAATTGAAAAAAGTGTTCGTAATATCGATCATTCGTTATATCGGCATTCGTTATACTGGACCACCACTGTATAACGAAAAAGAAAAGTCAAGTGTTGCAGAACATATGCTAGAAAATAGTCATAGCTTTAGTTTGCAAAATTTAAAATTAATAAGAATTGTAAATAGCAATTATGAATTAGATGCTTTTGAATCTTTTTACATATTTAAAAACAAAAATAATGTAATGAATAGTGAGGATGGAACAATCAAGGATTCAATATTCAAAAAATTTTTTAATAGATTCAACTCAACTTAACTGTAATTTTGTTTAGAAACATTTTTGTTTATTATTAGTTTTTTGACAAATAATTTAATTTAATTTAATTTATAAATCTCACTGACGATGCAAGCATTGCTTCTGAAATGTACATCTGAGGAAATATAAAAAGTGTTTTAACTGTTAAAAACTTTACTAATCTTTTCATTTAAGTATCAATTGTATATGCCTCGCTTTTTACTCAACAATTCTGTGTGAAGCATTCTAGAATAATGAGTTGGGCGAAGCTTATCCGCTATATACAGTGTGCACCATCTTTCGATAGCTACTTGAACTCATACAACCGTAATGACATGTAAACAGAGCATTTTGATTTCCTCGAAAGTGGAAGTAACACTTTTTTCGACTGTGCATTTGAAAATTCAGCACGGGTAAACCTAAATTGGATTGGTTTATGCCTATGCAGAAAGTGTAATGTTAAAATGGTCTTAGTAAACTTGTCTTAAATCTATAACTCTAAGAAGCATCTGTACACTGTACACAATTTCTATGTTTTAGGTTTTCTCAATCCCCTTATTCCTATCAGCTTAACAATCCCTGAAATATTGTCCACCAAACGCGATGAAAAAACCATCAACTTCCTATAAACCAACAACCACTCTAAGTCTTTTATTCGATCTAATTCAAACCAGCAGTTGTGAAAACTCTTGATAAAGAACACGATTTGTTTTAAAAAAGCCAATACCATCAAAACCATCAACCATCATCATCAGAAGTTGTTTGTCTATGAAATAAGTAGTTTAACTAATGACATCAATGTTTCCACTCGAACATCAATCACAGCTCTGCAATCTCTCAAAACAAACCTTTATCTCTATTAGTTGATTAAGTACCCAGACAATGCCTTAGCTATCAACGTTTTTGTCTAGAGGTAGCACTAAAGCATTGTATAAAAACATCTTCAATTGTCCAAAAGATATCAATTAGTTACAACTACGTACTTTGTTAGACTAATATCCGCTATAAAATAATAACCAACAGTAACAATCAACCAAAGTGATTTCTTACTTTGTTTTGATTGCAATCTTAATTTATTGTTTGACGTCATCAAATAAGGCCGGATTTGCTAGAAAATGTTATTTTTACAGTGAGAGAAAATATTTTTTTAAATGTTTCTAACATTTTGGCACAAAGCTGGCCACGATTGTAGTCAAAATTCATCTATTTACAAAACAGCTGGACACAAGGAAAAGAAGGAGAAAGAGAATGAGTTGTGTTGCTTCATGTCTAGAACAAACATATGTTATCAAACCTAAAGCAAAAGTTAAACAGCATAAAATAAAAAAATACTTCTTTCCATTTCGAAAATGAACTGTTAGGAATGGAACCAAAATCAAGGCCTCAGGCCTCACTCTATTTATGTAGTTTTTTCAGACAATTTTCTCTAAAGATCTCGAAGTGTATTATTTGTGCAGGTTTTATAACGTGGGAGGTTCGAGGTTCAAATTCCAGAAACATTAAAAAAGATAATAAAGTTTTCCCACGGATATCACATTTTGCTATTAATTGACCACTTCTTTGGTATTAATTTCATGCCATGAAAAGGGCTTTCTTGGTAAGGCCTTCAGAATCGGCGAAAAATTATTGGTGCTATCCATTCCGTCTAAGGGTATGGTTGAGAGGAAAGAACCAGATCCACACTTAGTTGCGATTCTTTATTTATTATTTAACTAGGTGTGCCATCGAATTCGTCCGCAAGAATTGGCATAACTTTTTTATTTATCAACCGATTGACATGAAATGAAAACAAAATGTTAAGTGAAGCTTACCAAAATATATCACTGAAAACCCCATCTAGATAGGATAAGCCATTTCTGAGATAAGCGTCCACAAACAAACAGACAAACAGACAAAAATTCCAAAAATCATTGTTTTGGGTTCTATTGCGTTAATAAAGGTCTCCTATAATATTTTTTCTCATATATCTTCCATGTACATGTACAGACAGCGACCTGTTACGTTTTTACTACATGTATTGATATTGATATTGATGATGATAATTGTTTTCTTATTTTAGTTAGCTTTCAATTCCCTTCCCGCTTTACAAGCAAAGCCTACGTCAACTGGTCCCCTAAGCTAAGTTAAAAGATGAATCAAGCATAGTCAAAATAAGCTTTCTCTTCTTCAACCGACTTAAAATTACGTGTGTAGAGACATAATTTGAGGGAACTTACTGGCAATGTGAGCTGCTCATCAATCTCCCTCTATCCATCACTTTGATTCCCGACACTGTATAGATAGATGAGAGAATCCAACAGTTTTGGTTCACTTCCTTTTTTTGCGTCGATTGGAAACTTTTATAGTTACTTTATTGTCATGAAAGCTAACCCTTTTTATGGTACCGTAACAAACTTGTCATGCGAAAATGAATGCAATGCCATTACTTTGTCTAAGTACATTTGTTATACTCTTTTTTTTCGAATGTTTTAGTCGTTTGGTATAACGGTTCGGAGTAATTTGCCAAAAAGGGTTGTAAAGCAGTCGAATAGTGTTTTTGTTGTTTAGTTTTTATCTATGGTTATAGCAGTTTGTACTTCTGTATTCTGTTAGGGGAGCCAGTTTGATAGTAAACGTTGTTTTATTTCAAAGATTTGCATAATGGATTTTGGCTAAATTGTGATGGGATCCTAATGGAAGTTAGTGGTTGGAAGAAAATCGTTTTGCCTTGAATGCCACCATGTAACTAAGTGAACCTCGATGGAGATGTAAACAACCAAAGAATACATTTGTTCTTTTTTAAGGCGCTATCGACATCAGTGGTGTGGTAGAGAAAAATCTCGGAGATGATTGATTTGGGTGTGGAGAGAAAAATTTTAGTGTTGAGTTATGTAATTTTAATCGATACCCGTTTTAGATGCCATTTATCAACCTTCTATTTTTACTTGCGAGGGAAGGTAGAAATTGAGCGGCTAATTGAATGAACCACTTTCTAAAAAACACTTTCCAGAATCTGAAACTAAATCAACGAAAATATCGAATACCCGACTTCACATCACATCGTGGTACCCGTGGCGTGATGGTTAGCATATGTCCACCTATTAACCCACAGGTTCGTGGTTCGAATTCCAACAAAGGCAAACATATTTTTCCACGGGTATCGCCCTTCGCGAGGAATTGACATGTCATCCGTTACTAAATTCATTGCCATGAAAAGCGCTTTTTTGATCAGCCGTTCGGAACCGGCAAAAAATTGTAGGTCCCCTCCATTGTCTCACAAGGCGTGAAATAATGGCAACGTATAAGAACCTATCGGATAGGCTATTCCGGACACCCGTGGTTTGGTTAGGTTAGGTTAAATGTATAAAATGGCAGGAGGACTGAAATCCGTGATTGTGTATTATCTCGTGAAGAGAACAAGCACCATTTCAAGGGGTTTAATATTCAGTCCCCGAACTTCAGTCCAGTGATTGAGTTTATTTAGAGCCGTTTGCAACAGGTCTGCTAGAGTTTGTGGGTGTAGCAATTGCCACATCATCCGCTAAGGCAAAACCTTGAAACCTGCTTCTTCTAGTGGTTCGTTGACGACCAAGTTCCAGAGAAGGGAGAGAGTACTCCTCTTTATGGAGAGTATTCCTCCTTGGTTGGTTGTTCTACTGGTTTCGTATTCATCCGTTTTCGACTTGATGATTCTGCTTCTCAGCATTGAATTTATCATATTTTGGAAAGGGTCTTCTATGTTTAGTTTATCAGGAGCACTCATGATTGCTGAGTTTCTGACATTTTTGTAGGCACCTTACATGCCAAAGAAGGCGACCAGAGTGTACTATTTATAGTGGTAGGGAATATTCAATGTCAGAGAATGGCAGTGCTGTTTCCACTGATTTACCCTTTATCAGACAGGGTTTAATATTCTGTCTTTAGTATAATACCCATGTTTAATACTCTTTCCAGTGTTTTGAGTATTGGAAAGATGTCAAACTAATAGGTCCTTAAGTCCTTCGGGGCTACGTGAGAGCATTTGCCGGCCTTTGGGATAAAAACTACCTAACATAACTTGATGCAACTGTTTAAGATAACCACAAAGTTCGCAGTGATCATGACACACATGCTGAAGTTCTGCAGGAATAATTCCATCAGGGCCGAAGCTGTGTAAGGTCCAGGTGATTATATCTTCGGAGATAAGATCTTTGTATGTTTGATTTGTTATCGACAAGGATCGTGGTCCAAGTCTTTGATTATCACCGAGCTATGCGGAAAGTTAAAGTCGAGTAGTAGGTTGAGTAATTATTCATAAGAAGTGGTCCAGACTCGATTGGCATCATTCAAGGAGCTTGGCAGGTTTGGAATAGTGGACTGGATTTTTCTAAGTCTAGATGCCTCGGAGGAGACCTCAATTTAACAACAGAAGTTTCTGCCAAACGAAGTCAAAGGATCTTTTTTAAAAAACAGCGCTTTTATAAAATAAGAGCATTTATATAGTTTTGGTTAACTTTTGCAAATCATTTCATTTATTGCCAACCAAGAGAAGTTTCGAGATCTGAGGCGTAAAGACTCAGCTATTGTTGTTCTTTCCGTTTGAATTTTTCTGTTACCTTTAAAATGAGTCTCTCCATCCAGAAAGTCTTCTAATGTTTTGTTATCCTTTTTCTAATTAAATTTCCAGTGGCCTGACTTCACCATCCTCCACTTACAGCTAATCCATAAATTTAGTGTTTGCCAATCACTCAATTGGCTTGTTTGTACATCTGAGTGGAACTTGTCAATTCACATCACTCTTTCTAGGATTACAAGATACCGGCAGGTTCTAAGCCACGAAAAAAAAGAATTCCTGAATTGACTTCATTTCAAAGGGTCCTTGTCCTTATCGCATTGCAGCGCCGCCGAGTTTACTTTTCAAAATCAAACAATCAAAAAAAAAAAAAAAAGAAACGGTGGAGAAACAGGATACAGGTTACAGGATATTACATGAAAAACAAAGAATTCTCTCTTTTTGATGGGCACATCCTCTCAAGGGAATTTACTCACATTCACTTGAGTTCTAGTGATGTATACGTTTCCTATTATTATATCCTTGTTGTCGATGCGGATAATAATAACAATAATCACGATATACCTAGAAGTGCGTTTTTTCCTGTTTTTTAGTAGCCAAACAATGGAAACTTGTCAGACAGAGTCCTATGCCTACACAATTCGTGAAATAAAAAATTAAACCATATTGGCTGGATGCCGGCCTCATCAATGGCACACGCTATGCGACAGGACATTAGGTGTATTAAGCAAATAATGAGTTTTGTTGCTGGCGTATTTGCTGTATTCGTTTGTATGGTGCATGTGGATCTGGGTAATGGATATTGGAAATGAATCGATTTGAAAATCACCAAAGTCCTATTCTCGTATAATAGAAGGCGCGCACCCAAATAAAATATCTCATCATTGCAAAAGGTGGTTGAGTATAGAGTTGGCCTTGCCTGGTTTTAAGCACCGCAGACGTTATGTTAGCAAGAGAACAACTAAAAAACGTAATTCGATACGATTGGAGAAATTTTTTTTTGGTTTTTTATTGAAAATTCAACGGAAGCTGCAAATTGGGTGGTGGTTGGTCTTTGGTACCTTGATAAAAAGTAGTCAAGGGTGAAATGTTTTTTTGTTTTTTCTTGGCTGACAGTTGGAATTACCTGCTAATGGCTGAGAAGAGTAATTGAACAACTGGGTAGTCAAATAACAGTGTGGGATAGAAATTCGATGGTCTGGTTGCTGAATCGTATCTAGTTTGATGGACCTGATTGACGGCTTAATAATGTGAGAAGGAATGGTTTACATTTTTTTTTTTTTTCATTAGACCATAGACAGAAAAAGCGGTTTCATATTGCGATAAGTTAGTTAGAAGCTAGGAAAAGAAAGCATATTTATTCAAAAGGTTGTTATGGGCATATTACGATGCCAACATAGGATTGTATTTATTATAGTTGTTTAATACATTGGCTGATTAGAAAGGATACCTATATCTATTCAGAATCTCCGGTAAAAGAATGTTTGTGATGAAAAAGGTAAGCACCCCAAGTAACAGAAGTCCGAGTCAGTTCCAAACAATCTAGCAAAACAGATTCAGTGCGATTTACGGAATGTGAGCGATCCGCATATGAACAATGGACAATTTGGTCGTATCATCAACATACAATTTTGTAAACCAACACTTCTCATTTCAACTAAATATGTATCATCAACGTAATCAGACAAGTTGAATGAATTTTAATTCCAAACTTACACTTATACTTTTCTGAAGCCAGAAAAGACCAATAATCTCCGGACAAAACCCACATTCCAAAAATGTGGTGCCTCCCTTTCTTGGTTCAGTATCTGAAATCAATCCTTGGGGAGAATAAGTCGCCTGAAATCGATGGATCAAAGCAGGAGACATAAGGAATCGTGCTGATTGGTTTGCTCCAATCTTGTGGAAAATAATTAATTGTAATTAAAGCCTTACAGAAGCCACAATACAGAAACAACTCATGACTGCTGTTGTAAGACGAATCTTTAAAAGTGGAATAAAAAAAATTAACTAAGTGATCACCTACAAATTTCAATTTTGCTGGTCTTTGAAAAGTGCCTTGAAGCAATTGTTGTTTCATTCAAAAACCCCCTAAGTGTTCTGAAAATGCAGAGAGTTTAAATAAATGTCAACATGTATCGGTATTCGAGGGTTGTTGGGTAATTGGATAACAACCCAATGTTCTGTGCCAAAGTAAAAGATGTTATCAGTGAACGATAGAATGTTGAATATGGAGTCTCACAAGGTTCTATTCTAGGTCCACTTCTTTTTATATTTTATACCAATGAGCGAAATTAAAAACAAAATTTTTGTCTGTCGTCTGTCGTCTGTCGTCTGTCGTCTGTCGTCTGTCGTCTGTCGTCTGTCGTCTGTCGTCTGTCGTCTGTCGTCTGTCGTCTGTCGTCTGTCGTCTGTCGTCTGTCGTCTGTCGTCTGTCGTCTGTCGTCTGTCGTCTGTCGTCTGTCGTCTGTCGTCTGTCGTCTGTCGTCTGTCGTCTGTCGTCTGTCGTCTGTCGTCTGTCGTCTGTCGTCTGTCGTCTGTCGTCTGTCGTCTGTCGTCTGTCGTCTGTCGTCTGTCGTCTGTCGTCTGTCGTCTGTCGTCTGTCGTCTGTCGTCTGTCGTCTGTCGTCTGTCGTCTGTCGTCTGTCGTCTGTCGTCTGTCGTCTGTCGTCTGTCGTCTGTCGTCTGTCGTCTGTCGTCTGTCGTCTGTCGTCTGTCGTCTGTCGTCTGTCGTCTGTCGTCTGTCGTCTGTCGTCTGTCGTCTGTCGTCTGTCGTCTGTCGTCTGTCGTCTGTCGTCTGTCGTCTGTCGTCTGTCGTCTGTCGACTGTCGTCTGTCGTCTGTCGTCTGTCGTCTGTCGTCTGTCGTCTGTCGTCTGTCGTCTGTCGTCTGTCGTCTGTCGTCTGTCGTCTGTCGTCTGTCGTCTTTCGTCTGTCGTCTGTCGTCTGTCGTCTGTCGTCTGTCGTCTGTCGTCTGTCGTCTGTCGTCTGTCGTCTGTCGTCTGTCGTCTGTCGTCTGTCGTCTGTCGTCTGTCGTCTGTCGTCTGTCGTCTGTCGTCTGTCGTCTGTCGTCTGTCGTCTGTCGTCTGTCGTCTGTCGTCTGTCGTCTGTCGTCTGTCGTCTGTCGTCTGTCGTCTGTCGTCTGTCGTCTGTCGTCTGTCGTCTGTCGTCTGTCGTCTGTCGTCTGTCGTCTGTCGTCTGTCGTCTGTCGTCTGTCGTCTGTCGTCTGTCGTCTGTCGTCTGTCGTCTGTCGTCTGTCGTCTGTCGTCTGTCGCCTGTCGCCTGTCGCCTGTCGCCTGTCGTCTGTCGTCTGTCGTCTGTCGCCTGTCGCCTGTCGCCTGTCGCCTGTCGCCTGTCGTCTGTCGTCTGTCGTCTGTCGTCTGTCGTCTGTCGTCTGTCGTCTGTCGTCTGTCGTCTGTCGTCTGTCGTCTGTCGTCTGTCGTCTGTCGTCTGTCGTCTGTCGTCTGTCGTCTGTCGTCTGTCGTCTGTCGTCTGTCGTCTGTCGTCTGTCGTCTGTCGTCTGTCGTCTGTCGTCTGTCGTCTGTCGTCTGTCGTCTGTCGTCTGTCGTCTGTCGTCTGTCGTCTGTCGTCTGTCGTCTGTCGTCTGTCGTCTGTCGTCTGTCGTCTGTCGTCTGTCGTCTGTCGTCCTTCGCAGCTGAAGGATGGTGTCCAACAACTGCAACCAATTGGTAATAAACGCTTCTAGAATAAAACTCATGTATATCCGAAGTCCACATTTTAAAAAAACTGACAAGCAAATACGCTTCAGAAATGAAACATGAACAAACACGCCGCGCCAGTGGAATGCATTGAAATTGTTGAAAATATCTGGAAGTTGTTAAGGATTGCCATTTGCTATGAGATAAACGTATAATCAAGCTACTATGATATTTTTAAGAAAAAACTTGGGATAAGGAACTTCGTTCCTAAAAATAAATATTATTTAAATTAAAGCTTCTTTTACATCAGCTTTGGGAAAGTTAAATCTACTAAAAAATTTTCTATTGTCTATCCTCTTAAAGTTACTACAGCATTTGCTGCTTTTTCTGCCATATTAATTGCCTTCATAGAAGCATCCTGTGTTCGTTTGAGTACCCGTTCCTGTAAATGCAAATATATAAAATTCAACTGAGCTATGATTGTATAAATAAGAAAACAAACCATACGTCTTCCGAATTTTCTTATCCAATCGACTTCTCCGTATACAGCAGAGATTGTCAAAACAACAACAACGAAAACAATAAAGATGTCCTTCAGTCTCATCTTTTAGCCCATCGACTGACGCGGCGCGACGTAGATGTTAATGATATTCCGAAACAATTGAGAGAAACACGTTGAAAGATTCACTTTTTATATCAGGGAACCGAAGAAGATCAGTTAACTATGAGTTGACTAGCTGAGTGGATCGATATTGCACGAATTTCAAGTAACAATTTATTTGCATAGAGATGTAAATCATAATTGTCTGACTGAAACTTATAGTTTGATAGGTACTTGAGAGATGTAGCACAGGCGCGCATGAATAGTTTACAACCGGCTTTTGGGTTTTTTTTTGAATATTGCTTCTGGATTTGGAAAAATTTCGTATCCAGAAAAAGAACAAAACAGAAAATTTGAAGGTTTGAAAAGGTATTCATTCAACTTGTCTTAATAATAGGTACAAACTTTTTAACATAAAAAGAATTGATCAAAAGTAGGTCGGATCATCACTATGACAAAAGTCCACTGCGAACACAAATCTACTATCTATGAGAACTCGTCTTTAAATTGAAAACAGCTTTTGATATTATTGTTGAAAATATCTTTGTCCAATTTGAAACTAAGAAGAATAACGACTTTAAGGCTCAATTTTCTTTATTACCCTAACAAGTAGTGTAAGTGGTGCGATCCATTGATGCAATTTGATTTTCTTCTCCGAAGATAGGTCATTCTCATTTCATTCCACTTTTCTAGTACATCGTGTTACTGTTACTGCGTGACACTTAATAGGACCTCATTTAGAGCGTCAAAAAAAGAACTGTTTTTCATTGCACCAAAAAAAGGACTGGTTTACAATGCCGGAAAATTACTTAAAATAGGCTTTCTAAATGAGGTGCCCCCTTTAATGAACCTGAAACTATTCTTAGCAGCTTTTTTTGTCTAATTTCACTGGCCTAATATTAAAACAACGTCTTTACATACGTCATAGGTGCTTTTAACTTGCATTATTTTTTCTTACCGAGCACAATTATCAAAGAAAATCAGCTTTCATGCTGACTACCGACAGCACATAAATCTACAGTCTTACCTTGATAAGGACCGAATCTGTCGCTTAAAGATTAAAGACCTTCGCCAATCAAAGTGAAGGGAATCGCTGCATGAGAAGTGAAAGCGACTCATATAGATAAGCTTGGCGAAACAAATCAAACTCGGTGGTTTAACTTTCCCTGTTGACATAATCGATTCTGATCATTTGTTAGCTATACACGTACATACAGAACATGTTGAGATAAGACTTTAATTACATTTTATATTCTCCATCATTCAGTAATTGCATTGGAGTAAGTGAAATTAAATATGTAGGTATAAACAAAGCAAAACTGATTTGCTACAGACTTCCGGATTTGCCGGTATTTAAGTGATAGGTTATCAAATTCTCTTGCCAGTGACCATAAAAAAATTACTCGCAGCAAAATTCGCGACATGATTCGTGTAATTTTAATTTTTGCTGTTTTGCTGGGAGTAGCTTACGCCTTTCCACAAAAGGTAAGTTCACTTTGATGCGGAATTTAATAAACTGCGAATTGAAAAAAAAAAAAAAAAACTTACAGATGAACTACGATTATTATCCACCACAAGATAACTCCATCAATCTTCTAGAGGTAAGGTACTGGATTTTTTTGTTTGAAACTGAACTCATTGTTTATCACTTTCAATTTTCAGATTCCAATTTCCATTTTGCGGAGCGTACAAAATTCATTGAAAGCTATACAAATTCCAAAGATTTCCTTATGATGTAATAACGAGTATTTGGTTTAACTGTGGGTCCCGAAAGTGAGATTCATTCATTGAAAATTATTTTGTGGAATAAATTAAAATGGATTAAAGTTAGTGAGTTTTTTTCAATGCATTAACATAAGACAGACATGTTTGCTTAAAAAGGTAGGCGCTTAGCAGAATGCGGTATAAAATTTTACTGTCTATAAAAATCAATCTACTACCGCGACCAAAAATGCCGACGGAAAACAATATTCTCGACATTTATCTACAAATTTGTCCATTTTAAGAAGGTAAGTCGGATGTGAGGTCTAAATGTTAAAATAATAAAGCAATCCTAGTGCGAAAGAATGAAAGTGGAAGATGATGATCAATGGCCAAGAATTACTTTTTTCTCTAGATATAGCAGCGTGAAGCCATACGAAATCTTAACGACTGTGGCAGCGACACATACTCTGGAGGGCACAAATTTCAAAAGAATCCTTGTCTCTTAATCCCATGTGGGGAAGGTATTGCAGTGCTGTAGTTCTCGATATGAAGAGCTTCGTGAATTGAGTTCAAGTGATGAGGAAAGGAGTTGGAAGGTTCCGTTTTTGGTGTCAAATCTCCGGTCTTAGCTAGGAGCTTAAGAAAGTGGTGGTTCCAGGGACTAAGCCAATCTGGCAACAGAGTCGGAACTTCCTGATGAGCAGTTTTCTTTATCGTTAGCAAAAGAGTGAGAAATGATCGTATAATGTACGTCAAAATCATAAAAAAAAAAAAAATGAAAGCTGAACATTAACGTTTCTGATTTTGCTCTTCTGCCTTTATCTTTGATGTCCAGAACTAGGATGAACCCTTACACTGATCCAGCACACTTCTGTAACCCGAATTATGGGCCTGATTAACTTCAAAAACCTGCCTTATCATATCAAATACCATTTCAGCAACTAAACTTTCACAAGTTTGTCAATAAGACTTGGTTCGGTTGCTGCAGCTATAAGCTGGGAGTCGAAAGTTGAGTTGCATAATTTTCACATTGCTTCAGCTTAATATCATTAAAACAACGTAGTAACATTTCTCACTGCGTTTATACAGCTTGTGCAGTACCTACTAGTATACCCAGAAGCTGGGACTGGCAAATCCGGTCAAAGCCCTAACTTAGCTCTAAACCGAACCGTATCGAAAGATGCTGTTCCTAATCTGAGCTATTATTTTACTCCTTTACCCAAGAGGGCTTAATAGGGCAGCAAAAGGACCAATAAGTAGGACGATTCGCTTCTGAGTATACTATGTTGTGTGCCTTTGGATGCCATGATTTCAACAATCAGGTTATGTTATGTGGGTTGAGGTGTCTGTTAACTCGGCTGAGACATTTACGGTCATTGTACCAGAAAAGTCCTTGTTTAACTTGATAACAACATTACCGCATGGAGCTTCTAGCAAAGCGAGAGAAACGCACGGCCGGCTTTTCTATGTGAGTAACGTCACTATAGGATCAAAAACGAAATTGGAACCCAATTGAATCGTGTATCTCTGAACAGATTAAGGCCGAGGCCACGCAGTCAGCGATAAGCGAGCGAGCGAGCGACTGAACGACATGAAAAAATTATAACAAATGAAATTGCATTGAACTGGCCATGCATTGAGTGAGCGATGAGCGATTTTTTTAAGCGACTGAACGACGTCGCTCTGTCACCAAACTTGTTCTAATTTTTAGTTTATCGCTTAGCGTCAAGAGCAACAGATGGTTGGTGGACAACAAATATAAACGTAGTGCTCTTGACAACGGCATTTTAACAACTAATCGCTAAAGAAATGTCGCTCACGAAAAGGCCACTCGTCGCTCGACTTTGTCGCTTAATCGCTGATCGTTCAATCGCTTGCTCGCTTATCGCTGACTGCGTGGCCTTAGCCTAAGAATGGTTTACTATTCCTCCTGGTCGTTAAAGCTTTTACAGGAGTCACTTGAAGCGATTCTACACTTAGCGCCTTAGTGGCATGCCTTAAAGAAAGTCTCCCGTTATGAGACCTTTTATAGGTAACTACAATTTCAACTAGAGCCAGATTTGCTCCTTTTCTTTACATGAAACGCTTAACCGCCAGGGATCAATCAATTAGTGTCAAATAAGCCATAAACTAAGACTACTTGGTTTGAAAAAATTGGACTTTAAATCTAAACTGTTGCCAAATTCAGGCGGTGCCCGTAGAGTAGAGGTTAGTGACACGGGAGTTTGAGGTTCGAATCCTAGAAAGATTGCATCGATTTCTGTATGTATCACCGTTCGAGAGGAATTAACAAATTTTCTGAGAGTAATTTCACTGCCACGAAGGAACCTTTTCCGATTTGACGTACGGAATCGGCAAAAAATTGTAGGTCCACTTCATTCCCTAGTGGGTTTGGTTGAGAGAAATGTGTTTAGCTGCATGATCCGGGAAGTTATGTTGCGCCACAATATATACAAATCTTATTAAGCTTTTGATGTGAAAACTAGAAAAACTCTCCTCCATAAATTTATGTCTAAAATTATGCTTTACTTTGGGTAAAAGGCAAGTTAGCCACGAAGTTTAAATTTTTGCAAGTTAGTATCTTCCGGCTGCGGTCATCAATTTCAATCCTCTGCTTCGGAAAGGTCGTAGAGTTCACGACGGTTGTTTTAGTTCTACAAAACCAGTGCTTCCCTTCAGAGTCTCTTCCCACCAAAGCAACCTCATATAGACGATGCAGTGGAAGTAAATAGACATTTTGTTTTCGTAAAGTCCTTCGAATTTATTAACGTAAGTGTGAAAAAATTTCAAAAATTTCTAAAAAATAACAAGTTGTGGGGAAGATTAAAATCAAATTTGCAGAGCCTAAAAACTCAGCGCATTTTCTTGAACCAGAACACCTGGGTTTACCTTGTGATAACCAACAGAAAACGTTATATCATCGCTCTCACAATTTCCACCACCCCTCACAATACTTTTCAATCCAATTTCTCTGATAAATCTGTGAAATCAATCAATGATGACACCGTCATCAAAACATGATTCAATCTTTGCCCCACTTTAGTAATTTTTCATCAAAATTAATTTAATTGAAAATCACAAAGGATAACCAATCTTAAATGATCCAAATAAACTAAACCATTTCTCATGTCTCGTGCATCGTTAGGGAACAATAGAGGCACGTCGCGTCGTCATCGACTTCGACATCGACATCGTTGGTCGCCCTCTCATACTGAAACCACATTTCTTTTCATCTTCCATCCCCAACCCCAAAAGAAAAAAACACACTCAAGACTCAGTAGTCATAGTGTCCTTGTCAGTTCAATGTTGGTACATTGTTTTGCAAACAATCGCAAATAGGCAAAGGTACATCTTTCTTCCACCGATCATTGAACAGCAGCAGCGTTCTCATCTCATAATTTGCAAAAACGAAGGAACGTGTGTCGATTTGCATTTTTTTGCAATTCGTTCCACTTTTTACATACACCTAACCAGCAACTGAGACAGGCGTGCGAACAAGAACATTGCTGCAAAATTACAACATCTCATCAGCAAGGACGTTCTTATATCATACTTTAAATTGTAATTGAAGCATCAAGACAGAGGAGGGTGTGCCATGCCACTGACGTCGTATTCGTATACCTTCTGCCAAAAGCATTATTCCCAATAAAACCCATAAGCATCTGAAATCATTGACACCAGTAACCACTGTTTGGCCCAGATTCTTCTTCATCTTCTTCTCTTTTTTCGTTGCTTGGGTGTGGTGTGTCTTTTGTCATGTCAATTTAAAATCGGTGTGAATCAATCGAGCAAAGCCACGAGGGTTTCACTTCCTAGCACGTTGGGCTAATAAATCAAATTAAGGATCTTTTCGTTTGCAATTTTTTAGACTTTAGACCCGGAGTAATGCGCGTATCCTCCATATGTGACTTGTATGGGATGGGCCATTTAAAACAGTTGCATCCCGGTTGTGTATATCAATTTTAAGAAATACATTTTGTATTCTCTCTTTTCATTCCTGAGGTGTAAAATGTAAAAAAATAAGATTTATTCGAGTCACAAATACCTAGAGGCATACATCACACTTCGGATTATTGTTATTTTTTTTTTTTTAAATTATTCGGTTAGAAAATCAGTCGCACGGTGAGGACAGGATATGCCCATCTAGTGGGGAGACGGGAGAGGGTATTTTACATTTTTTCGCAGTTTTTGTGTCAATTTTTATGATATTTTGAAGTCCCAATGGCGATTTATTGCTTAAATGGGTTTTATATGCAAATCAGTCGATGTGAAAAGCCGGTGACTTAACTGCAAACAATAAAATCCGGCTACGCACGTAAGCTAATCCTGATAATGACCTGGATCTTGAGCTATAGGGAGAATGTATGTACAAGAATGTTAAATTATACTCTCTTTGGGTAACAAGAAGTGAATGCAAATTAGGGATCGAGTCTTGTTTCGGGTGTCCTTTTTTAGGTGACACTTTGGTACATAACCTAACAAAATTTGGATATAAGAAAGACGTTTAAGGAATGAAAAAAAAACTAAAAGAAAATAAAAGAAATAATACCCTCGAATGTGCATTTTGGGTCAAGATTTTGCTCATACCGAAACAGAGATGTCTTCTCTTCCCTTCAATTCTGTAACTCACTCAGACAATAGTCACAAGTTAGATAATGAATTTTGAAGTTTTACTATCGCTCCTTACATTGGAAGAAGTTACACGTCCTTATCCTATCCCGAACACTGGTATCTCGAAGAGTGGGATCTCGAAACTTGAAAACAGGTTGAGAATGGCTATGAAGATGTAGAAGAAAGAAAAACAGCGGAACTGCACATTACTTTGACATGAAGCGCATGAAGCCAAGCTGATTTTTGCCTATATTCCTTCTTTTTTTTCAAGGGAGCCTCATGTCCATCTTGGTTGGTGGAAGAGTTAGATTTTGTGATTTTAAGATGTAAGTCGAAAAACAGATAATCCTTTTAGCATTTTTAATAGTGAACTCTATTTTCGGATCAAAAACCGTCGGCGTAGAGTCGAAGAGAAGTAGCAAATCTTTGTATGCTTCTTAGTTGCAGGAAATATGCTTTCGACGCAGAATTATAATGTTTTTGAGATTTTAAAATTCTTGGTCTTAGATGCAGTCCAATGCGTTGTACAGCGAATCTTCTTCTTCTTCTTGAATTTTCTTCTCCACACATTGTTTTTTACATAGGTACAGGACGGAAGATCATTCGGAGAATTTTTCTTTCCAAACTACCTAGGGTTTCCTCACCCGCTTCAGATAAGGTCCATGCTTCCGCGCCGTATAGGAGGACTGGAATGACTAAAGTCATATCAAGGGCTGTCTTGGTTTTTCTAGAGATAGCTTTGTCTTCGTAACTAAAGAAAGCACCGATTGGAAAGAGTGATTCTTGGTTTGATCTTCGCACTTGTCTACAGCGGAGCCTAGGCACACGAAGTCCTGTACTACCTCGAAGTTATGTCTGTCTATTGTGACGTTTTGTCCAATTCGTAGATGTTCGGTGTCCTTGTTTGATGAGAACATATACTTCGTTTTACCCTAATAAGCCATCAAACAAATTTTTGCCTGTTCTGTTTCAATATCGCAAAAGCACCTATGACATCACGTTTCTTTCTTCGCATTACGCCAATATCGTCTCCTTAAGAGAGTAACTGTACTGTACAGACTTTTGAAAGATTGTTCCTCAGGTGTTGACGTTTGAGTTTTGTGCAATCTGTTCAAGTATGATGTTAAGGAAAACGCATGTCAGTTTTTCGCCTTGCCTTAAGTCTTATTCGACATCAAAGGTCTCTGTGAGTTCTTTACCGACCTTGACGCAGCAGCGTCAATCCTCCAAAGTCATCCTGCATACCCGTTCGAGTTTAGCAGGAATGACGAAACTAGACACGGCTCTGTAAATACTCGTCTTTGCAAATACTGTCAATGCGGCTTTGAAATCGATAAAGAAAAAATTCTCGGTTTTTTCCTAGATCTGCCGTAATGTGAAAATTTGGTCGATTGTGGACTTTTCTGTTCTAAAACCGTATTACCGAGGACCTATCAAATTGGTTTCAGACATATAACAGCAGACAAGATTTAAGTACTGCGGAGCAAATAGAAAACTACTAACGGTAGATATTTTGTGATGCTAATTATATGTACCTCAATCTACGAATCAAATCTACGAAATCAAATCTACGAAAAATTCATAATAGAACGATTTAAGACTAAAGGACCTGGACGAAAGCTTAAGGAAATTTAAAGTTGGTGCTTACGACCCACTGCATCTTTATTGTGGTAAGGCTGGAGATATAATAGTTTTGGAAATACTTCCTCTTCTTCCTTTTTCCGGCGTTACGAGAATTGTCGACTTAGAGGGATCACAGCTCTCCCATCTGCTCATGAAATACGCCAGTTAGTTCTGGAACTGAAATCATAAAAAGGTGAAGCTCTAACACACACCAAAAAAAACTGTAAGTAATGATCTCCTAAAGCTATAGCAGCAGTTCTGGTAGAATATAAGATCACCGCTTCCTATAATTTTGAAGATGAACACGAACATGTCATTCTGGATGGTTTTACTCTACAAAGTTTTAGTCTAATAAAAAGAGTCTGCGCCAAGTTTCAAAAATTAGGGGGTGCTACTGCCAGTGGGGTGAATTTTGTAACTTAACTAAGAAAAGAAGAGGCACGTGAAGTGAAATTGGTTTCATGGAACTGGGTTTCATTAAAAGAATATAAAAATTGTGAAAGTCGAATAAAAGACAAAAGAAAAAAAATTTATTTTACAAACCCAGTAGAACGTTATAATTCAAGGAAATTAGCTATGGGAGCACTTATAAAGTGATTTGGTGTACTCAGCTTAAACTATTTTGTTTCCTATAAATGTCAAAACAATGTCCGTATCGCCAGCCACGGCCCAGGTGGCATTGTCATATTTAAAGTAGACAAAGAAAAGAAACAGATAGGCGGATCATAGTGCTCCCGGTGCGGTACAAACAAAATGTAACTATACCTTAACGTCTGTCTGTCCTCCAAAATGGAACAACTAGCAACTAAGAGACTAGTCTAAGCTTTCTAAGATCAACGCCTTTCTTAACGGTGTACATAACAAGCGTATTACTATTACAAAGATGCTGATCTCTTCGACCATGTCGCCTTATTGACTGTTGCAGGTAAAAATTACCAAAACTTTCTTTTCTGAATTGAGGATATAAGATGGTTCTAAATAAAACAATGTTCATGCACCGTAGGTAAATGCCTTCGAATCAGTACAAATTGTTCGGGGCATGTGTTCCGTGCACTTAACTTGATTTCAAAATGCAAACGATCAACAAATATAAACTCATTTATTCAAAGATTTGAAGTCCTGTCCACTTCAAAGTAATAAAAACAAAACACGAGGGGTGCTATCGTTTAAACCTTTCCACCATTTTTGAAACTGTTTCGATTAGGTATAAAAACAAAAAGGGCCCAAAAAAAGCTACACAGTAATCCGCAAAATTAAGCAACCGCCATGCCATGCCCTTCAAATAAAATTTAATTGACTGGATTCTATTTCGTTGAAAAAAAGAGCAATCCAGAGCAGCAAAAAGTTAATTAAAACATGCACAAAAAGTCCTTTGCAAACTAAGCTTATCACATTCGTTGCACTTAGGGCTATTCCAGTTCTCATATCCGAACAACAACAACAAGAAAAAAAAAATCGAAATTCCAAATTGACTAATGTTTACTCATCCAAAAAGCAATTTCAAAATTTGAATGAGAAAAATTTCAAAGCAAAGAATAATCATAAAAAGGACATCGGTCTGAAAAAGCCGCCATCAACGACGCGACACGACGCGACGCGACGTAGGTATAAGCATTTGCTTATGCCACCATGAGTAGGTACATCCGCAATGATCCGCAACGTCCGGATAAAAATGATAAACGTTTTTCCGGTTCCCCCTCTGTACTGTCTCTTCATCAGTGTGTACCGCATGTACACCATGCATCGGGGCACTTTCGATTTCATTCGATGATGTCCTGTGAATCTCTTTTTTTTTGTGTTCGTTGAACAATGGTCTTCCAATTACTAGCCCAACGCTCACACTCATCGACCATGGGTCAGACATAACGACGCCTCATCGTCGACCGCATCACTGCCTCAAAAGGACGCACGGAGTTTTTTTTCGTTTCTCTCTCCTAAATGTAATCAACAAGGTATATGACAGAGAATGGGGTTTATTTGTTATATGCATAATTGTGTCCGGAAATCGAAATGTCCTTTTTTTATAAGCAACTGTAGGTTATAAATTTCAATTTATTTGAAGCAGCAACAAAAACAGGAGTAAAATATTCCAGCACAAGTCCTTGTTTTCAAAATCAAGCCAGAAATGGATGCATGTTCTCATGGCCCACCCTTTTAAGCAATGTGTCTCATGTGTGGGACAGTTATCGAGTCGAAATTCAGTGCACACACGCGCGGCATTATTTCAACCACCACTCACCACCCACTACTGACTATTTGGCTTTCCGCCGCATCGGGCGTCATTGCCATAAGCACTTTGCTAGATTTTTTCCCTGTTGCTTGTTAATTTGGAGCCCCAACAAGGGATGGTATTTTTTAATCAACTTTATCGAAGGTCATCGAGTTGAAATAAAAGGATTAAAATATTCAGAAACGATGCAAACTGATAAACGGTCCAAACTGACCATCTGTGCGCTATGGAGAGGTACGTAGAAGATGTAACATTTACAGGCGCTGGGTGTTTAAAGTTGGTGGGCGGTGAACCGGAATAAATGAATGTGTACCAACTTGTTAACAATGGAGAAACTGGTCGTACTAATCGCCAGTCATTCAACTAATTTGGAATGGAATTTGGAACTGGTGTACCGGGGACATAGTCGGGGAATACTCTGCTCTAGAAGTTGTCATTGGGTTAGCTTTTTAGATGATGGACAGAGTGACTGAGCATAAAATTGGACATGGGTATTTGACAAGCGAGTAATGACAGATGAGTGAGTGACAGGTGATGCATTAGACTAGAAGTTAGAATCTAAGTCTCCAGATGGTGATAAGTGGCTATAGTTTAAATGAGATTGAACTTCGTTTATGTTATACGTTCACATGTGAGACAAGTTTTCAATTAGGAGGATGACTTTGTAAATATTTATGAGTTCTGGCTTTGGAAGGGTGGCTCGATGGTGTAAAAATGTTGAAAATTTGTAATTTTTAACGAAATAGGCTGTCAATGACGATTCCGAAAAACAATAACGAAACCACTGAACTACTTTATCAATTTGTTAATGGAAGCCCTAAGAAAAGGAAAGCCGGTGCTTTACCTTAGCTACGACCGACGTCCTTGGCTCTTGCTATGTAATAACTTCCGACAAAAATTCAATCTGAAAAGAGGACAATTTTTCCCGCCAGGGTTGAAATAGACAAACATAATTCCGCAATTCTTCATTCCCGAAACAAAAGTTAAGCCCACGCAGATTTAAAAGGAAACCCCTTCTTAGCCATATTATCCCTGCTGCTGCGGCGCTATTTAAATCCATCAAACAGGAGCAAACTAAATCCCAGTACTTTGTCATACCTCATCGCATCCAAAAGAGTATATCATACAAAGACATATAGCCTTTCGTCTATTTTTCATTGACACCCATTGTTTGAATCTCGATGCAAAAAAAAAAAATGAAATAAAAAATGTTCGCTTAGCAGCCATGCCAAGGGTTGAAGTAGAAGGTTTGATCCTTGTTCACCCCATATCTCTAATCTACCAGTTTTCTTATCTATTCACTGGAACAACGACGACCTGGTTGGATTCCAATATTTCATTACTCCCGATTGAACAAAACAGAGAGGATACCATATTCCGAAATATAAAATAAATTCATAACTGAACCTTATTCTTCTTCGAAGGCTTCGTCGACGAGCCGAGCGACGACGCGATGCTTGGTTGCCTTTGAATGCGATTGGAATGTGCGTGAATTCACTCGATTATGTGCCTGGATTTTCTTATAAAACATTTCTTAGAAAAAAAAGACAATAAAACAGAATAAACGAAGAAATTGATTTTGACTACACGGGGTCACGTAGAAGAGCCCAGGCCAACACACCCGTCCTTATAGACACTAGACCTTTATCATTTTTTGTTCTCC